>CM075256.1:7500-2407500 GCA_037678475.1 x Bolboschoenoplectus mariqueter
GAATCGGGAGCATATAATTCTTTATCTATTTCCATGATAGAGAACATTAAGTCTGAAGCACACTGTCAATTTAACGTTCTCAAAACATTATTTGATATAGTTTGATATGTTGGTATGTTTTACCAGGATTTGGACGTGATTTTAATATGTGTTCTGGCATTCCAAGGGCACTTTGGAAATTTTGGCTGACATTTAAGCATATTTTGCTCATTTGGATATGACGACATGTTTGGTCAAAGATTCGGGCATATTTGCATATTTAACATGTTTGGTCAAAGATTTGGACATATTTGCATATTTGACATGTTTGGTCAAAAATTTGGACACATTTGTATTTTTGACATATTTAGCTGAATATTTGGGTATATTTGCACATTTGACATGTTTGGTCAAAGATTTTGGACATATTTGCATATTTGACCAATTTCGTCAAAAGTTTGGGCATGTTTGCATATTTGACATGTTTGGTCAAATATTTGGAAATATTTATATTTTTGACACGTTTGGTCAAATGTTTAAGTTTATCTACATATTTGACATGTTTGGTCAAACATTTGGACATATTTGTATATTTGCACAATTTGGTTATTTCCAATATTTTGATTTATTTTATCAAAATATAGCATAATTTAATAATTTTTGGATATTTTGATTTGTTTTGTTGAAATGAAACATAATTTGATTGTTTTAAATATTTTGATTTGTTTAATCAAGATATAACATTATTTAATCAACATAATTTGATTATCTTGAAAATATTTTGATTTGTTTTATCAAAATATAATATAATTTGGCTATTTTGAATATTTTTATTTTGTTTTATCAAAATATAACAGAATTTGAATATTTTAAATATTTTGATTTATTTTATCAAAATTATAACATTATTAAATCATTTTTTTATATCTTGATTTGCTTTATCAAAATATAACATAATTTGATTATTTTGAATTGTTTTATCAAAATATAACATCATTTATCATTTTTAAATTTCTTGATTTATTTCATCAAAATATAACATAATTTGATTATTTTGAATATTTTGATTTGTTTTATCAAAATATAACATAATTTAATCATTTTTTTGATATCTTGTTTTGTTTTATCAAAATATAATATAATTTGATTATTTTGAATATTTTGATTTGTTTTATCAATAATATTACATAATTTGATTATTTTGGTTTGTTTTATCAAAATATACATATCATATGTTTTTTTATTTTTCTTAAAATAAAAATAAAAATAAAATCAAAATTGACATTTTATTGTCTCAAAAATATATTTAAATGAAACCATGATTTTTAATATATTTTTCATGATTTTTGTGCTTAAGAAAATATTTTTATTTAATGTCTAAAGTTTATTTTCAAAACAAATTGATATGGGCCGTTGGATTTCGGCCCATGCATCAAGATCTGAACTTTAGTTCAGTTTTTGAAGCAACTTTTAAACCGGACCGTTAGATCAAAGGCACGCATCTGATCTATACTGGGTGTTTGCTGTTTAAAAGTTGCCAGAAAATACACAAATTAAATTGAATGAAATTAATGATATAATTCCATGTGATTTTTATACCAAAAAATTTGAAATTATGAAATTATGTCCAATTTCATAATTTACTATATGTGAAAATTATTCCTTGAAATTAAAGAAACAATTTCATGAGATAGCCATGTCAAATATTAAATCATGAAATTATGTTCAATCTTATGATTTATTAAATCCCAAAATTATTTCTTGAAATTAAAAAATAATTTGATGAAATAATCATACCAAACCTCCTTCAAAAAAAAATATATACACATGTGTGCAAAAAAGATCTATGCACAAAACTCTAATTATATGAAATCAAGAAACAATTTCATATAATTAAGCATGCCAAATCCAAAAATCATGAATTTCATTCATGAAAAATGCCCCAAATATTATCCCTTGGAATTAAAAATGATTCTTTGCGATAATCATGCCAAAATATTAATTGTATAAGATTAATATGCCTAATCATATATAATTAATGATTTAAGTGAAATTAATGCCTAATTTCACACCCAAAAATACCAAAAATATTATCCAAAATAACAGAATCATGGAATATATTTTCTGTGATTTTTCAGTAATTTTTCATGGATTTTTGCATGAAGAATAAAATAAAATGGAAAAAAGAATAAAGAAAATACCAAAAATCAGAACTGGAGATAGTTCTGGGTGCAATTTGAGGGATGTGCAACACTCTGGGTGCAATTTGGGGAGCTCAAACACGACTTCTGCCCCTGGGACCCGCCTGTCATACACACAAAGTGTTAAAGGCGCTTTGCGTGGACCCAGTACACATGCACCATACCACTAACAATACGTTTTGGTGCACAAGTACCAAACCCACAGCCCAACCCTCAGTTTTTCGCTGGGGCTGTGTTTCATTAAACCTGACGACTGGGCCCCTCTCCTTCAGTCTCACTGCCAAGGGTGAGCCAGCGCCCAAAGTTATTTTGGCCAGCGAAAAGAAAAGAAGGGAAAGAGAGGTGAGCGCGGTGCAAGCGTTCCCTCCCTCTGACAAGCCCGAAACCAAAGCACGGTTCACGTGCACCCAACCCAAGCGAGAGAAACCTTTTGAATTTCTCTCTCTCCCTCCTTTCTTCCTCCTCGAGCTCCAGAGCTCAGTGGAGCTTCGAAAATGGAGTCTAGGTGTACAACGCGAGTTGGCTTAAACCATTTTAGGGACTTAATCTACACCTTAAGGGGAATTCAATGCCACAAACAGCATTGAAAATAGTAAAGTAAACAAGGAGAAAATCGAAGGAGAAAGTACCTCGACCTTGAAGGTGACAGGGCAATTGGGAGCTCGAGAGGCCAAGCCAACACCTAGGGGAGCTCCGAGATGCTTCCACGACGCTGCCTGAAGTGTCAATTTGGAGTGAAAAGCACTCAATTGACAGGTGCACCACTTGGCACTCAAGTCTGATCTGGGGGTGGTCAATTGGCACAACTCAGTACTCAAGCAGCCAAATTGACACGTTGGGCACACTCAGTGACACCTTAGTGACATGTCAAGCGCCAGCAAGGCCAAGAAATATTCGGGATATGCTCACACCCGAAAGGCATGACACACTGACCCAACGAAGAAGACAAAGCCAACGGCTCCTTCTCTCTCCCCAGGCCTGTGTCAGGGACACGTGTAGGCACCTCAATGGAGAGCTCTGAGCGCCAGTTAGCTGGAGAAATCTTCTAAGGACAAGCCTCGGGCCAGCACAGGCCTGGCTGACTCAATCCTGGCCATTTGATCAAACCAAGGGCTGGAATGATGCCAGCTCAGCCTTGAGGCTTAAACCATGCCCTCTGGGCTATAAATAGACCCCCAGTGAAGAAGAAGTGGAGGAAGAGAGCAACATAGCCAAAACTCTGCCAAAATCTCAACTCCACCATTTTCCACAAAAAAAAGAAAGCCAGCTGAGAAGAAACCAAGTCTTAAATAGCTAGGTAAGGGACATAGGAGTCAAGCCTTGAGCTTGGCTCAGTCCCAATTGAGCTCAAGGAGCCAGTCTCACCTTGCTGGGTGAGATGGCTAGCCCCATGGCTGGGGAGGTGCACATGTGTCTCCCTCCTTCCAGAGCTCAATTGGTGGCTGAGCTTGAGTCTCAGAAGCTCACATGGTGAGTTCACCATTGAATTTGACAGTATACTCCAACCAATTGGCACATGCCAATCTGGTTTCATGGGGATGGGCACATGTTCATCCCCTTTCTCTCTCAAGTCCTGTGCACATGTGCAGTGGCTATATAAAGCTCATTAATGGCTTTATACAAGCTGTTATGCTGTCAAAATTCCATGGAGAAACAAAATTTCATGTTTTCTATGTGTATTGTATTTCAATTTGTGATAATATATGATATTTTGGTGCAAATTGGTTTTATTTCCCTCTTTAGTTCCTTCTTTCATGTTCTCTGATGTGTCTGATAGCTCAAAATCATAATTGAGCAATTGAAAAGCAATATACATCAATACTGGTTTGAATCCAGTGTATTCCAGTTTCTGTCCAGCTGAGAGATCAATCCATATCTCTCAGTCTGGTTGTTAATTTCTTATGAAATTTCACAGTCATGTAGATTAGGTATATACTAACTTACCACATAAATTTTATAATTTTTGAAATTTTCTGGGAATTGTTATGAATTTTACAATCTCATCTGTCAAAAACTCCAAAAAATTCAACTTTGGGTCAAACTGAGAAGTTCATTCTTCTTTTGATTCAAAAATCCAAAATTTCTTGATTAATTCACCTTTATGACACCTCATGTGATGTTTTAAAGGGTTTAGAATAATTAAACAAGGCTTTAATCCATAGGTTAAGCCAAATTTGATTTTTAACAAATCTGAAAGGGCGTTTCTGTCCAGTCTGATAAAAATGCAAAAAACATGCTTTCTGATTATTCAATTAGCCTGAAATTTCATAGGCATATAAAATAAGTCTTAATGCATTCATTCACCAAATTTTACCATTTTTAGTATTTTCTGTGATTTCCTATGAATTTCTGAAACTGGATCTGTAAAAATCAGAATTGAGTTAATTCTGGAATAAATACCAGAAAAGGAAAAAATGAAATTAACTTACATACAAATGAAATTCACATGCAAATCTAGTATAAAACCTTTCTAAAACATGCAATTGGCCCAAATAAACATACTTAAACATGCAATTTGAGATGAATGTGATGAAATCAAAAGAAAACCAAATTGAAAATAAAACCAGAAATGACCCAATATGCATAAAGGACAATGCACATCTAAATTCATGAAATTGATCATCCAAACATGTTCAAAAATGCTAAACGACACTGTTTGGAGAGTTAATTGGAAGAAATTTGCAAGGAAAAGCCATGAAATACCATTTGGTACCAATGCCCCGAAACCAGTTTGGTACCAAATGGCCAAAGCTGCAAAATTGATGGATTAAACCCAAATTAAATCTCAAAAACTTGTTAAACATGCTCTGGCGATGCCACATGACAAAGAAATCGAGTTAATTTGTCAAAAATCAGCTCCAATTCCTCAAAATTTCATCTCTGCCAACTTCTCAACCGAAACCAAATGGCTACCCCCATCTCCGGCGATCCAGGCCGCCGCCGCCGCTGAGACCACCACCGATGGACTCCCCACGCTCCGGCGATGCCAGCCATGTCTCCTGAACGGAGATCCGACGCCGGCAGGGCCTCAATCAGTGTCGGGGAGGATGAAGCACGAATATTGATGCATCTCAAAGTGCTAATCTTGATGTAATTCAAACAGCCCAGAGAAGGCTTGATGCGCGCCAAAGATCCAACGGCCTAGTTTAAAAGATGCTTTAAGTTCAGATCTTGATGCATGGGCCCGAATCAGACAGCCCATATTAATCTGTTTCAAAAATAAACTTTAAACACCAAATAAAAATGATTTCTCAAGCCCAAAAATTATGAAAAATATGTCAAAAATCATGATTTCATTTATGAATATTTTTAAGACTATAAAATGTCAATTCTGATTTTATTTTATTTTTATATTATAAATAAAAGAAAATTCAAGATATATGATATATGTATAACATAAATTCAAAATAACAAATAGGATATTAAAAAAATAAAGTGAAAATAATGATAAAACAAATCAACAATTTTCAAAATAATCAAATCATGCATATTTTGATAAAACAAATCAAAATATTCAAGGGCAATTAAAATATGTCAAAGACAAACCAAAAAATATTTTAAAATAATCAAATCATATTAAACAAATAAAAAAAATGTTCAAAATAATCAAAATATTCAAAAATGATTAAATGTGTTATGTTTTGATAAAACAAATCAAAAATATTCAAAAATGATTAAATCTGTCATATTTTGATAAGATAAATCAAAATATTCAAAAATGATTAAATATGTTATATTTTGATAAAACAAATCAAAATATTCAAAAATGATTAAAATATGTTATATGTTGATAAAACAAATTAAAATTTGCAAAATAATGAAATTATGTCATGTTTTTGATAAAACAAATCAAAATATTCAAAAATGATGGAATTATGCTATATTTTGATAAAACAAATCAAAATATTCAAAAATGACCCAATTATGTTATATTTTGATAAAACAAATCAAAATATTCAAAATGATCAAATTATGTTATATTTTGATAAAACAAATCAAAATATTCCAAATAATCAAATTAGATTATACTTTAATAAAATAAATTGAAATATTCAAAATAATCAAATTATGTCACATTTTGATAAAGTAAATCAAAAATATTCAAAAATGATTGAATTATGTCATAAAACAAATCAAAATGTTCAAAATGATTAAACTTTGATAAAACAAATCAAAAATATTTAAATATGTCAAATATGTCCAATATTTGACCAAAACATGTCAAATATGCAAATATACCCAAATATTTAACTAAATGTGTTAATAATATAAATATGTCCAAATATTTGACCAAACACGTCAAATATGCAAATATGCCCAAACTTCTGACCAAACATGTCAAATATGCAAATATGCCCGAACTTCTGACCAAACATGTCAAATATGCAAATATGCCCCAACTTCTGACCAAACATGTCAAGAATGCAAATATACCCAAATTTCTGGCCAAACATGCCAAATACACAAGTATGTCCAAACTCTTGATAAAATATGTCAAATATGCAAATATGTCCAGATCTCTAGTCAAATATGCCAAATATGCATATAAGTCCAAGACTTGGTAAAAACATACTAATATATCAAATCATATCAAATTATATTTCGAGAACATTAAACTGGCAATACGCTTCAGGTTTAAATGTGCCTCATTTTGGAAATCGATAAAGAATTATGTGTTCCCGATTCTCCAATTTTTCCAGGTTTCGAATTGGCATAGCGCTTCAGATTCGGGATTTGTAAGGTCAATAGACTGTTTATGACCATACGTCCTTGTCTTTGACATGAACCTTTCTAAAGATCATACATCTCTGGTTCTTTGAGTATCGAGTCGACAGTGCGCTTCATATTCGAACTCCGTGAGATCAATAGGATTATACGTCCTCGATCTCCGATTTATGAGAAATTATACGTTTCTCTGACTTTAGATCATACGTCTTTAGTCTTATTATCCAAAGTTATATCTTTGGGTTATTTCAAGCATATATTATAATAAGTTGAAAGGAAGAAATAAAGCCACAAATCTGATCCATATATTTTGATTAGTTTAGCCCATTAATCAGAGGTTCCCGAGGCGAGAGCCGGGGTAATTAACGGCGGGGGCTTGCGCCCGTCGGAAAATAAAAGTTCCCACAATCACCTAAAATAATAAGTCCTTGAGCGCACAAACACGCGCAGGGATGTACCTGCACCTTCTTCCCCCGTGAGCGAGGACGCCGATGCCTCGCGCGTGGGCCGCGAAAAAGGGCCGGGCCGTTTGAATTCCCTCAAGATTCGTTCTTTGAGATGCATCAATATTCACACTGTCCTTGATCAAGGCCCTACCGGCGTCGGATCTCCGATCGGCGGGCATGGTTGACATCACCGGAGTATGAGAAGTCCAACGGTGGTAGTCTCGTCGTCAGCAGTGGCCTAGATCGCCGGAGATGGGGGTAGCCACCTTGATTTCGGTTGGGATATTGGCTAAAAATTTTGATGGATTTAAGCTGATTTTCAGCAAATTAATTCAATTCTTTTGGCATATAGCATCGTTAAGGCAAGTTTTTGAAGTTTAATTTGGGTTTAAATCATCAATTTTGCGATTTTTACCGTTCGGTACCAAACTGGTTTCGAGGAGTTCGGTACCAAATGGTGTTTCGTGGTTTTTCCCAATTAACTCTTTAAAAAGTACCATTGAGTGAATTTGAGCATGTTTGAATGATCAATTTCATCAATTTGGGTGTGCATTGTCCTCTATACACATTTGGTCATTTCATGCATTAATTTCAATTTGATTTTCTTTGCCACATTTTTCTTAAATTACATGTTGGAATGTATTCAGTGAGGTCAATATTAAATTCCAGAATGGTTTTATCTCAATTCTGAAGATGTATTTTATTTTTACACAAATTAATTTCATTTTTCCCTTTTCTGGTATTTATTTCAAAATTGACTCAATTCTGATGTTGACACCAACTTCAAAAATTCATAGAAAATCACAGAAAATCTTAAAAATTCTAAAAATTTTTGAATAAGTGCACAAAACTCATTCTAAGTGCTCATGAAATTTCAAATTAATTAGATTAATAGAAAGCATGTTTTTTTGAATTTTTACTTAACTAGACGGAAATGCCCCTATCAGATTGTGCTGGAAATCATATTTGGCTTAACCTATCTGTTAAAGCCTGGTTTAATTATTCTAAATCCTTTAAAACATCACATGAGGTATTATAAAGGTGAATTCATCAAGAAATTTTGGATTTTGTATTCAAACAGAGAAAGGAATTCTTAGTTTGACCAAAGGTTGACCTTTTGGGTTTCTTTTGACAAATGAGGTTGGAAAATTCATAACAATTCACAGATAATTCCAAAAATTATAAATTTTTACTGTAATTTGATATAAACCTACTCTACATGACCGTGAAATTGCATGAAAAATTAACAACCATACTGAGAGATATGAATTGATCTCTCAGCTGGATAGAAGCTGACACATACTAGACTCAAACCATTACTTGTGTTGATTGCTTTTTCATTGCTCAATTATGATTTTGATCTTTCAAGCATATCAAGAAACATGAAATAAGAAAAGAAAGAAACAAAGCCAATTTGAATCAAAATATTATACATTATAACAAATTGAAATATATTACACATAGAAAACATGGAGCCTTGGTTTTCCATGAAATTTGACAACATAACAACTTATATAAAGCTGTTAATGAGCTTTGTATTGTCAATGCACATGTGCACAGGGCTTGAGAGAAAGGGGATAAACATGTGCCCATCCCATGAAACCAAATTGACATGTGCCAATTGGTTGAAATTTGCTGTCAAATTCCAGAGGGAATTTACCATATGAGCTCTTGAGACTCGTGTTTAGCCATCAATTAAGCCCTGAAAGGAGAGAGGCACATATGCACATCTCCAGCCCGAAAGCTTAGCCATCTCACCCATCAAGGTGAGACTAGCTCCTTGAGCTCAATTGGGACTAAGCCAAGCTCAAGGCTTGGCTCCTTTGTCCTTTACCTAGCTATGCAAAGCCTAAGTTCTTCTTAATTGAGCTTTCTTTTTGTGGAATTTGGGTTAATTGTTAATTTTGGCAGAGTTTCAGCTATATGGCTCTCTCTCCTCCTTTTTCTTCTTCATTGGGGGTCTATTTATAACCCAAAGAGCATGGTTTGAGCTTGAGGGCTGAGCTGGCATCATCCCAGCCTTTGGTTTAATCAAATGGCTGAGATGGAGCCCAGCATGCCACAGCTGGCCTGTGGCTTGTCCTTGCAAGATTCCTCCAGCTAATTGGCGCTCAGGCCACTAAATGAGGTGCCCACACATGTCCTTGTGCGCAGGCCTGGGGAGAGAGAAGGAAGCCATTGGTTTTGTCTTCTTCTTGGGCTAGTGTATCATGTCTTTCGGGTGAGAGCATATCCCGAATCTTCCTTAGCCTTGCTGGCGCTTGACATGTCACTAGCGTACTACTAATCGTGTCCAAGGTGTCAATTTGGTCGCTTGAGTATTGGACTGTGCCAATTGACCACATCCGAATCGAACTTAAGCACCAAGTGGTGCACCCGTCAATTGAGTGTTTTTCACCTCAAATTGGCACCTCCAACAGCGTCGTGGAGGTGTTTTGGAGATTCCCCAGGTGTTGGCTTGGCTTCTCGAGCTCCCAATCGCCCAGTCATCTTCAAGGTCGAGATATTTTCTCCTTCGATTTTCTCTTTGTCCATTTTACTATTTTCAATGCTGTTTGTCGCATTGAACTCCCCTTAGGGTGTAGATGAAGCCCCCAAAGTGGTTTGAGCCAATTCACACTATACACCTGGACTCCATTTTCGAAGCCTTGGCTGAGCTTCCGAGCTCGGGGAGGAAGAAGAGAGGGGGAGAAGGGTTCAAATCCGAAGGTTTGTTCGCTTGAGCTCGGTTCACATGCGCTGCTCTTTGATTTTGAAATTGTCAGAGGGAAAGAGTGTGTGAGTCGAGCTCATCCTTTTCTTCCCCTCCTTTTCCTTTGCTGACGAGGCGCGCCTAAGCGCCGGGGCCCCTATGCAGAGGAAGTAGAGAAATAGGGCCCAGTCGTCAGGTTTAATGAAACTCATCCCTCAACGAAAAACTGAGGGTGAGCTCATGAGCGTGGTTCACGTGAGCTGAAACACAAGGTCAGTGAGTCGGTTCACGTGTGTTGTGTTCATTCAAACCCCAACAGGTACCTTATATATATGACAGGTGGGGCCAGAGGTTTGTTTAATTATTTGAGACCCCCAACTTGCACCCAGATTGTTGTGCATCCTCCAAATTGCACACAGAATTTTCTTTATTCCCTTTCCCTTTTTATTTTATTTTTCATGTAAAAATTCATGAAAATTACTGAAAAATTATAGAAAATATATTCCATGATTCTACTATTTTAGATGATATTTTTGGTATTTTTTTGGTGTGAAATTAGGCATTAATTTCACTTAATTCATTAATTATATATGATCAAGTATATTAATCTTATACAATTAATATTTGGCATGATTATTCCAAAGAATTATTTTTTTATTCCAAGGAATAATATTTGGGGCATTTTTCATGAATGAAATTCATGATTTTGAATTTGAAATGATTAATTATATGAAATTGTTTCTTGATTTCATATAATTAGGGTTTTGTGCATAGATATTTTTTTGCACATATTTAGAAGGGATTTTGGCATGATTATTTCATGAAATTATTTTTCATTTCAAGAAATAATTTTGAGGTGTAATAAATCATGAGATTGAACATAATTTCATGACTTAATATTTTTCATGGTTATTTTCATGAAATCATTTCTTTAATTTTAAGAAAGTAATTTCCATATATAGTGAATTATGAAATTGGACATAATTTCATAGTTTCAAATCTTTGACATAAAAATCACATGAAAGTATATCATTAATTTCATGTAATTTAATTTGTGTGTATTTTCTGATAATTTTTTAATGGCAAACATTTTCCTTTATCTCGTATCTCAGAACAATTCTAAGGTTACGATACCAATCTAGAAAATTCGATCCATTATTATTAGATTTTTCATTATCAAGAAGAGATCATGGAGAGAAAGAAGATTGCGTCGATATGTTCTATTTGCATATTTAATTCATGTTTATTATTTTATTCATAATTATAAAACTCCCACTACAACTTTAAAACTGTGATTCCAATGGAGTAGCAGGTCCAAGACTCCTATCTTCACCAAGTCAAGTCAACATCAACATGAAATTTGAGTATGATTATTTTGAGTACGCAATTCCTTATTAATTACATCATATGTGACTCTTGATTTTTGTTAAATCGTATTCAACAAAAACTCTCCTCCAAAGTCCAAAACCGTTTTGTGTCCCTTGTTGAGCGAAATCTCTCCTTATTTGGTTCGGCATATCTAACATATCCCATATCCTTCAAAGATAGAATGCGGTGCCCACTGAGTGGGTACAGCATCAACAAACGATCAATGGTTCAACATGGATAAGGAAGACGGAGAATGCTAACTCAACATTTAGGGATTAATTTATTCATGTGTTATTTATTGTTTGGCAGTCGTGTGCTAGACACTCATACCTAACCTATGACTCCATATAAAACAATAATAAAGTTCACATAAATAAAATAAATTAACCACATCACACATCACACAGTGCGTACGTTTATATAGCTCTTGGGCTCCCAATCATCACCTTCACCATCATCTCCATGATTCAAAAGCAATAATCTATATACCCTATCATGTTAGGATTATTCTAAAAGAAAAGTAAAATTAAATTTAAAAAATCCTTATTCCTAAACATAATTTTTGCATGCAAGCCCTAAGTAAATACATAAAGACAATTAAACATTATTGTCTTTATTTAATCAAAATTAATTATTATTATTATTATAATGGAGCACCTTAATCGCAATTACAATCAATCACATGCATTCATTACAATACACAAGGTATTGAACATAGTTATACAAACCTACTCATGTAAAACAAAGTTAGCATAATGCAACAATTATAATATATCAATTAATTCAATCCTCAAACTTGTGATCTCAATTCAATTCACAAATTGGTCTGGATTAACCTATTACGACTCGCGGAGAGCAATGTTGTGATCCGCAGCATAACCAACTTGTCTGCCAACCCACACTGTCACGGCCCGTGACAACTGTTGTCCCAGTTCATGACAAGCTATAACCAACCAGTCTGTGACCATACAAGCTGTCACAACCCAAAAAAGTCTATCATAGCTCGGAACAATCTATCACAGCCCGTGGCAGTTTCAACATGCAACCAACTTGCGCTCCAACATACTTATTGTGACCCGCATCAGTCATGTCCTGATCGCAATGACCTACGTCATGACTAGCAACAGAACGTCATAACCCGCAACAACAATTGTTGCGACCTACAACATGCACGTGATGCCTGAATCCGGGATCAATTTCAAGCAAATTTAGAATCAAATAAATACAAATTTGAAACTAAATTAACTAACATAACTTAGAATTCAGTCGATTCTAACTACACAAGTGGAACCTAGCTCTGACATCACTATTAGTCGCGGGATTTTATGGTGTAGAGACGAAATAGAAATTTTAAAAATTCACAAAAGCACCAAAGAGTCTACTTATGCAGTTAGAATCAAACCAAATTCATAATACAAAAAATTTTGTCCCTTTATTTTGCTGGAGACTCAAGCGTTAAATGCTGATGTGGTTGTCAAAAATCATCGTTGGGTTTCAATATATAAATCCTCTGCTGGTATTCACCAGAGAACTGCTACACACTGGCCGATTTCCTTCTTAAAGGAGTTCAGACGGCAACAAAAATTGCCCTCTAAACACTTTAGCGTGGTTTCTCAACACATTAGACACTTCTCAACCAACGTCTGGACTGGTGTGTGAGCACCACCTTTTAAAGGGGGCTTGGGAGACCACCACCCAGTACCCATGTTCTGAACATGGTGGGTCAATTCCCCACGTCGTGGGCACACCAACGTCTAGAAACCGACTTAGCACCGCTGCCACTAAATTTAGCAATGCTAAATTTGGCATTTCTCAGAATAACCAATCCATCACGGCCCGTGATAATCTTTGTCACGGCTCATGACACATGTTTTCATAATAACAACCTGTCACGACCCGTGATAGTCTATATAATGTCCAATCATTAAGAAACCTATTTATATAATAAACATAGGATAAGTTTGTCATCATATGATAATTGCTCAAATATCATATACTTTGTGTAGCTAATTTCTCTTTTGGTGTGTTCGAGTGGGATCCACATCATTTGGCAATAGAATAAGAATCATTTTCGATCTATAGGATATGAACGGCATCTAATAATGTGCATCACACCTACTCATATGACACAAATGATATATACCATATACTATCACGATCCTCAAGTAATATCTTATGTCAATTCATTATCACATTATATCCTCAATGAATTTAAGATAAGTTTGTGTCATCCTTACAGATTCATAATTTTCTTGATCTCAAAATAACATTAATAATAATAATTAACACTTAATTATATATGCGCAGTCACTAAATCACTTCGGCAAGTGATCAATAGATATCATCATTCACATAATAACATATATAAGGGATACTAGTATTCTTAGTTAATACATTCATTCCGCACAAGAGATACGTACTGAGATAGAATATATATGGCTGTCAGTTACAGACAACGTTGGAAAATACCCACAATCACATATTTCTCATGTAGAAAATTTATCATCTCATATTTTAGAATTAAGACACACATGAAATATCAATGACACTAAAATAATTATGATGTTTTATCTTAGGATCAAATCCAATATCATATTCTCCAATATGTATTTATGTGAATAAGCTGATAATAATTATCATATGATTTGTGAAACATAATCATCACATTAATCCACATACTAACTTAAATTGTTCAATTAGTATTCCTCTCTAATTGATAAATTTGGGATATTTTAGAATAATCTTTATGTTTTATTATTAAGTTTCACATTTGAGGTCCAAAAAATTAATAATTAGAGACATTTTAGAATAATCTTTATGTTCTATTTATCAACCCAAAAGATTAATAAATAAAGATAACTCAAAGAACAAAATGAACATGTATATTACATATATAAATAATTCGGATTATATTAACTAAATATATTTGGTTTCTAGATCACTATACTAATATGTTCAATATAATCTCCATATCAAAATTTCATATAAAACCAAATTTTATATTTTTTTAGAATTTTTTTTGCTTTTTTCGGAAGGGAAGAAAATCAATTGATTTAGAAATTTTGGATCATCCAATAACAATATTTTTTTTCTCATCCAGTAACAACAAATTTAAAAGATGACAATATTTGAGATGCAAATAATATTATTTTATTATTATTTTACGGTCGTTTTTCAAAAACCCGAAAAAATAGCAAACAAAACTCCAAATATAATAAAATTTGGATGTCAATATTTAGATTGTTTTGGACAATTTGAATTGATGGTTCAAACTTTGATTTTTGAGATTTTGAGTCCAAAGTAAAAACCTCTCTTTACTTTATAAAACATCTTAATCTAACATCTTAATTGAACTTGAATTTTTCGTTTGAAATCTGATTGACAGATTTTTGAATTAAAAGCACGAAGCCCATTCTCATAATAGCACGCTAACTTTACTATATTGGAGCCGATACACAGATACAGTTATTGATATATCGTCAATACGAGCTTTATTAGACACATTAAATAAGTTATTATGTATGTTAATAATTTTATTATGAAAATTCATTTATACAATACTGTTATTATATAACTTAAATGAATTATTATGCATATTAATGACTTTATTATGCAAACTCATTTTGTAGAGTACTATCATTACGCAACTTAAATAAGTTATTATGCATATTAGTAGTATTTAAGTTAAACTATAGAATAGTACATAAAATTATTAACATACATAAGAACTCATTTAATGTATATAATAAAGCTCGTACAGATGACAGTATATATAGAGTAAAACTAAGGCAAGTTTAAGCTCACCAAGTCTTTTGATGAACCTAACTCAAACAATAATAGAAATAGCTTTAAATAATAAATCCGAGTAGTTCAATAAATTTTTCATATCAAAATCTCGTAAGATACTAAAATTTTCTAGTTTTAGAGTTTTCTAATTATTTTTTTCGAGTTTGAAGTTATATACAGAAGAAGTCTAAAATGCAACACTTTGCATGGATGGAACTATGCACTGGCTCCATATCTCAAGCTTAAAAGTAAAAATTAACTGAACCGAACCACTCAACAAAATATTATGAAATACCAAATTTTTATTTCTAGAATTTTTTTACTATTTTTGGATGGGAAAAAATTAATTGATTTGAGAAATTTTGATCATCCGATAACAACGATTTTCTTCCCATCCAAAAAAATAGTACAAAATTCTAAAGATATAAAATTTAATATTCTATAAGATTTTTTTAAAATGACTCATTCTAATATATAAACATTTATTATATAATTATTATTTCGAAATCATTTTAAAAATATCGAAAAAAATAGTTAAAAAACTCCAAAAATGAAAAATTTTGGTATCCTATAAGATTTTGATATGAAAAATTTATTAAGCTACTTGGATTTATCATTTGAAGCCATTTCAATGATTTTTTGAGTTAAGTTCACCAACCCTTTAGTGAGCTTAAGCTCACGCTAGCTATATATAGAGTTTTGCTAATGTGCTATCATTAGTGTTTTGGCCAAAACACTAACGATCCAATTTTAAATTTTCATGGTTGAAAGTTCAATTTAAGTAGCTCAATAAACTCTTCATATCAAAATCTCGCAGAATACCAAAATTTACCATTTTTAGAATTTTGTAACTATTTTTTTGAATTTTTTTAAAAAAAAATTTGTATGCCAATTAATGTCATCTTTGAAATTTCAAAAAAAATAGTTAAAAAAACTTTAAAAGGGGTAAATTTTGGTATTCTACGAGATTTTGATACGAAAATTTTATTAAACTACTTAAATCAAAATTTCGAACACGAATATTTAAAATTTGGATCATTAGCGTTTCAGCCAAAACGCTAATGGGAGCATATTAGCAAAATTATATATATACAGAGAGGAAGTCTAAAATACAACACGTTACATAGTTGGAACCATGTAACGGCTTTATATCTCGAGTTTGGAGTTAAAATTGACGGATCCGATCCGCTCAATATAATCTCTATATCAAAATCTTGTGAAATACAAAATTTTATATTTTTTTTTATAAATTTGTTTACTATTTTTTTTTATTCAAAGCAAATCAATTGATTTGCGGAATTTGGATTATCCAATAACAACAATTTTCTTCCCATCCAAAAAAAAGTAAAAAAAATATAAAAAAATATAAAATTTAATATTTTATAAGATTTTGATATGAAAATTAAATTGAACAACTTAAATCGGTCATTTTTCCTTCCAAACTCAAATTTGAAGCCGTTAAATAAATTTGTTCATAGAATGTATTGTATTTTAGTTAACGTCATGTATATTCCAATTACAATTAGAATATGAATGTAATTGGGCAGGAGAGCAGCTTTGTCTTCTTGAGCTCCCACAGCTTTCAATCGGCTTTGCTAATGAGGCCCATGTATGTATGTATGTATGTATCCATCCATATGCACCTTATTTTTTGGATCCTAGAATCCTAGTCCGTTTACTAAACTTGAGAAGGAAAGGTAGGAGTTTTCTGGGTTTCCGGATTCCAGTCCATTTTTAAACAAAATAGAAAGAAGAACGAATGTAAGATATGGTTGTCTTGTGCGCCACGGCGTGATCTCTTCAATTTCAATCTCCAGCGAATTCTTCTTCTGAAATCCGATTCAGTTATTTCAATTTCAATCTCAACATCGATTGCAGTCCCCTTTCCCTTATTTCTCCAATTCACCTTCTCTCTCCCCCTCTCCCCGATGTCGATCCGGCTGACACCCGGCGCAATCAAAGCCATCGATAATGGTGACATTGAGATGAAACCTGTGGTTAAGGTGGTCGATGTGAAGATCGTCTCCACTGCACAAGGGAGGTATGGCGCGATGCTCACTGATGGATCGCAGACTAGACAAGCTCTTCTCGCCAGTCAGCTCAATGAGCTCGTGAAGAACAACGAGTTGAAGAATGGATCGATTGTCCAGTTGCTCGAGTACACATGTGCGGAGGTGCAAAATCGCAGGTTTGATTGCTTTTCTGCCCCCACTCAATTGTGGATAGGATTGCAGTGTATTGTTGTCAGAGAGGGACTTAGTTCCTGGAGTAAGATCGGTAGCACTATTGTCAGTTTATTGTGGAGAAAGATGGTTCCAGCAAAAAGTTTTATTATGTTATGTGGTAATTGGTAGGGGACGCTCGATCGAATTTGCCAGAATGTTGAAAGGAGAATGCAGGAACAGCTTTTAAATGATACTGATTATAATAAGCAAGTTTGGTTTGGATTTTTAACATAGTGCATGAGTAGTACCAAATCAAATGGAATATTTTGGTTCCTGAACTAAGGCTAGGATTTAGTTCATTGGTCATATACAACTTAGAAACTGATTAACTTATTATTAGAACTTCAAATTTATTTGTTGTCCAACAGCACATACGTTTCAATTTTATAATCACTTTTTGCCCTGATTCGCAACTCTTCAATCTTGCAGGATTCTTATGGTTCTCAAACTGCAGGTACTATCCATGCAAGATAACAAAACCGGAAACTCTGAAATACCTGCAAAAAACATACCACTGAACCAGAACACATCTTCTATTGGAGGGGCAAGCACCAGCTCTTTCTCAATACAGCATCCAAACCCAGCTACAAAACCAAACTCAAACAAAACACCAACCTTCCAACCTACTATCCAACCCCCATACAAACCAGCCTCGAATTACAAAAGCCAGGGTGCAATTATGAAAAATGATGCACCAGCCCGGATCATACCAATATCTTCCCTGAACCCATATCAGGGCCGCTGGGCCATAGAGGCCCGGGTTACTGCCAAAGGTGATATTCGTCGATACAACAATGCGAAAGGAGACGGGAAGGTGTTTTCCTTTGACCTACTTGACTCTGACCAGGGTGAAATTAGGGTTACATGCTTCAATGCCCAAGTAGATCGGTTTTATGATCTTGTAGAGGTTGGGAAGGTCTACATGGTATCAAAGGGTACTTTAAAGCCTGCAAAGAAGGATTTTAACCATTTAAGCAATGAATGGGAGATATTTTTGGATAAGACTTCTACTGTTGACTTGTGCGCTGAAGAGGATATCTCTATACCGAACCAAAAGTTTAATTTTGTACCAATAAGCAAAATTGAAGAGATGCCCAACTACTCCATTATTGACCTAATTGGCATTGTAACAGCAGTTAAACCTTCTGTAGCTATACTAAGAAAAAATGGCATGGAGACCCAAAGGAGGATTGTTTACCTAAAGGACATGTCAGGTCGAAGTGTGGAGTTAACCTTGTGGGGTGAATTTTGCAATCGAGAAGGTCATGATCTACAAGTGGCGGTTGACTCAGGGGCCTTTTCTGTTGTTGCCATTAAGGCTGCAAAAGTGAGTGATTTTAGTGGTAAATCGGTCGGTACAATCTCCTCGACACAACTCTTCATTAATCCAGATTTATGTGAAACCCATAACTTGAGACAATGGTTTAATAATGGAGGGAAAGAGACTTTGACAACTTCAATTTCTGGTGATAATAACATGAGCTCTTTGACAAGAAATGAGGTACGGAAAAATGTCTCACAAATAAAAGATGAACGTCTAGGCATGGGTGATAAACCTGATTGGGTCACAGTAAAGGCCACTATTTGTTTTATCAAAACAGATAACTTTTTGTACATGGCATGCCCATTAAATATTGGAGATAGGAAATGCAGCAAGAAGGTGAAAATGTCGAGTTCTGGCAATTGGATTTGCGAGAGGTGTGAGAAGGAGTTTGAGGAGTGTGATTATCGGTACCTCCTGCAAGTGCAGGTGCAAGATCATACTGGTACGACATGGGTCACAGCCTTTCAGGAGTCAGGTGAGGAGATATTGGGTTTAACCGCTAAGGAGTTGCACATAATTAAAAATGAGGACATGGACGATGATAGGTTTGCAGAGATTTTTAAGAGATGCTTATTTGAGCAATTTTTGTTTAAATTGAAGATTAAGGAAGAGCATTATGGGGATGAACAGAAGGTCCAGGTTACGGTTGTCAAGGCAGAGAGGATTGATCCTTCAGCTGAGAGTCGGTATTTACTTGAATTAATTTCCAGGGTTTCAGGTTGAAAGAAGAACGGCTATATAGTCTTTTGGGTGGAACATGTATAGGAGCCTGCAGAGTACTGGTGAAAATAGGTTTTGCTGGATTCCGTGATTGGTTGAATTTGATTGTTCCTGCTTTATTGATGCTCAGTTTTACTTACTGAGTTGAACCAGGATAGTTTTACATTATAGATTTGCGGTGTTTAGGGATTTATTTTTGAATACCTCGTACTTTGTTTTCTTTGTTGTACAATTGGTAAATGATCCACAAATATTTTACAGTAATCACTTTTTGTAGTGCTTTTTCTCTTTGATCTGCACAATATGAACTTTATTTTTTTTCCCTGGAAGTTTAAGCTTTCCACCATTACCAATAACAGGCAGCGTATCAGCATGTCATAAGGTACTACGGGATGGGATGTCGCTAAAGCGGTATACTGTATACACTATACAATTAATTTATACGTCTTCTATTTGCCCTTTGCAAAGGTTTAAAACAGGGAGTTAAGCTCAGCAATTATATATATTTTAGTAAGTCCTAAGTGGATCCTGACTTCACTTTTTACAAAATACGTGGGGATTCAATAGATTATGCATTACGACTCGTTGAAGCTGGAAATAAAAGTTTCTAGATTGTTCTCCTTTTGTCACTGAGACTCTGTCCAATTTGAAGTTTAACATTAGAGGATCCCAGTTCGTAATTTAAATAGAGCAAACCAGATTGAGTCTGAGCTGCCCGGTTTTGAAAGGCTGTGAGCAAGTATAATTTGTACAGTCCAATTCGAAATATATTAGCTAGGAATCTCATACAATTGGATATCAGCACAAACTCCCAACAACACAATGATACCGAAAATCACAACAAGACCTGCCAACAGCAAATCTCAGTTTGGTACATCTCTTCAAGTTTATAATACTACATGAAATTAATAGTTGAACAGTAAATGGAGAATATCAATATCATGTGCTATGGTTAATCGCCACGGGAAAAGGACCTGTGCCAGCATAGTTAAGGTGAACTCTCTGGGGAAGCAGATTGTAGCTGATGGAGAGCTCCTCGAAGATTTTCTTAAGGCTGATGACCAGTTCTGTCCGGCGACCATTCTTCTCAACAATGTTTTGGAAATTCATGGTGTGCTTTACATTAAGTGCCATCTTCATTCTGTTCAGGTCGACAATGTCCTTGACAACTATGCTGTGTGTTGGATTCCAATGGTTCGGTTTGCTCTCTATGTACCTAAAGATATGGTATCAGGATACAATCTAAAATTAGAAGAAAATGTCAGTACATCCATACTCACTCTACTATAACATCTTTTAGGACATATAATGCAGCCAAACTTTTTATTCCTTGCACACAACATTGTAGGACAACTGATGATAGGATAATAGTTTTTATCAGTATCTAAGAACAGAATAAGACAAGATTATTTTTATAAAAAAAAAGGCTTGGCCTACTTACTTTATTACTTCAATATATATAACCTGTCTGCCTTAATACTTCCTTCCTCTTTTTATTTATTCAATTGCTTTATATATATATATATATATATATATATATATATATATATCCGTTGCTTCTGGTCTTGTTCTTCATCCTCATTGTTTATGTAGTACAATTGTTTGGAGGATGACTGTGTGTCTTGCATTTATGAAATTCCATGAACGGAAATATATTGACTTACTCTTTTATTCTGGTTTTTAGAGCCGCGATGCTTTCCACTGAGGTAGCCATGTCCACGGAAAAATCTATCATGTCATACATATTAGGGCTGCGGTAGAAGTTGCTGATTGGTTTTGTGGCCAAGACAGAGTTTGGGTAGTATATCTTTTCATTATCATACCTCAGAAACACAGTTGTCAGTATATTCATTTCTTCAACAACCATCTGTCATTTAAAAGCAAAAAAAAAGTTATGTTACAACCTATATAAGGAGATGTTAATATATCCTAAAAAAAAACCCATTTTTCTAATTCATAACCCAGAAATTTGGGTGGCCTGGATCCTCTTTCCAAATTTATCCGGAAGTGATTTAATCTAATATAATGAGGATTCACTTAAATTTTAACAATGCATTGAAATTGACAAATTCTTTGTATCACCAAGCATGGACCTCATAAGAAAAAAACAGAATTTAAAATTTCATAAAAGAAATTTTCAAATTTATACCTGAACCCCATCAACAACACAGCGGTCTGCTACATCAAATGGATGCATTACAAAAACGAAAATAATAGCCTCAAAGACAGTTTTGCATGCATTTCCAAACACAAATACAACCACCAGCATCTGGGATGAAATCACGAGCAAAACTTTGGTGCTTGCTATGCCCATCATGAGCAGCCCGATAACTACACTCACTATGACAACTATGACCGTGATAAGATTGTGGAGCTGCTTGACTGCTGTCTTTGTGTCATTTAGTGAATGGGCCAGTGACTTCCGGTCGAGGTAGGCCTTAACCTAAAGCATATTAAGAAAATTATGGAAAGTGTTTTAGAAGGAAAAATGTGTGATAGCAAATGCATGACACACCATATGCTTTGTACTGTACTGGCTATCTTCCCTATGGTCCTTAATCCTTACCCTTAACTTTGCAAAGTGTGCACAAACGCATGCACACTTTTTTGTAGAAAACCCAATGCAAAGTAATAGAAAACCCAATGCCAGAAAATTTTCGTTCAGCCTAAGACAAAGTGTGCACACACGCATGCACACTTTTTTGTAGAAATGACAGCTGACTGACACCAAAGCAACCTATAACCTGAATATCCAGAATAACCGCCACCCATACCCCTCCCCCACAAACAAATCCCAAAAACAAAAAAAAGAAACAAACAAAAAAAATACCAACCCAACCAACCCATGACCTTAATTGACCAGAAGCTGAAGTGACATAGAAACCAAGTTGACCTCGCATAAATTGATCCAATCCACCTATTTGGGAATATCCTGCTAACTAATCCCCTTATGAGAAAATTAATGTAATAAAAAAAAACTTATGCCTCTATATTAAAATAAAAATAGAAGTATCGGTTAAGAAAACATTACTTACCACCCAATTCCTCAAAGCAGACTTTTTTATTTTTCCCGTCTCAGGGGCTCCTTCAAACATTGGCATAATGGTTTCTATTTCATCCTTGCTTAAGAACCTCAATAGATCCTCCTCTTCTATGTACCTGAAATTAATACCAAAATAACATTAGATAAATCAAGCAAAGGTTGCAACAACTGACGTTCAGTACCATATTTACGCCAAATACATTTATAATTTAGCAGATATTATATCAGCCACTCTTTGTTTCCTTTTCAATTTTTGGGCCTGATTTGAGTGCTTCCACCAGGCTAATGCATACCAAAATTCATATAAGGCAAGTATTAGCAAATTATAGGGTATTGTGGTACAGTACCAACTGATAATGACATTTCTTGAATTTGCATCTCAAAATCCAATTTCCTTAGATCACAGAACACACTAAAAATTAAACAGAAAGAAGGAAACTTTTCTTAAAAAATGACCACATAAATCTGTAAAAAGTGTGTCAAATTACTCTTATTGACTCAGAAAGAAAGAGAACAAAATCACCACTTACTTGTAACCAGGCTTCGCTACATTCTTAAAAATACGAAATGCAGCTGCTTTTGCCTCCCATTCACTATTAATCTCCTTATCCTTTTGTTCTGCTCCATCTTCAAAATTCTCAATTTCATCAGACAGTGTCGATAAATGAGAGCTTCTGATCACATTTATCAACCCCTTCATGGTCCAAGCTGAAACCTTCTCTTGACTCATCTTGTGCAATTTGAAGAAATCAATCACTGCTTGTTCATCTTCCCCCTTTGTTTTGTTCTTCTCTGTGCTTCTAAAGCTCAACTGACCAGAACTCCTTGTGGGGCCCACTTTCTCAGCTAGCTCCCTGATTGGTTGGCCAGAGAGGGTCTGGAGCACATACTGGTGAAATATTGACTCTTGGATGCGATCAAAGAATGCATTCATGTGGAAGGAAGAGGCCAAAATCTTCATCAAAAGAGTCTTGACAAGCCACAAAAACGACCCGATTAAAATTGATGCGAGAAATCTCGATACCAAATTTAGTGCTCTGGCAGTTTTCTGTGGCCTCTGTACCCCTCGATTGAACAAAAGGGACCAAGCTAGGAGGATCAAGCTGAACCAAATGCACACTTGCACGCTTCTCTTCAAACCGTGCACGAAGTAGAGCACCTTTTTCTTCAAAAGGAAGTTCCTTTCTATCATAAAGACAAGTACATTGATGAACCATTGGGTCACCAATCGGCCGCAAAATATAACGATCACCATTAGACACCATTTCCATATCTGCAAGCTCCACACAACTACTCTCTGAAACCTTGGTACTACCAAGCTCGTAATTAGACAACCCATTGCCAAAATCAAAACAGTCCACTCGACTGAGCTTCTAGTTCTACATCTCTGTGTCAGGCTTGGGGTTTCCTTTTTGTACATCTCTTCTTCTTCTTCTTCACCATCTAAAACTGGGGTCTTGGGGGTCCCTATGTTCTTTGGATTAGGAGAATTACAATTGGAAGAGCTGGAATTGACAGATTGGGTTGCATTTGGAGGCACGGTTGGTTCGACAAACCGTGATTTGGGTTTTGAAATTGATCTCTTGTGAAGAAACGTGCTGGCATGCAGCGGTGGTCTAGGTGGCTTATTAAAGTTAGATGAAGGACCAGGACTACCCTTTGTTATCTCATTTGAAGGAGATATGGGTTTTGGGTCCTTGACGAGATCTCCAAATGGAACTGTTTTGGGGTTATGAGGGAGGTTTTGGTTTTCAGGTTTCTCTTCTGGGATGGATAGAACTACTTCACCCAACTGCTTGCTTGTCCGGATGGGTTCTCCGTTAGGATCCATTGAAGAAGAAGAAGAAAATAGAATCGATACAGTTCTAGTTGTAAGTTTCTAGCCACATTTATAATGGTAATGGCGCCTCTTTTTGTCTATTTTCTCTTTTTTAGTTCACATGGGGGGAGAAATATTTTTTGGGAAAGGAGGAGGTATTATTATTGGGAGGGAAGACTCTGCACTGCGCAGACTGCCGAGAGTTGAGAACACAAGTAGCCGTTTAAGAATGAATAGAAATAAAAGCAAACTTAATAAATTAATTTCCGTTTGCATCCTTCCAAAATCCAAACTCCAAAGCATTGGCCAACTTTGTTAGCATTTTACAATATCCCGTCTCTCAAAGTTGCCCTTTCTTTCTCTTTCTTTTTTTTATTTTTGGAGAATCTTTTCTTTAATAAAAGCAGCAAAAGGTGATATCTCTTTTTTTTTTATTTCTCCTTCTTTTTGTGATCCTTTCTATCTCAGTAGAAGTATTGTACACTTTTTTACTACCGGGTTTTCAACGAATAATAATAATAATAATAATAATAATAATAATAATAATAATAATAATAAGAGAAATTATTTCTAAGTTTTCCATCTTTCATCTCTATTCAATGTTGTTAAGTATGAATATTTTTCAAAAATATATATTTTCAAATTTAAATTTTGCATCCAAATTCTGCACCATTTAGCTTCAAATAGATGAGGTGCAGTTATCATTCCTCTAATAATAATAATAATAATAATAAGAGGTGTGATAATTGTGAACTAATTTTGCACTTTAATCCTGCATCACATAAGATTATGGACTCATATAAGATTTTGGGTGTACATTCTATAAATCAGAGATAGAACATTCAAAATTTTCAAGACTCGCACTCCCCATTCTATATATATATATATATATATATATATACGAGATAAAAGTATTTATATTAACATTCAAATATATTTATACAACATTCAAATGCATTTATACTAATATTCAAATGTGTTTATATTATGTGATAAGTACAGCAGATCACAATGTTACATGCCATAACAGTATGTTATAGTTCATGACACATTTCAGATTATATTATTATGCCCTATAACACTCATTATTAACATTGAATCATGAGATGTAGAAGATAAGAGATAACAAAAATTTCTCTAATAATAACAACAATAATATTATCAAGTATCTCAGCATTCTACACTTTTTAAATGTTTTAGTTTGTTTTAAGTATCTGTTTAAAATGATGGAAATAAAATTAAAGTACTACAAGCATGGAGTTTAAAGTATCACGTTTCTTTATTTTTTTTATTTTTTATCTTTATTATTTCACTTATTAATATAATTTGATTTTATCTATTCTCACTACTTTATTTATTTATTTTATTATTATCAAATATTAATAAAAAAAATTTCACTCGCCACACACGTAACATATATGTAAAATTTTGGCATATGTGTGTTCGATATTATTTTGTTATTATTTTGGAAGACATAGTATTACTCTTTATTCTTTACAAAATTCGGAATATGCAAAAACTAGAAATTATGTAGTCCTAAATTAATTAAGCATAGGCAGTTGGGAAAAATCCGTAGGAAACAAGTTTGTTGCACGCAATAATTATTAACAACTATCTCCTCTCCTCTCTGAGCAACGGGATGAGCTAGGCATCGAGAAAGAGATGCAAACAGATAAAGAAGAAAGAAAAGCAAAAAGAAAAAGAAAAAAGTTGAACTAATGTTGAATATAACAGAACGTGCATAATGCGCTGAATTCAACATTTCAAGGTGTTTGAATATAACAAAATTGTAAAGACCAATATTTATAGATGGACACGATTCGTTGATGATACTGATAATGATTTTGTAAATAAATTTGGCGAAAAATTATAGAGATATTTTTAAATTTATGGATTGATTGTATTAAAATTTCATATAATTTAAATAAAGGTGATCTCAATTCACGCTTTATAAAATAGAAGAGTGACAGTTTGTATTTTATGCTGACTATTTATGTATTAACTAGACAACTCATCGCCGCGGACGTTCTGCTAACCCACTGGAGTGTGCTGCTTACATTACGCAGAAATGTTTATTATCTTACTTTGTCACGCTGAGAGGTAGCCTTCAGTTCCATATGCATAATAACCCTACCCCTCATGTTCACCTGCACTTCAAATTTCAGAGTTACAATTTGTTTTATCATTTAAAATTTAAGTTAATAAAATTTTAAATTAAATTCACCCTAACTTTACTCATATATCTCATTATATACATACGTACATGTGAATTTAGTAGGTACGTCTCAATTTAATATACCATCAAAACCAAGGAGCAAAGTTCCACTTTTAAAGTCCATGTTAAGGTTTCCCATTTGTACTTAATTTGTAGCCTCTCGTTCCATGAACTGTTCAATTTCATTACCACTCTTTATTATTTCTTTTCTCGCTTTGTTTGAAAACAACGCGCAAAAACTAAAAGAGATGAGGCAACTCATAGTGCCATCCAGCAAAACTAAACCCATATAATAAATGAGACAAATCGTAGTGTCCGCAATCCATGACACGGTCCTCTAGTCTGGATCACATAAAAATTTATCTTAAAATCGTTCTTTTTTTTCCCGCATTTCACTCAACGCATGATTTATTTATTATTTTTAAAAATCATAAAGAACTTATTCTTTAAATACGTAAGACTTTTTTTTGAAAGAGAAAAAAACTAATCGTATATAGAATGAAATCTAGATGAAAATTTCTAAACAATCAAAACATAACTCTAACATAACGCTTAAAAAATAATAGTTAAAAAAATATGATGAGATATGACTATTTTTAAGGTGATAGAAAAGAAAGTGTATCAAAATGATACTTGATAGTGATTTGAATGGCGCACTAAATATTCGTTGTCTTGTGAAAAATTGATATGGTGTATTATGAGTAGTAAAGTTAAAATGAGGCTGAGCTCACTAAATTATCTAGTGAATTTAATTTAAAAAAAATAATTGAAACGATTATAAACAATAAATCCGAGTAGCTCAATAAATTTTTCATATTAAAATATCGAAGGATACAATAATTTTTTATTTTTAGAGTTTTCCAACTATTTTTTTAAATAATTCTAAAATAATAATAAAATAATAAATATTTTTATATGAGAATAGGTCGTTTTAAAAAAATCTGAAAAAATTAGAAAATTCTAAAAATAGAAAAATTTCAGTATCGTACGAGATTTTGATATGAAGAATTTATTGGATTGACGTTTTGAACATGAGATTTCAAAAATTGACTCCTAAGCGTTTCGAGCCAAAATGTTTATGGAAACGCCCAAATTTTACTATATATATATATATATATATATATGTATGTATGTATGTATGTAAGCATGTATATAGAATAAATCTAGCGTGTTCTTAAGAGCATGAAGCCCATCAGTTCCCATAACTCAAAAATCTATCAAATTAACTTAAAATGAAAAATCCAAATTACTCAATAAATTCTTCGTATTAAAATTTTATAGGATACAGAAATTTTCTATTTTTAAAATTTTTCTAACTATTTGTTTTATATTTTAATACATAAAAATTTATTATTTTATTATTATTATTAAAATCATTTAAAAAAATTCGAAATAAATAATTAAAAACTCTAAAAATAGAAAATTTCAATATCTTACAAAATTTTAATATGAAATTTTTTTTGAGCAACTTACATTTTTCGTTTAAAATAAATTTAATAATTTTTTAATTAAAAATATCAAAAAACTCCGTAGCTAACTTTACTCTACACTTGCAAACGACATGATATGCCTATTGATGATGAACAAAGCAAGGGCAACACCCCCAACCCCGACCAATTGAAATCACGGCCCTTAAACATTTTGTCAAACTTCTTACATAGCCCCAGAAAACCTTTTATGGATGACGTCAGAAAGTTTGCGTTGAAATTGAGTACCCAATAATTACAAGTGCAGCATCGAACTGTACGAAGCAAGTTGTAAACGCAAATAAAAATACAAAAAAGGCTATAACATTAGCAGAAAAAAGGACTACCACATTTTTCACATTTGTACAAACATAATACCCCAAAGCTATCTCAAGTTCTACAGAACTACTACATACTAACATGTTTTGTTCCATTTTTCGCACTTCTTTTAACATAGAATATAAGTACATTATGGATCATAGAAAGCCAGAACCTCTCCCCTGTACAACCTTCCTTCCATGCACCGGTGTAAATTTGTTGGTGGCAAGCTCAGTGCCTGCCTGTGCATGCAACTCAGCAAGCTCTCTTACACGCACAAGGATCGATGTAGGTATTGGCAACGAGGCAGGTTTTCTTGTGTGCTTCCCCTGGATAACCCAATCGCAAGTACAATTTAAGGAACTAGATATGGCTAAACAAAAAATTTACTTCTCGAAAAATAAAAAACATCACACATAACATAACGCTCGAGCTATCATTACCAGTGTGGCTAACCATCCAGCAAAGCTACTATCAAATAATCTATGTTGATAGCCCAAAAGAAAGTGTTTGCCTGTTCTTTTATCATTATTTTGATGATACATCATGGCAAAACAAATAAAAAAATAGCTTATACAACTGACAATTACCTCTCTTTCCTCTGAGGGCTGTGCCATGCTAGCTCTCAGCAAGTTCCGCCACTTATCCTGAAGCCATACAAAATTTAGATTAAAAAACATCCACATGAACATACTATATATAGGCTCTATCACAAATTGCATTGATCATCTCCTTATACTTCAATACTTGCATATAACACCCAATATTTCTTGCATCAAAACCTACCAACATGACAGAGAAAGTAGTTCATTAGACGTTGACCACTTCATCCAACTCCTAATATGCCATTTTTGCTCCTAAACCCAAATTAAGCTAAAATTAAAACAAGAATTTTTTACATGTTGGATCACTAGCTTGTATGTACTGGGTAAATTGAGAGATACAGAAGTAATGGAGTCAGAAGCAGGTTAGTCATTTCAGTTTAACTCTTAGGTGCAAAACATGAGAAGCTTCTCAGTTTGCTAATATGGGACAAATGCTGCTGCAATTTGAAAAAGACCCCACCATCAGTTGGTCCCTTCTACGTATCTGAGTAACAGTTAGAAGCACACCTTAAGATCGACAGAAGTGCGGTAAGAGTAAGAGGTAAAAGATAATCGTCGAATCTCAGACCACCTCCCAGCACCATATCGTGCTACGCCTTCAACCAGCTTCAACACCTCACAGAGAGTCCACGCTCTGTGGTGCTTTCTTCTCACATTGCCACTTTTTGGTACCGGTTTGCTGCTACACTCATCATGATTGCTATCATGAGCATTTTCCCCTTCTGATTGTGCCTCATCATGCTCCACCTCAGGCACCATGTCGGGTACAGCCACGGCTACCTCTTGGTTTTCTTTTCCTCTCTTGTCACCAATGTTTTTCTAATGACATAATAATCAATAAGTATCACTAGAAATGAAAGGAAATTCCTTGTGCAAATCCCTGGCATTACCACATTGATTTTTTTTTTTTTGAAATAAGGGCTCCCGTCAGCCCCGGCATTTATTCCTTTTCAAATGCCTTTTGCGGGATTCGAACCCGCGTCTCTCCATATAGAGGTGAGCCCTACCACCACCGTGCTAGGCCTGTGGTTCTTACCACATTGATTCAATTGTCAGTGTTTTATCTTGAAATTTAAAAAGAGTGAAAACAATATAAAAGCAGCAACTGCATTCTTTTTGTTGTAGCAATTTTAAAAGGGCAACCAAAATAGAAAAACCATTCATATCAATGACCTTACCAGTTGAGGGTTTTTCTGGGTGGAAGTTCTCAGTTTCCTTGTTGGCTCCTCAGTCTCACTTTCTTCGATGATATTCCCATCCTCCCCAAGCATACCACTAGCTTGTGGCTTTTCCAATGGAATTAAAAAGAAATAAAAGAATTAAGGGCTAGAGAAGAATTGAAGGGTGAAATAAGCAATTCTTTTGTACTAAAAACAATCCTTAACCAGGTATTTACAACACTCAAGCTACCCAGCAGAACATTTAATGGAACTTAAACTAAACACCTATAAACAAATTCCAATTAGGAAAAAGAGGGGGAGGGGGGAGGATACAACTTACAAGAAACTAGTAAAGAAAAGGGAAAAGGAGCGGAGAAAAAGTGGCTATCCATGATAAGTGAGGGCAGGTACATTTTCCAGTCTTTACATACTCAACAATAACAAAACCCTTCAAAAAAAATTAATAACAGAAAAAGGAATTAATTGAAGGCATGATCAAAGCTGAATAGATCATTACCATGAATGCAACCAAATTCTTCCTAGGCCGGCACCTTCTAGCCCTTGATGCGAAAGGCACCTGGACCCGGAACCCGCCAAGGGAATCATTTCTTGTACGAAAAGCAGCCTGCCACGAACCAATCTCACGGTTTGGCCTAACCCTAGATCTCACCAGTCGATCATGGTTATTCCTCCCAACCCACGATGTTGATCTCATGCTTTCATCCGGATTATCCAAACTTGACAGCTCCTCAATGTATCTCTTGGTAGGCTTCCTCATCCTCTTTGAGGTACTGCCATCCTCCTCCAAGCTTGCATTATTTTCAAAATTTGAATTTGAATTTCTCATCCTTTTCTTGGCAGTTTCATGGGGGCTCTGAGCTTCACAGGATCCCTGTACAGTCACTTCATGTTGAGCTCCTCCTTCCTTGGGTACAACTTTTTTGTCCTTTATTATGAAATTTGAGGTTGGAACTTGGCATGAGTTGGTTAGCCCCATAGTGATCCTTCGCTTGAGCCATGACTTATCTTTAACATTAGTCCGACGGCCAAATGTGGCATGGAATACCTCCTGTAGCTCACGAATAGAAAGACCATCAAGACATATCTCATCTTTTGCTAGAAGAGAGAAATTGGGTTTTGAGTCCACATTGATCATGTCAGGAACAGAGGGAATATTGTCATTGGGTGCCATGTTGCTTGGTGTGGAAGTGGCATCGGTTTTCTCTGTCTCACTGGCTTGAGCGTTGTTTACTATTGTGGAATTTTGAGTTGTCTCGGCAGAAACATCTTGTGAGGGAGGATTTTTGTCAGCCTTGTTAGGGTTGTTGGAGTCCTAATATAAATAAATTAAACCATAATTGTATGTACAAATACAAATGGAGATAAAGGGATATGTGCAAAAAATTGTATTGTAGAGAGAGAGAGCTGCTAAATCAAAGAGATCTGCAATATAATACTAAGTCTAAATCTGTCCGGAAAGTGCAAAAAGAACCCAACCTCTTTGGTATTGGCAAAAGCCCCAAAAATGTCAAAGAAATTCAATCATGGTCCCTTCCATTGCTTAGCTTTCAATCACGGTCTAATTTATTTATAAAGATATCAGAAATAATAGGACAAGAAAGAAAATACTATCATAAATAATCTGGTCTAACTTATCATTTCTGTTTACTAAAATGTTCCACAAATGAACATTAAATCTCATTATCTGTAAATGAATTAATTTTGTCATAACACTTGTATCAATCATATAATCAGATTATAATGGTACCAGCACAAAGGCCAGCAAGCTAAAAAACAGTTGGGCTTTGTTTCATCTCTCTACCAAGGTAGGGTCCTCTTTGCAGATATTGGAAACATACGGAGCACCATTGCCTTCGTTGATAATATAAACATTTGTTTATTCCAATGTCATCCAGATTAACATTTGGCACTGAAATGGTGTGATAAGGAAGAAGGGTCTACATTTGCAAAGAGATTTGTGTTCCCAGGTGGAAAATCTTGCTCTATTCCCAATAATGAATTAGGAAGAAAACTTGAATATTTGATAGAGCCATGGAAAGTCCATTTACAACAATATAACGATGCATACCAAAAGCCAATAGGGTTAAAAAAATTCAGAAACTAATAAAGAGAAATGAAAAGGTCCATAATGATGAAAAAAACATGCATAACAAACAATACCTCAAGGCCAGTTTTCAGCTTTTGTTCATCTTTCATAATATTCTCTGCTTGAGAAAAGCCTGTTAATTACAACGGGACAATATTAGGTTCCTTTCAAAACTCGTGGTTAGAATGGACATTAATGAATCATTCAAATGAAATAATAAAAGGAAATTTGCAAAACCACATTATAATATATTTTAGCTACAGGTTTTGCAATCCTTTCTTTACTAATTTTGTTTTCTTTGGACAAACAAACTATATTGGATTTAACTCGGCTAAATTGGGTACACAATTTAGCATTCGCATCCTCTTAGGTAACTGACGGGCAAAACAGGCAGAATCTCCACCCTTGAGCTAATCTAACTGCTGTGATATATTTTCATGTATTCATGGGCTGCCCCTGGTCTGCACCAACCCCATCTCGTCTCCTCTTAATCTCTCTTTAGAGAACCCGCTTTCCAAAATTTACTACCTTATCTGACCCCTCTCTCTCTCCAAAAAATTATTGTCGACTCATGACGACTGCCATCTTGAGAGAGGAACAGCTATTCGCCACCTGACCTCTGCAGCTACATGGAGAGGTGTGATCTACACAATGCTGACAAGAACATGTATCAATATTCCCAGCCCCTTAGTGGTGATGCATCCAACACTATCCTCATTGAAAAAGCAGAAGACCCCCTTGAACTCAGAGTAAAGATACACTTGTCTGTGGAAATTTGAAAACTATAAGGGTGTTTTGGTAGGATTATCCACCTTAACAGACTCAGAATGGGAGATGATCCAAGTTGGTGATGGTTGTGTGCCATGAAAGAAAAAAGCTTGCTATGATTGGAACCAAATTTGTTCTCACACTGGGTTTGCCATTTCAGCACAGGGATGAGATCAAGGTGAAGCAAAGTGAAACAAGGATGAATTCAGTGTGGGTTTCTTCAAGACAAATCGTGTTACAGTCTGATCACTACTAAAGGACTTTGTTAGATTAATAATCTTCTTGTGCATTTAACTTATTCTTGTTTGGTACTTATTCTAGAGCTTCTAAAGTTATAGCAGATAATTTACCAGTACGGTCAGTGACATTTATTAGAGAACTAGTGTATTTAATGCCTTGTATCTTTTTTCTCTCTTTTTTCTTTAGATTTAATTGACAAAAAAGAAAAAATTGCTTCAAAGTTGAATTTTGATTTTCAATTTCAAAGTGCAACCCAAGTTCATCAAACTATGTACCAATTTTGTACCCTTGAGGTTCATAAAACCAAGAACATTAATTGAAGGGTGCAAAGCAAAGAAGAGAAGAGGTGAGAGAAAGAGGTCAGTCGCCCGGCGAGCTTATCCTCTCAAAAATACTGCATCCATGTTAAAGAATAATTCTTAAAAGAGTGCGAGGGATAGGAGAAAGCAATGGTTTTTCAGAAGCAAATTCTCAGAGGAATGATTAGATTATAGTAGTAGACAACATAAAATCAGAGCAGACCATGGGCCACCCTTGAAGATATGAGAATAAATCATAACCATTAGATCAAATAGGTGAAGATTCTGACCATGCTGTCCATCAGGTACCTAATGGATGTGAACTCTACTATTTAATAGTCAGGTGAGGCAAAGTAGAAATGAATTGAATTCACCATCCAACTGAGATTACTCCAGACAGAAACTGGATGTGTCTTAGCTTAATTGCAAAATTTGGGAATGTATCACCTATCTAATTATAAAATCCTATGAGGGACCTAACAGATGTTAAATTGGGTCCCTAGTCAAAGTACATTGCAAAATTCAGGTCAGCTAACACAACTTTGGAGGAAGCTAGGTTAGTTGCACTATCAAAGCTGAATTAGGGTTAAATTGCACATCTGATGGTTTTAAGTGTGTTTATCTCTGCTTTCATTGCAAATTAAAACGCAGCGCACATCCTTAAAAATGGAAACCATGCATGGACTCACTTACTAGTCAAGTACAAAGCAGCAGTAGTATATACCTTCTAAATCAGATTTGTCGGTGCACAGCACAGTGGCTGAGAGGAATGATTCGACTTTGGAGATGTCTTCCACAGAAGGTAGATCTTCGACTTTTCCATCATCCAGTAGATGCCCAAACTGCAGGACCTCATCCTCTGTTGCAGGGACCAGTGTCCCATCTCCTTCAACCTGACAAACGCAGACCACCTTATATCAGTCATACAGAAAAAGCACTTTAGCTTGATATCAATGAGGAAACAGCCACCATTTTGCAGCTTTGCAGCTAACACCTGACATGTCTAATTTTTTTCAACTGAAACCTACTTCTTTAAACAACAACTAACCTACATATCAATAAGGAAACAGTTTAATCTGCTAATTGTTGAAAACTATCTATAGTTCTGATCTATGTTATCCAAGATACATCCATGGGGATACCCATTCGTTAAGGAATTCACATATATTTTATGGTTCTTCTCAAGGTAGCTGAAAGTTAATACCTGAGCCAGATTCATTTAGGCCACATTCATTTACAAAGATTTATAAAACCATGGATATATTTGACCACTGGATACCATATCTAGATATTGTGGAAACCATGCTAAGAAAAAGAACCCAAAGTACCAAAGTCTAGCCAATGCAAAGATTGATGTTTCCAAAAAGAGTTTTCTGAACAAAAGTAAAGAAACCAGGTTTTGTCTTGCACATGGCTGACCCTGCTCCCAGGACCACAGTACTAAAAAAAGAAATATGTGACACAAACAAATGCAGCGAGACCCACTCCATAAGAGAAAAAAAAATAAAAAAAGAAACTCGATTTGCTGACTCACCATGTTTCTCTGAAATATAGAGAAGAATGGCACACGTTGCTTTTGAGAAACCACAAAACCTGCATGGTTTATCTAATTCCTATGGATCAGGACCAAGATTCATGGCTTTTAGAGATCTACACTCGACAGGCCATACCAATTGTAAGCCCTAGTTATAAGAACCAAACTTCCTATGCTCCAAACCAGATTTATCAAATACACACTTATTGATAAAATCTATCATTAGTTTAAGATTAGGTGCACCACTAGCATTGAAATATGGCACTATTCAGCCTCAACTTACAAGACAGAAATCATGGGATGAGAAAATGAACAAAAAGAGCACAAATGATTTTACCATTCTTGATGAATAAGTCTACTAGTTAAAATTAGATAAAAATGCTCAAATTTTACCCGAACAAGTTGGTAGACTAAAGGGTCAGAGTCAGAGTTATTCCCAGGTTCAGAACACTTGATCTCATTCTCTCCATTCTCCTCTTGTTCAACTATTTCCATAGGGAAGGGCACTTCATCCAATCGGAGTTACCCTAACAGACAGCAAACAAGCATAAGTCAAGTAACAAAATTTGTATGGGAGAATGACATAAGGGGAGAAAAACGGAGTTAATGAACTCTTTATCTAATACTACACTACCATATACCAGTCGTGGTAGAGAATAGCATCAATTAGAAGGTATCAATTATAGCCTTCTACTTGATATAATTACACTTCTGAGTTTGTATCACAACAGAAGTAACTAGATTACATTAGCAACGCTACAATCATAAGATAAGATTTCACTAATTCCATATTTTCAAATAAACTTATTGCAGGAGTACAGGGCATGTTAAAGGAATGCAATTTTTCTTTTCTGAAAGTAAAAGTAGCCTCAAGGATCACCTTTTTCATTAAGGGAACATGTATTGCAAATATGGAAAGATATTAAGGTAAGAGTAGAGACAAATTCAACGTTAGAAGTTGTTCAATTGAAAAGACAGAGAGAGAGAGAGAGATGTTTTCCCATTATAAAAAGTGGAAAGATGAAGCTTGTTTACAGCTATAGCACCAGACCAGACAAGAACAATTCGTGGATTTTAACCAGAATTGAGTAAAAGAATCACTTCCAGAGCTACTTAACAAGGTCAAATTAAGCATATTAACCAGTATTCCTCAGTGTAAACGCCTAATTATCGAATAAATAGCAAGTAGATCGAAGCGTACTCACCGGAGACTGAGAGATCAGCGGGAGGATTGAACGGGCATCCTCAAATTCTTCTAGATCGGGAATGAAAATGGCTAATTTTCTTTTTTCTGGTTGGAAGGGGAATGAGACGAGAAAGAGGTTAGGGTTTCGATCGACGCGAGGGAGCCTTGGAGAGACACTAGGGAAGGACTCGAGTCGAGAGAGTCGAGAGAGTCGAGAGTGAGACTAGGCGGGTTAGTATCGTATCGGGTTGAGATACCGTTTTTATCAGATCCAATTATCCAACGACCGGGTCTGGGTTGTATAGAAGAAGTTGCGGGCAGACCACACTCTCTCCGGTCCGTAATACAGTAATTCCAGTGTACAACTATTTTTATGATACGTTTCTAATATGAACCCTTAATTTCATAAGAATAGTATGATCATTCACACAATCATGATAAACACTTTCCAGAACCATTTTGAATGGAAAATCTAACACATTATTTCTGATTTCGCGTAATTTCTTCAAAATATCATATATCTATGAGTAACAAACAGAAATGATAATGTATGCGCTCTTCCTTCAAACAACGTTGAGCTACTGGTAGCAAATTTGTCTCTCTAACACATTACAAATCCCAAAATTACATACAAAATATTGATTGAATCATAAATGGAATGTATAGCACAATTTAAGGACGTGATTTAGCTTGCTTTAAATTTTAATAAAGCCAATGCCCAATGGTAATGAGAACCAGGTCTAGTGTCGGCCCCGCTTTATTTAAATCGTTTTCTCCTCCATATATAAGGTCTTTATTGCATTAATTTATTTCCCAATTTTGCATTTTTCATATACCAGAAGTGCCCTTATTTGATGATGTTACAAAAGAAAAATGGAAACTTATCTCATTACCATGGTGTGATTTGAACCATTGGATGTATAATAAAAATAGATGTACATCAACAGTTGGAAGTATATTAGAATTATTCATTTTTGGATGTGCATTATTGTTGTGATTTTCTAAGTTGTAACTGATCAAAGCAAAAAATAGTAAATAACTATTTTGAGGGTCATTTCAGTTGAATTAATCTATAAAGTTAGGTTAATTAATGACAACAATTATTTTAATTAGAGATGCTAGATTAATTGACAATCACTTCTTGTTTCTTTTGTTAAGAGTTAACTAAAATCAAATTGGAATAGCTATCTATTGCCATAGTTCTTTCATATCGGTAACATACACATTTCTCTTCCTCTACCTTTGGTTTTATCAAGAAATTAAGATTGGTGTCCCTAACATATATACTTCTCAGTTAGATATTTTCTCAAACTGATCTCAAGAGAAAAGCAAAGAAAAATTACTTCATTCTCCTTATTATCTCCTCTGTTCAGAGTCTATTCCTCAACGAAAAGGGGAAAACAAAATTATTCCAATGGCCACTCCTCCTGAACAGTTCTACATGGATTTTGACAGAATTGATAACTCTTCCAAAGTGGCCTGCTATCATCAAGGGAGCATCATCATGTCCAAGATTGGGGAATGGATCTTACAAGATCATTCGAGGAAAAAGATCGCATACACATATTACCACATGCTTAAAAACTTCACCGAAGAAACCATGGACGAAGATCCCGGATCAATTGTATATGGCTTCTTGCCTCATCTGTTACTAGTGCTTGTCCTTATAGTCACTCTATCTCATTCCCTCCACTTTTTTCTTTCTCGCCTCAAACAGCCGCTCATCATCAGTCAAATAATCGTAAGGAATTTGAACCTCTTTATGAAATTATTATCTAAAAGGACATTAATTACTTAACAAGTAGTAGCATTGTATCATGAAACATTAGTTTTTTTTTTCCATAATGATGCTTTCTTCCTCTTCATCATGATAAAAAGAAATGTTTTACACACGTCCTCAGCACACTTTCTAAGTGCAATTCTCATGTTGTACTAGAGCTACAAAATATGGTTTAAAAAAAATACTTAAACAAAATATTTTCTCAAAAGGATTGAACTTAAATAGGAAAAGAATATTTGGTATGGATTACATTGCTCATTTTGTACATTAAAGAAAAAATTGCAAAGAGAAAAATTACATTACGTTATTTGTTTAATTTTTGTGTAACTTTAGGCTGGTTCTCTAATGTTCTTGCCTTGGACGAATGGTGGGCATGGTGACAACAGTGACGATAACTTGTTCATTCTACCTAATAAACGCCGTGTAGAGGAGGTCATTGCATTAATGGCACTGATTTTCCACTTATTTGTTTATGCAGTCAAGACGGATGCCAGCACGATATGGCGCAGTGGAAAGAAGCCAATTATCATTGGCTTAGCTAGCCTAATTACTCCACTAGTGACTGCTTTGATAGTATCATACATTTTCTACAATAACATTCGTTCTTTTGTCAAACAGAAAGAAAAGTTTGTATTCTTCATTGCAACTCTACATTGCCACAGTGCCTTCCCTGTGTTAGCAGACACCCTCTCTGAGTTCGGGCTTCTCGGTAGTGAGCTCGGACGCCTAGCACTGTCATCTGCAATGATTCAGAGCACAACTGGGATAGCATTCATCGGATTGTTTGGAATTCTGGACCAGAGCCAACACGGTGGGATAATGTCGATTTTGATCACTGCATCTCTCCTTTCAGCCCTTGCAGCATTTGCCATCTTCATCATCCGACCATACGGAGTGTGGGTTATTCAAGATACACCTTCCAACGGCTATGTCAGGGAAGTGCACATTTTTGTGATCACACTTGCAATGATCCTGATGGCACTGGTGAGTGACTTGGCAGGAGCAGTGTTCATCTTCGGCCCAATCATGATGGGGTTCGCACTGCCGAATGGGCCTCCTCTTGGGACAGCTTTGGTTGAGCGGATTGAGCTGATGGGGTCAGAGCTACTGCTGCCTCTCTATTATATCATGGTGGGACACAACATGGATTGGGCTGCAGCAACCCAGCAATCAAGGCTCTGGATGTCACTCCACCTCATCATACTAATTATGTGCATCGCAAAGTTTTCTACTGTGGTGCTTGTTGCTTATTATTGTGACATGTCTCTTAAGAACGGACTGCTATTAGGACTAATCATGAACTTCAAAGGAACTTTTGAGATGATAGTCTTTACTGATTTCTTCTATGGGAAGGTATATATATATTATGAAGATACATTAATATTTTGTCCCGCATATATATCTTTCACGTATATATATGGAACCGCATTACTTAATTTAATTAACAGGTGCTGGACAGAGCGACATTTACTATAATGATGTCATCAATAATGATCATTATGGCAATATGTGCACCGCTGGTCTCAATGTTCTACAAGCCATTGAACTTGGAAAACGACATTTCCATTTCTCAGACGGTGCAGAATGTGCGTACTCATGCTGAACTGCGCGTGATCTCCTGCTTCTTTGATGAAAAGCATGTCCCCACTTTACTGAACTTCCTCGAGTGCTTGACCTCACCGGTGATGCAAACCTTCATTTGTATATATCCCCTGCATCTCATTGATCTAAATGCTCGTGTTGTCTCCAGTCTCATTAGCCATTGCAATAAGAATGGCCAAATTAACATGAAGCAAATGGAACCTGTCCACAAGCATTTTATTTCTTTTGCACAGGTGATCGAGAACATATATACCATTATTTGAATGCTTAAATTGTGGTTTTTATAAACCAAAATGCCAAGATTTTTTAGATCAATGGCTAACAATTTCATTGGTTTCTTCAAAAAATAACTGACTTGTCATGTTAAGTAGGAGAAAAAAGAGAACGTTACAGTGTTGCCATTCACATCCATTGCGCCACAACAAAACATGCATCAGGACATCTGTGCACTCATTCTTGAGAGAAATGTTGCTTTAGTTATAGTCCCATTTCCAAGGAAGAACTCAATGGCCTGCCTTGACACACAACAGAGCACATGGAGCCTCATCCCTAAAGTCCTTGAGCAGGTAATTAAATGAAAAAACGTTACATTTGGAGGGTAATTGAAACAACAGTTAAGCTCATAGTAAAGATAAACTGATTACAAGCGAGGAGTTGATTACTAGAATTTTGTGAACTGGGGAGGCAACATGTTGCTTACTAGAGTATAATCAGTACCTCAAGCAAAATGATCACAACTGTACTTGAAACCCTTCTATTGTACTTTTATTAATTGTTTGGATTCTCGTGTTGTTTCTGCCTTGAGAAACTTATTATCTAAATTCTAAATTTCTAGTTTTACATATACCTCTTCAAAACATATAGGCGACGTTGGATAAGCTAGCCTACCAAGGTTAATTAAATCTCATGCTAATTCATAATTGTAATTGCAGGCACGAAGCTCAGTAGGCATAATGGTATACCACGGAATTACACAAATCACGCCAGCTTCTCATTCTTATTGGCAGTATCACATAGGTGTTGTTTTCTTCGGAGGCCCGGATGACAGAGAGGCAGTTGCAATTGCATCTCGAATGACATGCCACCCAAAAGTGCACATTAACCTCTTGCGGTTCTGCACATCCGACTCAATGAAGATCCAAAAGAAGAAGCTTGAGGATTCACATGATGTAGAAGAAGCTCTGGATCGCAGCGTTATTGGTGACTTGCAAAGAGAGAACATCGACAACAATCGCTTGGTTGTTACGGAGGTCACGACGGGGGATGTTGAGCAAATCGCTTTGGCAATCCGCTCTTTCGGGGATAAGTATGATTTGACAATTGTTGGTCGGAGACGGGGACACTCGTCATCAACAATTAGTTTGGCATTGGAGGAATGGATGGAGTCACCAGAGCTTGGGGTGATTGGCGACCTACTTGCGTCATCCAAGTATGAAAATCCAGCAAATATTCTTGTGGTGCAACAACACAATTCTAGTTGATGCGTGATTCTCCTTCTATATATGCAATTAATATATATATTATTGTACTTATAAATTACATTTTTATTCGGTAAACGTAGAAGAATTTTTTTATATTGATTTTCTTAGAGGAACCTTGTGCATGATATATAGGATGGTATCTGCTAGATTTTGAAATATTCAGCCTTTTTTAGCAAATTAAATAGCGGCCATGCGTGGCGCGTGCCGAAGGTTGACACCAAGAAAATTACAGTTGAATTCCTTTTTCCTAACTACGTTTGGGGATCAACTCAATCTCAAACCCAATTCAAAGCAAATTAAAGAAATAAACTCTGTCCTCTTCCGTTCCACCCCCAAATTAGCCAATTTCATTTCAAACTTCAAGAACGATTAACTCATCGCTTTTAATCAAGAAATCGACCTCCATATTATATATTTCCTCCAATACCAAGCTCTCCTGTTAAATCTTTACGTTTTGACTATGAGTCTACGTTTAAGAATGTAGGCCAAATCACATTTTTAAAAATAAATTCTTCAATTATTCCAAGGGAGGGGATCTCTTGACAACCTTGACAATCAATTTTTAAATAATTTTTAGAAATTCTCAAAAAATAGAAAAAAAAATAACAAACATATTTTTTAACTTATAGATTGATTTTATTTTAAATTTCATATCATTTTAAGGATCATTTAATATGCCATCAAAAACCGTTAAATATGGACCATTTTAAATGTCATCTAATTTTTATAGTCTTTTATGAAATATCAAATAATACTTAAATTGTATAAAAATTTGAAACACAATCAATCCATAAGTTAAAAGAATATGTTTATAAAAAAATTATTTTATGATTTCTTTTGGAATTCTTTAAAAATTGATTATTAAGGTTGTCAAGGGATCCCATCCCTATTCCAAATTAAAAAATTTGGTCTGCAGTCTAGTAACGAAATTAAGAAATGATTTTTGTTTTGAAAATCACGAGTTAAAAATTTAATTAAAGATATTTTTAGGAAATTAAAAGTTAAAAAACTTGATTTTCATTCTATTTCAAATAAAATAATTATTTCATATTTAGTCCCTCAAGATCAAAAGTATTTTGTACATAAGTACTCATCAAATGAAACTTTTATAAATACTTACTGAAGCAGCGGCGGAATTAAGTGGGGGCTAGGTCCCCCCATGAATTGTAATTTTTTATTTTTCTCTTTAAATTTTATATATTTTTTAAATACAAATACTTTTTGACCACTTATACAATTAAAATTATATTATACCTGATTCGGCCCTCCCTAATCCCTATTATATTATATTATATTATATTATATTATATTATATTATATTATATTATATTATATTATATTATATTATATTATATTATATTATATTGAAGAAGTAATATCTAAGCCAAACTTACTCAAAAAAAAAAGTCTAAACCAAACAATGTGCTAGGTTTCTGATCCAACGTCTTATGGGTTATGAAAAAACATAATACCTTAAAAAAACTGATGATGACAAAACAGGTCCAATGTAAACATGAAGATACTGTAAAGAGTAAAGACAATATCAAATGGGTTTCCTTAATTCACCATCTGGTATGAGCGAACTCAGAACTCGACACTTCTTTAATTGAGTGTTGATTGCTATATAATTAATTAATTACAATCAAGATTTTTTTTTCTGATCTTGCAACTGAAAGGAAATTATTGAACTCGAGAATCAAAGATTGCATTCAAGTGACATAAAATATTAATTAATTATTACTTGGTGATTGGGGGTTTTGATTGGTTTGTAGATGATAATAAATAAATATTCTAATTCGGCAACGCACGAAGGAAGCTCGCTCCCTTTTCAATTCCAGAAAATAAATAGCAGGGCTCAGGATTTGAACCAGTCTTCAAGCTTATATATATACACATATACAGCTATACATTTTTACAGAAGTACATGCTCTCCTTCAATCCTTAGTCTTCAATCCATCTCTCTCTAGATCTGTCATTATGGACCGGCAGTGGGAAAAGAGGCCGAGACCGCCCTCCCCACCCCGTCTAGCACGTGAGCATGCATCGTTCTCAGCTGCTCTACTAGATGCTATCTACCGATCAATTGACACCTCTCCCGGTAAACAATCCAACTCCAAGAATTCATCACCGGATATATCTCATGTCCCCCCCGCCGAGTTCTGGCGTGAACCACGTGCCACATCAACTGAATACAAAACCCAAACAACCCCACAAAAATACCCCTCAACCCCCAGGTACCACATTTCCAGCGCTTCTACGCCCAAGCGAAGACCTCCCCGTGCGAACCGGGTCCGACCCGATCCATCCCCAGCTTCCCCAACAAACTCCCCTCCGAACGTGGAAATCGAGATTGAATTCCATCCCAAGAGTGACAGTAAGAAAGGAAAGAAGAAAAGGTCACTCATGCGCCTTCTCAAGTCTCTCTTTTCTCTAAATCGAGACAAAAGGGCTAAGCCTCAGCTAGCACAGCTGCCCCAACTGACGGCAACATCAAGCGAAACAGTACAGCCTATTGGTTCTTTGGCTAGCTCATGCATGTCGAGCCGGAATAAGTCAGAGGGGCCGAAGAGGTCGGTGAGGTTCGCACCAGTGAGTGTGATGGTCGAGGAGGAGCGCAAGCCATGCAGTCACAAGCTTGTGTATGACGGGGCTGTGGAGAGACGAGTCGAGGAGCTGATAAAAGTGCTCAAGACCGAGGAGAGAGGGAGGAGGAAGGGAAGTGGTGGCTCGGGTGGTTCTGAGCTCTCGGAGCTTGACAGCCTGGTGGCAGCTGCTTGTGAAGATCTGCATTGATAGTCTGTTGATATATGCAATTTGGGAATTATATTTTGTTTTGCTAATTTTGTTCTCCTCCTCTCTGTTTTTACGTCCATACTTGGTTGTAACTTGAAACCATAGTTATCCTTAGTGTACCCCTTAATTTCTTGTTGTAACATAAAATGAAATTAAGCAAATTTTGATGTTAAAAGTTTACATTTTTGAAAAAATAAATAAATAATGCATCCGGCGACGAGACGAATATATATATCGATAATTACAATTTAAATTATTGTTGAACTAATAAGCAGAATGTATAGTGCTGGCCCAACTGAGCCGTTGAGCTGGCTGGCGAGAATAAAAATGAAATCCATGGCGAACCAAATCTCATTGATTTATTCTATTCTTTTTGAGGCGTACGTAAAACGAGTGCGACGAGGAAATAATTAACTGGAAAACATGACATGCTTGCACGAACTAATTAGGTAATTAAGTACTTGAACATCAAAAACAAAAATATATACAAGCATCTTGAATATAATTTATATTTTAATATAGAGATTGAATTTTGTAATTCTGTGTGCCAAAACAGGTTGACTAAATGCATAAACCTCTCTCTGAAAACATGCGCATTCTACTTGTTTCGGTGCTTGGACAAGAAATATATATATATATATATTGTTTTTCAGAAATTTGAACACATTTACTTCTACCAAATTTATTGAGAATATGTTTCCAGAAATTGGACAATGAGTTAATTAACTGTTGAGACTAAAAATTACGCAAAACATTTTCAGTACAGCAATATTAATTTGAAACCAGCTCGCAGATCATCGTAACATCGAGATCATGAGGTGCACTAGATAAAAGAAAAAGAAACAAATAAAGTGTTTTCATTTATATAAATTTAAATTATGTGAACGTACGTATTAATTAACAAGTGATTTAAACGAAGCAAGCGTGGCTGTAGTTTAGTGGTTAGAATTCCACGTTGTGGCCGTGGAGACCTGGGCTCGAATCCCAGCAGCCACATCTTATATATTCTTTTTGTTATTTGCTTTATTTACAATGTATTTCGGTTAGTACTTGATCATAGTAATCATTCTCCATTCTCTCGGAAAGTTGTGGAGGAATTATTTTCATGCCTCAATTTGTATAATATTTTGGATTAGCATGATACCTACTTTCTGTTTCCAGATACAAGATGGCCGTGGCGTACGGGCAGGCACGGACACCCTGTTTGTGTTGGCTATCGAGCTGACCGCGCTAATTGCAATTGTGCTGCGTCTCCCTCCCCCATTTTGCCCAGTTGCACTCCCCACCGCGGGCGTAATAGCTGCGCATAGGCATGTTGCTCCGTGTCTAATTTATAATAAACAGAGAATAACTATCTATGTGCACAAACGGAACATAATGTTTATTTTCTTGTTTTTTTAATGCATATTGGGTCATGAGCATCGCAAGAAAAATATCTGAAGAGGCATGAATTGTCCACAAATATGTACATATGGATAGTATAAAATTGTAGAATTCACAAAGACAGCAAGCTTGCTCACGAATTATATTACTCACAAGGAGATTTACATGTGTTTGCAATCAAAGAGAACCGTCTCCTTGACACCCCATAACATTTCTTAAAATAACAAAAAAAAAATCTAAAAATCTCAAGTCCCTGGACGTACATCAGAATATCTACGTATAACTGACTACACCTTGATGATGACTACATAATATTGAAAATGTACCAATTTACATTAAATTGCGTGACCTCCAAAAATGAATTTATCTATAAGAAAAAAAAATAAACAAGCACAAATATTGTTCCAAGTTCAGTAGCTAAAATCCAGAAGCTTTTGATGTGGAAAGACAGTGAAATAATTGCAACCCTACATACATAGGATCAAAATAATTAATCAGATAATTGCATCAGGAGACTAGAATTGTACTGTGGCAGCTGGGAAGAAGCAACTAGTAGACCAAAGATGTTGGCACCTAATTTCTATTGTTTTAAGCCTAACCTTGTTCGAGAGGTACTCACTGAGCTATGGTTGTCAAAATTGTTTTGTTGTCATTTGCTCTTTTGTTGTTTAAATGCTTAACTGGGACTGTCATTGATTTCAAACAACACCAAGAAATGAAGACATGGAAAAATGACCTTAAAAGCCAAAACACTAGCACCATTTACATAATCAGTAAAATTTCAGTGAAAACAGTACTGATAACCACCAGCCAAAAATTTCATTCCTCAGGTGCAGTACCATTGTACCAAGTAAAAATTAAGCATACCTAATCATAGCTTCAACTTTATCTTTTCAGCCCATTTAAATATATCTGAATGGACCTGGTCACCGCCAATCTCATCCCCTGTGGCACCTGCTGCTATCCTGATAACATCCTCGATCAATGCAAAATTCCCCATTATATCCACATGGGCCCCACTTTGTGTGCCCCTCCCTTCCAAAAGGTTAGACGGGGGTGCATGCGCATACTCTCTAATATAATTTTTTATGCCAGCTGGGTTGAACCGAGTCTTGCCACGCCAACCCTTGGCGCACATGAAGCCAGCACTCAGAACCGGCACAGTCTCGTCTCCATTAACCAGGTACACACCATCCTTGAGACAGGTACCATTATTCACTGAAGTATCAATCTGGAAAGGAATGTAGCACTCAGCTGATTGGGCAAGTTTGTACACATATGCTCGCTCAGTCGGAAGGCCGACCCCATAAACTGAGAACATCTCCATCTCTGGTGCATTTGGTAATCTACAAAGGGCAAATAAAGAATATGTAGACTGATAGTTGTCAAACTGCATATTTGGCTGGCAAATGTTAGTGTTTATGTTATAAGTACCAGAATAGGTACCCAAGAGGAACTGTCTCAGTACTGCAAGGACTAAATTTCCACATTGGGTCATCATTCTTATTTTGTTGCTATTTGGAATAAGAATGCATCACATAAAGTTGATCACATCTAAAGGAAATTACTGAAATTCAGCTGATGTTATCCCTATATGATCAAACTGAAATGAGATCTAGAATATGATCAAGAAAGATTTGCCTTTGTTTTCACACAGCTCCCAACAAAATAGAATATAAAAAACATTAAAAAGAAAAAAAATATACTTTGTTTCCAAGGGGTTGGACCAATATTTATAGTGCTGATACTTCGGGTCATCCAGATCATCAGCAATGCCATAGGAAAAATGGGCACTGCCACGTTGCATTAATTTTGGAGCTACAAAGGAAAGGAGGTCAACAATGGACCCCATTGTGTACACTTTGTAGTCTGCCACTGCCTTGATACCTCTCCACCCCATCTCATGGTACTCCGTCCAGGTATCACCACACGACCCATTTGAATGTGCTATGTTGTTACCCTTCTCAGCATCCTGTGTGCCAAGGAAAATTCATTGCATGAGTTGAATGCATCATACTAGTTTTGTATGTGACAGCACACTCCTTTCCTGAAGGCCCTAAGCTCTGAATCATCAACATCCAACTTTTCTTCTTCAATTTTAAAAATAAATGACCATTCAGACTTTTAGGCTTCATCAAATGACTCTTTGAGATACTTGGGATTTAAAGCTGTAACCTCACCTTTTGTGAATCATCCTAATTGCCTGAGTCAGGAATGGTTGTTTTCAATGTGCGAACATGAAACATAAACACATAATACAGATATGTGTAATATAGCTTACCCGAAAATCGATTTGGTCAATGTCACAGGCAGGAGCCTCAGCTACTTCCTTTCCGAAAGAAATCATCCTTCCATAATTGATGCCTTTGGAATCACTCCCTTCCTTGCCGGGAGGACATACAGAGCCTTCTTCAGGTGACCAATCCAATGTCCCCCATATGGTATCTCCTCCTCTTGGGATCAGTGACATGGTTGCGTCCCATGTTCGTGTCATGCGCATCACATGCCGGAGTGTCGTCTGCCCCAGAAAATCAGAGTCGATGACTCCTGGTGCAATCCCCCTTATATAGATACAGAAAAGAAAACATGTAGTACAACATCAGTATAGATGGAAATTGTATGTCGTATTGAATCTTGATAATGTTTACCTGTACCGAGCCTCCTAAGCCCACTGAAAATGAAGATATGTAATTTGGACCATAACTTGCATGTTTGTAAAAATCATTATGCCTTGGCCTAAAGTTCCTTACAATTAAAAGAGCTTTGCTCTTTGCAAATAAACCAAAACAGTTGGGTGCAGTTGCAGACTGGCAAAATTATTGCTTATTTGCAATTATCATAAGAAATAATCCATTTAATTTACACACAGAGGAAGTAATAAGAGTGATAAAAACAAAAACAAGTGTTTTACCTGGCGACAGCAACATCTTTGGCCTCTGCTGAGAAAAGACCAGAAACCGCCTTAGGTACACCTAAGAACGGCCCACCTATATTCATCACTGCCTTGATGTGCTTGGCACACCAGTCTGGACCACCACCACCACCCATTGGTGCAGGCGCCTCAACCCATTTCATGAAATGTAAGAAATAAAGAACGCCCATTGAGTGTGGAATAACCACCACCTTATTCCCACCATTTGTTGATACCATCAGCTCTATGTTGCTTTTTATTCTGCTAAGTGTTTTGTCCCTTACCTGTTTGGTAAAACCCCAAAGTGAATACTTTGTTCTGTGTCCTTAAAAAGAAAGTGAATATATTTCTTTGGCAACTTGAAAGTATACTCAACAAAAGAAAGCGTTAATTTAAACAAGTAAACAGATTGAACAGCCCTGGCACTTTATGGATTTGCAAAAATCCCCAATAGTGTAGAAGAAATTCAACAAATAATACACACTGCGAGCTAGTGTTTTAAGAAGTCACGCTTGTTCATAACTAATGTGCTTAAGAGCAACAGAACAAAACGAGAACAAATCAGAATTAAAAATGATACATTATCATTATTTCAACAATAACCTGCAGATTTCTGATAATGTATCATTCTTAGCTCTGATTTATCATGAATCTTCAACTGTATGTAGGAATGTGATTTAATATGAATTACTTTTGTATTATTTTATACTTCCTGTGACATTGACGTGCATCCCTTAAAGTTTGTCAAAATTATGCTCTGATTTTAAGTCTATCAATTATATAGAGGCTCATTTTACTAATATCAGAAGACCAGAGCTCTTTTAAAGTTTCTTCTCAGCAAAAGTAGCATCCGAATTTTTCGGAGTAGAGTTTTCTTGTAGCACTGAAATTATAATGACGTACCTCAGTATTTTGGAAGGAAATTCTCCAATCATAAGCTGCCATGTACATATTCTTTTCCTCATAGCCAATTCGAGCCAGATTGGCGATCAATACAGCCCATACAAAGTATCCCGGTGCAAAATAGTCTGCTGCCACAAGACCAGTGACAGGTCGGACCCGTATGCCTGGTGGGTCCAACCCAGTTTCATTGTCCATGGACATATGCTCAACCCAACATAATGGCCTGTAAATATCAGTAATAGATAGTAAGGATAAGGGGCCATGGATTAAAGCACACACTTCATTTCTTTTTTTCTATCATTTGAGCACAAGAGGAGAGTTGAAACCCTCAAATACCACCAACGAGGCCATTGGGTGTAACCTACGACCTTCCACACTTAAGCCAGTGCTTAACCAATTGTGTTAGACATGATTCACAAGGACGCCCTTTGTTAGATTACCTCTTTATACATGCAATCAGCTTGTTGCTAATTGTTACCCTTCCCTTTCTCTCTCACTCTCACGTGGGCCCTTTCCAGACCTGATTATGATATACTTGATTATCTGTTGAAAGATACTAGATTCCTAACGAAGACGGATAGAAACAAAATCAGACAGGAAAAGATTACAATTATTCTGAATCAAGCCCCTTTATATATGTTCTTTGCTGAATCCTAACGAATTTCCTAACACATAATCCTAATAATCTTGAATGCTGAACTTCATTCAGTCACTTCCAATTAGAAAAACATATTGCCAAATTAATTACCCATGAGGCCCCAACAAAATGCAATGGACAAGAAGGAAGCTCCAAACTGTCTTAAACAGTCGATCCCATGCTACAAATATATTGAAAACAAGGGAAAATAAAACAAAGAGAAAAGAGAGATACCTTTTGTAGACCTCACCAAAGGTACCTCCCCAGAGCCGCTTCCTAAACAATCCTTCGGCACACTGATGGCCCTCCCACAACTCGAGGCCGCCTGTAACAATACCGGGCACGAAGACAATGGGGTGCTTGGCCTTCAAACCCTCTTTCTGCAACTTGACGCCGGGCGGGTCGGCCATGGGACCCGCTATAGCCTCAGTGACGTACTGTGGAATGGAAGCAGGCATGGCGTTGTAGGAGAAGAGTAGGACCCACCAGACAGAGCAGATGACGCCGATGAGCCAGCAGCAGCTGTCGACGCAAGACCACTTCTTTGCGCCGCTGTGTTGGGTTTTATCGGACTTGTGTTTGGGTTTGGCCTTGGAGGCGGAGGCGGGCGCGGGTAGGGACTCGGGTTCGTGCTCGGATATGATAGATTCGGAGTCGGAGGATGTTGGAGGCGGAGGGGGGCGAGAGGCGGAGGAGGAAGGGGTGGCAGTGGTGGGTTTTCTCTTCCGGAGCTCCGACATGGTGATGGTGAGAGGAGGAGGAGCGGAGAGAGAGAGAATGGGCGGGGCGCCAGTGGAAAGATGTGGATCTGAATGTGCATCGGAAGTTTTCGTCGAGGGGGGAAGTTTCTGGTGGGGCCCGGTACCCGACAAACGTCGTGACAGCTGGGACCTATTCGTTGGGTTAATTTAACTTTAAAATACCGTGTCGGCGTTTAGCGGGATACTCATGCAGTCATGCTAGGATGGATTCATTCAACGGTTAACTGCATTCTTTCCGATTTGTTATAACGCCGGTGAGTTTGGTTTGAGCAGCGCCGTCACTCTTGCTCCCCAGCTAATTGCTTAGTTATTCACCGCTCACCAGGATGCTTTTAATTTCAATACACAAATTAACGAACAATGTATGTAATTGGAGTTAGGGGTTCAATTTTGTGGGACAGATAGTAATGTAATTGAGAGACGGGGGTTAAAATCTGTCTCATAGAGAACAGATTTTAAAATCCGTCCTTCAACTCGAGAGGTTTTCAAAATCTGTTTTTTATGGGACGGGGTTTCAAAATCTGTCTAATCTCGTCCCACATTAAAATATTTTTTTATAAAGAAAAAATTAAAAGTATATTTGGAGACGGATTTTGGAAATCCAACGAATTCTTCTCTCAGTTAACCTCTTCTATATTTGTGATTTCTCATCCCATTTTCTTATTTATTTAAAATTAAATATTAATTTTCTTAAATAAAAAAAATCAGAAATTGTGGACCGCGCGCATTGATTTCTTAAACTTTCAGTCCTTTTCTTTATTTTATTACCCTTCATTATTTTCACATTTCAGTAGTGCAGATTTCTTTTTGTATCAAAAGTGGTACCCCGTGGCATGCTTCTCATTAAAAAACCCATGAAAGACATATTTTTCCTTATGAAAACACACTTATATATACACAAAGGACACATGAAGTCAATATGCAATACATGAAGCACATACAAGGTGCCTGAAGCATCGAAAGCATATGAGGCGCGCGCGCACGAAATGTAGAAGCAGCACATGTATAGATCGTTTGATAGTATTATATGAATGGTTGGACTTGCGAAATTTATGTCGATGCCATCGCTTGGATTGGATGGCGCCGATACCTAGAGCTAGGAGTAGCTTCTTCTGCCGTCTGACCGAGAAGCTTCCTAGGCCTGGTAGTCTAGAAAAGAGAAAAGAAGAAATCAAGACCAAATCCTCTATACATTCTTTGCTTGCATTCTAGGACCATTAGTTATTCCTTTTCTTTGTCTGTATACTTAGTTTGATCGCACATGTGCTCAATTCAACTGTTTAATCAATTACATGTTCTCAATTTAGACAGGGATCGATAAGCTATTAACTCCACAGTTTAAACTTGTTCAGTTGTTGTTATGTAATAGTAGCAATCAGTGTCAACTTATTGTCGTCGTGTAACATTACAACTTGATGATATATACCCTCCAAAAAATATGATTACATAGTCCAGAATGCAAAATTGTTTTGTGGAGCTGGGACATGAACATTTCATGAAGGATAGTCGATGAACATCTTCAAATTGCTTCTTTTGTTCTTTTCTTCAAGGAAACTATTATCAGATGGGATTTTTTTTATTTTTTTGAGTCTAAATCGAGGAAAGTCAAAGATATACTTTAGGCGGCTTAATCAAGACGCATTTCACAATAAAGTTTTGAAAATTTTCCCTAGTTGAAGCACTAAATCCAATCAAAAAGCCGACAGAGATCACAGTCGGGCCCAACAAATACCTTGTAAGAACCTAGTAGCTAACTACTTGAGCATGAACAGTGCAATGTCTATAAAAAATATCTACAGAAATATAAATTCAAGAAAACAAAACTTGTAGACATGAACAACGAAATGTTAAGGGCTAAAAGACAATGAGGAACGAAAAATGAGGCAATCTAATCTTATTGGCTATCTTTTTATACATAGAAATCGCCAGCACACTGGAGAATCCTACATGAAAAATGAGATCACTAACTTAAATTTCAGCTACCAATGTACATCAACTGTTGCCCAAATGAGGATCGCAAGGGCTTTGCAGACCCATAAACATCCCCACTTTTGGAACTTAAAAAAAAAAAGAAAAAAAAAAGAAACGAGCAAAATAAAAACACAAACCAACATCAAAATGGAAACAACTTTTAGACAAATTTTACTTTTCTAGAGATATTGATCATGTATCCTGGTGCGGTTCTCTTCCCACCACAGCCTTGCATGCATCTCCGTGAACCTCTCTCGACTGCAGCCAAAAAAACTTTTTGAGTCAGAATCAACTATTTGCAACTGCTACTATAGTTAATTTTTATAATATATCGAGCTCATTAGTTCTATTCACAACTTAAAATGGATTTTTTTTTTCTTTCTGCTTATTTTTATACTAATCGAACCTGAATCTAACACGCCTGAGCTCTCTAACACCACCAGGAAGAGCCCTGATTGTGATATAAACCCCTGGCTCGTCCTCCTCCACCCATTCCCTCTCCTGATCGCTGGCATTACTAATAGACACGGACATATCCTCAGACCTATCTGCCTCCGTCTCCGTCTCCTCCTCGTCGCCATGTGAGGAGCTGGTAGTGCGCATCGATGCATCGTCCGTTTTTGCACCGCTGATACTCGATAATTTAGGAGTAGAAGCAAGCACTGCATGGTTGTGACGGTGGGGCCCATGCCTATGATGGTGGGGGTGGTCTAGTGAATCAGATGATGATGACCCCATCCCACTGCCACCTGTTGGAGGGCAATGGTGGAAGTTTCGCGGTAGCCGCTCCTTGCCTAGCGGTGGGGTCACTGGACTATCCTCTTTTGAGCTCTATTTTGGAATAAAATTTAAAGTCAGGACATAGACTTAATGTCTAAAGGAGTACAAATTGTAGACGTTTATTTGGAAAATAACATTACCTCGTCCTCAGATCGGGGAGGGGTGGGGAGTGGAACAGAGGAGTTGCGGTTGAAGCGCTGCACGTTGTATAACTCCATCACCTTCTCATAATTCTCTGCCCACCACCTTTGCGCCTGCCACTTGTCAAACATCTCCCGGCTGCATCCATAACAAAAAAGGGAAAACACGTACCATGCCGAATCAATTAATGGTATCATTCTTCAACAATTAGTAAAAATATTATCTCAATATCTTGAAAGAAATCCTTCAACAATAATAAAAGGACTTCCTCACAATTTTGTACGGCCATAATCAAATATAGTTTTTGCATGAAGACAAAGCCCAAATGAGAAAAGAACACAATAGGCGTCTATGCAGGGAACCCAAAATCCACTTATTAACATCTCTAACTGCTCTAATAGCTCATTAGATGTTGACAATAGCTAACTGATGCTACGTAAATTAGTTAATTGTTGAAAGGACCGACAAGTGTGCCAATAATATAGCAGCTTAATATTTATTTATTTATTTATTAAAATTTAGAAAATTGTTTTGTTACCTTTAATAACTAACTGCTGGTTTTTTAACATTTAATCAGATATTATAATATGTATTAGTTACAAATAAGAAAATAGAGATATTGAGGTACGGATGGTTGGTGGACAGCTCTTCAATAGGAAAAAAGACGGTAGTGCGAGCAGCACAAGGACCCAGAAAACAAACTTGATATCATATCAATATCATATCATATAATAATACAAAACAAGTTGAAATATGAATATTATGAATTGAATGCTATAAATAAAAATAAATAAAAGCAACGATGGACCCCGAGAAATGCTAGCATCCAAAATTGCTCAACGGCTCTTCTTAACACTCCAAGGCTGGGCGCTGTCTCCAGCTATTAAAGTACCCCAGACCCAGAATGAATTAATTGCCCCATTTGTTTCATTAATGGCTCTGATTAATTAATTGTACTTTTTTATCCCATTGCAAGTGGGTTCCACCTGTCGACCCCACATGACATGACCAGCTTGCACAATTAATTCAACACCTACACCTAGGCCCTAGGGGCTCACAGCTCCGAAATATATTTAGCGCCCCTTAGAAACCGGCTCTATGGGGCCCATCCCCCAGATAAAAAAAGGTGAAACAAGTGGCCACTAGTTAATGACGCTCCTGTTCTTATTTCTTTTTCTTTCTCTTTTTTCAGCTTCCAGGAGGGAAGAGACTCAGGAGAGAGAAGGCGCCCACTTTGTCGTCGCTCTCCATTTACCTCAGAGAAATGCCCGGAGTCTGTGCGCACAATTCATATATACTATTTTCTACTTGCGGTGCCGTGTCTGCATCTTACAGCTAATTGAAAAGAACTGGAATTAAGTACAACTTTGTACAGTCACGATTAAGCCTAGCGATACGACTATGTAGTCTGTTGTGTTGCAGCGAGCAGAGTTTCCAAGTATTCGATCTGGCGCGGGAAAATTACATCCGAACTTCAAAGTAGCTAAAGAATTCGGAGTTATTCCACGTGGATACGTGTAAGTATATATGCGGGTTCTCCAACCATAATATTTGGTCCCTGCCACATGGAAATTAATAGACACCCCAGATGATAAGAGTTGGAAGATAATGTAATGTAAAGACTAGAGAGGTAAAGAGGTAAAGGAAAGTTGAGAAAGCAAGTACAAATTAAATGCAGGGGCTTCAACGAAAAATTAATTGTTATTTTAGTACAGAACTGGAAAATCCGTGTGCAGTGCGTGACAACTGACAACCAAGTTTTAAGAGGAAGCGGAATCCATATTCTAAAAACAATAGGAAAAGAAAGAAAGAAAGAGGAAGCACAAAATACTGAGGACACATGGGGAAGAGCGGGTTTAACGGTTGAGATGAAGAGAAACCCGCCACAGAAAATGCGACAGTCCTACATCCACAGAATTTGTCGCAGAGAGATCGTGCCAATCAACTCTGATCTAGAATATATAATTTAGAATACCAAGTTGGCGAACGATCTCTTGAGTCTTGAGTCTTGAGATCCAGAACAACAATCAATTTTCACCTATCCCCGAAATTTCCTCAAAATTACTGCAAAAATATATCGTACGTACTTGACGACCTTCCATTCCTTTTCGAGAAAGCTTCCTCGATGAACAACGAAAATAGCTCAAAAAATGGTACGGTATTTGTATACGGAGGATAATTTGATTATTATGTTATGCGCTAGTGCTATCAATTCAATTCAATCCAATCCAATCCAATCCAATCCAATCCGTCTCTTTCCCTGAGGTTTTTGAATGATTATTGGAACTTAATAGAAGCTTCTAAACCAAGCAAAGCGAAAGCAGAAAGCTATGACTATGACTATGCCTATGACTATGAGAGTATAGTATGAGTGCAAATCCCATAAAAAGAACGTTTCGTCCCATCCAAGCTATCAGCAGCTCATCAGCTATGCCTCAATTCCATCAAATTTAATCAACTAACGCTCCCTATTGTCACCCTTCATCTCCTTTTCTCACCACAATTTCAATCAACAATTTACATAATTTATTGTCAGATTTCACTTCTCAACAGAAACAAAAGAAATACATAAATCTTTACCTGAAGCGGATCCGCCTAAGATCGTTCCCGCCGCGTGGCAGCGCCACAAATGTGATGAGAACACCGGGCTCCACCTGAGCAACCCACTCCTTCCCCTCGGCCTCCTCCTCCTCCTCCTCCTCCTCTAGCAGTTCCGAAGGGGCTGCCGCCTCAGACTCTGTGCGGCCACTCATCGATGCAGGGGTTGCCTCCCCACTTGACCCCAAATTACCACGGGACCCACCCATCAGTCTCGGAGTCGAATTCGCACTGGCAAACCCGAGACCAAGCCCGGGCACTGGCCCAGCTCGTTTGTACGCACAGTGGTAGAACCTTTCTGACCCAGCCGGCTCGGACTCAGAATACCGCCTATGATTTGTCGAGCCGGTGCAGGGCTTGCAGTGCCGGTATGCACCCGAGGCCTTCACTGCCATGTCCTTTAGCTGTTCGACATAATTCCCCAGTCAAATCAACACAATTATAAGATAAATAAGACCAGGAGAAATTTGTCGGATCTGATGCTGTATGGCCCCAAGAACTGAGCAGTAATTGAGAGATGACTATATTGGATAACTACACCAAATGAATTTCCAGCTAATTGAAAACCAGTTGGGAGGAATTAATGTGGACTCAACAAGGTCTAATCCCAAACTAGTGTAGTTAATTCCTAAGAACGAGGTATGATCGAGTGGCAATTAATGTATGGGATTAAAACCTGAGCTGTGAGGGTCTTGACGGCATGCTTAGTGCTAGGAGTGGTGGCGCCGCCGCCTCCCCCCGAGGCGAATTCGTCGTCCTCCGGGTGTTCGTGGAGAGAGGCAGCATTGAGTTGCTTGGAACAAGCGATGCACGTGAGCATTGGTTCCGACTTCCGATCTAGTGAGAGAGAATGTGAAGAGGAATTTAAGAAAGGAGAGAGAAGCCTTGTGGGGTTAATTAATGGCGACGCGCATTAAATCTGCCGCTTAGAGATTCCAAGCGCCTTTAAACACTCTGTCGGAGAGGAGAGGAGAATTGATAACTTGCTCCGGGATCTGCCGAGTGAAACATCTATTGCAAGGCAAGTAAAGGAACGCAACGCATCTCCTCCATCTATCCGCCCTTATAAGTTCATTTTATTATTATGTTTTTAATATTAACTGGTTTAAATAGAAGCAGATTACCATATATTTAACATTTAGAATTTGTTCGTTATTTACTGGTGGAGTTTGAGGAGCGCGCTATCATTTCTCCTGGTTAACTCGCAGTCGATGAGGGATTAATTGATTAAGAATAGAAGGCGATATTAGAAAATAGAAACTTAATTGATGGGATGGGGGTCTGATGGTCTGTTTGACGCACAGTCACAAGCACTGCTACTTTCGAAATGGAATATTTCCCATTTCAAGCAAAGAATTCCATTCATCTTTATATATTTTTTTAGATAAAAATAAAAATCAAGATTACTTAATTTTAAATATTTATAAAAAAAATTATCCGAATTTTTAATTCTTAATTTATTTGCTATAAATAATTGCACTGAAAAAAAAACTATTCAAATTTGATAAATCCCGGAGACATAATTTTATTATGTTGAACCTTGAAAACGACACTGTTGCACGCTATTATATCAGCCCCTACATGAAAATTAGGAGCTCGCACGTCGTCGAAAATTGTTCCATCAATGCAGTTTTTCAGAATATCAACATAAATAATGTTTATTGTTAAATTAATAAACTGACGAATAAAGTTAAATTACTGAACTGTATTATTGTTAAATTACTAAACTGAAATTATACGTTACCTTAATATATATATATTTTTTTCTAAAAGACAATATGTGGACGCTGACAATAAAAACGATCATGAGACGAACAACGAACATGCAAGTGATCTCGTTTATAACAATATCCAATTCAGTTATTTTTTTACAACCTTTTTCTGGTTATGAGGCATATAGATTTTTAAGGAACTTAACAACATTATACCTTGTAGGGTGGTTCACAAAAAATATCTTTTTTTACAACGTTGACAAAAATGACATCCCAATGGTATCGTCCAATTGGCATCATTGGAATCATTAACAATGATCAAGTTGACAAATTTAACAACAATTTTAAAAATGAAAAAGTAATATATAACTTAACAGTTTTAATTTTAAAAATGAAAAAATAATTTATAGACACTTTTTTAACTTACCCATTGATTGTTTTTCAAATTTTATATAATTTAAATTTTATATAATTTAAGAATCATTTGATACAACATCACAAATTATTAAAATTGTATGAAATTTAACAATGGTCTTTATTAATGTTTTTTATTGTGTATCATATGACATTAAAAAATATAATCAATCTATAACTTATAGAATATGTCTATAAATATATTTCTATTTTTAAAATTTATTTTTGGATTATTTGAAACTGATTGTCAAAATTGTCAAGTTAACCGTCGTCAATGAATCTCCACCATATTTTATTGGCATTTTTATATGTTGATAAATTAGTCGAATTTGTTTTCACATTAGTATTACAAAAAAAAACAATGTGTTTGTAAAATGTTTCAGGACACAATTTCAAGAAATTGAGAATTTCCTCTTGTGCATGTATGTCATTGAAACATTATGATCTGGTCTGGTGCTTCTGACATCAAAATTAAGATTTCGGTGCCTTTACCGATGAAGAAAATAAATAAATAGCAGATCAATAAATGATAAACATCCAATATATAAATTAAATTAATTTAATAATATCTAAGTGCTTAGATATAAGTTACATCATATATTTTGTATGCGTAAATAGAAAATGAAGTACTTTGACTATGATTGATAGCAAGGGCAGGAGCAAATAATTACAAATCATATATGTGGTAGGGCCTACCAATGAACTAGTGAGACACAAATTAACGCGTGACATAAAATTTAAACATCTAACTAATTAATAATTCTCGAACATTCTACATTTTATCATTAAGTGCAAACAAATGTAATATTAAAATTAAGGAAAATCAACTAATAATTATGACTATAACTAAATGACATTTTATTGGTTTTGTCATATCACACATATAGAACCCCAACCAAATGTCCCACTAAAATCTCACCTATCATTGACAAATAAAATTCTCTAAAAAATATTAGCGCCGAAGCCCGCATATAGTGATAGAGTGATAGTGAATGTAGTGGGAGGGCGTTGCTAAAGACACTATATTACCACTCAAAAAGGGTGAAATACACAATGCTCCCAGAACAATTAGGTAGGGCTCTTCTCCATCATGTAGCGGTGCTTGAATGATATATGGCAAGGACAACTAATAACAGAAGCTCGACACTTATAACCATACCGAATTATCCTTGCAAAATAATCATGAGAAAAATATCACAAATAAATCATTATTGATATCATCATCAATATTATATTTTATTATTCAAGTTAAATAAATTATTATGAATGATAATGATTTTATTATATAATTTATTTTATTCAGTATTCTCATTATTAAACTTAAATATCACTAATCTACATAATAACTCAGTTAAGTTGAATAATAAACGTATTATATAAAATAAGTTATATAATAGAGTAATTAATATCAATAATAATTCATTTAACATGAATAACAAAATTAGTATCAATAATGACATCTATATATCAGTTAACTAATCGTAATTCATTTCCAAATGCCTTAGTGATTGATTATTGATGAACCTGGTTTCATGGGGTGTGCAAAATTGGTGCGACGTGAGAAATGATTTATATGGCGCAGAAGGGATAGAAGAAGCCAAATTATTGGAAGAATAAGACACCCTGGAAATTAATGCATGAAAGGAAATTAATTAAATGTTTAGTTAATTAATACTGTGGTCGATGGACTTTCTGCGACTGTTTCATTTGGTCCCCATTTTAATGCTTGCACAATTAATGGACACACATATATCACTGATGCTGACTGATATTTTATGTCTTCAGATAGTTAATTATCTAGGATTTGATTTGCTCCATCATTCTTAGATTTTGGATTGAAATTTATGAGAGCTTATGTATATGATGACAATTAGACGGCAAATATGTTCACGCGAAGCAACTAATTTGAAGACAAGAAAAGCTTTATGTCGTTGTGAAGGATAAATCATAAGAGAAGAGAAGTTTGTAAAAAAAGAAAAAGAAAAAAAGAAATAAAAGAAACAGATGAGAGCAAGTGGTGGAAGTCAGGAACAACGATACTTGAATGGTCGAGGGCTCGAGGCAGCGAATACTCTGTCTGATATATATCGGCTCTCTACACTCGAGCTAACAGCGAATAGTCTGTCTGATATATATCGGCTCTCTACACTCGAGCTAGCAGCGAATATTCTGACTGATATATATCGGCTCTCTGCACTCGAGCTAGCAGCGAATAGTCTGTCTGATATATATCAGCTCTCTACACTCGAGCTAGCAGCGAATACTCTGTCTGATATACATCGGCTCTCTACACTCGAGCTAGCAGCGAATAGTCTGTCTGATATATATCGGCTCTCTACACTCGAGCTAGCAGCGAATAGTCTGTCTGATATATATCGGCTCTCTACACTCGAGCTAACAGCGAATAGTTTGTCGGATATATATCGGCTCTCTACACTCGAGCTAGCAGCGAATAGTCTCTCTGATATACATCGGCTCTCTACACTCCAGCTAGCAGCGAATAGTCTGTCTGATATATATCGGCTCTCTACACTCAAGCTAGCAGCGAATAGTCTGAGGCAGCGCAGAGCTCATACCTAGCCTGGCTGTAGACTTTTCTACTTCATCTACATTATCTTTGCCGTTGCTGGATTCAGATAGTAGACTAGCTCCATATGCCACTATTTACAAAACTCACCAATTCCTGTTCACTATGGATTTTCAAACATTTCAAATCATTTTTAACTGAAAAGTTACCACGCTTAAATTATATAAAATTGAAACACAACCAATTTTATTTGGAATTCATTTCCTAATTCTTTTTATCTTTAAAATTTTGTTTTTGATTTATTTGAAAATCCATTATCACATTGTCCCTCCACTTTGAAAAATACAATAACCTGACTTAGAATCAATTCGAATATAAAAATAATAATAATGCTATTAGACCTAATATATGTTATTCCTTTATATATATTCTTTACATAAATAAATAAATACGATGCATTGATTTTATTTTGATAGACATAAACGGAGTTTATCAAAGTTAACGACAAACAACTCGGCTCTTCCATAAAACATTAGATTTGCATTAAGATCCATACGTTATTACAATTACATGACTCGAAATTAAATCATACAACATTATGTTTGGTGGGGAGCTAAAATGATAATTTTCTAACATAATTGTAGTGTAATTCTTCAAACTTAAAAAAATCTCAAAATCTTATGGTTGTATTCCATTCTTATATATGAAGCTATTGTATGACAACATACGACATTACTTGGTGAAGAGTAGCGAGCCCGGAGGCAAAATTTTATAATATAGAGAAATAATTATTCAACTTTTGCCATCAAAGCATCTTTCAAATGTAAACGAACTTGGATCTTAGACAGCACAATAAATAAAAATTTGAATGTAATTAACTATTTATCAAGAAATCGCACACTGTTGTCAGACATTAATTATTAGCTAGATTCGTTAAGCCTATAATATAGTGAAATAATTAATGGAAGTTCAAATTTTACAAATGATCATTTATAATGAAAGATTACCCTTGAAGGCGGTGTCACATGTTTTCTGAGAGCTATCTGCATGCACAAGTGCCAAGCGCCAAGTGTCGAGTGCATCTCATAGGCATTTATTAATGTCTGATATATCGCATGATGGAATGGAAGCCCCGTGAAGCGTATACATATGTTTACAAAGAACTTCAATTGCATACACACAAGGAACTATTTCATAACGATCTTCTGACACTATTACAAATAATAATACATAATAATACATTTAAATCACTTTAAATAAAGTTACAAAATTAAAAAAAATATACTATTTTTAAATATTTTATTAGCCATGTGGAAAGTCTCACAAGTTATAATCAATTTTACGCAATTTAAATATCATTTGACTTTTCACGATGCATCATGGCTATTAATTAGTCTTGCTTCTTGAAATTTTAAATGATCACTTAATATAAGATAAATATAAATTATAATAAATTGTGCCTATATATTATATTCTAAAGAAATATTATTCTTACATCCTTTATTTACACACCATATATATATTAGATAAACAAGTAATTCATATTTATATTAGAAAATATTTATCATTTTTTCATTCCTCAATGATATAAGAAATTTCGAGTTAAAAACTTTTTTTGCACAAGTAAAAATTAAACTTGCAAAATTTTTAATTCTAGTAATATTAGATATAAATATTTTTGTCATTATATATAAATATTTTTTGAAAAGAAATATAAATGCATCTGAAGTGCATATAAAAAGTACAGTTATCACTCAAAATATTTTAAATTAGAAATTATCTTTGTTGGTTTTCAAAATTATCCAAAAAAATGATGGTTAAGTGGTCCTTCTTCCTTGTTACATAAACAAGGATTGTCTATTGAATTTTGCTCTGAAAAATAATGTCAATTTAATAATAGATTAAGTTTTACAATGATTATTAATAAAAAAAATCTTATATTAAATAAATTTTAGACATCATAATATATTTTTTAAAACTCTAAATTTGTATATAAAAAATAAAATAAATAACTGCATGAAAAAATCCTAAGAAAAAATCATAAACCCTAAACTCTCAAAATATATATATTTGTTTTCTCTTAAAATCTTAAATAAGAAGAGATATCATGAAAAAATAGAAGACTTCGATCGTAATAAATAAGGAGCGAGAATGAAATCGAATATATCAGAATGATGATGATGTGGCGTAAGTGGAAAGACTTGCATTTTAAGTTTCTTTATGGATGGTCATGGAGCATGGATATGTTGAATACACGATACTTTTCGTTGAAAAAGTAGACTACTGCCTATAGGTATAGGTACAATGAGATTTCCAATAGATCATATTAATTAATTGAAGTCAACCCAATAATTGTACCTTTCAAGCATTACGTTAAGAAAATCAGTCAGACCATTTACAAAAATATGGTAGAATATTTGAAATACATATGCGTGCGTATTAGAAAGTAAAATCTGTATTTTTTAAACTGAATCAATTGAACCCCGGTTGTTCAATAAATTAAAATGACCAAAAATCAAAAGAGGTGCAGTTCGGTCATGAAATTAAGGAGGAGATGAGAATATGTAACTATGGATGATTAGAAGAAATTAATGATTGATCACGTGCTCAGTTTGGTTTTGCGTCCCTCTTTTGGGGGGAATGTTGACCTTTTTTAATTTCTTCGTAGAAAGGGGGATGAAACACAGCTAACATTGGGCCCATCAGGCCCATATGCTCATGTTGTGTAAAACAGAACCTATTATTTTTTTCTTTTCTTTTATTTTTAGCAGAAGAGGCGAAGCCATATGCTATGCCTTCAGCTGTCTTCCTTTCTTTAGGTTGGCAAGTTTGATATATATATTGTAAATAATATTAATTAAATCTATATATTTATAAGGTTAACGTGTTAAATTGAGTGGGGTCATTTGACCCGTATTTTACAATGTAGCTCCACGAGTGCTGCATTACATATGTGTGTGTGTGTGTGTGTGTGTGTGTGTGTGTAGCATTAAGAGGCAATTATATTTTTTTGCTTCAAAAAAACGAAAACAGAAAACAGAAAAGAGAAAAAAAAAAAAGCAGCGTTGCTTTTCAAGCATGCTAACTGAAGACATGATTCTCAACCAGCAGGGGACAAGAGGGTAGCATCAATGAATGGAGATCACTTTCCTAAGCTTCCCTACAAGTCTTTCTAATCCTTGGTTCTTAGGCCATGATATTTCTTGTACTCTCTATTATATACAAAAAGAGAAGGCCATGGATGATGAAGTGAACATGGGGTCTCATTAGGAAAGTGTAATATTGCCAAAAGAAACGGGGCCCAATAATATATATTGTATTACCAAATTCAAGTATTTTATATATACCTAACATGATTTTGTTGGGCTAAAGAGGCCCAAGGGGTCATGGAAAGATCCTCCTCTGATTTCATAAAAAAAAAAATCATTGTGAATTGCTTCTTTTTGTACGTAAATAACACCAATGCGTTTAATAACATTTATATAAAGCATTTTATTTAAGAGAATTCTTACATTTTATATTTTGTATCTTTTATTTATATAATAAAAATAAAAGTATTTATATTAAATAAATAATTTATTTATATATGAATTTGTAAGTACTTATAGTTAGTCTAAAAATATTTATCATTTTTTCTTTTTTAGATGATTATAGAAAACAAAGTTAAAAACTTAGTTGCAGAAGTAAAAATATAATTTGCATAACTTTTAAGAGGAGGGATCCAATAACCATAGTTATTGGTGCACATGATATCTATTTTATCGTTTCCGCTTTAATTAATATATGTAAATCGTTAGATATAGTTTAATCCATCTCAATAACATGCATATAAAAAAATATTGAATTTTAACTTTATTTCGATGGCCATCAAGAGAGTGAATTAAATAACATAACAAAATAAAGTTGAAATTGTGTAATTTTTTATATACCTATATAGCATAATTTATATAAAATGTCAAATTAATTAGTCTTATTATTTAAGAGTTTAACAAATAGTTCTTTAAAATTTAATTCCATAGTCATTAATGTGATACCAATAATCATGGACATTTGATCCCTCCTTAACTTTTAATTCTAATAAGTAATAATGTAAAGTATAAATATTTTTATCATTAGATACATTTATTTTATGAAAAAAGTATAACTTGAGATGTTGATAAAGAATGTAGTTAAGGAATATAATTATCACTCCTTTTTATTTAATTTGTTGTTGCAGATTCAAATTCCTCAATTTACAACAAAGAAAGTCTCTGAATATCCTCTAAACAGTGACTTAGCTAAATGAAAGTTGTATATCTGTTGCTTCTCCTTTTGTGCCTCCTTAATTTCCTCTGGTACTTCTGTACTGATTTTAAACTTCTTTTATAGTAAGATTTACTTTATCATATTTCTTGACCATTGGACTATAATTAATGACAGAAATGCGACTGATGGTATCTTGGAAGGAGGGGGCCCCCACCAAAACGTGACTGTAGTAATTGTTTGATTTGAGGTAAATGACCATTATGTATGTAACAGAGCTCCTGTATACCAATGGTAATTGTTTGTTTTGAAGAAGATTTATATTTTATTAGTCTGTTTCCCTTCTGACAATTACCATTGCGACAACGAGGACAGCGATGGCGTCTTACTCTTTCTTATGTGGACATAAGTCAGGAATCAGGATCCAAGCTCATGTCCAATTTCCCTGCTGTAAATTTCTGTGTCATCTCCCGAATAGATTATTAACATTTAAAAGAAGAAACGATGTAAGATCCTGATTAGATACCGCAAATATGGGCCTATACGGCCCAACCGGGGGGTGGCGGGTGAGGTGTGGTGTCTTCGCCAGACCCGATATCTCTTTTCTATCGAGCAAGAGGGAGGTAGAAACTAGGAGGAGAGCAAGCACCCATGGGAACTCGAGAAGTGTACGAGGAGAAGCTCCGCACGGGGAACCTGTACCATGATCCGACCATCAATCCGGGCCTTGGGTCGCCGCGTTGCCCCCGCTGCCTCTCTCTCATCAACCCCACTTCTTCCGTACGCTCTTCCTTTTCATTTTGAAACAAATTCGATTCCTGTTCTTTGAGATGGTTCCAATCAATTTGAGGTGTTTCGATTCAGATAAACCTTGATCATGTGCAGGGACAGGCAGAATGGACTATCACATCTGTGCTTCATGATGCTGCTGCTGTGGTACATTTCATCGATTATTGGAACGGATTCACTTTTTTCCTTTCCTTTTTCAGTTTCTTCAGCTGGGACTTGAAACATTTTTCATGATTGATTCATTGTAGGCCGGATCTGGGGCCGGCGCCATGCTAAGTGCTGTTCATGGGTTTAATACAGGTACTTTTAATCTCTAATCTTTGTCTGTTTGAGTGTTATATTTATTATTTTTGTAATTATTTTGTTGTTGTTTACAGGGATACCATTTGTTCAGAAGCATGTGAAGGGACCCAAGTGGATGCAACTTCTTGTTGGGGTAAATGATCATTTTGTTATTTCTCTTTACAAGTTAGATTGCCTGTATGATACTTCAGGTTTTGTGCTGGGATATATATGCATGTACCAAGTCCTCTTATGAAACAAGGAAAGTTAAGGTTTTGGTCCATCAACTGTACCTTGGGAACCGTCTTGCCCTTTTGAACTTTTCATTTCAACCAAAATCGATCCTCAATCCTGCAAAAGTTTACATGGATCCTCAAACCGTCCATTGATTTTCACATATGGTTCATGGATCTGAGATGTAGCACATATTATTGCTCTTCACAGTTCACTCGGGAAATTAACGAGTAGTTAAGGTTTGTCAACAAGTAGGATGAAAGTTAAGGTTTGTCAACAAGTTAGGATGAATATTGCAAAATGAAGTTTGTGACAGATTTGTTTCCATGGAAATAGTTGTAGAACAAGATTTTTCCTTCCAGAATTCGGAGGGAAGTTTTATACTTTCTACTGTAATTTTCTGTTTAAAATTTTGAAGCTGTACATTCGCCAGTACTTACTGTTAAAGTATAATATCTGTAGTGAATTCAGGATGCAGATGTGTGCTTATGCTCTCAAACTTATCCTAGTTGTTCACATTATCAAGTTTATGCAGAAAAAATTGTCATGAGTGATATAAGAGCAATCTGATGGATAATTTTTTATGGGAATAACCTAGAAATAAAGATTCTCTCTTAGATGGCATGGAAATAATCTGTGTATGGAACACTTCTTGTCTGTGGATTGTTCTACCTTTTTTCTTTTTTTTTACTTATGAAAGTATTCTTTTATTCCTTTGGTTTGTGTCCTTATGAAATAATGACTATTTTTTGTAGGTTCCTCCACTACTATTATTTTCTGGAGCTAGTGCTGCATTTGGAGGTAATTTCTTGAATGATTTCAAAGTAATAATAAGTGCTAAAAATATTATACTCTTATTATATGAAATCCACCACCTAGTGTCATTCCTCCATTCTATATGTCCTTTTTTGGCATTACACTTTTAGGGCCCTTTCTTTAGCCAAGATTGGTGATAATATAGCACTAGTAGAGATCGGGAAACCAACGTTTGCATTGAAGATCGATGATTAGACATTGTCAGACTTGAACCAACATATTGCATCAAGAATTTAGTTTAAGACACTGTTAGGCCCAACAAAGTGAATAGCAAAACTGAAATCATAATAACTTGTCTCTTTCATTTAGTACACTGGTTCCTTTACTGTTTCTCATAACAGTGCGTGTATATATATATTCTACTGAACATATTTTCATTGCAGCTTATGCTCTCCCAAAATTCGCTCAGCTATCAGTCACGTCATATTACACTGCATGGACATCTTCACACTATGCAATTTCTCAAATTACACGGTACGTGGAGAGGGCCCACTCATCTGACAGTATACATGAGAAATCATGACGAGCTTGTCTTCTCCTTTATTTAATGTAATTCTGTATCCTGCTGTATATGTCCTTCGGTTTACTATTCTTTTTTCTCTACTTTTGCTGAAGAAGCTTGTACATGATTTACAATATGGATGCAATCTATGCCCTCCAGCTTTGCTGCTGGGTTATTTGGGCCTTTTTTTCTGGTGCCTTTTGTTCTATGATTGTTATTTCAGACCATTCCTATCTCTGTGGTTTGTGTTGCCTAGATTTGGTTCTCCCTTCTTTGGGCCTTTGTTTGTATAGTAGCTCAGAATGCTACTTAATTTTTCCTAAACATTTCATATGAAAAGTTCTTTTAGCATCTTTGCAAGCTGCACCAGTCAATGTTGTTGTAGTTTTATTAAATTGAACTACAAACTATATGCATTATGTATCAGTTTCTGAAACATTCAAGAGTCTTATTACATTTTTGTTTGAGATTAAAAAGGAGATCAAGTTATCCGTTTTTATATATTTGCAAGTGATTTTTCATTTGAGTCTCGAACTCGCTATATCTTATATGGAGGCAATGTTTTTACTACACTAAAAGGCTTTGCATGAAGTGTTGCTTCATATGCATAATAGTTTGTTTCTTTACTTGATATTTCCTAAACATTTCATTAGAAAAGTACATCATAGCATTTTCACAGTTGCTGCACCTGCCAATTTTTGTGTCGCTTTGATTAGTTGGAAATGACAAAAACCGAATTTGAAAGTGTCGCGGATATGTCTTTCAATCAATTAAAGCTTTGGATGGGCTGTAGCTGTCATTTCTCTGGATGGTTTCTCCTATCTATTGGGGCATTCAGGCCTGTTGATGGAATAATAATCTCTTTTCATTTGTCAGTTTTTAGCGAAATCGTTGGTAGCTCACTTGTTATCATCCTTGCAAGTGTTGATTTAATATAAGCAGGTATGACAGTCATCAATTTTACATCAGCATTATTGAAATTTTTAGATGGTTTGCTGTTGGTAGCTCACTTGTTAATTATCACGTGTTTCACAGTATTGCACTCTTTATAAGAAATTATTGAATTTCTAGATAGTTTTCACCTATGATGATCGTGAGTGCACATCCTGAAGTAGCTATTTCTCTGTCAATTATCAATTTTTATTGTCGCGATGTACATTAATAAGAGGGTAAATTCATTATCCTTAATTATCAATTTTTATTGTCGCGATGTACATTAATAAGAGGGTAAATTCATTATCCTTAATTATCAATTTTTATTGTCGCGATGTACATTAATAAGAGGGTAAATTCATTATCCTTAATTATCAACTTTTATTGTCGCGATGTACATTAATAAGAGGGTAAATTCATTATCCTTTGATAACGAAGTTGTGTTGGAGCAATCAATAGCTATCTGAACCATATGTAGTACCTTGTGGTGCAGTAAGTGCCACATCAAACAATTGATGTCTTTTCAGGGGTTGTTTATCCGCACTTGTTAAGGTCAATGGGATAAGGTTGAGACCCTGAAATTCACACAAGTTCACCCTCAATTAGGGGTGTAAACGGATTGGATAGCTACGGATAATAATCATATCGTATCATTTTCGCTTTCTAATTTTCAGATATGGCTATGGATGAGATATTAAACGAGTACGAATATGGATACGGATATATTTCGGATATTAAATAATAATGTCACACATATCATTAAAAAAATAATTACATGATATTTTTTCATGATAGAGTTGCTAGATAGAAAAGCTAAATATTAATTACAAAAATTAATCATTAGTTATTGTTATATTATTAGTTAAAATGTATCAAGAAATTATAAAAGCAATGAAATATGAGTTAAAATTAGAACTTAAATTAATTGAATTTGAATTTTGCATCAAAAGCCAGATTGAAAAAACCGGATTATTTGGATCCAAAGTATATATCTATCTATTGTTTCTGTTGTGCTGATGCATCTTCTTTGTGATTTCTTTTCTCTAAGAGTTATTGCACAACGAATCTTTAATTCGTTGTGGTTGTTAGAGTCGAGTATCTATCGTATCTTCCAAAATATTTTTCAATTACCCAATTCATCTCACGTACACTTCCATATTCCAACTTTGTCCTATCCTTTCTAATTGGTAATCAATTGTATTTTTTTTTTGAGTTTCAATTTAATCGTGAATCATGTCAATTGTTTTTTTCAATCTATGTTGTCGCAAAAGAACTCATAGTTAATCCTTCTTCTAAATTGTGTCCTTTGTAGTTGATAAGTTGCCAATTTTAAGGGAGAAAACCAGTTGGAGAGAAAGCTAATTTGTTCAAGCCTTTTTACTTAATTTTAGTTATATTTATGATACTTTACATAATACTAAAAATTAATTGCTGCTATATAGGATAACTCCTTTTCCAGATGAGATATTGTTGCAGCAGAGCAATAATCTTTATTAAAACCTTGCCAATATTGATGAGAGCTTACATGAAAAGGCATTCTGGTACCATAAATTATATATAACAGTATGTGAACCTTGTCCCTTGTGATGTCGGCATCACCAGCACAGGATTAACATCAGTAAGCGAAGAGTTTGTTGGATTAATGCCATGAGTTGCATTAAGAGGCTATAGTTGAACCTTAACTATCTTTAGCATGGTCCTTGATAGCGATTTCTCTCAGCTGAGTTTCTGGTAGTCCTTGATTCTGGTGATGATGGCTTTGACATGTTGGAATTGCCATTTTAGCAACCCATGTAGAGGAACGGGTGCCCGTATATGAAGGGCATGAAAACCATTGGCCATGCCCCTCCGTACAAATTGGACGAAGAAATTAATCTCAGTGCATCAGTCAATTAATTATGAGTATATATATATATGGTTCATCAAATCATTAATTGAATGGAGGTATGTCTCCTTGAAGCTTGTTTGTTAATTTCCAAATGAAGTTTTATTAATTTCATTGGATAAACATGCATGCATAGGTTAGCCAGAGATTCCAGTACAACATTGCTAATATCAGGGGCCCTACAGACTTCACTAAAGGGGAAATAAATCTTGTGTTGTAGATTAGAGGGATTGAAAGACAAAAGAAGAAAGTAAAAGACAGGGGTGACAATTGGAGGGGCGCTTTTAATTTGGACCACATGTGATTATGATGTCTAAGCTCAAATCAATATGGTGGTCTCGTCGTGACCAAGCTAGCTAGACTAGTTTAAATGTTTTTGGATTTTCTTGCACTTGCATGAATCGCTATTGGCTAGTCTACCATTAATGTCTGAATATAAATATAAGTCTTTGGTTTTGAATTTTGTAGGTCCGAATGATATAATTATGTGTATTCTGTCTGAAATTTTTCTAGAGAAAAAAGTTCCATGGTTTTGGCATAAAAGTTGCATTTAGGTTTATGCCATTGTCACATTTTTTTGAGATAAAATAAAAGTCAAAATCATTCAATTTTAAATGTTTATAAAAAACTCTTAATTGATTTTTCATTGTTGTATATTTAGCTAATAAAATTATAATGATCATTGAAATTACCTCAAGATTAGCTTTGTGGGAAGCCAAGGAATTAAAGATTGGGTAGTAAGATTTAGTGAGCACAGAGAGAGTTTATTAATAAAAAAGAACCACTAGCAACATGTGTGGTTGAATAATAATTGATTAATATGATTGAATCAGGCTGTAGTGCAGTTGCTAGTTGATGAGGGTTTTGCACTGGGAGAAAGATGTTGAAGAATGGGTACGTACAATTTTCTCTGTCCTAGCAGAGAGAGAGGGGGGGAGAGAGAGAGAGGGAGAGTGGGAGGGAGGGAGAGGGAGAGAGAGAGTGGGAGAGAGAGAGAGGGAGAGAGAGTGGGAGAGAGAGAGATGGGACCGCATCCAAGAAGCTGGATTAAATAGTTGCTGGATCCATCATGTGAGCATCACCTACCGCAGTTACGGTTTGTGGTACTCCTCCTCTGGTAGAAATCATCATCATCCAACCCCCGCAATCCTCTCCATTTCCCACAAAACTGCCGATGTCCTTGTCCAGTTTTAATATTTGCTCTCATGTTCGCTTCTAGATTCCAATTGTTTCTATTTCTCTCTCTGTGGTTAATCAACTGCAGCTTTTGCTTTTCATTTAGTAGCATACTACTTTCCAATTGCTTTTCTAAACACGATCTTTGTACGTGGTGAAATGATTAATAATTTCTTTTTAAAATCGTCTTTTTTTTTACTGGAGCGAATTACCGACTGCTGGATCGACTTATTTGTTTACTTTTTACTAATTTTTGGTTAATCCTACGATACATTACAATAACAAAACAATCATTGTCACTTTAACATCTCTATAGTAGTTACAGCTATCTGCATTATTTTTTTTGTCCTCGTCATCAGAGAGCGATAATTCCTTAGATTTCATAATTCCAGATAACCAAAAGATATTACATTAAGTAGAAAATAGAATTACATCAAGTAAAAAGCAAGATATTTTAAATATGTGCTTAAATTAATGTAGGCCCAAAAAATTTAAAGAAACATTAATAGGAGTGACAACATTACTTTAATGTTTTTCTTACTAATGAAGAAAGCTAGTAATTAATTCGGCGTTCATCCTAATTTTTTGTAAATGTGGATTTTCGTCGTTTCTCTTTTTATGGTATGTGAATATGGACTTAAAATCCAATTTTCTTAAAAATCGTCTTAATTCTTTACCGCTCAAGTACTAATTTGTATTACCAGTCCGTTAATGTGGTAAGTTATATATATTTTTTGCAAATAAAAGGATAAAGCTTGACCAAAAAAAAAAAAAACAACGTAGAGGACCTTCAAACTCGAGACTGCCGTGGCTAGTGAAAGAGAGTTGTGTAAATTTATTGAAGTTACCATTACCAAAACAGGAAGATGAGAATCTGGAAACTTGTATTTAACATAGTACAATTTACCATGAAGGGGAATTTATTGAGCGGTAAACTATGAACTACATAGTTGAGTTGTGTGAGTAAATATTCTCTCTCATCATTTATTAATTTTCCAATAATCATAATTTAGAATTATTAACTCTGCGAAGAAGCATGCAAATTGCAATGGTACAGGAAATATTGAATTTTGCAGGGGCGTCGGTGAGAAATAACTAGATGAGGAAAGATGTACACAGAAAATAACTAAACTCGTACTAAGATCGATGTTGATGTGGGGCAATGAAAGCGTATGTCGCACCAATAAAAAACATGAGAACAAAAGTGCTCTCCACCGGAAAGGAGAATATTATTAATTAAAGAGCTTAATTAAGACTACAGGAAGATTGATTAACTAAGCAGTAGTACCAATAAAAAGAAAAGAAAAGAAAAGAAAGAAAAGGAAAGAAAAGAAGAGGAGAAAATTGAAAGAGCGGTGTTGAGAAGAGTAAGTTGATGGTTGTCCTGGTGGGGTGGGGGGGGGGGGGGGGGGGCCAGTGGTCCAAGCATTAAATAGCTGCTAGCTCTTCCCCCAATGCTTTTCATCTAATTTTCGTCCTGGGGCCTCAAGCCTCAAGCCTCAAGCCTCAAGCCTCAAGCCCCAAGCCTCAACGAACGAACGAACGAACGAATGACAAAACCATCACTTCTTCACTGACATATATAACCCTCGTATCTCTCTGTCAACTGTCAAGCCATGGACCATGAGTTTTGATCCTTTGCGAACACAAACTCTATAATACTCCGTGTGCGAGTCTCGTATTCTTTTTTGAGTTCAGCCAAATTAGTCGTATGAATTGACACATGGCAAACGCAACATGAGAATTGGAACTAATTTCTTCCATAAAAGAATCTTAAGAAAAAGAAAATTCCTAGTTTCTGCTGGTTTTGGTAAAATAGGAGCTGCGTCTGTCTGCTTCTAATAAATGAGAAGAGACGCTCGCTTTATCTCTATATACGGTGTGGTCCTAAATAGACACACAAATCTCTCCCTCCGACAGCACTATCACCTCATTTGCCCTTTAGAAAGAAAGCCCGCCAAACTCATTTAGTTACTAAACCGTTTCATTTACCAACAAAAATAAAATATGGAAAAGGGCACACCTTTTCAAAGTTGAAACAGGCTTCAGCTGTTTCAGGTCTTCTATTTCGAATTCATCACAGTATTTCTTTTGATTGCACCATTCAAATCATCACAATATTTTCAACTTATAATTTTATTTTGATATAAGACTTTCTATTAATTTTAATATTTATTTTTTTAAATATTTTTTTGTAAAACTTGAACTCACGATTTTCCATTACGAGATGAGATCTATTACTATATGGAAAAGGACATAACAACAATTCTTTTTTTTTTCCTAATCAGAAACTTGAAGAAATATACAATCTCCATACATCACTAAAGTACAAGAAGAGACTTACTAATTAATAATTGTCCAGAGTATTTTCATTCTTAATTCGTCCACTGATAGCACGGTGCCCCATTGTCAATCAGCACTAATCTATAATTGCTACTGATTCATTCACTTTTCATGAACTGCTTCCACTGCTAGTAGAGAATGAAGCATGTGTTACACAAGTATGTACAACGGCTAATTTGTGTGGTGTCGTATTGTGCCTTCTCCTCTCATCCATATAAGAAAAAATATTTCAAAAGTTCGTACTTGTTAGCTCAATTTACATAATATTGTCTTTATTAACACAAACAGGAGGATCTGAAGTCAAAAAAGGAAATTCGCCTCTTGTTATAATTAGGCTCTGAAATAATCAAAGCCTGAGCATCATGTACAAGGGACCTCCTTGTATATTATATATATGATGCTAGAACAGCAAGTATATAGCTTTACCAGTTCGTGGCGATCGAGAAGCCTAGGAAAGTACATAAAAGTCGGTGGAGATCTAGATGCGATGTTACTTCGCGAGTCTGATCCTGATGATACGATCTGACGCGCCATGATTGAGTTGGAAACCATGATGCCACTCTGACCAAATCCATCTCAGCAGCTAGAAAACCAGCGCACTACTATTTGGCAGCGTGTATCGCACAGTGATAAATAAAGTAAAGCCTTGCCTTAACCGTAAATAGATTGTCAGAAAATCAGCATGCACCACCGATCGCGTAGCCAATCCTTAATGATACAAAGTTTGAAACCAATCGACCTCCGACCTGACAATGCAATGGCGTAGCCACATGAGAGAGTTAGGAGGAGACAATTAATGCCACCCCGCGGCTCAAATTTTTTTCAAAAATACATAAAATTTTATTTGTATATTTTTTTGAAAAAAATTATAAAATGCACTGGTAGTTCAAAATAATTATAAAATTATATCTCTACCCATTCTGATCTCGACTCCGCTCTGAAATGATCCGGACTTTGAACTGATTCAAAACCGAAACAAATTAAATTATATGCCAGTCAACGGACACATCTTAATTTGTTGTGTAATCAGTCATTATCTCAGAAATTAATTCCAAATTAAAATATGACACTTTAATTGATTACTGTTCTGGGCCTTTTGGCAACTGTTACTGCATCTATCATGGATATATGTTTGTGATACGCATCAAATTAAATCAAGCTCTTTCTCGTTCTCTTTCTCTTTACTCCTGTTTTGTGGGAACTGGATGGTTCCTCTGTTCTCGGAGGAGAATATTTGATGAGACGATAATAAAGGTTATATATAGCTACGACTAACGTGTTTTCATTTCTTTTGAATCTTTATTTAAAGTACAATCACATGCATATATATGACTTTATTAACTATAAAAAAAGGAGCCCCACAAACAAAGGCATATATATACATGTCGATGGTCCAAAATCTTTAGCTAGATAGGATACAAACAAATTAATCCAATCCCTTATACATCTCACGAAAAGAAAAGAAAAAGAAAATACACACACACACAAATCTAATTCACCTAATTAATTAATTAATTAATTAATTAATTAATTAATAGTTTTAGATATAAATGGAAATATTAATTGAATTTATAGCACATAAAACATTACATGACATGTAATTTATATTTAATCCTCTACAGCATTGCAAGACGTGTAGCTCGGGTTAGATAATTTCAATGGTAATTTCAAAGATGCAATCATGAATATTCATCTTCAAACAATATTAGATAGAGTTCTAATGTACACCGGAATTTGAGAACATTTACTTGGGGTGTCCAACAATTAATACAATTATTTGTTACTATCTGGAACTCACAAGGCCTCAGCTTGTTCTACAATACCAAACACAGTTGAGCATGCCTAGAATCGATACCATATCTTAGTTTGTTTAGCTTAAATCTTCATATTCTTTCAAATTTCGAATATATGATTTCTCAGACAAAAATATGACATTAACCATTAAATTAGCTCAATACTATTTTAACCTAGACCCAACAAAAAAGACTGATAGAACGAATCAGATCATAATTATTACACACAAACACACATGACCCAGAAATTCGATATATACTATACCCAAAGTAGGGAGAATCAGATATTTTCCACGAGCAGCAAAAAGCCTAGAAGAGCTTATTTCATAATACAAATTAAACCAATGGGTACAGCCTATGAGTTATTTTGGGGGCGGAGAGAGAAAGAGAAAGGAAAAGGGAAAAAAGGGACAGGGATGGTTGAATTGACTAGGGCAGAAAACAGTCCCCATATATAGTTCCTTTTTTCAAAAATGACATGATACATCATTTTCTCCAAGTAATTTGTTATTTGTTCAATCTATCGCTTTTTCCCTTTTCTACTTTGCCTCTCTTCTTGTCAAAGTGTAGACATGTTACCAAATTCAGACCCAACTTGAAAATGCTCATTGCACCTGTCTCAACTCACAACTCTAACCCATCAACTCAGAAAAAAGAGTTTTCAAAAGTCAAATTAAACCCAAGGTCACCTCAACTCTCAGCTCAAATACAATTCAAACCCAGCTATCTGACGTTGAGCTAAACCCAACCAAAACACAATATATACATATGAACACTAGCTGGTGTCAATTTTTTATCTGATTCATCCAAGAAAAAATGGATTAAATATCAGTCGGGTTGATTCGTTTAATTGTGTTTTTTGGTTTAAACTTTGAAATTTTACTTTGATTAAGGCTTGTTTATACAATAATTAAAATTAAGCTACACAAAAATATAAAGAAATAATTATTTAATATTTAATCAATTTATTCGGATCGGATTAGGTCGATCCATGACCTATTCGGATCAATGAATTTTGACCTGAGTCATATCGGAATTGAGTTAAAAAAATAATAAAATAATATCAACCCAATCAACCATTCTAAACCCCAAAAACAATCGACCATTCTAAACCTGTTAAATTGACTCAAAGAAGTTTCAAAGATATAAAAAATCAAATGACTATGGGAGTACTACAAAAAAATTTATATGAAAAACATTATAGCAAAATTCTAACTTATTGTCAATCTGTTTAGCAAATAAAAAAAAAATTAGCTTTGAATGCAATATTAGTTATGGGAGAACCATAAGGCCATGTTTGGCTGAGACATAAGTGAGGAATAAGTCCCTTATACCTCATTTAAAGAGTCAATAATGCATAATTTAAGAAGTCATAAGTGAAAATAAAGAGGAATTTTGGCTCCATAACTTAAAGAGTGTGGAATAAGTTATTCCTCAAGTTATGAAGCTGTGGTTTCACGATTCATGGCAAAATTATTATTATTAATAATATTATTATTGTTAATAATATTAGTATTATTAATAATATTAGTATTATTAATATTACATTTATTATAACCATCGTTAATATTATGAATACTCTTATTATATTATTATTAGTAGTAGTAGTAGTAGTACATTTATAATTAAATTTATTATCATCATCATCATCATCATCATCATCATTTTGTTATCATGATTATGGTTATTTTATTAGTAATATTATAATTACTTTATCATTATGATTTAAATATTATTATTTTAATTATTAATATTTGATGATTATTATTAATTTTTTTATTATCATTATTGTCATCATCATCATCATCATCATCATTATTCATATATCATAATTATTATTTTTGTAATTTTTCATTATCATTTTCATTTACATTATCATAATTGTGGCTATTAATATATTATCATTATTTTATTTTTATTTTTAATTATAATTATTTAGTTATAAATATTTGATGATTACTATTGATTATTTTTATTTTTAATCATTATGATTATTTTATTATTTTATACTTTTAATATAATTACATTAATATCACACTATTAATTTTTGTTTATAATATATTATTATTGTTAAGATTATTTTGTGGTTCTTATTTCATTATAATAATAATAATAATAATAATAATAATAATAATAATAATAATAACAATAATAATAATAATAATAATAATAATAATAATAATAATAACAACAACAACAACAACTATTATTATTATTATTGTCATCAAATTAATTTTATTATGGACATTGTTATCATTATTTATACATTTTAATATGATAATAGTGATACAAGTATTCTTTTATTTTATTCTCCCACTTACTCGACCAAATAAAAATAACTTATGACAGCATAACTTATATAAGAAGTTATGCCTCCATAATTTTACACCCCAACCAAACATGGGCTAAGAAATTACATGAGGAACACGATAACAAAATTCTAACTTAAAAAAAAATTAAAAGAAACCGTGACCCGCTTTATCAAGATAATATAGTCCATGACACACTCCCAATTCGAAATCCATCTATTTTCGAAACTTAATTTTGAAAGTATAAGTTTTTGGAAATTATTTATATTTTACTAGTTAAGGGTGCATAAATTGAAATGCAAAAATAATATTTCTGTTCTTAACATTCATGGATGATTAACAACCATCTCTGAAGTAACATAAAACTGTTTAGGGCTCTTCATGCAAATATGAGATCTGCAACATGCAATCTGCAGAGTTAGCACCACATCCGATCTTCAATTCGACTTTCTTGACCATGGCACACGCGTCCCTCCCTGATTGGAGGAAAATTCGGCTCAGAAGGTGTGCCCCTCATAGGCAACTTTCCTAATATTTAACCCACTGATGGATGAATCGCTAATTAACAACAAGATTGGTCATAGAAATTAAGGATGAAAAAGACATCAGTTACTGATATAATGCAGCTAATTAACAATAGCGTGTGCGCTCCTATATCTCCGCAATTAGAACAGTTGTGTTCTAGAAGGACAGCTTTTAACATCCGCTAATTGCGCTTCTTTGATTTAGACAAACACATGCTCCCCTCAAGAGTCGAGAGCAAAATATCTGGCACCTGACTTGACTCAATACCTAATTAATTAATTAATTCTAGTCTGAACTCTGAAACCAGAAACAATTTGATTGACTTGAACAATGATTGTTCGATCGATCGATTTTACAAGAAATTGGTCCTATTCCTACACAAATTAAGACTACATACAAGAGGAAAGTAATGGAGGTGTGTGGTTGTATGGTGAATGGAGAGAGAGAACGTGCTAGAAAGAAAGAGGTCGACATCCATCTACATCGAAGATCTAGTCGTGATTCCTGAAAATCTATGAAGTGGGTCATGTTTGGAAAGTTTCTTTGTTTTTCCAAATGACAAACGAACGCTCATGGGACTTCTATACCTCAGATTAGTACACCTAACTGACCGTATATGCGTGCCCGGGGGATTAATTTTGCCACGGAGAATATTTTACATGGCAAGGGGATTAATTCATAGTGGTACAGACAAACTAATCTATGTGCACCCGCCATACGTAGGATGTGTCACCATCCAATGCACGACCTTTTCACTATATCTTTCTGCACTGATACATGTATTAATTTATATATGACTCAGTATTAATTGGGTTTAGGGTTAATGACTTTATTATGCAAGCTCATTTTGAAGAGTACTATCATTACACAACTTAAATGAGTTATTATGCAAATTTGTCCGATCTGGATATAATGGTGATATATATCTTTTTTCAAGGGCGACGATCAATTGACTACAATAAATTAGACAATCTTAACAATAATTTTTAAAATTAATTCAAAAAACTTAAAAAAATTAAAAAAAATTTATAGATATATTTTCGGACTTATAGATTGGTTGTATTTCAAAGTTTATGCTATTTAAGTCTATCAAAGATCATAAATATGGATGGTTATATATAGCATACAATTTTAATAGTTTTTGTTGGAACATCAAATGACATTTATATTACATTAAATTTAAAACACGATTAATCTATGAATTCTAGAAGATGTCTAAAATTGTTTTATTTTTTCGAACTTATTTTAAAAATTATTGTCAAAATTGTCTAAGTTTACCATTTTTAATGGATCCCCATTAATTTTTTATAGGATTATTTAAAATTTGGGCAAGGTATTTATGGACCGTCAAGAGTTTAAAATTGCACGCAATGGCTATTCAGCCATCACAATTATAATATCAAATATTAATTTATGTATTTATCAATTCATATGTAATTTATTTATTTATAGAAAAGATAAAAATCAAGTCTGTATCTTAAATATTTATTAGAATTTTCTAATTGAATTTTGAAACTACGACCTCCTACATTAATTCCTGCTACTAAATTAAAGAATATTCTCTCATATGCATACAATTATTTTATAATTTCATCCATATGTACCTACTTCTAATATACACTAACTTCTACATTTTTGGCATAAATATACATTGCTATATGAAATTTATAATTTTAATGATCTTTGATGCACTATTAAATGAAACTTATATAACTTGAATTTTAAAATATAATTAATTAATAAATTCAAAACTATATCTAGTATTTTTATATTTTTAATTTTTTGAACTTATTTTAAAAATCAATGTTAAGATTGTCAAGTCTATCATTTTTAATAGATCCCCATTCATTTTCTAATAGGATTTTTCAAATTTGTGCAAGATATTTATGAACGGTCGAGAGTTCAAAATCATGTTAGTTATTCTACCATCAAAATTATAACAATAAATATTTATTTATGTTTTTATCACTTCATGTATGTATGTTTTTATATATCTATTTATTTTATTAAAAAATCTCCTATTTTAAATATCTTCACGAAATTTCAAAATTAAAATTTGAAATTAGCTACAATCTCATACACAAAGAATATTATTTTTATTATTAAATTAAAAAAAAATTCATATAAATATAGTTATATTATAGTTTCATGGACATGTACCTACTTATAGTATACACTATAACTAGTACGTTCTCGACATAAATATACGTTGCTGTATGAAATTCATTTGATTCAATAGTAAGTTAAAGGGATAATATCATATATACCCCTTAACTTTTATTTGACTTCAAATTACCCATCAAATCTTTAATATATTATATATCCCCTTATACTCTTATTTGATTTCATATTATCCATCAACTCTTTAATATAATATATATCCCCTTATACTCTTATTTGGTTTACATTACCCATCAACTCTTTAATATATCATATATCCTCTTATACTCTTTAAAATCTATCATATTTATCCACATATCTTTAATATATCATATATCTCCTTAAACTCTTCAAAATCTATCATATTTATCCACAACTCTTTAATATATCATATATTTTCTTAAACTCTTCATAATCTATCATATTTACCCATCTAATTTCTAGACTCAAGTTAGAATTTATAAAGTTTATACTTCAATATGAAATTTGACTAAAACTATTTTTAATTATTTTCTTTTAGTTTCTCCCTATAAAAAAATTCTCGTTCTGACCTAATTGTACTCTTGCTTTGTACATTTTTCTTTATAAAATATTTTTATGGTAAAATGTAAAAACAAGAGCGCGGTTCGAAAATGATTCAATTCAAAAAAGAACATTTTTTGAGGGAATGAGAATTTTTTTTTGCAAGGAGAAACAAAAAGAAAATTATTTCATTGAAAATACTTAAAAAAATATTTCGGTCAAATTTCATATTTAAGTATAAACTTGATGGATTCTAACTTCAGTTTCAGAATTAGATGAGAAAATATGATAGATTTTGAGGAGTATAAGGAGATATATGATGTATTAAGGAGTTGTAGGTAAATATGATAGATAGATTTTAAAGAGATTAAGGAGATATATGATATATTAAAGAGTTATAGGTAAATATGACAGATTTTGAAGAGTTTAAGGAAATATATGATATATTAAAGAATTGATGAGTAAATATGATATATTTTGAAGAGTATAAACGAATATATGATATATTAAATAGTTGATGAATAAGTATAAAATTAAGTGAGAATTGTGGGATATATACAATATTATACTAAGTTAAAATGAAGTACAGAAAGTTGGCGTGTACGTGTGACATACATCAATGCTGCTTTCGTCGGGCACATTTTCTTGCTGTTTTCATTTCATATCCTTTCAAATTCCCGATCTGGCCCACGTCCCTAAAACGATTCCATCTGTAGAAAGTTTTTATGAATAACATGCATACGACCTCCACCTAGTTGCACAACTTACCTAGGTTTAGAATGTTTGCGGCTCATTTAATTAAGACTTGTTGCGAATCTAGTATCCGTGAGAATTTCGATTATAAAAAAATTAATAATGAAAATATAATATTATTTAAGTTAGTGTATGGAAATAGTTGGAGAAACGTGAAAAATGCTAATTGGAATGAGAGATTGCTAATGTTGATGTAGCAATTTCACTACTAATTGTTGATATGTCAATTAATGTTAAAGAATTCTAATTTCTTACTCAATCTAAATAGTAGTGACAAATTAAATCATGTGTAGACAAAGGGCGACACTCTCTCTTCGTCCAAAATATTTATCAAAATATGTCTCTAAAATGATATTTATGTTCATAAAATTATAAAAATATAGTAAAATAATAAAATTATTATGAAATTATGCACCAAATTGAAATTATTTCAAAATATATTTTTAAAATTTTGTAAAAATATATTTTAATTTAAATAATTATACAATTTTGTTCTCATCCTATTTCACACTCTGACTTCCAATCCTACAAATAAATCGTCCCAACCTGATTCGGCTTGTACCCGATAAATTTGATGACCAATTAGATAGGTTATTGATCTAAATTTTTGTATCGATATCTAGTTGAGTCGGGTGCGGATATATATAATCCAATATGACCCATTTGTTTGGCATAGATATTCACATCCAACACATAAGTGTAATATATAATTGTTGAAATTAGATAAGTTGTCTAAAGCAAGAAAGCGGCAATCATTAAGCTGAGAGAAAAAAAAAACAAGGGTCAAGATAGGCTCGTGAGAAATTACGGACAGGAACCAAAAAATAAAAAAGGAGGCAAGGAAGATACAGTGCAGAGTTTGGGAAAGCCTAGTCAAAGCACAAGTATTCATTATTATTTTTCAGAGATCTTCTATTCAATTGTCCTGACGCGAAAGAGTTCGTGAAAGATATTTAAAATAATATGAAATGAAAGGCCACATGCGCATTGTACAGAGGAAAAGGAAACAAAATGATCCGGACATTCTACTCTCGAATTCGAAACTTTATGTTTTCTTTTTCTTTTAAAGCTATACACCAGCGTACAAGACCCCATATTTCTTGTTTTTTTTAAGAAATCAAATATTTAACAAATTAACTTAAGTAATTGTTGCATTATCGAATTTGATATATGTCAAGATATATCTATGTTGGATTGAGTCCGGTCTAATTTATATAAAAGAATAATAAAGAAGTGTTGTCTCTATTCATGCATCAATTATATATTGATATCTTATATGATATTTATTATAGAGAAATTATTTTTGTATCTCATATTTTGAACTCTCATCTGCACATTACAAGTATTTAATTATACTAAATACATAAATAATTTATATTTATATTTGTAAGTAAAATTGTTAATTATAGTAATAAAGATAAATATTTTTATCATTAAATATAAATAATTTTTGAAAGAAATATAAAAACATATGAGGTGTGAATAAAAGATGTAATTATCACTCATCTTTATTACAAAGTTTACAAGATTCTATTATAGAGGTGTCAAACATTGATACACAGGTGACAAGCATCGGACAGATATATATCTAAGTAGTAACACAACGTGTTAAAATCAGTGACAAGTATTGGTATAAATAGGAGCAAATTAACAACAATAAGATTGTTGAAAAATAACGTATATTTTTTTTCCTACTAAGATAGTGAAGGCAATGCATTATTATATATTATGCATAGTGTAAGAGTTGCATAAATTTTAGAATTGAAAGTAATGCTAATTTAAAAGGTGCTACTCTGTTATTTTTGTAAAGTATTAAATCAACAATATAATACTAACATGGTACTCTTTTGAGAAGAGAAAATTACATTATATTGGGAATAAAAATATCAACATTTTTTTTCTGAATTGTTGTTATTTTCATGCGTCCAAATATTCAGTAGTGTAGTTGACATACACAAATCAATTTATTGTCATGACTCAAGATTACAAAATGCTGCAAATTCTCCTGTTGGTTATACCTAGAATAGGTCCTAAAATAGGATATTCGATTGGTTTCATGGAAAGCAAAACAAATTATCTCCCTTTTTTTTTCCTTTTCCAATTGTAAATGTATCTTCTCTTTTAAGAAAATCTCGCCATAACTTCCAATCCTTCTCTTTTATAAAACCTCGCTGTCTAGTAAAGTAAAAATGTCCAAAGCTTCAACTGGCAAATAATTAGCCCACAAAAGAAGCATCCAGACTGCACTATGTTTTTTTGCCCATCTAGGACAACAGGCTGATTTTTTTTATATTATTCACCAAGAAAAATAATATATATTCGAACGAATACTCAAAATTCTGTAACTTGGAATATCGATGCGTTAAATATTAAAAAAAACTAATACTGTTTTTGGTAGTTGAATACCCTGTGTTGCGATTTCAATTTGCAGATATTGTACAATTAATAATCTTGTACTGAATAATCTTACAAAAAATTATTAGAATTCGCTCTATCATTAATACATGGTCATTTCTTATCAAATGCAAAAATTATGCATCATAAATTCATAATATATATGTATCATCTGATACTAAAGAAGTAAGAGCTGATATATTAATATATATAATATAACTGATATCTGAGAATTACTAGCTAGCACGTACAATATACACTAAGTCCATGAAGTAGAAGATCTCATTGTCTCCATGATTAATTATATATCTATTAAGCATCGAACAATTCCAATTTAAAGCATCGACAGAGTAAGACCATACATGTATAACAGATCTCTGTTGAGTTATAGTCATGGGACATGCATGCAGGACCACTTACTGTTGTAAAAGCTCCAAGAGCCAAACAAAGATGAGAGAGAGACACAGAGGACCGGTTCTTAACACACCCATCTCACAAAGTCACACTATGAGAGAGAGAGAGAGAGAGGGAGAGAGGGGGGGGGGGGGGGGGAGAGAGAGAGAGAGAGAGAGAGAGGACTGGTTCGTAACATTCCTGTCTCACCACTTGACTGATGCCTACTGATGCATGAAAGAAAAGGAAGAAACCGCAGATGGGCAAAAATAAAAACAAACATAGAAAAGGAAAGAAAGATTGACAACATAAATGGAGAAGAGAGGTGCATGATGAGCTGATGCATGGTATTATGCAACCAGCTGTTGCTGCACCCAAAAGCCCATTGCTCTCGTACTTGGTGGTAGCATTTCAACCCCCACATCTCTTTTCAAACACTTCCTACTTCCCACCCCCTTTCAGATATCTAACAAAATAAAATAAAATATATATAAGAACACCAAAATACCCAAAAAAAAAGGAAAGAATAAAAGAAGAAAAATAGAATTGATACCAAACCAACCCTAGCTAACCCTGGGACCATTCACTAGTTTAACACCCTTCTTTCCTCCTCCCCTGCCTACTCTTCCTCCAAGCCACCATCTCTTCAATTTTCTTCAGCATGATGAGTAAACAAGCGGAGATCTCACAAGTCGACTCCTTCTCGCAACTCCCTTTCTCCCGACCTGCTGCTCAGAGCCCCGCCAAGCCTGCCACCAATTCAACTCCAATCCGCCTTTTCGGTTTCGACTTCCCTCCTGAAACCGAACATAACGATACGAACAAGTCCAAATCCTCCCATGGAGAAGATGCAACTCCAATTACACCTGCAAGTGCAATTGCAATTAACCGCAAGTTCGAGTGTCACTACTGTTGCCGCAAATTTCCAACAAGCCAAGCCTTAGGTGGCCACCAGAATGCACACAAGCGTGAGCGACAAAATGCGAAGCGAGCCCACATGGCAGCAGCACATGGCCACCGCTACCCGAATTATGTAACTGAAGGACAGGTGTATGGTTTATTAAATTACCACCGGTTAGGGGCCCCGCCTCCAATGCCATCTCACTACCCTTCTTGGTCGAGTTCACGGTTTTATGGTGGTCCGGGTTCAGTTTCACAACCGATTACGGGCAGTCCAGTACCTGGTGTTTGGAGAGTGCCAGGACATGGCAGTACAATTGCAAGTTTGGATGCCGTGCAGAGAGAGAAGAGGTTGGAGATGGTGCCTTTGTTTAAGGGGGAAGAATTGAAGGGCATAAGTGCAAATGATATAAAAGTTGGGTCTGATTTTGGCTCTTCTTCATCTTCTACTTGTTCATCGACATCACCGAAGGAGAAAGGCAGGATTGTTTCTATGGCTGTTGTGAAGGATGGTTTGAGTTTGGATCTGCATTTGTGAATTTTTAGTATTTTAGGAGGTAACCGTATTGTTTTTTTTTTTTTTGTTCCTTTGCCTTATTTTTCTTGTTCCTTGATGGTAGTTTCTTTGTGAATTTTCTTGATAAGATTAAGAAACTTAATTCTCATGCATTTATAGCTAGTGCGTTTCATTTGACAATTTAATCGTGGGAGAATAATCCTGTTTTTCTTATTCTTTGTTTTATTAGCCCTTTGCAAGAGCTCACTAAATTCCTTTGGCCATTTTTCTCGCTTCATTCTTTGGCAATTAATCATTCTGCAGGTTCACTTTTTCTTTACAATCTTTTGCTGGTACATGATTTCTTTACCTAGGAAGAAAAATTTTATTAGGTAATGTCTGTCAAGTATTCATCAAAAGATATTATACTTATCACTTAATTTTATAAAGAACTTACCTTGCTGTGTTCACTTTTTCTTTACAATCTTTGCTGGTAAATTAAGATAACAGATTTGGCAGAAACGGTAATTTTCTTTTTCCCTTGATAATAGATTTTCCGATCACTAATCAAAATTATGCTACCATGTATATATTGTTCCAGCGTCATATATTTCTGCATGTCTTTTAAATTTCTTTTGAAGAAGCCATCTAACATGTTCAGCTAGCAGTAACACTTAATTTGATAAAAATGTCTATTTAGCATAATTTTGCACCAGATTTGAAGTCAAGAATCCTAAGATTGCTGAGTAGTTTCTGAATAACTTCAAAAATTTTCCTGCTTGCATGTAAGTAACTAGAGAATTGAAATCTCAAAATATTTTCTCAGGCATTGTGTAAACATTCTAAACTTGTCAGTCAAAGAATGCACAGGAACATTTTATATGATCAATTTGATTCTTTATGTTCCTGACAAATCCTTTCTGAAACTTCTTTCTCTACATATAAAAATTTGAAATATTGGTTCCACTTTATAATAGTTTTCTAGTCCTTTTATCCTCATGAAGATATATATATATATATATATATATATATATATATATAGGGTATACGAAAAAAATAATTAACATACCACACTTGATCTCTACTCTAATAAAACTATGGAAATGGCTTTGCAAATATCACAAAGTTAACTGAAGTTATGTATCGAATTTCTAGACTATAAAGAGAACTCAGTTTAATTACTTTCAGTATTATTTTCGAGGAGCAGAAAAGTTTCTCTGTGAAGCTTCATTGGGTGACAGCTTTTCTGTTACTTATTCTGGGTAAATTTTGTTGAGAGGCCATTTAACTTATAAAAAATAAGTCATTGAAATTTGATTTTTTTTTTCTAAGGTCGTGGAACATTGATCCAAATCATAGCACTTCTCAATTAGAAGTAAAATAAACTAATTAACTTAACCATAAAGACAGTTAAATTCAATTAATTAATTTTGGTCAACCAAATTACATAGACCAGCTTGTGTTCTGAGGTAAATTTTAGTGACATCCAAATAAACTCGTCCTTTTACAATGTTCTTTGTTATCTGGGATACTAGTGTGCTGTTGTTGGAACTTGGAAATGGAAGTTAGGAAATATAATGTTTGAACTTATTTATCTATGGGTTGAGCAAACTTCTGCATTGCCATGAATTGCAAACAAACATTTCAGAAAGAGAAGGATTCGATGGCCCAAAACAAACCAGGTTTCTACCGTTGAAAAACCTTTACAAATGATAGAGATGTTAAAGATAATTACGAATTATAGTATAATTTTTGAAATTTTGCGGGGACACAATTTTAAAATTATTCGGCATTACGAAACATTGGTGTGATGGATCTCTATTAGATAACAAACTAAATTATTGCTCCACAATGTAATTACATATACTTCAACTACATGAAAAGTAGTTATAAGATAATTTTTTTGGCAAGGTTTTGTTACAACCATTTTAAATTAATGAATTCTTCAATACATCAAATTAAGTTAGCACCCGCAAAACCTTAATTACATGAAAAATATTAATGGAAGGTTATCTAAATTATTTATGAAAACTTTGTTATAAGATTGTTGTTAGTTGTGCTATATAACTATATAGTACTAACAGTATTAGTTCCGGATCACAGTAAGGAAATTTATGTTTCTTCAGCAAATTAATTAGTCTTTTGCAAATATTACTAGCAATATTTGTTTTGTAATTTCTGGGATAGCTGGGTGTCTGTCATAAATTTTATCCATTATTGTGATCTGTTGTTTTGAAGATTGAGACAGACTTTTCTCAGATTCCAAGTACACATAGTTCCTAACTAACTGGCTCTCAGTTCTCAGAATTATTATTTTAAACTCTTGATACCATAGGCGCAACAAGGTCATGCAATGACTACAGTAGGCGGCAGCTGGTGGCTCTATCCAATCATAGTATGGACAAAATGAAACCAATTAATTATTTTTTTTAAGTTTGAGAAGTATAAATCTAATATATAGATGTATTTAATTTAATGATGTACATGCATGGAGGTTTTTAAGGTTTCTCAAACCCTAGTGGGGGAGATGCATTCCACATGACCACACGCAAACGATTCCTCTCCATTTCCTGAGAGAAATTAAGACTATCTTACAATTCAATAAAAAGGTTTTCTTTATTTCCTCTTTTAACTCTCATTTGCATATATAGATTGGTACGGAACTCAGTGTAATGCATGGTCATCAATTTTATCATATCATATTAAGACATAACAAAACCGAGACATGGTAGATTAAGCTAAGTTTTGGCTTGTTACAATGCACCTGAAAAGAAAGCACATGCACCATTTTTTCTTGAGAGTGTGGTGGTCCAAAACTCAAAAGTCAACTCCTACATATGGGAGGCTGTCAATTGTTTCGTTCAAGTTGAAAAAAATTATATCGTTTCAACAAACATCAATCTAAAACCATGTCAGTTCTGGTTAATTATTCCCCAAAAGCATGAGGCTTCTATATATTCTCATGTCTTATGCATGGATTCCTCCATTTTGTGTTGTAAATGGAGACAGCCATAGGCAGGATGTGGGGAATACTTGGACAGAACAGGCATGAGATCTGGCGAGAAAAGCAGAGAGAGAAAAATAAAATAAAAAATATCAGAGATACCATAATTGCAATGGCAAAGTGATAGATAGTAACAGGTCACTGAATGGCTCCTTAACACCTCTAAATTCGGGCTCCTGCCTCTGTAGTCTGTAGTCTGTAGTCTGTACCACACCATATGTGTTTGTCAATGCCACTGCTACTACTCTCCATTTCCTACTGTGCATTGGAGCAATCTGTTCCCCATTCTCTCAACTTCACATGTTGCATGTGCCAGCCTTATTTCGTTATACAAACATACACCATCTCAGAAGGAAAGCTCCAGCTAGCTGTTGTACCTGACACCAATTTAACTCGGTGAAACCGATCCAAACCTCTGCGGTTCGGTACATGCTGTGGATACTGACATCTAGGACCCACCACATGTTCACATCAAAGAAGAGTCTCATTTTTGTAACTTAAATTTAAGTGTAAATGCCGCTGACACGCCACACGAAAAGCAGTAGCGTATCTGACCATAGAAAATCTGCACTCAGTCCAGAAAGAAACTGATCGTCACTTTGCACTTAACAGTACCAAAAAGGGTATAAATCTGCTGCATATACACACTTTAAACATAGAAATATATATAGCTGTTTATCTTTTTCTGAACCAAGACTAGTTTATTTAGGCCGCTCCTTATATTGAGTGCTTTTTAGTTGTGTACCATTTGTGTAATATACCACATTGAAATCAAAGTGTACTGCCATCAGTCTGACAATGTTGTTGCAATTCAACTGTGACCAATATTGCAATCATGCATTCAAATGAGGCAAATTTATATACGCCAGCATAATTAAAGTTTTCATAGGTACCATCACTTCAATCCGGTACGTACCAGAGCAAATAGAACTGAGTCAAAATACTGTTTACATAACAAATGAGCCACAGTTTCCTTTTAGACCTCAACTAAAAACCAATAAGGAAAGACAAGAACAAACTAGTAATTATAAGGTACATATGGCGTATGTACACAACCAGATAATTAATGTACATTACTGTAGCTAAAGATATAAATTTTGTACAGTGTGCTCTATAGTTCAGTTATGCTATTGCACCTGGGACAGATACTAAATGTCAAAACTCAACAGCTACAAAGTTGAAATTGTTGGAAAAAGGAAATTGACAAACCAAAAACATGGTTTCTATCAGACTCAGAAAAAAATGGTCAACAGGTAAAGCCAAACACCAGAAAAAAAAAATAAAAGCAACTACATGTCATAATTCACTTTGTCTAGGTCCCACTATCACAAAAAAAAAAAAAAACACTTCTTCACTAGATTAACTCCGTTATTATTTTATGCTAACCATTATTCTTTCAGAAACAATCTCTATAACGAGCAGTCGTAGGTGCAAAGACATGAATATTCCTTCCCTTTGCTTTTCAAAATGCAAACCCCATAACCATTGTTACATCACGAGAATTGGGTTCTACATGCATAAAGCTCGCATTTACTACCAGCAAGAGTGGTCTGGCATCGCCCTGCCTCCACTTCCACTGCAAGTATCATACCAGACTAGGCATTTCAGCAAACGGTTTGTGCACATTACATCGAGCACAGTACATGTAAGTAAGTAAATAGCAAAAAGGTTGGAGATACAAAGAGGTAACGAAAAGAAGCAAGTGGTCGTCTACATGCTTGAAATGAATTCGAAAAAAACTGTAGAGAGTTGTCAAGGGGTGACCTGAAGAGAAGTTGCGAGCTTTTGTCGGGACAAGTATTGAATCGCACTATCGAGATAGATAGCAAATGAGAAAAGCCTGTTTTAGTAGAACAAAACGAAAGAAAAAGGAAACAGCCGGGGCCCTGCGATAAGCCGGTAGCTATAGAGGAATTCAGCCTGTCAAAAAATTATGCTTACAACAAGCGAATATGGGCCTGGATTTCAATTAAAATATAATTCAGCCCATTATAATATGACCTCAAATAAAAGGAACACTTGCGCGGATATTAATTAATTAATTAAAATCTTGCCAGCCCAACGGTACACACGTGAATTGTGGGGTTGATTCTAATAAATGTTGTCGGATTCAAAAGTAATTGGACTAGTTGAGTTTGATGGGCTAGTGGAATCTTACTTGTGACGTTTAGCTAGATAAGCATATGCTACTTATTTAGATAATAATTAAATTTATTCATGATGCATATAAAGACTGCAAGAATAATTTATCTTAAATCTCTTAAAAATATATTAAGGATTTAATTATCAAGTGTCCGGGCCACTGGCACTGATTGTTGCTTCTAACCGGTGATGACTAATGAAGGTGCGTGCTCTGTACTTTTGTGGAGGGCAAAATAGAATAATATTTCCAGTGCATTAAATTGTACAATATGCACGTTTCCTAACGTATTTGTTATTATTATTAAAGTAGCAATTTGGTGCCTGAATTCTTTAGAATTTCACTTTGATCCTGCAAATTAACACTTCAATTACTATCGATCATTACTAAAGAATACAAATTAACGATTGAATTACTTTCATTACTAATTCCTCTACAATTAAAGATTCTGACGACATAATATATAACGGCATTTACCGGCTCCTAATTAAACTCCTAAATGCATTTGAGCACTTTGATTGTTTTAATTGTTTTAATTGTTTTAATTGTTTTAATTGTTTTAATTGTTTTAATTGTTTTAATTGTTTTAATTGTTTTAATTGTTTTAATTGTTTTAATTGTTTTAATTGTTTGGAGAAAAAAGCTAAAACAAAAAAAAAGATAAATAAGCTACATCTAACCATGCAAAGGACGACGCTCAAAATCCGACCTAACCAGCGATGATTTCTTGCTTGATTAATTAATTAATTCATCATCGCATCGGATAATAAATTAATTAGAAGGTTTTTCTAATCAAGTAGGTGTGAGTATTCCGTCAAGTAAGATCGTACCTAACTAAATTTATAATTATAAAAAGGCCATCACTCGATCGAGGGGTACTGTATGAATATGATGGATTATATATATATATTAATTGCCACCATGCACTAGAGATCTTATAGGACTCAACTACCCTTTTTTGCGGATAATTGGTGATGCTATTTTTGCTCTGCTTTTTTATTGTTCTTTTTATCAAAGACAATTGAAAACATGTAATTAATTAATTAATTCAACATTAAATATTCTGATCTAATTAATTAATTAATTGAATACATAGTTCTGAAGCCATCACAGCGCTTCTAATTAATATTTTGATTTCAAACGAGGCTGGAGGAGTGCTGCATGTATAATCGAACATGTCGAGAATGTCACTTTGGCACAGAGGTTGGCGCCACAGAAGAACTACTTGTCATGTTGAAATAAAAATAGGTCCAATTGAATTGATCTGGCGGCCTTGACGTATGCTTGGATATGAAGTAAGAGAGAGGGACATGCATATAATTAGCAATTAGCAATTGATCTCTTCCCTTTTTTTATTGCTGTGGGCAGTGACTAGTGAGCTGGAGGAAAGCAAGAAGGCAATTAAATGGAAATATGCAAATAAGTTCGTGATTGCCCCAAAAGAAAAAAAGAAAATCTAGTACTCTACAATGCAACTGTAATGGGTCAGTGAGATCTGAAAATAAAGCACATACATACTTGGCACCTGTTTCCCATGGGAACCCTCAACGTAACATTAACTCATCCACCGATCCAATCAATCTAAACGCCCCTCCACGTCGGACAGAAGTTTTTATTTGCTCCTTTAAAGCTAGCTAGCTTCGCCTAGCCGCGACGCATCTTCCCAAAGATGATATGTCACGTATACATACAAAATAATATGAATTTTGTAGCATTGCGAGTATGCAGACAAAATTAATGTGACAAGCAGCAATGAGGCAAAACAGCAGAGGCTGGCGGAGAAAGGAATAAGTTGTATTATACGTACGGAAACGGAAAACAGAAGACTAGACGGAGGAAAACCAGACTCCAGCGCTAGGCGCTAGCTAGCTGTTCGATAACGACCCTTCCACTATTATATTACATTATGTTATATTACATTATGTTATATTACATTATATTATATTACATTATGTTATATTACATTATATTATATTACATTATGTTATTCCTTTTCTTGCCTCTCCATAACGCCAACGCCAAACTCTTCTTTCTTCCCAACTTGCCGCATATTCTACTACTTGTCTGACTGATTCCCTTTTCCTTTTTCTTCTTCCTTAAACCCTTCTTTCATAAATCAAGTAAAATTAATATGTATCATGTAGAAAAATCATTAAATCATGTAGATTAAATTCAACCCGTATGAGATCTATTTTCTCTCACAAAAAAAGTAAATCATATAGATTTGAAGAGTGAACCTGCTCTATTTTTTAAAATAAAAAAATACTAATTTTGTACGGAACAAAAATTCTATATACGATAACGACGGTTAGCACCACTCCTTGGAACTTTATCAAAATAAAGAATTGCATTTTAGTGGGATCTATTTAACCTAGAATTTCCATATGCGACTCCGGCAGTCTTTCTGGTATAAAGAGTTGCATTTTAAGAAGGTCTCTGACGGTCCGCCGATTTCAAAGCTGAAACCATATAAATGCATAGAGAATCCATTTATTTAAATGATAAATTTGAAAATTTAAAATCACACTTTCATTTGTTTTTTTATAATAAATATGTATAAGAATTTTAATAGAGTTACATATACTGATCATCCTAGCCTCCCATTAATTTCACCTTTAGCAAATCAATTCTCTGATAAAGTACATATACTGTTGCGAATAATTTATCAATTCAACAAATTAACCCATGCACCTTATCTGTTAATAAATATAATGTAATTTGAGAATAAGTTTTAATTGATCCCCGGAAGAGAGAGAATGAATTGTGAGATTATTTAGGCTGTGCTCTAGAGTTTATGGGAGAATGAAAGAGAACAGAAGAAAAATAAGAGGAGATGAGGGGAGATTCATTGTTGACGCTCTAATTTAGAGGTAAATAATTATTGAAAAAAATTCTCTCAATTTTTCTCTATTCATCTCTATTAATTTCCTAAACTAAAACTTAAAAGTAAGGTGAAATATAATTCTCCCCACTCTTTCCCCCGATTTTTTTTGTTTAAGAAAAAAAATAATAAAAATTAAAAAAGTAAGAAAATAACGGGTAAAATTACAGATGTAGGAGGGACGGTTTTTCTTTACACGTCCAAGAAAGTTTTTTTCCTTCCAACGGAGAAAATTTGAAAAAAGAAAATGGACGGGGAAGGCTTCCCCGTCCAAGAGGGAGGGTGGAGCCCGTCCGAGACGGACGGAGAAAGAAAACGCGTCCAACAACCCTTCACCTCCCTCCACACACGACTCCCCACACGACCCCAGGCGCACGACTTCCCACGCGTACGGACAGGTTACTGACTCTCGTCCCACTTTGAGGATGGTGTGCCACGTCACGCGACGCCACAGAAGATCCGACGCGCTTGGACGGGGTTGAGTAAACCGTCCATCTCGAAGACCGCGCCTCCCACCCCCAGACCTTCGCCACGTGGCCGAGGTGCTAGATGGACTGTCTTCGGTGGATCGTCCGTGGCGATGGATGGGTATAGATTTACCCGTCCCCAATCCGTCCCCAAATCGCACTCATTCCTTCTTCCCCCATTTTCCTTCCCCTTCTCCACCGAAAACCTCCTTCTTTTTTCTCTCCACCAAATCCATCCTCCTCCTCCCCCCTCAGCACTATTGCACTGCCGTCGATTTGTCTCAGTCATCGTTGGTTTGTACCTCTCGCCTCCTTGCCTTCCCATCTCACGCGAGGTAATTTTTTTTTAAACCGAAATTTGTTTAATATTATAATTGGGTAATAGTAATCTAAAAATAATAATACAATTTGTTAGATTGGTTTCGTAAAAAAGTATTAACTGTAATTTAATATAATAATTATGTAGTTTAATTTTTTATTGCATAACCAATTTTAATTGAATAATTGAGTAGAAATATGTACTTGATTATTAATATGCTTTATAGTAAAAATAATTTAACTCTAATTTAATTGATTTAAAATCGATTAGAAATATTTGTTTGGTTGCATTATGAAGTAGTAACATGTTTATGTAATTTTCGTCATCAATGTCATTATTTAAAAAATCGTTAATGTCATATTTATTTGTATTTAATTTGCAATAAAAGAAACATATTAATTTGTTTGGTTGCATATTTGATTTAATGATGAAGTTATTAATTATCGGTACCAAATATTCGTATTGTAAATTTGCATGACTAAAAAAAATATATCTGAATACAATACAATTACGTATATTTGAGATATTTTTATGAATGATGCATGTTTGTTAAAAACTCATGAAGCACAAATTAATGAAACTTCATAAAATTAAAAAAAATTAATATTTTTAAAGTTTAGAAATTAAGAATACATATATATTTTTTGTGATAAATTTGAAATATGTACGGACGAAATTATAATTACTGTATTGTATGATATATATTTATTTCTAATTTAAATGATATACAATACATGCTTATTTTAGTTAGAGATGAAATATGACATATGATAATTTAAATTATAAATAATGTATGATATATATTTATTTAATTTTATGGAACCATTGTAATTTCTGTATTTTAATAGATATTAACATAAAAATTTATAGGGATACGTTTTGTTAAATTTTATAACTAAAATAGAGAACTAACATCAAATTTTGAATGATGTAGGAAACTAAAAAATAGCGGACGTACAAGAAGTTGGTAGTAGCAGTCGGGCGGAAACCCAAGCGGATATCGATATTTCATTGGACGATGAGGCTCTTAGATGACCTCTTACCGCCTTACTCGCCATGTCTATGTGTAATCACAGAATATTAGACATATACGATAATGTGAGTTGAAAATATATCATATATCATTTATATTTGGAAAAAAGAATTTATGTTTTTTTTAATAATAATTATTTCATATCTTATTTTTCATTATAATTTATTTTCAGCCCGAATGGGTATTAAATATACGTGCGTATCGGCCTCATATTCCTTATCACGATCTTTGTGAGCCTGCACTAAGGAAGTTAGGAATATATCAGATTGCTCCGTTGTCTCAAATGCAGGTCGATCCGAGGTTAGTTACCGCGCATGTGGAGCGGTGGCGTCCTGAGACACATACTTTTCACTTACCAGTTGGAGAGGTTACAATCACTCTACAGGATGTCAGTTGTTTATGGAGTTTGCCGATATGCGGTCTCCCTCTAACCGGTCATAGTGAACTAGGGAATATGGAGTTGGTGGACGACTGTTGCGAGCATGTTCCATTAGAAGCATGGAAGAAAAAGAAGATAAAGAATGAAGATGATGGAGAATATACTGTATCTTACTCAAGATATCAACTGAACCTGAAATGGTTGCAGGAGACATTTGGTCAGATGCCCGTGAATCCGACCTAGGAGCAGGTGAATAGGTATACTCGGGCATTTTTACTTGACTTATTTTGATTGACATTTTTTCCCGATTCTTCCGGCGATAGTGTATCAGCGATGTATTTGCAGTTTCTGACGGATTTGCAGAATCCACTATCGTACAATTGGGGCGCAGGTACTTGAAAATTCTTATATTTTAAATATTTAATTAATTAAGTCAGATTATTTATTTATTAAATTGAAAAAAATTAGCGGTACATATACAAAAATTATTCTCCTTTTTGTAATTACTTATTGTATTTGTTAAATAAAAATAATTTTGTATAGGTGTGCTACCTGTTATGTACCGTCATTTTTCTACAGCCTCGTTGTCGCGGACCAAGACCATTGGTGAATCAGTTTTACTGCTGCAGTAGTGGTCTTGGACATATTTCAATATCGCGCGACCGCGTTGCCGAGGTCCAGATCCTCCATCGGGAGGAGAGGATCCCAAGTTGAGACTGTGCTATGCGGTGCGATAGGTCACTCCACATATCTATGCTTTTTGTCCGGCTTGCGCATCACTGACGTATTATCGCAACCAGTTCGAAAATTTAGCTGATGCGCATGTGAATTGGGAGCCGTACAAGCCGTATTTTGATCTAATTCCTGATCGTGTCCATCGAGATTGGCATTACTGGTTAGCACGGATGCCATTGATACATTTTTGGGTCGTATCCTGGCACTATCCAGAGAGGGTTATGCGTCAGTTCGGATTATATCAGATCATACCTCCGGGTGACCCACATCATTGGACCGATCTTCGTGATCTTGATCGAGTTGCTCACCAACATCGACGATACGTGAATATGTGGTCTCGGATAAATTTTATTGATGAGACGCGACCATATAATCCATCACGTCTGATTGAGTATCGTCGGTGGTACCAGCAGCAGGGTATGTATTCGATCTATATTAGAGGACATTTGGAGGCCGGACTGGATAGACCTTTACCTCCACCACGGGATTCTGTGGAGGTCCTCGGCTACATTCCTAGTGGTCTTAAGCTGCGCCGTGTGGTATGATTAATTATTTAAATTTAATGTACATAATTTAAATTATTTTGGTTCATCTTAATTTTTTTTTGCAGGGTATCAGAACGTTGCAACAAGCGGAACATGTAATTAAAAAATTGTACAAGCGTGGCACAAAAGAAATCAGCAAAGTTCTTCTGAAGAGCTTAACTTGTATGCTGCATGATGTGGATCAGGCACACGAGCTGGATCGTGTGTTAGCAGAGGCCGGTCTTCCGACGAATGTTGATGATATTCCAGATGACGACGACGTTGAGCCTTCTACTGTTGACCCTTTTGATGCTGCACATGAGTCGCCAGATATTTCAGCACAGTTGGGATTGAATGATTTTTTCAGACTGTTACAGCCGGAGGCCACACAGGTATCACGATCACCTCATACAGGCTCATCGTACATGCATTATCCATATCCACATCCAGCTCCGGGTCGATACAGTATGCATATCCAGCTTCTGGCCCATCGACGCAACCTTATTACGGGTATCCACAAGCGTAGACATACGGCTGGGGTCCTGGACATCATGTTCCTATGTCACAAGCATATCCGACATGGCAGGCCCCGCCGATGCCACATATGCCGTATATGCCCGCGACACAGGCGCCTCCAGCGTGGCAACATGTCCAGCAAGTGTCACAGATACCCGTGACACATACACAGATATCACAGGCATATCCGACGTGGCAGATCCCGTCCATGCCACAAATGCTCGTGACACAAGCACAAGCGCCTGCTACAACAAAGGCGCCGCAGACGTGGTACGGACTCCATAGCCTTCTTGTAGATCCGACATCAGAGCCTACTACAGCTGCACAACAGGTGTCCCCCGGTAGCTCCTACGCTTGCACTATTGCCATGCCTTCACAGTCAGCGGTATTGTAGCTATATATTTATCTTGAAATTACTAATTTTTTATTATTGTCATGTAATTATATAAAGTTTTAAATTTGCAGAATGTCCAAGTTGAAAGTGATGTATCGCAGTCATCAGAGGATTATGACGATACAACCCCGCTGGGGCGAGGACTTCGAAGAAAAAGAGCAGTATCCAAGAACACACCGAGTATTTCTTAGCTTTTTTTTTGTATGTCACGACTTTATTTAGTTCGATTATTTTATTTTGAGGAACTTGAATCGTTATTTTTATTACTTTATTATGGAGATTTTTTATGAACTTTATTTTATGGATTTTATGAAGATACCATATGAACTTTATTTTATGGGCTTTATATTATTGTGGAGTTTATTTATAGTGTTGATCATAATTATTTGTTTTGTATGAAAAAAAACACATATTTATTACAAATTTTCCAAATAATAATTAATAAATTCTTACAAAATCGTACATATTACACAGCAATAACAATAAAATAAGGATAAAAAATAAAATCGAAAAAACATAGGAAAAAAATTTCGAAATTACACAGGGCAAAAAAACACAGGAAAAAAATTAGAGATTACACAAGAAAAAAAACAAAGGCAAAAAATTCGAAAAAAAATCCGAAAAAAAATTCGAAAAAAAAAATCCCAAAGTGTGCGTCCAAGGGTGACGGACGGGGGATAGAAATCCGTCCTTCCTGTTTTTAAAAAAAAGTTTTTTGTTTTTCCACTTTTTTAATTTTTGTATTTAATTTCCTAAAAAACACATCATGGAATGGTAATCCGTCCATCTCATATTTAAAATTTTTTTTTCTGTTTTCCTACTTTTTTAATTTTTATTATCTTTTATCTTAAATAAAAAAAATTGGCTCTTTCCCTCCCCCCTCTCCATTAACCGCTATTGAAGCGTATCCTTAAATATTACCGAATTAGGAAAGAAAAAATAAAAAAAAAACATAAAACTGGATAAGGGGCAGCCACGTAAAATCTCCGTTCGAGACAACCAACAATTTCTCAGTAAGCGAGCCCCACACCAGAACAACTGTACAAGCACCTTTCTGCTGAGAAAAACATTATTTATAAATTTATGGATTAATTTATTAATATAGTACGTTACATGATTATATCAGGTGCGAAGAACGACTTATTCTTTTTCCCAACTGGAAAAGAATATTTGTTGCAAACATCCAACATTTTTTTAATTAAATAGAGACAATGAATATATAGAAAGCGTTTTCTTATTATTTTCATAGATTCTATGTATAATTTGGTAACAATTTAAGAATCATTTAATCACTTATTAAACATCGGCGAAATTGAATTGTTAATCATTCAATAAAACAGTCTTTTAAATTGCTTAAAACCTAACATGTGATTTGTGTAAAGCCTAAACAATAGAAAGTTCTCCAAAATTTTAATTTTAATTTTAATTTAAACAAGTATTGAGCTGACATGTCACTGTCAAATAAATTCAGTTTCAATACAACGTATCCCTTAATCAGGAACTCTGACAAGCCGTCTCCAACTTTGGTGGTGAATGAACTAGTGATAAACATCCCATCAGCGCCAACCGCTGAACATAATCTTCTCGCGGCTCCGTTTCCAAAGCGAGAACGGACACGTCCACTCCGCACAGCGACACCGGTGATTTTCTTTGGCCTTGTCGGGATCCGCAGCCGAATCTTTTCCACGTGGAGGGGTGCCATTGGCAGCGCCATCCGGATCCGTTCCGTATGCCGCGGCTAGACCCACACGGGTGTCATGTGACTTGACTATTCCCGTTCTCCGGTCCCTACGCCTTTGGGTTACCTCTTTTGTGCGTTCATCGAAGATCCACCGTCTATTTTATCATGCGATCAATCCTGACTGTCCAAGTCAGCATTAGTAATTTAGTACGGTTTACTAAATAAATAAAAGGATATTCATGCGGACGTCCAACTCGGATTGGATTGGAGCTGACGGAGGTATGCTAATTACTAAATACTAAATACTAAATACGCTACGCACTACTTTACGATTACCCCCCATCCCGCGCTGGTGGGAAAAAGCAATCACATTTTGCACATAAGCCCTTACTATTATTTATGTGCGTCAATTCATCTCAACAATTCCCCCTTCAAACTTTATTTCTCTTAGACCACTAAAGAAAAACCTACTAAAATTCATTTAATTTTTATTATTATGGTTCTATTCAATATCTAGTAGTCGGGTTAAGTTCTAAAGACCTAATTAATGAGAACAAAAAACTAAAATGAACGTGAATCGGATATGCATGAGATTGACTGCGCAGTCTACAAATTGTTATTTGAAATAAATAATCGTGGGAGATGCAAATATTCATACATTATAGATGTTCGTGTAAATTGACTTTTGACGAGGAGGTAACTATGCTAAAGCTTTCAATATAAAGATATAAAAAAAGGTGGGACAAAAAGAGAGAGTGGGAGAAAGTGTGCTAGATCCCTCTCTCTCACCTCTCTCTCTCTCTCTCTCTCTAGCGTAGCAGCATAGCAGCATAGCAGCATAGCAGCATAGTAGCATAGTCGCATCGCATCCCCCTCGCATCGCTTCCAAGGCAAGGGAAAATAAAGGACTTTTACAACACACACTCACAGCTCACGGCTCAGGCTTACAGCTATAGAAAAGAAGAAAAAAAGGACGAGAGTGATGCGAGAAACCCTAGGCTCAGAAACAATCCCCGAGCGTTAGATCTCCCAATGCAGCTCCCACACAGCCCGATCCATTAATTGGAAAACCTCTCCGGTCTTCAGTCGTCTCCTTTGTTTTCATCCAGCAATGTCGTCTACACGGTTTGGGTCGAGGCAGAGAAGAAGCTCGCTCACGTCAGCAGGCAAGCCGGCCAACTCGCCCACCTCATCCACAGCATCTGTCAGTGTGCCGCCGTTAGACGCCCAGGTCTCGCCGGTTTCTTCGTTCGGGAAGAGCAGAACTCAAGATTTTTTTGCGTTTGAGAGTGGCCACGTGGCCCAATTGGATTCGGACGGGTGTAAAGAGAATGTCACCGTCACCGTTCGCTTCCGACCTCTCAGGTCTTTTTATGGATTAACAATATTTGCATTTTGTGTGAATTGCCAAATTGCGGCTGGACTGCGCCAGGAAAGCCGAACTTAATTCATTGATTTTAGATCCGATTTTCTTTAACCACTTTCGTGCGAGTCTCAGAAAATCGTATCTAACATTTCCCACCTGAAATTGGAGCAAATCAGCTCCAATCAAAATTAATGTTAAATGCATGTAGCGTTACTGATTGATAATTGCATGAACCAAAGTGAAATTTGGCTTCGTGATTAGGGAAGCTTCTTATGGAGATGCCTTCTCTGTTTTTATTCTGATCTCCTACTTTTTTCTTTCTTTTCCTTTTGGTTATTTGTTTGTTAAATGAAGCCCGAGAGAGATTCGTCAGGGAGAAGAAATAGCATGGTATGCAGATGGAGACACCATTGTGCGTAGTGAGAATAATCCATCAGTGGCATATGCATATGGTATGGTACAACTTCTGTAATTTGTAGATGGTTTGATTTCTGTGGCTGTTTAAGCAACACAGGTGTTTCTTTTTGCGGCTTAAGCACACAGCTACTTCTACTTTCGAAAAGAATAATTTGGAGGAAATATTGAGATCATTTGAACAGATTATATGTAGTTCTTGTTTGATTTTACAGATAGAGTGTTTGGACCTACTACCACAACACGTCATGTGTATGATGTGGCTGCTCAGCATGTTGTTAGTGGTGCTATGGAGGGGGTAAATGGTAATTTCTTCCTTTCTGGTTTTATCATACTTGCATTTCATATAAGAAACAAGTGGCCTTTCTGTCTTAAAGCGATGGTTCCAGAGTTTGTAAATGCCAAACTGTGCATTGGCAGACAATTTACAACTATGCCCCTGACATAGCCATTATGGTTCCTCCTTTTTCACTAGGTACAATTTTTGCATATGGAGTGACTAGCAGCGGCAAGACTCATACAATGCATGTAATGTTTCGCACTGCAAATTGCTGCTGTTAATCCGCTTCCCTGATTTAATATTTCTTGTAGATCTTCTAACTTAACTTATTTCTCAGGGGGATCAAAGGTCACCAGGTATAATTCCTTTGGCCGTGAAGGATGCATTCAGCATCATACAAGAGGTATGATGTTCCTTCTCTCTCTCTTTCTACTTTTCCAGTAAAATCAATATGCCTAAATTGTGCTAATTCTGCACTTACCAATTTAGACTCCGAATCGTGAATTTCTACTTCGGGTGTCATACTTGGAAATCTACAATGAGGTTGTCAATGATCTACTAAATCCAGCTGGACAGAATTTAAGAATCAGGGAAGATCTTCAGGTGCTAGCTTTATTAGATTTTGGATTTTGGAATTATCAACAATTTACCATCTTATTTGTTCAGTACAGTGTTCTGATCTGACTTTGTTTATCTTTCATAAATGCTTGTAGGGAACATTTGTGGAAGGAATAAAGGAAGAGGTGGTGCTATCTCCTGCTCATGCATTGTCTCTTATTGCTGCTGGAGAAGGTAAATTTTCCTTTTTTTTTTTTGTTCGAAGATGTTTTACTATTAATAAGATGGCTTGATTTCACACACATGTTTTATACTGGTTGTTATTTACTAAATAGAGCATAGGCATGTGGGCTCCACAAACTTTAACCTTCTCAGCAGTAGAAGCCACACCATTTTCACTTTGGTAATAAGAAAGCATGTCTTCAATTCTCGTTATAGCTAGGTATTTTCAAATTTCTGAAAGAAAAAAAAAATAAATTTGTGCCATTCTTTTTCAGACAGTAGAGAGCAGCCCGTGTGGGGAATCTAATGAAGGAGAAGTTACATTTTCACAGTTGGTGAGTTTTATCTTGGGAGTTTGAACTAAGTTGTTGTTTCACCTAGTTGATTTGTTGTGTTAGTTTACATTTCTACTTTTGTGCAGAACCTGATTGATCTGGCAGGGTCAGAGAGTTCAAGAGCTGAAACTACAGGAGTGCGTAGAAAAGAAGGCTCTTATATTAATAAAAGCCTTTTAACACTAGGAACCGTAAATCCCTGAACTCAAATTCACCTAAAGGTTATTGAATTTACATTTTAATATGACCCCTGTTAAGTAATTTTTTTAATATGTTTTTTTCAGGTAATATCAAAACTGACTGATGAGAAATCTACCCACATACCATACAGAGATTCAAAATTAACTCGGTTACTCCAATCCTCCTTGAGTGGCCAAGGCCGAGTTTCTGTAAGCAATACCTTCTCTCTTCTTGATAAACAGAGTCAATAATTTTGAACTTTTTTTCAGTTTTCAATTACTTCAAAATGTTATTTTATCTAGTTGTTTAATTATGTCTCTGTACTGCAGCTGATTTGCACAGTTACTCCATCTTCAAGTAATGCAGAAGAGACACACAATACATTAAAATTTGCACATCGCGCAAAACGAATTGAAATCCAAGCATCTCAAAACAAAGTTAGCCCTTTGTCTCATTAATGTGTCAAAAATATGCTACATATATTTTCTAAAAATGTTTTTCCTACTAGTTTTGTTTAAGTAACATTTTTTCTGATGCAGATTATCGATGAGAAATCGTTGATAAAGAAGTATCAAAATGAGATTAGAAGATTGAAGGATGAGCTAGATCTGCTTAAGAGGGGTATAGTTTCTGGAACTCCTCTAAAAAACTCTGGGGGAGATGACATTGTTCTTTTGAAACAAAAGGTTGGAAGTTCACTCTGCTTTCTGGTATTTAAAATTGAAAGCTCATCTTGAATGAGACTAATAGAAAGTCGGGGTGCTTATGTAGCTAGAAGATGGTAATGTGAAGTTACAATCAAGGTTAGAGCAAGAAGAAGATGCGAAAGCAGCTTTACTTGCCAGAATACAGAGGCTAACGAAACTGATACTCGTCTCCACAAAAACAACCCCCACCACCCGCTTCCCTCAGAGGCCAGGACCCAGGCGTAGACATTCTTTTGGTGAAGAAGAGGTGTGGCTCCATCATATATACAATATTTGCAATTGGCATTTATTTGTTCTAAATTTCTTGTCAATTTGGATTACTTTCAGCTTGCATATTTACCGTACAAAAGGAGAGACATGATATTAGAAAATGAGAGCAGTGAGTTTACTGTACCAATAGAAGGATGCGAAACAGGAGAAGATTCTTCCAAGGAGGATAAAAGGAATCGCAAACATGGCCTCCTTAATTGGTTCAAGCTTCGGGTAATCTTATAGTACAGTTCAGTAGAGCTATTTACATTAAAGACTCTAAAATATGAAAAAATTTCAGTCAGGGCTCCTAAAATTTGGAAGTTCAAATGTTGTTCCCTACACTTTCCCTTTCACATCACTTCTGGCAGCCATTTTGAAGGGGAAGAAATAAACAAAACTATTGCCACAGATAGAAATGAAGCCCTTTTTTTATTGAAGTATATTACCAAAATTACTCCCATTATGTGTTGAGTGTGGTTTTGTACACATTAAAATGCTCAGAACTCAGTGGAAACTCTTGATTTGGCTGCCAAAGGGTGTACATTAACAAGTCTCTTCTGTAATTTCTCAACAAGTTTGAAACTGAAAGTAACCAAGCTTAAGAACTCTGTTTATTGTTTTTGCAAATTCTAATTTCAGAAAAGAGATAGTGGTGCGACAACACTGACAAGTTCAGATGGTGACAAATCAAGTGTGAGCAAATCGTTTACTGCCCCTTCAACGCCTCAAGCTGAGAGTATCAATTTTCCAGTTGATGCAAGAATTTCAAATTCCATAGTAGGAGAGAGTATAACAGCTGATCTACTAGATGTTAGGCCAGATACGGAGCTTCCTTCAGACCACCTCTCCAGTGAAGAAACTCCAGCAGTATGATTGTTCTTATTTTTTTTTATCATGTTCAGTGTCATATATATTTACTTTCTTTTGATATGAGATGCTCTATTGTGATTACTGTCTAATCTTTTTACTGGAACCTTTTTTCTTCAACTTTACCTGATTTCCAACAGAGTCCAACTGCACCAACCTGGTCCCCTGTAGTTGTCACACTATGCTCTAGTGTCAGCTAATGCAAAAATTTTGTGTTTCTTCTTGTGCCGTGCAGACAAGCATAAAAACAATGGATCAAGTAGATTTGATGAGAGAACAACTAAAGATTCTATCTGGAGAGGTCGCTCTTCAGACAAGTGTACTCAAGCGCCTCACGGAGGAGGCATCGAATAGTCCAAATAAGGAACAGATTCAGGTACCACATTGGCCTACTCTCTTATTTTAAATTCTACAATGGGTACCAGTAATCAGTCCAAAATAATGGTGTGTTCAATTGAAGGTTGAAATCAGAAAGACAAGCAATGAAATAAAGGCAAAGAGGCAACAGATGTCTTCTTTGGAAAGACGGATTGCTGAATCCATCTCTGATACTCATTGCAAGGCAGATAAATTAGATTTTTCACCGGTACATGATTTATTGAAGCTTTTTAGTTGTTTTTTTACCTTGTGATGTTTCACAACTCAATTGTTTTGCTAATTATGTGTTTCATTTTACAGTCTTACTCTCAACTGGTCGAACAATTGAATGAGAAATTGTTTGAACTCGAGGTAATAATTTCTATTTTTTGGTACGTATAACTGTATATTAGTTGCGCTCCTTTGTTGTATATTAGTTAGGGTTACTTACAAGTCACCGATGCTTATTCAATATGCATGTATGTTGTATACTAAGTCTGCAGTGTTTTAAAGACAAACACCAAAAAGAGAAATATTTGTGCAAAATAACCAAATTGCCATTGACTCTGTCATTTGGACTACATGCAAACTGTAAAGTCTCTTAGTATGATTTTAAGGTTATTCTGGATTTAGAGAAACAGAAGAAAAATAAGAGCTTATTGTAACTAGGGCTTTGCAGTTGCTTGACCTAAACATCGGGAAAGCTGGTAGTCACCACCTCATGACTAACATAACATTTCCTTCCATTACACATAAATAAAGATATTGCAAAACGTTTGTTACTGTTCACATTCACACTAATTATTACATGCACGTGTCATTAACTCATTTTTTTCTTGTGTAAAAATCTTCCAGGTGAAAACTGCAGATAATAGAGTAATTCAAGACCAGCTTCAGCAAAAGGTTTGCACCCTATCCTCTCTCTTTTGCACAAACACACTGCACAGACAGAATGAAATAAAGATGATAATTGTTGTTCTTCTCTTTCAATAGACAAAAGAATGTGAAGAATTGCATGAAATGGTGGCATTGTTGAAAGATCAGCTCGCTCAAGCACTCATGAAGGAGGCTTCTTGTCATAATCCCATTCAGGAGGACATGCATCTTCACAAAGAAAATTCACCTTCAAAAGCTGGCAGTGTTGATTTCCTTCAAGAGTCCAAGCTGGTATGATCTAAAATAAAATTTATTCTCTCTTATTTAATTAGATAGTTTGTTTTGCCCCATCAAATTGATAAATAAACTTGTAAAGCACCCATCAGTACATTGGAGATTCTTAAAGCATAATTTCTTTCACTAGCTGCTATAACACATTTAAGGGACACTGTCACCAAGTACCTACAATAATCAGTTGATGATTATTCAGTATACCCAGTGTCATCAACTGGCTTTTTGGAGCCCCGTTAAAAGAGAATACCACCAGCCACGAGCCTAAAAAAGGCAAAACCAATAAGTTGATTTGCAACTCCCAATATTTCTCTGCAATTACCTATGCTGACTAGTACAATCCAACTAGTAAGAGTTCCATTGACATTACAGGCACAAAATGGCAGATACAAAACACAGACATTATGATAATTTATCAACTCGAAAATTCTTTTGACATGACCAGGCATCTGAGGTAGAGGAGCTAAAACAGAGAGTAAATGAGCTAACCGAAGTGAAATCACAGCTCGAAACCAGGAACCAGAAATTGTCAGAAGAAAGCGCATATGCGAAAGGTCTCGCCTCAGCTGCCGGTGTAGAATTGAAGGCTTTGTCAGAGGAGGTCACAAAACTAATGCACCAAAATGAAAAACTCACCTCTGAGCTGGCATCAGTTAAAAGCACACCTCAGAGGCGATTAAGCAATGGGCCCACCAAGGGCTCCAAAAGAGAGAATTCCAACCACCATCACATGAGGCGCCATGAGCCAATGAATAGCAGGAGAGATCATGGTGTTAACCTTGAGAGAGGGATGCTGCTTGAAAATACAATAGCTGAAAAGGAGATGCGAGAAATGGAGCTGCAGAAAAAGGTTGAGGAGTCAAAGCAGAGAGAGGCTTTCTTGGAGAACGAGCTCGCGAACATGTGGGTGCTTGTTGCAAAACTGAAGACGAATCAAGGGGTTGATGAAAATGATTTGGAGACTAAGTTATGATGGGAAACAATTAATCATGAATCATGACCATAACTACTTGTAGATTGATTTTAGTTGGTTTGGGATTGGGGTTTGTATGTAATTTATTGAGGGATGCGGTTTGTGTACAGATTGCTTGTGGGTTGTGATTCTCAAACTTGCTTATTCTCTATTATCTTTTCCAGTTGGCGTGTAATTTGTAAGCTGTGCTTGGTACTAGTGAGCTTAGTGATGCCAGTATCTAACTAAATAAGATCTGGGGGTTTTGTGTGTACATTTTGAGTGAATGTCAAACAAAAGCGGAAAAAAAAAGAAAATTGCAACTTGTGCAAGTATTCCATGTTTTGTTAGATCAAAGACGTGAATAATACACGATATTGCTGATAATTCGTTTTGCATTTTTTCCTATGTTTTGCGGTTCCTTATACTTGAGATTTGAGATTTCAAATTCAAACCTACTGCAGATTACCTGTATCTGAGAAAGCCAAGGGACAGCTAAGCTGGCTTTCATCTCTGTAATTACCCCCCTTTAGCTGGTAATTTTCTAACAAGGGGATTAGAGATCCCAAGTAGGCGTGCATGAATATTGAAAGTGTTGATTTCAGATTTGTGACAGTAGACGAGATAAGCTATAGTTGTCTCATCTTGTCTGGTCACGTGCACTGACCCACAAAGATAGCTTTGGCACCAAGGTCATCCAATGCATATCTGCTACCAGACTAAAAATTAATGCTGTACAAAGCTCTGGGTTCTGGTCCTTCTGGACAAAGATAAAATGTCCTCTGCCGGTCAAAAATATCTGGAGAGATTTCTGTTTTTGTCCTTGTACCTTTCCATAATAACAGAAGGGAGAACAATCCAATGATCCCTTAGATCATCAATCAGGTTCGGTAACTGTTATTTCTATTTTTGATGAAGTGCAAATAGGAAATTTTACATTTTTTGTTCCTTCTTTTGAAACATATTGTTTTCTCCTTCAAAATGCGTTTGTGAACCTCTCTCCCCTCTCCTCACTTTTTTTTTTTTATTTTATTTTCCCAGCGCAAATACTTGCTTCTGCCACATGTAGTTCCGCTACAAGAACAAGTTTGCTTATTTTTTTTATTACAGAACGGAAACCGAGGAATATGTTACATAGGAGCTGGATTCGTACAAAATGGTAGGAGTCCATGAAACAGGTCCACGTGGTAAGAACGTGAAAAGTGGTAACTCCATCAGTGGAGCAAACTGATAGAAATGAAATGACTAGTCGATGATTCTTTGGGAACGGGAAGCAATCTGGTGCAGACAGATTATATTGTTTACGACCAGGACCAATTGAAACTTTTGGCTGTCTTTCAATTTTGAGAGAAGAATTGAATCGCTTCGTTTGACATGTGAGAACTGAAAGATCTTTTTGATGCAGCTTTTTTCTTAAAGATAAGCAAAGAAAGCTGCAAATCTTCAAATTCAGTGCCACTCTGGCTACCAGCGCAGCAACAATTAATATATAGTAGCCATTTCAATGTAAGAATTAATTATGACTTTTTTTTTATTTCAACATAGGAGTTTATAAATCAATCAACTGATTATAAAAGTCATCAATTTATTTCATGATTATTCGTTATTCATCAATTTATTTCATAATTATTCGTTATTCATCCATTCCCTGCATATAAATAATTAAAAAACAACATATATAATGTATTTCTTAAATAATTTGTTAATTTCAATTTTAAACCACCGAAACTTATCTATCTCTTTACAGAAAGTAGATAAAAGATATACTAAAATATTGCATCATTCTTCTCTAATCATTGAAAAGAAAACATTTTCCGAGTAATTGAGCAATGAAGACTGTATGTACAAAATGAGGTGAATTGTTCAAGTAATCATAGGAAGGGCTGTGGAGCCTTTCCGTACTTTTTTCCTTTTTTTTTTTTTTTTTTGAGGAGAAGGAAAACCTTTTCGTGCTATTGCGCGATGAAAATAGCTAATCATGCCAATACTTATAAAAATCTAATGCTGACGGAGGCGGATCTATCATCTGTGACAAGGAGAGTAGCTTTCCAAGTAAGTCTCACATCACCCCACACTACGCTGGCCTTTTCCCTCGTTTCAACGACCTCAGATTCTCTGTTTCAAGGATCCTGCAACCAATGATATTACAAAAGCACCGACAGATACATGATACGTCTACAGCGGTCGCAGTCTTCACGAGCCGATTTTGAGTCCGGTGGGACCTACTAGCCAGTACGTCGCAACAGAGTTTGCTTCGGGAATCTTCAGGGGATTTGGATTCTATCTGACCTCCAAAAGTTTGGTCGGCGCTACGTGTCATGCTACTATTAGTTGGATATCGGATCTCCCAAGGCGGGCCCCGCTCAACACTAGGCCTTTCCTTAGCTGAGACGGGGACTCTTGAGGAATCCCTCCCGCCCAAGTAAAGCTAACAGCTCTCTTTCATGCTTTGCTTTCTTTCCGTTTTTTTATAAGTGATATTATTTTCTTCCTGAGGAAAATGATTGTCGTTTAGTTCATTCTCGCTTGGTTTTAATGAAACAAAGGATGTTATTTAAGATGGGTGGTAATGCTTGCAATTGGAGCATTTTATATATATGTACAACGTATTTTTATGGTTTCTCCATGTAATTTTATCATGGAAACATTACACATTTACACTGCATTCCTGACTAAAGGGAATTACAAGAAATATATGCAGTTCATTTTCATTCCATATTCGAGTTCTTTTTAATGAGGATTTTGGTTATTTCGGACATCTACTTATTTTTATAAACGTTTTTGGTGAAAATTGAATATTTCCATTTTCATAGAAAAAATAAGACTTATATTATATGTGTTAGGTCTGTAATGCATTCGTAATTGAATTTTATTCAACGATTCTAAATTGTTTCTTTGACTATCAAGTGCTGGCTACAGTTTATGTATTTCAAAAAAAAAGAAAAAAAAAGAAAGCTAGCTACTGTTTATATAATCTGGGATAGGAATTGTAATTAATCGATTTATTAAAAAAAAGGAATTGTAATTAATTATGTAAATTATTTTCCTGCTCTGGGTCTTCTCTGAACCATGGTGAATAATACAAACTCATGTGACATTTTGACAAACTATGCAAGTAAAATACTAAAATCTGTCCATTGGCACACTATTTAAAAAGGAGGTCCAGAGATATATATAAAAATTATAGCCATTTATTTAAAAAGTTTCACTCACACAAACTCCTCTATAAAAGGCCCCTTTCCCATTTTATATCAAAAACATCTCCATGCTTCCAGTTTCAAACCCTCCTCCAAAGCTTAACACAAAAGAGGCCAAAACCAATAACCATGTCTAGCTACTACTACCAAAACAGCCCCTACAACAACAATTATTCCCACAAAGAGGCCCCTCCCCTTCCTCTCCACCTATGCTTCTTCCTTCTCACTCTCCTTCTCTTCATCGGCTTCTCTTGGTACATGAGCTATGAGTCCTTTTTCGAAACACTAGCTACTCAGGTCCGGCTGCTTATCATGATGTCACCTCTGATTTTGCTTCTAGCAGTACATCTGATGTCGACCAATGAGAAGCAACATGTACCCTTTTTCATACCGTTGCCGGAGAGGGACTCTCTTCATCGTGCCGGTGGTTCACCGTGGGGTGTCGGTCTAGTGTTGGTGTTCCTGTTGCTCATGGTTTCGTACCAGTCATACTTTCATGAGAGATGGTTCCCTCTTCTAAGTCGTTGATGGGAAAGAGAGAGAGAAATGTTGCAAAAGTTTGTCACAAATTAATTCTGGTACACAGTTCATATTACAAGTTAGTGATGTATGAATCCCGCAAATATTTATTTAATGAGGATTTCTCCGTCATTGGCGTGTAATGAATTTGTGTCAGAATATTTGTGACACGGAGAACTTGGACACGAGAGAGAAGAGATCAAGAGATGTTTTTAGAACTTTTTGAGAGTTTTATCAACAGCAAGAAAAGCAAATTTATATTTCTAGCTTTGACCTGAGATAAGTTTCTATGTAACAAATTTTCTAGCTAAGTTTCTCCTAGTTTTAAGTGGACCTAAGTGAAATATTTGCCTTTATTACTTTTTTTGGTTCTAAATTTCTTTTTTGATTATTTATAGCGAACAAAATGTACCAGAAGTGATATTAAAAATCTCCATTTGAAACGAAATTATCAGTATAAAAGGAGGAAAAAAAACCAACTGAAACAGGCTAATTAATTAGAAGAAAAATAAAGAAACAAGTTTTTTGGTAAATCCGACAGTACTAGCAGCAGTAGACCCTAATTAATTTTACAGAAGCCATCATTCTTAATGTAAAAATAAGCATTATTTAATTATTATATATAGCATAAATTAACTTAGTTTGAAATTCTTTTATGGGCTACTTAATTAAACTATAAAAAAATTTTAAGGACTGAAGTGAATTGTGCACAATATATAACCAAGTAGCTCAATTGAACTAATTATGAGTATTCTAGTATTTGATTAAACCAATGTAATTGCTGAGTGCCAACTTAAATCGGACTCCCCTCTGTTATGTTATGTTATATTATGTTATGTTATGTTATGTTATGTTATGTTATTAGTCACATTTCAACGGAGGGCGGAGATGCGAGGCAACACCTGTCTTTTATTCTGTTTTCTTCCTTCTTTCAAACATTTTTTTTCACCTCTGCCACGACCAGATCACCTGATCCCCGATTTGATATTGAAAAAAGGTTTATATTAGAGAAGTGTCAGGAATCTGGCTGAATCGTGAATGGCGTCTTGTGAAAGCCGAGAGACAGCAGTGGTACTGGTACACGTGGAGTCGAGAATATATGTTTCATGTTTCATGGGGAGCCATGCATGCATGCTGACGCATGCCACCAGCTGTAACAGTAGGTAATGAATGTCTGGAAAGCTGTAGGAAAATTAATGCACAGTGGGTTTGTGAGCTGTGACCAATTTGGTTTAGAAAAAAATAGGTGAATATATATTCGTCAAATTTTTTAACTTTGGATATTTTTTTTAATCAAATAAGATATTTGCCCGCAAGAAATTTTTTAATCAAAATTAAAATTGGCGATTAGATTATCCCTTTTAGCTAGAACAAATAATGAATTTATGCAAACGTAAAAAACATAAGTTAGATTTTATCCGTTGGCGTGGTAGATTTAGAATCTTTCAATTTTGACGATATTTGGATTGTAAATATGGTATCATCAATAATCTATCAATAGAAAACATGCGAAGGCACATGTATAAGAACTCACTGCAATTGTATTCATCTATAGATGTATTCGAGTAGAATTTATTTTGCCCACCGAATGTTTATCCTTTATTAATACAAATAAATAATCCGACATAAAATTGAAAAGATCAAATTATCGCTTTTTAATGGTACGTAGACATCTTATCTTTCCATTCGCGTGTAATTATGGATCTAAAAAAAATCTGGATTTTGATGTTGTTCGGATGAGCGCACAAGTAAAAAGTACAAATAAGAGAATATCTTTCAATTTTGACAATATTAGCATTATAAATATGGTACCAATTGGTAGAATACATGAGAAGACACATATATACAAAGTCAATGTAAGTATAGTATATTTATATATTTTATTTAACACGAACGAATTTACGCCAAAGCTGAAAGAAATAAGTTCGATGATATTAATTTATATCCCTCCTCTTAACTAATATTTATATTCCTCTTTTTTCTTTTAATGTTTACATACTATAGCCGATTAGAAAGGTTTGTTAAAGGAAAGGAAAAGAAGAATCTCTCTTTGGAGCAAGTACCTTTTTTTTTTCCTCGCTGCTTTCGGCCGAGACAGGGACTCATTCAAAAGTGCTTTGTTGCTATCTTAAACATCTTCAGGTACTCGTCGTAATCGAATAATTCAAAATTTTATAGCGTGAAATTTATACCATATATAGGAAAGTTTAAGTCTTTAATTTTATCATCTACGCCACATTATTTTTATCCTCATCCATTTGATCTTACTTGACTTTTTTTCTTTAATCTGATCAAATAATTTTTGTATTCACATGCTTCTTTTTTTGTTAAAAAGTTTAATTTATCTAAGATTCAATGAATCTCCTAAAACAATGCAATTCTTTTATATGAAAATATATCTTTATAGTTGTAGGAAATGTTACATGAAATGAAAAGAACCGCAAAATTCTATAGAGCTCGCATACTCGGTGCAAGAGTAGAGTATTTATCAGCAAATAATAAAAGCTGTTCACACAAAATCTTTATAACCTTGATTGTTTCATTTTGTGGTATGTGCGAAATCAAAAGGTGCCAATTTTAGAAATAGATAGAGATACATTGATAATTAAATTTATATGATAAAGTAGTTATTAAAATAAAATGTAAAGTTGTAGACATGTTTGCTATAGTTATAAATGGAATACAAAATTGAAAGGGCTCTTTTGAGTTGCATGAGAGTTTGAGCTTGGAGTGATCTCTCTATATATATACGGGCCAGGAAACAAGAGGCAGCCCATCTCTATATTTTTGACAATACAAGGGCCACGTTTCGTGGTGGGGAAACGAAACCCCAAGTCGAGGGTTTTGGCGCCATATTCCCCAACCCTCGCTAGCTCCAGCACTTCCTAATCAATGGCGGAGACGACCTCACCAATGGAGATCGACTCAGCGGCGCCGCCTCCACCACTTCCGGCGAAGGTAAGCAAGGGTAAAGCTCCCGTTGTCTCCGACGGGAAGTCGGCGCCGTGGGTGGAGAAGTACAGACCAAAGTCGCTCGCTGACGTGGCAGCTCATCGTGACATCGTCGACACCAGTACGTGCGCACAATTCTCTTTTTTGAGGTTCTACTACTATTTTCCAGCTAGGGAAATATGGTTTGGGAATAGCTTGTAACTCTCTCCAGATTAGCTTAGCTTGCAATTGAACTCAATTCTAGGTGAAACTGAACAGTTCGAAACTTGGAATTCTGAATTTGGACAGAAACAGTTGAATGCCGAAAAGTGTTTGCGCCTCGTCATCCTAGTTAGTTCCGTTAAGTATAATCAATAACCTTGCCATTGGACCATGCTGGAAAGAGAAACAGTACTGCAAACACACCAAGGGGAACAAAATAATTACTCTTACCAGCATCTTACATCTTAACCACTATTTATACATTCTTGCACCTCTTAAGTTGAAATTTTGAAAATTACCATTCTACTCCTAACACTGCAGTTGATAGATTGACGAGTGAGAACAGACTGCCTCACTTGCTACTGTATGGGCCACCTGGCACAGGAAAGACGTCTACTATTCTGGCAGTAGCAAGGAAGCTGTATGGCTCTCAGTATCAAAACATGATTTTGGAGCTCAATGCTTCTGATGACAGAGGGATTAATGTCGTCAGACAGCAGATTCAAGATTTTGCCAGTGCCAGAAGCCTCTCTTTTGGGTATGTTATTAACAAGGATCCATTCTGAAGTTGCCTGTATTTTTTTTGGGTACTTTTGGAGTTTGGACCATGATCAAATGCTTCTTATGTTCGGACAGGATGCAGCTCCCCTCTTTTTGTGAGATATTTGCTACTGGCATTTCATCTTTTCAGATGAGTTTGATGCAAAAAGAGTGTATTCTGTGAAATGTTTATATCTTTGTTCTTAGTTAAAGGATTTGTTTGTTAGGTTCCAGTTTTCGATGGATATGTTCGGAGACCATTTGCTTGATTCAAAGTTAGGGTTTATCTAATCAACTTTATAGTAAATTTCTGTTTCATTGGTTGAGTTCCATTTCAAATAAATGTAGGTATTACTTGCAAATGTGAGATATGTTGGTCTTTTGTATAAGACTAAGTGCTGGGTATGATTTGCAAAAGACCCCCAAGTATTATAGTTTGTATAAATATGCAACAAACCGACAATTGTTTCTTTGACCAGCCTGCCTGCTGTAGTCAAATAAATTTTAAAGAACTAAATGTTTATCTTGTGTTTGGATGTGTACTATTTGTAAGTTAAAACCAAACATCCCCTGTTGGCAGGCTTGCTCAACTGTCTTTGTAATTGTGCAGCGCAAGACCTTCTGTGAAACTAGTATTGCTTGATGAGGCCGATGCAATGACCAAGGATGCACAATTTGCTTTGCGTAGAGGTTTGTCTTTTAATGATTATTGCAACTTATTTTCCTTTATTCACTGTCTTTTGGTTTTCTGATGTTAGTATTTACTGCACACCACAGTGGTAACAAGTTCACAATTTGGAAGTTCTTTTGCAAGATCGAAATATTGATTATTCAGCAGGAGTCTGTAAAAGTCTGTAAAAAATCTACGCAAAGTAAATAAATACAGAATAAGATCAGAGATAGCAGCATGATCCTTTTGAGGCACAGGCATTTCCTCAGAGCTCCTCTTTTTTTTTTTGTTATAACATTTGGCTTCTGTTCACTGCCAGCCTTGCCCTAAACATGATGCACCAGCCGTGTATATCTTCAGCTTGGTGGCTGGCATTTATAGTGTTTCTACAAGTATCATTCAACATTCGTTATCAGGGCTATTTGTATATTCACTTTGAAAATGGAGAGAGAAAGGTCATGAACCCTGAACTGCAAACTTTAGAATTATGCCCTTTTATGTCTGTACCCAATAAATGCAGTTAAAATTGCAGTGTAGATAATAATTTGATTAATCGGTTCTAAAATTGCAAATGCAGATGCTAAAAGAATTTATTAGCAAGCAATTTTCCATTGCAGTCCCTGACAGTGATATTTATCCTTATGTGCAGTGATTGAGAAGCACACAAAGAGCACCAGGTTTGCATTAATATGTAACAATGTTAACAAAATCATACCAGCTCTGCAATCTAGGTGTACCAGATTTCGGTTTGCTCCCCTTGATGCTGCGCATGTCAGAGAACGCCTCCAACATATTATACAGTCTGAAGGGTATGTTAACTTATCTTTTTTCCATGTAGTTGTATCTAATGGTTTTCTGATTATGAAGACCCACACCACAGAGCAAGTATTACAATTGATGCATGTATGAAATATAAGGAATATTGCATATGTGCTTACAACCATGATAAAGATCCTCATTTCCTTTTGTATCTCCATTAACTTATAATAATGCCTAAACTACCCATCTTACCATACATAAATGAAGAAGATAGGTGATTTATACAAAGAGGAGAAGGTGAGGAAGGGTATGTGTTAAGTTTGTGTGTTTTAGAGGGGCATGTGAAAAGTTTCCAATTTGGCATGATTATCCCTATTATTTTAATATTTCCAGGAGCGTTTTGAATTATCTTCATATGTTGTTAGATGATTGATTTATTGTACCTATTGAATAAAATATTTAGGCTGGATGTGGATAACAGTGGATTAACTGCCCTGGTTCGTTTAAGTAATGGCGATATGAGAAAGGCTCTTAATATCTTACAGGTAGCTTCTTGTTGCTTTATTAAAGAGGAACTTATCAGCTTTCCTAAATCACTCTTTCTTGAAATGCTTATTTTTGAATGAACTTTACAGTCAACACACATGGCTTCACAACATATAGATGAAGAAGCAGTGTATCTTTGCACAGGAAATCCAATGCCAAAAGACATCGAGCAGATCACTTACTGGCTACTGAACGAATCATTTTCTGATGGTTTCAGATGTATCCTTTGAATAATTTGATTTATGAATTTCACACAGTATAATTTAAATGTGTATTTTGTGTATTATACTTGACTTATCGTTTAGATATATCTGATATCAAAGTGAGAAAAGGATTGGCTTTGGTTGATATCATTAGGGAGGTCACCATGTAAGACAACCCCCCCCCCCCCCTCAAAAAAAATAAAATAAAATAACCAACAGAAAACACACACAAACACCCCCTCAAAAAAAAAAAATGCTCTCTCACCCCCTTACACTGACTCACACATATAACAATATATGTATATGTAAGTGGTGCTCCTGTATTTAATATTTTCTGAATCCAGGTTTGTCTTCAAGATAGAAATGCCATCAGATGTCAGGGTAAAGCTGATCAATGATTTGGCAGATATTGAGTATGTCTATTGTTTTTCCCTCGTGATCCCTTTATAACTTGTCTTAAAAGTGTCTTTCAGCAATTTGTAGCTGAGCTCTCATGATGTGCTAAGGGTTGCATTCATAGATCTCAGTAATGCCACCTATATACCAATATTGTACCTGGTACAGGAACCTATACCTATCTGATCAAGCAAGATATCTTCACTCTTAGTTTTATTGCCAAATTTTGGATTCTGTTGGCTGTATGCAAATGAATGGTTGCTCAAAAATAAGGGTCAGTCTGGCATGTATCACTACGTTTACTGTTGAAAATAATAAAAGTATTGTACTCAACGCAGGTATAGGTTGAGCGTTGCAAGTAATGATAAGCTTCAGCTGGGAGCTCTCATCTCTACTTTCACAAATGCTCGCTCTGCTTTAGTTGCTGCTAGTTGCTAACTCTTTTTTGAAGTCTCTCTTTCCTGTGTGGCTCGAATCAAGTTCACCATCTATAATTTAGAGTAGCCACAGTGTAGTATTTTTTTTTTTTTCCATTTTGCGATAGATAGTGATGGTAAGTTTGCATTGTAGTTTACCCTCATTTGTATTGCGGTATCTAGCAGTTTGCTCATAAGGGTAATTTAGTTGTTGTGAGTTCGGTTGATTGCTTTGTTTTAATTTTGAGCTGTGAAAGCCTGCTTGAGAAGGATAGTTTGTCAGTTGGCACTCACAGTGAATGTTCTTAAAGCTTTTTAAGCAACTTAGGTAGTATCTTAGAATCTAAATATAGCATTATGTTAAAATTTGTCTTGCTAAGGCGCCGTCATGTCTTCTTGCGTGGTGCAATAAGCCAGTACATCTTACTAGCTTTTGTTTTGTATAGGAACCAAATTTGGGCCAATTTATGTTGCACCGATGCGGATGCCATATGGTAATAATGCTTTCATTTTTTTTCCAAGTTCAAAATAACGTACTCTCTATGCATAGTGAAGAAAACTGCTAGAAATAAATTTAATATACATAGTTTTCGATACTATTGATATATTTGTTTGATAAAAGATGAAAAAAAATACTAAATTTTTAGGAGGCCCCACAGTGAGGCCATACGCCGTTTGAGACATGTTCTACATGTAAAAATAACAAAAACAAGAACGCCTCGACCTCCAGTGCTTCGATTCTTCCAAGTAGACAGATCCCTCTTGCCTTTTGTCCCCGTGCGTATTTATTTATTATTAAAGAAGTGGAAAAAATCCCGTTTGGACTCTGGAAGTCCCTTCCTCTGAGAAGTCAAACAAAGTCGACAAACGCTCCGAACCTTATACAAACTAGCAAAAATTCGTCCCCATTTGTATATATAATATATAAATATATATGTATGTATATTGTAAAATAGATGTAGCATAAAAACTAAATGTACGTTAGGATTATTTATTATATATATATATATAGAAAATCATCGTGAGTAAAATAAGAGGCAAAATGAAAATAATAAAAAATTGAGAAAGATATTCTAAACCTAATAGGTGGATCAATAAATGCTAACTTTTCAGAGTAAAAACTAAAAAAATAATAACAAAAATGAAAAAGGAAAATGGAAGAGAATGTACAATTTTTAATTTTAAAAAAACACTCTAATTAATCAAGAGAATTAAGTAGACATTAAATAACGAAAAAAATTCTATACTCATAAGTTTGAAGGAGGAGAAAACAATGCACTTTTATATTACTATACAGACATAACATAGAAAAAAAGGAAAAAAAATATATTTTTAATAAGACACAACAATAACTCAATTTTAAATAAATGAGATATACAAAGGTTTTAATAAAAAAAATTATGACAACATATTAGCCAACACAAATTAAAAAGACACTAAAAAAATAATATAAAAAACTTAATAAATAAGTGCTTCGTCTAGAAAATTTTAAAGGATTGTTCAAATAACCGAACTGTAGGTCTAGCACAGCAGTAATATATCTCGCATTTTTACGAAGAGGCGTCTTGCAAAATACATTTGAAAAGGAATAAATATTGGGATTAACGGGAGCCCTTATATAAGAAAAATGTTAAAAAAATTGTAAAAAAAATTTTGTTTGAACAATTGTAGAAACTATAGTGTTCAAACGATCCCTCAATATTTATATTATTGTACTATAAATAATTATAAGAAAATATTATTTAAATAATTACAGAAATTATAGTGTCCGAACAATCTCCTAATATTTATATAAACAAACAAACATTTATAAAAAAATTTAAAAAATATAGTTCATTCAACTGTAGAAATTATAATTTTATATTATTGTACTACAAATAATTATGAAAAAAAATATTGTTCGAATAACTATATAAATTACAGTATCCGAACCATCCCTCAACTTTTATACAAATAAATAAACATATGATAAAAAATTATACTATTTATTTAACTGTAGAAACTATAGTGTATTCAGGGATAAAAACGGATCGGATAGAAAACGGGTACGGATACTACTGTATATTTAACATCATTTTGGGATTTGTATCCATGCGGATATTCGAATATTAAGTATCCGCATGTAAATGGATGGAAATAAATACGATCCAATTTTATCCGACCGTTTTCATCTCGGTTTGGCGTGCTTCTTCACGAGGACCCGGTGATATGGTAAATAAAACGCATCATTGATTGTATCATCCGGTCAAAGTAATTAAATTATTTAGATATGCCCGCTGATATACTTGTATATACGAATACCCTGGCTCCATTTTCATATATCCTTTATCCCTTATGCCTTATCCCTTACTCCTGATAAAAGAAAATTGAAAAAATTAATTGAAAAAGTCTAATTATCTTCAAGTTGTTATAAACTGTTTGATCAAAATTGGCCCAGTCGGAAGCAAAGCAGGGACCAAGTCACTGAGGAGGTATATGTGCTTAGCACCAGCAACAGAATTCTTGCTCTGTTTCTCTCCTCTTCCAGCACTCTCTATTGTTTCATCCCTCCAATCTGATCAAATATCGAAAAATACAAAGAATAAGCTTAAGCTTGTGAGAGGGAGGCTCAGTGATTGAACATAATCAAGATGCATCAGCCCATGCCAAAACATTATTCTTTAATAAGAAGTTCTTGCATTGTAGTTTTCTTCTTTTTCTTTGTTTGTGGAAGAACAAATCGGGCGGTCAATTTCTAATTCACCTCTAAAAATTACTCTTTGAAGATGTCTATTACTTTAAACTGCAAAATGAGGCTTTATAATGAATCGGTGTTATACCAACAAAAACAATATGAAATTAGATATAGTTTATTTGAAGCATGATACTTTAATAAGATAGATATGCAATGATATAAAGTGATTTCTCTAGTAATTAAAATTTAAATTTCTTCATGACCAATATTTTATATTTCTTTCCTGAAACAATACTTACGATTTTCCAAAAAAGTCGTAAAATTTCTTTTACGCTTTCCCAGCAAAAGAAGTTCGCAAGTGGAGTTGGTTGGTGGTGGGGTGCTGACGTCATCGCTGACGCGCGTTAACTTAGTCTAACAAGTAATCCGCAAACTGGCGGGGCAAATGTTATTAAATAATGTGCCTCTGGATGTTGCCATTCAAACATCCAAAAACGAAATAATGCAAATAAACAAGGAGTGTTACAGTCATCCCGGTCTATTTATTCTTGGCCGTTTCATCAATAGCATGATATCATATTGTCCGAAAATGTCAACTTTCATTTGTATTAATTGAGAACTACGTATAAATTCTTAAAAAGATGCCAATTTTTTCTAATAAAACACACTTTTTAATGATTATGATTTGTTTCTTTCAACCAAAAGAATGTCATATTCTGATTATTTATTACCTCTGCGTCTCATTTTCAAAGAAGTGCTCATTTCAATAATTAATTAGGTCAGCAAAATATTAATTACATATGCTGACAAAAATTTGTTGCTCATGTCATCAGAAGGAAGTTCAACACTGAAATACATCACAATTTAGACAGGCAATTATTCTTACAAAGGTCACATAAATTTCATCGATTGAGCCATAAGTTATGAGATAAATTTGACGTGTCTAATTAAATAAACTAAATGCTTAAACCTACCAACCAAATCAGAACAAGATAAAAATAAAATCTTCAAAGAAGTGCATAGCTAATATTTGACAATAAAATAACTAAAATATAGTCTGCGCTCTGTAGGACTTGTTAACTATACCAATAACGAAGCAATCATATCGCAACGTAGATTTTAATCAAAGAGGAGGAATCAATTTGTAATGATTAATTTTGCAGGATTATAAAAACGTTAAAATTAAATTGGAATGAAGGAATTATGGAAAATAGGAATTGATGGGAGGAAACACCCGTGAGAGTTGATGACGCGGAAGAAAACCAAAGTGGATTTCTCGCGTACGCCACTTGGTCCCCCGAGCAGTACTTGGAGCCCCACCCGTCAAGGCGTCAAACTTCCAAGTCCCAACCAACCCCCGTACCAACGACTCGGCATTCGCATTTGCAACGCAGACACACACAACACATTCCTTTCCTGTCCGGCCTTCCCCGTCTTCTCTTTCTCCGTCCCGTTCCCTCCTCACCTCGGGAACTCCGCAAACCTCCCCCGCTCTCTCTCTCTGCTTCGTATTTCTCTCTAATGGCGTCGCAAATTCGGGCTTAGGCTTTCTCACGTTCTCTAGATCGAGATGAATCCTCTTCCCGCCAAGCTCGATTTAACTGGAGCCGAGATCTGTGGCGAAGTGGATGAGCAGAACCCGCCAATTCATCTTCCCAACCAGGCTTCCGACGCACCTCTTCTCGCGCTTGATATCGGGGGTACATTTTGTTAATTGCTCACGATTGCTCTGTTTTTCTCATTAATCGGGGGTTGATTATGGATTTGTGTCGGGATTTTGTGTAATTAGGCACTTTGATCAAGATAGTGTACTTTAAGGAGACCAAAGAGGAGGCTAAGAATGGAAATCGAGCCCTTGGTGGGAGGCTTCGTTTTGTGAAATTTGAAAGAAGACGGCTTGATGAATGCTTGGAATTTATACAATCTAAAAAGCTTATTTATCATAATGGTATTATTTCTTCACTACTCCCTTCCTATACTTTATTTATAGTTTGATAACAGGTAATAGGTGCTGCAAAATGTAAAAGCTTGTGTAAGATCGTTTTTGCATGTACTATGAGCAGTTTTGCTATGGATCAAAAATTTTGACGGTTATTATATTTGAATGAATCCCGAATCGCAACCGTTAATCTCAACCTGATTTTTTCGTTTATAATACAAATATTCTGATCCGTAGCATAATTGGCCATACACTATTGAGGAAAGCATTGAAAAAGTTTGTTCCTTGAGAAACTCTTTCTTTTTGATTTAATTTGTATCACAACAAACGCTATCTCGACTGTTCTTTTCTTTGTTCTGCTATTTCTATTAATTTGGTTATGTCATTTTTTGAGTTTGACATTACTTGCTTGATTACACAGGAGCTACAGGATCGCATGTAGGGCATGTTGCAATAAAGGTACCATTCTTGTCATATGCAATTTACCTGAAATCTGGTATATGCTCTGGATAAGCTGTTAGAATGAATCACAGACAAATAATTAACTAATGTGGTGCTTTGATAGGCAACAGGTGGGGGCGCATATAAATTTGCCGACATATTCAGGGATAAATTAGGTGTTTATCTTGACAAATTGGATGAGATGGAAAGTGTAGTTGCCGGGGCAAATTTCTTATTACAGGTTTGAATCTGAATTACATTTTGGTTATACAATGATGTCTGTACTTTAAACTTATTGAATTTCTGTATAAACTTCCGTTACCCGTTTGCTACACTGTTTCAGAGCATTAAGGATGCAGCTTTTACACATTTAAATGGAAAGCGGACCCCCGTTGATATCAATCCTAAAAATTTATTTCCCTATCTTCTAGTTAACATTGGGTCTGGAGTTAGCATAATAAAGGTATTCTACACCTCTCTCATTAAAAATGGAAATTGTACTTTTCTTAATATTATACTTAAAGCTTTTATAATATTTGTGTGCTATAGGTCACTGGAAACAGAAAATTTGAAAGAGTTACAGGGACACAAATAGGTGGTGGTACTATGTTTGGTTTGGCAAAGCTTTTGACTGGCTGTATGAGGTACTTCTAATTTCGCCAATAAATAGTTGTTCACGGACCTGGCCAAACTGTTTGACATCAGATTATCTGTACAGTAATAACATAAAAAAGGAGGTAACTGGTACTTCTCAAAGTACTGGTAGATTGAGATTACCCTGTACTGGTAACTGTGTACAGTCTGTTGCAATTTCCCTTTTGGAGTCAAATCACCTAAATGGATGCATAAATATAGTAAGAATGTTTTTTCGTAATGCTTTAATGTACTTCTCTTAATCTTATTTTCTTTGTCAGTTATAATGAATTCCTGAAGTTGAGCCAGAAGGGTGACAATGTTGTTCTAGACCTAATTGTCAGGGACATCTGTGGTGAACTTGTTTGTCAAAAGGTACACCCCACCTCTCTCTCTAATTATCTCTAGAAAAGAATATTTGGGGCACAAATTTATCTGATATTTTTGTTAATTTTCTTAAACATGCCAGCAAGGCCTCTCAGCATCAACTCTCGCTTCCAGCTTTGGAAAAGTGATAACTTCCAAAAAGATGCTTGCTGATTTCAAAAAAGAGGATCTTGCGGCTACATTGTTGAGTGCTTTCACTTACAACATTGCACAAGTAAGCTCTCATTTTTCCTTTCCAATTTTGTTCTTTCTATTAAGGTTTCTTGTAACTAATCACTTTGAAAATCTCCAAGTACTCAATATTTCTTTTGTACTTTGTTTAGATCTCTTTTCTTGTGGCATCACTCCTGGGGCTCAGGAGAGTTTTCTTTGGGGGTTCATACATTCGTGGCCATAGGAGCACCATGGACAACATTGCCTATGCCATTGACTTTTGGTAATATTGTACTTTCTTTCCATTGTCAAGTTAGCCATTGTCTATGGATCCCCACCATAAAAGCTATATCTATCTCACTTCTTTTACATTATTTTTTCATGTGCAATTTTCTGACCTGCTGGCTTCTTATCTTTGTGTGTTCAGGTCAAAAGGTCAAATGCAAGCCATTTTTTTGCACCATGAGGGCTTCTTAGGTGCACTTGGCGCACTTACAAGCTATGAAAAGCTAGAATCCAACAATTTTACATCCTCAGAAGAGCCAGCTGAACAAGTGAGACCATCCCTTCCCTCTGAAAAAGAAAAATAGAGAGAGAGAGAGGGGGAGAGAGAGAGAGAGAATAAGAAAAGATGAAGTATTTTCTTTCAAAACTAAAAGAAATTATACATTTCATCCAGGTCAACTCACATGAATCTTCTGTATCTGTTGATGGGAAGGTGACAACTGAAAATGGTGATCACAATATTTTCCCCTATCTCCTCGTTAATATTGGCTCTGGTGTCAGCATGATTGAGGTTTCTATTTTTTTTTCTTTTTTTTTTTTAGTTTTCTATAGGTTTAGACCTTGATTCCTTGTTGCTTATTTTAGTTTTTACTATAAAAACCATTTCCTACTACAATCTATATCTCCTTTGAAATAGGTAATTGGGAAAGGAAAGTTTGAGCGGATTATTGGGTCCCACTTAGGTGGTGGTACTATCCTTGGGCTTGCAAGGCTCCTTACAGGGGTATCAAGGTAGCAATTTATCTATTATTTACTTTTCTTTTTAATTGGTTTCTTTCTGAACAGGCTTACCATGCTTCATGGAAATGATGATATAATGTCCATATATTTTCCTCCAGTTATGAGCAGTTATTGGAGTTGAGCCAGACAGGCAATAATTTATCAGTCGATCTCACAGTTGGGGACATCTATGGTGAACATGGCTATCCAAAGGTAACTTTATTTAATAATGATTTAAAAATATGCCAAAACATTTATTATTTTATTGGTCTGATTTTGTGGTTTCCTAGATTGGTCTCCCAGCTACAACAACAGCATCTAGCTTTGGAAAAGTACATTCCAACAAACTTTCAGAATACAGACCAGAGGATCTTGCCGCAGCACTCTTGAACCTTTTTACTTATAATGTTGGCCAAGTAAGTAATTTTAATACGATTGACAATGCAAACATAATCCAGCTTTTTACTTTGCCTCAAATGCAGACATAATCATATAAATATTTATTTCCAGATAGCGTACTTTGTAGCAAACCTATCTGGTCTGAAGAGAATATTCTTTAGGGGAGCTTATGTCTGTGGACACGAGAAGACCATGGAAAAAATTTCGAAATCACTTAAATATTGGTATGCACTTGCCTATTACTTTCGCCTTTCTGTTTACCTTCAAATGTAATAAATTCATCTAAAGGTCCATCTGTTGTGTTTCTAATATAAGGTCAAAAGGCCAAGTTCAGACTACCTTCCTTTGTCATGAGGGCTTTTTGGGAACTTTGGGTGCATTTTGGAGCTATGAAAACATGGGTATTGATGGCTTGGCAGAACACGAGGTTATAAGGGAGGTTCTGCTTGGTGCTCCTTATACAGGGGGTCAATTTCCATCACTTCCTCCTACAGAGCAATGCAACAATGTAAGTTGTTGATAATAAATAAAGAATAGTAAACAATAATCCTTGATATTCTTTTTTCCTTAAATATGCTTTTCTCGTTTGAATATTTACAGGATAATGATACTGACCTCAAATTAGAAGCAGAGAAATTGAGAAAGGAAAATACACTACTTAAGGAAGAAGTAGAAAGGTTGAGGCGTGAAAATGAGGAGCTCACAGTCAGATTGACATCAAAAAGCAACGGCAATTGCAAGTTCCATTAGAGAAAGAGAATCAGGATAGGGAGTTACTGTTGTTATATAGTCATTGCGTTATTAATAAATCATGTTTTGTTCACGCAATCAGAATGAAATATTGTGTACTTGGTGTCGCCTGATTTATCATGTAAATGCGCATATTATATAAGAATAATTTGGTATTTTGCCTTCTCTTCAAGTACAAATATGGAAATAGTTGACTTCTATTATGTTGAATTTCAAAATCAGAAGCTTGAAAGTGTAAAGATTCTAGTTAAGGCGAGTAATTCATTTTAGCGGACCAAATTTGAATTATATAGAACAATCAGACAAAAGAAATAAACATCACGAAAACCAACTGAATTCACCTACAACCACTTCTGAACATTACGATGTTTTCCCAGCATGTAAAGAGAGATAAATAAGAAATTTCATTCTGGGAGAAGAAGAGAGAGTGTGTATTTAGAATAGTGCGTCCTTAATTAGGGATAAAAAAGCTGCTCCAGTCTCAGTCACTGGCTGGAATCCTGGTGCGAATTGTATGTTCTGGCTTATGTTCATATTCAACGTCTACATGAACAAAGGCTCTCTCAACCTCTGGAAGCTTCTCTAGCTTCATCTGAAGAGATTCCCCGATTGCATGTGCTTCTTTTAGCGGCATTTCTTCTGCTAGTATGATGTCAACCTGCATTTTGTCAGATTATTAACTTAGTTCATCGGACAATTTACTCAAAAGTAAGGACCCAAAGAGTTGAAAATGTAACTAACCTCAACAAAGTAAAGGACCCCAAAAGTGTAAGATCGAACTGTATCAACATGCTTTACTTGAGGGTCATGCTTCATTGAGAGATATGTCAATTTACGCAACATTTCAGGTGGTGCTGATTTTCCAACTAGTGACACTGTCATATAAGAAAAAAAATTAGTAATTCCTTAGGTGAGGTCCGATGGGAGAGGATATAAACTTTTCTAAATTACCTGCATTTTCCAGGACAGTCCCCGACCAATTTATAATTGTATAAACGGCAAGGATGATAGCTCCTACAGGGTCAATCCACCAGTAAAATTTATCACCAAGAACAGCCGCCGCCAGACCAACAACATTAGTTATCACATCAAAATAGTGGTCCTATTTATTAAAAAGAATTAAAATGTAACTCCAGCTTAAGAAGCATTTTGAAACTGAAACAAAAAAGGAAATACTATAAAACATCAGTTGAATATAATCAAATAATCAGGGTTATTAAAGTTCTTGATTCAAATTTAAGGCTGTTGTGTGCTATATTTCAGCATTTTGTTAAAAATAAATGCATGATAAATTAATTCTTTCGCAGTGCCATTCTGCACATAATTAACCAAGAGGATTTTGAAAGGAAATGTGAATTACCTTGGCATAGGCTTTGACAATGTCATTACCAGAGCTCCTACAATAAAGCCAAAGGCCCAATTTTATTACGGCTGCTGACAGCATGATCGAATACAACCATATTAATTGGTCCTTGGTCATTTTCTCTGGGGGCTCATTTGATACCAATTGCTCAATTGCATTGATTAAAATTTGGAAACCTGAAAATTAGAAGGTGAGACCATTAATACTGCTTTTTAAGACTGCAACTACTGTTAACAGTACAGTACTATTGCCCAAAAAATTGAATTCTGAAAGAATAAAAAGAACACAGTTGATCATTACCAAGAGTAGCCATTACAGCAGCAAAAATAATAATCCCCACTGGTTGTACCCGTAGTTTCCCAATAGGGTACTGATAGATATTCGACTTTTTCATGTAAAGATGGGTGCAATATAGGATGCCTCCTGCCATGAGGTCCAACAGGGAATCAAGCGTTGACGCTGCAATTGCCATAGACCCCGTTTTAATCGTAGCATATACCTAAGAAAATTGTAGAGTAAATAAAGCCTTGAGAGTCCAGTTGAAATACACATGGTAACATATAATGAGGAGGCTTTTACCTTGAAGACCAAGAGTACAATATTGGCATAATTGGATATTTTCATTAAAAGTTCACTATGTGCCTCCTGTTTGTTTTCAAACAATTTGCCTTCTTCATCAATTTCACCGGCTGCTGTAAAAACATCAGCCTCTGCAAAGGATTGCAGAGTCTTGAACTGCTTCTCATAGTACTCTTTCTCCTCTGCCCAGGAAAAAGGAGAATTTGTTAACTCCTTTTAAGTGAAAAATGTAATGAAACAACAATTTGGCTTCTATTTCTCTTATAAGCTGCTATTTGCTAGTGACATCAGTGCCAAACTCTCTTGTAGCTAAGCTAATTAATCGGAAGGCAAACGGTATATGGGTAATAAAGCGAATAGAGACGGACGCACTCGACTAAAGCACTTAGATTTTGCATTAAAGAAGAGAAAAGGGAAGAGAAAAGAGCTGAGCGAGGTAATTAATTAATGGCGTAGTAACCTTTAGTCAGGCCTTTGGCGCGGGTGAGGTCAACGGAGAAAGGCTTCTCTGGATCAAGCCCGGAGCGGACCTTATCGGGTAGGCGGGAGACGAACTCGCTCCGAAGCGAGGTCACCGACCTGCTACGGCGCGGCCGCCCTGGCCCTGCGGCCATGGACGCTCTCTCGTCATTTAAAAGCGGGTGGCTGATCTCTCCCTCTCCCTCTCCCTTCATGGAGCTCTCTGGATTGGACTTGGAGCGTGTGTCAATTGCAATTCACTTGTTGTTGATGCTTTGTTTTGTTCAGGCGGTATAGAACTAGTATATCTTGTGTGATTATTATATGCACTTGCAGTTGCAGTTGTGCCCATGGGGATGGGGCACGAGGCATGGCGCGCGCTTAGCTCTGAGAAAGTAATTATTGTCAATAGTTCTTTTATAGGCCTCTATGCCCGGGAACAGCTGCAATAGGAAATGAGGATTGATTGACGTCAGTAATTTTTTGTTTATTTTATTTTGTGATTTCTGACTATTGCTCCCTATATATTTAATTTACTATATAATTTTCAACTCTAATTACAAATATGAGAGCCCTTGATTGTGTATATTACTCTATTTAAAATATTTATTGATTTATCATCTTTTTAATCTATAGAAAGCTAGTAAATATTTTTTTAATAAAGTGTTCTCACTTGTCATTATCCCATAATAATAATAGAAACAAAACTTCAGAGGAACAAATATTATGTGATTATCTTTTTTCCAAAATTTGTCTTTCAAATTTCCAATGAATTAATTCTGTGAGTCATAATTATTATTTAACAAGAAGTTCGGTAAATTATAAAATTAATTGATGAGTTGTTCGAGGCAGACAAGTGCATGTTTCCCACACGTAGTCCTGGTAGTTTTCGGAATTCAAATCTACTATGAATTTGAATTTATAATCATTTAATTTGATTTAGTCCGGAACTTTCTAGGTTAGCTGCTGCTATATTTATATCCTTAGTTGCAGTCATTGCAATCTCTTGCACGTTGCATGTTGCAATCATGCATGGTACCCGAGGCTGAGTGGTGCTACGCCTATATTTTTCCTATTATGAAGATGTGAGGTTAATAGTTTTGATATCAAATTGATATAAATAAAATTAAATTTCTAAGTATATTATTAAAATGATATAAGACATGTGATAACTGAAGTTTATTAATTATAAGTAATAAAATTGACTGCTTGATACATGGACGTCAATAATAATAATAACAATAATAACAATAATTGACATTGCATTCTCTTTATTTAAGTCGTGAACTTTTCTGGATTTTTTTATCAGGATATTCTGTTACTGGATGAGACTACATGGGTGAGGAGCTGATGTGAGAATGAAATGCATCCAGCAGATCCCCTAAGAAGGGAGAAGGAATTGCCAAATTAACGTGGCGGGGCCTAGTTTCAGTCGGTGTGCAACGGTGCAAGATACTTGCATCTTGTGTAGCCTGCATTGACGTTTCAGAACACTTATTTTGTCGTCTGCTAATCACTGCTACTGCACATGATGTTTTATGAGTTCCTGAGAGGTTAAAAATCATCAGTAAATGTTTATATTTTCTTTCATGAATCTTGAATGTAGATTATTTTTTTATGAGCCCTGGTAATCGCCTTTAATAACATTTTTGTCTTAGCCTAGCCCGTCAGTTAGTTTCTGCCTCGCGCCACTTAGCTAATGGACCACTGACAGAGTGTTATCTTTTGCTTTTCTAGAAAGGAGGGGATTGCCTTGACAACTATTTAGGTCCTGTTCGGCGACTTCTAATTTCGTGGGATAAAATGGTTAAAAATAAAATTATATCTTCTATGAGAGTTTATATACCGTGAGCTTCTTTAATTATAATAATGGATCCTCTTTTGTTATGAAAAATAAACAATAATCACGAAAAAATATGCAAATGTCATAATGCCTGAGAAATTTAATGGAACCAACTCCTTGTCATACTTCAGTGTTAATTGGACTAATAAAGTCAGCATAAACTTAACTCAGAAATCTATCAAATTGACTTCAAACAATAAATCTAAATTGCTCAATAAATTTTTCATATTAAAATCTTGTAGGATACTAAAATTTTTTATTTTTAGAATTTTCTAACTATTTTTTTCGAATTTTTTTTAAAAATAACATATTCTTATATGCAAACATTCATTATTTTATTATTATTTTAAAATCATCTTAAAAAATTCGATAAAAATAGTTAGAAAATTTCAAAAATAAAAAATTTCGGTATCCTATAAAATTTTAATATGAAGAATTTATTGAGCAATTTATATTTGTCATTTGAAGTCGATTTAATAAATTTTTGTTCTACCGAACCGTCAATACCTTTCTTTACGCAGCTCCTAAATGCACCTAAATCTCCCAAAAAGTCCTTGTGACAGAGGTAGTCGACTTGGCCTTTTAACCTATATTAGAAACAACCAGACAATTTCAAGTAGTGAGCACAACTACTCACCAATTTTAAGTGATTTAAAACTTTTATGCATGATCTTTTTGTAACCACAAACATAAGCTCTACTGAAGAATACCTCTTCAGACAAGATACACAATCTGGAAATAAATATTTACACGATTATGTCAAGCGTTGAGACAAAATTAGACTCAACTAAGTTTGCTGATTATGATAACATTGAAATTACTTGGATGGCATTACCAGTGAAAAGGTTCAAGCACACTACAGCAAGCCCTACAGTTCAAAAGCTTGATTAACTTTACTTTTCCTAAGCAAGATGCTGCGCAACTGGAAGACCAATCTAGGAAAAGAAAAATCAAACAAATAAAGTAAAGGATGAACAATTTAGCCGCTCTTTAATTCATTATTGATATCTAAGTTACCTTGTGAACCATGATGTCCGCAACTGTCAGCTCAACAATAAATCATTGCCTCTCTGGCTCAACTCCAGAAATTGCTCATAACTGGCAGGAATACATATACAATTATAAACAATATATCATCGTCTCCATGAAGCATTATAAGCTCGTACAGAAAAAAAATATTAAAAAGAAAAGTAAATAAACAAATAAATAAAAAGCCACCTTAATACATAAGGAGCCTTGCAAGACCAAGGATAGTACCACCGCATGAGTGGGACCCAATAATCTGCTCAAATTTTTCTATCTCAATTACCTACTTCAAAAGAGAGAACTTGGTCTAAGGAGACAAAAAAAAAAGAAATACAAAAATAAAAGACACAATCCTCGATATATTAACACTAGAGCTAATACTAACAAGCAGGTAAAGATTAATGTGAGTTGAGCTGAATGAAATATACAAATTTCTTTTAGTTTTAGAAGAATAATATGTCCTCTTTTCTTTTTCAGAGGAAAGAGGTGGCCTCACATGTTCTCCTGGCTCTTCAGAGGATGACAAATTATTTGATTCTAGTTTTTTGTAGCTGATTAATATGCTAAGTGCAACGAAGAAGGCCATGTGGTGGAAGAAAACAGCTTTCAGTCATTTTGACCTTTCAACCTAAACACACAAAGATTTTCATGAAAAAAGTTGTTTAGGTCGAAAGGTATGTCTATAAACTTTTTTCTAGTTTTAAGATTCTTTTTTGAATTAATTTGAAAAATCATTGTTAAGATTGTCAAGTTAATAGTTGTCAATGGATTCCCACCTTTAACTAAAGGATAGCACTCTATAAAAAATAAGCTCAATTTACCAGTTTACAAACAGTACCGGTTACCTTTTTTTTTAAATTTCTGCACTGCTTGCCTGATATGAACCAGTTAGGACGTGCTTGCACCAGTATCTGAATTGAGCTGAGACAAGAAAGAGCCTAGTACATTGGACATTGTGTCCTTATCTAAATCTTGCACAGCCTCAATGAGGGGACCCTTATCCTCTGGCAAACCAGCAACTTTCTTCCTGTCATAGCCTCTCCATTATCAACCTCACTATGCATTGATTTTTCACTTATGTCAGCACTAGCAATTATATTCACCCTCGCCTTCCTACTTCTCACAACCTAAAAATAACATCAAGAAGTCAGTGATAGTGCAGAAAAAAATAAACAAGTTCAGAAAATTTTAGGTTCAGACACCATATTGTGTCATGCCATTATTCAGGTATAGAAACAGTTCAGTGTAATAAACTACTCATGACTCAACTAAGTTCAGCAATTACAAATCAGAAGCCAGTATAAAGATACAGAAGAAGTAATATTAACATCAGATAGGTTAAACTAGTTTCTGGTCAATAAAAGTACTGTAACAGTATCAGAATAGACAAATACCTTGCTTTTGCTAACCAATGGTGGCCAAAGAAATCTTTGGACAGCATTGTGAAGCAGATATTAGGAGTCAAGTTTCATTCTTTCCAGTACCAGTTCGTTGGTTTTGGTGCTAATCTTTGCAACTATAAAGCTTGAGCCTCAATTTGCGAAACTTAGAACTCTTGGGATACCGGCATTTCCTGATACTATTTAACCTCCTCATTGTATTTAGAAATATAGTACCCAAACTTTTAGAGTCATTTTCTAAAGAAACCAACCCCCTCTTCGCCAGATCACTCAAAATCATTTCCCCTTCTAGAAACCTATTTTCCAAACAAATTGCATCAATTAACACACAATATGTTGTAACATTTGGCCAGAGCCCCTTAATTTTCATCTCTTCATACAACTCAAACCCATCAGAAAGCTTACCATTCGCACACAAACCTGTGATTAGTATATTGTAAATTACTGTATCTGATTTTAAACCACAATTATGTAACAATACTTTCAAGCACAAAGCATCCTCAAGCCTAGCCTCTTTGCATAGCCCATGCATAAGAGTCGCAAATGTACCAATAGTCGGGATGATGCCTCCTCGAATTAGGTGGTTGAATACAAGCACCGACTCTTCAAGCTTCCCACATTTACAAAGACCTCTAATTATCGTGCTTTCTGCCACATTATGTGGCACGAGTCCTAAGGCTACTAGCTCATCTTTTAATTTGAAAGCGTCCTTCAGATCGCCAACTTGACATTTCCCATTTATCAATGAAATGTAATGCCTGTGATTTGGCTCAAATCCCATATGCATCATATCATGTAAAACGAGATAGCTCTGATTAAAATAATTTTTCCTGTTCAAGCCATATATTATGGCATCACAGGCATTTCTACTTGGTGAAACATGTAGAAACCTCATACAACTTAGAAGTCTGAAAGCATGAACCATCTGGTTTTTCTCGCTAAGTTCAACAAGAAGCAAGTTAAAGGTCAATTTATTAGGTAAAATTCCTTTCATGACCAATTTCTCTAGAAATTTTAAAGAAATATCCACCATATTACCCTTGCACAGTCCAAGAATTAGAGAGTGGTATGTTACCCGATCTGGCTTGATACCTTTTCTAAGCATGATCTTGTACAGCCCTAAAGATTTCAATACCTCGTGCTTCTTGATGTATGATTTTATGAGCATAGTATAAGTAATTTCATTTGGGTATATTTTTCTCTTCTCCATTATTTGAATGATACTCTCTGCTTTCTCTACCTTTCCAGCCTTTGCATAAGATTCAATCACTGCATTAAATGCAACTATGTCTGGAAATATCTCTTTGTGGTCCATCATTTCACAAGAGATATATGATGCGGCCTTAAAAAAACCTTCCTTCACAAATCCATTGATTAAACAAGTGTATGTGACATGATCAGGAGGCAACCCTTGCTGCTCCATTTGGTGAGACAACATAACAGCATTGACAAGTTTACCTTGCCTCACTAGTCCACTAATAATTGTAGTATATGTATGTGAATCAGGTTCTAAATTCTTTTCTACCATCAAATCACATAACCTACTAGCTCCATCCAAATCACCAACTTTACAAATTTTTGCTAGTAGAATATTATATGCACAAGTATAATCTTTGGTACCTGCAAGAATTAACCCAAGTTCATTCAAAAATTCATTTGCTTGCAATGAGCTATTGCCTCCACACAACCCCTTCAACAAAGACAAGTATACAGAGCCGCCAGGTATATGGTCACATCTCACCATCTCATCATGATATGAGAAAGCTTTTGTAGTATCCCCTCTTTTACAAAAACCATCTATAATGCAATTGAAAGTAGTCACATCAATAGTCACACACAACTTGTTCATGCGTTGCATCATTACCTCTGCCTCTGTCAACAAATCGAGCTTACAAAGCATGCAGATTAATGCATTACAAGAAGCCAGGCTTGGTTTTTTCACTGGAGCTCTCTTCAGCAATAGCTTGTCAGATGTACTCTTTTTTAAACTCTCTGACATCAGTAAAGGATGTTTTGGTTTTTTCTTTGTTTTGAGGTACTGATAGAGTATGGGGTCAAATGTAACAAGATTTTGGTAGTAACTTACTTCTCCAGTCTTTCTGAGAACATACCCAGTCTTCTCAGATTTTAGAAAAGGGTAAAAAGAGCCTAGTGCCATATCAGAAGGGACCATATGAAGTGCGATTTTTCTTGCTACACTTGGTCTTGAGAAAAGAAGAACTGGTTCCATTTTGGCAGACCTGAAAAGAGATATGAATCAGAATTTAGTGAAGATTATTAAAGAGTTATGCCAAGGGGACTGTGACTGCCAGCTTGTGTAGATGTGCTGCTGGTGAAAGGTACCTTAACACCAGCAAGGGGCAATTTGCAGAGATACCACACAATGTTTGCAAGTTGGGAGCATGCATTATCAAAAGAATAGATTTCTAATAAAAAAAGCATGGAAATATTGCCACCATAGAGGTATAAAATGGCTAATGTATTAGTTGCTCAAAAGTATGTACATTCTATAACCTTTTGAAAGAGAGGAATAATCATAAATCATTATGAAGATTGCATTTAAATTTATCTAGCATATACATCCCTAGTAAACAGCAGTTAAAATTGGTTCAGGCATTTCACCAAACACCTTAAGGGCATTTAGCGGCCTAATAACTGTGGGCAGATTGTAAGCCACTAAATTCTATTTCAAAAAGAAACAACAAGATTAGTCAAAATACCGTGAAGCTCTACCCTTCAGAATCCACAATCTGCCATATTTTGATACAAGGAAAAGCAAATGGTATAATGGTGGAATGGCAGAATTCTGCTAGCACCTGCTTCTACTATTCTGATGATTAGATTACAAAATGTAAGTACATACAGAAAGCTCACAGGTGGCGAAACGGAGCTTCAATCCGAGTAGCTCGGGCCCTTAATGTTGTTACAAGCTCACTTTGGGTGGTCCTACGAAGAATTGGGATATTCGAAAATCATATCATTTCTGCAAAGTTAGAATCTTTCTCCAGTAGTTTGTTTGTATTCGGTTAATTCTTTTTCTAACGCGGGAAGAGAGAGGAAATGGTTTTGGAAATAGACAGGGTATAAAACTCGAATGAGATAACTCTGTATTCAGAAAGACTTTCTGACACCAAAAAGAAAGGAAACTAAACACAAAAATATCCAGCGGATGCGGATGCGGATGCTAGGGGTTGGTGTTTTATCATATGGGGTGGCGTGGGGGGGTCCGTACCTACATCGGTCATTGGACTCGCACTTAATATTCTCAATCCTAGTTGTTTCATATTTAGAATTTTTTCGTAGATGATCGACAACCGATTTTTTTTATTTTAAGAATTATAGTAATCTCTGCTAGGCAGAAAGGGATCATGGTTTTTGTTATCAATTGTAATTGCAAGTTGTTTTCTAATAGAATACAAGCCTGAGGGTGATTTTTTTTTTTAAACCTCGCATTTTAATTTAGTTATTTAAGCTGAAGGGTGCAAGTGTAGATTTCACCTTTTAATTTGAATATTGGTGCATGAGTCTGATAATGCGGCGAGCTGGTAGAAAAATGATCGGCTTGAAGGGACAAAACAAAAATAGCGTTAGATCATATGTGAAAAATATGCGAAGCTATAGATTATTAGTGTAAATAAGATAGTGGGCCCGGCCATTCAGAAAAAATTCCTCATACTTTTTGCTACTCTCCAGTCTCCAGTCCTAATATTTAAAAAAAAATCATATAAAATTGACTAGTAAGTGCTTCATTTATTTAAACTTCCTCGTACAAATTGCGAGAAAAGTTAAATTCTGATTAAACTTGGATATTAAAATAAAGAAACAAAGTTTTCGGCAGGTAATTGCCCTCGAAGAAAAAATGGTCAAAGTGTCGCATGTACTTGGACTTGGAGTGACCGGGTCAGCTTTCCCGCTGAAACACCAATCGATTTTCCCTCTCTCGTTCCTCGCAATCGCAAGCCTAAGCACGCCATCAGACCAAATCCCCTCCCGCCTCGTCCCGACTTCCTTCCGATGACCGGCGGTGCGCGCGCCAGCACCGGCACCACTCCGCCTCGGTTCAAGCGAACCGCCACTAGAAGGTGCACCAAGAAGGCCATCAAAGCCATCCCAGCAAAAGTCGACGGCGACGATGCCGAGGCAGAAGGCTCTGCTGGAGTGAGGCCTGTTCCCAGGCGGTTACTGTTGCCTCAGCTAGGTTCGATTTTGCCCCGGAATTTCTTTGAAATCGACTCACTTGACCTCGCACCTCGCCTCCTTGGGAAGTATCTGAGGCGAGATGATGTTGTTCTTCAGATCACTGAGGTTTTGTCTTTGTTTCGGTTTTTAGTTCTTACTTCAGTTCTAACTTATAACTACTTCGTGCTGGGTATAATGTAGGAATAGGGTCCCATTGTACAAAAGGAATGACAACTGTGACTAATTCCATGGTTTGTTTCTTACTTTAATTGTTTTAACCTAGGAACTTCTTAACTACCAATAGGTTTGATTTCCCCTGAAGGGTGCGTTACAACGAGATAATACAAAATCATGATTGACTGCACTGAGCTTTAATTGTAGCGTCGAATGTAGGAGAGACTCAAATCAGCATAGTTATTCAGTAATTCGGCCCTTATTCTATGAGATTTCCTCATTGTACTCACAGCTTAACATAAGTTAAGAATAGAAATAATCACTTTATGATAGATGTAATCCGTTCTCTTGCAGGTGGAAGCATACAGATCAAATGATTCAGCATGCCACGGTCGAATTGGTGTAACTCCACGGACGGCTCCACTTGTGAGTGCCATTGTCTTTGTATTTGACAGTATTTTTATATTGAAGTTTGTTCATCATGTATATCTCTGATGCATCAGTAAATCATACATTGGTTCATAGTTCGGACCTGGAGGGCATGCATATGTATACCTGTGTTATGGCATTCACATGATGCTTAATGTGGTGGCTGACAAGGAGGGAGTCGGCGCGGCTGTCTTGATTCGCTCTTGCTCTCCTATAAGCGGTACTTTTTTTTCATTTATCTCATTTTTTTTCCTTTCATCTTGTTTACTTTATTCTCTTGTTACCATTCAAAAAAAATACTTTATTCTCTTGTTCTTTACTTCTAATATTTTTGTAAATCCATACAGGTTTGGAGGCCATTCAGGAAAGGAGGGGCCAGAAGACTGATAAGCCCATCTTACTAACAGGCCCTGGAAAGGTTAGATTTGAAGTTCTTTTCTATTTTTGTTGAAACTTTTTATACTTTTTTATCTTTTAAATGGTCTCGTCGTAATTGTTTGATCAGCATTTACAGTATGTACTTTTAGTGAACTTTTAAGTTTCTATTGAAGTGTTGTTGTTCTTGTATGCTATCTGATGGGACTGTTTTTCTTATTATCAGGTTGGACAGGCTTTGGGGATTTCCACTGATTGGTCACACCATCCTCTTTATACATCAGGTGGATAAGTCCTGTCTCATTTTTTGGGTGAGAAGATGTGTGTGCGTTACGCTTGTGTACCTGTCAGACTCTGTGGTCATTTGTCACACAGCAATATACAGTGTAATTATGTGGTCAGTAACTGATATGTATGTGCCCTACTGTTATTTGAGATCCCTATTCAGACTAGGCTTCACAATATGAACAATGTTTGTTTTTACACCACTAATTTGCCACGGAGGTCACTTGGTTGCAGTACCAGCACCCACACCAGTTGTGGGTCATAGCTGTAGTAAACTAGTAACTCCTGTACCAGGCCAGCTGGTACTGTTTAATCTGATAATTGTATGTATGCTGTAATTTTGTGTTGATCAATATTGTTTTCATTCTTTACTTTACTAATAGGTGGACTAGAAATGCTAGACGGGCCGGAACCGGAGAACATATTAATTGGGCCGCGTGTAGGGATTGACTATGCATTGCCAGAGCATGTTAGTGCACCTTGGCGGTTTGCCATTTCTGATACTCCATGGATCAGCGCCCCTAAAAACACTCTTAGGCCTCGATAATATATTAAAAAAGAATGATCAATTAAAGGTTGTGATTGCTTCGAACATTTTGTGCTCATTGTTCATTAAAACATCTTTCTTTTCTTTCAAAAATATATTGTTAAGATATGTGATATACTTTTCTTCTGCTACCATTAAGATGATCTAAAATGCGACTTCTGCAAGTGGACAACATTTCTCTTCAAGGGGATTTTTGTATTTCCGGAATGCTTGTTGTTAAGACTCATATTTATTTTGGTTGTTGTTCAATACTTACACTAAACAATATGGTACTGAGAGCACGACAAGACAGTTAAGTATCAAATTAAATAAGGTTTAATCCGTTAGTGGACGGTGACAATGCCTTATGTCTGATCCAACAAAGTTCCCCAGTACCAGAATCTTTACAAAAACCGTAAGTTACACCCATCAAAGTTTCGCAGTACTAGAGTCTTTTGACTTGAAGTCAACAAAGCAGCAACCAAGAACTAGCTAAAAGGATAACAACAGTTTTATATCGCAAGCTTTATTTAACAACTGCTTAATGCTTACTTATGACAAGGTTCATAGAAGATAATTAGAGAATATTCACAAAGCCACAGCCAAAAAAAAATTATACCAACTTTTACCTACCCTCTCGTTACTTCGGCTCAAACTTTAGAGAAAGCGGAGTTTGAACAGGTTTCATACCCCCTAACATTAAGTTTTTGAGACAAAACAAATTTTGTCGATTAATCGGTTTTAACATCGATAAAAACCGTTAAAATCTGTTGTATTTGGGAGCACTAAACTGCTAAATGGTCACCTTACTATTAAGAGTTGGTAAACATTTTTCAAAAGCTTGATTTGGCTACAAAATGAAACCCAGACCCTTCAATGAAAGCATCTCATAGATCTGTCATATAACCCCCAGGAATACTTTTATCACCAAGCACCCGTTTTGTTATCACCTTGTAATTTGCAAAACATCGTCTTTAAATAACCAAATGACCTAGATGTTCGTTACAGAGGATTCTGTCAAAGATATGCTGCTCTCTCTCCTCCACGAAAATTACTAGCTAGCGTTGTCTTGTATAATTTTCTTCACAAAATAATAACAAAAGTAATATATGTAAATGAAATAAAATAAAGTAATATCAGTAGACAGAAAGAAGGTGAAAAAACGAAGAGCAAGAGGGAAGGATAAAAGAGAGAAGACAATCGTGGCCTGAGAGATTCGAACTCTCGCGGGGAAACCCCATGTACTTAGCAGGCACACGCCTTAACCACTCGGCCAAAGCCACGCTGTATTCTTGGAGTTTTAATATCTTTTAAGATCTCTTTAAGATAAAGCAGTTGTAGAATTTCGTTTGTTATAAATTAGTATGCCAATTCTTGGATAGGCAAATAGCAGACCATATGATCTAATTAATGTCATTTTCCAAGCTTTAATTCATAAAGACATGTCATTATTTTTGTTTGACACGGGCATCATATTCTACTCTATTACTTTATAGGGAAATGGGATTCGATTTGTTCATTCATCAGTTTATTGATAAAATTGATATCCTGGCTTCCAATATCTTTTGTTACTAATTAAGGCAATTCAACATATTCTGATTTTGTTACTAGATTTGGATAAATTTTTACAAAGGCAAGTACTACAATCTCCAGAAGAAACTTGAAGCGCTTTTTTAGGAATGCGGATTGAGACGCCACGTGGAGACATGCGTGGCAGTAGTTGTTTTCCCATTGCTTTGCTTGGAAGTCTTCAAAAGATGCGTCCCAATTTTGGCTTTCCAACTGGCATTTGTGTAATGCTCGCATGTTAGTAAAATTTTAATTGGAATACCATGCCGGGCACTCTCAGAAATTTTGCATGAAATAAGTCTAAAAGTTTTTGACATATGATTGGTATCCCTCCTTTTTTTTTTAAGATAAGAGTTAGAATTAAATTGCTTAAATTTAAAGATCAAAGCTTGATTCCAACATGAAGAAAGCTTCAGATAAACTATATCTTTTTTAGCAGAAAATAAATGAAGTTTGCTTTTCCTTATTAAACGTCCTGACTGATATGAAAAGGTCTGCATATTTTCCATGAACTTATTTTTGTTTAATTATACCGAAATAAAATTTTCATGAATCCCTATCTATTTTTTCTTTTGTATTCATAAGCTTCAATTATTATAATTATATCACTGAAGCACCATTACTTCATTGCTTTAGATAACTTAAAATATATGATAATTGTAACATAGATCTAACTTTTATGGTACAGATATTTCAATAATATTGTTCAAATTATAAGATTACAATTGTAATATGTTATCAAATATTGAGATAAAGCATGCATTAAATTTGAGTCGATTTAAAATTTTATTAGTGATTTATCATAAAATTATTAAAATTTCATAACCAGAAAAATTAAAATTATTTAATGAAAGACTCAATATTTTTTAAATTGACTGAAATTTGATATACGTCCTATCTAAATAAATAAGAATATATTTAATAATTTTATATTTTTATTTGAATAATATTTTTAAATACAAATACTATAAAAGTTGGATGCTATCATAAAAATTGTGTCTACACTAGAATTATCCTAAAATATAAAAGATCTTTATTTAGAAAACTAAGTTCACTTGTAGTAAAATATGAATGAAAATAAAATCAAAATCAGAAAGAAAGTAAATAATGAAAAACATGAGATATAGTTGAATGAATTGATTTTGAAGAAACTAACAGTATCAGATTTGTAAATTGTAAAACAAGCACGTTATCTTCCGGGGTTATAATATTATCGATCAAAGTAGGTAGGTACCTGTTAAGTCATAATGAAATCAACCATATGTTAGATATATAGCATGTTTACCATGTGAGACGATCAAATCGGGTCAGACCTGCTGACTGTTGCTCTCAGTTTGTACAGTGACGGTCAAGCATATCAGTAATTAGAAAATCTAAGTCATTGTTCCAGCCTCTCCTCTCTGTTCTGGTACAAATCTAGATATCAGATTCATTGAAGTTTACTTTAAGGCCTCCGAATCGTGTGGCTTGTTACTAAATGCATGCTGACAGACGAAGTCATTAAGAATAAATAACGCCGTTCAGTAGTCTATATTACATTTGTCAGAATCAGTCGCATCAAATCTCTCTTTGTATAAATAATTGAATATAAGTATGACAAGCCAAGGCCAAAGCTATCTGATAAATACGCGGTTAATCGTATCGTATAACGGAAAAGGTCGTGTACACTCGTTTCTGCCACGAAATTTCTTTACAACAGTCGTCGGGATTTTTTATTTACACAGGATTGGCCTGCTAATGGCGTTGCATTAATTAAACAAATAGAGATTTCGAAAATAGTGAAAAGTACAATATATTCAATTAGTTTTGTAACTTTTTAGTTAAGATATATTAGCACATCAAATTCTTGCAAATAATAAATAATTTCGCTAAGATGGTAAACGGACAAGCCTCAATTCTCCTCAATTCACAATATTTTCTTCGATATATATTATATTTCTTAGCTAGATATTTATTTTATTTTCAGTCATTTGGCATTAAATTTTATGTTTATATGACATAATGTACCTATTAACTTATACCCTTGACTACAACATTCTTAATTGATTGTTAGTACAATTACGTGGTTTTAAATCTTTCTTTTAGTGAGAAAAAATGTATCATTAAAAAATTTTGTCGGCTCACAATAATAAATTCTCGACCACCAGGTCCTCTAAATAAAATATCAAATTTCTATTGGCGGATGAAATTGTCCAGACGAGCCAAAATAATTTTCTATTCCTAAATTTGTACTGTACTCAATGAGCAAAAAAATAGAAAAGAATACATCTAAGCAAATCCGCAAATAAGGACTGTAAATAGTATCAAGTAACTCGTACATATCTTATTAATTATAAATTTAGTTAGATATTGCTAACTCAGTAAAAATAAACAAGCTCTTATAATTGCAGATAGATTCCAATAAATATATGCTCAATGTCTACAATATTTCAATGTTGTAACGCGCTTTTATGAAGGATTTATGCACTGATCTGCTGACCCAACAGACATGTAACACCACATGGCGCGTCGGAGTCCCCCACCGTGATATCCATATATGATATATATCTTCTTCAAATTAAGTTTTTAGCAAATATATATATAAATTGGGAATATATATCCGCTTTTAGAATTCAAATAACAATGGATCAGAATATTGATATTTGTATGATTCATCGAATTTAAAAATGATTTGGAGATGCTCTGAAAAAGAATTATTTTGGAGAATCGTCACATGGCCGAGCATGCTCGTACCTGCCACAGACAATCTGAATTAATTCAACAAAACGTGAAGGCTTCTCTAATCTCCTTACTAACCAAGAAACTCCTAAATCCTCACCGCTTGCGTGTCACTTGTTAGCCAAGTCTCATCTCATGATCCCAAATCTCACACCCTTTATATACATATACATATAGCACAAACCAAACCAGAACAATCCAAATCAAACACAACCACAAACCCTCTCTCTTCAACATCCTCCTCCTCAAACAAAGTTCAAGTTGTTGTTCATAACTATGGAAGCCTTCATATCTCCTGAGATGTCCGATATTCTGACGAAAGTCGGGGTCTTTCTGCTGGTACAAGCGCTTGTTTATTTGATTCTCACCAAATCATCCAACATTTTCTCGGAAAATCCACCGATGAGGTCTCTCAGCTTCCGGCCAATGCGCTCGGCTAGTATCAGGCGGATGCTAGCATACTTGTCTGATGTTCCCATGGGCGGTGAAGATACTACGGTTTCTCCAACTTATTATTCAGTCAGAGAAAGCCGCAAGCCTGAAAACCATGTAGATTAATTAGAAATTGATTGGTTGATTTGGAAATTTATTCTGTATATATTGGTTTGGATAAAGAATTGTTGTAATTGATTGATTTATTTATTTTTTATACAATATTGGTTTGGCTAGCCGGTTGTATTTATTTAAGTTGATCGTTAGATCATAGAAAAGATGATATGATTGAATTTGAGAAAATCTAAGCTGAATTATGAATGAGGCTTACAGTTTTTGAACTTGGGGATCATGTGATGATCAACGTTTGAAATTATCTTTTGTTCCTTTATTTTGTTTTTTGCCTTTCCTCTGTCTTTTCTCTGACCCATGTTTAGTTGAGCTTTTCAGTCCTTTTTGAGTTCATGAGATTTCAATCGTTAATTGGGTGAATTGAGGATCCGCTGTATGAGATACTGGTAAAAATCAGTTGAAAGCATGCATAAACTAATCACTCAGATACAGGGATAATTAACCTGACAGTACAAACAGTTATGAGATACTGGTAAAGAACATCATAACAGTGTTGGAATTTTTTCTAAAAGGAAGTTATGTTAGTAAATATTACCACTTGATATACAAAAAAGTTATGAAGAACTTGTAGAAATATAGATTTTCATATTTATCTTTTAGCACATGTACATGCCTCTTTTTCTTTGGCAAAAGCACTTGTAACTAGTGGTATAGTGATTTCAGTTAGTAAGTAATTCCATCTGGTATCTTTTTGCTCTCTTTAGAGGCCAGTAGCCTACTTCCATTTATTAACCAAACAAGGAATTATTTTTTTTTGATATACTGGATAAGATGAGAACAAAGACAAAAAACCGGACTGATCACAAGGCGGAATCAAGGAAAATATATCCTAAGCAAATGTGAAACCCACTTTATGCTGCCACCACCAACGTCGTGCAGTATCACCGGCATTGGATGCGACAAGCTTGCGGTGATACACATGTTGGTTGGTCCAGAAGAGGCATCAACCTTTTTTGTCTTCAAGACGATCACTGAAACCATTTTCAAATTTAGAGCAAACGTCACCACAATTGAAAGAAGATCTTCAAACAGATAGGTACCAACCTGAGGTAGTATTCAAATTTGCATTATGCAAATTACCCCTTGATTTCCCACTTAGCGCAAATTACGCTTTGATTTCCCCTTTAGGGCCTGTTGGGCGGCCCCTTATCCCATGGAATCAATGGGCATTTTAGTCGGATTGGAATTTTTTCCACGGACCTGTTCGGCACACATTTCATTTTGAAAGGTTTGGGAAAATATTTCCGTAAATTCCCACACTCGGGCTCCATTTCCTGGGGAAAAAATAATCAATTTGGCTTCTCTATAGAAAATTCACAGTTTTTAAAGCGAAATTAGAGCCGGAGAAGAAATTATTGGTATGATCTTGTGTTGGAGATTGGCATCAGGGAGGATTATTTCTCAACTTCAAGCAACTTTCTCCCATTGCAAGAGTAGTCATGGTTCTGTTTGGTTATATCTCATTTATATGTAATGAGATTTTATGAATATAGAATCTCATAAATTAATTTGTAGGATCTCATATTCATAAATTATTATGAGAATATACAAACATAATTGTTCAGCGGTATTATGAGAATAATTGTGAAAATTTTGATTTTTATGAATTATAATGTTTATGTGTTTCTAAATATTAATGTACAGATATGTATAACTATGTATGCGTTGATTAATATATAAATATCAATTCCATGTCTAAATTGATCAAAAAAAGTATTGATGTAATATTGAAATTGTAATGAAAAATTTATTTAAATTTGTAAAAATTATCATTTTCTTATTGACTAAATAATTATTTAATTACACAAAATAAATAAAATAATGATCTATAACTTGATAAAATTGAGAAAAGTAAAACTGTTCTTTAACTTTAACTAAACTAAATATGATCGAATTGATAAAAAAAAAATGTACAAACGATAATGTTTAATTAATTAAGAAATTGATAGAAGTTGTACATTCAATTAAGTATGGAATATTTTAATTGAAAAAACAAACCACCAAATAATTTAAGACAACACTAATCAATTAAATCTAACATGATATCAAAACATTCAATGAAGTGCAACAAAATGCTAATTAAAACATATTAAGCAAACAACCATCAAATAATACACTTGTAGGATTAATTGTACAAGTTAATGTTTTTATGTAAGAATCATTTAAAAGCAAATTATAAATCTATGATGCAAGGTTTCGTTGGTGGGAAAAAAAGAATTAGGTCTGATTTAAGAATATTTTTCCCACGCATTTCAATACATTTAGAATGTGTTCGTTTATCATGAGATTATGTGGAATGTAATTTTATGGGCATGAGAATGCAAAAATGAATTTATGAGAATCCATATCCACAAGTGCATATGAGAATGATCATGAGAATGTGTTTGGTTATATCATGAAAATTATTACGAGAATATCTATTTTTCATATTTGAAACTACAAAAATAAAATTCACAATAAGATAAAACTTTGATTAAAAGTTTTAAATACTTCATAATAAAGTAAAATATGATTAGAAAAAATGATGAACAAAATAAAATAAAAGTGTAATTAAGTACTTCATAAATTAAAATATGATTAGAAAAATGATAAACTCCATAAAATTATTTGAAGAATAATGGAAATGATTAATAAATGAAATGTATAATGTCTATATATGATATAATAAAAAAATGAACATACTTGTGAGAAAGAGAAATCACGTGGAAAATTTTTTTTAATCTAACCAAATAAAATCAAAGGGCAAAAGGGCAAAAGCTGTAGTGCTAATTTCTGATTTTGGAGGCCAATGATTGCTTGCGACAAAGAAAAAGAGTATTTTATTTTGGCAAAATTTCATTCCTAATGATGTCAAAACGAACTTCCCTTCTAGCATCTATCCGTTCAGTGAGCAGAGAAATTAAGTATTTTTTTCGTATGAATACTTAGCAATAGATACAGTAGGTTTATAGTAAAACAAGCCTGATCGACAACCCTATCAGCTCTAAAATTTTGTTTTTTTAGTTAACTATGGACATGGATAGACAGAAATTCATTTATCCTTTCTATATTCTGTACTTATATCAAATATGTACTGTAACAAATCTGTACCAGTATCAGATTTGTATTTGTACTATTCTTGTACCAGTTCAGAGTTGTACCGGTTTGAAGTTTCGTGGTTGTTTGCAATTGGAACTTAGCTCAAAATTTGATTTCGAGGAAATGAGAAAGAAAATAGCAATCGTGCTTCTTGGAATGAGTTACAGAGCATTTCTTGTTGAGATGCTTGTTCTTTTGAACACACCCGGTAGACGACGCCGGCAAAATGGATGGAGTAGTGTTGCATGGAATGAAATAACTAAGCGATTTAAAGAAAAGTTTCCTCATGTAGTGGTTTTAGGACTTAACTGTTGTTGTCATTTTCAGATGCTTATAGATATTTAAAGCACTGTATCTTATGTATGGAAAGGTTGAAGTGATTTTTAGCTCAATGTGAAGTTAAAGCTAACGTTGTTTGTATTGTTATGTAGGATTCTAATTCTCTGATTATTATTCTTTTTAGAAAGTATTTTTTTTCGTTGAAGTGATGAATGAAATTGGGCCATGTGAAACCTGCATGATAACCGGGAACTCATTTGTGATTTATGTTTTATTTCTTTTATCCACTCTGTAGCTAAGCTCAACGTGGCAAGAAAATTTGACCAGTCTCATGCACGTGTAAATCACGTTTACGTGACCGTTTATGTTAGAGAATTTTCCCACAATGTTTTCCCATACGCCGAACAGTTAATCTTACGCTCCAATGGGTTTGTAGACAGATATTGCTAACTAGAATCCCATGCCCAAAATTATTTTCCCGTGGGATAGGGTGCTGCCGAACGGGTGGTCGTATGTCGTGACCAATCCTCGGCCGCTCGATCCCAACACAGCGCAACACTGATGGCCAGCCAGAATGTTGCATCCCATGCTCCCTTGTATGCAGAGCTCCTGTACGGAACCGAAGAAATGCTGATGTATTATTAATCCTCCATTTACTGAAGACGTGTGATTTGCGGTAAGAGTTTTGGATCTCGGAAATGAAACAACAATACACACCTTAATTCAGCAGTTTGATCGTTTCAATAATATTCAAAGACATAACTATACAAGCCTTTTGTAATGTAAGGCACTGCAAATTACATCAATTCATATTTATACCAGCAGTTACATACATACCTCATGTTCTCATTGGCTCAATTTTATTTCATTTTGGTCCTCCGGAGTAGAAGATTTCTAACAATTTAGCCATTAATTTTACACATCATCAACTCTCAGGCGCCCCCATAATTTGAATACAATCTACAGTTCTACACTTACTCATTTTGCTGATCGTTAATGAGAATTGTGTTTGCATCTAAACAAAAGTATCCATTTTATAGTTGTTGACTTGTTGTACTATGATTTATGAAACTTCCTCCTTTTACTTTTGTTGGTGTATTATGTCCGTTAGCTGAATCACAATGGCCCATTTACACAATTTCACCACATGACAGCCCCATGTTTTCTGTGTCATGGGTTTTTGGGGCACTATATCTGCGGGCTACAATGATGATATATAATCCATTTGCAAAGCATAATCACCATATAACTATTCTAACATGATATGTTCTGGTAACTGAAATTAATTAGATCCATATATTACTGTGTTTCCCGTGACCGAGCTACAGCATCAAACCACTTGACGACAGCAAAAATCCAGATAGAAACAGAATTTATACCAGAAAGGAAAAAATATATATGTGTAGTGACAGGAAGATATCACTACAAGATATGTGAAAAGTTCTCGTGTTGTAAATAAAGAGACATGAATCAGTGATAAGTGATCACTGATCAGTAAACTCATCTTTTACCTACATTGTCAGCACAACCACCACGCTTTTTTTTTTTTTTTACAATATATGTGGGTCGGGTGTGTTTGTTTATTTATTTATTTATTGGGCTTTATGTTATGTTGCTTTAATTAATTAAATAGTGCTTATGATGGATTCATGCCTGGTTTAGGTGGCTATTGATTTGTCATTTCTCAAGGAATCAAACATGCATTGCGTCCTATTTCGAGGTAATCATTTATCCTCTCTCGCTTTTCTTAAAAGTGTATTATTATGTTACTAGACAATCTGTCTTAAACTCAGACATGCATGGCTTAGTGACCTTTCTGGACCCCCACTCCACTCCATGTTAACTACACTTGAGATCTTTTTAGTTCTTTTGGGTGTAATAATCAACCTGGCTAAACATCTTATCAATTCTAAAATGTGGAGATGTACAAAAAGGGGGAAAAAATACTACGTGTCCAGTATGTTCAATCCATCCAACACAATCTTTTTTTTTAAAAAAAATAAATTTGTCTTTAATCCATCTTAACCCGACCTACCAATTTGCAATATTATATCATTTTTTTAAATATTTGTATCTTTGTAGTCAACATAATAAATCGATGATCACAAACATATTATCTATTTAGTCACAAGCTCTCATTAAAAATAAAGCTCTGGAAGAGAATTAAGAGACATCATAGAGTAGAAGTTGAACTTCTAATTATAGTCATTATTATCATTTTTTTTAATACATTTTCTTAAACATGCTATATGTCATTATTTGGTCTCTTAGATTAAGTTGTATTAGGTGTTATCTAAGCTAACTAAAAAAATGACTCTTATTTTTAATTCATTATTAATGCTCAGCTATCCTTTACCTATTAGCATTTTTTTTATAGTTGTAACGTTATTAATTTGTTAAATCTAAAATAAATAACAAAAGATTCATCCCAAATAGTTCAATCAAAATTACAACTCGTTTAATTCATATTACCTGCAAATTTCCTATGTAAAAAGTTAGATGGGTTGAGATTGTTTTCGGATGGTTGCACTTGAAAAGATTTCCAATTTAGGATAATCGGATTGTTGGATAGAGTTCTAGTTTTGACAAAAGTTTATTAACCCTGTCAATGCGTACACCTCTGAGAATATGTATATGGCTATATTATATAACTTCTGTTTTATCTCTTTTATTTTTGAGAGGTTTCGTGTCATAAATTACTTTTCTGTGGAACTATACACATTTTAATCGTTAGCAAAACTGTAGGTTTTACAGTTGTTTTAAAGATATCGATTTAAAAAGAGAAATATATATCGGAAAATATTTAAATTCATACGTATTACCTTTCTTTCGTACTAACATTCATATTATAAAATTTCATACATATTACATTTATTGGAAGATATTAAAGTTCATATTTGTTAGTGCGAATATACGCTCCTTACAAGAATAATTTTGTTTATTTTGAAAAACACAACAGCAACAACTAATGCACTTTCAAGAACCATAAAAGATAGTACAAACATTTTCAAATAATAAATTTTAATATTCTATAATTTTGATACATAGATTGTATTGAGTATTTTGATGAATCAACTATTCCAAATATGAAAACACAATATTTAATCTATTCACAAAATGACGATATGCTAATATTTAGCATATTAGCAGAACTTGAATAAAGTAACTAAATTTCAAAATCAATTGGTCTCAGGCGACCAATTCCATCGTAACCCAACATGGTCCCACAATACTATTGTTATATTTTTCTGAAGAAAAATTGTCTATGTACTGTATCTATGTACTATATGAAATAAAATCGTTAGATTTGACTTTTACTTTTGATTGGAGAGTTTGATGAAGTAGCGTAGTAACGAGATCCATAAATAATTCGCGAAATCTTCATGTTTTGCACATTTCCAAACAACTAAACATTGAAATATGTTTCCAATCTTTTTCCCAAATTATTCACAAATTTTACAAAAAAATTATGAAGTTAAAAATTTTATTACACAAATATAAATATAATTTATATAATTTTTAATTTTAATAATATAAGATATAAATATTTTCTTAAAGAAGTATAAATATATCTAGAGTGCAAATAAATGATACAGTTAAAGGATGCAATTATCACTCCTCTTTCAAATAATACCCTTAAGATATTCAAACCATAAACTGAGACCTCTTCAAATTATTTTTGAATTTCAATGTCGTCACCATGTTGATCAAAGTATAAAAGATGAGCATTTAGTTACTCTCCAACTATATGAAATTCATCGAACAGCTTCAGACGAATTAACTCTAACCATTCATTTCAAATCGATTGGTCCTATCAATTAATGCTGAGATGGAACTTGTTCATTCCGTTGAAATTTTTTGCATCAAGTCAACATTAATCAGATTTTGAAAATCTAAAATGCACTTCATATAATTGCAGAGGACGCGCGGATGAATATATAGTAGAATTTAATTTAATCCATAAATTTTAAGAAACGTTTACAATTGAATATAATTGCACCCGTTGATATTAAGAAACGTTTACAATTGAATTTTCTCCATGGATATAAGATCGGACGGTCTAAATAAGAAACGCTGGCGCACAGACACCTTCAAAACAAGTAGGGGTGTAAAGTATAAACCATAACGGAACGCATTTTGTCCTGCTGTTTCTTTGTTTGGATGTTTGATTATTGAATATGACAGAGGAAGGAAGAGGACCCAGTTTAATTTGGTTGCGCGAAGGGTGAAGACCGGCAATATCCGGTGAACCGGTCGCCGATCTCACATATTGTGCGTGGGCAACGGCCCCAAGGCAGAGAGCAGAGTATCCAACCAGAGCTTCCCTGGGACTGCACTGCACTGCGCCCACCTTTATTGTTTACTCCCACCCTTTAGTAACAATACCGTATCAACTCATCAATCATCACCATCAGCCAACAATGACATTTATATTTCTTTTTCATGACCAATATAGTTCTTAATTCTATACTCTTTTCTCTCTCTTTAAGTTATCTTCAATTGTCATATTTTATATTTGCATGCCAATTTATAATAACAACAGTATATATTTTAGCAAAACTTTTATAAGTTTTGGGATGCTACATTTCTTGTACTAGAGAATAGTGCAGTGTTTTTCACCATTTAAATTGGTAATGCTTTGTTGATATAATGCATCTATTAATCTGTAACTTTTAGACATATAAAACGTGTGAATTTGTAAAAGTATTTCAATAAGAGAAATTATTCTGTATAACACAAAGTATTACACTCCTTATTTATATTTAGACATCAAAAATATTTATACTCCTTATTTAGACATAAAAAATATTTATACTTTTATTTATATCTGAATTTATAAGTATTTATACTTAGTATAGAATATATTTATCATTTTTTTATGATTACAAAGAAATTTTAAGTTACAAATTTTATTACATAAATACAAATATAACTTGCATAACTTTTAATCTGTATAACACAAAGTACAAACACTTTTATTATTAGATGTAAATATTTTCTGAAATACATATAAATACATTCGGAGTGCAGATAAGGGGTGCGGTTAAGGGTATAATTATCACTCTACTTTCAATAATTTCCACCAAATGGTTAATTAATATGTTATTTGAAACTAGAAAGGGAAAGAAAATGAAAGATAGTTGGATATGTTGGAGAGAATGATTGTCATAACATTGAAATTTGAAATAGTACTTGTCAAAAGAGTTAAAAAAAAGTGTCTTATAATTGGCACATTTTGGCATATTAAGAGGCAATAATACTTTTAGATGTAACTCTTGAATAATGAATAAACTATCAAAATTTTGCAAGAGTATGCATGAAACGCTACATAATGTTGCAAGAATCAAGTTTCTTTATGGATCAAAAGGTTCTCAACAATATTTTTCTGGTAAGAAAACATGATACTATTTTTTTTAAGTAGTCTATGTGCGTTCCTTCTTACCCAAAGGCGTTATAATTCGCAAAAAGAAAAAGAAAAAGGAATGAAAAATAGAAGAGAACTCCTGTAAGGTTATACAATTTCATAAAATTTGAAGGATACAGGGCCAAAAGTGTATCTCATAAAATAAACGAAAAAAATGCTCCTACTGTCTCGGCCTTGTGAGGGGGCCATTTTTTTGCTTTGCACTCTCCCAAAACCCCTCCCCTCTCTCCTCCTCTCTCTCCCCCCTCCAAATCTAATCCCTCTTTCCCTCTCCAGTAGTCACCATGAGGATTCGAAGGAGACCTCTCCCATTCCCACCTCTTGTTTCCTCTCCTCTTCTTCTCTCAGATCCATCCACTCCTAAAACCCAATCGATCAAGGAGAGCTCTTCAGTAAAAATACAAGACAAAGTAGAAGAAAAGGGGTTGCACCAAGATGGGGATCTACACCAAGCAGATCCTCCTAGATTAGGAGGAAGCTCTTCAAAAGGAGATGCACAAATTCTTCACCCCTACCCATCCCACAAATTTGAGGTGATTCTTTGACATGTAATTTGTTTTGATCTTCTTTTCTTGATGCAATTGACAAATCCTTGCTAAAAAATTGCACTATAGATCTATCTGCATTTGGGTTTCGCGACTGGTGCAATTTGTTGATAATGGGGGTAGAAATGGGGGGGTCTTAGTGGTGCAGATCTCATCGTTGGTTGGTGTTTTTCTTTTTGGTTTTTATTTCAGGTACTGTTGGAGGAGGAAAAGAGCGTCGAGTGCAAAAGGTGTGTGAAAATCAAGATTTATTAGCTATTGTTCTTACTATTTCTCTATTTCTGGTTGGTGCCGTGCCTAGCTACTAAAATATAGAAAATTCTAAAAGCAAACAATAATCTCTTCTTCAAAGAATACAAACGGTTATTAATTGTAAGCCTCCCAATTTATGGACTGGTGTAATGCCAGGCTACACCCCATCATCAACATAACCCATCCCATCCATCCATTCATTATTCATGCGACTTTTCAGTTTCCAAATTCGTTTCTTTCTTGCTAAATACCTGGTTCGATGAGAAAATGTAAAACTATGTTCGCTGAACTAACCATGAAACTGTGGCCGAGTACGACCATACCAGCATTTGGTCCAGAAGGTTTTTGGAAATAGAATTTGGTATCGATCTTACATTCTTGCGGTACCGCGCGCAGTTCTATCTCCATTAATTTTGCTACGATTCTCATCCAGGGTAGCAACTCCTACATCATCTATCGATGATAGCTATGCAATGGCAAAAGAAGAGAAAGGAAAAGACAAAAGGAAACCGAAGAGGGGCCAGGCTGAGGCGGTGCTGATGGAAGGTTCCAGGTGCAGCCGAATAAACGGGCGCGGGTGGCGGTGCGCCCAGCCGACACTTGTTGGCTACTCATTGTGTGAGCACCATCTGGGCAAGGGGAGGTCGAGAGGCCCGAACATTGTGCTGCAGGGCCCGCTCGGTTGCACTGAGCACAAGATCAGAAAGGAATCAGGTGATGAGATTGTGCCAAGGAAGAAGAGCAAGGCGCGCTCTATCAGTAGCTTGTTGGATGAAAGGAATGGAGATGATCAGTTGATTAGCAGCGGTATGAGAAATGGAGAAGGCATGTAGCTTAATTATTTTTAGTTAATTAGGAAGGAAAAAAGAGAAGTATTTGGTTTGTATCGTATGGAGGTGCTTCAACTGTTTCTTTTCTATCATGGGTACATTGTGTTGCTATGTGGTTCTTCTCTCTCCTTGCATTAATTCATGGTGTTGATCATTATCTGGTGCAATTTCTAGCTTGGGTGGTTATGACTTATGACTTGTAAGCTGGCAGGTTGCTTAATTTGCTATATTAGTAGTTTATCAGATCAATAATTAATATATATATATCCTACTAATTATACTATTTTGAAAGATTATCATAACTACTTTTTAAATCAAGTTATATATATATATGTTATTGCAGTTGTGTCATTGTCATTGTTATATATATGCACCAGTAATAGCAGTGTGTTAAGCTGTATTTTGTCAAACTTTTATTCCCCTGGAGAGGATATATATATATATATAATAAAATCTGGCGCTATTCACGTGAGTTGAGGGGAGCCGGTTACTAAACCGACGCAGCCGGTTACCTTTGCTTTGGATTCATACGGTCTCAACCGGAAGGGTACTTCCTCTAACCGGATCCAAACAGATAAGCTTGCTTCTTCTTTAATCATATCTAGTTATACATCTTTTTAATGATCCAATCAGAGAAATGTTAGATAAGCCATCCCATTGTTGATATCTTCTATAGTTGTATCTATATATATATATATTTTTTTTTCTAATTTTGGTAATTTTATTTTTATTTTAATGGTTTCCACTCTTCTATGTCTAGTTTCTAATACTTTTTGCATTTAATCTTGTATACTTGGAGGAAACTCTCTTTTGGATATATTGTATTTGTTCAACATACTTTTATGTTCAATACATTTTCTGATTTTCAGTGAGTATATATGATTTCGGATTATTCAGATTCAAAATTTATTTTATTTTCGATAAATCTAGATATAGTTAACTCGAATATCAAATTTCTTTTTATTTCTGAGTTATAATAAATTTATGAATAATAAAGATGCAGGTTGTTAGTGTAAATCAGACTAGTTGGATTGTGTTTGGATCGTTTAAGTTGGATTTTTATTACTTTCATATTCAAATATTTAATCTTGCTTGAGTTGCTTCATATATATCACACTACTAAAAAAGAACTTTCATAAACATTCTTTTAGTAACGGTTACTCAAGAAAAACATTAATGAAAGTATCTGGTGATAATTTGATTTTTTTTTTCTAAAACCTTTAGCAATAGTTGTTAGGAAACAACCGTTGCTAAATTGCTACCCGGAAAATAAAAAAAAATCGAAAGACTTTCAGCATCGGTTCCTACGGAAAATCGGTGTCGAATATTCAACTTTCAAAAATGATTTTTTACTAATAACCGTTGTTAAATCTTTATTTTTTTTAATTTTTTCTAACTTTCGGCAACGGTTATTACAAGAAACCTGATGCCGAATGTTCAACTTTTAGAAACAATTCTTTACTAATAACCGTTGTTGAATCTTTATTTTTTTTTAATTTTTCTCTAACTTTCCGAAATGGTTCTTTTTAAATAACTGATGCTGAATGTTCTGAAGGAAAATCTCCTGCCAGTACTAAATGTGCTTAATTTCGAATTTTAACGGTTGCCCCTTAAATCCACCCCCTATTGGGCCTTCTAAGTTCTAAAATCATCTCTCTCTCTCTCTCTCTCTCTCTTTCTCTCTCCTGACTATACTCTTTCTCCTTCAAACCATGTCTCTCTCCCAGCTGAGTTGCTGCACACAATCCTTCCTCGCCACGTCTAGCATCCCAACCGAGCCGCTGTTTTCACCTCTCTCTCTCCTGACTACCCTCTCTCTCTCTCTTAAGGTTAGTACCCTAATTTTTTATGTAATTATTTTATATTAGATGTCATTAGTTTTATTATGGTTAAATTATTATATTATATAATTAGTTTATGTAATTAATTTATATTAGATGTTGTTAGTTTATGTAATTATGATTATGAATTGTGTTTGAATTATAGTTATGAATTAGTTTAAATAAAGAGGTGGAAAGAGTTGAAAATATTTGAAAATTTTATTTTCTATTTTAATAATTTCTACATGCCTCATAAAATTGAAAATAAAAAATAATAATTTCAGACGACATATAAAAAAAATTTCTGAAATTTCAGAAAATTAAAATCTAAATTTAGAGGGCTCAGACGATATTTTTTAGGCTCAAAATGGGGGGTTATTGGTTTGACCAATAATTAGATCATTTTACGAGCTTTTTCAAAAGGTATTAAACATTTTCTGCAGACTTTTCTATCAAAAGTTATACATGTTTGAAACTCAATATTTCATTAATAATTTTCTGAAATTTCGAAGATTTTTTTATATATCGTCTGAAATTATTTTTTTTTATTTTTCAACTTTGACTGTATTATATAAAGCATGCAGAAATTACTAAAATTATTAAATTTAAAAAATAAATATTTTTTAATAAAGGATACTAATTAATAATATATACATACTTATAGAAATTGATTTATTTTAAGTTTTATAATTTCAAAATTTTCTGAGTTAGGATTGAAGGTGGCACTGATAATATATTTTTTTTATAGGCTATGAAACCCCCGTCATACTCTCTGAGTGACACCGAGGAGGTACGAGCTATGGTTATGAGATTTCTTACTTATACTATTTTATTTTGTACATTGAAACTATATGTTTTGTTTATTAATTATGTGAATTTGAAATATGTGATTGTATGATTTTAATATTGTGATTGTGTGAATATTGTTTATATGTTATTATTAGATTATATCGTATATATAAATTAGAATTTACATATTATGTTATATGACATATGTTTAATTTTAACTAGCAATTATCGAGCTAATCACAGAAAATGAACATGTTATTAAAAAAAAGTAGCTATAAGATACTTGTAAAAAAAAAATAGAATTAGCACCGGTTATTTGTTAATAATCGATGCGAAAAGTGAACCTTTGGTAACGATTTTTGGTTAATAATCAATGCTGAAAATCTTAACTTTAATAACGGTTATTCAAACAATCGTTACTAACTTTCAACGACCCTTCCATTACATTGATACTATAATCGGTGCTAAATGTATTTTAGAACTGCTTTCAAAGCTTTTTTTTTTCTAATAGTGTCAATTCTTTAAATCAGATTTTACATATCCCTATATTATAAGATTTGTTAAACTATGTTACCTATCTATCTTGAATATATTAATTACTGAGACCTCCATCTTCAAACTTTGAGAGCATAAAAATAAAAAATAAAAAGAAGAGATTTTGATCCGGTTTGATGGAGTAAAATACCACACAGTTCCCACATTATGAGGCTCAATTAATATTATTGCACCAACAGAATTTTGTTTTCTTTTTCATGATTGTGGGGTTTGTATAGCTAGGTTGAGAAGTTATTTTTCAAGAGACTAGGCAATTGAAGGAATGCAAATTTTAAATACATGCAACCAAAATTAATAAATAGGCAGCCACCTACCTCACCTCTCTTGCATAAAAAATGCCACAACCAAGTTGCACTAGTACTATCCTCCCAGTTGAGAGAAGAAAAAGAAAAAGAAAATAAAAAAGTACCCATAAAACAAAGGGTAGAAAAGGAAATAAAGTATTTTTTTTCCTCTGCACCGCACAAACCGCCGACACCATACACCATTCATTGGTCTGCTCTAACCTTGTCTATTCTCTCATTTTTACCATGTATATATATATGCCATTTCTGCACTAACCTCACCAATGTTTGCATTTTTCATATATACACTGATACACAAACATATATTTTTTTCTAAAAAATAATTTAATATTCCGTTAATTTTTCTCGCAAAATTAACTTGGATCATTGTATATTTTTTTCACAAGGGTTCATTGGTTAATAAAAATGGTCAACAAAACAACAAATGCACGAGAATTAATTTAGTTAATTAATCTGTTAAAGCAAACTACGCTTGCATCGGTCTAAAGAGATACATCTAATCCAGATGAGCTGTAAATCGTTCATATTGGAAGCTAATTAATTCCACGTCAGATGAGATGAATCTATATGCTGAGGTAAATTTGAGTACTGTTCTTAGAAAATAAATTAAACCTCAGTCAGCGGTAAAATGATAAATCCAAAGCATAAAAAAACTTAATTTTTTTTTCATCTATATATATTGCTCATAGATTATCCTCAATTAATTGCATCTGAGTTTAGTGTTTCATTAGAAAAAAGTTCATCTAAGATAGCTGTAAATTTATTTTTAATTGAGCTATTTCCATTACTACATTTACATCGATCATATGTTGTAGATGTATTCCAGGTAGCTACTTAATTTTTGTAATACTTTTCGCATAACTATATATTGAATAATTTCTAAATAACAATTCTCTATATATATCCTCCTTCATACCGCCAAAAGAAAAATAGAAAAATCAAAATAAATAGATCAACAATTAAATAGCAATCTATAGGATAAATAACCTAATCATATATCTATTTTTACTATTTTAAAGTATTTAAATGAACTAATTATTTTTAATTAAAATTCCAAGGCATTATAAATTTGTTTATGATATTGCTTCACATTACGATGCTTCTATATTTGTGACACCATTATATAATATAAAAATGATACCTGGATTGATTTGTAAAAGTTTTGAAGAAAAAATAGATAGGGGTACAGGGTACTTGCAAGTTGAGTTGCACCATTGCACCAAAAAGAGGCACATAGAAATCATGAGTGCAATGCTATCCGCATGCATTCAAGCAATGTGAAACTAAAACACAACATAGCGCAAGGAAACATTCTCCTAAACAAAAACAATAAACATGCACCTAACTGAAAGGGATGAAAAACTATTAATCCTCATCCAAAGAGAGCTCCTAGATTACAAGTTTACAACCAACAAACCAATGAATAATTTACTAGCTAATTAATGCAACATTGCAACTAGTTATACACTCAAGTCTCAGTTCAATTCTAATACACAATATCATAGACAAACTAATTAATGGCCAGCTCCACCATCTAACAAGCTGCTGATAGATCGGGCCTTTACTGTTGGCACAATGTTTCTCTTTTTTCTCACTGCCTCATCAGCTGATCCACTCTCAGACAAGTTTCTCTTGTTCTCAGTGCAACCCAGTTGACCTCGAGTCGCATTACTCATGTTGCACGTCCTCCCTTTGCCGAGATGGTGTTCACATAACAGGTAACCAACAAGTGTTGGCTGACAGCACCGCCATCCCCTGCCGTTCACACGACTACACCTTGACCCCTCTAATAACACCGCCGAATTGCGCGTTGTTTTCTTCTCTTTTACAACCATGGTTTTGCATTCTTTTTGCTTGTTTTTCATCATAGTGCAATCTGGTTTTTTGTCTTGACAATTCGTTGCCCTTCAATTAAAAGGAAACAGTAACGTGATAAGCATTTTATAACATTTCGCTACTACTACAGACTGTTCAATGGTATTGATGCCCACTAATATAATTTTTTTTAACTAATTGTATAATACATAGAAGGGGCTAGCTATCAGAGGCCTAGCCAAATGGGGTGCAGGGGTGCATGTGGCTTTAAGAGCGAAAGATGGGGATGGTGGATGACATGTATGTATGTATGTATGTATGTATGTATGTATGTATGTATGTATGTATGTATGTATGTATGTATGTATGTATGTATGTATGTATGTATGGGTGGATGGATGGATGGATGGATGGGATGATGGGATGTGTGATGATGATGGGTGCAGGCTGGGATGTAGGATATTAGCAATGTTAATAACTGGGGATGTCTGCTCACCCCTCAGGCTTTTTTTTTTCTGTTTAATTTAATTTAATACTCACCTGAACTTGTGAAATTGTAAGGCGACAAAATGTCTCTTAACCAATCACGCTCTAGCTAAAACCTCGATAATTATTTTTTTAAGTACCTGTTGGCAGTACTGACTTGTGCATTTCTTCTAGATTCAGCGAAGCTTTCACCCCCTTTCTTCTCTAATTCAGCCTCCTCTTTCTTCAACAAGAACTGAAACAAAACAAATCAATCAATTAATCCCAGGATCCCACCACGAAATTAAAATAAGAGAAGAGATGGCAATGGTGCAACAGATCTAAAAGCCAAGACCGGAGATCGGATGGAATTACCTGAGGAGGAGAGAGAGGGGTGGAGGATGGAGGAGAGGGAGTCGAGGAAGCATGGGAATTTGTTGGGAGGAGATCGGCATTTGGGTGCAACACTCGTTCGACCTTTACTGGAGCTGCAGTCTCTACGGTTTGCTCTGTTGTTGGAGAGTCTGGTTCTGGGGCTAATAGAGAGATGGCAGTAGCAGTTGATGGATGAGAAGGGAGAAGCAGAGGAGGAGAGGTGAGGAGAGGTGGGAATGGGAGAGATCGCCCTCGGATCCTCATGGAGGGGAGAGCTTGCGGGGGTAAGCGAGAGAGAAATGGGTTGGGGGAGAGAGGTCTGATGATGGGAGAGAGAGAGAGAGGGGGGTGAGATTTTGGGAGTGCAAAAACCCTGGCCCGCTCAAAAAGGCCTAAACAAATAGAGCATTCTCTTTCTTCATTTACATTTGTTTTGTTCTTATATGTACTTAACATTTACTTTGCAGCTCTCACGGCATCCCAATTTGCACCCAAATTTAACCAAAATCTGTACCGTTTAGTTTAACGTATTGATCTTGGTTTCAAATACAACGAGATATTTTGTCTCTATTAGATACGGGTTGACAAGTTTGGAAAAGAAAGGGCCTGTTATTCCTTATTTTTTTTTAATTTAATGTAATGTTTAACACCATCACAATCATTAGTTTATATACTACCTACTCATAATGATCTATTTAAATTATATGACACGTAGAACCGCAAATTTAGTATAGTGATGATAGGTCTCGTCTGTTTATGAACACATACAAATTTAAATTTCATAAAAAATATTTAAAAAATAAATATTAAAATTAATAAAAAAATTATATAACACCTAAACACGACACGATCCAAACATTTGTCGTGTTCAACTGTTATCAGTCATAATATTAGATGTGCCATGTAGAAAGTGGGCCAACTCGATACGACATAATTAAATGTCAAATACGCACGTAGCACGTGGTAAATATATATGTTATAACACAGGATAGATACATTCAGTACAAAATTGACAGGTCAAGCATGGTTGGACATGTTAGAACATGAGTCCGCTTTTTAATTAAAAAAATAAAAATTGTTTTCTTTTTTACAGTTTAATTGGAGAGGAGCCGAGCGCCATTGAATTTTTGTGGCGGGTTGTTAGTATCACAACAATGGTGTCAAAGGGCAATTAATTAGTGACTAGCCGGAAAGAGAAACCATTGATTTTCTACGGTGAGTTTATTTTTTTTCCAACTTTTCTAATTTCGTTGAAATTTAATTTGTTTTTTTTAAGTTTGTTACAACATTTTTTAAGAATTTGAAAAAAAAATATATAGACACAAAATAATACGTGCAAATATATTATATCAATATGTGTGTCGTGCTTTTATAAAAATTATGTACCTCATTTAATCAAAAATTACAACATGATATGTTTAAATCATAACACATACTTACATGACAAACGACATATATAAGTTACAGTATGTGCATGTTCAGTTCGATATATTTATTTAGCACATCAATGTCTGACACATACAAATACAACACTGTATATTTATTATTCACTGCCCACTGGTATGAACGTACTTAAAGTTGTTTGTTTCTAATAAATCATTTTTCTGATTGTATAACTGAAATATGAAATTGGTGATATATATAATGTTAATATATATACCTCTTTCATATATAAGAAGGATGATTCGAAGGTGCATGGAGAACGAGAGGACGTAGTTTCCAATAGAAGGACACTATTTTCTTGCTTATTAATAGAATGGTGGGCCAGTATTGATAAAATATAAAAAAGGAATGTGTGTAAAATAAAGAAGGATGGTGGCATGGTGCAGTTTGATTGCATCCCATCAGCCTTGGAGCACGCACATTACATGGACAATGAGAAATCAGATCCTTATGACGTGACATGTGCCACCATAAACTCAGCTACACCCGGTTTACGCTGCAGCCCGATCCTTATCACGTGACCTAACTCCTCAGGCACCATGCACTCGGCTACACCCGGTTTACGGTACAGCCGTACATAGTTGATTTACGTTTTTCTCCGTTTTTCTTTTTATTAGAATCGAAGATTCAGAACCTAATAATGCATCTAGTCATCTCATTGCTCGAAAATTAAATATCCAAAATATGCAATCTGTTGACATACGGTGTTTCATTAACGAAAAAATGTTGAAATAGTTAACGAGTATATACAAAAAAATATAGTTTTATAAAATTGTGATGTTTGTTTAGAATATTAGCCGCATCTTGGAAATTTTCATAATTATGACCTCTTTAATTCTATCTTCCTCCGTTTTATGAACATTATTATCTCTCAATTCTTGAATATCAATGTACTATCAACCACTTCGCATTGAACGATTTTTCAAACAAGCCTTTGTCTTGGATTTTAGAGCCTTTTTATATAACAAATGATTAGACAAAAATGAGAATCAACTTTAAATGTTCATAAAAAATCTCATTTCGATTTCATATCTGTAATCTTTTACACGAAAAAATTATTTTTGTCATTAAACTAAAAATTAATTTTCAATAAAATATGAATATTGATGGAGTTAATGTTGGAACTTTTTCGATATTTAGAGATTGCATATGACAACTTAGTTTCAGCTCAAATAGGTTCACTGACCTCATAACTAACCTTTCCAAGTCAATATATCAATGGGTCGTGCCAGCCGGCCGAGCCATTGATAGGTCGGGTTGGATCTAGTTTTTCAGCACCGTTTGTAGTCACTGTTATGGGGTACCTTGTTTTTTTTTTCTCTTTACCCTTTTTCCTATTTAAATTAATTAATAGCCTGATGATTAGTTTATCTAATTTATTGGGTTTTGATGCGGAATGATTTAACCCTCACTTCCCCCCTCTCCAATTAATTATTTCCACTCAAGGATTTGGCATTTTTAGTTGGTCGACTTTGATTGGAGGCCCAGTGTAAAGGTGCTTTTGCTAATTTACTACTGAAAATGATTTCTGATCAAAGTATGACAGTGGTCCTGATCACAGCAAACTCTACATGTGCTGCATGCTTAATTACCAACAACAATTCCACACCAAATCATATAATACGAACTTCTTTTTTTGTCTTTGTATTAAGAAAATAGTGAGTGAGTTATTTTCCTTTATGTTTAATGTTCAAAATCTCATTTTCATTATAAATCATATAGAATTCAGATCATGGAACTATGGAAGTACAGAGTTGTTCTTACAACTCTTTAAGTGCAAAAACAATATCTAGATTTTAGATATTGTTTTGCACCTATATGTTGTTAATTTGCAGTTCTACTGGTGCAAGTGCAGCTGCTAGTAGCTAGTCTCGCATGGCCTCCATTGCATGCAACTGTTCTTATATATGCCCAGTTGCAACACTCCTTTTATTCAGGGACTAAAATATAATTTATTGGCATGTACTCTATTAATTCTATAGTGCACAGACATTGTAATCTTTTGAGAATCCTAGCTAGCTAGCTACAATTGCAACCATTTGTGTGCAACTGTTCAACTTGTAGTTAACTGAGTGTTGACTTGGAGAAATATTTTGTACGTAATTGAAAGCATTTAAATCAGAGGTGCCATAAGTGCATTATGAATCAGGTCAAGATATTTTCATATTTCTATATGTTAAGAATTATTTTTAATTGTATTTTATATATATCGGTATTTGTTAATCATTAGTCTTATTCAGATGCTATTTTTATTTATAAAATAATTGGACAATAAACGAATGATAATTAATTATCAAATAAGACAATAATTTATTAATATAGTCCAATAAATAGAAATAAATGATATGCTACTTTGTGTACAACATGTACACAGTATAATAAACTACAACAGAAAAAAAAAGTATATTTCTTGTTCTCATTATTTAAAAAGAAGTATAGATTACTTATAAAAAAAATTATATCAAATATTATATAAATGAGTAAAGCCAGGTGAGCTTAAGCTCATGAAACTGTTTGGTAAGTTTAATTCAAAAACATATTGAATCGACTTTAAACGACAAATCCAAATTGCTCAATAAATTTTTCATATCAAAATATCGTAGAATACCTAAATTTTCTATTTTTAGAATTGTCTAACTATTTTTTTCAATTTTTTTTGAAAATGGCCTATTCATATATAAAAACATTCATTATTTTATTATTATTTTAGAATCATTTTCAAAAATTTGAAAAAAAAATAGTTATAAAACTCTAAAAATAGAAAATTTGGGTATCCTAGGAGATTTTAATATGAAGAATTTGTTGAACTACTCAAATTTATCATTTGAAACTGCTTCGATCATTTTTTAAGTTCATGCTAGCTTTACTCTATATAAATTGATCTCGCTATAATAATGAATAATTTCAAAATTATCATATTTGATGATTTTGTATTTATTTAGTTATATATCCTATGGAATAAAAAGTATGAAATATCTCTTATTCGTACTTCTATTTAATTTAGTTACTATACTAATAAAAATCAGTTTTATTACAACTTTATAAAAAAAACTAATGAAAAAGGCTCATTATATGTATCGTCTTAACGAATATGATATGAGTCCAAACTTATCGTAATGCCAAATTGCCTGCAAAATGAAAATCTAATGAGCTGCATGCAAGATTGCAAGTGCACCAATTAGTCGCTCATCCCCTGCATAAAATTCTCAGCAAAGATTTCCTCCTTGTCTGTTTTGAAATTGATGCTTGCACGCCTTAAATTTTTCTTCCCTTTTTTTTGTATGAATTTAAAGGTCCGCGCGCGCAGGTCCCGAAAGATGATTATACTTCGTTGGACTGATGTACAAGAAAATGAAAAGCACATGTATACACTCGAATATATATGCTTCATCATGATATATACCCACTTAATTAATTAACTTATTAGCAAGATGCACAAGTGGTGGTGGGTTAGAGCGGCGAAATGTCAGGCACTGTTTTTCTTATGCTTATATATATCTCACATCAAATCCTACCAGAAACAGGAAAAGACAGAGATTATACAGGAACAGGCTGTCAAGAACTACTCACAAGAAGGTGGGTTAATTAGCGAGGTCAAATTATCTCTCTAATTGGATATTAGCCATGCAGAAAGCAGATCAATTAAGGGGAGCAATGAGATTAGCTGTATAATTATAAAATATTAAAATCCAAGGGGGGGCATGTGAATTAAACCAAAAACTCACTTCTTGTCTCGTACTTGTGGGATTAGCTGGATGGAGTCTTGAATTCTTTTTCTGGACAAGGAAACCGACAGAGAGACAAAAGCCACCTGGCACCCAGGCCAGGCCTGGTTCCTGTGTGGTCCTGCCTCGTGTGGTGCATACTGTATCATGCGTGTTACGGCAGCAGCATGTTGGAAATGCAATTCAGTGCCGTGTGTGATGCGTTACATATACCTACATACACTGGCACTGTTTCAAGTCCCATGAATCCATCTCAAGCCAGCGAAAATGAAATAAATATCCAACAAATTTGCCCAATGGTTTCAGCAGCGCAGTTAATACAAGATCATATAAAGCTCCAATCTGGTAAATTAACTTATCTGACTACTCAATGCTAAGACCACCTTTTGACTTTTTCATTATTTGATGAGAAATAATGATGCGCGTGACGCAAATAAAAAATTGCTGATGGCATTTTAATTGTGGCAGTAAGCAGCTAATCGTTTGTTGAAGAATTTGAAGCATGCATCGGATAGTTGCATACAGCTATTTAGAAAAGCATCCTCGGATACTAATCAAGATTAAGGGCGTCACCTTTTTTTGCTTAAAAAAAATGAAAGGAAAAGCATCCTCGGATACGATCCTGAGCTTCTATCCTCAATTATACGCAAAATAAAACAAATTTTGCATGTCAGGTCAATAATTGACAAATATTTTTCTTTGTGCCCACATGGAAGTGGAGTCGTATCAATATACAATAGCCTCGGTACTTTGTTTAAAACATGACATGGGTTCCTTTCTCTTCACTACTAGTACTAGTTCGCTCATTAGTGATTTTCTTACCTACCATAGAGACAAAGGAGAGAGCCGTTGATCAATTTTAAAAAGAAAATAAAATGGTCGCAATACTAAAAGAGATCTATAGGTTGATGAATTATATACTTCAACTAAAATATAACACAGCCAAACTATAAACAAATTAGATTACAGCAGTACACAAACTAACATTAAGATCAGTACTGTTACTAAAGCAGGGGATCTAGAGGTAAACAGCAAATTGCTTGCTTTTCATCCATTTCTAGAAGATGGGAGAAAATGAAATCGATTAACTTCACCAAAGGTCACTCAACTTTGTACTATATCCGCCTTTTGTGGCTCAATTTTCATTTATCTAATTTTGATCACCAAATATTAATTTCTTCAAATTAGTCACCATGTCCATTATAAATTGAAGTTGCACACAAATTATAAGCTAGTTTTTCAAATTATTAGTTCTGAACTAATACTATGTCAAACTACAGATGTGAAATCAATAATTTTCAATTTTCTTTAATATCATTATATGGATTAGATTGGTGAAACAGTTTCAAATTTTTCTAAAGCCATATGATTGCACATATTTCTTATAAATTGTCATTACCAACAATTTGCTCAACACATCATAATTCAAGAATTAGTTTGCAATTCATGTGTTGATGACTTCAAACTGTACACAATGACTTAATTTTGATAAAACTTGAGCCTAATGACCAAAATTGGATAAACTAATGTTGAATGACCATATGTGGATATAGTATAAAGTCGAGTGACCTCATGTGAAATCTAACCAAGTAAAAATAAACAAAAAAAGCAATTGATCATGTAAGATTCAAACTTCTGCAAATTGAGCCTAATGGGGAAAAAACTTCACCGCATGATAGAAAATGTGCGGAATGGTGCATTATGTAGAATTGTGGATGTTTCACTGCGCCTCAAGCACCTCTTCCTATACCTCCATGCCACTTGGATAAGTTTCGCAGCTCTCTCTCTCCAATACGGTGACTCGTACCTGTTGTGGCCAAATGAAACGAGATAAATCTAATCATATAGAAGCCTATAAGGTTGCCTAATAAGTAAACTTCTAAACATAAAGTTATTAGATCAAATAAAACCAAAATGCTAGCATAAAATTACCTAATTGCCCCTTGGACGCGAGGGTTGCGTAGGACACGTGAGAACAAAGAGATGACTTCTTCTAAATCATCTGCTTGTAATGCAAATGCCTCAACATTTGTGAGGCACCTAACAGTCCTAGTTGAAAATAAGCGCAATCCCAGATATCTGCTCTTCCCTCCCTCTATGAAATACAAAAAATATTTTATTAATCTCAAATTCTGACAGTGAAATTTCAAGTTTACCACAAAGAGCGTAAAGGTTCGAAAGGTACCTTTGTAATGGCCTGAAGAGTGCTGTTCCAAGTACCAGGTGATGAGCTCCTCGCCACACACATCACCTTCTTGCAATGAGGCCACATGTCCATCAACCCCAATACTTTCCAACTTACCCCTCACAATAAATACCATTTTCTCTACAGTTCCCCCTTGGTACAACAAGTTGCTTCCTCTTATGTACAGCTTTTGCCTCAGTTTCTCACAAATAGCATCCAAGATTGGCTCATCTAGCAAAGAGAATATCCTCACCTGCAGCTACTGCTTCGTTAGGAGTAAATTTGACTGAAGGATTGTAATTAATGCTTTCAGTTCTGGACAAATTATGTTAGTTCCAGACTAGTCAAGTCCAGTATTAATATGATCTTTGGGCTGTTCATGCATATTTCTTGACTGCAATTTGGATGGAATCTTTTAATTATTTGTGTTGCAAACATTAGATTCTAATCAAATGACAAAGGAGATATAATTAAAAATCTCTCCAGTACAGTAAGATACAAGTTACCAGTCAGAGATCTGGAAGATATATCCAAGTACGAATACAGCCATAACAGTAATTAATGAATTTCAAATATACAGAAGCTCAGCTGATATAAACCTTAGCCTAATTTTGGCGTCTAAGATATTTTAACCATCAACAGTGCGAACAAGCAAATAACAACCACCATCCAAAGAAGAATTAAAAGTATTTTCTACAACACAGACCTTATTGAGAAACTTAAAGAAATGACGCCGTATATCCCTTTGAATGTCCTCCGGCAAGTTCGACAGCAACTCTTCTTCATTCACTCCATGAGTGGCTGCCCAGCTAAATCTTTCAGCATGTCTTACTCTCCTACAAATATATAAAGGTAAAAGAGTAAATCAGCTCAGTAATATCACCACTAGTCTCTTTTCATCCATAAGCGCCAGTAAGCTCAAGTACCATATCCATATTACTTATTAACGTACTTTCTCAAATCTGCTGGTAGACGCCGGTGACTCATCCACTGCTCCACATCACGCCGCCTCAGTTGCATCTCCAATCTCCTGGCAACAGAAGTACCTCGAATTATTACTGCTGAATATTCTACCACTGAATACAAATTACTGAAAACTTGAAACAAAATAAAATGATTTGATATTCATAGTACTTCGAGCTTACAATACCTTCTGTCTCGCAAAATGAAAAAAAGCTAGACAAGTAAAAAGAAATAGAGCAAGGTGAAGAACACTAAAAGACCGAGCATGTTGCCAAATGAGAAAATGAAAGAAATTTTCGACCTTCTTCCAAGGGCTTGAAGAAAGTTCTGCATGTTGCCAATTAGCAAAGCGAAGAGCAGCAGACCAAGACCAACAATGGCCATTGTAAAAAGAACTTCCCATACAAAATAACTCGGTTCTAGATTGCCGGCCAATGTGCTTATTTGCTGAAATTTAAAAACAGTCACATAGAAATTTGCATTTGCAAGAGCAAAATATAAATGGGGGAAAAAAGAAGGTTTTGTTCTACCTGAAATCCCCAAAATAAAGAGTAGATGTATCGGGTAATCACACTGTGCTTGGTAGTTAGAAGAACGGCCTGTTGATAAATTCCATAAGAAAACTGATCCGAGTCAGAATCCAAACAATTACTGGATTTATCATAGTCAATCCATGCTTGTCTAAATTGCTTGCTAGAGGTGTCAAAGTCTCCCCCACGCCCACAATCTATCAAGGATGAGCAAAGCGTCTTGTTGAAGCTGGCACAAGTGTCACGAAGACATTGATTTACCCTCTGAAAAAAAGGAGAAAAAAAAAGAAGTATTCATCACATAATTAAATTTTATCCTATAATGCAGAAAGGACAAAGCCAAGGCTGAGCTGTCTAGGAATTTTAGCATTGTAACATCTAGCCACATAGGTTGCATAAAGGCTTGCAGATGTGTTTGCCCATATTGAATAAGGAGAGAAATATGCAATGACAAAATAAATTTTCATTCAAATTACTTTAGCTTTATGTTAGAAGTAATGAGGCTACAGAAAAGCAGGAGCTTAAACATAAATCCCACAACTAACCTGTAGTCCAAAAAGGTACCAGCACGAACCGACAACATGACCAGCGAGAACAAACATGAGAAGATTAATTACAAAATTGGCCCAAGCTGACTCAAATATGAAGCCACTAGCAGACTGACCACCCAGCAGTGGCACAAATCTGAACATTCTGGGGATGTACTGGAGCAAAACTGTGGCACGCAACATATTTTTGGCATAGTTTGCTGCAGAAGATCCAACATACTTTGGTATGACCACCAAAATCATCACCTTAGGGGAAAGAAGATATGACAACGAAACATAAGCAAGTGTATGCCATTTACAAGAAATTGATAAGTGTATGTAGTTTTATTGTGGGATTTTACCAGTAATTAATGGTAGCACGGCACAAGATAGTTTGGTAATTATTGAAAAGACAGTGAGAAAAAATAAAGAATCTATAACAACCTCGAATGGAGCGGAAGAACAACAATCTTGAAAGCTATTATTCATAAGAATATATAACTTACCTGAGGAAGTGGAAGAACAACAAAGAGATCAAAAATAAAATATCCATGCAGATAATGGAGTGCAATTTTCCTGGGTTCGGATACTAGCTCACCCGCTCCCACTACTCTCGACTCAGGAGCAACATAAGCTAGTCTAAACTGAAAACAAATGCAATGTTGTTTAAGTACCTAAATAAAGAATCACTAGGTTTCACTTGGATTACCTCAATTGTTTTGAATTTGTGAATAAAAATTTGAAAGAACCTGAAGAAGCATGTGCAGAAGATAAATAATATCAGTGATGCTCCTAACTACAGAAATCGCTGTTCCAAATGACCAATTTAGCACCATACATTTATTTGTCTGAACAGAGAAAAATTGTATAAACAAGTCAGCACAATTGAGCACCTCACTTTTTACTTGAATACAAAAAAAGGAGTGTGACATATAACAAACAATTCAGTATTTGTATCACTTTCCTTTAATCAAAAGGGAAGAGAGAAAGAAGGAAGAAAGACATATGCACCTTCTCAACAGAGAGCAGAAAGAAAAATAGGGGGTCAATAAAAATGGCTACAAGGCATGATATTACGAAAAATTTATTCCATTGCTGAACAACTTTAGTATGTGGATTCATGATGGGGAAGTAGGATAAAACATTTGCAATTGATTTTTTTGCCCATCCATCAACATCGCCATATCTTATGTTATGCAACTGCAAAACAACATAAAAAGACAATTTATCTGTCAGAAAAAAAATAGTATATAGGTGGACAACCACCAGACAGTGACAGAGACAGACCTACTGATACATATGTGTATTTAATTACAGTTAAGACATGCATTTCATCTATTAGATATGCTGTCTTCATTTTCATTCTCCACATCTCTCATTGTGTTGTCCCTAAACCACATAACTCGCACCCCTATAAGGATGCCCAGAAATTTTAATGCAAGATGGTTCAATCAATGCTAACATTTTGTAATTTATATAGTCATGTCGTAAAGCACTACTATTTTCTTTCAAGTAGCATCCTTCAAGAAGATAAAAGATATGTTTATCTCAGTAATTTAAAATATGTAATGTTGGCAACAAAAATATTTTCCGTCAGAAAAAAATTCTTCATAATGCTATAAGCTGATTAAATTCGTCTTCTTGTTTATTCAGTGACTGCAACAAAGAACTATCTTTGCTTGCATGAAGAAATTTCAAAAATTTGTTTGTTGAGGAATATGGGCAATTGGATTGGATACAATCCTAATAAAAGCATGAATTGAAGATTAATACTTGATTTCATACAATAAAGTAACTGCAACAGTGTGTTTCTCTTTTCTTAGGTCATTATTTTGCCTTCACACTCATAGAGTGCGATTGGGACTATACAAATCTGAAGTCCAGTGCAGAACAGATTTTGCTATGCATATTTCCACCACTAAAGAAAACACAGAACAGGTTCGACGCAATTAAGACAAAACCAGGTTTATTCTAGGTAACTGTTACCAACTGGAACAATGAAAGTTTCAGCATATAATCAAAGTTTTGTTCCCAACCAGACAACAACAAAACAAGAGCTTTAAATAACAACTAAAAATTAAGAAATAAATAAAAGAGGCACCTTACTATCAAGAGAAGCATAGCCTCTGTAAAAGTTGCTTCTTTTTGACTTCTTATACGCAGCCGGGCATTCAGTACAATCAGGGTTGTTGCACAACCCAAGTGGACCTGACTTCAACAAATGATCATTTCTCTTGACATGGTCATGGTACCAATCACTCCTTCCCAGTTCCTCTGCCATGACAGTGACCGAAGTGCTCGGTATATCGTTTGTCTGGTTTCCCTGAGAAAATGGTGCGGGGAGGTTATCTTTTCTCTTGAAACTTTGTAAGGGACCACTCATGGTAACAAATTGAGGTGGCTTTTGCATTTGTAAGGGACCGGTATGGGAAACAAATGAGGGGTTTGAGAAGCTCTCATCTGATGGTATTGACATGGATGCACTTCTCATGGTGAATCGCTTTAATTCGACATTTTTGGATAACATCGGTATATTGTCTTCATCACTGTCTTTCTCTTGATCAGACATTGTGAAACCCTGGGAATTAGGAAGGTTTTAGAACTACAAACTAAGGAATTATTTGAACCTTTTTTTTTCCAAAATTTGTTATTAGCTAACTATTTTTTTTTTTTTGCTCAAAGAGAAAAATTACTGAAATAATCATTTAATTCTAGAGATACGACAACAATTGAAATTTGAAACCTAAGATGAGCAGGAATTACCTCGCAGCTGGAAGCGGGTAGAGTAGAAAAAAGGAGATCAGCTCACCGTACTCGTGAGAGGAGAGAAGAAGGCGATCGATGCGCGTGATTGAGGATTGAGGAAGAGGAGAGAAGCTCGGCGTTCTTGCTGGGAGGGAGGGGGGAGGGGGAGGGGGAGAGAGAGAGAGAGAGAGAGAGAAGTTGCTTAGTGTTGTCGAAACGGAAGGAGAAGTTGGCTTCTTAGTGCTGTGTCGTGTCGTGTCCTGTGTGGTGTGCTCTTCTATTTTTTTAATTCAATTTTACACCCGTCAACTGGTCAATGTGTCAGGAAACAGAAGGAAAGTTTCCTCTTTTGTCGGGTACACGCTGTGGAAAAGTCTCCCTTTAAGAAAAGACCCGATTTCCGTGTGACTTTCTGTATAGCGAACTCGTGATAGGGGAGCTAAAGACGATGTTTTGGCCCGCTACAAATACCTATGTGGAAATAAGATCCGGGATATCAGGATATAAATATAAAGCTTTTATGTTGTAACGTATTTGCTCTATAGATATAGTCCGTCTCATAAATTTTATTGAGGTAGCCATAAGGTCTCCGTCGAATTTTCGAAAGATTTATCTGCTAGATTTAATGTTAACAAATTTGACAATCTTCAAATACAAAATTTTAATTTAAAATCTGACATAACAAGCATGATTTACATGAATCATATATCATTTTTACGGAAACATTTTGCACTTGTCATGATCTGATAAACGATTCGCGCAAAAATAATTTGTGCAAATTAGTATAGAATAGAAGACATGTTTAAATTCATGATTTGATAAATAATTTGCACAAAAATTGAAGGGTATTTAACTCCTTTTTTGTAATTTGAACATTGATTGATAAAAAATAAATAAAGAACTAGCCTGTATACAAAATAAACATACATTAACAGAAAAAAGAATCGAACAAAATTGAAGAGCATAAAAATAGAAAGACCTCAGCAACTGGGATCCACATCTATCATCAACTCATCAGAGTTCTGACTTACTGAGCATGAGGCGCTCTGAACAATCGAAATCGAATTTTAATCAAGCTTGCTAGATCATGATGTGCCTTTTTAGGAGGAAAGTATTGAGAAATACACGACGTGAATATGTCAAATTTATTATCCGACGACTCGGACTGTATTAGCATGACAAGACCTACTTATAATCCACAGTAAATCTAGCATAAGACAAATAGACACAAGAAGGAAATTAGCATGGCAACAGCTGAGAAAACTGATAGGTGGGAAAATAGAACAGAAAGTCAAGTACATGCTGCTTTGGTCTCTTAAATCACCAAAGTGGGATTTTTTTTTGTTTGAGATGAAATGAATTAAATTTCTCAACTTTAGATATCTATATATCTATATAGAATTTTTCAGTTGAGCTTCACACCTACAGTACAGTCTCTTATATAATAAAATATTGACTCAGTCACTAGATTAAAGATTAGATCTAAAAATAAAATAATAAAAAAACCATTAGAGGAAATGATTTTTAGAATGGGAGTTGATATATATATATATCAAAATCGATACTGATTTTATTATTAAAATTAAATAAGTTGTTATTTATATTAACGATTTTATTATACAACTTATTTGTACAGTATTTTTATTATTCAACTTAAGCGAGTTATTATTTGTATTAGTGATATTTGAATTGAATAATAAAAATACTGTAAAAAATTAAATTACATAAATGAAATAGTTGATATGAATAATAACTTATATAATATGAATAATAAAATCAGTATCAATTTGGGTATCTCTCAAATATTTTCCTTTTAGAATATATCTATATTTCCAAGTCTATTTTTGACAACTTTCACTTGTAGTTTTCCTTTTCAAATAAACAAGGTAACTATTTTTGTTAATTTGCAGTAATAATAAGTTAATAACGATTTATGAAGTGGTTGGATTTGGTCAGGATTGTAACGAGAGAGGGGAAGGGGTTGGGCCACAATTTATAAGGCTTGATGACGAAAATAGGTCATGGAGTCGTGACAGATCTAAGATTTAAGACGACATGTCGTGCCTCGAGCTTAGCGCAAATTTGATCCTATCCATTCCACCGTCATTCTAGGCGAAATATGAGTCCTTAATTGAAATGACTTCTCAAGTTCTTATTGCATTTTCACCTTAATTGAAATTCTTGTGTTTACATGGATAAGATGAAACGAGAACAGTTCATTTTTTACAAGTCGGACGATCAAAATAATAGATCGCATTCTGGCATCATCCGTCAAGTTTGACAGATGATTTAGACGGAAGGGCGAAATCATCGAATTACGATAAACCGTCTCTTTCCTACTTTTGATTATCCTCCACCTCTTCTCTCGTCTCTCTCGTCTCTCTCGTGTCCCCAACAACGAGAAGTGTACTAGTAACAATTGTAATTAATGCCTAGATGGTCCATGAGGAATAAGGAACAAGAAACTGTCCTCCAAAGTAACGCATCACAGGAAAATAACAGAAACACAATCAATGTATACAGCAAGCTAGCAAGGAAATCCTGAGTACAGAAAAAAAAGCATAAATTAAATCAAAAAGCAATGCTAAGAATCTCATGCTTTTAGGACGACTTTGTGCACCATGGTCTCCTTGTGGATTTGGTGGCAGCTCTTCTCGACAAGTTCTAGAAGCTTCTCCAGGTTGCTTGCCCAGGAATTGAGCACGTCATTGCTGTCCTTATCTGTCTGGAAGCACACTACTCCCATCGGTCGGTCAATCTTCGCAATCAGAGATTTTGACACCACCATATCTGATAGGTATTTCTCGGCCTCCTGCAGAGCAGATTATTAGCGAAAGAGAGAACAGACCTCCCCGGAATAAATCTTTGTTTCAATGTTATTCAAAGGATGACCAAACTCCCCCCCTTTCCTTTGTTTAGTCTAGATACATTTAAAGGGGAAGGATCACTTCACAACTATCTATCTTAACAATCTTGACAAACAATGAAAATCATTTAATTAGGAAATCCTACATAATAGACATGATTTATATGGCCCGCATATCATAACTACAAAAATCGATAAGATTCCACGCATGTTCTGTCGTTCATCAAGAGGTTTTTAAAGGTCCCTGATGCATCACCAAAAATAAATCCTTAAAATTGCATGGAATCTTTTTGGTAGCCAACCTATATGTACAACACTGGCCAATGGATAAACATAGGATGTGGGAAATATTCTACACTCATCATACTTGTTTGGTTCATACCATTTGCACAATTTTGAAACAACTGAAGAGAAGACAGGATATTTCTGATATTTTCAAGGAGTGCATAAAATTATTACGCATTTTGTGAAGCACAAAGAAACTTCATTCATAATCAAAACTCTCGCAAATTATACAAAAGAAAAGACGAGAATCATCACAATAAGGGGAAACAATAGGCATACCTCGAAGCTAAGGCAAAGCAGCTCAGATACCCTCTTCAATGTAATCCTTGAATAGTACTTTGAGACCACCAAAATATTCTGAAACAGCACACAGTTCATAAGTAAATGAAACTAACTACATAGAAAACAGTTGGAATGCTCAAAAAACAGATGGCATACACATGCACAAACATGGATGCATGTAAAACCATGCTAGTCAGGTGTTAAGGCACCACCCCTTTTGGTTCTTCTTACACTTTGACTCTATTTTCTCCACCTCTAAGCCATTGCAAGCTATGGTTTTAACTCCTAAAAGGGGATTCGAAGACAAACAGCCATAATACAAAAACACACACAAACACACACAAAAAACATACATGCTCAATGATGCGAAGCTTGAGGTCTTCGGCAGCTTTTTCACCGAGGGGCCCACCAAGCAAGTTCTTCTCATTTTCAAACTCAATCTTGTACATCTCCCACAGGCTCGTCCACTGTATCACCTCCATCGTCACTAATTGCTTGAGCAGCAGCCTATTCATTCAAATATTTAACAAAATATATCATCAGATCATATGTGATAATATTTTTTTTTGTTTTTGGTTCTTAAACTTAATTTTGAAGGGAAATTTACAGTCCTGTCTCTGAAAGTTCAAACTAGACTATACCCTTGTTGAATGAAAAAAGTTATCTATCACACATGGATCTGTATTGATTGACATGAAACTGAAATTATTAATTCCTTTCTGTGAATGAAACTAGCACCCCTTTCAACTCAATCAAAGAAACAATTGAGAAGAAGCATAGATTGGTCTTCTCAAGGAAACAGGAAAGAATGGGTACATATCACTTTTTCTGGGATAGCAGAACACTTGAGATTTTCCAGGGATATGTTATTTTCAGAGGCTTTCAGGAGTTATTTGATTTCCCTGTCTAAAATGCTATCCAAAAGAAAACCTACTTGAAGTTAGGTATTTCATTGAGATTCTTATCCTCCAAGGTGGCATTAAGAAGGCTTGATTGCATGGGGTCATGTGGGGAGAGCACCAGGTACCAACAAATCTTCCTCAACACCTACATGATTACAATAGAAAGTTCACAAAAAACTACTTCAACCATCAAATCTAAGAAGAGTAAAATAAATTTAAAAAAACAAATATTTACTGGAATCCACTGTGAAGGGTCCTCTTTAACAGCAGGGATATCGTAGATTGCCTTGTAACTACGGCATATCTCCAGGTATTCATTCTGATGGGAATAGTACCTAGAGAACATATAAAGATGCTTAGTACTGCAAGTAAAAAAAAAAAAGAAATTATAAAATAAAGGAAATGGATATATAAAGTACGTGATCATATGCTGGTAATAAATGCGCTTCAGCTCTAAAAGAGAAGGAATGTCTGCTGGTGCCTCCTCGACAATAGCATCTCCGTCCTTTGGTTTTTTCTTTTCTTTTGAGGGATCGATGTTGAAAACCCTAGGGCTGATTTTCCTTGCCAAAATCTGAGCCCTGACATAGTCCTGCTTGTCTAAGCACAACCGTACCTAAAGTTTTGTGTATAAGATGTCAGTTTATTTTTATATTCAACTTAAAATTTAAATATAGGTAGCAACAATCCTTTACACCACCTTCAGCTCTGTTTAGCAGTGTAGGATCAATTAAAAGTGAAATTTACTTGAAATCTTATCATCATAAATGAAGCTAAAGTTTCAAATCCAGCATTCTGGCTCAAATCAATATTATATATGTATCCAGCACATAAAAGGTTATTAGGTTTGGTCCACCAACCACTAATCGAAGGATTTGAAGATTGCAATGATCTCAATTTAACGCATTTGAAGCATTATAAAATGATATTAATGTTTAAATAAAATTAGACTCAAATGAACCTACATATCTAACAACACAACATTTTTTTTAGTTTTGGAACTTCTTGGCTTGGCTTGAGAAACCTTGTCAACATTGTCACAGTATCCTAACCCAATGTTACAGAGAACAAGCACAACATATACTTTACCTGTTCAAGAATAAATGCAATTTTCTCGGTCTTTGCCATTGCTCCAAAAGTTTCCACCTGGAGAACAAACAAATTACATATGAGCCTTCGCATTGCATAAAAGAAGTTATAATTTGATTAGAAAAAAAAGATAAAACAATTAATAAATGAACATTCTTCTCATATATACAAATGCCAAAACCAATACTTACAGCAACTTCTTGCATCAAATCAGCAGCCTCAGATATAAGTCCCTGTTCCTCCTTTATCTTTGCTAGTTTTCTGATAAGCCGTGCCCGTTCTATCTCTACGTATATCTGATAAGAGATAAGAAAACAAAACATGTATCATTTTTCATCTGCATTGCCAGTATGGTTCCAGTATTGAGTGTCTTGATGCATAATGTGTAAAGGTATACCTTGCCAGCAGAGACACTATTGAGTGTCTTGATCAGCTCAATACGAGTATCCAAATCAGGCGTCTCATCTATGTATTGCATTGCCTTTTGCACCATAGCTGTCACAGCCTGCGGAAAGAGGCAACAAACTCATAAATAAACAAACAAAAATATATTACATCCTTTGAGAAAGAAAATATCACAGAATAGCTAGCTCTTGTAGGACTATTTCATAAACACACAGTAAATAGAAATCCCATAGGAGATCAGAGAAGTCAGAAGCTTTAGCTAATTAACTCAGCTTAACAGAAACACAAGGCGATGCTTTCTTAGCCACAAATAACTAGATTACACCATGATTCATACTAGGAAAATTGTATGGATGCAATTTATGGTCAAAGAAATTGAGGTTCTAAACAATCTGAGACTGACTTCATAGTTTCTACACTCCAGATCAAATAGGTTCCACTTGATCGGGAAAAAGCTTAATTGGAACAAAGAATTCACATTAAATAGGAGCCTTCTTCCTAATAGTATTACTAGGATTCATTAATTCAGCTTTAGAAAAAACAATCATGCAATAGAATTCTCACAAGAACAATTCCTAATTTGTGACACAATAACTATTATTAAAATGGTAAGAGATTGGTTAATTTTTCATACACTGAACATAAATCTTCCTAGAATATTAATATGTTACATTATCATCAAAAGAAGCAATGAAATACATAAATTTTGCAAATGTTAGTTAGATAAATTGAGTAATGTTAGAAACATAACTGTTCAATTCAAAAGCCACACACAAGTTTCTGATAATTGGAATAGGTTCAACTCCCAGTGAGAGTTGTTGGTCCTGACTTTTAGTTAAAATTAAAATCCAATAACAAATGACAAGGATTATCAATATGTCCATTTAAAAACAGAAGATAACACAGACCTGTTTGAGTTGGCCTCTCCTTTTAGACAAAAGGACAATTTGGTCATTTAGTGTTTTCCAAGCCTTAGCTTGATAACAGAGCTCCACGATATCCACCACTGCCTTTCTCGTGCCGGCCACATCACCAGCCAGCCGCATCTGCTTTTCTACAGTTAACAAAGCCTCTATCTTTCCTTCTAGAGAGACATTGTCTTCCTGTTTTGTCCATATAATCACACAAAAAACTAATTTAACACTAACTTAAAAGTTATGATACAGTTCAATAAAGCATATCCGGATAGATCTTATGGCATTATTGAATAATAGAAGAAACGAGAGGGCCATAGGTGTGAAATAGGGTTTTCTCCTAATTTCTATAAGGTACTATGCTAAAACTGGCTACAAATTAACCTACTAATGAAATATTACTGGAAAAGAAAAGGAAAAAGTAGAATCCTCGACCCGTAACCAAAAGGACTCGAAGTGTGAAGTAGCAACCGTCTTCTAGGAACTAAATTCCAAGTACGAAATGGATAGAACGAGAGGGAGTTAGAGACGGAGCTCACCATGGCTGGATCGCAAGGCTGCGCGCAGAGCTTTGCTTTTCTTCTTTCCCACGCTAAGAACGGAGAGGAGAGAAGAGGAGAGGAGGGGAGGAGACGCGGAGCTGGAGAGTAGTGCTTTATGATATGTGGCGCTAATTGGGCCTGAAATACACCAATAGAAGGCCCAAGTTAAGAAAATGCGAGATCGATAAACCTCCTTTTTTAGGAAATTCAAGGCCCGTGAACGGCCTTCCTAGGAAAGAAAATGAGGATTGAAGTGTATGAAGTCCGAGTTTAATCAGGTCCAGCATCCGTTCTTAGCATTCGTGATGTTAAAAGATTTTAGGGAAAATACCCCTTTTGCTCTTAAACTTTTTTAAAAAAAATAAGTTGATCACTAAATTTTTATTTAAATTAAATTTATTTTTAAATTAAAAAATTAAATTGATTTTTAAATTTTTTCAGAAAAATTAAATTGATTCTTAAATTTTAAATTACAATAAATAAATCATTAATCTTTTGAAAGAATGTAATTTTTAGTCTCTGATTTTTTTTCAAAAAAATTAAATTGATCACTAAACTTTCATTTCATCTAAATGTGTCATTTTTTTGTCCGGCTCGACGGGTCAATCTTATTTAACCCAATCCGGCCTTCAGCTAATTATTTTTCTAACAATAATAAAAAAAAATGTAAATAAGGATATAAATGGATCATGTTAGGTTGGGTTGACATTATTTTATTATATTTTAAAAAAAGTAAGTTCGATTCAGAACAAATTGGATCGAACTCAATCTAACTTGATCAACCTGAGACAAATAAATTTTTTATATTTTGTGTCTGATTCAGTATAAAGAAATCAGATTAGATCAGATTGAATTGGATAAAGTTGACCCATCATGTGGGATCAGGAACCAATACCTTTACTTGTAAATAAAAGTTTAGAGATCAATTTAACTTTTTTTAAGGTTTAGGAATCAAAAATTACATTTTTTTAAGTTTAATGATTTATTTGGTGTCATTTGATGTTTAATGACAGATTTGATTTTTTTAAAAACCAATTTGATTTTTCTAAGAAAGTTTAAGGATTAAAATATGAATTCTTCCAAGATTTCATTATATAATCCACTTACATAATAGATGATCGTTCAGTACAATGATGATAAATCTCGTCTCTCTACGGAGAGATGCTAGTTCAAGTATCGTAAAAGATATTTAAAAAAAACAAATTCCGAAATTAACAAAAGCCCTTATATAAAAAAAAAATGTAATCCACTTACAAACTTCTGTGTTTAGAAACATAAATAACCAAAATAACATATGTCAGTCATATTAAAAGAATTAAGGATAAATTTTGGAATTTTTTTGTTTTAAAATTTATTACAATCTGACTTTCAGAACAAAGTTGTCCACCTTTCCAAATTACTAATTTGAAATTTAAACTATGATCGGAGTTGCGAACTCCGACAATTTGTATTTTTAAAATTCTAACTGAATTTTAAAATTTTGATCTTTCTACTTCTTAATATGAAGGCTAATATTATCATGAATGGAAATTTATATTGTATATAAAAAATAAATCAAAATTAATAACTATTATTCATTCAAATACAATAATCATTAAAAATGGTGATCCGCATAACCACTCAATGACCAAGGCCAGTTGAATTTTGACGGAAAAATAGATAATTTTGGGTACGAGAATTTGAGATCAATTACCTCAAGGCCATTTTCTATTCCATGCGCATACACAGAACATGCTCGCTCCACTAATCTCTCTCTCTCGCCTGACCAATTTCTCGATCGACGACAGCAGCAGCAGTACCAGTTCAGTTTCCTCTTCTTCGCCACTGCTCCACCTGCGCAATCCCAGACGGTGCACCGCCTCGCTCTCCGTCTCCTCTCCTCCAATCATGCAAGGTGGTTACCTCTCCAAGAAACCCTACCAGCCTCCCTCTTGGGCATCTCATCTCAGCCCCATCCCTCCCCACACCTTCTCCCTCGGCCATGTCAGTCCTATCTCTCATCTCTCTCTCCTTCTTTTACTTCTCTTTTTCCTCTCTCTTTTTATTTTTAGATTTTCGTATTGCTTATTGTCGATTATCAGCTTCCTACTCCAATTCACAAGTGGAATCTGCCAAACCTCCCCGAAGGCACTGAAGTCTGGATTAAGGTAAAATGATTATAATCTCGAAACTGTTTCCCATTTATCTGCTATCGATCCTATCTGATTTTGATTTCTTTTCTGAAATTGAATATATAAAGCGAGATGATCTCTCAGGGATGCAATTGAGCGGGAACAAGGTCAGGAAATTGGAGTTCTTGATGGCCGATGCCGTGTCCAGTGGAGCTGATTGTGTAATCACTGTCGGAGGAATACAGAGCAATCACTGTCGCGCAACTGCGGTTGCAGCGAGATACCTTAATCTTGATTCTTATCTCATTTTGCGCACCTCTAAGGTATCCATATGGTTACACTTTTTGGATGAAGATGAGTTGTTTGGGTTCAACATTTCAGCTTGTGACTGATTTGGTTTAGTTCTTCATTTTAGGTTTTGGTTGATAAGGATCCTGGATTGGTCGGTAATCTCTTGGTTGAGAGATTAGTTGGGGCACATATAGATTTAGTGTCAAAGGAAGAGTATGGAAAAATAGGCAGTGTGGTTGGTTTTCTTTTCTCTTTCCTTGTGTTTTAATTACTTGTTTAATATTTAATTCTGATTCTAAATTAATTTTGGATGAACTCACCTTAGACACTTGCTGAGTTGCTGAAGGACAAACTTGAAAAAGAAGGAAGAAAACCATACATTATTCCTGTTGGTGGATCAAACTCTCTTGGTACATGGTAAAGTTTTAGGCTTTTAGCTTTGAAAATTACTTGACTTATTCCTCGAAACCAGTTGGATTTATACCTATGACTTAGCTTCTTATCAAAAGACTATTGATTTTTCAGGGGTTATATTGAGGCTATCAGGGAGATTGAACAGCAGGTTCAGAATTCTGGCGAGGCCAAGTTTGATGATATTGTTGTTGCATGTGGCAGGTTATGCTCATTCATTATTATTAGAGGGGAAAAGACCTAAAATGTGAAGTGTATGGCATGAATCTTTTTATTTCTTTGTTTTTTTTTTAAATTTATAGTGGAGGAACAATTGCCGGTCTATCACTGGGTTCAAGATTGAGCAGCTTGAAGGCAACTGTAAGACAATTTTTATGTGTAGTTATTTGCAATTTCTAAGTCATTAGTGGCTAATGCTCGGATTTGTAGGATAGGTTCATGCATTTTCTGTCTGTGATGATCCGGAGTACTTCTACAACTACACTCAAGGCCTCATTGACGGTCTTCACTCAGGCCTTGATTCACGTGATATTGTTGATGTTATAAATGTGAGTGCCACTGTCAAATTTGTAGCATAGTTTTCTTTGATTATTGTTTAATGAATGTTACTTTTATTTTGTAATGAATGATTGATGCAAGTAAATAGTTTCGTACAATTCATCTGATATACAATTACATTAATAACAATATTTAGTGAGGACCATCAAATGATCTTTCTTTTTAAATTTTCTTGTCAGGCCAAGGGTTTAGGTTATGCCATGAACACAGCAGAGGAGCTTGAGTTTGTTAAAGATATAGCCAAAGCAACTGGGATAGTTCTTGATCCGGTTTACAGGTAATAATCTGTGCTCCAAGTTTTTTTTGTAATCGACAGACTTTCCATAAGATGTATTATGAACACTATATTACTAAAACTCTATCAGCTAACTTTAACTGGTATATGTCACCGGACTTGACAACTGTAAGAATCATAAGGTCCAGCTTTTCTTATTTGCTCTATAGTGGGAAAGCCGCATATGGCATGTTAAAAGACATGGCTAGCAACCCTGCAAAGTGGCAAGGTCGCAGAGTTCTCTTTATACACACAGGTGGCCTTCTTGGTTTGTATGACAAAACCGAAGAGATGGCTTCTTTAGTTGGGAACTGGCGTAGGATGGAACTAGATGAGTTAATTCCTCGGAAAGATGGTACTGGAAAAATGTTCTGATTTATTTCCATTGCTTATATTTTGGAAGTTCTTGTATTATTGTATTCATCTAGCATATAGTTGCACCAGGAGTTGAATAAGTACTTGGGTCCTCCTTTCTTTCCCAGTGATATCTTGTAAGAATAATTTTGCTGAAAAGATATTCAGTAGGTCATTATGATGATTTGATCTCTTTTTGGTGGAACTTTGCTGAAATTTAATAATAGAAGGGGCTTTTATATACCTTGGTTGAATATCAGTAGGTCTCCTTTGTTTACTTATTGTGAACTGCTAATATTAGATTCCATCTTTTCGTTTGTAAAATTGTAATAAGCACTGGAAAAGCATGTCTCATTTGCAATGAATCAATATAATAATAAAGAGCACAATTTATATATTTAGCAAATAAATTTACTTGTCCATTCACTAGCCAAGCCACTTTATAAAACATATTGAAATTGTATATAAAACTATACGAAGCTTTACCAAAACAAGTACATCTGCAATAAATTAATCTAACAATACCAAAAAATATAATTTATATATTTAAATAATGTACATGCCAAGCCCTAGACAAGCTGCCCTACAAAACATATTGAAATTGTGCATACACAGTACCAACTGGAAAGATGAATACGACCTCGATATTCAGCAAAAGCTAATAGAGACAATATTTGAGACAAACCTGCAGAAACAAATGTATATTCCCAAGTCCTTGTATTCTTCTTCCACACATACTGTTGCAGATAGCGTGTGAGTTAATTGAAGTTACGGTTGATTTAGCGTTTCGATCCTGAAATGGCCCTCACAACAGTTACTGGGCATGTGATGTTATTGGCCACATAGTTGCTCACACTTCCAAGCAGGGTTCTGCACAGCCAAAATCACAAAAAATAGAAAAAAATGTCATGTGTTTTTCAGTGCACCAAAGTACCTCATTCAATTTGTTTAATGCTGGTTCCTCTATATAAGATCTTTCGTGCAGTACTGTACATATGTACTGATTTAATTCAGGATCTTCGTGTATTACAAAGAATAAAATTTTCAATCTCAAGATAACTGGTACATGTGGGCCTGAGGCTGGTACCTGATAATGAGAATGTTTGTTTTGGATGATTGAAAGCAAGTTGAGACACTGTTATATACTGTACCAACTACCGAGATCCAATACTGACTCACTGAACCATGGGATTAGGGCCCAGTTGTTTGAAAAATTCAATTAGCTTGCATTTCAGCAAGGGTGGGATTGGACTGGTACACCATACACTGATATAAGAGCCGTCTCAGAGGAGTTGTCCTCTTGGAAACATACCTCTTTAAAGGGCCTAATCGCCGACTGCCAAGCACGAGACTGTCTAGCTTGAGATTTTCCACTGCTTCACACAGCTTCTCCCTTGGATCTCCCCAGTAGATCTTTGCTAGTACCTTTATCTGCTTAATTCACACAAATGGTTTTTTCACAATTGTTGCATACACACTTTCAACTCTATAATCACAATCAATCCCTGTATGTAATGAGCTAACTAAAAAGTTTTTCCTGAATGATTTGGCATAACTAAGAAATTTACTCAGTGAAACAGTGAAAATTTTACCTGTTTGGCTCTTGATGCAGCGTCCAAAATGTCAAGTACCTCCCTATCTGGCTTGATACCATACCTTACTGGTAAGTTCATCTCCATGAATTCATGAAGTGGAATCAAAGCTGTACACAAACATCAAAGAAACAATATCAAGTTAGTAACAATAAGACAACTAACATAATAACATTATGTGATGCATAACACAAAAGTTATACATATGTGAGCCCGTACCCCCCCAGAGCACCTTTTCACCATGATCACCCTTTCCAGAGAGAACATGGATCAAAATTACAGTATCACCACTTCTTATGAGATGATCGACCATCCATTTCACTGCTTGCTTGCTGGTTGGAGAATAATCCATGCCAATACCGATCGTTCTGTTTCCCAACATCTGACTCTCTTCTTTTTTTTTTTTGCCCTCTTGGAAGTAGGTGGGGAAAGACTTTTCAGTAAGGATCTCTCTTTTCTCTAGCTTAAAGACTTAAAATAGCAAGGCTGGTTTTCCAGGCTAGGCAAATCCTTATATAAGGTTTTAGAGAATCTGAACTGAGAAAAGTAGGAGGAAAATGCAAAAGCTTTATACACTTTGCATGTTGGATTTGTTCCCTTGGCAGGTCATTGTCATTATATATGACCTAATTCAAGAATTTTGATAATTCTTGTTGAAACCGAAATGATAAGAGAGTTTAGAAGATTTTATAATTTGATTAAGTAAAAACTTTCTCTCACTTCTTGTTGCAACTCTGAGATATGGTGAAATTCTGGTTCGAGAGCTGGTAAATATAAAATTTCGGTTACACAGGCTGAAACAGCAAAAATATCAGATATCAAATATATCATCATTGAAGCGTTTGAAGGGTTTAAGAAAGTCACCACTAGGCTGGAAAAGGCAAAGAAATAAAATTCTCTCTAGAAACCAGTAGGCGTCTTCTATCAGTGTCTGGAACTTCCGCATCATCATTTTGAGCTAATTATAATGGGCTTATGGGACCCTTTTTAGTTAGAAGGATAGAAATAAGAAACTCTGATTGTTTCAAAACATGTGGCTTGTCATTGGCATTGCTGGCCAGACTTCAAATCTGCCAGTGGTTTTTGAGAGAATCAGATTCTTGTTTTTTTTTTTATAATATTTTTGTTGTGTTTTTCTTTTTCAGAAGTGTGGTTTATCTACGTTTCTTTTATTTTCAATTATTTTTCCTGGGTAAAAATATGATAGTGTCAACGGGTAGGAGTAAATTAATATAATAAGGCTTAGTGCATTTTTTCTGCCTTATTTTATGTGAAATCACTAAATCTTAGGTCAAATGGTTAAAATACAGAGAACTGGATAATCAAGCACAAGAAGAAAGTGCGGATTTATTTGATTTGGTCTGATCTGACATATATTCTATTCCTCAAGTTAATTAAGAGTCTATATTGAACTAATGAGGATAAAATGTTCCATCAAGAATAACCCAGCTGACGCCTTACATTTCTTTGAACTTTGTGGGAAGCAATTTAATCTCTTAAATTGCCATCTAGCCCAGTAATTTAATATGGATAACCATTATGGGCCTGATACTAGATGTAATTTAAACCATTTCTTCGCAGGCCTTAGGCAATTGTGGAAGCCTAAAGCATTTCTACAAAAAGTACCATTCTTTGAAGCCTGAATTAGAAGCTTTATAAATAGATTTACCAGGGAGATCACTTACAGTGGCTCGGGAAATAAAGAGGGTAATTATTTCGGCTTCAAATCTTACATATGGAAGATTCGGATTGTTGATCAAATTTATCCAATACAATCTATATATTGAAATCTTATGGAATATAATTTTGTTATTTTTAGAATTTTTTTAATATTTTTTTCGGAAGTTTTAAAGATAGCCCTATCTGATATGCAAATATTATAATTTTTTGGGTCATTTTGAGAAAATCCGAAAAAATAGTTAAAAATAGGCTCAAGAATCAAGAACAAAGAAACCTACCGAATCAAAAAATAGCCCTATCTGCTATACAATCTAAAGCTTTCCAGCTTTCCAATACATTTACAGACCGACTACTTCGCAATGAAGCGCGGGGGAGTGTTGACAAACATCCTCAGCATTCTTTGTTGCGGCAAGCCTCGGACTAGCGACTGAACTACAGATTTGTCTACTTGTCGTGGAAAGAGCTACAAGCTAGTCTTTAGGTGATATGTTTGCTTTGTGTTTGCTGTCATAAGTTTACTTGTATATGCAACTGCTGATCGTTATGTACTCTGCTTACTTGTTGCACTGTTTTTATTTTTATTTACTCGTCTTATTATGCGTTCAATATAGACAGTTTCCTAATGTAGTAATATATATATATATATATATATATATATAGAGAGAGAGAGAGAGAGAGAGAGAGAGAGTTTTGTGTTAATTGTTTTTTTGTTGTAATATTCTTGATACTTGTCTTGACTAGTAGGAAGTGATCAAACATATTTCGATTAATTATTCAGATAATTAGGAAATGAATTTTGGGAATTCGGATTACTTGCTTCAATATGTAAATTAGTTTGCCAAAATATATGCTTCTGGTCGTTTATTTTAAGAGATGGTAGACCTCGCACTTTCAACTGATAAATTCATATTCAAATTACATTAAGAATTATTAATCTTAAAATATGATATGCAATTTCAGTGTGTCTGGTGGTTAAATAAAAATAATTCCAAATTCACATCAGAAGCAAAATCAAAATATGAATAGAGGATGCATGGTAATATGTGTAAATTTATGAGAAATTATATTCGGAATTTTATTGATATGTTTTTTATGTTATTTTTTTTATAAGAAGAGATAATCTCTATTTATATATATTGTCTAGAATACCGTTGGTATCTTACGGTTGGTATCAACGGTAACATACTATTTTTGTTAAAAGATAAAAAAACTACTTTTTCCTATTTTTACATTATTTCTAAAATAATTTAATTCTAATTATTTCTATTCTCAACACTCCCCTCAAACTAGAATTATAGATATCAGTTAATCCTAGCTTACTTATTATTTCTTCTAATGCTTTTGAAATGAGCCTGTTGGTGAAAATGTCGGCTAATTGATCTCAACTCTTCACATAAGGAGTTTCAATTTCCTTGACTTGAACCTTTTCTCCTACAAAATGACAATCAACTTCAATGTGCTTGGTTCTCTCGTGAAATACTACATTTGAAGCGATATGTCTTGCCGCATTATTATCACAATGCATCTTCATAGGTCCTTGAATTTTGAAATTTAATTTTTCGAGTAATTGTTTGATCCAAGTGAGTTCACTCGCCGTGAATGTCATTTGCACAATATTCCGCTTCTGCACTTAATCATACCACGACATTTTATTTTTTACTTTTTCATATGATTAGTTTTCCGTCTACAAAGATGCAATAGCTGGTTGTTGATTTTCTATCAAAGTTTTTGACACAGTCTGCATCGGAATAATCACATATATTATTAGACTTATTATTTTTCATCCATATGCCCTTTCCGGGTTATTTCTTTAGATATCTCAAAATACTATCAATCGCATCTAAGTGTAATTTTTTTGATGAGTGTATACATTTAGTAAATTTACATATTGAAGCAAGTAATCCCAATTCCTAAATTTGATCTTCTAAGTTGAACAATCAAAACATATTTCACTTCAGGCTACTCCAGACAAGTAACAAGAATATAACAATACGAAAATAAGAGGACGAAGTTTTCACTTCAGGCTAGTCATGATATGAAGAATTTACTTATTAGGAAACTTTCTACATTGAACGTATAATAAGAGGACGTTGGCTAACCAACTAATGCCCAAAGATTCGGGAAAAAACATAAAGAATCTCAAGAACAAAATCCATACCACGTTGGCTAACCAACTAATGCCCGGCAGATGATCTCTTAATGTTGGTACCAACGATAACATACTACTTTTAATAAAAGATAAAAAAACTATTTTCCTATTTTTACATTATTTCTAAAATAATTTAATTCTAATTATTTCTATTCTCAACAATATGGAACTGCATGGACTATGAAATTGGAATAATGTCATCACACTTATCCAACCTTTTATTGTGTGACAACTTCTTCGAACTTTCAATTTGGAATATATTGTATATTTATTTCTCTAATTTTTTTCTCAGTATAGAGTACGTATTTTGTTATTTTTTCCTTCAAAAATAAGTAAATAAGAAACATACAATTATTAATAATAAAACTATATATTTTTAATGTATTGTGATAATTTATTTCTAGAAAATTAATGGTTTCAATTAAGTTAATTTAACAGTTAATAACTAGGCTGACTGTCATGCATTGAAAGTTTGGAAGGGAGGGAGAAGTTGTCAATATTAAAAACGACAAAGTGGAAGTTTAGAAATATGTTATCCTACAAAATTCTAGAGGGAAAAAAAGAAGTTCACATGGGCATATTTCCCATTTAATTAACTTATATTCTCCTGAAGGAAATTGTTGAAGAGGTCTATATGCACCATGTTCCCATTTTGTTCTTTTCAACCCCTGTCAACATAATAACACGAAGTAGACTACTTAATTCAACTTCTAACTAGAATATCTCACTGACAAATTTGCATCGCTCATCTATATATAAGTCTTGAATCAGCCATATATGGCAAGAGATGAGCCGAAGAAAGGAATATATATTAAGTTGACCTTGTCATATTTTTGTGGAGCCCAACTTTGAAAATCACAACAATTTCCCTGAGTAAATAAAATGCATGCAAGATTATATTAGTCCAATTACTATGTCCCACAACGACAACGACAGCGACAACGACAGCGACAACACAGCAACGAATTCCCACATAAACTTCCAATGATAGCGCATGCGTGCGTGATGCTGGTAAAAATTAGAATTTCAGAAAATCTCCGCATATATAATTACTTTATCATTAGCTTCCTAGAAAAGATTTGGAAACAACCTAGGTATCCTTTTTAGTGTACCATCCGAATATGGATTGTGACCCCCTGTTCTATCTCTGTCTTCTTCAAATTTTTATTCTTAGAGAAAAATCTGTCCGTTCACTCTAAACCTATCGAGTCAGTTAATTAATTACAGGCAGCAGCATTTCAATTATGATATCATAAAGACTTATATAAACCCAGAAAAACTGATCCAATTATTGATCTTGTTGTTGTTTCTACTTAATTTTGTTTGTGTAATATATAATTTTCTGTAACATTCATGGTATTAATTGAACTTGGAACACTGAGTCTAATATCATGTTAACTCATGTTAACCAGTCATTTGTTCAAAAACCTTTATTGAGTAGGCGATGATTCAGTACTTCATAATCTTAGTTATTTGCTGTAGTTATTATTTGTTTCTCATAGTTTATTGTCATATATATAATTTTATTATTATGGTGCGTCGTGAAGTAAAAATGGTTGTAATTTCGGCTTCAAATATCATATACTGAAACAGATATCATATACCGAAAGTTCAATTGATTGGTTAAATTCATCCAAAATAATCTACATATTGAAATCTTATAGAAGATCAAATTTTGTTATTTTTAGAATCTTTTTAACTATTTTTCGAAATTTTTAAAGATGACTTTATTTGATGAGCAAATGTTATTATTTTTATTTTTGGCCATCTTTCAAAAATAAAAAAAAGTTAAAAAATCATAAAAATAGTTAAATTTGATATTCCATAAAATTTCAATATGTAGATTGTGTTTAGTAACTTAGATCGACCGTTTGATTCCTCGATATACAATATTTTTGTTGCTGAAGTAATGATCATTTTTACTTCGCGAAGCACCATAAGGTGACTCTTAATGATTTTATGTTTCTTGTTTTTGAAGACACAATGATAAAATAGATACTCTATTTCAGAAAAAAGAAAGAGAGAAATAAATATATAATATATGTATAACTAATTAGCTTGTATGTTGCATTTAATATGATAAATTATTAAATTTAATTCTTTCATTAAAAGTTAGTTTGTGGAATAAATCAAAGTTGATATAATTTACTGTACTTTAATGTAAAATTAAAGAGAATATTTATAATTTGAGTTAGATTAAGGTATTTTGTAAAGTAAAGAGAGGTCTTTATTTTGAACTCATATCTCAAAAATCAAAGTTCAAATCGTCCTTCTAAGTTGTCCAATACAATTTACATATTGAAATCTCTTGGAAGATCAAATTTTATTATTTTAGAGTTTTCTTATTATTTTTCCGGATATTTGAAACATGATAATATTTGAGTTGCAAATAGCATTATTTTTTATTTATTTTTGGGTCATTTTTCAAAAATACAAAAAAATAATAAAAAAATTCCAAAAATAATAATGTTTGGTTTTCCACAAGATTTCAATATGTATATTGTGTTGGATGATTTGAATCGACTATTTGAACTTTGATTTTTGAGATTTTAGTCAAAAATAAATACCCCTCTTTATTTTGTAAAACACCTTAACTTAACTCATTATAATTTTAAATGAACTTTATACTTTCAAATTGACAAAAATATAGTTCCATAATTAATAAAATAATTAAAATGAATGCTAAATGAAAGGATATTTTTGTCATTATACAAAATGAGATAAAAATGTTAATTAAATTTAGTAGTTCGGAGACAAATTTTCAAATATTAGAAGTTTCAGTGTGTAATTGTTCAAATTAAAAGTTCGGATATAAATTGTCAAGATGAAAGCAAGTAGGTCTAAGCCTACTTTAATTTTTTATTCAAAAACAAAAAGAGTTTTACAGGCTAGAGGAGGGGGAGAGAAGAGAATGTATAAGTATTACATGATATTCTATCTAGACTCTATGCCTATTTTCCACTTATTTATTTCCATATACTGTCTCCAATTCATATTTTTGATATTACTTTCCATAATTTTGAATTATTTTTAGAATAAATTACACGAATGATCCCTAAAGTATCATCCCTTTATTATTTTGGTTCTTAAAATTTTAAAAATATCAATTTGATCTTTAAAGTATCACTTAGTTACCATTTTGGTCCTTAAAATTTTAAAGATACCAATTTAGTCCTTCAAGTTTTTAATTTATACCATATCGGTCCTACATTTATATATATGAAAAAAAATATATGTAACTTTTATTTCAATTAATTTATAAATGGCACAAACATGAATGTTAATATTAATTTAATTGATAATCGATTTCATGAGTAATTATATTTTTTATATTATTTATATTATTAAATAATTATGTCTAAATTAGTTTTAATACTAAAATAAATCACTATAATAAGTATAATTATTATTTTTTTAATGGATACTAAATATAAGACTAATTTGACAGAAATTCAAAACTTAAAGAATTAAAATGATATTTTTGAAACTGTAAGAACCAAATTGATAACCAAGGAAAACTTTAAGAATCAAATTGATAACTTTCAAATTTTAAGGATCAAAATGATAAATGAGCGATATTTTAAGGACCATTTCTGTAATTTACTCTTATTTTTATTTAACCACCAAACGCACAGAAATTGCATGTCATATTTTAAGATTAATTATTCTTAATGTTTAAATACGAATTTATAAGCTTAGAGTGCAAGGTCTACCATCTCTTAAAAGTTCAGTTAAAATCAACGATACATTATTTTAAGATGCATCTAGACAAACTAATTTACATATTGAAGCAAGTAATCTCAATTCTCAAATTTGATCTTCTAAGTCGAACAATCAAAACATGTTTCTCTTCAGGCTAGTCCAGATAAGTAACAAGAATATAACAACACGAAAATAAGAGGACGAAGTTTTCACTTCAGGCTAGTTATGATATGAAGAATTTACTTATTAGGAAACTTTCTACATTGAACGTATAATAAGAGGATGAAAAATAAAAAAAATAAAAACAATGCAAGAAGTAAGCAGAGTACATAACGATCAGCAGTTGCATATACAAGTAAACTTATGACAGCAAACACAAAGCAAACATATCACCTAAAGACTAGCTTGTAGCTCTTTCCACGACAAGTAGACAAATCTGTAGTTCAGTCGCTAGTCCGAGGCTTGCCGCAACAAAGAATGCTGAGGATGTTTGTCAACACTCCCCCGCGCTTCATTGCGAAGTAGTCGGTCTGTAAATGTATTGGAAAGCTGGAAGCTAGAAGAGAGAAAACAAAGGATGAACCGATATGGATGGAATGGCCGGGTTCAAGTGCCTTTTTATAGCCCAAATTTGTGAGAAATTGTTTCGAAACAGTCATACATCAACGGTAGTTTCAAGTCTAGTTTTCTGGTTATTGAAAGAGTCATAGATTCCAGGGGAACATTACAGGAAACTAACACACTATATCAAGTCAAGCTCCAAGCAAACTTCGTTGTGGAAATTGCTTCTTTTAATTTGCTTAGTGGTCTTAACTAGTTGTGTAATGTTGCACCAAGTTGAAAAGAACAAATAATGTGTTTAGTTTAGGTGAAGTTTACACGCTAGTCACTTAATAGTTTTTATATTGAGGAGCTGTTGTCTATGTCTACAAAAGATACAAAATTTGGTTACTTTATTTTAATTAGATATAAAAGGTGCGCAAATCATTTCCGGAACTGGAAGAGGAAACTTTCACTTTGCAGATTAAATTTTATTTTTTGTTTTGTTTGTGAGAAAAGCGCGCGCGCGCGCATATATATATATATGTAGATGGAAGTTCATGTGGAAATGCTCTGTTTTCTTTCTTAGGTTTTATAGTTGAATGTGACAGCTTAAATTTTGTGCCCTACATGCATGCACCTACTAAATGCAAACTTACATCATTTTTTTATAGAGATGTACTTCATTTGCTATATGTTATATGTTAGAAATTTTAAACAAATTTAATATGTTTTAAGATTTTATTTAAATATCATTATTTTTCAGAATAATTCTAAATCAATATTATTAATTATTTAATATATAATAATTTATTTTATCTGATTAAAAAAGATTATTGGGCTGGCCAACCATTAATCTTTTCTAATCTAATTAATCTTGATTAATAATAAGTGTAACGGATTTCTGTAGGACAATTAATTTAATATTTTACAGTTGCCTCAGAGTAAGTTTTATTGGGGTGTTGAGTATTGCATTGTGGGAATAAAAACGTACAACTGTTTTTAATAATCATTAAAATTGGATTACATGGTAACAACCCGTAACATGCATCAATTTTACTCGGTTCATGATGCCTTTATATATGCGCATCTGGATCCAAGCACAGTGGGTAAAAAGGCGAGAAAATATGAAGTAGAAAATAATACACACAAAATACTCTACAAATTTATATATTTGAGAATATATATATTTAGAATAATTTTTTTGAGCTATTATTGCGATCAAATTTAGGTTCACTCCTTATGTGGAGTGCACCGCATCAAAGGAGGCAGGGGTAAAATTATCTTAGAAAGAGATCGCTGTGAGTCCACTGTATCATGTGAGATACTACAATTGACATAAACCAATAGTAATTGAAGTGCTAGTATGAAGAAAGTGCGACTGATATGAATTTTCCAAATCATCGTTTGCATTTCTAAACTCTATTTAATTTTATTTACTTTTATTTATTTAATTTAGGTTTAGATTTTTCCAACATTACATATGTTGCAATAAATTCTTTTAATGCAGTACTGGCATGGAACAGCATTTTTAAAACCAGCCAAGCAGCATAGTGAAATATATGGAATGAAAACTTGCAACAGGTAGTCTAATTAACAGCATATGAAATTAGTTACGGTATAAAGTTATTATTTGAAACCAAAAATATACTAACTCAGAACATAAACTAATGCAAGTTTTCAGAATCAATGGAAGTACTGTAATAATTAATAATTAAACTCCAAATCCTTACTTGAACAAAATAAAGTTCATGCATCCAATAACAGCACAAATCACAGGTACATTTGATTTTTCCAGTACATAAACATTAGTACATTACCATGTAATATATTAAATCTCACCGTATAGTACCAAAGATAAGAAAATTAACTGGTTATATTATTATTTATGAGAGCCAAAGATAAGACTATTAATTCGGTTTTGTGATGCCCCTGGATCCCAATTTTGGAGACGCATATCATTTTCTCAAAGCAACACCATGTAAATTTCTAATTTCCAATATTCTATTTAGTATGGGCCCACAACGACAGGTACCGCCACCATCCGTGTAGAGCTCACAAATGAGCACAAGAGAGCAGTTCCACATAAATTTCCATTCATAGCTAGACATGCTGCTGTGAAATATATAAATACATTTTATATTAAAAAAATGAAAATTCCAGAAAAGCTCCACATAATTACTGTATTAGTTAATTAACTTCCTAGAAAGGATTTGGAAACTCACATTTTTATCTTTATTAGGTCATACAATGCTTTACTATATCTATTTAAACAGGTCATGTATGGCCAGTAGTAGCAGCATTCCAATTGAGACATATATCCTAAAGACATAAACCCACAAAATTGATCCAATTTCATTTCATATATAAACAGTCAGGACACTAGAGCTGCAATAAAACATGGAGAGAAGCTTGGGAGCCAACAAAGGTGCGCCGAAGCGTGGCGGAGTTTTGCAGCACATCTTCGGCCTTCTCTGTTGCAGCAAACCTCAAACAAAATAGTAGTATACGACATGGCGTCGTATGTCAGTGTGTTTATCTAACTTGTATTGGGTGAAAGTACAAGTTTATTGTGTGGTGATAGTAGCGTAGTTGTTGTTGTATATGTTTTAATTTTGTTTGTGTTATTTGCTTTTCTAGCATTGCTTTTTTAATTTTGTATCTGATAGTTATGTAATTTAATTTGCTTTTCTTGCATTCTTTTTGTTGTCTTCTACGTTCCATGTATAAAGTTTCCTAATAATTTTTGATTGTGTGATTTCAGTTTACAGCTCGGTGTACAGCGAATTGCATTTGAACTTCCTAATTCTTAGAAAAAAATCGATTCAACTTTATACAGAAGTTATGCGTTCACATAAAACCTCTATCAATCCAATCAGTGCACACTGACTCTACGAATTAACTAAACCAACTCCATCTTTTTTTCTTTTCTCGTAAAACCTCAATCAGCGGAGCCTTTTTTTTTCTGTAAAATATAAGGCGTCTGACAGACCCAAGACTCAAGCAACTTTCTGAAATTTTTACATCCAATAGTCGTTCATTTCATGGAATCTTCTCAATTAGTCAAAAATATAAAGTACCTATTTTATTTGCTTATCAATAATATGCTACATTATCAACTGTTTGTTTTTTAGTTGTTTGTATTAAGTTACAAAATTCCACAATATACAACGAATTGCGGATTGAAGACCTAGTGAAAAGAATAATTCGTAATCAAATGGAGATAATAGACCACGCAGTCAAATGAAAAGCAAAGCAATATGCAAATGCATGTGTGAATTATAAAATTTCACACGAAAAGAGAGAATCATATAAACTTGCATCCCATTTAAATCAACTTATATTCTCCTGAATAAAATTGTTGGTAGGGGTGTGTACTTTGTAACTGATTAGAATGTTCTAATTAAAACTAGACCCAACACTAGAAAATCATAATTATGGCTAACAAGCATTTAGCCATAAAGTACAATATTCTTAAAGAACTCTTTAATTTAGTTAGATATGCAGTGACATAATTGCATCTGACACAAATGAGCTAAGACAAAATATATATATATATCTATTCATAGTAAAACATGAAATCACCATTTCTAGTATCAGTTCTTTTTTTTTTTTTGAAAAATTACTGGTTTATGAGAGACAGAGACAAGAATATTAAATTGGTTTTGTGATATTTCCTGGAGCCCAACTTTGTGATGCGTAACATTTTCCTCAACTATAATCATGTAAGGCTCGATTTAGCATGGCCCACAAACTAAAGCTAACGAAAAACAGAGCAGAACAGAGCAGTTCCATATAAACTTTCAAAACAGAGCAAGACATGCTGCTGTGAAATTTAAAAAAAATAAATTTCAAGATGAAAATTTCAACAAAGCTCCACATATTTTACTTTACAAGTTATTTAGTTTCCTAGAAAGGATTTGGAAAATCAACCTTCAATTAGAGGATATAAATTACTATTTTCTTTTAAAAGTTAAAACTCACTGATCCTTGATGTCTATATAAACCAGATCAATTTGGGCTTATAGCATCCCAATTGAGACATCATCAATCGAGAAAATTTGATTACATTTCATCTCATATATAAGTAGAAGCTGTAATAAAACATGGAGAGAAGTTTTGGAGCAAACGGAGGCGCGCCGAAGCATGGCAGAGTTATGAAGAGCGTCTTCAACCTTCTCTGTTTCAGCAGACCTCGAACTAAATAGCATGATATATACATCATGGCATCCTATTTCAATGTAATTTTACTGTGTGGTAATCAATTAAAAATAGCATAATTGTTGTTGGATAAATGATACTTTATATTAGTTGTATATATTTTTAATTTTGTTTGTGTAGTTTATAATTTTCTGTAACATGGCCGTGCTGTGAGGAAAAATAATGTGCTCTGTTATTGAATGAATGACCTTTATAATTTCTTTTTCCTTTGAAGTTGAAGATTTTCATTAGTTTATGTGCTGATTTAATATTTAATATATACGGTATCAATCGTTAACTTTATAAAAAGAAATTATATTTGACCTCCATAAAAACGTAATAAAAGTTTCATTGCTGACTTTCATAATTATAACTTTATTTTTATGTAATTATTGTATTAATATACATTTGATATGGTATTAATTTAACTTCCTTCTTTAAATGTTGCTTGGCCGGTTTTACAAAAGTAAGGTTTGAAAATTATCCAAATTATCTCCAGTAGTTGAAAACCATAGAACCAACACTGCATGAGAAGTTGCCAAAAGAAAAAGAAATTACTCAGCAAAAAAAGAAAAAAAAAATTTACAACCAAAAACAGAACATATCGTGAAAGCATTAGAATGATAGCATCTCAACAATTTTTTTAGTTCTATGAAGTTCTGCCTCGTGGATTGGCTTATGCTAGACTTGCTTTTTTAGTATCTTCTCTTAAAGGAATCATATTTCATTATTATGCTTTCCCAGAAAATATAGCGAGGCTTTCAGGATTTTTTTTAGAGCTGATAGACAGATACTAAAATGGATATCGATTTTATTATTCATATTACATGAGTTGTTATTTATATTAACGACTTTATTATGTAACTTATTTGTATAGTATTTTTGTTATTCAACTTAAGTGAGTTATTTTTCAATTTAGTGGTATTTGAGTTGAATAATAAAAATATTGTTAAAAATAAGTTGCACAATAAAGTAGTTAATATGAATAATAACTCATGTAATATGAATAATAAAATCGGTATTGATTTTAGTATCAATTTTGGTATCTCCTAAACATTTTCCTTTTTTTTTATAAAAAAAGGGTGTTTTTAACCTACATCCAACTTTTATTTTATTTTTGAGATAAATATATTCAAATTTTATGATATATCCCACTCTTAAAATACATAATCTTATGAGAAATATCTCTCAAATTAAAAAATTAAAATTATGGATGTGTTCCTAATTATTTAAACAGGGTGTATATCAAATTTAAATCAATTTAAAATTTGATTGGACATTTATCATAAATCATTTTTCTGAAATAATGATCATTTTTCATGTATATCATTCTAAAATTATTTGATCATTTGAGGACCCACTCATTCAAAACAGAAGCTTTCATGAAATTAACTTAATATGTCAAATATTTTAATTTTGAATCATGAGAACAATGCTAAATTCATGCAATATAATTTAAATTTTAAAAATATCCTAAGATACACACTACATGATTAATTAGTTAAGATGTTATACTATATGTAATGTAACAATTTGGAAAATACCAGTATGACCACATTATATGTTATCCCTATAAACTTTACTATATTAGTCATGCTTAATAAAATAAACTTCTAAAATAAATTGCAAGATATCTACATCTATGAAATTTGAATTACAATGATCAAATCAGATTAACAAGTTTATTTATAAGTGAGATGGAGATGTACCATGCACCTAAATTCGCTCGAGTTCTTCTTCAAATAACTTTAAGCGTCCTTTTTTAAACTATGCTTTTGGTTTGGGCTTTGAAAGTTTTCTCCTGTGGGGCCCAGTATTTCTCCTTTTCTGGGGTTTACCAGCCCAATTCGTTTCCTCTTTTCTGTTTCGTTAAGCTTCCAGCATTCAAACTCGAACTCTTTATAATCTGACAATTTAACACTCCTTCAAAGAGACATCACCTCTATTTGGCAATTTATAATGCTTGCAATCATAGCTCAAATTCGTCTCAAAATCAAATAAGATCATAAGTTAATGAAATTTGAAATATCATTGTCGAGATGCAAATACAAGCTTGTAGATGAATTTCTGATATGCAAACCATATTGGTTGGAATTTCCAACATAAAGTTTTTTAGCTGAATCATGTGCATCATGCCATTGACGTCACCATCAAGAAGTATTGTCTTCACATTCTTCTTATGCAACTAATAAATGAAACAACTTAATCTGTTATTATTTTGAAAGAATCTTTTCAAGAAACAAGAGAAAGCCTTTTTGGTTTGATTTATTTTTTCTTTCAGCGAGAAGATTTGCAACAAAACGAGCCTTACCTCTCTATATTACCTTTTGTTGGAAATTTGAGGCTCATAAATGTTTACGAGTCAAAGTCTGTATACAGTCTGTAACCACCTGAGTATCAACAAAAGCATTTAATGAGCGGTTGATCGAGTGCTATCAAAACAGACCTGCACGGTTGATGCATCCATTTATAGTTTTCTCAGAATTTTCTTTCAGGCAGAGTTTGATGGTTGCTGGGTTTGTTATAGAGAACACAGTCATCAGCCGTGGAGCCCACCAGGGGCGGAGCTCAGTACTGATCATAGTGGGTCCTGGCCCCTAATTTTTATCAAAAATTTTATACAGAGACAATATATTTTCTGAATCAGTTACTATTTGAAAATGTTTATATCTTATGTTATAAAATAATTTTTTTTGAGAGTTACACTTTTAGTTATTTAAAGAAATGAATTACTTGGAACTTTATCAAAATTTATTTAGAAATGAAAAACTGATTAACACTTTGTTTACTAAATATAAATGCTTTTAAATTTTAATATGAATAATTTTTATATTAGACATAAACACTTTGAGGTACAAATAAGAGATGTTAAATACAAGGTGTAAAAATAATTTCACTATTTCATTATCATGGATCCAAAAACATTCATTGACATAGAAAAAAGAATTTTTTACAATTAATGCTTAAATTAAAATAGAAATGTCAGTTGGAATAATGCTTAGGTTAAAAAAGAAATGCCAGTTGAATAAAACCATTTAGAGATATAGAAAATAAATGTATGTTAGAATATTCTTCTTGTTTTGAAATTCTCAAGGCCCAGAGGCCAATGTACATTAGAAATTGGAATTACTAAAAGAAGAAAGCACTAACACCTATGTCAGAAAAATTTAATGCTCCCCAAATTTCCTTGCTTGAAATTAATTAGCTACCTGTTGAGGTAATAGGAAATAATACAAGTATATTTTTTCATTAATTGATTCTAGAATTGGTGAACTCGGTCCTTGGAGAGTAGAAGTGGAAAACCCTTTTGTCTGACTTAAATTAAACGTTTACAAGAAAAATACTATATCACAAAAAATAAGATAGATACTATCTTCACTAACTCAATTGCACAACAATAATCATCCATGAAAATATGAAATACATTACGATAACTTCACAGAGAAACGTTCCTCCTCGGGGTAACAAGTTCAAAGCCCTTTTGTCTGATGCACTTTCTGTAACCCAAGAAAGGAAGTACTTGGGATCTGCTGTTATAGCTGTCGCAAAAGGGATCTTACGATATGAAATATAAGACGTTCGATTGGAACTGAACGGATAAAAATATTTCATCTTTTGAGGATATATTCAAGATTCGTGCATTTATCAAAATGAACGGTATAGATCGTGTTCCATGATTTTTCCTTCCGTGGCTCCCTCCGAATCCGAGCAGCGGGTCCATTCCTTCGCGATTCGGCGGGACCTAATCGCACTGTTCGGCCTCCAACCTTTTCGCGCTATATAAATCCCTCCGCTCGCTGGACTCCTCCAAGCCACACCATCTCTCCGTCCCTCCACCGCCTCTCTCTCTCTCTCTGTCTCTCTCTCTCTCTCTGTCTCCTACTCCCCTATGGACCTGGGGATGAATGGGCGCTCTCACAATGGGGATCATCCAGGTGATCTCTTCGACGCTAATCTCGAGGCGAATCGCCACACGAACTGCCATGCAAAGAAAAATGTGAGTGATTTCGGATGTCACTTTTATTGATTTATTCTCTAAATGGGAAGATGAATTAGCGTTTCTGGAGCTTAATTATATGAGGGGAATTCTTCCAGTGTCGTACTGTTCTCTTGATTGGACATTTGTCATATGTCTGCTATTTTTGCTGGTTTGTTCAGATTTTGTACGTTTGGATGGAAAAATGAGAAGAAGAAAAAACAAGAGAGAATACGATCGTTGTATAAAATTATACTGATTAAGAACCCCTCTTATGTAAGTTCAAGTATCTTGAAGAAAATCAGAGTTTTTTACAGTATTATTGTGTAATTTAGTAAGCATTTATATTCATATTTGGTTCTTTATGATTTCAAGTCGCCAAAACACTAGATTATATTGTGAATAAGTAAAATACTGTTGCTTCAGTGATACATCTTTCTCTTTTAAGCTAGCACAAGAAAAAACCTTTCAGCATTTTTATAGAGATTGTAATCAAGAGCTGTCAATTCCTTCTAGTCCCAAATAGCCCAATTTATGCAAAATCACGTCTCGTGTTCAACCTAACCCCATCAAAGTTACCTTGATCTCCTGACCTAATAGTTTGTTCCTTATTCTTTTGTTAAAAGGGCGGTGGATGGAGGGATATAGTCCTTGCATATAAAACACTAGGTGTTGTTTTTGGTGGGCTCGTAACTTCACCGCTCTATGTTTACCCTTCAATGAACTTGACCTCGCCTGCTGAAGCTGATTATTTGGGAATATATAGCATTATGTTCTGGACATTAACTATGATTGGCGTTGTCAAGTATGTTTGTATTGTGCTTAATGCTGATGACCATGGTGAAGGTATTTTCTTATCCCTTTTTTTCCCCTTCATGACTGACTTCTCTGTTCTCTCTTATTTTGAGTTCATATATTTTTTTCATTTTTATTTTTTTTGTTTCCAAGTCAATATTCTTCTGCATGTTTTCATATCTTCCAAGCCATTTCCTTGTCATTTCATAGGAACTAGACCCAGTAGTGATAATATCTAAGATTTACAGTTTAACTAATTTTAAAATCCTTTCTTTTGTATCACAAAGTCCTAATTGGTTACTTTATTTAACCAGTTTTTTTAGATTGTTTAGACTACAACTTAGCAAATATTGGTTAATTTCATAATATGAAGATAGATCACACAAGGTACATCTGTGGTTCTGTTTCTTCATACGAAGAATGCAGCGGCTTGTTATCTCTGGGCAAAAGGAAAAAAAAAATAATAAAAAGTGTCCAAAGGTGCTCTATCAGGTGTGCTTTCAATATGACTATGGAATTGTTCTATTGTAACTGAATAAAGATGCCTTTGTTTTTAGCATGTGAGAACCACTAACTTCTATTGTTAATGAGAGACACCTCTTGTGAACTAATAAGGACAATAAAAACCATGTCTATATTATATATATGACACTGTCCTTTAGAAAAAAACTTTACTTCATGACAATATTATAAGCGACTTTTCATGATATGATACCTTACTGTTTGCTCCCTGTAATACTCTGCAAAGTTTTGTGCATACTCTAAAAAATATATTATGTGTACTCTGGTCTTGTTTCCTGAAGATATTGTTAAACTGTCAATGTTTCCTTGGTATTTTGACTTCATGAGAAAGGAGAAAAGAGATTAACTTCACATTCCAAGTTGGGACCGAAAGATGACCAAAACATTTCCTTACTTATTTCCAAAACTATATACGGGCAAATGTTCTTTCCTGATAATGTTGTATTACGCATATGAAATAGTTCAATTAGTTTATAATCTCATTCAGAGTTCAGAATTAATTGCTATAACCTACACAAAAACTTAAATCAGGTGGAACTTTGGCCTTGTATTCTCTACTCTGTCGACATGCTAACATTGGCATTCTTTCGTCAAGAAATACAAATCCAAGAGAGGTCTTGCATAATGGCCCGTTGAATTTGAATCTAAGTAAACAAGGTAAGCTAGAGAAGTTTCTAGAACGAAGCATATTTGCAAGGAGAATGTTGCTCTTTGTTGCTATATTGGGCATGTGCATGCTGATCGGAGATGGCATTCTCACACCAGCCATATCTGGTACTGCACTCTCTCTCTTTTTTTTTTGCATATGCCATTTTCCATTTTATTCAACAGTACATTTTGGGCCTTATGTTTTATGTAAATGTGAATTATGTCAGTGCTATCTGCAATAGATGGAATACGAATGCCCTTTCCGACCTTTGGCAAAGGTAATCATCATAATTATGTTATACTAAATTTATCATCATCGTCATCATTATCATTATCATTATTGTAATTTAATAGTTATCATCATCATTGTTGTCATTATCTGTCCTCAGTTCTTCTAGCAATAACTTGGTCGTTACTATGTCAGATTTGATTTTCTTGTTCTTCTTTTCTATTAAATTAATCAAGGATAAGTTAAGGTGCCAAACACCATGAAGAAGAAGAAAAAAAAATTTGAGAATGAAAAGTGAACAACTCAGCAGAAGCCAGGACTTGACAATACTGTGCTGGTTTTCTACCAACTTGTCAGGATGTATACCAACTCAAAGCATTTTTTTGGGATATGTTTTGGGAAGGCTGTAAAGATAAACTAAGCACAGAGATGCAGCTTACTATTTGTATTGAATCATTCACACAGAATTCAAAATTCCACAAATTGGCATTACAATTAATTTCTGGACTCATCTGAACTTGTAAATATTTCAACAGTTGCAGTAGAGACCTTGTCAGCCACAATCCTTATTGCTCTGTTCCTTGTACAAAAGTTTGGAACATCTCGTGTGAGTTTCATGTTCGCTCCTATAATGGCTTCTTGGACTTTGACTACCCCTATGATTGGCATATACAGCATTATACGATATTACCCTCAAATATTCAAAGCTGTTTCACCCCATTATATAGTCAGTTTCTTTCTTAGAAACAGAAGGTCAGGCTGGCAGTTGCTTGGTGGTACAGTTTTATGCATCACAGGTATGAAAAATTGCAATTTTCTTTTACTTTAGTCATTATGGTCAATTAAATTTTTGTTCTGATATTGATCTTGTTGTACTGATTTATATTTTTTCCTTTACAGGTGCGGAAGCAATGTTTGCTGATCTTGGTCATTTCAACAAGAGGTCAATTCAGGTTTCACTTTGTGAAATTATAATTACATCATATTAAATATTTTTTTGGATGCATTACTTGGAAATTATTTTAATTGTGGCTATTGCTTCCACAGATAAAATGTATACATTAACTTAATTTTCTTCATGTGTATTTTGCTTATACTGGATGGTATATCTATGACAACCTTCAAATCACTTTGCCAAGTCCAAACTTTCAGGAGTTTATATACCTTAAGCATTTCCAATATTCTCAAACAAATTAATTTGCTTCATGCAGATAGCATTTCTCTTCACCATATATCCTTCTCTCATTCTTACCTATGCGGGTCAAACCGCATATCTAATAAAGAACCTCAATGACTTTGGAGATGGGTTCTACAAGTTTGTGCCGAGGCCTGTTTACTGGCCAATGTTTGTTATTGCAACATTAGCGGCAATTGTCGCGAGCCAGTCTCTTATATCAGCAAGTTTTTCTGTGATCAAACAAGCGGTGGTGCTTGGGTACTTCCCTCGGGTCAAGGTGGTACACACTTCTCAAAATAATGAAGGGCAGGTCTACTCTCCTGAGATTAATTACATCCTTATGTCTCTATGCGTGGCTGTTGTGCTAGGATTCGGTGATGGGAAAGATATTGGAAATGCATTTGGTATGTCATTAAGACTTTGTTTCTTCATTGCAATTAAACCCAGCATTTCTGGTGATTCTTGCAAATGATAGCTGCAATACTCTTGCTGCTGCTACTCAGGAAAGTTTGTTTAGGGTGATTAGAAAGGCAGTAGGTAAATGTTAATAACTTCACCTTTACCCAATGAGCCTCAGTTGTTCAAAGCTTAAAATGTAACATAACTAACCACAAGCTGAATTTTACATTAATTTGCATGTTTGCATGAACCGGTTAATAAGCTATTTGTATAGAATTAACAATTTAGCTATTTATGCTTGATTTTAAGTTTACTTAATCATTCACGTATTATATGCCTGTATATAAGCCAAAAATGTTGGGTATTCAGTGCAGACATGGGATTAGGAGCTATTTGCAACTAGGTAAAGTATAATAACACTAGTAAAGAATGTTTACCTGCTATTGCAATACTGATAAACTGACAATTTCTTGATGTATGTAGGTATTGTGGTGATTCTTGTCATGTTTATAACTACAATTTTGATAACCCTAGTTATGATCATAGTTTGGAGAACCCCTCTCCTCCTTGCGTGGTTATATTTTGTGGCCTTCTTCATTCTAGAGGGTACCTATGTTTCTGCTGTCATGATCAAGTTTGTTGAAGGAGGCTGGCTTCCATTTGCAGTCTCCATAATCCTGGCATTCATCATGTTTGGCTGGTACTATGGGAGGCAAAAGAAGGTAGACTATGAAATGACAAATAAAATAACGCTGGAATGCCTCTCTAACCTCTTGTCACGACCTGATGTACAACGGGTCCCTGGTTTGTGCTTCTTTTACACCAATATTCAAGATGGCTTGACCCCTATACTCGGGCACTATATACATAACATGAAGTCTCTCCACAAGGTCACAGTTTTCACCACTCTTAGGTATTTGTTGGTTGCTAAGGTGGCGCCAAATGAAAGGATGATATTCAGGCGGCTCGGTATCAGAGGGATTTATGGATGCGTGATTCAGTATGGATATGCAGACTTACGTAACCCTGAAGGTGATGACTTCGTAACTCAAGTAACATGCGGTTTGATAAATTTCTTGGGGAGGAACCATGAGGGGCTATTTGAGGATAGTCACATGGAAGAAGAAATCCAGCAATTGGAGGAGGCTAGATCAGTTGGAGTCGTGCATGTAAGGGGTAAGACTAGGTTTTACATTGGCAAAGATGCTGGGTGGTCAGATAAGGTGTTGCTTGGGTTTTATGAATTCCTACATAGCAATTGTAGGTCAGCACTGCCTTCTCTGGGGGTCCCGCTTCTAGAAAGTCTGGAGATTGGTATGCTGTACAAGGCTTAGCTTAAAATTAAGGTAGGTATATAATAGACCAATTGCAGGTTATCATTAGTTTATATTGAATGGGGTTGTAACTTTGAGATGAGTTTGTGGATTGAATCCCCTCTAGGAGAGTTACACATTTAAGAGTTTGGTATATGCTGCTTTAGTATTTCTAATCATTGCTCTGAGCCAGACTGTATGAAAGAAAATGCTTGTTTATATTTTGGGCCAAGAATAGTTCAAAGATGTATATTTAGGGTTGATAGGTTGAAAATAACCCATTAATCCTGGTTTGAGGAGCTTCAGTCATCTGTGCTTGGTGCATTACAGTTTAACATAATCCTTGTACTGTTAATCTGAAAAACAGGCATGATGTGGGTCCTATTAACAATAGACGATGACATGTCTCAGAGAAAAAAAGGTTATGGCTGTTGTTTGAACCTTGCAAATCTCGTCACCTAATAGGATGCAAAGAAAATTTTGGAACATATAGAGAAACCAATTGGCCATGTCCTGAACTCAGATCTGAACAAGGAATAAAGAGTGAAGAGAGTAAGATTTACTGTCATGGTTTGTACAGTAGCATGATATACTGGTCTATTTTACTATTTACCAAGTATGTACAAGGTTAATATCATGTGGTTTTATCTCTTCTTTTCAGTTTTTTGGTTTCTGTGGTTTTGGTATGGATTAATTAAGGTCAGTTGAGTCATCAAAAACCATAAATTTAAAGGAGGGATTGGCTGGGGAGGAGGAAGTACTAATTAACAGGTTTAATCCCCTCATATATCATTTTTAGATGTGGTTTTATAAGACCTTAATCAAAAGTTGCATTGAGATGCACCATTCTTTTTTAATCATCTCTCGGTACAAAAGCTTGGTATTTAACATGATTTGTATTTGAAAGAATAAAAGTTCCCATGTCAAACAACTTGGTGGTCCGAACCAAATTGTCCCATGCGAGGAGCCCAAAGAAAAAGCCTTATTATTATTTCAAACGAAGGCACTGAATTCTATGAGAAAACCAAAGTGATTTTCTAAGGACCCATTACCTTGACTTAACTGGGCCTATATAAAAAGAGCGCAATAAAGATAGATCTCTGCCGTGGAGCCTTCTCTGTTACGCATTGCACTTTATGATATTCACTCAAAATGTTTGTTTGTGGGTCAATCCTCAGCTTCTAATTCTATTCATCTTTAATTCTCTCTCTCTCATTCAAAAAGAAGCAGACACTTCTATTTTACAATTACTTTTGCCAAAATAATTTGATTATAAATTGCCTGATACTAATTTTTTCAAAAGAAAAAGAATGAGTTATTCTAGCAAATCAATGAGAAAGAAAGTTGGTCTAATGGTTACTGGAAGTTAATGCTTCAGTCTAAGCACTGTAAAACCTGGACAGAGAAACTTTAATTATTCAGCAATGCAGCACTAAAAGGATAGAAACATATTTCGGAGCAAACGATTAAGGCTGTTTTTAACTGTGTAATACCCGGTACCTGAAAGGATGCCAGAAAATAGAAATTATAATTTATATAAGACAGTCAATATTATAAGACTCGTTTTACTCGAGAAAAAAAGAAAAGAAGGATCATTTATATTATAAGACTCGTTTTACTCAAAAAAAAAGAAAAGAAGGATCATTTATATTATAAGATTCGCGTCCTGGATTCAGAAAAGAACAAAAAGGGAAAAAGAGAGTTTTTATTAGTATCCGCCTTTTAACTCTTTTGTAATTGTAAATCTTTCAAGTTCTTTAACCGAGTAAAGTAACAAAATCTTTGTTGTATATTCTTAAAAGACGAAGGTATATGTCAACTGAGAAGGTTTTAATATCATAAATGTTTGATAATATGAAATGTCATAAGTTTATTTTTTTATTTATATTTCAAAGTCTGAAATTTAAATAACAAATTCAACCGTAAATCTTATTCACGATAGATGCATCCACATAAAAAATTATAATTTTTTTAGTTCATTTAGTAAATCAAGGTGACAAAAGATGATGAATGTATTAAAATTAATAAATTATAGTTAGTTAGAGTTATTTATTTTTTAATCACTCGATTTAGTATAAAATAAAAAAGTTTTACTTACACATATCTCTCATGTAAATAAATAAAATCGACCGTAGAAATTTGACAATTGGATTTCAAAATTTTGATATATAAATTAAAAAAAGCAAGTTGGTGTGGATCTGTGACACCAAAATCTTGTGATATATATTAGATGTAAAAAGTATTAGAATTCTATGGGGTTCTATTATTTCCTTCGCTAAATTTTGAAGCCAATTAAAAGGTAATTACAATTAGTAATAGCGTTTGATGTGGATCAACTACCAGGGTAGGTTTCAGGAGAGATTTAGAATTTGTTCCAGTTATGGAGAAGAGCATTGGCTGTTATTGCTTAGGATGTTTTTAGTTGTATTTGAGAGGATTCATTGATAACTAATAATATGATAATTGTGGCAGTCATAGTGTTTATGAAATGATATGAAATTTGTAAGGATCAATTATAATAATATTTGATGGAACATCAAATAATTTTTAACTTATATAAAAATTGATACAGAACTAATATATTAGAAAAATAACATATCTAAATTGAAAAATAGACATTCGGATCTACTTAAAAGCCACATGAAACCCAATCACCGTGTTACGACATAAGTTAATACATACATTGATAGCAATTTTCATGTATTTAATACACAATCAATCTCTTAGAAAATTGCTTTCCAAACAATCATTAAATTTGAAAGATAGACATTGGACTCTAAATATTTCTAGTAAAAGTATCTGGATAGAAAATAATGGCTTTAGTGTCCAGATTTTTTAAATGATAGACAGAGATCATAAACGTGGTTGTATATGATTTGCGTCTCCTTTTGGGTCTTCTGATGATTAATTAATACCCTTAGGAGACTTGAAGATGCATTTGCAATCAATTAATACCCTGTTTCATTGCTGAAATCATATAATTACAATTTTTGTTTTTGTTAGAATACATCTCCAAAAGAAAAACAATATCTAGCCTATACCAGTTCTCTCCAAGACAGGTATCAGAGCATAACACAAAACATCCACAGATAACAAAAGAGGAGATGTAAAGTGTGTTCATGGTGGATATCACAGCGGATGTGAAATTCTAAATTGATTTGACTAAATGAAACATGACTAATGAATCAAATAAATTAGCAAGTGTGTTCATGGTGGATGTGTATTATTTTTGTCATTAGAGTAGCCTTGATAAAAGAAAAAAAAAAAGAGGAAAACTATTTTTTATCAATAATGTCCCAACATATACCCATCACTATGGTGCAAAAGTTTAGTGTCTAGAGTGATCAAAAGTTTAAATTGTCAGATCCCCTATTTTATTATTATCTAATTATATATTGCATATATAGTACTCTTAATATTATTTGTATTTTTTTACGAAAATTTAAATTTAATTCCATAAAATCATGAAATTATTTTATCGTTGACCTCCATAGTTACGATCCAACAATTTTGATATAATTATCGTATTGTAATTAATGTTTGATATAGTATTTGATTTCCATTAAAAAATTGTTAGCATCCCCCAAAAAAAAATCTAAATTAACATTTTCATAAAATAATATAAATCAGAAAAATACGCTGTAAAAAGGAAACTAAAAGGTGGAGGTTTCAGGTTTCAAATTATATCTAATAAACCTCAGTTACTGTTGTTATTGTCTTATTTTCAATTTGAATCTCAAAGCTTTATTTTTCAGTCCGAATCATTTAACTTAAAATGAATGTATAGTCTATGGAACGACATCATGAAAAAGATCATCCTAAAAGGACAGGCATGAATGGATCTAACCCATTAATTTAAATGACATAGTTGAAACTGGAAAAACCGATACCAGAATCTTTATCAGGGATACATAGGAGCAAATATGAACTCCACCCAGTAAGTAATAGGTCTGTTTTAACAATTTCAAAAAAATGAAGGAACAAATCACGATAAAGATGAGCAACAAGTCTTCCTTTTTCCTTTGGTTGGTGTCTCTCTCTGTCTGCCTTTGATCCTTTTTCTTTTTCGAAATTTCTAACCTTTTGTCCATTGACCGAGGCTGCCTCCTATTCACCCCAGTGCACACAACCTTTTTTTATTTTTTATTTTTTACCGCCAGGTCAAACGGCCACCTCTCTCTCTCTCTCTCTCTCTCTCTTCTATTTATTTAAGAGCATTCACCACTCAGCACTTGAACCCAACTCTCTCTCTCTCTCTCTCTGTTTCTCTTCCATGCTCTAGAGAGTCTAGACTTGCCAACATAAAGAGGCACACGCATGATGGCCTTAGACAGTAGTTCTTTTCTCTCCTCTCACCAATCCTTGCTTGATTGGGATTGGGATCAACTCTCCTTTGGTTTTTCTGATTTCCATGACATCATATCCTCTGGTAAGTAAGATCCAGATCTTTATTTTCTTCTCTTATATAATCCCCTCACCTCTCTGTAGCATCAGCTTCCAAATTTACGTAATTCAATTAATGTTTACTCTATGTTCTTTTCTTTTACTTTTCCTTTTTTCTTTGATTATAGATGTACTAATGCATCAAATTGTAATAATTAGGTATGGAGTCTTCATCATCCTCTGATGCATCAATTGGGTATTTGCAAGATTCAAGTGAGAGTTGCAAAAGAAGAAGAAGAAAAGAATTCTCTGCTCTGAATGATCCTAATAACATGCCCGATTATGAAGATCTGCATTCTCTTTTTCAAGTAAGTAATATAACTAATTACTTATTCATAATCCCGGCTTAAAAATTATAATCATTTTGTGGGTTCAAACGACTAATAATTGGACATATAATGCAGGATTTTTGGGATTCAAGTCCAAGTGATCCACCAAACATTTTGAATTGCGTTACTCCAGAAAACACAGCTGTCTCAGGTGAATTTTTGACTGTGCATCAATCTCTCATGCTAGTTTCTTACCTTAAATACGTTAATATTTTTTTACTTTTACTAACTTTTTGATGCTACTTTCAAACTACAGATGACCCGTTAACCTCTGTGTTCTTAGAAAGCCCCAGTTTGCCCCCACAAACAGCACCAGATCAAAATGCAGAGATGAATTGTAGGGAATCACACAATTTGAGTACCGGCTCGAAACCATCATCTCCGTCATTTACACATAATTTCCTCATCTTGTCGCCAAAAGGTAATAAGAAAAAAAGGTCAATCAACATAGTGCATCCTTTCGTGGCAGTGAAACCAGCAGGATTAGAAGGAGATATGACACTCGATGACATTAATCAGAAAATTCTCATGAGACCGGCTCGACCAGTCCCGCACCCGGTCGGGGAATTCGCATGTGCTCCCGCGGTGTCATTCGGCGGACCCGGCTTGTCAGGAAAATCAGTTGTCAGTCTCATGAGGATTCAAACTAGAGGGACAGGTAGTATTACAATTATAAGAACAAAAGGTTGAAAACCCCCTTTGTGCTCAAGTGGTGGAGTGAATTATGGCTATGTACTTGCTTCTTCCTTTTTTTTGTTCTCTCTCCATCTCTTTCTTTTTTTTATGGGTAATTGTGCATAATCTTCGAATTTTAGCTTATAGATGTGAATGTGTATTAGGGTAATGGGGTGTGAATTATGACTATGTACTTGTTCTTCTCTTTTTGTTTTTCAGCTTTTTGTAATTTTGTACTTATATTAATTGTTCTCGTTTCAACGGATGTACATATACAACGGTTTTTTCTTTGTTTTCTTGTTAGTTGAATGCATTGCGGGTGCTGTACAGCATACGGATGGATGAATTATAGAGATTTGTTTTTTTACAGATGTTAACACAATTGGTCCAACAATACATAATGTTGTATAATATAGCGTAGCAGAAGATATAAATTCGCACATATGTTCTCTTTATAAAGTTTTGTTTGAAAATGTGGTTGATGTTTGTTTGGATATATTTTGAAATATACGTACATCTTTTCCATGGTGAGGGGTTAAGACTTTGAAATGCGGACATGATACTGACATATGTCAGTTTGAAATTTAAGGATATTCCTCTTCAAAAGAAATTTGGGGATTTCAGGTGTCTTGGCCTACATCGAAGATTCCAAATTTCAGAAAGGGGAATAAAAGACGGAGGTCCTGTAGCTTTAATTTTCCTATCTAAAAACGGCTTCGAAATTTAAATAGGTTTAGATTGAAATTAAGGAGGAGAACTTTGTTAGTTGAAAAGTGTATGATAATTTTAATGCGGATTCTATTGGGTTGTTGCTTTCGGAATAAAGAGAAGAAGCTCTTACAAAGAAAAAAATGGCGGGGTTCCAGTCTTCTAGACAAGACAAATTCGTATGTATAAATTAACAGAAGCAGCATCTGTTTCTATTCCATCCTGCCTGGCCCACTTCAAGTCCTTTTAACTATTTTGAAGTAACTTTTACCTGACATGAAAGATATTTGGGGTTTCAGCTGTTCATTTTTACTGCAACAATAAGTAAAAAAAGATGGGACATGATATATACATCCACACATGAATGAATACAGGCATTGTCATTGTTAAATTGCTATCATTGTATTTCCTTTTACTCAGGACATATATTTGAGTGTTTCTTTTGATGTGAAAAAAGAAATGAAAATGAAAACAATGGTCCCAAATTAATTAACCGCATATTTGACAGTTAGAGAGATGAGATGAGATGAGATGAGATGAGACGAGATGAGACAATTGTGTTGCATGTGAAAGGGGTCGAAAGCACAGTGTCGTTTATAAATCCTGGTCGGGTCGGGGCGGGGCATCTCTCTCAGACTCGGTGCATGCTGCATGCTGCATGCTGCATGCATGAGAGAGAGTTAACAGGGAATGGTGAAAGACTACAACTCAAATATAATAAAAATAAGAGGAGGAAGAGAAAAGCAGAAGACAAGACGAGAACTAAGCAAAATAAAAGCAACTTTTTTTCTGGAGCCTGTTGACGTTTCGGCCCATTTCCAAAAGTGGGCCTGCGCTTTGTCTCTCTGCACATCTTGTTCCGTTCCATTGAAATTTCAGAATTCCGATTCTCTGTGGCATGAACCGGCGTGTCGGCGGTGTGGCGAGTAATAATAGGAGTGAGGTTCACGGGATTTCAATTTTAAGGATGGGTCCTTTCTGAAAATCTGTAACGAAAGACAGATGGAGGGAGACCTTTTATGTTTTGGACGGATTGATAATCGATTAGATCAATTCAATTTTCATGTATACTAGTTTGGTGACAAGAATATTGAGGTGATGGGATGCCATTGCTAGGCATCTACACTTCTTGATTTTGTTAGTATGAGGCAAAATTCGATAAAATTCATAAGAACGACTATTTATTATTTCCATGATTGCTTCTTCTTTTTCTCATCTTGCGCTAAATGAACTCAGATTTTATGATTTTGGACAGTAATGCCTTGCGTTAAAAATAGAATAAGAATAATGGTTCACGATTATTATTTGAAACTATTAATAAAAAAATAGTTATGGTTATGATAGAACATTAAAAACATGTAGATTAATTTCCCAAAAAAAAAGAACAACCGTAATATGCCAAACATATTTACACTGTCCAACTTTAGAGAGAATATATGTTCTAGATTTGACGGATTGTTTAATATCAAAATTGGATTGGGATCATCAGATCATAAATGCACGGTCCATATTTACCAGAAACAATAAAATGAATTCCATATAATTGGGCACAGCCGCACAGCCTAACTCAAAATAAAGTTAAGATGCATTCGGATTCCTTGCTAGAGATCATAACAGCATTCTTCAATAATACCTTCAACTCTTAAGTTATTTTATTTAGTTGGGAGTTCCCTGTCTGCTGTCCGCTGTTCGATGTTCATTATATAGAGATCTTGAAATTCATATTCATAATGCATATTCACAATAATACATAAAGAGTATTAAGTCTTCCAATTTTTTGAACATGTCAAATCATAATTTTTGTTATTCATTTGGTTTGTTTCTATGTTCTCATTTATATTAATTAGAAGACTTAAATATTTTACATATCTCTCCTCAATGTGTTTTATATAACTAAAATATAATTAACTTTTAAATTAAATCAGTTTCGAGAATCAGTCTTTAGTTTAACAGTAAAAACAATGCTCTTCATATTGGAGGTCGTAGGTTCGAAACTCGGATGAAAGATTATTTATAAATATTTAAATTTAAGCAATTTAACTGTCATCTTTTATTTTTAAAAAAAAAACCAGCTTTTTTGTATTCTTTTGTATGATATATCATTGATTGATTATATTGTTATCATTATACAATATACATAAATTTAATGTTTCAAAAAAACATTAAATGTCAACTTCGTTTCTCTCATGATCTATCTTGTTTGGATGACTTATGTGTCATTCTTCTCTTTTTTTTCATTTAAAAGACATATGAGGGTGATGTATTTAGTATCGGAGTTTGAGTCCAAAATATTAAGGGGTCAACTTAATTAAGAAAGAAAAATAATGACGCAAAACTGATTAAGGGGGCCATTTCATGACTCATATAGCAACTGACCCAAAAATATATTTTTTTTATATAAAATTTTGAATGGTAAGGAGAGCCATGACCTACTCTGGCCAAAGTTAAGTTCCATCCTAGATGTGTTTAAGATGTAATTTAACTATTAAAATAATATATTTTTTGTGTTCTTCCGCATGAATTATCGTGTGGTCAATCGTGTTGTTTAATGACAAATGATAAACGTTTTTAGCATTTTGAAATAAGAAATTTATTTTATGTTCAAAATTAGTTAAGTGTGAAATTTATTCTGGAAAAAAATTTCATTTCAAGTATCTATTTTTTTATTCAATAACAAATATTTTTAATGAAGTCAAATAAACAACTCTAGTTAAAAAAAAATCATGTTAGCAAAAAGAATGTCCACGTCAATGAAAAAAATAATTGTAATGTTACGAGAAAAATTATCCATACAACAAAAATTTCCAAATTATTATATTCTTACTTTAATTTAGTTAGATCGAGTTAATCGAAACAAATTAAATTTAATAATGTATTATAAACAAATTAATGTTAATGACTAATTTATTATCGAAGAGAAATATTTGCAGCCTCCGAATAGATTTAATTATTGATAAATTTTCCACATTAGGAAACCAAAATTGGAATTTTCCGATCCAAATGATTTAGCATCGTCTCGTACCACAATGCAAACAGAGCTGATAACCCCCTAATTTGGGGGTATACAACTCTATGCACCTGTCCCAATCATCTATGGGCTATGGCCCACTTCATTGATTCAGTAACATACTGGCAGGGCTCTGTTATTTTAGTTTTACTAAACCCGAATTTACATTGGTAAATATCTTCAGAATCTTTTGGTATATTGTTCGATTTTGGTCTTTGATTTTATTTTGATAATTTTGGTCGTCTTAAACAATTTATTCTTTTTCATAACTTACATGAGAGCTTATACATCAGAATTTTCTTTAGGAAAAGTATTGAAAATCCTTTGTGAATTTGGAGGCACTCAATACATAGTCAATGCTATGAGTTAAAACTCCACCTCAGGACATGGCATGGCATTTCTGGCTTTTACACATGTATGGTCATTTTGTGGTGGTTCTATTCATGCTATGATGACTCTCTATTTGAGAGAAGGGAACATCGATTAGAAATAAAGTTGACTTATGCGGACCCCTGAAAAGATTTCAGGAATCTAAAAGTGCCAAGCCTAGTCTACTATGTTAATTCAATTATTTACGGACCAGAAATGCATTGCTTTAAATTAATATTTATCTACGGGAGTATTTTCAAACTTTCATGCTGTAATAGGACCAGTAAAAGTTGGGAAAAACAAAAAGTGAGAATGACAAATAGTAATATATTTGGACGAGAGAGATATATAACTCTTTTCTTTTTTTTAATAGGAAAAAAAATTGAAGTTGTGATAGAACTCAGTAATGATGGCGCTGCATGATCTAATTAATTAGCTAGGTGTTTTAACAATTTCAGAAGAAGAATACTGTCATGCAATGGTGGCAAAACCTAGAAATTGAATGCACAAATCACAGAATTAGGTCGCTAGCAAGCTGTTCTTAATTAAATCTGTATCTGCTAAGTCAATACTTTATTACTGAGAGTATACCTTACCAGTAACCGGAAAAAGATAATTTGAACAAAAAGGTAACAACTGCGTGCTGGTCCAACAGCCATCATAACCGATTCATTATTCAACCCATATTTCTTCTCCTCTTCCCCCCTGCTTTGTCACCCACTAACCCAAACACATTTTTTTGAGAGAGAAGAGAGAGACGCCATATTTGCATGGACTCGGCGAACTGACAGACCAATATATTGGTTTAGGAAATGAAATGAGCAAGGTTGGTTCAATTTCGTTTCGTTTCATGCAAACGAAATCATTGCTTCCACTGCTCAGGCTACATACATGTGTATGCGCATGCATCCCCACAATTCCTGACTCATCAAACAACAGAAACAAAAGAAAAAAAAAAGGAAAAGGGAAAAAGGGAAAGAAACAAAAAGACCCTTATTTTGCGGTTGATGTGTACTGTTTTCTGGCAGGCGTTTCCATATATGATATATCAACAGTCTGAAACTGTAACCAGCATTGCATAAGCAGCTCCGAAATTATGAAACAATAATCCCAATTAAAGCTTATCTATTTATGCCTACCCTCTCTGATTTGATGCTTCTGAGTTCTGAGCCTTATTGCAAAAATTTGAAAAACTCGAATTTGAAAGGGAGAAAATTTAAACAATGATTAGAAAAACGGACCAATTATATTTAGCCTTTTATAAAATGTGTTTCCATATGGAAATAATGGAATGCATGCAGCTCAAGGCTGCCTGCGATGCACTTCCAAAAGGGAAGGAAAAAAAGGCTCTGGTCTGATTTGATTTATTTCTGTAAAATAGGATGCAACTTGTCTGGGAATCCATTTTAATCAACGATATTTTGAATAACCCTGCTATTTCACGTTAAGTTTGTTACCAAATAAAAAAAAATTATTATCTAAATGATGCTACAATAGCACTCTTCTGCAATTCAAAAAATAAAAAAATAAAGATCAGAAATTTCGAGAAATATATTGTTATTTCATTTGTAGTTGCAAAATACACTAACTATACTCCTATTAACATTTTTCCTTCACTCTTCCACCATATTTTCTGACCACCACTATTCTAGCATCATGTTTTTTATTTATCAAACGAGAATGTATGAACCAAAAAATTTTGCAGTGTAACATCAAATCCCAAAATTCATCACGAAGTAAGAACTAATCCATTTTTTACATCAGAATAGTAACTTGTCTGAAGTAAAATATAAATTTTACCAAATTTATCTTGGATTTAGGTAACTATGCGAAACAAAATAACATGCTATACATCAACAGAAGCAAACAATAATTTCTCTCTCTCTCTCTCTCTCTCTCTCTCTCTCTCTGACCTATTATTCATAGCTAAAAACAAAATTCCTGCTAAATAAATGTGAAGCAAGGAATCAATTGAAATAGATTGAATTCAGCTAAAGCATTAAGCCAAGCTTCTTTTTCAGAAAATCGTTTTCACATGGCATGTGAAAACGATTGGGCACGATTCCAGTTCTCTATCATACACTTACCGATGCAATCCCCTACAAATTCTCTCATTCAGGGCTTATTTTTCAAGCAAAAGTAAACTCCTTTGCTGATTTTGTGGCAAAATAGCAATTGAGCATTTCTTGAAATACAGCCACCATAATCGTTAATTCATTTCTTAATCGATATTGACTTCGGAGTCAAAAATTCAAATGCAGCACTTCTTTCTTGGATTTTCATCAAAAAAAAAATATTCCTTTCCGAGGATAATTTCTCAGACTGGTATGTTTTGAAGGAACAAATTGGTAAATTTGCGCTGTTTCAGAGCTACTCAAGAAAAATGATGAAACGTTGCGCTTCCTTCCACCAAATGTTTGATATAAATTGCCCATTACTTGATAATTTCCGGACAAATGCAAAACACAGCATTATATAATCACTTGTAAAAAGATAAAAATAAGTAACACATAATGTACAACATCTATGTCATCTGTTATCTACTTCAGAACATTCGAAATAACTAACGGGCCATTATGCAACTCCCAAAGGAGAAATAGGAATGATAAACATAACAGCATCTCAAACTTCCATCTCATCTTGTAACAGTATTTCATATATATCTGTGTGAATATGCAACTCTTTGTCATGCATTACTTCTTGCAAATCTGATAGCTCCTTCAATGTCAAAATTGAGCTTAGTCTCTGGAAGCCATCTAACCATAAACTCTTGGACCTGCAATGAAAAATGACACGTGCTTAACTGTCACAATACAGAAACATGCTTTCTAGAGCTGCTTTTAGTTGAGTCTCATTAAATGCAGTACTATCACACTGAAATTTATCAAGGGAACTATAGGGGCATCAATCCTATTACCCTTTAAATTTTTTTTACCCCCTTTTTTCTTAACTTTTCACCTTGAATCACCCTTGAGTGAACCACCATCTATATCAAAAAATCCAACAGAAGGGATTCCAATTTCTAAACAATCAATCTGAACCACTGATCCTATTTTATACCAAGAGATGAAATCATGCCAAAATTAGCAAAATCGATTATGTAAATTTTACATGATCAATGTAGGAAAAATAAAAGAATCAAATTAAGTACAAGGAAACTATTATCTGTAGACCCTTGATTGTACAGAACAAATACACATTTTTAGATCATGGTTTTAACTTTGTTCTTCCAAATTTCAGTGGAGGAACAATGGGGACTAAATGATGTGCAATTCATCCCCTTGATGTGATATGATATCCTACTGACTTATATACACGACAATCAACTTAAAGGAGAAAGCAAGGATTTAATACGTACCAGGGACAAGCATGAATAGCTCTGAAGAAAACCCGTCTGGCAGCACCAGGATTACAATTGACCTCTGCCTCATAAGCAAGATACCACCGCCACAACAGCACCGACTTCTGCAACTTTTCATCTGCCAAAGCTTTCTCAAAGAGCCTGTGAATCCTGTTGTGGGACTCATCTCTACCCCACTCGAAAGATATGGCAAAAAGCCAGACAACTACAGATGGATTCCTGCAAAGAACAAATAATCAGAAATTTAGCCCACAAGGAATTTTGGGCCTGCACAAATTAGAACCATAATGTTACATGTTTGCTCACACAACATTTTCCATGCTTGCAACTAATGCAAATAACACCAAGCCATTCAAATAAAGGTTAACAGAAAAGGTAAAACAATGTTATATCTGATTTTTCCATCTTAACTCAACCATATAGTTTTGCAACTAGTTTTGATAAGGGTAAATTTTTCGGAAGTCACTAAACTTAAACTAAATCCATTTTTGGTCACTCAACTTTCATTTATCTGTTTTTAGTCACTAAATTTTGAAATTTATCCCTATTTGGTCACTGTTAGTTTTTCCATCCAACTTAACAGAAAATTTACATGACCTATATTTTTGACATGTAGACTTCTATGTAAAATTTAAAAATATGAAAATTTAAGGTACAAATCAATTTTTTTCTTTTACAAAATTTTAGAACTTATCATGTTTTACAAATATGCAATTTTTTAATTAATTAATCAAACCACACAAATATGCAGCTATCATTTTAGTACACTTTATTTAAGATTCTATTTAGAAATATTATTTTATAGTAATTGAAAGTTTCATACTTTACTGCTAAATATATTCCCATTTGTAGAATTTGATTATTAAAAAGATAATAAACCTCTTTATTTATTTAATTAATTAAAAAACAGGCTAAAAATGCATATTCTAAATAAACAATATTGCTTCTAAAAAAGAACATGTATTTTAAAACATGACAAATTCTAAATTTTTTAAAGAAAAAATAAAAAAATGATTTGTGTCTTAAATTCTCATACTTTTAAATTTTACATAGAAATCTACATATCAAAAATAGAGGTCATGTAAGTTTTCTGTTAAGTTGGATGGAAAAACTAACGGAGTGACCAAATTTGGACAAATATCAAAGTTTAATGATTAAAAATGGATAAATGAAAGTTGAGTGACGAAAAATGGATTTGAGGTAAAGTTTAGTGACTTCCGAAAACATTTACCCTTTTGATAACATCAGTCTGTTGAGATTTAGTTTTTTTTTTAAAAAAAAAAGCTCACTTCAATCAAGGAAACAAATGCCATCATCGCATAATTTCCATCACATAAGTCTATTAAATATAGTCAGATGTCAGATGCAAATATGGGAAATATTGATGTTATCAGCAAATATAGAAATTTCAGGTGCAGTTTGCCCAGAAACTTTCCAAAATGAAAGAAATTTCAAAACGAAGTAATTGGACCTCTGAGCACATTTGTCGAGTATGAGACGAACTTTACTGGAAACACTGTAGAAGCTGCTGAGAGATAACATGGCAGTGAAGGATTTGGGGTTAAAGGGGTAGATGTGTAAGCCTTGAGAAACACTCTTCCATACCCTTGACATATTAAGTTGCTTCATATGCCTAAGGATAAGCCTGATGTAATATCCCCACAGGCATTCTAGCTCCAAGCTGTGGCTTCTCCTTTCTAAAAAAAGAGGAAAAGAAGATTAAACATTTTTGGAAATTCAGAAAAGCAACAGATCCAAACAAAATGGAAATTCTCAATAGAGAACCAGCATTATATGTCAATAAATTAAAAAAAAATCCCCATTGAAGTATTTGCCAAAAGCTGGTGCTATTGGTTGCAAGAGTATGCTTGCATTGTTTAATCTTATCACATTTTTAATCATGGCAATTTGAAAAATAACATCATATAAAAACTATGAACTGTTCTCAGTTGTCATAATGCATTGATTCAAATTAGTCCATCAGTCCATTTTAATGATATCTTTTTTTTTTGGTTGAAGTAGACTAAATTTTTGGAATGTGTACAGTTTTGTTCACTCATCTCCTAACACTGTAAAATCATTTTCCTTTTTTTTTCTTTTGGCAAACAACCAGAACAGTGCACATCCTGCAATTCAACAGTTACCATTGGGATCTAAGAAAGAAACATAAACACCAACCTGGAAGGACCATAGAAAAGGCCTCCTCTATTACTTCAAGTCCACAAGAAAAACCAGATGTTATGGTCTCAAACAGGGAAGCTGAGCAAACAAGAGCAACAGCACTCTCCTTTACAGAACCGCGAGCCCACTCAGGTCGCAAAGTCTTTATCTGCTCCTTAAACCCCTGACGTACCCGCAAAATCTGAGGGCCTGACACTGGGGATGCAAATGGAGTGTATTTAGCATTGCTGCCTAGGCAAGAGAGAATGTGCAAGGCATGCTGAGTGGATGACTCAGAATTACTGGCCAACTCCACCTCGGTGTACCAGAAATATAGAAGGGGAGCCTTCTCCTGAAAATCCTACTTTTGATTTAACACAATTAGATATATGCTCAACATAGTTCACGAACAAATTCTGATCAGAACTGTAAGAACAGGTTGAATAGTTAGACGGGGTCATCTCGCCAAACAGAAATTTTGAACTCTGAGAAACTTTGCAGCTTTAAGACAAACTTTTAACAGAAGCATTCTTATTATCCATTAAAAGCAGCGGAATAGTTACCTTAGGAGCTCCTTCAATAGATAACAAAGCCATGTCAAATATCTTTCTTGCAAGATCAACATTACCATGGGCTGCCTCAGTTTGTGCATATATACCGCAAAGTAGAAAATCCTTCCATGGAATTTAGCAAAATTGCAAAAAATGATTAGCATAAAATTCTTGTGGTTCAACAAATTAGTGAAAAAAAATTACAGGACATGAAGTCATCATATACCTGACGATCTTTCTTCAGCAGGCTTTTAGCCAATGCACGTGATGGATTAACCAAATCAGAGGAATTATGTGTAGTAGGGAGTGACTCTTCAAGAGCAAGAAGGGATTTTTCCAAAATGTGATTACGTGGAAAAACTTCAAGGCATAGTAATATTGATTTTTTTAGAAATTTCACCATTGCCACATCTCTTCTGAAATCACTTGAGCTGCTCAAAATTGACATTAATTCTGTACTATCCTTGACAATTCTCAGATCTTCAAAAATTTGTCCAGGAACAGCTTGTAAGCTCAGGATTTTATCAAGCCAACTTGAAGCATTTGTACAACACCTAGAAGTCATAAAAAACAGAAAGGAAATGATTAAAGACATCATCGCAATTGTAGTTTTAATGCATTTCTTGTTAAACTTATTCCACAAAAACCTATTTTACAAAATAAACAAGAAAAGAATTGCCTTGGAATTACCATTGTGAAACTTCTCCACCAAAGAAATCAATAAGTTGGCAGATGAGAGAAAATCGAGCCTCCTCTGAAGATAATGAGAACAGGAAGTCTGCCACATCTTCAAACAATATCACCCTTGAAAGTTGTTCATCACCTTCTTCTTGGGCTGATCCATTTTAAAGGACATTGCGTTATCCAAAAAAAAAAAAAATAGGACCATTGATTATCGGCTACATAAAACAAGCTCACAGTTGGATAAGCCCACTTACCGGCATTTTCACGAACAGGCATCCACTGCTTGTAGTCCCTGGACACTTCCTCCTCAGACCACCTATGCCAAACTTTAGCATCTTTAACCTCGCTATGAGACTCAGAATCTACATCAATTCCAAGCTTCTTTAGCAACGACTCAACATCATCCTGTGTTTGATTGTTTTCATCATCAGGGGCATCTTCGTCGTTTTCTTGAGCTATGGAAGTTTCTCCTCTTGTTTCCCCATTAAGTTCTGTGTTAGTTTCATTCTCTTTTGAATGAGGATCAAACCAACCACTCCATCCTCCGGATTCTACTTCTTGTGAGCTTTCCTGCACAAAGAGCTTTTTACCATACAATCTACTGTACCAGAAAATTGATACCCAATATTTCTCATATTAATCAGCTGCAATTGTTTGAGATACTTGCCATTAGCCCCATTTGTGGTTCAGAGCGAATGTGCGATGGCATAGTTAGATTTTGTGCAATATTGACAACTACACCACGAACTGTGTCCTTTATTATTTCCAATAAGCAGCAATTGAAATAGAATCAAGAAAAAAAAATTAATGCTGGTTCAAAATTCGCATCGATTTGTTATCAAAATATTTGGTTTCAGTTACAATGCAAGGGCTATGGGTATTAATCGTAGTTCAGTCATTTGTAAGTTCACTTACCATGTGTTTTGATTGTTAGATATCATAGCTAATAACCCAAAATTTGATGGGTGTCGACTACAACTAAGGCAAATGCTGGATGAAAAGTATTAGGATCACTTGCAAAATGAACCGAAATCAATTAGTTCAAATACACTACTGGTGTTAACCAATAGTCTAAAACAGTAAAGCACATTAGCACCACATTTTTTGTGGTTACGAGTCATTACAGGTACAATAACAGAAAGCTGTTCCTATCAATGGTTTACCTGCATGACTACATTTCTCTGCCTTTCTTCATCCTTTGATAGCCACGAGGACCAACCTAGGGCCCCATCTTCTCCTATCCGTGCCCCAGAACTATTCCAAAAATGCTCAAATAGTCTCTTTTTGCTGCTTGGTGTGAGATCCAAGATTGGGCTAAACAAACTATATTCGATCTGAGATTGGAACAAGCCAGTTGCTAGCTCTTTATGACCCGTTTGCCACTCAAAACGGCATAGGTTTACAAAGATGTCAGCTAGACCAAGTTCTATCTGCACCAGGAGAGAACTTGGCCGCACCTGATCACCAATTTGAGAATCCTGTTTTGATTAAAGAAATTAACAAAACCTCATAAACTAACAATTAAACTATATAAAGAAAAATGAAAAAAAAAACTGAAGGAAAAGAAAGGTAGAGATGAACCTGCCTAGAGAGCTTGTAGCAAGCAGAAGATAGAGCTTGAATAGCATAACCATAGATCTGACGCATGTCAGAGACCTTGAACCTGGAGAACTCACCCTGGCGAACAAGTAGATACTCCTTCCACAATCTGACACTATCAGAGTGCTGCACTAGGATCCTTTCCCATCTAGCCAAGAGTGCTTCACTCGTGTCTCTGTCTCGGTATGAGCTCAGGAGACCAATTAGGAGCTCTTCACTGTCTGGGTTAAGTTCCACAGCCTTCTCTAGTATGCTTATTTTCTTTTCCAGAGTTTGCAGCTGTGCTGCCTTCTGAGGCTGAGATCGTGCAATCTTATCCTGTTACAGAGTTCATATATCATCAGCTTATAATCAGTCCTACAATAATTGTTGGAATTTCTTTTTTTTTTTCCAAACAACACCAATATTTATCATCTAAGCAAATAGCACTGAGGCTTTTCCAATTTGTCAATTAACAATAAACATTTTTTTGAAATTTTGCAACTGGTGCCAGACTGTTTATATTAGCTTGATGGTGCAGGTATATTAAAATGGCATCAATTACTTATAATTTTGAGCCAAGCTGCACAAGGCATTCCACCCTAACCCACTCTCATCCAACCAAACAACAGTAATAAAGAAAAAGACACAAAAAAAGCACATAAAAACTGCAATCAAGAAAATAATATGACCTGAAATTTGCACAAAAACAAATGAACCTGCTAAAGGAAGGAAATTCTGAAAACTTACCTGAAATTCAGCAAAGGACAGCCATACTTTCTCATCATGTGGAAATTCACGAGACCTCCTGTTAAACTCCCTTGTTTTCTTAATTACTTCATCTTCCCATGACTCCTCGACCTCCTCAGAAGAACCACCATCACTTTCATGGAGAGAGGATGGTTCCAGAGGAATAAACTCATCAGGCACCACAAAGGGAATATCTTTCTGTGATACTTTGAGGTGCTTAAAACCCTTGTTGCGTTCTAAAGATGTGTACTTCATTGAAAAGTAACGGCCTCCAGATCTCGCTTTGCTGTCCAAACCATCTAGGTCTGAATCTTCACCCAGATGTAATGATGGTCTTGTACGGTAAAAGAACTTGAAATTAAGCCCAGATGGTTCTGAATTACTCTGAAGCTTGTACCGTGCTACGTCCATTCTACAATTCGTTTCTTACTGTCAGGAAGCTGGAATGGGACCACTGACATTTTATATTTGTAGATTATGAGAAGATTAACCAGTTCTAATCAGCATTTAAAAATATCCTATAGTGCATGCATTCAAAGTGTTGGATACCGAATTACTGCTAGAGAAAAATTTACACTCTAGAATTAAGTTTCAGATAATTGAAGTGAAAATCAGACAGAAGTATACCTGTAAAGACTACCAAATTCCAGATTATCCAAATCCCCTCTAGCATCGAAGTAATAATCCTTAGCGGGTTTTTTACCTGACCCTTCCCAGGCTTGAACACCCGACTTCCTCGAACCTAGCTCGTTCCCTCTCGGCTTGTCTCCATCTTTTCTCCTCTTCTTCTTCCTCCTCGCCTTTTTTCTGGCGCGTTTATCTTCCTCTTTCCCGTCAGAGCCTGATCCAGAAGCAGACTGAGATGGAGAGTGCACGAGATCGTACTTCGCCACTGGCGGCCTTCGATCCTTCGGAGACTCGAGCGCTTCTTCATCTGACTCGGCGGGAGGAGCGGAGGTGACAGTGGAGTGAATGGCGGAGACGTCGGAGGTGAAGCTGGAATTGGAGAGCCACTGCGGGTTGTAAGAGGCGGCGGGAGGAAGGGAAGAAATAGTGTTTGAGGACACAGGAAAGATGGGGAACAGCGAGGAGGTAGAGGTGTTGGCGGTGGGGAGGCGGGTGTCTGGTGGCTCCGGCGATGGCGCCTCCATGTTGGCGCGATATTAGAGTTTGGACCTCGTGCTCGTGCCGGTATTGCTGTGAGCTTTGATTTGATTGGGGGCTATGGATTGCGACGAGAGAAACGAGGCTCCTCGGTCCGCCCACGGAGGAATAAATGGGCCGGGCCGGGCCGGATGGAATTCAGATATGGGCAATTTAGGAGCTGGACGGGTGTGAACTGTTGAAAGAAGATCTGTAACAAAGCCTCAATTTTTATTTAGTAGTACACATACTCCAGATTTTTATAGTGATACTAATAACATCTTCTTGTGCAATTAATATGAGAGTGCTCTATTACAAAAATAAATAAGGACAATAATTTTGTGTAAATTTTTTTTATTGGTGGCACTTCCTTAGAGTAAGTATGCATGTTACGAAAATCATTTTTTTCCTCTTTGACTTCTTCTTAATTAACACGTCTGTCTGCTCGTCAAGAGTGCTTCAAGTCAACTAAAACTTTTGATTGAAACAAAACTTATGAAATTCCTTTAATACCAGGATGAATTAAGATTAAATTGTATACTTTTTTTCTAACAAGTTAGGCAAATATTGTTTGTGCACGCAGCTTTTAGTTTTCTGGCAACATGAAGGATCTTTTCTTTCTTAGATCTCAATTCTTAACCAATTGACTCTCAAATTATATCAAACTTAATATAGATTTTATCTAACTACAGGAATCATATTAGGACTTTTCAGTTATTTAATCTGATACTTTTTATCAATCAACATAATTATAATTTTTTAAGCAACTTTGTCGTCAAAACGAAAGTTTCCCTACGGATCAGTAAATATGTTGGCATAACGTTCGAGAAAATTGGTTGCCACCCCCTGTTCCAAAAATTAAAAAAAAAATAGTAATGCTTGCAGCTGTGCTGCTGTGTTTCCAGTTGTCATCAGTATCCAGAGCAGCCACAGTAACTAGATTAATAATGTTTGTGTAACTAGGACTAATAGGAGCATCAGCCACAAACAACAATAACAATAATAGTAATAGAAATTTATAATAATTACAAAACCATCTACCTCAAGAAAAAAAAATTACAGGACCATCATCATCATCATCATCATCATGAAAGCCATCATTTTATTCAATGACGGTTTCATGAGACATAACAGGTACCTGTGGATTTAGCACTCCCTCTTGTGAAGAAGCAAGGTGCATGCCTTCTGTTGAACTGTGTGAACTATTTAAATCCACAAGCTCGATTGAGGCAGTGTTATCTATGCTTGTGAAGTTTTGATTTTCTCCTGCACCACCTCCACCACTCTGGAGCAATTCGTTGCAATTCTCGGAAGCAGGGGAAGCAAAGTCCTTTTGTGAATAGTACTTGAGCCAAACAAGTAGTTTCTGAGATATATCACTTTCAGAAGCACCAATTGATTGTAGATTATCCCTTTCCTTGAAAATAAAAATGCAAACGCTTATTACTAGCATGAGCCCTGAAACAACACCAGTAATTATGAATAACCCCGCAAAGCTCTCGAAAGGAAGGCGCACGGTCGAGCTCACAGTCTGTTGTCCACATCTGAAGGTTGAATCTTCAAACCATTTCTTTTTTATATGCACAATCTCGTCACTTTCTTTCAATTCCAAAGTGGCTCTAGAGACATCAGAGCCCAGAGAGGACCCTTTTGGAAATGCCTGAAAAATGTTGATTTTTAATAAAATATTAAGTGTTGTTCAATGAAACAAAATTTGACTGATTTGGAGAAATTAAGAAGAAAGGCCAGTGATTTTCATTTATTAAGGAATACAAATACTATCGATCGTTACTATGTTTTCTGTTAGACGAGTAAAAAAATTAGATCAAATGCAAAGGAAAATCATGAGGAGGAAACTTACAAATCCAAACCCATTACTGTCATAGATTGGACCAACCATCGCATATTCCTCAGCACAATAATTAGATAAAAATAGCTTAATATAAGGGATCTCATCAAAAATTGCTGTCACTCCCCCATAAGCACTTCCTTTCTTCAGAGCTTCCGCATATTGTTCAGTAGTTGTATAATTAATTAGCCTCCTTTGATTGAAACCTAGTTTCACCAGCAACTCCCACACGAGCAAGCTTTGGAACCCAACATAGTCGCCTCGCCGCAATAATTCATTTACATCGGTTGCTGTAGGCTGGAGCTGTTGCACGGTAAGCATTGATGAAAAGTTAGCAGTGTAGCTTGATGTCAATATTAGTACAACAAAAAGCCAGATGGCAACCAAAAATCTTGACAGATTGCTTTCCAGCTTTTCCTCTGAAATTTAAGAAAGGGAAAACATCAAAAGACTAGCATAGGTAGAAAGAAGTAAAAATTACCAGACTCGTGGCATCAGTCAAGTCTTTTGTTGATACAGTGTTTTAATTTACATAAAGGAGCATAAAATACTTATGTGCTATTGTTTTCTTTACCTATGTGGCACCGGTCTGTAATAGCTAGACAGTATCATGTATACAGTACTGGTAGGTACTCTATTGGTAAAAGCCGAATCAGAAAATGCAAAATTAAGGAGAAAAATACTTTGGGAAAAGAAGAGAGCAGAGAAAGAGAAGTAGAGAGTGATGCCAAACTGCTGTGATAGATTTCCTCTGAGCTCTGGATTTATGCGGTGCTCAATTACCCACACAACAAATCCAGTGAAGAAGATGAAGCAAAGAGTTGCCACCCAGAGACCAGCTGTAAGTGGCTTTAAGAATATCCAAGAGCCGCTTTTGATGTCTTTTCTATCTGCTACTATCATTGAAATCCCTGGCTCCGTGTATGAGAATGTGAAATCCACATAATTGGACCTATTGGCGAGGATTGTCACATCACCCACCAGTGCATCGAACTCCTGTTTAACAATAATAACAGAAGGCAAACATTAATTTTCCTATCAAAATTCTACAGAAGTAACTAGTGTATATAGAAAATAAGCCATTTGTATATTATTTTCAAAATTAATTCCTGGCAGTAGACCAGTACTGCTCCATAGGGATCTTTGTTCAGATTAGAACCTAGTTTTATATCAGTATTAGTCAGGTTCAATAAGCGTGTATAACCAGTACAAAGGAATTGGTAGCTTTTTTTTTTTCTCCTGACCTTTCGATATAGCATTGTAATCAGCTCATCGTATGTCTCAGTGACTACAGGAATATACTCATAAGGGACGTAATATGGCAGCCGCCTCATGACAGCATCAAAGACATCAATGCAATATCCAGAAACCTTCAACTTGTCGGTGGAATTCACAAGTTGCTCAATTCCTTTCCTGTTTGGTACGGCAATTACGAGAGTACTTCTACTAGTCGTAATCGCAAAACCTCTTGGTGCAACTACAGTGTCTCCAGGCCATATTATGGTTCTCAAGCTCCTCAAACTACTGCCAGACGTGCCATTCGTAGTGTTCAAGGCTCCTCTGATCCCATGCTCTGCTGTCCAAAATCCAACTACTCGCCCTCCCTTTCCTATGACATTGACTATCTCGAGTGCTGAAACCTGTAACTGCCCCCTGACAAGTCTAAATTCTCCACTCAAACCACTAAATTGTGTAGCACGAATTGTATTGAGGTACTTCATGCCTGTCTCTGAAGTTGCAAGCTTGTGAAAACAAGTCAAGTTACTGTTGCCAAATGTTGGCACTGGAACAGATGACTTTGACACTGCCATCTTCTCAGCAGCATTTGCAACGGACCAAATGGCGTCATATGCCCACAATTCATATAATGTTGGATTTGACAGTTCACTATGGGGATGATCCTTCCGGAACTTTGTTTTGAACTGTGAAACATAGTTGTACTTGGTCCTTGAATTGGGTACGTGTGGTCGGAACCCAATAATCCCCTGCATGGCATCGAGAGCATCTTGGTCAAGCATCTCAAGCACCACAGAGACACTATTTGTTACTATCCAAGAACAATCCTTGGTCATCATGCCTGCTTTAGCAGCATGTATAAAAATGCGTGAGGCGAGATCCGGTACCATGTGGACAATGAAGACTCGAGTTTGCTGGCTCTTCAATTTGTAGAGTTCCACGTCAATACGGTCCTCACTGGCACTGATGGGGACCATGACATAGTCGGAGATGGTGACATCTACTTCTTGAAGGGCGCTAATTAGTGGTGCAAAAATACCACCACCATAATCAGAGTCGTCAAGGATCAAGACAACACTATGCCAACTGTACAAATGGACAAAAGAAGCTATTGGTGTGGCCAGCAAGGAGTCATCAAGGGTGGCACGGACAAAGTACGGAACAGACATCGGAGAGAGCGAGGGAAGGGTAGCAGAGAAAGAGACCATGGGGATATGAACCAGGTTGCACACCTGAGCAACAATTTGCGCTTCTGCCGACGTTTGAGGGCCTATGATAACTTGGACTTGGTCATTTGTTAGCAAATCCATAGCTGGAATGAGAGGGAAAAAAAAAAGGTTAGTTTTTTGTTCATTCCAGTAAAAACTAAAGACTACAAATATGTTTACATGTAGTAAAACAAAATTTTAATAACAGAGAGTTGATGTGTTTTCATATTTCAGTCCGCTAAACAAAGGAAAATAGTTCTAATTAAAATTGATCCTTTTTATTATGTTTTGTATATATAGCCGACTAGCTTTTCCATACTAGAATCATAACTTCATCAAAATTTTACTGATTTAGACTTGGGAAAACTTTTTGAAGTTCATTTAGATATAGTGTAGCCTATAGATCAAAGAAATCAACACAAGCATAAACAATTTCAAATTTTTATTATATGATACAGAATAATTAGAGAGAAATTAAACGTACCAACCCTTGTCGGTCAAAATCTCGGATGTGTACACAACTTATTTACTTACGGGTCATTCGAATCACATTGAAATGTTGAATCGAGTCAAGAAATTAGGTACAAGTAGACATAAGTGGAGTCAATAGCTGACTCCCCTAAATCCAAATGTTTGAACCCGTCTACTCCAATTTTGAATGATTTGACAGCTGAAGTAGTTTGAATCTCATACAACTTGAGATCTAAGACAATCCAAATCCAAAAGATTTGATATTGGAATTCCCAAACCCAATATTCAAGATTCAAGAATGATCAACATGAAATTATCCGAATTCAAGGGTTTACGAACTGAATTCGACCCAACCATTTAGATTGCCACGTTAGTTGCTAGAGAGCTTCTAGGAAAGAGTAAAGGTTCCTTGATAAAAGATAAATTTGACAAATTTGATGATATTTTCTAATCTAACGAAAAAAATAGAAAAATCACATATAGGTTAAAATACTTGATACATATAATTTCAAATATAACCAAGCTTTTAAAAAACATTTAACGGCTCTTAACGGTGAGGAGAACATTTAACGGTTTAACGTTTAAACGGAATTAAACGACTGTTAAATCATAATACGGGTATTCTTGTAAAGTCTATTTTTTTACATTTACAAAAAAAAAATAAGTGATACATATTTATACTTAATAACAAAAAAAATAAGAAAAATAAGTATCAATAATAATTATATCATTAGTAAGTACTTAATCTAATTAATACTATAATATTATCACATCAAAAAAAAATTAAACAAAAATAAGAAGTTCTAAATAGTTGGACATGATAAATTATATTTTAATTTTTTTAATCATAAAAAATTTAATATATTGTTTTGGATGTTTAAAAATTGCTTATAATATATAACTTTCACACTCAAATTAATTTCATAGTATTTAATTGCTTTGAAATAATATAAATTTTAATTTTTTTATTAGGTTTAAATTTTAATTATTAAAACGATTTTTCTCCCAATACTTAACGTTAGAGGGTCTAAAAAACAATTACATGGTTTAAACGGAGTAAATTGCGTGTTTTAAAAGCTTGAATGTAATAAATTCATAAATATTAATGTACATACCACGAAGAAGATTTCAAATGTGGAGTTTTAAATTTAAAATTGTTGATGACCATTATCAAAACAGTCAAGTTCATAAATATTAACAGAGAACATATTTTATCCATTAATTTATTCAAAATACTGAAGGAAAAATTAAACCACCTGCTGAAGTTGCTTCAAGGACATCCTGCTTGGAATCTCTGAAACTCAGAATCACTCTGGTCAGGAAATTCGGATGGGCTTTGTAGAAATCCTCAATTGCGATAGAAATACTGGTCTGACTTCTCTTACCAGTCTCTGTTTCAAGATCAAGTATGACGCCTATATGAACAGGCGCAGAGACGACGAACAAGCACTGATACTGAATAATAATAAGAAGAAGAGAGAGAGGTGGCAAGAGGGCCAAGGTGCCAATGAAGTTAGTGGAAACTCTCATGGCTTCTCTACTATACTATAGTGATGAGATGCAAAGAGTATATATCAATATGATACGCGCATTAGCGACTTCTGTGACATGATTTGTAGTTTGTTAGTTGAGCTTCTTTAAAGAGTACATAGGAGAGTAATGAATATTGACTCTTTGAAAGCAACTACGACAAGGAAAAAAAAAAAAGTTTGTTTGAGTCAAATAATACACGGACTACATGAGACTGGAAAATGGTCGGGGTTTGAAGAAATTCTATTCTAACAATTAGGGCGTGTTCAGTTATCGTAGAATTATATGGGATGAAATCATATGAGTATGGGAATTTAAAAGTTGATATATCAGAACTCATACGTATGGGAATGAAATGGGAATTTTTTTCAAATTATTATTTGGTTGTATCGTAGGAACTATTGTGGGAAAATTTGTTTTTTTAAACGCTTAGTACTAATACTAATTTTTATGTTAATTATTATTAATATTTTTTAAAAACTATTTCTTTCTTCATTAAAATAATTTAAATTTTTTGCAAAATTGTAATAAATATAAAAATAATTAAATTAGTTAAAAAATCATTAAGAAAAGAATAATTTGTCGGTGCACTTTAATAAAATCACTAATATAATATTTCATATTTCATCTTTCTTCTTCTACTTGATTTTATCATGATGTGAATTGAAAGAGTAAGCATTGTTTTGTGGGGAAAAAAAAATTAGGTCTGAGCTAATGTTTTTTTCCCAAGAGATGAAAATAACATACCGAACAGTTTTAGAGTAAAGTTATCCATTAGATTTAAAGTTTCTTTTTTTTCAAAATTTTCAAAATTTTACTAATTTATTCTGATTTTATCAAAATATTCAATAACCTTCAATTGGATCCGTCAAATTCAATATCTTGTAGTCCAGGTCAGGCATAGACTGGACAATTCGTAAGTTGGTCTTCCTCCCACCAGGTCGTAACTCGTGTCATTCTCTGATTGGAGACAATCCAACCAACGGATTGTGCTTTCTTCCTCTGTTTTGGGTTGTGTCGTGTTTGAATGTTCTACTCAATCGAAATCGCTGCTACATATGATACATCTAAGTAGCACGGCACATGATAAGTCGTATGGTGTTGCGTCTAGATATGGCTCGACTGCTCCAATCTAAAATTATGTTTTCGTTGTGCAAGAACTGAAAGTACCACTTGCTGAAAAATATAGTTACTCCAAATTTGTTTCTCTCTTTTTTTTCAGAAAAACATTGTTGAATCAGTGCGTTTTGAAACACTATATGCATCACCACTATTAATTACTGTATATTATCCCATGGCTTACGCTGAGAAGCAAAAATTTCCGGTCTGGTATTTGCTCCCGAGTCTTGCGACTGTCCTGACTCCAGAAGTTTCTGGTCACTTCCGAAGAAATAGCTGCTCCAGTATTTCATTAATTCAGAATGTTTTGACTAGATATCCGGACCAAGTGAAATCCGCGGAGCGAATGGGGATCTCTCATCTCTAGACTTGACCAAGTTCAATTAGTACTTAATTAATTAATTAAGACACCGAGTTGAGAAATTAATTTGGCATCTTGCGGTTCCATGTATACGGCCAATGGTAGGGAATAAAAAACGGCACGGCGTGTCAAGACATGGTACGGTACGGTACGTATTGGATGCGATACGGTATGGCACGGCGTGTCGTATTATGCGTGTCACGTGTCGTGTCTGATTTTTTTTATTGTAGACACGGCACAGCACGCACGGATAAGGGAGGCGACACGACACGAACCGGCACGGAACACACATAGGCATAATACGGGGACACGCATAGGCACGGATAGGCACGAGATAAGATACGGATAGGCACGGGTAGGCACGGTTAGGCACGGCACGTGTAAGCATAGATAGGCACGGGTAGGCACGTTTAGCACAGTTAACACAGATAAACATAGTATGCACGGATTGTGGGCCGTTGGATGTTGATCGGACGGTTGATTTTGTATTTTTTTTGGAGGGATTCTGTAATGGGATTAAAAAATAGGCTAATATAATATATATCCCCCAATTTGTATACCCCACCGTATCTCCTCTCTTTAGTAATGTTATACACCCCCTAAATAATAAACCCCAATAAACACATTTTAATTTAAAATTCAAATTTAAAATAAAAAAAACCAAAATTGGAATTTTTCAAAAATAATTTTGTAAAAAAAATCGAATTTTTCAAAAATAATTTTGTAAAAAAAAATCGAATTTTTCAAAAATAATTTTCGGATTTTTCTAATTTTTTGACAATTTTTACAAAAATATTATTTTTTTCAATTGTTTGTTTAATTTTTTACCAACAAATAAATTTAAAATTTTTTATTTTTTATATTTATTTTAAGATTTTTCCAATTTATTTTCAATTTTTTCTGATTTTTTTGAATTTTTTCTCACCAAACACGTTTAGCATTATTAAGGCACGTGTAGCACAGCGTATCAACTCGATACGGCACAGCACGGTTAAGGCACATTACGTTTAGCACAGCACGTATAGCACGTCGTGTCTTAACCGTGCTGTGCATTAACCGTATCATGCCTTATCCGTGATGTGCCTTATCCGTACTGTGTCTTATATGTGACGTGTCATCCTCTTCTTATTTTTGACACGGCACGACACACACGTCAAAAAAAAAATTTAACTTCTCGTGCCATACCTTGCCGTGCTTTGTCGTGCCGCGACACGCCATATTTTGATACGGCACGTACGATTTGAGAACACCAGCCAATGGCATTCTTTTCCTTTGGGAAATAATTAATGACACTCTCTTTTATCATAGCTTTCCCTGGTCTTCGGTCATAGACTGGCTGTGTACTCACTCGTTTAGGTGGAGAATTCTTCCGAGCATTTTTGCAATATTCTCGACTGAAATTCAGAGTCAAAACCTGCCACGCACGCAAAATTTGATAGGACAGTTTTGATTTGCAAGTCAAATTTCGAAGAAAAACGCGCAAGATTTTTCTCAGTCATGTCAGTAGTTCATCCGATTCGACGGATTTTCGGACCCAATAATTTAGTGAGCAATATACGATCGAATTGCGAGTATCTAGCACAAAATGAAACGGAGAAAAAGCTCAAGTGTGTCGCGTTTGATTCATTAGAAGGACTTATTTATAATATTGGTTTTTTTTTTGTAATTTGCATGTTTTATTTGGATCTCTATCTAATTTGTGTAAATCAAATTAGCCCTTTGTAATTTACTGTTAAAAATAGAAAATCAGAAAATTGGCTCACGCCTCCAATTGTGTGTGCTTGTGCGTTCTCTGTGCCTGCTCAAAAAAAAAGGAAAGGAAAGGGAAAAAGCCCTACAAAGTGTACATATTAGAGATAAATTGTATCATGAGGGAAAAAAAGGAAATTGCTATTCGAAATTATCACTATTCTCTCTTTCCATTCTAATTATTCTTTTGAATAATTATATAGAGTAAAATTAATGTGAGTTTAAATTCATCAAGGAAGTTTGTGAATTTAACTCAAAAAACTATTGAAACAGCTCCAAACGATAAATCCGAATAGCTCAATAAATTCTTCATATTAAAATTTTATATGATACTAATATTTCTATTTTTGAAATTTTTTAAATATTCGTTTCATTTTTTTTAATATGCTTCATTTTTATATGCAAAAATTCATATATTATTATTATTATTAGAGTCATCTTAAAAAATCTGAAAAAATAGTAGAAAACTCTAAAAATAAAAAATTTCGATATCCTATAAGATTTTGATATGGAGAATTTATTAAATAACTTAGATTTGTCGTTTGGAGCCGATTCAGTAAGTTTTTGAGTTAAATTCATCAAAAAAATTTAGTTAATTTAAGTTCACAATAGATTTACTCTAATTATATAATGTCTGTTATTTTATCCTTCTATTTCACTCATCATCTATGTCATATATAATAGGTGAAATAGACAAGAAAATTAATTACGAGCACCCCAGATTTATCCTTACTTTCTTTCTTGTTATACCCGAAATAAAACAAAAACATAACTTCAGTATTTCCTCTATCACAAACCTTTCTTGCATAGTCGCATAGTGTCTACTTGCATTCTATGAATGAAAGCACTCGGATTTGAATTCCGTAGAAATTCCAACAGCCCATATTTGCTTTCATATATATATATATATATATATATATATAATACATTTTTACAATGATAGTGATGGCAGTCAACTGTGAACCGTCCGATTAAAATAATGCATTAAGAGGAAATTAGGCCTTAAAACAAGATAAGGCCCGTTGTGAAAGAAAATTATGAAGCTGCAATCGACACCACACATGAAGCACGCGGAGACTCTTATTGAATCATTCTCGGGGCCTAACATCTATAAATAATAATATTACATGATTTATAAGATATGATAACATCAATTTGTATTGTTGTTTGGAAAAAGGACCGAAATCTAATATCGTCGATCTTGATATTATCTTTTATTTTTATTCCTCCTACAAAAAATTATTTATTCTTTATTTCAAACTCACCTTTTTTTAAAAAAATCATTTAATAAAAATTAAATTAGAAATTAAATATCTAGAGAAATAGAAAGTAAGCTTCGAGATATAGAAATAGAAAGTAAATATATATAACATGTAAGTTGTACGTCAGTGAAACGTTACTGAATTAATCAAATTTCCAATCTGCTGACTTTTTATTTTCTGTGATGAAATTTGGGAATTAGATTGGGACAAGGCACAGACGGTATCTTTCTATAATCGTCTCATTCTCATACTAAATTCTCTACATTTTTCCACACAAATTTAACCAAATGTGGGTTTATGATTGCCACAAGGCGACCAGCATGAGCCCATAAATCAAACCTCTAAACTTCAGCGGTATGGACGTCCATCTTTTTCATAGCCCAAGTATATATTGTTAGCTCATCAATTTAAAAATATATGTAAACATATTTAAAAATATTTTAGTATAATTTGAGATGAAATATAGGTTATAATTTATTCAATTTAGCTTCAAAAATATGTTTAGGTAATGAATAAATATATTTAGTAACTTATGTAAATATGTTTTAATACATTTTGAGGTGAAATATAAATCATAACCGTCCAATTTAACTAAAATAATATACAACAATAAATAAATATATCCACCATATTAACTTTAAAATATTTTACTTGATTTTATCTTTTTTTTTGTCAGAAATTATAATTTAATAGACGTCAATATATCCCACCTACTTTCTTTTATTTATTTATTTATGTACTTTTAGTGTTTTTACATGTAACAATTAATGACATTACGATTTATATAGGTAATAACTAACAGTGTTACTAATATACGTTCTGCCCATCTATAAATATATTAATTCTTAAGTCGCTACTGTTGAGCTATAATACTTGGTAATAATATTGTGTTATAATAACTCCCTCCGACGACCTCCTTTTTTTTTTCTAGATGCTCAAACACGTTATTGTTACGATACAATACTTAACAACATATGTGCGACAGTAATTCGATTTTTTTTATTCAATAGTTTTTATTTTTATTTTTTACATACTTATGTGATTATATCATGTTTTTCTTTTAGCAACAGTAGCATACTACGGTATTCGGATGCTCAAGCGTGCTACTGTTGCGATACAATGCTTAGCAACAATACGCGCTATAATGATTCGATTTTTTTTATTCGATAGTTTTTTTTTCACGGACTTATATAATTATGTTATATTTTATTTTTCTCTTGATCAAGATTGTATAATTAACTTGACAATTTTCTTAAATAATTCCATACAAAATTTGATAAGTTAACAGACCTATTTTTTTTATCAATTAGATTTATTTTTTATGTCTTGGACAAAAATTAGATTTATGACTCGATTTGATTTTTAGATTATCTCCTCTCTTTTTTTATCCTTGCAGATGAATTTCGAATTACAAAAATTTTATTAAGAATTTTATCTTCATCAATTATATATGTGAATTATGAAATAGTAGTAATTTTATGGTAAATTTGGAATGTATTTTTTTCATTAAATCTAAGTCAACTTAATTATATTTCTTTCTCTAGCACAGGAAATCAATTTTTTTATACTATTCATTTTAATTGACAAGTTGGTATATAAATTGGGTGATTAGAAAATTATTGCCTAATTATATTATTTTTAATTATGTATCAAGTCTAATTCAGTTTTTCTCCATTATAACTCTTATTTCTTCCTTTTGCACTAGCTAAAAAATATATGAAGTCTATAATGTATCATTGTTAGTCGACAATATTGATACATGATAGTAGAATTTTATGAAAAGAAAAAGACAAGAGATAAGACAAATGACATAAAAAAATGTAGTTGAGAATTATTATGAAAAATTCAATTTGTCATTATATTACAATGACAAACTCATTATTTAAACACTATATTTTAATTTGTTTAATATTCTTTTAAGTTTTCATAAGTAATATTTCACTTCGGTTCAGCTTAATTTTGAATTTTTTCCCCTCTCAACTTTTAATTTTAAATTTTATTTTATTTTTTTAGAGTGTTTTTTACATTTGATGACTTCAAAATTTTTATTCAATTAAATTATCTTAATAAATTAAAGTTTATTTCATCTGATTTTATTTTGCTTTTAAAATTTATATTAAAAATCAAGATCACTTAAAAAACTTTTTACTCACTTTGATTTTAGTTTTATTATGTTTTGTTGGCAATAAGAATATGTATTAAACTGATTTTTCTGAAATGTAATAAACATTTTAGTAATATATAGTCTTAGATCCAATAAATTATTCTGCTATTATTAAATTGGTTTAATATATTAAAATGTTTCTTAATAGTAGAGTATTTTGTTATTATCATATGATAAAATTCTTGTAAAAATATTACATCTGCAAATAATTCAATCAGATAATTTTATACATGATGCAACAAAACGCATAAATTTTCTAGTTATTATAAAATATCTAGACCTCAAGAGAAATATATATCGCATTATTTTACCGTGGTTATAAATATTCTTTTCTTTAGAACGAGAAGATACTCTTGAGTGGTTGTAAATATTCTTTTCTTTAGAAGATCCTCATCAACTAAATTCATCTTTTAGTTGTCTCCTCTCTCGTTCTTTCTTTTTTTAAAGATAAAAATGATGATCAAAATTACTTTATTTTAAATATTTATAAAGAAATTTTATTAGAATTTTGAAAATGCAATCTCCGGTTCATTCCTACTTTTTTCCCCTAAATTTTTGGGAAAAAAAAATACAACATGAGTAATATTTTTTATAAAAGACACTAATATTTTTTATATTGAATCGTTCATGTTGTCAAATATACCCTTACTCAACTTTATGTACCAAAAAGTATCTCCAAGTAAATTTTTTTAATTTGTTTGCGTTTATAAATAGTTCAATAAAATAATTTAGGACTATTTTAGAAGTGAAAATTTTGTAAAAGTCCACATAATCTCATAGCTAGTCTGGTACAAATTAGCATCTGCACAAATTTAAGACAGTAATTACCAACAATAAAAAAGCAGATATTATGTAATTGCTGTGCATGCTCTGCCAGATGTTCAAGGCTAGCGCATTTACCATGTGCAATTAATCTTGGAGTAATGATAAATCAAAATTGAAGGTAAATCTGGTGTACAGCCTAGTACAAACACAAATTCAATGGATTTTGAGATCACAGAAAAATGATAGATACTGTTGAATTCAATTTGCTCCTAATTTTAATGAGTAATTGTTTAATCCAATGCGTCAAACCTGGGTTTTTTAGGAAATAAAAATACCAATTATAAAGGAGGATTAGATACATTAAGAATTTGTGTACTATGAATTCAGCTCTATAGAAAATTCAATGCGTCAAATTTAAGCCATTAATCTGATTTGATACTCACACATACTTCTTATATTAAAATCTAATTAAACCTCATATAGAATTTGACTTTGAATATTCATAAAAAAAAAAAGAATTTGATTTTGAATATGCACAACTACACCATTGCCTTATTAATATCGTGCCCGATAAAAACCATTATTTTGATTTTCCGAGACATATACCATCCAGAAAAGGTAGAATGCACAATAATAAACAGTGTAGACCTCCCACCAACACATGTTACCTTATTAATATTGCCACAATTTTGACATTATGAGATGCTATTAATTATGATTCTTTCCGTGGTGATATTTATTATAGAACAACGATGAGCGGATTAATGACCCGTGCTGGTGTGTATTTTGGGGCAACATATTTATTTATTTATTTTGCAACAAGCACACAACTTTTAATTTATAGAACGGTGCAATGTGGGCTAGGCTAAGCTCAAGTCGAACTTGGCTATGGTGTATAGACACAATATATGTAGTTCGTAGTATGCACAAAGGTGACATTTTTATCGATATTATATGTATATCAAATTAATAACTTAAAATTTGATGTATTTATGCAAAAATTGAAGCCGATATATTTCAACATTCACTTTATTTGAATAGGACTTCAATCTATCAAGCGCTTAACTAGTTTCGACTAATCCAAAGAATATACATATATTGTTTTTTTACTTTAATAACATCATCATTCATCATTGAGTTTATTTGACCAATTTATCATGGACTTGTTTGTTTCAATAATATTTGCGACGGCATAAATGAAGATATCATATGAACATTTCCATAGTTTGGTTGTATTACGAAAACAATTATCGAAATCACACATTTATTTGGAAGAAATGAAACAAATTGCTTTAGCCCTTATTGTAAGAGTTGTTCTATTATTAGTTATTACTTAAAACTCTGAAATTATTAGACTTATCCATTAAATGAAATTATGACAATATGCAGCAATCAAATTGATGATCATTAAAATGATAAACATCCTTAATTGTTCTTATCTTCTAAAAGATTAATTTAATATTTATCATTACTTTAAGATATAATGCATGAAATATGATTGCTCGTCTGATCTGAGGAAAACAGATTTCATTATTGTCTTATAAAGACTTGTATAATTAAGAGGATGATTATTGAATGGCGGATAATTAATATTTTGAATTTTGTACATTAACAGAAATTTCTTTAGAAAAAAATACTAGAAATGGTTATATATCTCATATAGAATTCATCTTATATATATATATATATATATATCTGTATTTTTTGATGATATTAGAGCCACCACAGGCAATCATTTTCTAACATTGATGTACATGCAACCTGTTAATTAAGAAGTACATCGGAATTACATGAGGTTTACGAAACATATTACACTAATATTTTCTTTCTGACAAATGACCTCTTTTCAAGAGTCTAGATGTCTACCAAATCTTTTACTATCAACTCCTAGGCTGGCGTTATAAAAAAAAGAAACAAAGAAGTCCAAACAAATGCCAAAATGTATAATAACATGAAACTTGCATCAACCAACTTTAAGAAGATCAGCAATTAAAGATAGCTAACTCACATTATTTTATCCCAAAAGTCGACCGATCAATAAACTTTTCAATGCTTCCTGGACTATGATCAATAAACTTTTCAATGTATAATAACCGTATTTTATTCGTCTTCAGTACAAGTGTCCAACACAAATTAAGTAAAAAAAGTCGTAATTTGGCGTCGTTAAGACTCAACACATCTGAGTCCTTAAAACACACGCTCACTTGATTTCAATCAAGTTTTTAACCTGGCGGAGTAGTAGTAATAATAAGATCCAAAACACAGAGCCCAATTCAGTTCAGTAATAACGCCATGTTGGGATCTGGTTCGTTTGGGGTTGGATCCCAATAATCCCGTATCAATATTGGGGTAGGCCTTTAAATGCCATAATTATTATTTCCTAGAGATCGTGGTTTCGGATCTGGAGATGGTCTAATTTGACTCCGTCCGGTTTCCCAAAGCATGGTTTCCAACAATTCGATGCTCGGATCAGATCATGGCGTATATTGGCCACACCTGTCGAACGGGTACGACGCAGATCCGAACCCGAGATGTTTGGTTCATGTCCCGCTTTAATGACTCCAGCTGTGCCAACCCAACCCAGCATCCAGAAATGAACGGTAAAACAATCATATAGACTCGGTCTACACACCAGTGCATATGAAAAGAAGTAAATATATGTTTTTAATTATCTGCCCTAGTTAATATCAATAAGTTTCTAAGTTAGCTACTTATTTCTAAAATTTTAAATAACTATAAGTATATAATTTAAGTTCCGATATTAACGGCGACATACATGAATATTTAACAAATTGTGATTTAATACTTACTGAGTATATAATAATGCAAATATTACTTTAATATAATAAGAACTTAAATAAGACATAAAAGCAATATATTTTAAGAAGTTACTTAAAATCGATGCGCAACTATAGAAAGTACTAAGATAATTTATTATAGTTTACTGATATAAATTTGTAATATAATATTCAAGGACTTACGTTAGCAATTTACGAAGGATACAAGAAATCGTCGGCTGGCTCCATAAATGATCGATAATTTTTTATTTATATAATTAATATATAACACAAAATAATATAAATTTAGAGAGCAGACAACTTATATTTAAAAAAATGTACTATATATATCAGAGAATAATAGAATTTTACAGAGCAGATGGTTTAGATTGAGAAATTACATTTTCATTAGAAATTGAGGTCCCATCATCAATACATTACGGTCCATACATTTAAGCCCTACAAGGGGAGTAGGGATGTATGTGTGTCTCGGAAGGCGCAAGAGGAGAGGAGGGCAATGAGCATAGAGAGGGAGAAGGCGGAGGCCCCTCGAACAACGAGCGACCAATTTAAATCACCAGCTCTAAATTCGCATCAGTTACTCTCTCTTCTCTCTCTTCTCTCTTACGAAAACCTTGCGCAAAGAGCACCCCTCTCCCTTCGTATCGTATCCTCTTCTTGCCTTAATAGACGCAAACACCCCTCTCCCTTCTCTTAAATTGCATTTCCACCATTGTGGGCGCTGTTTCCGACCGCGGCAGCCTCCCCTTTCCCATCACCTCTCTCTCTCTCTCTCTCTCTCTCTCTCTCTCCCTCTCTCTCCCTCTTCTAAGCTTAAGCAATAGAAGAGGGGACCGAATATTAGTCTAGTAGAAAGTACTGTTTCTTGAGTGTGAAAAAGCTGACTTCCGTCTCTCTTATCTGTTCTTGAACTTGGAATAGTTCATCTCCAGTAACACAGAGAGAGAGAGAGGGAGAGGGTTGTCTCCTGGTTGGGAGTTGTATAAGTGGAGAAAAGGCGATGGATTTTGGCGAAGAACCGGATGGTGGTTCCGATAGGCAGAAGAGGAAGACACGCTACCACCGCCATACTCCCCGCCAGATTCAGCAACTGGAAGCGTATATCTTTCGTCGTTTTTTTTCCTTTTTAAATTTCTTTTGTCATTTGGTTTCCTTGTTTAAAAGGTCGTCCTTTGGGTTTTTGTTTTTGTTTTTTTCTTTGCTTTGAGAATTTAGCATTAAATAAAGAAAGAATTTGTGGTGGTCTTTTTATAGGATGTTTAAGGAATGTCCGCATCCAGACGAGAAACAGAGGATGCAGCTGAGCAGGGAAGTTGGTTTGGATCCTCGCCAGATCAAGTTCTGGTTCCAGAACAGGAGAACTCAGATGAAGGTAACATCATTTTACCCTTTTCTCCCTCGCCCTTTTTGTCGTCTTTTTCTAACAAACTGTTATGGGAAAGCGACTCACACACAAAAAACCAAACAGAAACCGAAAACCAAAACTCCCTTCCCATCCTTTTCCGTTCTCATTCTAACACTTTGCTATCTCTCTCTCTCTCTCTCTCTATCTTTTTTTTGTTAATATTGATCTGTAAATGACCTGTATAACAGGCGCATCATGAGAGAGCTGACAACTGCTTCCTCCGGGCAGAGAATGACAAAATCCGGTGCGAGAACATCGCCATGCGCGAGGCCTTGAAGAACATAATATGCCCCCACTGCGGCGCTCCTCCGGTTTCCGAAGACTCCTACTTCGACGAACAGAAACTCCGCATGGAGAATGCTCGATTGAAAGAAGAGGTGTGCATTTTTTTTTTATTACTTACCCTTTTCTTTTTTCTTTAGCCCCATTTAATTGTTTTCCAATTTTGAATTTAAAAATGCAGCTGGATAGAGTCTCTGGCTTGACATCCAAGTATCTGGGAAGGCCCATAACACAGCTTCCGCCGGTCCAGCCATTGTCTATGTCTTCTCTGGATCTCACCATAGGTGGCCTCGGGAGCCCGTCAGTGGGCCCATCTCTTGACCTTGATTTGCTAACTGGCAGTTCGTCAAACATGCCGTTTTCTTTTCCCACAGCTGTTTCAGATATGGAAAAGCCAATCATGGCTGAGATGGCGACAGCTGCTCTGGATGAGCTTGTTAGACTTGCTCAGAGTGATGAGCCATTGTGGGTTAAACAAGGTGACGGGAGAGAAGTTCTGAGCCTCGATGCATATGACAGCTTGTTTCCAAAACCGGGCAGTCGGTTTCGGGGTCCTGATATTCGTGTTGAAGCCTCAAGGGATTCTGTTTTGGTTTTTATGAATGCTGTTTCATTGGTCGATATGTTTTTGGATTCGGTGAGTTCTCTTTTTTCCGATTTCTTCGTAGTATCTGTTATAAAATTTGTGAACCTTCTATCTTAGGCTTATATTTGTCGCCTTTGGTGCAGAGCAAGTGGATTGAGTTCTTCCCTACCATCATCTCCAAAACAAGAACGATTGATATACTTGCAAATGGGATGGCCGGGAGGAGTGGCTCCTTGCTCTTGGTATCATACATTTGTCTATCACTTGTTGCTGTCTCGCGAATTGCAACTAAATGGTTAATGCTATCACAGTTCGTTGTCTGATTATGCAACTTACTTTAAATATAGATGTACGAAGAGTTGAATGTGCTTTCCCCAATGGTGCCGACAAGGGAGTTCTGCTTCTTGCGCTATTGCCAGCAGATAGAACAAGGCCTGTGGGCCATAGCTGATGTGTCGATTGATTTATCGAGAGAGATCCAATTCCCAACCCATCCCAGCACCAGACGGCTTCCCTCAGGCTGTCTCATTCAAGAAATTCCCAACGGCTATTCCAAGGTAAATTTAGAAACTTATAATCTTGTTGAACTTTGTGTTCTGTTTCTTTATTCTCATAAATATAGTCTGTGCATCAAACAACAAGCAAAGACATTTTTTTATTTTGCAGCAAATGAGGAAACATGGTGTAAAACTTGAGCAACTATAACACTTGATGTCCTATTTGGAAAAAATAATAATAATACTTTGCAACAATTTCTTGAAATTGCTTGAGGTTTTCTGCACCAGTACAGGTACAGTACCCATGTGCCAGTACAGGTAGAGCATGCATGTGTGTTCACTAGGAAGCCTGGAACCAGGGATCTTATGGTTAACACCATACATTCAATGATTTCTACACTGAGGGCTTAAGCCTTTGACCTGGAAAGATGAAGAGTAGGTTGAACTGTGAAATTTGAGGGTACACAAGTAGTATTTGAGCGGAATAAAATAATTTTTTTAAACAGCTATTTGCTAGAATTAGGAAAGTATCAACCAATCAATTTAAGTCGATCATACTCATTTCTGTTTGGCACATCATTTTCAGCAAATAGTAAAACTTTTCTGTTCTTCTAGACCGTTCCTGTTTGCCAAAGAGCCTTTTATGTTATCTAAACTTAATTTCGTAATTCAGATTACTTGGGTGGAGCACATGGAGATTGAAGACAAAACTCTGGTCCATCTATTATACCGTGAGCTTGTTATAAGTGGTGTAGCATTTGGTGCGCAGCGGTGGCTCACCACCTTACAAAGAACTTGTGAACGGTTTGCTTGTCTAATGGCCGTTGGCAATTCACCCAGGGACACTGGAGGAGGTAATTATGTTTATCTTCAATTTTGATTTTCTTCTAAAATAGTGTATTTTTTTTCACTGATTAATATGTTCAGTTTTGATTTTCAGTAACTCCGGAAGGTAAGAGGAGCATGATGAAGCTGTCACAGAAGATGGTGAACAATTTCTGTGCCAGTTTGAGTGCCTCCCAAATGCACCGATGGACAGCCTTATCAGGTGTACACGATGAGGGCGTGCGGGTTACGGTTCACCGGAGCTCTGAACCCGGTCAGCCCAATGGTGTGGTCCTCAGTGCTGCCACCTCTATTTGGCTTCCCATTTCTTGTGAGAGAGTCTTCAACTTCTTAAAGGATGAGCGGTCCCAGGTTCCTACTTTTAATTCCATATCAATGTCACACGTTTTCTATATTTGTACTTTTATTTTAAAAAATTGACCTTTTTTCCCCTGAAATTTGAACAGTGGGATGTTCTCTCTAGCGGCAACTCAGTGCAAGAGGTCACTAGCATCGCAACCGGATCACATCCAGGCAATTGCATTTCCCTCCTCCGTGTAAGTGTTGTTCTAATTCGCATGCGAAACAAACACTCTTCCGTAACTCCCCCCATTGTCTAAATTGTTATCTTAAATTTGTGTTGTAAAAAAAAACAGGGTTTAAATACAAGTCAGAACAGCATGCTAATTCTACAAGAGAGCTGCACCGATGCATCAGGTTCACTAGTTGTTTACTCGCCGATTGAATTCAGTTACATAGACATTGTGATGAGTGGTGAGGATCCGACAAATATCCCACTCCAACCATCCTCAGGTTTCACAATTTTACCGGACGGGCGGGTCGGAGGGCTAGCCGGCGAGGCATCAACCAGCTCTAATCCAATGGGGAGTTCATACGGGTCTCTGGTAACTGTGGCATTTCAGATATTAGTGAGCAGTTTGCCATCTGCAAAGCTGAATGTTGAGTCAGTATCAACAGTGAATAATCTGATAAGCACCACAGTGCAACAAATAAAGGCAGCCTTGAATTGCCCCAGCGGGTGATTTAAATGGTAACAATAAGATGGGAAATCTCTATCTTCAATTTGACATTCAAGTTTGGGCTTTGGGTTGGTTGAGGCCTCTTCAATTCTCTCTCTCTCTCTGTCACTCTCTCTTTCTTCTTTTTCTCTTTCTGAGAGTCATCAAGAGGTGCTATGCTGTGATGCTGATGCATGAAGCAGGGTTTCATTACACCGAAGCTTTAAAGAAGTTTACAGGCGTCAAGTCACATTTACTTCTTTCTATCCATATTTATCCTCTTTTGTTTTTATTTTGTTTTTAAGAAAAAAAAAAGTGGGGAGTCAAGAACGCACCATGCTTGTCTCTTTCCTTGCTGCCTTTACTCCTCTCCTCCTTTCATGCCCCCCCCCCCCCCCCCCCCCCCTCTCTCTCTTCCCCCCTCTGGCAGCAAGGATGAATGGTTCGGGTATTGACTTCCTGGGCATTAATGTTGCATTAATGAGACATTCATCTAAATTGAAGCAAGTATTTCTTTTCTTTTCTTTTCTTTTCTTTCGTTTATTTAAATGCCATTTTCTGAATTGTACTCGACTGTGCGGAGTTAAAGAAGGTTGTACCGTTTAGTATCAGATTTGTCAGTCATGAGAGATTGGCTTAGGAGGACTAGTTAATTATGCAAGCCTTGGTGGGGCATTTCCAACTGGTAAATAGGTTTTACTCATAAATATTATATCAGTTACTATTCTTGTCCGTTAATGTGGCACCAGCTCCGGCCCTTTGTAGTAAATTAGACGCAGACCGCCATTAAATTCAAAGTGGGATTAATATCTCTTCGTAGTACCATTTTCTTTTTGTCATTTTTTGGAATTATATCTTAATTTGATTTTTAGTATTTTGAGAACAAAAGTTGGTACTCTTCTTTTGGAACTTATTACCACTAATGTCTCTGACTTGGAAATTGTTTGAATCCGGATTTAAGTATAAACATGGATATTGTTGTACTTGTTATCTACTGTGTTGAATTTCATGCAAAGTTATTTTCATCTTCAAGGTATGAGATATTCAAATTTTACCTTCATAGGAAAAGAAAGCAAAAGTATACTATTTAACAATAGAAAATTATTTTTTTCTATGTGAAAGTGAATTTTTTCTAATAAATATTTATTAAACTCTTAAATAATAAAACTAAATTAAATAGTTTGTATATATTATGTTATATAAGTACATAAAAAAGTTATATCATTTCAACTACATTTTAATATACATTAAATACTAATAAAAAATAATGGATCAAATTTTATGATTTAATTTATTATCTCAATGACTATCAAAATAAAATTAAAATTCAATAATTTTTTATATACATATTATTGAGATGAGTTAAAATATATCTAATAATTTATATATATCAATAAAAATATAAATAATAAAATAAATACTATAGGCGTCAATGTTATTAAATTCCTCTCTTAATAAAAAAGGTCAAGGAGTTGTTGTCTAAATTAAAAAAAATATTCTTTACAAAACAATATATTTTATTCGTTGTAATTAAGTTGGTGGTGACCTTTTAATGACGGGTCTAATTAGCTTTCGACGCTCTTTTCCTAAAGTTGAGGAAATGGTGGACTTTCTATTTGGTACATGGATGATACTATCAATGAAATTGAGGGATCACTTCACAAATGTTAGTTTGTCAATTTTGACAATAGATTTTTAAATAAAAAAATAAAATAAAAATTATTTTTACACCCCAAATTTTGCACTTCTTATCTACACTTAATATTAAATATAAATATTTTTCTAAAATATTTATTTTAAAATTTAAATTTTAGATCCTAAGTTTTGTGCTCGTTAATTTCAAATATTTGAGGTGTAAATAAGAAATGCAGATAAGGGATATAGTGATCACTCCTCAAAATAAAATTAAAAAAAATACATTTTTAGTGGTCATTGGTGGAATATTAAATGTCACTTAATTTATAAAAAAATTGAAATATAATCGATCTATGAGTTTAGAATCATTCATGACTTTTTTCCATTTTTAAAGTTTTTTCCAAATTTATTTAAAACTTTGGTTGTTAAAATTGTCAAATAACCATTGTCAAGTAATTCCTCCTCATCGATGAATGCTTGTTCTGTTTTGTAGAGGACTTTTTATAATTCAAATAGATAGAAAATATCAAATGTCTTCCCCTAGTTCACAAATTACAACACATGATATACCAAGGAATATAATATATTTAGTAATCTACTAGAAGAATTTTGTTCCTTGATTATAAAATTTAAATAATTCTAATCCAACGTTGTACGTCGAGATGCATGATCTTATAGGATACAAATATAATTTTTACTAAAAATGATAAGATATAGTGCACACTAAGTCCCCAGAAAAAAATTAAACTTCCTAATGGTATGAATTTAATGACCTTTTCATACATTATTAAATAAATAATACTCAAATCCATGATATTTAAAGATAATTACCCATATAAATATTTAATATTTTTTTAAATTGATATAGAAAATGTTTTCAAAATTTTCAAATGTTTTCATCGTCCAAGAAATTCAACTTATAATAATGCATAAACTCTGATAGTGCATCTGACCATCATATTTATTATATACTGAAGGTGTGAGACCAATATTTATTTCCAGCCAATCCAACTGACATTGTTGTAACTTGTAAAAGAAAATAAAAGAAGAAAGAAAGAAAGTGCATTTGTACACTTGGTTTAATGCTTTTTTTGTCCGTTCCAATTCAAGTACTTCATATAAATATTTTGTATACAAATAATTAAATATTAATTATTAGTTGTAAAATTACTCATCCCTCATTTTGGGACAGCTGTGTCCTTATATACTATTTGTCATCATAAAAAATAAGAAATCATTTTCTAATTCCGTCCGTTCGATTAAAAATGGACGGGACCAGATAAATATGATTCATAAATTAATGAGTGTATCAGAATAACGAGACCAAACTTTCCAATCAGAGAGAAGCACTGTAACTATTACTGTAAATATCATTACATTGCTTTTATTTCAGTCGGAAAATGTTCTGGCACTACATTAATTGCTACATCATTATTCTAGAAACCCAATCAGTTTATGATAAATTACTCAAATAAAGTGGTCAATAAGGCCGTTAATATGAATAATAATTTATGTAATATGGATAATAAGTCGTGTAATATGAATAATAAAATCTTATATATCTCCCAAACATTTTCTTTTGTTAAATTCTCCTTAAGTTTTTCTGAATTTTTTTTATCACTTGATTTTTTTTTCAGTTTAGGCATTCGGTTAAGTTTCTTCAGTTTTTATTTTTAATAAAAAGATGAGATTCAACGTCACATCCATAAAGTCTTTATTTTATGTAAAACACAATATAATAATAATGATATTTACATCAAATTTTTACTGCAATTTGCAAATGTAGCCACAAAAATGGTGGATCTCATGCTCAAAGGTACCAAAAAATATGCTGCTAATTTGGAAAGAAAATTCATTTACATAAACTCCACATATCAATACTAGGAAAAGCCAAATCATGTGATCCAAAGTTTCTTCCTAAATTTTGAGTCATTTCATTTCTACACCGAATAATAGAAAAAAAAAGTCAACAATACAAATTAAAAAAAGAAAATGAGTAGCTCATTGTGATGATGACAATCTGTGCAAGTACAAAAAATTTGTTGCTGCTATTAAATGTCTCATTGCTGTTACACCAGCACGTCTATCATACGCGTCATGTCGTTATCCAACTTTTTTCATTATTTATGGCATAAATAAATTGTTGTTGGGTAATTAATTTGAAACCCTTGCATGAACAGAGCAACTCTCGCATCATACATAAAACCAAACATGCTAAGATAATAACATACACAAAAAGTTTGATACCATTAACTTTTTTGTCATTTTTTCACAAGAAATTAATACATAATCTTTTGCCAGAATCTAGCTAGGTTGATTCGCCATTTGGAGCAAATTCATACTCAGAACCTGAGATTCACTTCAAAGGAGCCCAATCCAAATTGAGAGCTATGATTAACTTTATTATTCAACTTAAATATCATTAATCTGAATAATAACTCATTTAAATTGAATAATAAAAATATTATTTAAATAAATTGCATAATAAAGTCACTCATATGAATAATAAAATCGGTAGATATTAATGATTATATCTGTATTTTAGCTTCCTTTGAAATAGTGCATTAAGTTATTATAATGGTTTTTTTGGGATGATTAAACACGGGTAGGATAAAGAAGTTAATAATTAGCCCACGGGCAGGTAGCCTATGTACTTCGTAATTAATTACGAAGGTTACGGATAACCGCGTGAAAAACCAAATCAAAACACCAAATGTAAAAAAACAAATGGGGAGAAACAAACGGAAAAAAACAAAACAAAAGATCGTCACACCACAGTTGCATTTCTACACCCATTTAATACAACCGATGACGGATCAAAAAGTACATGATGTGTGTGTATATATATATATATATCCTCCTCAATATACGGTGCCTTACATTATATAAATATATAAAAAATCTATAATGTATATACTAATCAATTTTGTAAAAATGAGTATACATATATAGTCATCCGGTAGTTATATATGCTGTGCCAAATTTGGTCAAAAGCATTTCCTCTGGTGTGTGTGCACATATATATATATATAAATAAATAGAAGTCAGAATCCAGAGCAGCTAGCAACAATAAAAAGCAGACAACATTTCAAACTGTAATGAAGGAAGGATCCAACAATTAATTTTACGAGGGATTTAATTTGTTTTGAGTCATGTTATTACTCTCCAACCATCAGCTGGTCTTCGCCTCAGTACATTTTGTGTCTGCTCAACTGCATGATGCAAACAGTAGCTCTGGTTCTGGCATCATTTATAACAGCTGATGAGATGAAATGAAATTAAATTAACTTGGCGAAATTGACCGAGAATTTAAGTTTCACTGCCATTAGATGCTCTAGGAGTTGGTGCTTGCTCTACTAGGAGCAATAAGTTCCACCTTTAATTTAGATGAGCTTGTGCAAAGGATCAATTCAACCAGGATTCAATTAAATAAGGTATTAAAGGCTTTTTTTTTTGCTTGTTTCTAATTTATGAAAGCAATTACACAACTCCAGAAAATTATGATGGTTTTCTGTGCATCCTGGTCAAATGTTGCAAAATTCAGAGTATTCAATTAATTTTTGAGGCAGCATTGTTTAGTCATATATATGTTTCCCTGCTTTATAATTTATTTCAGCACATTTGTTGTTACTATGATCTTTTTTTAATAGTAGCTTAACCTCCGTTTGACAAATGAGATAAAATTAAAACGGAGTAAGTGTTAAATTACTCTAAAATATTGATGTTTGATAGTAGCAAAATAAATAGATGAACTGGTGAGAGTAAAAAATGTTAAAAATTATAAAATTTAGTGATTTAATTTTATAATATATTAATAAATATTTTAATTTATTCCATCTCAAGTGACCTCCCTTTGTACATTAAAATGTCTAAAAATATTTAAATCATTTTGTTAAACGGAGAGTTAGTCATTGTATCAAATGTCAATACTCGCCTTAAAGTAATTTGTTAAACGGAGAGCTAGTTATTTACCAGTAACAGTATAAATGTATGAACCAGTCAATGAGCACATGAAAAATGATTATATGTGGAGTAGGTGCTTATGTACAGCAGGGGTTGGATGATTTGTCAAACCAAGCATCACAATCTCATTCAATACCAAGACATGCTGCCTCGTGTGTATATATCGGTATGATATAGACATGACAGTTTAATTTGTATATATATGCCACTATTTTTTTGTTTGGCTTATAATTAACTTTTCTGTTATCATGAATTGAAAATGGGGTGGTCCCTGAGCCACCGTGTTTAGATTTTCTATCATAATTCAGGTCAGAATTAATTGAACTAGAAAAAAGGAAATGCATTCCATTGAGTAAGTATTTGGTGATTTGTTATTCAATTTCAATGCTTTGTTGTCTATTAATTTGTGTACCAGTATTAATTCAGCTAAATACTTTTTTTTAGCAAGAAAGAAGTTCAGTAAAGCAATTATACAAAGAAAAAAATGTGTATTAAAAAATTATATATTTACAACAGAACATATTTATCGTTTGAATCATTGTTCTAAAATTAGAAATTGGAATAGGGATTGACATATTATCTGTGGAATCAAAATCGAAAGACTTGATAGGATTCAGCAGTTTTGAATTGAAAACTTGATTTTTTTTCCCAAAAAAATGTTATTTTTGCTTAAAAAAATTATTAAACAACGCAAAACAAATTTTTTTTGAAAAGCTATGTTAGGACAAAGAGTTTTACTTATATAAGACACTAGTATATTACAATGTAAGTATAGAAAAATAAATAAAAACTTTAGTAGAGTTTGTCGTAAATTCGAATTTATAACGTCAATACAGAAGTAAAAGATCATAGCTCTAAATTGTGATGTAATAAATAGATATTATTTTTCTGTATCACTCAGTTTGAACCAATTTATGTTATCAATTCACGATTTATGATAAATTAAATTGTCAAAATTTTAGAAAAAAAGTCCTACTGTTTAATTACATGCCAACTGTGTCTAGATTAATATTAAATAAAATAATAAAAAAAATTCTCCAATCTATAAATAAAAAATTAAGGCATTAATTTGGAAAATATGGTGCTTCATATATATGTAACAAGCAATGATAAAAATTAGAGATTAGAGTTAGTTGGAAAAAAAAAGAAATAATTCATTATTTATTCATTTCCTCCGTACCGCCAAAGTTTAGATATCATTTATTTAAGCAACACTTAGAATGACAATGAAACAATAGGCAATTAAAGCATAGGTAAGATTTCAATATAGAATTTTTTATCCAAAACTGGTGCGTTATAAACCACATATTAATTTATCTATAGAGGTATGAAGAATCTCATATACCAAGACCAGTTAAATTTGACATAACAATTTCTTTTCCCATGAAGGTATCGATTTATTAGCTTTTTTAGTTTCGTACATCCTTTTGGGACAAAATATACCATCATTAGATCTGAGTACAGTTATAAAAGAAAAAAAAAGAAGTATTTGGTCATTTTTCAATTTTTAAATCGTGTCTTAAAATTGGCCACCTATTAAGACTGGTAATTAATGAAATGCTAAGAGCAAAATTACAATATCTTGTCGAAACAAAAATCAGATTATCAGAGCAAACATAAAAACGGAGGTGAACCGTGCTGAACTCCATAGCAAAAAAACAAAAAGAAGAAGAAGAAGAAGAAGAAGAAGAAGAAGGAGGAGGAGAAGAAGAAGAATGATAAAGAAATAAAATTTACAAACGCCAGGTTGTACTGGCAACCATTGGATTGACCCATGTTGGACTCCATATCATTTCATATCATATTATATCAGAACCTGACACTCATAAATAAATCTGAACCGTTAAGCACATAATTGATTCTTTTGTGCGGTTGGGGTTCTTCCATGCATTAATTCACCAGTAATAATGTACATATTAATTTATGTAGAATTGACAGTATACCAATTAAAGCAGTGTCCCTTTAATTTATCCATTGCCTCAATTTTCTCATAACTCACAAAATTATGAAGCCTAATTGAACCTTAATGAAACTAATTTTGCACCTTGGTACAAATTCTCTATTGATTTTTCCAGTTATGTATAAATAAAAATTCTGAACTCCATTAATTGTACCCTCTTGGTCTTATATATGTAATAAGTAATGGAGTATGTGCCCCAATTAAATAATAAAGGTGCCAACAATAAATTTGTGTCCTCCACCTTCCCAACAGAGAATTTATTAGGAATCAAAATAAATATTATGATTATGCTTTTCTTTTTCTTTTTTCTATTCATAATATATTTCTTCAGGCGACTTTTATTTTTCAGAAAGAAAACTGAAAAAGTAATGAAGACTTCAATTTCTCTCTGTTCAGGAACCTTTTTTTCCTTCTTTTTTTTTGGGTCTAATTGAAACATGGCTGAAAGGTGAAATGGCACCTTGACTTTAGAAATACCTACGATAATCAATGAACCCAACTTGGTTTAAAATCCGATTAGAACATCCTTTAACAATACTCAAAATCAGAATGTTTGATCTTCATGTTATTCCCCCCCCCCCCCCCCCCCCCCCCCCCACAAAAAAAAAAAAAGGTAGCTTTTAATCTAATGGCTAAGGTTTTGTGAGGTGAATTTGGTTGTATACTCACATCATACAATAATACGTTTTGAACCATAAAACTTCCGTAGCATTGTAAAATCGAACAGCATGATAGTTTTTCAATCATTTAGATAATAATTTGCTAAGATTTTAATTACCAACTGTTATTTTTTCTGTCTGATGTTTATTTTCCTTGACACTTTGTCATAATTTGTTAATTGCTTTAATTAAATCGGAGTTGTTTTCTTAATTTAACTCTTGCATAATTGCATGGCACGCCAAGGTCATCTTGGGTTTGAGCCTTAAAAGATAGTGGGCTAAATGGCACAGCCCAATATATTTGTAGTTAGCATCTTTGAGCTCATCATCATCATCATCAAATATAATGAAACCAATAGTTTCAAATTTCTTTCTTTAAAAATAAAATAAGATATGCATCAAGCTTCTAGGAGGATTAAATGCACATATTAACTTTATTTATCATATCAATATTTTAGTAATTTTTTACATATTAATTTAAGAATATTTCTATTTCAGCAATTTTGTTAATTCGCTAAAATTGCAATTTCTCATTATTAAATAAATAAATCACAAACACTGACATAACATTTTAAAAAGACTTACTAATTTAGCACGAGCTCTACATTTTAAAAATTACAATTACAAACATCATATCATGTCAGAATAACAAATTATACATAAGTGAGACGGTGATGGTCTAAGTTATAATAATAGTTTCAAACTTGAATACACAAAAGAACAACTACTTTCTCTTAATTATGGTACGGTTTTCTTGCTTCCTTAATACCAGGGGAAGCTGGGGATGTGTCATAGTCATGTATTTGCATAGTGCTCATGTAACATCCGTATCTGGTTAGCAGTATTAATAAATAGGCGTGCAGAGATGACCAGAAAATGGACTGAAGAAAGTGTAAAGCAGGAAACAAATTAATAAATGAGGGAGGACTTGAGCAATACTGTTCCGTTATTATGCTGTCCGATTAACCACAATAATAAGAGGTTGTAATGTCATAATTTTTTTGTGTTATAAAATGCTACCAACTTATTTTTTGTTATTTACATTCTAAAATTGATATTCAAATTTTGAATCTAAATCGTTTATTTTTTCATTTTATACTCGATTAAGTGGTCAAAAAAATTAATGAATTTAGTTAACTATAATCGATTTATTGTAATACATTGATCTTTTGACTACTTAATCTAATATAACTAAACTCTAAAAATCATAAAATTTCATATGCATACATGTCTTATAAAAATAAACAAGGTGAACGGTTTAGATTCAATATTTGAATATCAAAATTTAAAATGTAAATAAAAAATAAGACGATAATATTTTATGACATAAAAAACTTGTGATATTAGAATTCTTTTCAATAGTAATTAATTATGGAAGAAAACTTCTCATAGATACAAAATTGATTGCCCATGTGGGTTTCTTCGGCTCTGATTTGGGCTATAGAGAGATAGAATGTGGGTTTCCATCCGTCAAAGTCTGAGATTACTAACACCGTTTTGAAAAGATCATCATGATTTTAATGCATCCTGGGGGCTCTTAACCTGCTTCTCTGGTCAATTATTGTATGAAAAAGCACGGAGATTAAAGCGGTTAGGGGTTTGTGTGGAATAATTCGTTAGCCATATATGTTGTTCGTCTTTTCTTCCGAGTTGCATTAGAGAAGGGTGGGAATGTCTTAGTTTGTGATGTCTTATTGCACATTTAAAATTTTTAATGATATACAAATAAATATGATTAGGAAAACAAATTGTGAGATGAGATCCGTATGATTACATTTTTTTTCTTTATCTACTTTATAAGTAAAATGTCATGACAGTTTGGTTTTATTCAATTGGGATCAAGAGATTTGTATTAGAGCATCTCAATAAATTACAAATGTTAATGTGATAATTATAATTTTAATTATAAAAATACGCTAAATTTGTAATCATTCAACAAGTATCACATCACGATTTGCAATTGCTTTGGATTATCATTACAAATGCAAATCAATAAGCTGGTAAGACAGACGTAAAAGAATATATTAGAAATTAGGATGCAATTGTAGCGATAGTGATGGTTATTTTTAAATTCTTTCTCGAATTTATTTAAAAATTTATAAGATTGTCAAAATAACCCTTGTGAAGTGATTTGTCCCCCTTACAGAAACATATAGATACAATTAAATACAAACCCAACCCAATTTGAGCACCTACAGAGACATACATACATGTGAAATACCTGATGCTCGCCGCAGAAGATTGAACTCCCTGAGAGCCGAGAGGAGAAGCTATGACGACTGCCTAGCAGCATAGCTAGGCGGTAGGCGACTGGTAACTGGCACGGTGGATGGTGGAACAAGCAAGACCCACATAACATAACACAAGCAGGGCGGGTGCGCTTAATTCAGGCCTTCAGCCAACCCAAACTGATCCCTGCACACCTTCACTGTGTTCTCAGTCATTCCTGACCGTCGATGTTGCTGATGGGTCCATCATCACATTCACTCATCATCAGTACACCGGGACCTAAGGCTGGCTGCAGCCTGCGATGTGGCATCCGAAGCATCATCAGACCAAAGGTACAGCTAGCTAGCCAAATGAAAGTATCAGCTATCAATAGCTGGAGCCTGGATGCCATTCAATTGCATCTGATTTTGTATCCATCAGATCAGACCGCCAGTCTGCAGTTTAATTACATTTCAAATTTCTATTTATGATGGTTTGGTGTTCTCTCTCGGTTTCTCTACTTAATAATTGCTTCTTTCTTGTTTTTTTTTAGCCCCGGTTGTTGGATGGAAAAATCTTTCCAGGAAAAGTAATAATGATAAAAAATTTTAAAAGAATTTATTGCGCATCCTGTTGGGTTGGACCAGATTGGGCCCAAAGTAGAGTCAGACTGGATCTAGAAATCATATAACAAAGCCTAGCCTAGCCCAACTCAATATATTTAGCTATGTAATTCATTAACACACAGAGTATACATAAACTGATGAGTAATGACACCACAAAAGCAGAAAATAATTAAGGAGGAACAACTTTGATGGAGTCATAACCTCTTGGTTGGTTGCAAATTAACATGTCATATAGTCCGTGATTGTCGACACTGCCTGTGCTAAATCTGCTTATGTACAATTGTAACAGATAACATTGCTCATTAATAAGCGCATGGCTTTGATGTCTTTCTTATCTAAGGTCAAATAAGCTTGTAAAATTAGAAAATCTTCCAGCATATTACAAATAAGTGCATCTTTGAAATTGACAAAAAAAATCAAGGGTACTTAACCTCTTTAGAGCTTAATGAATCGAGAAATTGTAGACTTAATCTCTGAAATTTGTAACAGGTGTGAATTGAACTTGTTATCTTACCAATTAGTAGTACTATTCATGTTGATTTTTTTTAGTTGTCAATATATTTTGACATAGTTAGCACTGAGATGGGCCAGAAACCGTACAACCAGCTTGTACTGGAAAATAATTTCACACAAGCCTAAGTTGCAATTATGGGCCTGACCCGGTCCTTGAAAAAAATCCGGTCCGACATGGCCTAATATCCTTACCTACTTGTAGTTTTCTTAATGGGTTCCGAGGCACAAGCAATTGCACTTTCTTAAATTATGATCTTTAATGTGGCGGACGGTATTCTTTTTATTCCTTTTTTAACTTCTTGATTTAGTGTGATTGTATAAGATTTGCAAAAATTCCGAGACATTTTTGGTCGCAATTACTTTGATCATGAACTTTCCCTTATCCAAAGAAAAAGAAAAAAAAAAGAAGAAACTCAGATTGTACAAGTTGAGTCTTCTTTCGGTTCTCTATTTTTTGTTGTGTACTAGTAGGCGTCGTCAGACTGCTATAGAAGCTTTACATCGATTAACATTGTAACACGACCTGAGCTCTGACACAAAATTACTATGATTGAGCTGTGCATAAAATTTCAGAAAGGTGAATATATATATAACGTGTATAAGTGTTTATGTAATAGAGAGGGTAGACCCATTCAGTGTCTCTGTTAACACGTATAATAGTGATCTGTGATCAGTTAATTAATTAAGGAGGGAAGCTCAGAACATTTTTTTTAGGAAAATAAAATACTAATCTTCATTTTTGTAATATTTTATAATATAGCCCAGAAATGGAAAACCATAGATTAATTTTACACATGTATGCTTTTAGGTTTATCATTAAATTTCGTGCAACATATACATATCTTTAATCGTCCTTTTCGTACAACAAAATAAACTAAAAAAGAAAAGAAAGAAAAGAAAGAAAAGAAAAGTAACTATATATATAATATATATTTCCGAAGAACGAGATTCAAAGGGGAAAGTGAGGAAGAGTTGACCCACAGCAATAAATGTGCTTAGTGTTGTGTGGAGATGGAACCGAAATGGCAGTGAAACACGGCACGCAGAGAAGGGAACTGTCCCGACCGGTAATTTCTCTGTGTGTCGGGACACACCTTAGATAATCCAAATTACACGCTCCAAAACCCAACCCTCTGACGAATCCAACTCAAAGGAGATGGATAGATCATAGATAGATAAAAATAAAATGTCAAAGAGCAAGAGTTAGTGGCACTGAATACCATGGCATGCATCTGTTCTGTTCTGTTACCTACTCCTACAGTTCAGGCCGGCCTTCCTTTATCAGTCTCTATTTTTTTTCATTTTTATATTATTAGTTCAGTTCATGTCTCATGTCTCATGTCTCATGAATGAATGGGAGAGTGTCAGGAACAGATTGGCTCATTCACCTCTCCTCTCTTTCAGTTTTCCTATATGGAAACAGTGCATTAATTCTTGCACCCAATGGACTGGAGTGTTTGGCATCCGCCTTTATATTTAGTGGATAATTTACTGTTCCTCTTGTTAATGTTTTACCTCTTCTGCTGTTTGTTTGTTTCCTGTGACTGGCACGGGATAGAGTGTAAGAAGGTGAGTTGCAGGAGCAATTAATTGAGTTCTTTTCGGTTCCTTTTCTCTATCTTGTTAATAACTGAGGCAAATATACGTGGATGGCCTGAAATATGAAACATGATTTTTCATCAAGTGATGTATTCTTAATTTCAAAAGATTGAAGTGAAATTAAACATCATCTTCATTCTTCAGGAGCAAAATAAATTAACAAGAGAGAGAAAATTGAATGCATGTCTAGACTCTAGTGATTAAGGCACAATTCAAAACTCTGCAACCGTACAATTAGTTGGATATGTAATTAACCAATTAATTACTTTCAAATTTGGTTTTATACTGTGTATCTGGACCAATTGTGAATAAATTGGAAATTATAACGGTCTATAGGAGTGAGTAACATTATGAATATATAGTTGGTACAAATCAGTTTGTAAATATAGTTGTTTGAAATTTTGAAGGGCAAATATTACTTACAATTTTGTCAAATTACATGAGAGCTTGAAATTAAGCAACATGCACAAAATAAACCAAGTAATAATTAATATGGTGATTGTATCAATTTTGGGATATTTGTTTGGTATATTTAAGTGACATAAATAATGAATTGCATGGTTAATATAAATAATGATAGATCTCATATTTTTATGAAGAAATATATGTTCAAAATTCATAAAAAATATTTAAAAATAATAAATGTCAGAATTAACATTATTTTTTTTCAAAAAAAAGCAGCCTAGATAATTTGAGACGAGCTTGTTGAACTTATTGAGGGGTGGGAGGAGGGAAAAAATAATATTGTCCATCCCTCAAAGAAATATTTTTCGACCCTTTCGAATTCGATCCAGAATAGCTCAATAAATTTTTTTTTCTCTTCTAATTAATTCCATTTCTTTTAGTCCATTACGTACCCTCTCTTTCCAATATTTTTTTGATGCACAATTTAAGACATAGAAAGCAAAATATCTTCTTGGTGTGGTCATCTCCATCACTTCTAAGTGGAGCTTTATTAGTCCTCCACAGAAGCACTCCAAGAAGGCTAGAGAGTAGAGATTATAGTACTTGTTCAAAACAAATGAAGATGGTAAGAGCAAGAGTTCCAATTTGCTATATTATAGTTTGTGCTGGTAAAAAAAATTATGACAAGCTATTTTGATCGTGCAATTCCGATTCAATGTGTACGATTCATTGTGACTTTTTAGGGGGATTTTTTTTTGGGATTTATGTAGATTTATGATGGACGTTCGGAAACTTTGGTAGTTGATATGAATTTGTAAAAGCAACATCTATGGAAAAAAGTAACAATTATAAAAGGAAAAGAAATAGAAGGTGTCCTGAAATCATTGTTTTATTATCGTTCCCATATTCAATAACGACAAAGTTCTCGTTAAAATTCGATTGAGTGAACCTGATTGCAATGAAAGTGAGGAAAATAAAAGGATAAGACAAGTGATATCACTATCCGGATATATGGATGAATTTAGGTAGAAAGAAGAACAACAAAATTTGAATGGTGATAAATTTTATTTTTTTTATGAAAAATGCAGATTTAAATTTCGTAAAAAATATTTAAAAAATAATAAATGTTAGAATTAATAAGAGTCTTTATTTCAAATAAAATTGAAAAAAATAAGGGTAAATGTCCTTTAAATTTTTTTTTGTCAAACATGAAGTATTTAATTATGAATAGGTTTTTTGTGTTTCTTTTTTAAATAAAGATAGAGGTCAAGCTATCTAACTCTAACTATCCCTCAAAGGTTTTTTTTTTTCATTTGGATTTTCAAACTTGCGATCTCCCATATGAATAATATTATTTTTATTTTTAGATCAAATATTGATTATCAATAAAAATAATTGTATTTGAATCACATAAAATTTGAATAATATTTGAATATTAATTTTCGTTATGAAATTCATAATTATTTTTAAGTTGTGTTTCTATTTAACTTCACTAAAAATAAAAAAATTTCTAAATCCGTCCAGCTATTCCATTTAAGAGGTGCTAAGGCAGTGCTGTATAGGTTTTGGTTTTTGAGGTTGAATACTGCATGGCCTCTGTTGGTGAAAAAAACTAGCCGTACTGTCTTCTAATTTTTCAGGGTATAACCATTTGTACCATGTTCTTGGTGTCTAGAAAATCACATCTTCATCAGCAGTAATGTGTTTACTGAGTTAATCCGAAAACATGAAAGCTAGCATTTGCATTTCGGATGGTGGTAGAGAGTAAAAAACTGACTGTACCTAAGTCATTTAAACACCGTTATTTTAAGACCTCATCCACTTTTGAGTTCTTCCCAACATGGCGTGAATCATTGAGAAGAAGCCTATATACCTCTGTAGGCTTCTTGCTTCTAAGGTTTCTGAAAACAATGCTGTCAAATTTAAAAGAGTAGTGGACTGTAAGGATTGCATTACTTACCATTAATTAACCCCGGTAGTACTTACTCCTTTACCTAGTTTAATAATAATACACATGAACTCTTCCCTAAACAGACTCCAGCTACCTTTTAAAGTAATATAATTAGTTGTTTAAATAATTTGCATATATACCAAGAAAAACGTGGAAAGGTGGATGGATACAAAGGTAAAAGAAAGAAACACTGACATTCTGTCAAGACAGATCTTTTTTTTTTTTAAATATTATACAAGATTCAAACAAACCGAACAAAGGAAAGTCCAGCACACTATATTTCGGTTTTTGGTTAATAATTTAAACACAAATCCACCCCCCAATAACCCCTTAGCTAGTTACAAATGCACAAAATAAAAGCAACTTAATTGACCCTATGAAAATAAAGCAACCCAATTAATTAAACAGATATATATGAAGTTCTAAATAAATTTCTTACTCCCCGAGTTTCCCAATAATTAAATAAATTTATGCAGTTGATTCAAACATCAATGCTTCCCTTGATCAACCTGATCATAGTTTGCAACCTCCCCCTCAGTCACTGCTGACATTACAAATGAATTGTCTTCTGAGACTGCCAAAGGCTTTGCCTGAAACTGCTGTTTGCAAGAGAAACAAGTGATCTCGAGTAAAGCCGAGCCGATTTGTTTAACTGCATGGTCTCGTAAAGCTTGAGCTCGGCTCAGCTCCATCTGCGCCTGTTGCCTGATTCTCTTTGCCTTTGCGAACTCCTCCTCGGCTAACTCAACTTGTCTCTTGGCCTGTTGCCTCGCCTCGTCTGCTCTAGTTTTGTCCATCAATGCAAGTCCATATTGCTCTTTCGCATCCAGCTTCACACTCTCCGGGGACAACACAGGCCAATCGGTACTTACACTACCAGCACTGCTTGGACCGATCGAGAGTTGGAGTTTCGTGACATCTGACCCTTCAGTTGATATTGGAGAACTAGAAGCGGAAGGGTTGTTGATGGGGAGTCTTGGAGTGAATGGAGGTAAGAGTTGGAGCTCAAGGCCAGCGGTGTGGTGTTGATCCGGTGGCATGAAAGCAGCTTGATTGTTTGGGTGAAGAAAGATAGAGGTTGGATTGGGGATTCTTAGGCTTGGCAGTGCCGGCTTCCGGGTAGGGTTGGTGTTGATCGGTGTGCTCGGGCTTAAGAGAGGTTCGACTGGTGGCTGAATTGAGTTGAGTTCGGCCCGAGATCTGCTAGCATTGCATGTATCTTGGTGCTCTATGAAACTCTCCACCCTGGTTGAGAGAAGATAACATGATTTGATTAAATTGTTTCTTGATGAAGTTATTGACGTAAAGTTCCGGTATCAGTATGGGACCAAATTAATGCAATACTTAATTAGAACATAAACGGTTTAAACTTTAAGTAAGTGTGTATAATATATATTAACTTCATTTGATGTGACTAGAGTTATCATGTCTCTTAAGAAAACTGACAACAATCATGAATTAAAATGAAATGATATACGAAATGAAATGAGAGATTGAAAACTTGAGAGAAAGACGAGAGCATGGAAGTAGTAAGACAAAAAGATTGATCATTTCTTGTTTGAAACTTCAATTTGAACCACTTAAAAGCTAAAGGTTTCAAACTTTAGGATCATTTGCGCCTCAGGTTGAGCATCAGATCAGAACAGACACAAATGAAAAGGCTGCCAAAAACTCAGCAGTCAGCCTCGGAAATTGTGCCACTCAGCTCATTTCTTCCAAAATAATAATTCATGCTGTCAGCCTTACTGACTCACCCACTCACTCACCCAATCACTCACTCACTCCCTCATCGCTAGACATCCACAATAAAACCTCACATCACAAAAAAGGGGGAGAAGAAAGAAGAAAAAAAATAAACAAACTAAATCAAAGAGACGAGAAAAGAAAAAAACAATCAGCCAGCGTCCCCTTCAATCTATGCTTGATTAATCAATAGAAAGATCATGTAATGAATTGAATAAAATATAATCTAACCTTGAAAAAACACGGCCGCAGTCACAGGAGTGGCCTCTGGTACCACAAGTCTTGAGATGCGCCTTGTAATCGGATTGAACAGCATACGCCTTTGAGCACTTGGCGCAAACCCACTGCCGGTGGCCGCTGTGCTTCCTCCGGAAGTGTTTCTTGATCCCAACCAAGTCACCGAGAGCATGGCATGGGTCATGGTGTAGGCATGTCGGCTCAGGGCACACGAACACGCGCTTTTTCGAGGTCTCTGCCGTCTCCCTTTTGAGCAGCTTCCATGGTACCTTGTGCCGCCGCCGGTGCATTTGGAGGTTCTGGTCTCTCTGGAACCCCTGGTTGCAGATCTCGCACACATATCGGTCCGACTCAAGGAGGGTTCGCGGCGACAGAGATACCACCTCCGCATCAGGATCTGAGAAAATGCAACATTTTGGAAAGATGAATTAAGATGAAATCAAAATGCCACTTAATCAGCTCATCTATCTCTTCCTGTTATTTATTTTATTTTATTTTGTGTTTTTTTTTTTGGCGAGTACCTGGGGTACCAGCAGGTCGCCGTTTCTTTTTGGTGTTAATCTGCAACGAGGGGAGAGTAGACGGCGGTGGCAGCATTGGTGTCGGTGCTGATGCTTGAGAAGGAGAGCTTAACATGGTGAGAATTAGGTTTTAATAAATTCCTATTTTGTATAGTGGGACGCATCCGCTGCTCTGCTGGGAGGGCTGTTCATGAAAGGAGGCTAAATAAATATATAGTGAGAAGAGAAGAGAATACAGCTAGAGGAAAAAGAAAAGGTGCTAGCTATCTCTCGTCAGAGAATTGTTTTCTTGGGAGTGTTTGGGGCTTGCTTGTAGACATATATGAAGGTTTGTACAAGGAAGAAAAGGAGGCAGGGGTTTGTATTTATGCACTACTCTTGCTTTTGCTTTGGATTGTGAGCCCTGGTTTATACTCCGGTTGCAATAAAAAGAGCGAGAGAGAGCGAGAAGTATTGAAACATGGGGCCCATTTGAGAGAAGGAGAGCAAAAAAAAAACATGCTCGCAAAGAAACAAAAGTTTCATCATTATTTCGTCTCTCCTACGGTCCTACCTTCAGTTAATTTCATGCATTAATGCTGCGCTCCCTCCAAAAATACACGTGAGCTCTTGGTTTAGCTAATCGTTCCTCTCCATTCCTGACAAATGGAAATGTCCAGTTTGCACTGTAGTCAATTGATTCATTAATTCTTTGGCGTCAGGATATTGGGTCTGAAAATTGATGTGTGCATTTCAATGTAAACAACTGGAGGCGAGTCAAAATTTCTGTCTCCATATATCTGCTTTAGTCTTCTACTACAAAGCGTACATTACGATTCTATAAAGTACAGACCCAACATACATGAAAGTGTTTCTCCGTGAATTGGGCCCGGTTGACGTGTGGAAAAAAAAATGAAAAATATTTTTAATTACATTTTGTTTCATTATTGGAACAATACATACAAATAATAAAAGATTAATTGTTTTCTCTTTTTTTTATTTTTGTACAAATCTAACAACACTAATTTCAAAGAATTTGCTTTTTTTTTTCCCCTTCATTTTTCTAGCATACCAAACGGACCCAAAGTTATTTACTGGACAAGCTCTTGACACTCTGGTATGCTGTGACAACCATAGTGTCACTATCAGTGAAGTAGGAGAACAACGACACAAGGACCCACCCACCGTAGTGAACGTTGACCCACTATACGAATTCTTACTTTGGTGAAGGCACAGGAGATCAAGAATAAATAAATAAGCTTACTCAGCCTCGTTGTTAGCGCATGGATTCCATTACCTTTATTACCTCCTCTCATTTATTCATCCGGAAGCGTTACGCCAGAAAGTTAATTATTAGACCTTGTTAACCTGTCAGTATAACTCCCTTTCTGTAATAATTGTCTTTTTTGGTTTTTCCTTGCGGGAGAATAGGCTCAGTTCTGGTTCCAGAATTGTGATGGTAAAATGCTTTATTACATTTCAACAGTTTAGGAACTATGAAATTACTGTATCATGTTTATAGATATCAGATACATGCTTATCAACCGGATATGTCATGTTCTACAAATATATATAAAAGTTAATACGTATAGTATTATAGTATTTTATACTTATATTAAGAACAATACTTCTAACGGCACGACACTTCTTAGTATGCCGACATGTGTTTATACGTATTTGAATGTATTTTAATTTTTTTAATTAAAAATTTATTTTTAATTGTTAAAAAATATTTAAAAGTTCGGAAAAAAAGAAAAAAAAATAAAAGAAATTTTTTTTATAATAAAATATTTTTGTAGTTATTAAAAATATATTATAGCAACTATTTTTTAAAATCTCATAAACGTGTTTATACATGCCACATTTCAGTTAGACACTTCAATGTACCGTGCCGTATCCAGTGCATTTATCACCTAACACAACACTTATAAGGACACAGCATGTGGCATGTCAAACACGACACATCTAAGTACACATGTTGTGTTTTGGCCGTATCCGGACACGTATCATCTGTGCCGTGCTCACATGCCACGTGCTTTTATTAATGCATTATCACTAGCTATATAGGAGCTCTTAGAAGCACAGAGTCTCTTGATGGTCCTAACTCAAAAACTAATCAAATCGATTTGAAACGAAAAATTTAGGTCGCTTACTAAATTTTTTATATAAAAAATCTTGTAAAAATACCAAAATTTTCTATTTTTAAGATTTTATAACTATTTTTTTCATATCTTTGAAAATGATCTATTTTTATATGCAAATTATTATTATTATTATTATTATTATTATTATTATTATTAGAGTTATCCTAAATGATTCGAAACAAAAAATTAAAAAATCGTAAAAATAAAAAATTTTAATATCCTATAAGATTTTTATATGAAAAATTTATTGAGCAACTCGAATTTTTCGTTTGAAGTTAATTTGATAAGTTTTTGAGTTAAAAACACCGAGAACCTCCGTACTACTAGAAACACGCTAGCTTTATATTATCTGTTTTAGAAATTAACATGTATTTTGAAGATAATGATGATTCCAATTATGGATGGTTTTGCTCTAATAGTGGGAAAAGTAAAAGTGATTTGTATTTATTTGTGCTGTTAGGTATTATCCGAAGCTCTAATACAACTGTTAAACACTGAATTGAACGGCTTTTTAATTTTCTCTCAACATTTGTGTTATCTTAATCTAAATCCGTGTAAATCCAATGGCTAGCTGCTGACGTCGGGTTGCTAATTGATTAAGTTAATTTCGTTTATCATAACCAAAAAAATATTTTTCTTAAAAACCCTTCATTGTTTTCCAATTTTTTGGTTTAGTTTGGTATATAAACTTTGATAAATATATCCTCAATTTTCATTGTTTGGTTTTGTTTTGAAAATTTAAAACTAAATAGACCGCACCCATCAAATAAACATAAATATTAGAAAATACTAAAATAAAAAATGTTACATAAGTAATGTACGAATTACTAAAATAATATTGTGCAAGTTTTTGTATTAACTTATACAAGTTTTGTGACGGAGCACTAATTTCATTAAATCAAATTAATTTTTTTCTTCCTTCGGATCATTTTTCAGTTCATTTTTCAATTTAAATAGTGAATTCACAATGGCAAAATACTTTTCATGGCCGATAGCGGATAGAGACACTATTGCGAATGTTGTAAGACAAACTATGATAAAAACTAGTAAAAATTTGCGCTCCAATTTATATATATTTTTATTTTATATGAATATTTTTAATATATATTTAAATTTTATAATATATTAAATATTTATGACATATATATAATCGAAAAATATTATTCAAATTAAAAGTTAAAATTATAAATATGTTCTTAATTATTTAGATAGCGAGGAATCAAATTTAAATTATTTGAAATTCCTCTAACATTTCATGAAATAATATAAAATTTTTAATTGTAGGGTTTTAATGGCTTTATGATAAATAACAAATTAAATTTTAAATCGACTCAAATTTAATACATGGTCTAAGTAAATAATTTTGTACGTGTCTTCAAACATTTTTTTAATTATATATATATATATATATATATATTGTAAAATAAATGTATCATAAAAATTATATGTACGTTAAATTATTCATTCTCTATATATAGCAAAATCATGATGAGCAAAATAAGAGACAAAATGAAAATAATAAAAAATTGAGAAATATATTTTAAACCTAATAGGTGGATCAATAAATGCTAACTTTTCAGAGTAAAAATTAAAAAAATAACAACAAAAGTAAAAAGATAAATGGAAAAGAATGTACAATTTGTAATTTTCAAGGAGCACTCTAATTAGTCAAAAGTATTAAGTAGACGTTAATGAACGAAAAAAATTTCATACTCATAAGTTTGAAAGAGAAGAACACGATTTACTTTTATATTACTATACAAAAAAAACAAAGAAAAAAAGTTTCTAATAAAACACAATAATAACTCAATTTCAAATAAATGTAATGACACAAATGTTTTAATAAAAAATAACCATGATGACAATATATTAGCCAATACACATTAAAAAAATACTAAAACAATAATATAGAAAACTTAATAAATAAGTGCTCCGTCCAAAAAAGTTTAACACAGTCTGTTCAAACAATCGAGCTGTAGGTCTAACACAGTCTGTTCAAATAATAGATTTTAAGTCCCACAAAATACATTTGAAAAGGAATACATACCGGGATTAACGAGAGCCCTTATATAAAAAAATATTAAAACAATTGTAAAAAAAATTCTATTTGAATAACTGTATAAATTACACTGTCCAAACGATCCCCCAACATTTATATTATTGTGTTACAAATAATTATAAAGAAAAATATTGTTCAAACAATTGCAGAAACTATAGTGTCCGAACTATCTCTTAACATTTATACAAACAAATAAACATCTGTAAAAAATAAAAATAAAAACAATGTTCATTCAACTATAGAAACTACAGTTTTATATTATTGTACTACAAATAATGAGAAAAAAATACTATTCAAATAACTGTAAAAATTATAGTGTTCAAATCATTCCCCAATAGTTATACAAACAAACAAATATCTGTAAATAAAAATTACACTGTTCATTCAACTGTAGAAAAATAAGTCAAAATTCGAAAGGTCTGACAATGCCGATTTTTTTTATTTAAGAAAAATAATTTTCAAAATTAAATAAATAAGAAAATAGGATAAAAATTTTCAAATATATGAGGGACGGATTTTAAAAATTAATCCCCAAACGTAATTTTAGAATTTTTAAATAAAAAAATATTTTATTGTGGGAATGATTTTGAAAATCATCAAATAAAGTTGATTGTCTACTTATCCTTGTCGAAAAGTAGAATTACACTGCTATACTATGTATAATAATTTCATTTATGTAAACAATGAAAATTATTTGTTTCTCTATTTGTTTACCTTTCTTTTTGAATTATAATCTAAGAGAAGAGCTGGTTCTCATTAATGAATAAAATTAATTTATAAAATATGATAATAAACATATAAAACTAGGCATGACATTCACAAAAATTAATGATTTTATTTTAAAATATTAGAAGAATAGAGGGATTCATTATTAAATAAAACTTTGAAAAAAAAATATGATACATTTTCTAGGTCATATTATTTTAAGTTAAATAGAAACGAGTAATGCTCAATACTTTTGAGAATTGCCAATAGCGTGTTATAATTTATAAAACCAACTAATTTATATAAGTTCACATGTAACATAAATGCATATTGATGTTGGACCTATGATGGTAAAAAAAAAATAGAAACAAATTAAAATCACGTCCTATCATTATAAATATTAGAGTAATTGTTTGTGTTTTTCAGGAGGCACATTTTGTCCAAAAAATCAGTCACGACTTTTCCAAAGTGTGCAATTGAGATTGATTTGTACAACATTATATTTATATTTTATAGATGATGGGATGGATAATTATAATTTTTAATATTTTATAATATTATGTAGATGATATGTTTAAGATAATATATATTCTTTTATTAGATTATATAAGTTATTAATTTGTTTAGTAATTATCAGTTGCTGGTTAATTTTAACATGTAAGGATAGATCACAAATGTACTAAATTTAACAAATACGAAAATACGAATAAGATATAGATAAAATTAATATTAAATGAATACAAATATGAATTCAATCTGATTCGTATCATATTCATTGACACGTGGCAAAGAAGCATTACTCTTCTGTTGGTAACCTTAATTAAGAATTTAAGATTTTGGAAGCCAAGTTTCGCTGCTGCACAATTAATATGAGGTCCACTTAATTGCCTGAAAATTGTAAGAGTAAGGTCCCCTGACACATGCTGGTATGACAAATTCAAGTAATTGCAACATGTATTCTGTTGTATCTTCCAGATATTAAATTGTAGCTTGTTTAGGTCGGAGAAGACTATAGTTAAGGTTCAAAACTTCAAATGAAATTTTCGTAGTTAAGAGTTGCTTGTGATTTTTTTTAGATAAGAATAAGCATTAAACTCACTCAATGTTAAATATTTATAAAAAAAATATTCGGATTTTAAAATGTGTGACTTTTTACACAAAAAGGTTGATTCTTTGACTGTGATTTTGTTTGAAAATTACATCTAAACCCAAAGCCAATTATGAAGCACCCGTACAATTGTACAAAAAGAAGAACAAGCTAGCAGTGTAGAATACATCATATACTGCTGCTAATTTTCTTTTTTCTAAAGGAGTACTGTGTGTGCATCATGTTTTCAAGGTTTAATTGGATGATGTCAGGATGGAGGGGTGCAAAAAGAAAGGAAAGAGGTGGGCCCCATTAATTGTACACAGGAGCAATTCGATGCTGCTCATGGCATGATTCTCCCCACCTCGCTAGTTGTCAATCGATCTTGCTGAGCTCCATGGATTAATTAAGTTACGCCAAGCCAAAGCAGTTTGCTTTTGGTTAAACTCACAATCCCCCCACCATGCATGCTTAATTAATTTCCAGACATCATTCAAGACCGCATCTTCCCATTTATCATTAATTGCTCTAATTTATCAATTAATTATGTTGTCCTACCTAATGCAGCCCCTTCCAAGGTTGAGAGTGAGAGAGAGAGAGAGAGAGGAGGGGGGGGGGGGGTGTTGGTTGTAGTACTGTGTATATATATTGTTGTATTTATTTTTCTTCAGTTTATCAGAGAAGCAAAGAAAAGAGCAGACAGGAATAAAATGGAATGGTACAACTTTGAAAACAAACAAAATAAAGAAACAAAAACTATAAATCCACCATCCACTATCCATCAAAGCAAAAGACAATGGCGTAAAGAATAAGTCTGTTACTAACAGGTCAGGTATGTGATAAGACGATGCCAGTACAGAGACTGGTACTTACCTTATACTGCGGTCAATGCGAGATCGATTAACAGTAATTTCAATGTGATCCTCTGGTGCATTCACAGTTCAATATGAATAGAATAGCTAATTAATTTGATTACAATTAAGTAACAGAAATGCGATTTACACAATCCATATATACGAAATTGTCTTATTCTGACTAATTATTTAACAAATTGATCAGGACTTTCGAGGCAATTGAGGTCTTGGCATTATACCAAGCAAGCAAGCATGCAGAGAGGATAGAGGCGAGCGCATGTGGCCTAAAGAAAGAAAGAGAGATTTATTCTTTTCTTTTTCCTTTCTTTTGTGGATATAGAAAAGGCTGGATTGAATTTGAACGCCTCTACAAACTTTGAATAGTTGAATTAAAGGAAGGAGGTTGGCTTTTGTGTGTGTTTGGTTTTGTTTTAAGAATTAAGAATTGGAAGGGAATGGGGGGGTGATGTGGGAAGGGGATCTCACACATGCAACCACTTAAAAAGAGAGAGAGAATGTCGCCGCGCAATCATTTGTCCCCGCCATTTTTTATGATATAAAATCAAATTAATCATGCCCCATCTTTGAAAAATCAGATTTTGCCTGTGTTGAGTATGTAGTAGATCTCAGTTCCTTCCTGGCTGGCTAACTTGTTTCAGAATCTCTTTTGTTTGGTGTGTCATTTTGTTTTCTCAGATGAATACAAATTAATTAGGATATGTCGCAATAATTAATAAATATATAACTATTGAACCTGCAATTGGACAAAATTTTCCTACAAAATATACGACTATTTTAGGAATAATTCTTATAAATTGACAAAAGCACAATCAAGGAAAAAAAAGATGCTCAAAGAGACCTTAGAGGAAAAGAAAGCAGAAGATAAAATAGAAAGAGTCAAAAAAAAAAAATCAAATTGAAAGTTAAAAATCCTGTTGCTGAATGCTGATGACTCAAATGTAATCTGCATTAGATCCGTGACATAAATATTATCGAGTGTTTTCAATTTGCAGTGGACTTGAGTCACCTTTGAATTTTGTTTGCTAATTAATATTGAGGAGATAGTAGTTATTTTGATAATTATTTTTCAAAAAATAAAATAAAAAAATTAAAAGTAAATTTATAGATATGTTATTTAATGTAAGATAGATTAATAATCAAATTTCATATAATTCGAGTATAGTTAAATGGTGTATCAAGGACTGTTAATTTCAAACCATTTAGACCTCAAATCATTTATGTACGATAAAACGCACATTAAATTACATCATTTTGTTTTACAAACAAAATAGGTGAATGATATAGATCATGCATATAATGTTGGATTTTAAATTTAATCTTTATTTTTAAAGATTGTTAAAATTGTGAAAAATATATCATTGTGAAGTGATTCCCCTCATTAATATTTGCTGTGGAAACAGAGAGGAGGCCAGCATGTTACAGTATTTTGGTAACGGATAGATGGGTTATTGTCATCAACCTCTCTTAGAGCGTTTCTGAGATTCGTGCAATTACCAGTCTGTAATCTATTGCAAAAGCAGCCGTTAGTCAGATGCTAATTATTTTTCTTGTGGACTGATGTGTAAGTCCAGCAAGTCCAGCCTTTTAATTAGTTAATTTTTCTCTATATTTTGTTTATATCTACTTGCAAACCGGTTCACTTTTTTTCCAAAAGAAAAATCATAAAAAATATATTAATTTCGTTTCTTTATATGAATGATTAGAAGTAAGACAAACCCACTCCCAAAGGTTAAATTTTATTTTGGGAAAGAAAAAGAAACAAAGACTCAGAGTAAGCTTTGTGTAACAGAGCTTAATTATGGTTCATCCTCCAAATAGAACAAAAAAAAGGCTTAATAATGAAGCAAAGTACTTGACAGGTTGTCCGGTAACTTCTAAAGCAGGAAACGCTCATGAACTTTCTCATAACCTTTCCCTCGTGCTGCTAACTTTATGATTTATATGGACCCATCAAATTTAATAACATCCTTGATATGAAGAGATTCTTGTGCATTAAAGGATCTATAGTGTTAATTGTCAAAAGAGGTTGGGGGGGGGGGGGGGGGGGTGTTACTGGTTTTATCCAATTAGATTGGTAATGTGTTTGGTAATTTGGTACGGATAACTAAGGTCAATTTTTAAGCTTGCTGGAAAAAGATAATCACAATGTTAGAAATTAGTTATTGAATAATAACAAGTATAGAAATTATTTGGTTTCCCAATAGGTTAAGTTATAAGTAGTTAAATTTTTTTTGAAGTATTACATGACACAAGATAATTTTCCTGAAAGAAAATATCATTTTGTTCTTTAAAATTTTATGTTTGTAATGACTCGGTCATGCTATTAAAATAAAAAAAAAATTAGAGTAAGATTTACATTAATTAGCAGCTATGTCATATTGATATTTATGATGACATGCATGTAACTTATCAAGTATCGACTAATTTGATATGATGAGACGAATAATTATATTATAATTTACATTATTTATATTGTTTGTGTGAATATATCAACATTAGTTGTAAACTTGTAATGTCAAAAGGTGGCAGTACAATTGATGAAGTTTTACGTTGTTAATGAATCTTAAACGTAGAACCATTTTGGTACTGATACATCAGAGAGATGTAACTAAAAGGTCCATGTTAGCAGTAATTATCTCATCTCCTACTATTATATTAACGTTCTTAATTAGTAAGCAGTGGCGTATTAACAGCGCGGATTACATTATCTGATTCAGTTAGCCGAAGCCTGGTTATCATAACACCAGAGAAAACGTCAGAATGGAAACAAATTAAATTAGCTGGAATTGATTGGGATCCCCTAGCGTGCACACCACCTCACAGTCTATGTCGTTTCCAGATTTCAAAATCGTATCGATGAGTCTCTTTATAGATCCAATCATCCAAAGGCCTAGCTCGTACGACATGAGGATCAGCACCTTGTCTTGTTTCGTATGATATGTGTTGTCTTCGTATTTAATTACGACTCTTTTAACGGTATCATCATCTTTTTCTTTTTCTTTTTCTTTTTCTTTTTTTTGTTTTATCAAATTTAAAGTGGCGATACCGTCCGTGCAGTTTCAATTAAATTTTTTTAATTTGAATTCTTGCAAGTTTCAAATGTTATTAGATCCAACTATTTACATAAATCATTGCAATTTTCAGTTGTCATCACGTCCTACTATTTACATAAATTATTGCAATTTTCAATTGTCATCAGATCTTAGCATTATCATGACACTTGCATGTTGATCGCATTTTGTGGCCGGACACTATGCGAGAAGTTTATTCAATGTGTAATGATGCAGTTATTGACGTCAATGACACGCCTATAGTATAGATGACATTGATGGATCACAATCCATATAATAAATATAGAATGGCTACTATTACCGGGCGCAAAATGATACAATTTGCATGTGTTATCCATTGTCGTATACGATCTAAAAGGAAATACTTGCATATATATATATATATATATATATATATACATAATCATGACATGAACGTTGATATGGATTTTCATCAAGTTTTATTGATCAATATAAGGATAGAAACCATTTTTTTTACCAATAAATCTTTGAGGATGGAATCAATTTTTTATTTTTATTTTGACACTCTCGACAATGATTTTCAAAAAATAAAGTAAGAAATCAAATAATATTAAAATTTTAAAAGCAAATTTATAAGAATGTTATATACGTATAACTATCATACTAATTAAATGTCATACAATGTTAATATTATTCGGTGATACATTAAAATTTGTTAATTTCGGATCGTTAAAATTTCAAGTCATATAAATATCAATATCGTTTTTAATATAGAGATGACAAGTAAGCAAAATATAGCATATATACGTACGTAAAGAGTTCTTTTTTGTTTCATTTGATTTATTTACTTATTGAAGGAAGGAAGGATGTCAATCATTCATGGCAAGGAGAGTTGTATAGGACTCTATGCAGAATGGGCCCGTTGATGTAAACACGAACGGCGAACTCGGCTCCCATTCTGAGGCCGTTATTAGGGTTTGGAAGAAAATATACGGCCCCCATTCTGAGGCCGTTATTAGGGTTTGGAAGAAAATATACAACTCCTACAAAATTTCAGAAAGGAAGCTGACAGATGGCGTTAACTATGCGATGTGTCTCTGGCACGTGGGGACCACTCTAACGCTGTTAGGTCATCTACGATTACTACTTTACTACTCAGGCGGGCAGAGACGCTGAAGACTGGAGCCCACTTGCGAGAGAATGGATTCCCTTGAGAGGATGCATGAAAATTACAGCAGTCTGTACGTACATTTTTGCATGGAAGTTAACAAAATAGCTAATTAATTAAATCATACATATTTCTCGGGATCAGCTCCCAGACGAAATCAAACTTATTAATCCCCAATTCCCATCTTGAATCTCAATTCTCAATCAATCATAGCCAAATAATTTAGCAAATAAATAGCGCAGGGGATGCACAGTCAATCATGGCTAGTCTCCCATCCCATGTCAAGTCCCTTTTTCACTTTCTGCTATTCCACACACACCCTCAGACCCTCCTCCTTCAAATCTCACCATGATGCCTTTGCTTTTGGCTTTCCTTCTTTCTTTCTTTCTAGCGCTCCTACTCTGACAATGCACAGCCCCACCATTGGCAATGACAAGCATTGCCATAGGGCCATAGGCATAGGCTGTCTGTTTCCAGTTTCCCTTTTCCTCTCCAGACACTAACAGCCAACAAGGAAGGGGAAAAAGCGTGAGAGGGAAAGGTGAACTCTTCTGTCTATTTTCTCATTATATCTGTCTTTCTACACTGTCTAGAGATCGAGTGTGTTGCAAGTACAAGTATAAAGGAACAAGAGACTTATTGTCTATTTTCTGGACAGGAGACTGTAGACTATACCATCTCCATCTCCTCACCTCACCTGTGCCTTCATTAATTAATTATCCTCTGTACCCAAATGTACATGTAAATTTCAACTCGATCCTTTTGCTATTTAAACATGTATCTGTTCTTATTATAAACTATATGAAACATAAATAGTCCTCGGATTTTCATCGCATTTTGAAATATAAAACATTCAAATAATTAATACAAAGGGGACCGCTGGTATATAATATTCTTTCGAAAATATAAAAGTTTTTTCAGAGAAATATATATTTCCCAGAGAAAATTGAAGTCCTCCTTACAGTACTGATACATGCATGCAGTCAAAATTGCTCTGGACTTTGTCTTCTTCTCCGCAACCAATATTCCAGGAAGAAAAGGAAAGAAAAAAAAAAAAGAAACAAGGAAAATGAGAGAGAAAAAGAAAGGCAACTTTCTAACAAAGACAATATTTTGTTTTTGAAAGGAAGCTGCTAGCTAAGAGAGACGGTTGTTATTATCCATAGCTAGCTAGCATGGGGAGCTGGCTGGTGAAAGGAATCACCTTATTTTTGTTAACCTTACCTTTTTATCTGTATGTCTATAATCTTTTTGGCCTCACGTGAGAATGCAGACAGTGGCACGTGCCCACTGGGGCGACAAACACGAGTGGTGGGCTGTATGCCCTGTGTGTGGAGATCATGCAGATCGATCGCATAATAAAGTGACACTGGCTCCCTCTCTTTCAATTACTCCATGCAAACATATCATCCTTTCCTAATTTAATTCCTTTCTCATTTCTCATTACCAATGTGCAATTAATCAAACTACTCCATAGCTAATGATAACCTACACACTAAATTCAAACTTATTCTCCAATATCATCTATATATGCTCGCAGAAAAACCTATTATATAGCTAATTGTCTGTTGGCAAATTTGGAAATTTTTCTGAAATCTTTAGTAACGGTCGTTAAGAAACAACCGTTGCTAAATTGTTGCTAAAAAAATGAAAAAAAAATCGATAGACTTTCAGCATTGGTTCTTATAAAAATTCGATATCCAATGTTTAATTTTCAAAAATAGTTCTTTACTAATAATCGTTGCTGGATTTTTAATTTTTTTTTAATTTTGTATCTGACTTTCGACGACGATTATTATAAGAAAATCGGTGCCGAATGTTCAACTTTCAGAAACGGTTCTTTACTAATAATTGTTGCTGAATATTTTTTTTAATTTTTGTTTAACATTCGGTAACGGTTATTACAAGAAAATCAGTGTCAAATGTTCAACTTTCAGAAATGGTTATTTAGTAATAATCGTTGCTGAATCTTTATTTTTTAATTTTTAATTTTTCTCTAACTTTCTGAAACAGTTTTTTTTAAGTAACCAATGTTGAACGTTCTGGAGGAAAATCTCCCGCCAATGCTAAATTTGCTTGATTTCAAATTTTTGATGGTTGCCTTTTAAATCTCTCCTCTCCCTCCGGACCTTCTAAGTTCTAAACTTTTCTCTCCCTCTCTCCTGACTATATTCTTCTCTCTTTCTCCCAGCTGAGCTGTTACGCCCAGCCCTTCTCCATCATTCCCAGCATCCTACCCGAGCCGTTGTTTTTACCTCTCTCCCTGCCTCTCTCTCCCGACTACCCTCTCTCTCTTAAGGTTAGTACCCTAATTTTTTTAAGTAATTAGTTTAATAAGATGTTGTTAGTTTAATTATATTTAGATTGTTAATTAAATTAAGAAATTAGTTTATGTTAGATGTTGTTAGTTTAATTATGGTTAAATTGTTAGATTATGTAATTAGTTTATATAATTAATTTATATTAGATGTTGTTAGTTGATGTAATTATGGTTATGAATTATGGTTATTTGAAAATTTTATTTTTATATTTTAATAATTTATGTATACCTCATAAAAGACAATGAAAATTGGAAATAAAAAAAATAATTTCAGATGACATATAAATTTTTTTTTCGAAATTTCAGAAAATTGAAATCTAAGTTTAGAAGGCTCAGACGATATTTTTTGGGCCCGGAAACAAAGGGTTATGGGATAACCTCAATTTAGATCATTTTACAAGTTTTTTGAAAGGGCATTAAACGTTTTCTGTAAATTCTCCAGTCAAAAGTTATGCATGTTTGAAACACGATATTTCATTAACAATTTTCTAAAATTTCGGAGATTTTTTTATATATTGTTTGAAATTATTATTTTTTTTATTTTCCAATTTTCACTATCCTTCATGAGGAATGCAGAAATTATTTAAATTATTAAATTTTAAAAATAAATATTTTAGTAAAGGATACTAATTAATAATATATATATATAGATAGATACGTACATACATACATACATACATACATACATACATACATACATACATACATATAGAAATTGATTTATTTTAAGTTTTGTAATTTTAAAATGAACAGATTATTAAACAAAAAGAATACATTCAACAACAGTTATGAAAAAAAACAGTGGCTATAGGGTGTTTTTTTTTTAAAAAAAGGATTTTCAGCACCGATTATTAACAAATAACCATTGCGGAAAATACATCCTTTGACAACGGTTATTTGTTATAACCGGTTATAAAAATATGAACATTTGGCATCGGTTATTTATTAATTACCGGTGCAGAAAGTCCGACCTTTAATAATAGTTATTCGATCAACCGTTGTTAATTTTCAATGATCCTTCCATTGACATCGGTACCGTAATCGATGCTGAATGCATTTTAGAACCGATGCTAAAGTATTTTTTTTTCTGATAGTGTACCGTACTTATTTTTCAAATATTACTAGATACAAAAATTTTATTTGAGTTCATTCAAAATAAAAAAAAACTTATTTTTGCAAAAAAAAAAGAGAATCCAAAATTAATCGACAACACATTGTGGGTGTACTGCTGCGTATATATATAGATGTTTTATTTAATTTGTAGCATTTCAACACATGAAATCATCAAAGTTGACAATTATACAGGAAGGAGAAAATCTGCACAGAGAAAGTTGGAAAATAAGTACTGACAGTCACATTTGTTGTTGGTTTGAAGGCGATGATAAAATTATTTTTTGATAAAAATAAATGAATCACATGTTAAGTAAATTCAACTGATGGTATGTTATGAATAAGTACTAGTGAAACTGACATGTATTTGAAAATTTAATTTTTAAATTTGAATGAAAAATATCTGATTTGAAAAAGGTTTGATATAATATACCACATATCATGTTTCCCATTAAAATTACTAACAAAAAAGAAATACTAACAGAGTGTTTGTAGGTGGAAACATCAAGCCAAAAATTTTGCTTACAGTCATGATAATATTTTAAAATTAAATAAAAAAGTTTCAGTACAAAAAATATTTCACAGACATACTATCATTATTAAAATTGGTTATATATTAAATTTTATTTAATTTGATCATTCGATATTTCATCAATAGTTACATAAAAAATGAACCATCAATAATTTATTGGATGATACAACTTACATATAAATTTTAATTACATTATATACATAAAATATAAATTAAATTTTGACCATTAATTTTGAAATTATAAAATGAATTTTTTTAAACTATCATTATTATCAACTTAATGACTCCTCACCTATAAAAAAATTCTGAAAATCATAATATATACGCATGCATCTGCCTTCTCTTACGATATTTTTAAAACGGGGGCAACAGCATTGTCGCTTTCATTGATGAAAAGACAAAAACAGCCTTATGTAAACGTGGCGAGCTATGGAGGAGCTAACCTATTTGCTAAATGGAAGGCATGACTGGGCCCCACAATACAGAGTTGTGAGCTGGCAATGGATCCAATCAGGCCCCAGTTTTGTTAGCCAACCCAGTCAAGTGGACCCAAAACCTCTCTTCCAAGCATCTATTTTTTCCATTACAAATTTAGCATGGAGATGGTACGCTCCGACTTTGCTCCTGGGCGTATCTCTTTCCCAACATCAGTTCGGATTATCTCCGGTCCGTAAGAACTGGAGAGTTCCCGTGCGCAGTTTGCAACAGTAAATTGAAAATGAGATCTGGCAGAAAATCTAACACTCACTTTCCGCACATAGTATATAGCTTTATACAAGATTGTGACATGCCCACAATTATTTAAACGATATCAATAATTTAAGTGCTTTGATTATAATAGCTTAGTTATCATTAATCTGTTCAATTGCAGTTTAATTTTATTCCCTAATGATGTATATATAAACAAGGATATTTGTAGCATACATTGGACTTTTATAATACATTCGGCTCTTACGAGATATATATATATATATATATATATTTAAAAAACATTAATCAAATTAAAAAATTCAAAATTTATGTGTATTTTTAATTATTTAGATAAGACATGTATCAAATTCGAGATACTTTAACTTTTACTGCAACACTACGAATCGACACTCCAATACAGGATAAGGTACCTGCAGGCAGCAATATATTGTTAAATCAACATAAATTCTTACTTGAAAATAATAGAAAAGAAAATTCAATGAACAGTTAACAAAGTAGCATAGAGAGAAAATGCACGTCTCCGTTCATTAAAAAAAATGGAGAGATGGGAAGTATCCTTAAAACTGAATTAGGAGCAATGATCGTGATCGTTCATTGACAAATGGGACAGATCCACCTCGTCATGCCGGTTTGACCTCTCCCGGCTGATGGGGATGTTATTTTTGGCTCCTTTTGCTTATCCGGATCACAACTTGTTATATTCCCTCTTAACTTCAATTCTGATCGGTACCATTTCATAAATGAAATACTACGGACAAACTAATCATGATATTTATATAGTTTATACTAACATTGTTGGAGCTAGCTAGTCTTTTCCCTCACAAGGATAAGAGATCAATGACATAATTATGTACAAGAGAAAAATAAACCTGCATTTTTGGTAAATTAGATAATTTTAATGTATATTTCATTGTGGTATGTTTACTAATTAATGTTCAATAAAATAAATAAAAAAGTTTTCGTAAGTTCTATGATAAAGTTAAGTTAGATAAATAATGTGTTGTCCGAACAATTAGACAAATTTTGAAATAATTCAAAGAATTGTTTTGAACTATGTGAGAAAATAAGACAACTATTAGATAGAATGTATCAAAATTTGTATAATTTAAAAAAAAACTCAAATTGTAGAAATTTTTTACATACCTTATTAGAAGTTCAAATTTCTAACTAGATTTGATCAAAGTCTGATCAAAATGTACAGGACATGCAAGAGATGAATTTATAGTAAGGTAAATCCCGACATGTATCTAGACTTAAATTCAAAAATAAATGTATAGTCCTCAATCCTATTCTATTTGGTTGAAATAAATTAATTATAGATTATAAAGAGTGTTTGGGCTTGTATTGTGGCTAGACCTATCTGTCACTAAGGATGTCATCGTTCTATTTCGAAAATATGTCCCGATTAATTGATAATTATGATAATACAATTAATATTTCTCTATACGATCTGGATCATATTTGGAACTACAACTAAAGTTAATAAAGTAGAATTTAAATTTACCTAGCTATCTGATGCCAATTCAAATTTATTCAATAGCAATATACGTTGTTTTACAATTTTTTTTTTGGAGATGTGTATTAACATTGATGCTAAAGGATATATTTTATATATACAGTAGTATAACTAATATATAAGTACGGAATATGGAACATATATATGGCAGAGTTATTATCATATTTATTTTTAATTTTCTAAATAATATCTGATTTAATTTAAATAATGCATAAAAAAACATCTACTTTGGCAATAAGATTTCAACTTGCAACACTTGTTGAATGATCCAAATTAGGATCCAAATCCTGTATGGACCTACACCAATAATCTGATGATTTACAAATAAGATATGAATATATAATTATTTATCTACCTAAATCGATTTAGCTATGAAGAGTTCATTGTTAGATGTATAATTCAAATCCGGATCTTCCTCAATATGAAAATACAAAATAATTAAACGGATCGAAATTTGGAATCCAGTCCTTTAATTTAAGTAACAATTCGGGTTATGGTGGAATTCATATGCACTTCTAAGACTTAATTATCCAAGTAATTAATTAAATTTTGTTATTGAATAAAAAGTTAAGAAATTAAATAAATTAAATATATATTAAAAGATGAATGTAGATTAGAACTCTCCTAAATGTGGTCAGAGCAAACCATCATGAGAATTAGCTAGTAAGGACAGAGAAAAAAATTGGTGGACATAAAAGATTAAGGCATTGGATATATATATCTTTTCAAAAAATCATGCATGTACATACAGATGTGGGGGGCATCACATTACTATGCTTGTACATGGTACATAATTAAGATAAGGGATTTTTGTAATTGATTGGATTGAGACTGTCTAGTTAATGAATGTTAGCATGCATGGCCCCAAATACAAACTCGAAGTAATGTCTAGTTGGAAATGGCTGGTTCTGTGTGTATTAAGCATCTGGTGATGTCGTTTGCCTGACGTTACCATGCTACTAAGCCCAGGAAACTACAAATCTGGCCTCCATTTGCCAGGGAAGTACAGACCTCAGCATGGTGCTTTCTAATACTTTTGGATTTGGTATGTGGGGGTATATAGATTCTATATATATAGATATATATAGCAGCTGAAATATATATTGAGAGTACTACTACTCCTTTTTGTAAGAGCTTTTCTTTTCTTCTTTTTTTTTCTAATTTTTATATGCACATTTATATACTTGTTCGATTTCAGCATATTTATTTTGGAATTATATTAGCTTGCCAGGTGGTGAGGTACTAGCTATGAGATTTAATAATCAGGAACCCAATTTGATTTGAAAGAAAATTAATTAAAGTTGGTTCTTGAATTTTTCTGTTCTCCTGAAATTAATTAAATTGTGATGAAACAAAGGGAACAATTCGGATGTGTTGTATTGAATTTCATATTCTGAACTATTGATGAACAAGCACGACTTCAAATCATGGAGCACCTGTAATTAGTGAAATACTCTGACATTTAGTATGGCACAGTGGTTTTTTTCTGACAAGACAACTAGCTAGTGGGTGTGTAAAGGAGTACAGCCAACTTGGATAAAGAAGACATACACAAGCTAGCAACTAGTTCCTTACACTGTGTATAGCACAGTTACTGTTTTGGTCTGATCATGTACAAACCCTAATTAGTAGTCCTGTTTGAAGCATGTAGACCGATGCAAAAGAGAACTTATAAGTTTGTGCTAGCTACATTAAAACGTATTGTATTACGCTCTTGTAGCAACTTTTTCATAAGAGGACAAATTGGTATTATACTGTATATGCGATATAGCATAGTTACAATTAATTTTCTTGGACATGTGAGAACAATATTATTTATTAAGGAAAAGTAGTTGTGTATAACGTAATAGGTTAAGGTCTTAGAATATAATTCATTAAAAATGCTTTATTTCGGATTTGAGAAACATCCAAATTTGTAATTCAAATTTGTATGCAGAATGACCGTGAGCTCAATTACCGTATTTGTTTGCGGTTCCACCTGATCTGGTTCAAGAACAGTATGAAAAAATTGTTTGAAGCCGGGATTTTCTTGATAAGATAATTCTCATCAATTACATCTTGATTCCTTTTTGTTTCTATGTATAATTACAACTGGGTGAAACTATTCCAGCATTTAAGGTCAATAAATTAAATTAAACCACATATATATGAGCCCGATATAGCAAATAATAGTTGTTCAAAATGACACATAATTATTATTATTATTATTATTATTATTATTATTATTATTATTATTATTATTATTATTATTATTATTATTATTATTATTATTTTATTTTATTTTATTTTATTTTATTTTTGAGATAATAATGGGGTCAAACTATTCAATTTTAAATGTTCATAAAAAAAATCCTCCTCTAAGTTTTAAACCTACCAGAGCATATTCATTTGTTTTTATTTCTTCATTTTGATGTAGAGTTTGGTGCATGCATGGCACCCATATATATCAAACTCTACTTGTCCTGATGTAATCCAATCCAATCTGTTATGTCCAAATTTGAAGCAAAAAGCTGAGATAGGGAAATACAAAATTCATGCAGTACAGACATTGTCCATATTATAATTTAAGGCAAGTTGCATGTACTAGCTACTGATTAAAATGTTTCTTCCTCTTCACTGCTTTGTAGCATGCATACATACTGATACATACCTTAAATATTAGCCTCTATATATCATCTTTGCTTTCACCTGTTTTAGTTAACAACTCCCTTTTGATATGAGCTACCTCCCCATGTGCTCACCCATAGTGGTGGATCATTCCACATGAAAGACAAAAGAAATAATGAAACAAAAAGAGAAAAAGGTGCCTTTGAATTTGTCGAGAGAGAAGAAACTGTAGCAGTTAGAATATGTAGCATTGTTTGTGTGAACACTTTTGGGTTAAGCTAAGGTGATTGATTCACCTCCTATAGAAGATCTCAGCCATCCATTGCAGATCACAAAATATATATTTGCTTGGTACTCTCCAAGTGTCTCTGGGCAATTGGAGAGGATCTGACAAGAAATAAAGGGACTAGTTACAGAGCAAAAGTTGTGCCTAATAAGCTTGAGAAAGACAGCTACAAGTGAAGGTGCTTCAAAGAGGTCTTTCAAAGTTGGCTTTGCGTTGCAAAAAAGATGCAAAACTTTGATCTCTCCTTTAAAAGTTTAAATGGTACAAGATTCTAGACTTCTTGATCAATAGCAGTCTGTTAAACTTGTCTTTAACTGATGCAGGGTTAAATTTTTTTTCCTTTTTCTTTTTTTTCGCTCTCTTATATTCTTTGTTCTTATCCTTGTGAGGACATGTGGAGCACTAAATTAACAAAAGAAAAAAGAAAGAATTACAAGAATACATATATATATATATACACATGTAATCCCAGTATAGAGCGATGTACATGCTTGCCAAAATGTGGTATGGGATGGTCTTTATTTCTTTGTACCAAAGCTAGCTGAACGGCTAATTGGGAACTGCATGAGTGTAAAGGCTTGTTAGGAACTCCTTTTCTGAAAAGGCATTGTGTGACCACAAAGAGACTAAAAGCATTCCATGTGATGCCAAAACATAAACAAGGATTGACAAAATAATTACATCTTTTTTCTTTCAAATCATTTCTTTACATGAAATCCCATGCTATTGTTATAGTTTAATTAATTGGTGAGATCTTTTTTTCTTGGGTTGAGGTCCTAATGAAACCAATATATATATGCTTTAATTAGTTAGTTAATTATCATTTGAATGATATATTGTTTGTGTACAGGACCTGAAGAGAAAGGAAATTCCAAGTTCCAGGTACTACTATACAGATAATGCCGACCTCTGTCATTCAAACAGGAATTGACTTCTCAACTAAATTTCGATATTCTGATTGTTTATCTACTGTTGTTTATAGCTTATCCATTCTCAGTCAGATCCATAATAATAATATCTCTATTCATTCATGACTTTCCAATTGTAATAACCAAATATTATACATACTTCTAAATTAGTAACAATAGCTGAGGAAACTGGTAAAATGTTTCTGATACAAATGAAAAAAAGGACTGGAATTTGGAAAGTGGTCGTTAATTAAAACAGATTAGAAAGAGATGCGAACAACGACCAGATTAACCATGTGATTAGGTTACAAAAAGTAAAGGCTCCTAATTGGAAGCAAGTGAGCGTACTAATTAACTAATTTCCTCTTAAGAGTCAAAAAGATGCATTGTAGCTTTCAATCTAACTGATGTTAGCTTATTGGAGAGTTGTTGTCATGAAATTATTTTTTGTTTGTTACCAAAAAAAAATCTTTTTTTGTCGGCTTAATCCCTCTATAATCAAATGCACCAAGCAATTTGAGTTTGGGCTGGACTGGGTTTAGTACAGGTAACAGCGGAAACCCAAAAAAGAGAAGAAAAAAGACAGATAACATATCAATAATTCTGGGTTTTAATTTCTTGGCTCGTTTACATTAAACAAAATATACCCAGGCTTTTAACAAATTGGGCTGGGCCTTCATTACAGCTAATTAATTAAAACTTTCCGACAAAAGGTTCCTTGAAGCGTCAATCAGTGCTGGTTTTGTGCACAAGCCATGGGACAGTGTTCTGATTTTGCCCCATGGATGAGCAGCAACACATCCATATTTTATAGAAAGAAATTCGTTGACTGGTTTTGGATCTTTGTATGAAAGTCAAAACAAAATAAGATATAAGCTGCCGGGTCCATGTGTTATTGCCTGATCCAGCTGGTGTTTTGAATTGGTCGGAGACAAGACGATAACCAGTTGTATTGTCTTCCTCAGTGGAGAAAACAAAGGATGGGGAGGAAATCTGTGAACAATTTCAAGGCCCATTCTTCTTCAATGGTATCTGATATCTCTCTCTCTCCTTCTCTCTCTTCCTATTTTTTGCTATTCCATGTTAATTACCAATCAGATAATTTGCCGTTTTTATATACGCAATTACTTTATTGACCTTCATATAGGCACGGCAGACATTCTCTTCGGCATCCCCACAAACGGTTTTTTCTTTCTTTAAGCTGATAAGTTATGGTATGATCCTATCAGCAAGGAAGAAGAGCTTAACAAATTTTCTTTTCTTTTTTTCTCAATAACAAAACTGCTTGTATGTTGTACTTAACTTTTCTTTTCTTTTCTTTTGCTTTTTGATAAATAGGGTTTTGTTCACTATGAACAAGTAAAAATACAAGTAATTTTCTTGTTATTTTCAGGAAAAGGCGGCAGGATGGACGTCAGGGACAGGGCAAGAAGGACTAGAAGAGGTCGAGTATACTCTCGGCAGTTCCACAAACACAGATGGCAATCAAATGATGGTCTCGACAAAGATCCAGTGGAAACCGGCAGTGCATCCGCTTGAGCCCTTAAATGAGGACCAGGCCATCAAATTCCCGATGCCGCCTCTTTCTATTTTAACGGTGTGTTTCTCTCTAAACCCCAGCTAGGTTTTGATCATTACAGTTTACAATTAAGCAGGGTTTTATGGTGTTTGCTAAGTTTAGCATCAGAGCTTACAAAGTTACAATTAAGCAAGGCAGATAGTATTTCAAGTCAATAATAAAATTAAAAATTGAAACTGCTTTACTTTTTTAGTCTCATAGTATTTTGTCTTATGACAATATTTACTACAGAGGCAAAAATACTTGAACTTTTTATTGTACTTTATTTGATATCATTTTCTTGTATTTTTATTTTTTTTATCTTTTATTTATTATAAGCCTTCAAATCCGTTCATGCATAAATACAAAAAACATTAATGTGGGCCTAAGATTTGAAGATCTTTTAGATCTTAAAATTAATACACATCTTTGTCAGATTACGTTACCGAAATTAAAAAAAAAAAAAAGGAACTAGTCCAAACTCTTAGCTGAGAATTTTCAATATGGCCCTTGTTTGATTGGGACATTTACCATCAATCTCTCTCAAAATTTATTCTCAAAAACTTGGCATAATAGTACAGTTTAATTCTAGCACGGTCATGATAGGTTTCGTTTTTCTGACACAAGTTCAAGCCCCGCAAAAGATATTTGAAAAGAAATAAATGTACCTAGCTGATTTAGTTTTATTTTTCCTTTTTATTTAGAACCAGATATTTTTTTTTGGTTTAAATAAGTCAGTAGCAATTTTAACATGCTAATATAGTTAATTATTTCATCCTTTTCTAACTTTTTAATTTTTCCTTTTTATTTAGAATCAAGCTCCAAACGATTTCAAAGCGAGGCCCAATAGAAAATGAAATTTGCAAAACCAAAAAGAAATTTTGGATCACCCCATGAAGGTGAGAAGACATGTTCTTCTCTAGATAGCCCAAAAAAGCCTCTATATAACAGTTCTCTGTACCTCAATAAATTAAATTCCAAAAATAGCAAAGTATGATAGTTTGACTATGATTTATTTATTTATTAATTTATTTAGTTGGATTGTTTGTCCTTAGTTGAGACTGTTTATTTATGTATTTTTTAAAGGTATAATGTCCCTCTAGGTGGTTTAATTTTGGGATCTTGTAAGCAAGCACCTTTTTTGCAAGACATTTTTTCTTCTATCATTTTCCCTCTATGTAGAGTGATATCTCTTAAATAGATATATTTATTTTTTATAGTTAAATAACTCACAAGAAATAGTTTAATGCTGACAATATTATTAACCCCCTTGCAAACGAGATGTATGTTTTACACTAACCGATGTTAAGACGTGTCACATAATATAACTAGACGTATTTTGCTACGATAAATATAAAACTAAAATATGTTTGTCAAACCACTTCTGTTGTATGTTAGTTGGCACCACACAAATGACATGTATCATCTACCATGATGAATTGTGTTTTTATCACAATTTTTGTGTCTTGTATATACACACAACATGATGTGTCTTTTACAAATTTATATAAAAAAATTACAAATTATCATTTAAAATCGTACTTTAACACATCGCCAATATATGGCTCCATTACCTCACATTGTCACATGCGATGCCTCAATTTTTATAAAAATATTAAAAAGAAGTAACAGAAGTTGCAGATTTTAGTTTCTTCCTCTTCTTGTCTCAGACGTCATATTTTTAGTAAGCAATCTCATTTTTTTACGCCAAATATTATTTTTAAACAAACATAAAAGAACATTGATAATTTTTATTCAAATCTTATATGAAATCAAAGAAGAAATATTTTGATTCGAATATATGCTTCAATGATACTTTTTTTATTCAAATCTTTCATAATACCTTTTTGTAAAATTAATGAAGAGAAATAATTATTATTCTATACTTTTATAAAAATAAAAATATACATGATCAAATTTGAACCGTACGATTGGTGAAAACATCGTTTTGTATGATCAAACATTTTCCTTTGTGGGAGCTAATATACAGACATCGTCATTGATATTGTTATCAATAATCGATACTAATTCTTTTATTTAGATTAAACGAGTTATTATTCATGATGACGATTTTATTTTATAACTTATTTCTATAATATTTTTATATTCAACTTAAATGAGTTATTATTTAGATTAGTTGTATTTGAGTTGAATAATAAAGTGTTATATAAAATAAATTGCATAATAAAATCATTAATATGAATAATAATTTATTTTATATGAATAATGAAATCAATATCGATGATTATCTCCCAAATATTTTCCTTTATACAAAACCTTGTAAGTTCAAAGTCTAATAACTGTGACAGAAATAATTTAACTACTTTGATGGTAATAATTATCTCACATAATCTGGCAAGTATCTAAACTATATTCGGATAAATAAATATAGGAAGAAGCTGTTTGCACTTCTTCTTTATTCTGAGTTCTGACCGCTTGGCTTTTACTTGGTCGCAGCTTCCTCTCTTTTGCTTCGAATTACTTTCAAGCTAAGCAAAAGCTCCATGACTCATGACTTCCTTCTTGAAGAATTCGAGAGAGACAAGTTTGCGATAATTTACTTTCTGTTGCCACTTAAAGATACTACTTGAGAGTACTTCAGTTCAAGCGCGGATTTCATTCTGATCCTTCTCCAGGTATATCTGATCACTGCTTATTAATTTCTCGAAATTTGTTGTCGTATTGTTTCAACGTTACTGAAATTGTTGTTTTCTTTTACCAACTTGAAATTCGCTGTTCCTTTTTCTTTCAGTATCAGAGGATCCGCGATGAGCAGCAGCTTCCGTAGCAACACTGTCGATCGGAATTTCTTTCCTCTGACCAATTTGCAAATCGGGTACTGAATTTTAGTTATCTCTTTAATCTGATTTTCTGCTTAATTTGTCTCAGTTTATGAAATAGGAGTACCTTATTTGCTTCAAAATTGTTAGGTAAAGAACGGTTTGGGGGAATTCTACTGGATATATTTGGAAGAGCATATTGTTATTCTTCTTGGTGGGTTCATCCAATTGGTTCTATTGAATTGTAATGAACTGTAAATCTTGTAATATTTCATTTCTTAAGTTAGACTAAATGAAGTAACTTAAAGCCAAAGAAGATCAATGGTGTTGCATCTGTAATTGTCGCATTCATCCTCTGGCCACTGTCCTCTGTCATTGCAGAACTTCACTGGAATAGATACCAATATCCTGTTGCACTTGATTTCAAATGACCAGACATTGATGGAGCTTCCTTTTATTTTCTTTGCAGGGATTTTCAATCTTATCTCTCGAGGCTTAGTATTTTCCTGACACCGAGCCTCCAGAAGTTGTATTTTTTGGTTGACAATCGACCATGGCTGGCTGATGAGGATACCAGGCCAGCTCATCTATGGCAATTGATGGTCACTAAGGTAATTTCTTGGAGTTTCTTGTTCTTGCTTAGTAATTGTTATTTGATAATTTATCTTTAGGGTTATTATTGCAAAAAAAAAAAATTCTTGGACCAAGATGATGCTAATAATGAGAAAAGAATTTAGAAAATGATAATCTTTATTAAAGAAACGATTATAGATTCTTTCTGCTTCAAATCTGTGGCTAAGCACATGAAGTTTCTTGTGAATTTGATGAAATTATGATCACAAGTCCTATTAAGGTTGTCACTACCAAATATTGAAACAAGATTATCGAAACAAACTAACTGTAATTCAGCCTACATTAAATGAACAGAAGAAAATAAATAAATGGAACTTAAGCACCAAAGGCAAAATAATAGTTCCAGAGAGTCATCAGTCTGACAGAATACTCTTTCTAACGGTAACTTGACCACTCTCTAAAATCCTGCACAGCTTATCAACTTGTACCCATTAATTTTGTTTAACAGAGGCTCTTTATATATCTCTTTCCAAATGGTCTAGCAATCTGGTAAACAAAATGATAGTCAACTTTGTACTCTCAATAGCCGTTACCCAATCAGGTGATGCATTACATTCATCTTAGGGAAAACACACCATGCATTCATTTTTCTTTCAAGATATTGGGGCATTTTGTCAACACCAACAAACTATTCATTTTGTTACAAGTAGGGACAACTCATGGGCGTCACCAACAAACCCTGTTTCATTTGCAAGCCCCATCAGTGTACTATGAAAACTTTTATTATAATCTAGGTTGTGTTGGATTTAGAGACATTTGAATCCAATTATTTAGTTGGACTACTATGTTATATAATTATGTGTTGCATACTGTCTTGTTTAAGTGCCTAAACAAAATGATCAATTCAGATTTAATTAATTAGGCATATTATGTATTTAAATTAAGGATATGGACCGAAACATGTATAAAATATCATGATAATCATTTCCAATCGTTAATGGACTGATTAGAAATATTACAATTAAGACTCATGACAAATTAACATTCTAATTACAGTTTCTTAAACCGTATTTAGCATTCTGATTACAGAACCGACTTAGACAAATTTAGCATTCAGTTATTCACTAAATTAGGTTGTTTTCAAATTTAGCATTTAGTCATTTGCTAAATTGGGTCGTTTTGCATATTTAAGTCGGGTATTCACGAGTATAAAAAGGGGTAGGTCTCCAAGGCAGCAGATCATCATTAGTAGCATTCAATCAGGTTTAGCCACCGGTTACTAGCCTCTCTATTGTCCCTCCATTAGACATTAGAGACAAATTTCAGAAGGAAACTCGGAGACGAATTCTGTTCGGCGACTTTGCAAGCCTTGGAAGGATCGTACACCTCAAGACGTGCTGTTTTCGAGTTGCAGGAGGTTGTTCAAGCCGTTAGAGTCTCGATCTGCGCTCATGGGATCAGGTCAAGGAATAAGAAGGGACAACATGTGTGCTAACATGACTGAAGGTAATTTCGCACTCAAGTTTAAGTTTTATCCTTGCACAGGTCGATTTTTGGTTAGGTAGGGATCGTTTCCCATCCACAGGTCCCAGGATCGAAACCTAGCTCTAATACCACTTGTTAGGGACGAGAAACGATCCCTACCTAGCCTAAAATTGACCTATGCAAGGATAAAACTTAAACTCGTGTGAGGAATTACCTTTAGCCATGTTAGCACACATGTTGTCCCTTCTTATTCCTTGACCTAATCTTGTGAGCACGGATCGAGACTCTAACGTCTTGAAGAACCTCTTGTAACTCGAAAGCAACACGTCTCAAGGTGTACGATCCTTCCAAGGCTTGCAGAGTTGCCGAGCATAATTCGTCTCCGAGTTTCCTTTTGAATTCTGTCTCTAATTCCTAATGGAGGGACAATAGAGAGACTAGTAACTGGTGACTAAACTTGACTGAATGCTACTAATAATGATCTGCTGCCTTGGAGACCTACCCCTTTTTATACTCATGAATACCCGACTTAAATATGCAAAACGACCCAATTTAGCGAATAACTAAATGCTAAATTTGAAAACAACTTAATTTAGTGAATAACTGAATGCTAAATTTGTCTAAGTCGGTTCTGTAATCAAAATGCTAAATACAACTTATGTATTTAAAATGCTAAATACTGCTTAAGAAACTGTAATTAGAATACTAATTTGTCACGAGACTTAATTGTAATATTTCTAATTGGTCCATTAACAATTCGAAATGATTATTATGATATTCTACACGTGTTTCGGTCCATATCCTTAATTTAAATACATAATATGCCTAATTAATTCAATCTGAATTGATCACTTTGTTTAGGCACTCATACAAGATAGTATGCAACATATAATTATATAACATAGTAGTTCAACTAAATAATTGGATTTAAACGTCTCTAAATCCAACAGGTTGGTCTATTGTATCTCATGCTTTAAGTTTGTGTTTAGCTGAATTGACCAAATAGCTCAGATGCACGAAAATTTGAACAAAACGAAATGAAAACATATAAAATATTGTTGCTATAGCACTTCATTGTCCTATTCTCATGACCTTGATTTTTCAAGTCTAGATACATTTAGTGGAATGTTTAACTATTTGTTAAAATTATATGTATTGAGGATGTCAATCTTTGATTCTGAAGTTTTATAGTTAAGTCTTGTTTGGTACTGGTTCACACTACCAGGCACTGAGATGTGCCAGCCCCTGATAATAATTGGATTTTTTGTTGCTTTAGTTTCTTTTCATGCTATTCACGTTTAGTTGGGCACAATGGCCAAGTTAGGGCCAAACTGAGTCTCTAATATGGATTGTGTGTATAATGTCTCATCAAAAGAAGTCTCTTGTAGTATGGGCATGCACCTTCTCATGTTAATTTTCTTTTCTTTTCATTTTTGAAGACTGTGCGATAAAACACTTTTTTCCACTAAACTAGAAAGCACAACTTGATTTAAAATTCAATACAAGATAAATAAGCTGGCTATATTTCTCTAGTTTTTTTTTTTGTTGGTAAAGTGCAGCATGTTCATGAAAGATGTTTAAATTGATCTCTCTGCTTAATGAGTAAAGTATGATGTATGTCACTTCACAACTCATCATTTCCCATTTTCATTTCTGTAATTTCAATTATTTTTCTTTCAGTCAAGAAGATCACCTTTTGCAAACTCAAGGACTCGAAGAAAGAGATCTGAAAGTGGGAAAAAACTCAATTGCCCAAGCACCTTGAGGCCAACTCCAATAACAAGCAACCAACGGTTGAGATGGTATTCTCTAATTGATGCTGCCATGCAACAAAAAGGAGTATTTCTTCCAGTCGAGAAGCTAAAGGACCCACGTATGCTGAATAAGGAGCTCCATCGCACATTATATGGTTTTATCGTTTTCGAGGTTGAGTGGGCTAATGTGCGTGGCATCAACTACCTAAATGAGCTTCAGGTAGTTATTTATTTATATTTTTCAGTCTCTCCTCTTGTCACCATATAATAGAGAAAAATTCTCTGAAGTGTTGCCCAAATCATTACAACGAAGTATGGCCTAAATATCTTAAGTCAAAAGAGGTATCCTGGATCATGAAGAATATAATGTTATAGCAGCACATTGTATTAGAGGGTGCTTTGAAACTAAGTGAATTATAACACATAAAATTTAGCGAGTGTGATATTTATGGGGATAGGATATATTGACAAGACCTTATTTGATAACTCGACAACAGTGTTTTGGACCCTTGGATCTGTGCATCTTTGGATGGTTGAGATTAGTTCATTGATTAATGGGAAAGTGAAGCACCTGACCTCTTCCCACTACATTTCCCATCCAAAGACATAAGTTATGCTGTATCACTCATTTGGGTTCCAAAGCCTCCCTTAAAAAAAGGAAGAAAGATATCAGGCTTATTATTATAAAGGACAATTATAAGTCATTAGTTTTCTTTATATAGAATTAATATTATAAATATTAAAATAAACCAAAAAGATTCAGCACTAGCAAATTAATAACAATAGTTTAGTCTTGCGAAATTAACAGAAGTCATCTACCAAACCTTACAGCGTGCGCAAATCCCCAATTGAAGAAGAAAGTAAATAAGTAAAGAATTGCATCCAATCCAAACAAAATGAATCTGCTATGTTACTTATAAGTCTACTTTGAATTTCTTCTTGCCTTCACAACATACGGAAATTGCCTTCACGATTATCTCTTACCATGTTAATTTCAGCCAAGCATATTTCAGCCAAGCATATTATCTCTTACCATTTTAGGAAAAAGTTCAATGAAGCAAATGCTTAAAATGGAAACCTTCACCGAAATTCGGAAACAGAAACTAAGATTAGCACGAAAAAAGAGATCGGGAAGAAAATTAAATAATTTGCTCATAATCAAACAAATTACAGCAAAAGAAACAAGGTAGACATAATCAATAATTTTGTGTATCCCAGCCAGTAAAAGCAAATAGTTTGCTTCTTTAGCTATGCCCAGAAGTCATTTTCCTTAGGCAAACAGGATACACATAATTAATAATTTTCTCTTATTATTGGTTATTGAGTTTATCCAACTTTTTGTAGACTGACACATCAATGGCATTGGAGGTGCAAATTTTGAGGAGGTGGGAATTTGACAGCATAGAACAGGCTTCAACCTCACTTTCTTCATGGTTTCCTGGGAGTTTGTTTGAGCGCCAGATGTTACAAGAGTATTTGAACAGCATGTGCACTAAAGGTAACAACTTTAAAAGATCCTTCATATCTTCTCCAGATTAAATAGATCATGTGGCTAATTCTATGCTTTAAACTTCCCTCTCAGGGGATGTGTTTTATGATGCCCCCACTGATAGCTCTGGCTGTTGTAGTAACAGTTCTGAAATTAACTCTTCTTTTGCTGGAAGTTCACTTATGGAGAACTTGACTTACACACCACCTCCTTCCTCTGGGCCTTACAAGAGGCGAAAAATAATGAGGGAGGATGAAGAATCATACAGCGAAATAGTGAGCACCCCGAGATCTCCAGTTTCCTCCAGTAGTGACAGTGAAATAGTGAACCGATCTTTTGAAGCAACCTCTTACAAAAATGCTTTTGTACTATTCAGATTTAGTGACCCTGACCTACCGTTTAAGCTGAAGGAAGCAATCATGTCAGATTTGAGGCTGCTTACTCTGTTAGAGTATGGCCTTCCATCATGGGTCATTTTTCTTCAGTCATATCCCCTCTTTTGCAAGATATACCGCCCCTGGATGTGTCCATTAGCAAGGTTTCTCTATGTGCTGATGTCTATCATAACAGTATTGATTGGATTTTATGACCTCTACAAGAATGTGCCACTGATGAAGGCAACTCTGTCTAAACTTTTTGGGCCGTTTTTTGACTGGATAGAGAATTGGGAGATGATCTCTAGGCTTCAGTATTTAGGCACAATGCTTTTCTTGCACAATTTCGAACAGGCTGTCATGTGGGCACTTCAGGTGACACGATCTGTTAGATCATTTCTTACCATTTTGACCAAGCCAATTGTGGGCCCCCTTATGGAGGTTGTGGAGATTGTTCTTCCTCTATGGAACTTATTGGCTAATGCAATGAAGTATATTAGTTCAACTATATGGCTAGTACTGGGTACTTCATGGAGTGTGGTAACCGGCATATTAGAGATTATCATATGGCCGTTTCAGTTGGTCCTTACCACGGCAGTGGATATTGGTAAGTTGGTTTCACCTCTTTGGTGTCTGTTCATTTTTTTGTGTAGGATGCATATTTTGTTACTTCTCTCAGAAATACCATAACACCTTTATATCCAGCTGGGTTAAAGAACCTTCCTTTTTGTACACCATTACAAATTCATCAAATGCTCACCTGAGTAATTAAAAACACAACTGCATGAGGTCCAGTGAGAAATGTACAATCTTGTGAGCAGTCATCGGCATCACAGGAATGTATTGTCCAAATAAAGTAACTAAATTTGGTATGGTTCCCAACTTGGGCTTAAGCCCAATATTACCTGATGGATAGTTGATGGAAAAAACAAAATTTGGAAAGCATAATTGCTTCAAGTGGGTACATAGGCATATTGAAACATTCAACTGCATATACATGTAAAAGTTTTATATGCATAAATCCATTTCGATCATGTGGCAGTATATTCCTTAAATTTGTTAGTGCCTTTTCCTTAGAAGTCTTTGTATCAAATGAAATGTAGTTAGACTTGGGAGGGCTATTCTTGCATAGTGCAAATATAAGCTGGTCTTGGATGCAAAAATGCCTGTTTGAATTTATGTAGGATTACACATGCAAGCTATCAATCTCTTCTTTTAACAAAATGAGTTTAAAACTTCTCTTTTTCTTGAAAATATGACACATTTTTGTTTCAGTAATCAAAATTTTTATTATTTCATTTGTTTGCAGCTTCTTACATCCTAAGTCCAATACTTTGGCTCATTGGAGAAGTATTGTCACTACCTTTTCGGGCAGTTCTTGTGCTATCAAATTTGGTCTCTGAAATTTTCATCAGCATGTATTACATGTTGATAGAATGTTGGTCATCTATCTTCTCTATGTTTCAAGTTGCATCTGCATCAAAAACTACTGTAACTGGAGTTGCATATGAAGCCTCAGTTCTGAAAACTCTCTGGAATGATCTTTTCTCTCAGGTATCAAGTTAAAACCTCAGGATGCTTGAGGCGATTGTTACAATGATGGCAAATTAACATTTTCTTTTCTTTTTAGGTTTTTGGTGCGATTAAGAGCATCTTGAATGGTTTTGTTGCCTTCTTTTCTGCATGTAACAGACATCGCTTGAGGTAACAGAATGAAATGAAAATAATTATATTCCATGACTTGGTATCTCCTTCAATAAATGTTGACAGGGAGAGGTTCTTATATAAGCTAATGCTGATGCAATTTTTTAGGATTTAAACTGAACACAGAGTTAACATATATTAAACCCCAAAAAGAAAGAAAAGAGGTCTCTTGGCAATTTTTGACTAGGATAAGTTAGTATGATACTGGTAAGAATGTGATATCCGGGATTGCAATATTGTTCAAAACCTGCCTTCCAATTCATGACTATTGGTGATTTTCTAGTTGATGCAAATTTTACTACATTTGTATTTTTTTTTGGATTATGTCTGCTTCAATTATTTTTTTAAACATCCTTTTTTATTTTTTATTTCAGCATCTACAATTACATTCTCAGTATTCTTGAGGGGCTATCTCATTCCGATGTCACAGACTGTTCAGACTCGAGTGAAGATAGTCAATATGATGCTACTCATAACAATGTAAGTGGCACTCCCATGCTTTGGTTTTGAACAGAAAAATTAATATTTATTTATTCAGTTTTGTTTTGTTTTTGTCAAGTGAGAAAAACAATATTCTTTACACTCTTCATGAGTCAGCTTGTTCGTAGCATATGTGTACCTACCCACAACAAAAAAAATGACTATTCATTTCTTGTCTCTTCTGCTTGTTTCATGCAGTCTGAAAGTTCGAGGAAGTACAAAATATGGTGATTTTTGCTTTGTGGTTCATACCATTTGGAAGATGGACAGGAAGAAATTTGCGGAATTGCAATTCCAGCCAAGAGAGGTGCTTGTAGATATGTGACCTTTTAACCCATTTTCTAACGCTCTTTCTTTTGTTGGTTCCATTGTAAAGTGCACCCAATTGGGATCCGTTGTTGTTCCTATTGTACATGTTGTAGATACAGTTGTTCTGCGTTCTTTCAAGAAAAGTGTTTTTGTTTTTTGTAAGTACTTCGTTGCAAAAGGCCGAACTTTGTAGATTGATTTGCCTAGTTTAGTGGTTATTTGTTACAACTTCTGACGCCCCCCAGTTTCTCAATTTATTGAGAATTCACATTAAAGTATAGATGATCAGCTCCTTTCGGCATGCAAATTAAATGATCTGCCTAAAAACAGATAGTAGTAGTTAGTGTACTTTATGACCTTAAATTGCGGTTGACAACTGAAAAGTGTGTCGCCTAAACTACCTTTTGGAAAAAAATTAAGCCTAACTAAGAATAATTCCAGTTTTTCAATTCCTAGCCCGTACAGGCTTTTATTTAAGGATGGAAGCCATAAGAAAAGAAACAAACAAGAAGCGTACAAAAAAAAAAGGTACAATGCACGTGCTATAATTTAAGAGCCTGAAAATTAGTGTGATATGAGATGAGAAGAGTTCCAGACTTCTTGTAGCGTTGTTTATAACTCAGTCAAGTGATAACAATTTCTACTAAAATAGTAAAATTGTAACTACTTGAGGTTTAATGTAATTTAACTGTGGGACATTATTCTCTGAACAATGGCTACTACTACTTGTGGAAGAACATTTGCCAATTGAAAAATAAAAAAATGTTTCTGTTCTTCCAAAAATTCCTTGACAGGGAATTAATCAAAAGGTTTAAGAAAGGCATTGGGCCTTATTAGGGTTCGTTTCATGTGAGCGGTTTTACTTTTACTAAGTAGACGACAAAGATGCTTTTATTAGGTATCATTATCCCATGTTCCCACGCTTCCCTAAAACCCAATAGCCAGCTGTCTCCCATTTTCCTATTTGTAATCTCCATTTTTAAAAATACTGGAGATGGACTCCAGACTCAAGCTGCTTCTTTATTCGGAAACGGACCGATTATTCTGTTCAAAACCGGAGAAGATCAAACGATTGTTTTATTTGACATTTTGTTGCATTTTCATGGTGAGAGATCTCAAATAAAAATATAAAAAAAAAGAAACATAGTGAGAGATCTTCTACAAGGTTGATTGTTGCAAGTTGCAACGTGAACCGCATATTGCACTGTTGCACCTATGGGTTTAAACTCAGGAGATAAAAAGAACCATATATATTTCTGATTCACAAAAGAAACACAAAAGTAAACACACATATCTCAACATTTCTATAGTCAGATACTTTTTTGCATCCCCAACAGCATTTTATGAAGTATTACGTCTTCGACTATTTTACGGCTGATTTTTATATCGAAAAAAAACATTCAACGAATTACAAAATCGAAAATGAAATTCGTAAATTTACAAATTAAGAAAAATTGAATATTGAAAATCCGACCAACTTTGTAGACCATTGTCCGAGTATACGGTTATAAGGTAAACCGAATATTTAGAGAACAGCCAAGAGTGATATCAAATCGTATTTTTAAAGATCGACCAGGAGTAATGGTGCAAAAAACTAACTGTATTATCAAAATCCGACCAATTTTTGCTACTCTATATAAATCCCTATAACCCAGTAACAAAATCATCTCATTTAAACTCTCTCCCTACATTTCTTCCTTCTTGCAGTCTCTCTCCCTCCCTACCTATATTTCAAAATTAGATATGTACCAATTGAAACTTTATTAATTGAAAATTTCCCCATCAATTCTTTAAATTGGGATGTTTGCCCATTAAATTCAATTCATTGGTTATTTATCCATATAATGATGTAATGTAATTAAATTAACAACAAAATTCAATAAAAAAATTATTAGACCAAAATATCATTCCCGACTAATTCCCTTCTTTAAACCTCCCCTCCCTCCGTCCGTGACTATTCATCTTCAATTTCCCTCTAAATCTCCCTCCATCGTTAACCCATAAGTTACAGCTCTATATATCTCTATCCTCTCTCTCTCTTTCATTTTTCTCCTCTCTCATCCTCTCTCTCTCTTTCATTCTCTCCTCTCTCATCCTCTCAATCATTATGGAAACAGACAAAACAAGCGATGATCTATTCTCCTCTTTCATTGTTCACGAATTTGACTCACAAACTGAGAATATCATGATTAGCAATGAAGTTTCATCTCATCAGAAGTTAAAACCACCAAGAAAATCAAAGAAAGCAATTGAGAACAATGCAAGGTACACACCATACGAATTTCATAAGTATTGGGCATATGTGACAAATGTAGTTGTATAACAGTATTGGTAGCAGCATAGTTACTAGTCCAGCTCATTGTACATAAATTTTGCAATTATATGAAGCAATTTTTTTCAATGAACTAGGTTTGTGACTTGGTAAATGATTAGAACAGCTAACTGAGTTTTTTTTATTTGGAAATGTTATGAGGTTTAGGCATGGAATTGGAGAAGCTTATAAACAAAAAAAAAGCAATGGATTAGTTCACGGCTAGTTGACAGATATACATTGTTGTAGTTGTTCTTCTTATGATCTTTACCCACTTGTGTTATTTTTTTAAACTTCTAGCATTTTGTCTTGAATAAAAACTGAGCACTTCTAATCTCATTTGGTCCATCAATATTTCTAATACTATGAGCGTTTCAATATTAAAATTACATGATAGTAAAAAGAATTGAGAATATGAGATCATATTATTATAGTATTGACCAACTTTTTGTAATTGTTTATCATAATATTTTTTTTCAGCACAAGTGTGTCTCACTTCGAATTGAAAGTCAAATATGATGGATATTTCAAACCAATCAATAACAGAACTAAGATGAAATATTATTTTGGTAGACAAAAGACTATTTATTTAGACAAACTAAATTATGATTTTGTTGATTTGTTAGAGGAAGTGAGTGCATTATATCATTCATATGAGGATTTTAAGCTCTCGCTGTCTTATTTGGACAAGTATTCTAGTACTCAATCTTTCATTGAACTTGAGAATGATGATAATTATGAGCTAATGCTTGCAATGTACAAGGAGAAGAAGGAAGTAGTGGTATACATGAGTAAGGAGAAAATAATGTCTTGTGAGGATGAAGATATCAGGGAGAATAGAAGTATGTTGGATAGTTTAGAGGTTGAAATATAGAATTTACAAATTACGAAGAAGGGTTTAATTATTGTCATAGTGAGGAGAGTTATCATAGTCACGATAGCAATACAGAGGATGAAGATGATGATGAAAGTGATTATGGTTACGGAGGTGAATTTTATTCATATGACAAGGATGACTCGAAGATAGAAGTAGGTGCTAAATTTTCACATGTGCTAGCATTTAGAAGAGCTCTCAACCACTATGTTGTGATTTCTGATTTTGAGTACAACTTGGGGAAGAGTGAATCAATACGGGTAATAGCAACATGTGCAAATGTCGAGTGTAGTTGGAGGATTCATGCAGCAGTTGTTCAAAATAAGATAACTTTTATAGTGAGAACCATGCAATCGAAGCATACTTGTTGTGGAGTTAATAGGCGTGGCAATAAACATACAACTAAATGATGGATAACTGATCGAATTATCATTGATTTAAAGAAAAAGGGAGATATATCAGCAAAGGAGTTGAAAGAGAAATTAGAAGTAAATTTTGGAATTGCATTACCATATGATAGAATTTGGGAGGGAAAATAACTCGTAATACAAAACATATACGAAAAATGGAGTGATTCTTTTGATAAAATTGGAGAATTAAAGGAGGAATTACACAAAAATATCCAGGAAGCATTGTAGAGTTCACAACAGAATTAGAAGATTGTGCTAATTGGCATTTTCAAAGATTTTTTATTGCTCTTGGAGCTTGCACAACTGGATTTTTAAAGGGGTGTATACCTTACATTGGCCTCGATGCATGCCACTTGAAAGGCAAGTGGAAAGGAGTGGTTGCTACTGTCACAGCAACGAACAGCAATAATTGGATGTTTTCGGTGGCCTTTGCCGTTATGGAGGGGGAAATGAGGATTCATGGGAGTGGTTCCTAAGAGCATTATACAAAAGCAATAGAGATGCCACATGGTCTTGTTATATCTTCCGACATGCAAAAATAAGGAGCATAACAATTTATGGAGCAGAAGCAAGTTTGGAACTATTGTAAAATGTGATTCTCTCACCAATAATATTTCTAAAACATTCAATGCTTGGATATCTAATGAGAGGCATAAACCAGTTATAGATTTGCTTGATTCAATAAGGCAAAAGATAATGGTAAAGTTTGATTGAAGACGAAGGATTACAATCACTTGGAAGGGTACATTGGTACCTAAAGTGGCTGACTACATAAAAAATATTTCTCAGATACTGTTAACATTTATTACAATGTTTTCCAACAATAGAGTTATTTTTACAAATTGTTAATATTTAATAATAGTAACGATATGTTATCTTTTTTACTTTCTAGTGTTTGGACGAGTATGAGGTGCATTGGAGCATGGATTTTTCTACCGAGGTAAAGTTGGATTGAAATGGATTGAGATAGGAAGTAAAGTTAGAAGAGAGAACATGCATCTGTAGGGCATGGCAAGTAAAAGACACTCCTTGTGTTCATGCAGCGGCATTTATCGCCTCATTGAGGAATGCGAGATGGGAGAATTATGTTGATTCATGCATCACAATGATATGGTTTAAGGCAGCTTATGCTATAGGCATAGCCCCAATATCAAGTAAAAATGAATGGATGAATGGATAAATGGTGAATGCTCCCACCAATACTCAAACGACCGGCTAGTAGACCTCGAAAAAACCAACTACAACCCTTAGATGAGCCAAAGAAAAGATCTCATAAGTGTACACATTGCGGGTCATATGGTCACCATAGAAGCCTATGCAAAAATCCTGTCATGTCACATGGTGGTGAAAGTGTTGATGCCCAAATGACACAAGAGTTCAAAGCTAAAAGATTCGATCATTATTAGTTTCTTTTTATAATTTCTTTTGTAATGTCAGTTTTATTTTTGTTAACTAAAAACTATTACTAATACTTGAGAATTTTTTACAAGGGCACAACTACTCGATTAAGGAAAAGAGCATGTCCTCCAACTATTTTCAAGTTGCTTGAAGAAGAAAATAACTCGTTTTCTGTTTTTTTTTTCACCTTTCAAGACAAGATATCTAATCATTTTGATTTTTGAAATGCAAATTGTACCAATTTTGTCCTTGCAGAATCTATGTTTGTACTGACTTTAAGTTATCTTCAATATAGGGGCTTTTTTGAAATCATGCAGAAAGCATATTCTATTAAAGCAAATATTCTGATATATGATTGTCAATTCTGTCTTTTCTTTGTTTATGATAAATTTTGCTTTGAATGATTGCATTTTGCTAATTGTTCATAGTCTCAAGGCAAGTATAAGTCGATATGAGGTATTTTGAAATATTGTTAATAATAGACCTACTTCAGTTATCATTTTTTCTACTACTGAGATGGATACGCTGTTGTACATTTTTTTTATTCTTTTTTTTAGAGTAATGTTGCTTTCATTTTTCCGTAGATGTTTTTTGGAGAATCAGGTGATACGGGAGGTATAAGAGATAGCTCCATGACACATAATTTTTGTTTCAAAGATGCGTGCTGGCACATTTGAAAGCAGCGAAATACTTAAGTTTTGGGTAAATAACCAATAAATTGAGTTTTTAATGGGTAATATCCCAATTTAAAAAATTGATGGAGAAATTTTCAATTAGCAAAGTTTCAATAAGTACATACTCAATTTTCCCAAAAAAAAAATTCAAGAATTTTGATCCAACCATGTTATAAGAACATCACGAGAACTTCATAAAAAGGTCAGTATTTTATTTTGGAGTGAGTTTATATATTATTGTAGATAGTTTTAAAGAAGAAAATACATTTTAATAATTGTTGTTATGTTATCTAGTATTAAAAAGCCTTATACACAATGTAGGTAGTGCAAGATGATACAATTAGCATTTATGTCGATGTATCGATAAATTTTGGTCATATGGATGTCAGTTACAATCTGCCACCTAGATTTATTTTTACATCAAATGTGAATATATCATTTGATTTTTTTCAAAGAGAATAATATATTAGTATTTGAGATTGTTTGAGAATCAGTGTAGACTAAACATCTAAGTCAAGATAAATATCAGAGATAGATGTAGTTTTATTTCAGTCTAGTACCTATAAATGATGATTACAGATTATCATCAGTAATTGAACAAATTATTGCACCGTACACTTAGCACAATGATGATTATCTCGCATCTTTATGGAGAGTCGTAAGTTCAAGTCCTGCAAGAGATACTTGAAAAAGATAGTGTTCTCTTATAATCCATCTAAGACTCCTGGCCCAGATGGATTTTCTTTTCTTTTTTATTAAACTTTTTGGGATTTGGTTTCTTCTGATGTCATGAAATTAGTGAATTCTTTTTATTATAATCAATTAGATGTAGCTAGAATTAATTTAGCTATTACCCTGATGCTATAGCTATTACTCATATTAGACCTGTTAGCTTAATAAACTGTAGTTGTAAGATTATTACTAAGTTTTTAGCATATAGGTTAGCTCCTCTTATGGATTCTCTGATACATTATACTCGGACAATTTAGGATAGCCAGCTAGGTTTTTGCTTTTTAGTTTTTTACTAGGTGCTTTTGTTATGATGTAAGTACTATGGTTTGTTCTTGTACCAAATGTTTGGTACACTTTCAAACTCCAAAGTTTTGTATGTTTGTTTTTTCAATTTTAAGAAAACTGGTGGATATTCTCCACTTTTATAAAAAAAAAATGGGAGAACATGTCAATGTTAAAATTAATTGTAGAAATTATTCCGTATTTTTTTAACATCACATATGTATCAACTAGTGATAATTTACTTGAAAGCAGCACCCAAGTCAAATAGAACCAACCGCAACTGCAATCGCAACCAATTAATCCTTATTATTCTTATGAACCACAATATAATATACCTCACGAAAAATATTTTCGAACCAGTGAATTCATATTTTAGTGTTATGTCATATCCCTTGAAGTAAAGGAGAATATAAATGAAGCAAATTAAAATGACACAAATTTAAATAGTAAGACTAATTGTTCAATAGGTGATGAGCTTTTTCATGATAACAACGGAGAAGAACCGGATAATGATACTGAGGTGGAAGAAAAAAAAATTGAGTAAAACAGAGGAAAAATTGATAACAATTTGAGCAGGGATAGCAGTAATTCTGAAATTAGCAAAAGAGCCAATACTGAAAAGTGTGAGCCCGTACTTTTTCTAAATCGTTCTCATAGGCATCCGGTTGATACATTCCACCAGGACGCTAATATTGTTTGCTTGTGAGTAATATTGTAATTTTGATTGAACTATAATGTATTTGTTTGTGATAATTATATTAATGTTTCTAATATTTTGAACCGTATTGTAATTTTGATAGAGTTGTATTATTATTTTGATTGTACTGTGGTATTATTGCTTTAATTTTGAACAAATAGAAAAAAGCAACGTATAGAATAATTTTTCGACATATTGATTATATGATTACCAACATATAGAATAAAGCAAATAGAAAAAAAGAATCATGCACCTGATGTGAATAAAGAGAAAAGCAAAAGAGATGAAAAATCAAAAAATGATCTTGATGTGATAGATGAGACTAAAGAAAAAAGCCAAAGAGGTAAAAAAAACCAAACCTCCATGTAATATCTATTGCCTTCAGAAGTTAAGTACAAAATAATAACCTTACAACTTCAATTATGTATTACTTTCTGTTTATGAAAAAACACAATAAGTGCTAAGTGTACGGATAGAGCAAAAAGATGAATGCAATTAGTGTGTAGAGGAAAATTGAATCTTGACTTGATTTTGAGAAATTGGCCAGCAAGCACTCCAATCGGATTCTGAGGAAGTGACCGGATAACACTCTAATGGGATACTGAGAAATCGACCAACATGAAATTCTACTTTGACTAGATTCTGAGGTATCGGCTAATTTATACTAGCTGCGCGACAACCTTCTTCCCTCTTTTTTTCTGTGGTACAATTGGGTAGCAACCTCATTTCAATATGCATTACACATCCAAAGAAAATACTCTAAAAATAAATTAACTAGTCTAAACAAACAACATAATAAGTTTAATAAATAGTTCAATATTTTTCATACAAGCTACATAACAAGTCGAAAAAAAATACGAATAACTACTCTAACAAAAAAATGCAAACAACTAATCTAAAAATTAGTTTGGAGTAAATTTCACCACTGGCACATTTTGTTCTTACATAGTGGCTCATGCCTCCTATGAGTAACACGCTTGTCTAATGGTCTAGCATCGTCGACATTCGATGGTACGATTGGCATCGGGGTCGATTGTGTGACATTACTCCGCATGAACTAATATGACATCGGAAATCTATTGCTTGGTAGAGGCAACTAGTTGTGCTAGTAGTTATGATGATCATCGAGAATCAGTGGATCAAGTATGACATCACCTTCATCTTCGCTCTCGGCATGTGAATCAATATCTCGAGCGAGGCCATGCTACTCAAGCAAGTTTTGCATGCGATGAGTCTGCTCGACATCATTTAAATCTGCTTAGCAATTTTTTACCACCCATTCTCCGAACTTTTTGGATGCTTTCAAAACGATCAATTTTATCCCATACACCACATGATTAAGTTTTCATTCAATGTACAAAATAATTTTATTAGTTAATTGATAAATTAAATTAAAGAATTTTTTAATAAATTTAATTACATACATACCAAATGAGGCATCTACTTATGCATAGGTAGATACAGCATGACATGGATTAACTGTGATGGTCCAGACAACAGCTCATGTATCCTGGATAAAATCATACGTCTCACATGTACAAATGTTTTATTGTTATTAACAAATCACAACATGTACTCATCCTAGATATGAGGATCAAATAGGTGCGAAAAATCTACCATATGATCCTTAATCTAAGCCTGAATTCTATCATTAAAAATAAGAGACCAATCCATTCATTCACTGTAATCCCGGTTTTCATGTTCAATCTCATGTAATTTTCTAACGTACTCTCAACTATCCGGAAGAGGGGGGAACAATTTGCCATCTACTGAATTGCTGCATCATCTAATTCAGGTAGTGACACTCAATCATTCAAAAATGAATCATCTCAATTCGAGCAAACCATAAGCTTGATTCTGTCATAACTCTAGGGGGCAAAACATCTATCTCATCTCCCAGAAAATCATCATATGGCTCCCAAACGATGTTTCCATTCCGCAAATCCTCTATCATTTTATGAAAAACACTCAGTTTACCTTTAGGATTATCTATATAACGTATTGGCCCGCACAACCTCATCTCATAGGCAAGTCTTCTATCAACATCCACTCCACCAAACTCTGAAAATTTGGTTTGCGATCAGCCCATGGAAAAATGAGTCTAAGATCACATTTGCAATAGCATCAAAGGACCCGCAATGGATGTGCTATTTGCCATCACACCCTTGCACAAATTACAGTACGAACATGTCAATACGGTAGATCCCCAACTATAAACAAGTGGATCATCTAAATCATAAAGAAATTGACAAAATATAGCTGGCATACAATCGCTAGAGTTGTATTATTTATCACAATTTGACATAAAAATCTAATTTTTTATAACAACATTATAATTAATTTTTTTAATTAAATTAACAAGTCAACAAATTAAACATATTTACCATTCATTAATACCATTACTAAACATCATATCAAATATCTCTAATTATTCATCAAAATTCAACAAAAACAACTCAATTTACAATAACACCCCTATAATATTTATATTAACCTAATGAAAAAAATAGCAAATCAACTTGTGTAGTCTTCCATACCTCTTCTCGGATGCTCGATAAATCGCAAGAAAGACATCTTATCAGTTGCCTCGTTCGAAAATCTCCGAACCGCTACTGGAGATCTAGAGCCCGAAATAAGAGGCTATGAGAGAAATGCGAAGCGTGTAGAGGTGAGATTGAGGGAGGAGAGCTTGAAGGAGGGTCCGATCTGAGGAGAGGGTGGGGTTTTCGGGTGAGAGAGAGGCATAGGGGAAGGGGAAAAATCAGGTGAGGAGAGAAAGGAAAGAAAATCACGGGTATGTTATTTAAAAATAACAAATCTATTCAAAATTTGGTCGAAAAAGCCAGATTTTTAAACTTCGGTTATATTTTTAAACTGTTTTTTTTTTCAAAATAGAATCACGATTTAAACTGATTTTTAAAAATTCAAGCTAAATTATAGGTCGGATTTTGAGAATCCGGCCTACACCCTTAACCATAATTTCAATATTCCATTTTTCTTAATTTATAAATTTATGAATTTCATTTTCGATTTTATAATTCATTAAATATTTTTTTCACGATATAAAAAATCAGCCCTATTCTTCTTGTATATCTATCAATTCTAGTACTCGCACCGGTGCAATTATTTCGCACAACATTAGAGAAGCCTCCTAACCGGATCTATATTGGGCCCGTAGCGACACATTCCAATCCCCCACGGTCTTAAAACACACAAAACGGTCGAGTTTCTCTTGAGGGCTCCACTACCTGATAGGAGCGCAGATGGTGTGAATGAAGATTCACACATAGAGCCGCACAATAACTCATCCGCTGTTCAGCTTCTACCACACAACCCCGCAAACAACCACTATTTATCCGCCACCTGTCCATTCAAAAACAGTAACACCGATTTCCGAGCCATAGATCCAGATTACAGGATTATACAGCTCCACCCGTACGAAACTCGTCTCCTCTGGCGCTGCATTGGTGGGACCCACTCTTCGACTTTCTTTCTTCCACAGTCACTCGCTCACTCTAACCCACTCGCTCGCTCACCCACTAACCAATTTGTCTATTCTCTCTCTCTCTCTCTGTCTCAACGCTCCTACAAAGCCCCCGCTTAAAAACCCCCACTCGCACCATCAACACTCTCCGCCTTATCCCACCTCCTCTCCTTTCCCGTTACCCGTCGCTCCTTTTCACGCATCTTTTAATCAACCAAAGATCAGATCTTCTTAAAAGCCCCTATCTTTCTTCCTTCCTACATTTTTTAAACTAAACCACTCACTAATTCTCTTCCCTCCTTCCCTCTTTCTTTCCCCCCCAGTTGCTCTGTTTGTCGCAGAGCATGGGGCTTTTTAGCGTTTGTTTCTTCTTTTTCTCCTCCCTTCTCGCCGCTTCCTCAGGTAATAATAACAACATTTGTATATTTTTTTTCCAATTTTTCTTTCATATTTGTCATTTCAGCTCGTTTGCTTGACTAACTAGCATTTTGTTTTAATCAGAGGGAGGGTCAATAGGGGTGAACTATGGCCGGGTGGCAAACAACCTCCCGTCGGCACCGGGTGTAGTTCAGCTCCTCAAAAGAAACGGTGTAACTCAGGTAAAGCTGTACGACACCGACACGACGGTGCTCAAATCCCTCGCCGGCTCCGGCATCAAGGTCACAGTTGCATTACCAAACGAGCTCCTCTATGCCACTGCCACACGTGCCTCCTTCGCTTCCGGGTGGGTCCAGCGCAATGTAGCTGCCTTCTACCCGTCAACCCAGATCCAAGCCATTGCTGTTGGCAATGAAGTCTTCGTCAACCCCAAAAACCTCACCTCGTACCTCCTCCCGGCCATGACCAATGTGCAAGCCGCACTCGTAAAACTCAAGCTTGACAAGGCCATCAAGGTCTCTTCTCCCATTGCACTCACGGCTTTGCAAGCTTCATACCCACCTTCAGCCGGTGCCTTTCGGTCAGACCTTGCCCAGACGGTGATGAAACCGATGCTTGATTTCCTTCGCCAGACAGGGTCATACCTCATGGTCAACGCATACCCATTCTTTGCATATGAGGCCAATGCTAATGACATATCGCTGGATTATGCCTTGTTCAGACCAAATGCTGGTGTCCTTGACGCTGGTAGTGGGATAAAGTATTACAGTCTGCTTGATGCACAGATTGATGCGGTTGCATATGCCATGTCAGCCTTGAAGGCTGATGATGTGCGCATTGTCATATCAGAGACCGGGTGGCCATCTAAAGGTGATGCCAGTGAAACCGGTGCCAGTGCCAATAATGCTGCAGCTTATAATGGTAATATTCTTCATATTACCGACTTTCTAAAGATATATTAACTAATTGACTTGGATAATGTAAATTAACTGGGTTATTTATTTATGTACCGTTACAGGTAATCTAATCAGGAGGGTTCTATCTGGCAACTGTGGTACGCCGAAACGACCGCAGGGCGACATGGATGTGTATCTCTTTGCTCTGTTCAATGAAAACCAAAAGCCGGGACCCACCTCAGAGCGCAACTATGGGATGTTCTACCCAAACCAGCAGAAGGTTTACGATGTCGAGTTCGTATTAGGAAGTGGCAATAGCAATGGGAAAGGCGGCCTGGGGTGGAACGAAGATGGGGGCAAGGGCAGCACCAACATTAACAGTACTGGCACCAGTAACAACCGGAGCAGCAGTGGTAGTGGCACTGTCAGTTCGAGCTCGACTGGTGAGACATGGTGTGTGGCAAATGCTATGGCTGGTAAGGAGAAGTTGCAAAAGGCGCTGGATTTTGCTTGCGGTGAAGGTGAGGCTGATTGTAAGGCGATCCAGCCCGGTGCAGCATGCTATGACCCGAACACAATCGAGGCACATGCGACGTATGCCTTCAATAGTTATTACCAGAAGAAAGGGAGGGGGTTCTGGACCTGTGATTTTGGAGGGGCTGCTTATGTTGTCTCTCAGGCGCCAAGTGAGTTCTTCCTAGCTTGTTAATCCTTTTTAATTCTTTGTTTACTGCCAATTAACTAGTTGAAATTGTTGAAACTTCAAAAGGCAAAGCAAATATCTGTTAGATGATAATAATGGTTTTGACAAAGTGCGTAGTTCTGAATTAAATTAGCTTTATGGAATGACATAATTGGAAAAAGAAAAAAACTGAGCCTTGTAATATATTTTGCATTGATCACGGTATATGGTGAGCACCATTTATTGATATAATAGTTTCTAAATGCATCATACAATTTTCATGAAAAGGTGTGTGCGCGTTGTAGGGGCATAGACCCATCTTTTAGCATTTAACCCAATTTGATTGACACCGTCTGGTACCTCTGTCTCTGGGTGCTTATTGACTTAGTCAAATTTTCAGTGTAAAACTTCAACAAATTTAATAAAGAGAAACATCTATTGAGTCCAATTTATTGGTGCTTGGATTTGGTGAAGTATCAGGAGTCCTCAATTCATAAGTGCTCGCACACCATACGAGGCGATGTGACACGACCTTTATTTTTTGTTGGTTGTATCCGTAATAGGTTACCACGTCAATTATGCATTCATTGCCACCTGTGCTTTTTGTATTACACCTCATATTGGGCCTGGTCCATCAATTTGGGCCTGATTTTGTGGGTTCCTAACTTGAGTGCTCTTTGATTGCTGGTCAAAAAGTTCTTTTACTGGTAGTAAAATCTCAGATATTTTACCTCTTTTTATCTGTTGTTGTTGCAGAGATTGGGAACTGTGCTCTTCCATCAAGTGCTTGATGGACTCCAACTGAAATCCAACTCAAGAGTAGAGCACTGAAAAGCACAAGCCATTATTAATTATTATTATTTGGTATTCATGAAACAAGAGAGACAAATAGAGAAGGATAAGAGAATCTTTATTACTGGTGCTGTCTGTTTCTGACAAACTAAAGCTGGGGCACACTTTCTTTGTTTCTTTTAATCGTATCGCTGTTTTACTGTATGTATTAGTAAATTAGTATAGTAACTATTTTAGTTTGTCATGTGAACAAAAAGCAAATGCTAATATGTTAATCCATTGACTACTGTCTCCTCTCTTTTATTCTTTCTTACTATATTTTTTTCAATTGAGAGCAAACTTTGAAACTTGTGTGCCAGTATTTTCTTTTCTTTTTGTCAAAGACAAAGGTGTACGCTTTACATACAAATACAATATTGAAACCATTGAATTACGACAAGATAACATGGTAGGAGTTTGGGCTGGGATTGAATTTTTTGAATTGTACCTCTGACAGATCTATCTGCTTTAAGAAATGGTGTAGACGCATCTTCACATGCGTGTGGGCCCTGGATGCTTTTTGACATGCGTGTGAGAGAGGTACGTGGTTGAACGATATAGAAAAAAATATAGAAAAAAAGTTGGAATCTTTTTCAAAAATAAATTGGGAAAGTTAAACTGTTAAACTGCTTCCATGGGAACAACCAGTGAAGTATCTTTCTGGCTTCTGTGTCAAAGAGACGCCTGTGGAGATGTTCTATGTTGGGATAAATGGGTCCGTGATTAATCACTGATCCTATGGCACGTCTCCAATTCTATTGCGAGCGTCCACTTCAGTTCTGAAATAACGAACGAATTCATCACTGATTTTGAACTATAGATCTAAAATAGTGAGAGCGAATATCGTTTTTCATGAAGTTATACATATTTAAATTTCATAAAAAATATTTTAAAATAAGTAAATATCAGAAATTTTTATATATAAAAGAAAGAGGCGTCACTGATTTTAATGATTTATTGAGATTTTCAACTTTATTGTTTTTTTATGGAGGATTAACTGATCCGGTTGCGTGTTAAGAAGAAAGCACAGAAGATCTGGGGAGTAGCGCATTTTCTATTTCAAAAACCACCAGTGTCTATTCTCACTTCTGTTTGACTAGTAGTAGATAACATGAGATGTTTAATCGGTCAGTTCTATTGTTCCAGAATTGTTCTTTGGTGTTTGTAAACTAATGTAAAATATAAGCGTGACAAAAGAGTGTTTCCTTTTTTTATTTTTTTCGATGTGGGAGACTGGGACGCTCCCAATTAGAAGAGTCCAATCAGGGACCTAAAGACGTCAGGAAAAAGGAGCGTCAAAATAATTCAAGAGGACGCTATTTATCAACAGCGTTCTATAGTTACCAAGGACGCTTTTTTTTTTTTTTTTTGAGAGCGTCCGTTATAAATTTTACGGACGCCAGCGTTTCATTCTAAATTTCAAAAAAAATTCTGTGCTGAGGAGTTCAGAATTAAAATTTTCAGGGCTTAATTAAAAAAAGCGGATGATTAATTGATTACGTAATTTGGCTTTAAAAGTTTGGATTTTCCAACGTAACAGCGTCAAATTTATGAAATGTATACTCTTATTTTGTGTTACAACTTATAAGCTCCAACGTTACAGGATGAATTTTCTGAAGTTCAGGAAAATATTAATTACTGATAATTCTTTCCTCTTTGCTAAATTTCCAGATGGATCTGAAATATTTCACCATCAGTTCTGACCTCAAAGTTCAAACAACTATAGATGATAAACAATTCATCAATAAAAAGGGTAAAATTGGAGGGCAAAAACAAATTAGATCCCTTTGGTTTAACACTTACAAAGAAGGTTATGACAGTAACTGGAGTCAATGAGCTGCTTTGTTTAACTGCTTATAAAACGGGCATGTCGGCATTCGATTACAACGGGCTTAGATTTGAAGGGTTTTTTAAGGTGTTAAGGCCCAATATTTTCATTGATATAAGAGAGAGACTCGAATTTCACAAACACTGTTCCTGAAATCTCACAAAATAAGCTAATTTGTATACTTTCCCATATCAAATCCCTTTGTAATGTGTATATAATCATAGACTAGTACCCTTTTCAAAACAACATGCTAGAAGAATGCTCAATAACTCACTATCTTCTTACAAAGACCTAGTTAGATCATGCACAACACAGGAGAGACCCGTTTATTAATAGAAAATATCATATCATATATCATTTGTATATTACGACCAAACACTACTTTATATGATGATATCCTTTCTATCCATTACGCCACCCCCTCTTGACAATCTGCAACCACAACGAACACTTCCACACTAGCTTACCTGAACCCAATTAATTCAAATATATATATTATATATCATATATCATATATAACAACACTGCCACATCTTCAATTAATTAACTGCTATATATTAGGAGGTAGCAATGGGCTGTCCAGTGACAGTCTCCATGGATTTCATGGCCTCAAATCTAGGCTCCTTGGCCTGGAATTTCTGGCGCACGTAGAGGTTCATGTAATCCTCAAAAACAAATTTTGGGTACGTTCCCTTGGCAGATTCCGACTCTCTCTGTACCAGTTCTGGTGCAGGGAAAATAACAGCATCTGCACCAGGGTTGTAGAATGAGGCAATTGACATCCTGTTCCCGTCTCTCCGTGCCACCACACGGTGCATCACGCTCTTGTACTTGCCATTGGTAATCACCTACATACATACAATAGCAAATTAGCAATAATTGAACATGAGAAAATGAGGAAACTAATTGCTAAACCAACAATAATTATGATATTGCATTGGGCTTCATTGTATTCTCTGATGAGTTTTGGGTATTTAAACTAATTAAAGGCTCTAAAGGTTTATCAGATCTTCACGTTGGAGGGCCCATGTTTACAACTTAAATTAGCCCAAATTACAACCACAAACAAAAAATTTGAAAAGATACACAAGTAAATTTAGGTATATATGTAAGGTGATGATTAGTGAACCTCAAGTTGGTCACCGATGTTGATCACAATGGCGTGGCGCATTGGGGGAACATCGATCCACTCGTTGCCTTTAAGCAACTGGAGACCACTGACCTGGTTGTCTTGGAACAACAATATGATGCCACCGGCATCCGTATGGGCCCGGAGGCCCTTGATCAGGTCTGGCCTGGGGCATGGCGGGTAGTTGCTCACTTTGGTCCCAAAGGTGGGGCCCTTGGAGCCACAAAAGGCCTTTTTCATGTAGCCCTTTTCAAGGCCTAGGTTCTCGCACAATAAATCCAGCATCCGCTCCGCAAGCTCCTCTACCTCCTTTGCAAATTTCCTCATGACCTCCCTGAAAATTGAACATGTTATGGAAGTCAGGAACTTGTATATGTTGACAAAAGGTTGTCACTATATGAGAATATATTCATATATCATTGATTTGTACAAGTTGTAGAATGTACTTGTAGTGGTCATCAAGATCGGGGAGGTCGGACATGTTGGAAACAGGGAGATGGCGTAAGAAAAAGGTGCTTTCCCAATCGATGTGGGATGTATCTTTACCGTCAGTTCCTTCCTTGATGGCCTTGTTCGCAAACTCCTTGAAGCTATTTTCCCGGCATTTTTGGTAGTGCTCCTTGGCCAGCTTTTCAACCTCATCCATCAGCTCATGCGATATGCCATGGTTCAAAACCTGTGCACGAAATCCGGCCGTTAAAATTTGAAAATATTATTTAATGCAAGTATAATTTAGATCAGTAATATGAATGTGTTAATTTATGAGTACCTCAAAGAAGCCCCAGTTCTCACAAGCGTCATGCAGGAGATCCATAGCAGCACCCCTCTCCTCTCCCTCCAGTTTCTTCATGTTGATAACAGGGAATGCTTCCATGATCTCTCTATGCTTCTCTTTAAAACTTTTTACCTAAATCTTGTTGCTCACAAGTCTATTTTGCCTATTTCTTATCACTATCTCTATATCCGCAGTATGAGGTGCTGATGGTAAGCACTTGTATTTATAGGCGCCAATATACACCAAAAGCATATATCAAACTTTTGACTCTTCTCCGTTTAGGCATTGAATGGATGGATCCATTAAGTACTTATTGTATATACTGTACAGTGTTACATGTGCACTTTCTTTAATTCTTTTAGACCATAAAAGTTCTAAATTGCTACATATGACAAGGATTTACAGTGATTATTAGTATTAATTTAATTGATATTTGATGTCATGAATAATTATATTTTTTTCATATTATTTATGTTATTTAATAGTTATGTCCTAACTAGTCTTAATGCAAAAATGAGACACTATGATAGATATAATTATTATTATTTTCAATGAATATTAAATGTAAGACTAATTTGGTATGAACTAAAAACTTAAAGGATTAAATTGATACCTTTAAAACTTTAAGGATTAAAATGGTAACCAAGTGATATTTTAAGCACTACATTGATAGTTTTGAAATTTTAAGAACCAATATGATAAATGAGTGATACTTTAAAGACTATTTGTGTAATTTACTATATGACATGATATATACATAAACAAAAAATGGATGAGAATTACCCTTTGTAAATCATTATTTTCTTATATCAAGAGTGTCATTGTCATATTGTTATCAACTTTTAAGAGATGTTTGACTAATTACATTATATTTTCTCTAAAGAAATAATTTAGAAGTGTACTAATATAATGCATCAGAAGTGAATAAGTAAACACATTTGAAGAATAGTGAAGTTTTTTAAAATATCTTGATTGGAAAATGGTGGGACCCTATCATTCTCTCTGTTCTATTTTTTTTTTTAAAATAAGGCAATAGTTATCCTTATCATTTTCCTCACTCTCCCTCTCTCATCCTATATTTATTTTATTATTACGTTTTAGAAGAGCAAAAAAATTTCTTCCGTGTGCTATCATGTTTTGCTTAAACTTATTTATATGAGAATATTCCTTAACAAATTTACATATTTTTAACACACTGTTTTTTAGATAAAAATAAAATGTCAAGATCTTTCAATTTTATATATTCAAAAAAAATTTACATTGAATTTCATACTTGCAATCTTTTAACACTCTTTTAACTCTTGAGAATATTATCAAGAGAATATTAACAAAAATATATTATTGTCCGTATCTTGTGAATTAACTAATTGATTTTGACATAATATTTTATGTTCAAGTCTTGCTGCATATTATTCGAAGTGAATTACATAATATTTTGTAGAATAGTATTGGAGTATTTTAAAATATCTTGATTGAAAAATGATAGACGTGGATCCTATCATTCTCTCTGTTTTTTTTCCTTTTTTTTAAAAAATAAGGCAATAGTTATCCTTATCATCCTCCTCTATCTCTCCCCCTCTCGTCCTCTATTTTTTTATTCTTACGGTTTAGAAGAGAAAAATAATTTTCTTCCGTGTATTATTATATTTTGCTTAAATTTACATGAGAATATTTCATGACAAATTTACATCTTTTTAACACACTATTTTTAGATAAAAATACGAGATCGAGTTTTTCTATTTTTATATATTCATAATGAATTTTTACGTTAATTTCATGCCCGCAACCTTTGAACACTCTTTCACTCTTAAGAATGTTATAAAAAAGTCTCTAATTAACAAAAATATCCGATTGTCATATCTTGTGAATTAACAAACTGATTTTGACATAATATTTTATCTTCAAGTATTTTTCCTAATTAACATAAATGTTAATTTGGCCCAACTGAAACCAATAATTTGTACTGCATGGTGAATGATGAATGCCTCCAATACAACTCCAAATGGAGATAAAAAAACTAAACTCAACCCAAAGTGACAAAAAGAAAGTAGTTTTGACGAAAAGAAAGAACAAGTTCTCTGTTAGAGAGGCGTATTGGATCCAATCTCCAATTAAAGGGGACCAATTTATGCCTCTCAAGCTGCAACTTAAATTAATTAATTAATTAATCTACCCCCCTTTTCCTTCTGCCTTCCCATAAACTCACACTTTCTATATAGGTAAGAGAAATGCGGCGTGTTGCTCCCAGGTGTGTTGTATACTAAAGTTGGGATATTTGATTTTCCATAATATTAATTAGGAACTGATTAATATTACCTCAAGTTAAATCTCTCTAAAAATTTTCCCTAATTATTTTTTTATTTTTAATAAAAAATATGTTTATGTACTCTCACGTGTTTAAGTATAATGAGTTTAGATATTTATATAAATGACTCATGTATTTATATATTTTAAGTAGGTATTTGTATTTTATTTTGGACTCAGGTGTTTATATCATGTGTTTATATATGAGATTTGGGTGTTTAGATAAATCACCAAGAAGAAAAATAATAAGAGAGAGAAGAAAGAAAAAGAGAGTCTCAAAAAACAAAATCACATTGAAAAAAAAATCAAGAACAATGATAGAAGAGAGGAGAGGAAGAGAAAAATAGAATCTTAAGAAAATAAAAACACATGATAGAAAAAAGAAAAAGAGAGTCTTAGGAAACAAAAATATATAGAGGATAAGTCATATATATTACTTAGATGTTTATATATATGACTCAAATATTTATATAATTGAATAATAAAATTAATTTGAAGATATAAACTTTCAAAAAAAAAGTCACGTGATCAACTATAATTAAAAGCGCGTGGAGGATAAGTTGAGGAGTGGAGTCTGGAGCAGAGAAATATTTTCTCTCTTAATTATTTGTGACCTAATGCTATTACTAGCTAGTTTATCAATTGGAGACATGTAGGTTTGGTGAGAGGCTCTTTACTTGAAGGAACTATTTTAGTGGCCCAGGTTTCACATATGATAGTTACCTCTATTATTTCCTTATTTTAGAATGTATTTTGTAACATGGAGCTGATATATTGATATTATAATTATAATTGATACTGATTTTATTATTTAGATTAAACAAATTATTATTTATATTAACGATTTTATTATATAATTTATTTGTATTATTTAATTTAAATGAATTATTATTTATATTAATAAAATTTAAATTAAATAATAAAAATACTATATAAATAAATTACATAATAAAATCATTAATAAAATAATAATTTATTTAATTTAAATAATAAAATACATATCAGAATCAACCATGATATCTCCGGACACTTTTCTTTCTCTGATATACCAATGTTACAGTTTACACACTATTGATCCTATCTTATCACTCTGACCTAATTGACAGTGCTTCCAAATTTGTCAATTTTCTCTGGCCTGATCTCTTTTGTCAGAATCTTCTGCCTAACAAATCTCAGATATTGTACAATTCTTAATAGTTAAAATAATTTTGACTTGAGGATAGTAAATTAATAGGTTTACATAGTAAGAGGTGTCGTCACTTTCTCAGAAAAATAAAGAATAATAACAAAACAAAATAGAGCATCAATAATTCTTCCCATATCAACCTAAAAATATTTCCACAGTGGAAGTCACTGTCTTGAGCACCAACCAGAAGCCCCAAAATCATGACAGTACATCACTCGAATCATCAAATATTTCTCTGTTGTTTTCCCTCTCTCCCCTCCCCATTTTCCATTTGTGTTCCTTCTTCCTGGGGAAGAGTTGTGATAGTTTTCATTAGCCAATTGGATAAGAGCATTGATTTGAGTGGGGACTACACACAACAGCTTTTGTTGATCCTTTGTTGAGATCTTACTTCTTGGTTTGTACAAGATTGAACGCAAAATTAACATATTTTACTTGAATTTAGAGTGCATCACTTATGATTGACAATTTAAAATAAAAGAAACTATATTTAAGAAGCCTCACAAAATAGAGAAGTTGATGGTAACTATCTACCAACTTTAATTGACATCGACATAATAATATAAGATTTTAATTGAGTCAATTTATATTATTAAAATATATAGATGTCGCATCTTTAGTTTTAAAATTTACTTAAAAAATAATAAACTATACCTATTATTTTGAAATGAATGACCGTCATTGAGCATCTTAACAAAATATCTGAATTATACGTGAATCTTATTTAACTTTCAGCGACTTCATATCAGTTATATTTGAGTTTAACAAACATTATGTTTGTATTATTTTTCAATTCATATACCTTGTGAAACAACAGAGAATTAATGTTGACAAGAATTCGCTCAGTTACTTCTTGAGTTAACTAGTATTTTGTAGTACAAATTTTTTTATCTTTCCGAATCATTAGTTTCTAATTTGTTACTAAATCCTTGAATAATGCCATGGATAACCATGTATATTCAACATCAGCAGACACACAGAAGGCTACAAATGTAGTGTAAAAGAAACATGAATGGTGTATTTTTGAAGTGAAATTACGGTTTGGATTGATGTGGTGTGGGAAGTCAAAAGTGCAAGCTGTTTTCTTGACAGGCAATAAATAGTGGCTACTGTACCCAGGCCATATACATCATCATCATATATAGACATATATAGAGTGTAATATATAGAGTGTATTAACAAAAACATGTAATATATGAGTACGATATGAATAATATATATTCGGATATGATCAAAATATGATATGCATGCTTAGATGTACTGTATTTGACGTGTCACATATCATGTCTTTATAAGTATCGTGTTAAGCGATAAGCGTACTAGACATGGTACGGTATGACACGTTCAAATGTCTAACTAGTATGTAGCACGTCTATGAAATTTTAAAAAGTAATCGTTATAATGTATTTTTAATAGATATTACAAACACATTTTAAAAATATATTATTATAAAATAATTTCCTCCGTTTTTCCTTTTTTTCTGATGTTTTTTTATTATTTTCCGAATTTTTAAATATTTTTGAACAATTAAAAACAAAAATTTAATAAAAAAAATTAAAATACGTCCAAACACTTGTAGCCACGGCGTGTCAAGACGTGTCGTGCCGTTTAAAACATCATTCTTAACACTAATATAAAAAAATACGACATGACACAACACATATTAATCTTTACACATACTTGTATGGTACGGCACGTCCAGTTGTCAAGTGTAGACACGACCAACACTTTCATAATTCTCTAATCATATAAATCGGTGCAAATAAAATTGAAAGAGAAAAAAATTAAGCAATATATGCACCCATCAAGAAGTTAAATTCAATTGAGGGAAAAAAATATCAGGGTTAATTAATTACATGACTGGAATCGAATCTGTTAGGATTTTACCAGCATTTATGGCTAAGGCACTATAACTTTCTTTTTATGGTTATAATTGTAGTTTTAAAACTACCTTTTACTTTTTAAGGTGATTTTAACAGGTATAAGTATAATGATGATGATTAATATGAAACGGAATCCTCTCCTAAGCCTATCATTGTTTGACACGTGGCTTTGACTCTTAAACAAATGCAATGACATTGTGGCAATAGAGTTATTAACTTTGTTGTCTTTTTTTCTCTTACTATTTTATTTTCTCACTATTTTTTATTATTGAAGTATTAATCATTCTTCACTTTTGAGAAGAAAATAAGATATTTGTTGAAACTGGCATATTATTCATGAAAAAATGAACAATGGAACTATCTTCAATTAATATTCAAATCATGCGGAAATAAAATAAAAGTGAAGAAAAAAAATAAGTACATTTGTTTATGTAGCATGTTATATCAAATGACTGGTTTAAATGTTTCATCCAAAACAAAAATTACATATTTAGGTCATTAATTGTAAATTCAAACAAAAATTAAATAGTTTGATAATATTGACAACCGTAAAGAATAATTTATAATTTAAATTAGACAACTGAAATATAGTTTATATTCGCTACACATGTGTACATGAAATGCAATGAAATTTAATTCAAGTTTTGTCGTTAATTGAATGGTATGAAATTTGCAAACTATCCATATTTCAATATTTGATGGTATATCAAATGTTATTAAAATTGTATACACACGACTAATTTATAAGCAAAACAGAAATGTCTATAATAATTTTTATTTTTTTATTTTTTATATGAATTAAAAAAAATGTTGTCAATATTTCGAAATAAGTGATTTTTAATGAATCCCAACTCTTTTGCAATAACTACAACTAAAAAATATATTAGACCTATTATTGGATGGAAAAAATTAATACTATTAGAAAAATAACGAATAAATGAAAGGAGGGTAAACAAGATAAACTTAACAATTATAATTTAAATTCATATAATCATAGCCTTGACAGGGAAAAGGAGAACGGTAAAAACAACAAATTAAGTTAGGCAGCTGATATACAGATATCAAAATCAATATCAAAATCGATACTTATTTTATTATTCAGATTAAATGAATTGTTTTATTCATACTAATGATTTTATTATACAATTTATTTGTACGATACTTTTGTTATTCAATTTAAGTGAGTTATTATTCGTATTAGTGGCATTTGGGTTGAATAATAAAAATACTGTAAAAAAATAATTCGTATAAATAATTGTGCTGTATGATCAGAGGAAAAGATGTTTTATAAAACATAAATAATAATTGTTATATCCCATATTGTGGTGTAATTTTATTTTATTTTTGGAAATGATATATAGACAATCAGCTTCATTTAACAACTTTTAACTTTGATAACCTACTCAATTGTTAATTTGTTATCAACGTAAAAGTTAAAATTACACGTTATCTATATTTTATGTAATCACGCATCAATTTTAGTATAATTTGAAAATATTTGGCCCATTAATATATTCTTGTTACCACTTGACAGTAACCAATGGTTTTTAAATTGATATAAAATCCATGCAAACCTATTTATTTATTAACACACTTTCTTTCCTAACTCTTGTCATCTTTTGTATGAACCGATAGCATTCTTAATCAATAGCGTGAATCGCAATCTGCTATAAATTATTTGAATCTTGATGCTTAGCAATCGAACTTCATGCATATAGTCAATGTTTTCGTCGTATCTATCAGCACAGATTTTAAAAGATCAGGGAAGAGTAGGTCCAGTTGGAAAGATATTGCAAAAGTATTATGACGTTGGTTTTCACCAAACACAGTTTAATCCCTGTTTCCTTTTTCAAATTAATTAGAGACGCACCAGAAAGGAATAAACCAGACATAAGTGGCAAAACCAAACAAGATCAATTAAATAAATAAATATTTACACTTGTAACTGATATCAGAAGGCTACAAGGTAGGCTGATTGGCTATGAGACTATGTGATTAGATTTCTGACAAATACTGAAATAGATTAGTGGTCCCCAGGAACTTTTGCAAAATTTCAGATGCTGGCATCACATGCTTTCTCTCTGTTGTAGATCTTGACTAAAATCGGATCAAAATTAATACCATAATAGAATAGTTTATTGATTGATGCACTAACCTTGCTCTTAATTAATAATAGTAAATTGGATAGGATTGTAGGGGTGGCATTTTTGGACAAGGATGGAAGTAAGAATCAGGTATTGATACTTAGGATATGATAGGATGCTGGTTTTTAGGGAACCATATGAGCAACTATTTTAAAAGATAAAATAAGTAAAAATTATATATATTTATTATAACAGATAATATCGAAAATAATTTATACCGAAAAATTTATAAGAAGGGATTTTTGTTCAGTGTACGTGAAGTATTTTAGAGATGTGAATTCGATTTGTAGGCAGATTTACACACACCTGACTCAATTTTCTTTTTCTTTTTCTTTTTCCTGATATTAGAAATGTGTTCAATGCAAACGCCAAATTTTTAGAACAATTTTTGTTATAAGGACCAAATAATTTGTCGTTTTGAATTTTTTTAGAATTTTTTTGTTATTTTAGTTTTATGTTTATCACATTAATAACATTATATAACTAAAAGTATCTAAAACATATATATGGTCGAATTTTGAATCAAGGGGTTAAGAGGAAGAAAGAACTTCCTTAATGATATTTCAAAAATCCAAAACAATAATAAAAGAACTTTAAGAAAATAAAATATGATAAAAGGAAAAAAAAATGTTTATATACTTGTATGTATCATAATATAATAAACTTCCTTAATATATATCCGTAGTGAAACATGCAGCCGAAACTAAAAAGATATTGTCAAATAATTATTCAATTTAATCTTCAGAAGATGACTATATTAACGAACATGCATGTGATCTCTTTTAATTTATATATATTTTTCTTTCTGTTTTATTTAAAGGGTAGAACAACAAAATTTTGAACTTAATCAATATAATTTAGTCCAAATAAATTCTATGGACAAAAACAAAGAAAATTACTAATTGATGAATAAATATCAATTTGAGTAGTCATATTGATAAATATCTGAAAACGCTAAATTCGATGAGAATGTATCCACTTTTATCTAATATATATTAGACTAATTCATGGTTAAAACTAACCATTACTTTTTTTACTGACCACCATAAAAAAAAGGATGAAGATTTATTCAAAATGAATTAACATTATTGTTGAAATATAATCCAAGTTTGCATGTCTATTAATCATTAAATGATGTAAGATTTGTAAAAATCCACATTTAATTATCATTAACGAAACATCAAATACCACTTAAATTAAATTAAATGCAATCTGATACATAGTCTACTTATATGACTAATTGATGTTAATCCTAAAAAAAAAATCCACTTCAAGTTTTAACCCAACAATTGTCAACACTACACATTATAACGAACCTGAATCTGCATGTACGATTTTTAAAAAAAATTAAAGAAATTAATTAATGACGTTGGGAAGCATTAAGGAGACAAAAATAAAACATGATAACAAATAATAAAACCGATCATGATCACATTGTCTGGAGCAGAGACTAAGTTGCTGGCACAGATTTGACTGCTTATGTCGTTACTCATAAATTAATTGCCATTTGCCAACTCCAGTCATGTCAATTCATGTTATGGTGCCTTATTATTTATTTCGCAATACATGCAAAGTGCAAGACAACCTAGCATTGAATTCGTATAAATACATTGATTTTGGACTGTTATGTGTTATTTTCTTAACAAAGATAGATTGGCACAGCCTTTTTTTAGCTTAATTAAGCCCATCATGCTCCCCATCTTAATTAAGTAGAGTACAGGATTAGAGCTTTTTTTTTTTACTTTTCTAAATCTTGCATATAATTAAGGAGATGGATTCTTATGTCACACTATTAGATACATTCTTTTTTAACATAAATTAAAATCAAATTTTAATCCAGAACTAAAATGGAATGGTCCTATTTTTCATTCGGTAATCTCGAAAAGGGAAGCAAAGAAATTGGATCCATAATTTTGGTTTTTCTTTTAAAAACATCAAATTTATTTTAAAAGCATTATATGTTGAGGGGATCATAAGCTATTTGGTTTTAGAAAAATCTATTGAAGTTTCAAAAGTGCATTTGTGATCTAGTACTGATGATGACGATGGATCTCGTCATTTTTTTTAGAAAAATAGCAAAAAGTCTATAGATATATTTGTAAATTTATAGATTTATTGTTTTTTAAATTTCATATAATTTAAGTATCATTTGATATTCTATAAAAAAATATTAATTTTATATAGAATTTGTAACAGTTCAAATTTAATGATTTTTGATGGAATATCAAAATATATAAAACTTAAAACACAATCAATTCATAAGTTCAAGTTAATTTTTTCCTATCTTTAACAAATTTTTTTATTTCATTTCAAAAATCATTGTTAAAATTATCAATAGATTTGCACCTTTTAAAAAATTGTTAAAATTTTTCTATCTTTAACAAATTGTTAAAAAATCAAATTAATCGTGATCAATAGATTTGCACTTTTTATAGACCATCCAAGAGCGAGCTATCGTACAAATTACCACACTGACTTAATTTAACGACTGGTTTTAAGTTAAAAAATAATAATAAGTGCATATAATACACTGTTCTTAATTTCTTATATAAAATTGAAACATACGTAATTTATAAGTTTATTAAATAATATGACTATAAACTATTTCTTTATTTTTTTAGAATTGAAAAAAAAATCATTATTAAAATTGTCAAATCAACTATTGTTAAACAATAGATTTCACACTTTTACAAATCCTTTCTCAAGGACTTATTTCTCCGTGATCACAAGGATAAAAAAGAAATTACAACCAACTTTAAATTATAAAAAAAAATAAGCGCATATATATAAAACGCCGTTCTTAATTCCTTATATAAAAAGCTTGGTGGTTGATTTTCTTCACCATTGTAGCTACTTCGAAGCTTCATGCGCATCAATTCAATTGCCAATTCTAAAAGGTGTGATGTATAAGATCTTGCAATCTAGAATTTAGAATTTAGAATAAAATTAAAGCTTGGCATTTTAACTGTTAATTTACAGTGTCTATAAATAGTTACTTAATATATTCTCTTGATTTTCTCAATTTACGATGCCTTCCGTTGGATCTACATTTTATTTATTTTTTTCCATGGGCCGATGCGACTTAATGCGCTTTTTCAGTTTCTACTACCTTTTTGCGTATAACTATTGTGAGGCGGGTTGCTATGGATTAACGCGCTGGCTACTCTATGGTTTTCTGTGTGGTGGCTTTTTGATATCGGTTACTTTCATGGTGTTTTAACGAGGAGTTATAATTGTACATTTTAATTACATCAATTATTTACACCTCAAATGTGTTTATATATTTTTCATGGCATATTTATATTTAATGATAAAAATATTTATACTTTATATTACTAGAATAAAAAGTTATGTAAATTGTATTTTTTGCTTGAGCAATAAAATTTTTAACTTGAATTTTTCCATAATTATTCAGGAAAGAAAAATTAATAAATATTTTTATATTAATTATAAATACTTATCAATTTAGATATAAATAAATTATCTATTTTGTATAAATATTTTTAGTATATAAATAAAAGATGTAAAATATGAAGTATAAGAATAATTTCTCAATTATATATTAATATCTAATTATCATTTTTAGCAGGTCGTGCAACGCGTGGTTCTACTTGCTAGTATAATAATGTAAGGATATATCATACATCCGTGAAAATTGGAACCAGATGCATGGATGCATGGCCACAATTAATTCTCACGCATGTCACAATATTTCATAAATTAATGAATGTTTCTTCCGACAAATTAATCATGCAACTTCTCTATATATGTGTATCCTTGCTCCATACTTTGTATTATTGTTGCCTAGAACAGGTGGCATTTTCTTGTAAGTGTACATCAATTAGTTCTGAATTCTAACATGGCATGTCAACACAAAAGGAGCATGACCATGATGTCTTTAATGTGAGAAGCTGGTACCAGAAATCGTGATAGGTGAAGTAGTGTCCACGTGGCATGCATTACCTTTTCTTCAAGAAAAAAGAAATTCAAGTTTAGAAATTATGACAAGTAAAACTAGAGTATTTCTAAGAATGTTAACATTCTCGATATTTTTAATTTAAAAATTATTAAATTAATTTCAAATAAAAAAATTAAGTTATTCAATAAATATTTCATATTAAAATCTTACAATATACTGAACTTTTTTATTTTTAAAATTTTAACTATTTTTTCGAATTTTTTAATATGACTATAATAATAATAATAATAATAAAATAATGAATTTTTGTATATAAAAATAGATCATTTTCAAAAGTATGAAATAAATAGTTAAAAAACTCTAAAAATAGAAAATTTTAGTATCTTATAAGATTTTAATATAAAAAATTTATTGAGGAAGTTGAATTTATCATTTGAGTGAGGAACATCAAAGAATCCGGTATTCTTAGAAGCACGCTAGCTTTACGTAAATTATGACTATTGATTAGCTCACAATTTCATCAAAAGCCATGTGTTCGTCTCCTTTGACAGAATTGAATTGGTGTTGTCAGGTGCCAACTTTTTATGGAGATCTGATTCGCTTTAGAAAATCAGAAGAGAAAGAGGGAAAGCAAAATGCCTAGAGCATTATCCATCTCAAGTTCTCTCAACTAAAGAATATTTATATATGACAAAAAGTTTCATCAAAAGAAACAGAATATTTGATTCTGAAAATTGGAACTTCCAAGTTTTTTCCTTGGCATGGCAGCCCCAGAATTCCTAAGCATTTTTCTCAGCCTTTTAGATAAAATATTCCTGAACTGATTTGTGCTTTCTGCACATGGTTTTGTATTCTCTCTGTCTGGCCTAATTTGGCAAATCATTCTGACAAAAAGGATGTATCAGCCACACAAAAATAATTGATTTCTTATTGTAACAGTAAGCCCAAGAAAAAAGGCCCATATAAAGCCTGTGTTTAAACTATGTGATTTCTCTCTTTATATCTTGAAAATTTTGAAAAAGAATTGTATAAGTGAGACTATTCTCTTCAAGTAACAGTATAATCTGGTCCAAAAATATGAAATTTTATGCTTTGTTGCAAGGCCTGTATATCTACCTCAACACAAATTTCTCCAAAATTTTTGGCCCACTTTGCATGTGTGACCAAGAATGAATAAAATTATATTTATATCCATCAAAGTTTTGTTTTTATTGAGATAAAGATGGAGATTAAACTTTAGTAATCAGATCAAAGGCTGATTCTTTTTTCATCAAAATTCAAATTCGGTTATTCGTCCTTTATAATGGAGATTAAACTTCATTACAGTAGTATTGTACAAAATCGTCTTTCCTTGATAAATTCTGAGCAAGAAATGATCAAACTTTAATTTCCAAATGAAAGAATGGAAATAATTAATCAGATCAAGTTTGTATAAGTCAGTTCTAAATAGACTAAATTGCTTTCACGAAGTGTTTGGTTTCTGATAATTTTGAAAAACTTTGTACCAATCTCCACGACTGGATACTGGCATGTCTCCTAATCTGATCTAATCCGCATGTAATAATAAACTAATAATTGTACAAAACCACAGATTAAAGAAGAAAAGAGAAGAGGAAGTCTGGACTCTGGAGAATTAAAGAAGAAAAAGATAGATAGGATCCACCTGTCTAATATATATATTTTTGGTCGAATTTTGCTATCATTATATTTATCCTGATTTTAGAAATTTTATGAGGAACTATTCAACACCTTTTGATGGACCAATATCTAAATAATTAAATATGATGGATACATCTCCAATTTAACCCTTCTTTTTTTAATACAGAGCTCCTAGCTGCCACACTTTTTCCAATTTCCAAATCCTAGCTGGAATGGAGTCAGATTTCTAACTTGCACCTCTGAAATTGGAAATGCAATTCTTTAAAATGAACTAACAACTGTTGAAGAATCAGAAAGAAAGAAAGATAGAGATTTTATCTCTCTCTCTCTCTCTCTCTCTCAAATCAAAAGTCTTGGTAGATGTAGAATTAAGAACTGAAAGAGACATCAATGGAGAAAGTGATGTATATTGGAAGTACATATAGCTAACTTTATGACTATGCTTTTATTTTTTTGTCTTTATTAATTCCAGCAATGCATTCCTTGAATGAATGGCGATAATAAATCGTACTGGTATACTTGGAATTTTGAATTTTATATATCTTTATTAATTGCAGTTTTTCTATTGACCATCAGTTATATATATATATTTCAGTATTCTGGAATGCACTTAATTAATTTATCCATTTCAACTATTTTGATGACGACTTGTTTTTTGTCATATTTATCCTATTTTCCATGAAACAATTGTGAGAGTCGACTAGCTGTAAAAAGACTAATTCAAATAGTGATAAAAGAGTATAATTAAAAAATAATGTTAAAATAATGTAATTAAAATAATAAAAATAAAATAGTGATAAATGAGTATAATTCAAATAATATCAAAGAATAGAGTTGTGTTGCTCTTAATGCAGTTAAATGTTGTTCATTTTACAAGTTAATCAGGATAATTGATACAAATATTTTGTATTTTATATTTATTAACTTTAATCTTATTTTATATATTATGTTGTATAAAATATCATTTCTTGATTCGTTCAAATTTGTTCTAATATTAAAAGCATTGAAACATAATACTAAAATTTATGAATTATTTAATACAATCCGACAAATGAGTTAATAAGAAATTTCTCTATTCTGCACATTAAAAATGAATGTTATTTCACTATTCGACTAATAGGTCCGAATAGTGAAATAGACTCTTTCGGTTGTTATTTCATTTTTCTATTTGATGTTTGACACATATTTTGAAAATATTTGGAATAGTATTTTTTTTTTTTGCTATTTTATTTTGGAATAGAGGCGCCAAACGGATCCTCAACTCATTACACAAGCCAAAATCTTCTTCATGGAAATACTGGCATTGAAATTTGACCCAGCAAATGGTAATACCAGTATACCATGCTGATATAAAATGAATTCTAGCATATATACCATCTTTTTTTTAGCAAGTTTTTTGGATTACTATGTTATATCTTAATCTTAATTATTGAGCACAGATTAAGCTCTTAATCCAATGAAGGAAAGAAAGAGAGAGAGAGAGAGAGAGAGAGAGAGAGAACATGAAGCTAGTTGAATGGGACTATTGAACCAATATATCATTGTAATTTATTTTTTTGAGATAACTTGGTAATGGTGCTGAATATACATGCACCATATATTATTGTCATTTATGAATACATTAAAGCAAGATACAAGCAATCAACAAACGCTCATCCAAATTTAAGACCTAATTTTACCCCAAAAAAAACGAATTGGGTTTTGTGTCCCACATTGCGTGGGTTGTAGGATTCCAATTTAATTCCATGAGAAACAAAGTAATTTAACTATTAATTAGTTGGTTCATGGTCTTTCTAGTGGAAACTTGTCTTGTTCTCCATTAAATTTTGTGGAATGTGGCAACAGTTTTTGGTTTTTTCTTTAACCCAATAAATTGTCTCCATTTATTTTATTCATTTCCTTTGTTTTATTTAATGTGGCAATGGTGCATCTTGAGTTGGTTTGTGATGTCACAAGAAAAAGACAGTCTAAGAAGCCAGGTCCATTGCTACCAGTAGGATATTAGGATATTAATATTATTTCGGTCACATTTCACAGTGAAATACTTCATTTTGGTCCTGATACTTTGCAAAAAGGTGCATGATGCACCTTCAGATCATTACAGAAAAATCCCTCAAAGAACTATTAATTAATTTTCATCCGTTGGATCATCCAATCGGACGGCGGGCAGTTATAGTCCAATCCTTCATCGTTGCCACACCGAGTACGGTGCTCTCTAACTCATGTATTTCTACGACGATTCAAGTCAACTATATATTTTGTCAAATATGCCACTAAAAATAATCCGTTACATGATTTATTGCACATTTTTTATTTGTGTTTTTGCAAAAAGCCCTAGGATAAAAAGTTATGATCGAATCGAAACCGTTCGTATCGTATTAACCGTACGTGAAGCCCTAAGATAAGAAGTTATTAAAACATCTTCATCCTTAAATTTTCATAGGATATATTTTTTTTTTCTACTAATTAAGCAACTTTTGTAATTGGTCTCACTTACTTTCAAATCCTCTTCATATTGAATATTTTATTTTATTTTTTTACGTCTATGTAATTTGTTCTTTTACAACTCTAAAATTGATATAAAAATAATTATAAATTTCGATGCAACATGTTTATTAAGATTGTTAGTTCGACGGGACTATAAAATTATTAGTTATATTGCATTTCTGTAATTAAAATTGTAAATATTATATCAACATTTGTAGTTTCTTATAGAAATGCTCTTACAGATTACGACAATATATTGTAATCAAATAGTACATACTTATGTTCATCTTTTATCCAATTTGTACAGACTTTTCGACAGTAATTAAGCCAGTAATCAATTTAAAACTTTTCAATTTATATAAGCGATAATTGAACGGTCACAACTCACAAATTATAAAATTGAGATGACAACCAATCATTAAATGTTGATGACGACTGTTCGTAATTAGGGACCGTTAAAAACCCCATAAAAAGTTTTATAGCTACAACTTGTCATGTTAATTATCCTAATTATTGTAATTGATAAAGACCCAATCTTTTGGACTTGGTTCATTGCTTGTTTAACAAAAGAAGAGTACTTAATTTAGTGACACTTTTCATGGATGCATAATTACACATGCATTGATGCTTGAAGTTAGTGTCTGTTGATGCAATCTTGGTGTGTTTAAGCCTTTTTCATGATTACTTAATCACTTTTTGTCTGTGTAAATTCTCTCTAGATTGCATTACATTGCATTGAGAGGCATTCAACATACTTTATTTAATTTGTTTTCAAAAGCCAAGTTAATTCAAATTTGAACCATAAAAGGGAAAACATTTGCACCTTTAAATATGTAATGATAGTTCCATACGAGTTGCAATAAATAAATAAATTGAGATTCGATGAGGAATATTTTTTGCTCTCCAGCAACTACCGTCAATTAAGCGCAGATGTGAGCCGTCAATTTTGTGGCCAATCTCATCATTTCATCATTACACAACTTGTCATGTTGTGGGCCCAATCAACAGTAAAAAGTGCCTCTGTTTTTTTGTTAGTCTGTGTACCGTCAGGCCGTTATTATTCACTAGCAAATAAACACTCCCTGTACCGTTTCGAATTGTTTTAAATATTAATATATTATTTTTTAAGATGTTAAATATATATATATTTATTTATATTTATAGTGTATATTATCAAATTTTATTTACATGATAAAAAATATTAATTATTTTTAGAAATCATATAATTAATTAAAATGTTATTGATAGCACAAGTGTTCGAAAATTATAAATAATTACATATAACGAAAAGATAATATATTATTTCTAATTTACATTTCAAAAGATGAGCCGAAATACATAATTTATATTATAATAAAAGAGTATGGTGAAATGCTCAGACATAATATTGTAGATATTCATAATTAATTACATATGGATCGACTACAGATTTATATAGAAAATAGAACGCGCTACATTACACTGTGAAGAAATTTGTCATTCTTATCACATACGAAATATGATCATTAGCTAATTGTATATGAGTGTGGACAGTTTTTTTTGATATGAACAGTAATATAAAGAGTAATTATGAACAGTATCTTCTCAGATTGTTTTGAACAGTAATTATGAGCAGTATCTTCTTGGAACAATAAGCACAAATAGTAATTTTCTTGGATTGTTATTCCTCACTGCTGTAGATGAATATCTCCCCAAGGAATTATATAATTATATATTTCATTTCATAACTTGTATGAGGAAGTATGTATATCTCTATGGGAGCTGATATAGTGATATGATATATTATGATATTATAATTAATACTGATTTTATTATTTAAATTAAATAAATTATTATTTATATTAATAATTTTATCATATAATTTATTTATATAATATTTTATTATTTAATTTAAATAAATTATTATTTATATGAATAATATTTGAATTCAATAATAATAATATTATGAAAAATAAATTACATAATGAGATAATATAATACCACATCTTATATATGAAAAATAAAATTAATATCAATTATTATACGGTATCAATGATATCTCCCAAAGTATTGGTGTGGCGCGCGCATTTCTCGTAAAAACAACGGATGATGCAAATTTTACCAGCGCAACCAATAGTTGATCGACACGTGTATATCAGACAGATAGGTGCATCCTGCGTAGAAAACCTCTCATGGCCGCAAGATAATGGGGGTTTTGGAGAGAGATCACAGTGACTGTGACCGGTGCAAACATAGTATGATAGACCGAACTGAGACTAGACGCTCTTTTGAAGGTAAATTCAATTGAAGTTTTGTTGCAGGAAAGGTTAACCTTTTTTTTTGTATTAGTTTGATAATTCTTTGAAGAATTGATGACGAGTAAAAATTATATGAAAATGGATGAAGATAGGCAATATTTTCTGTAATTTTGTTTTTTTTTTCAGTTCAGATTTATAGAAGATTGTGTTTTATGTATGCATAATATATACAAAAAAAAATAATACATAGTATACAATTAGTTCTTATGAATTAGGCCCGAAGAATTGTGATATCAACAAAAATGACAGGATGTGAGGATATTTTGAATGTTTAAAAGCATATGTTTAATTTAAATTATTTGTATTTTGAAACAAAGTCTTGACGGTTTAGTACAAACTTTAATGTTTTCTCATGTGTTTTTCTTGTTAACGATTTAGAAATCAATTATGTGATGTCTTAAAGAATTTGTTTGAATGGTTTGCTATGATAATTTTTTTGTCAAAATACAAATTTATATTATTAATTTGTTATTTTTGAAAGAGACGATTAACATTAAAAGATTATTGTGTTCTAATATATATAGCAGAGTTCGGATTTATAAAAAGGGAGGGATCACTTTGCAATGAATATCTTGACAATGGATTTTGAAATAAATTCAAAAAAATTTATAAACATATTCTTGAATTTATAGATTTATCACGTTTCAAGTTCCATACAATTTAAGTCATATTTTATATTTCATCAAAAATTATTAAATATGAACTGTTACAAATTGCTTAAATTTTAATAGTCATTTAATGGATCATCAAATGAAATTCAAATTACATGAAATTTAAAATATGATTAATCTATAAATTCAAGTATATATCTATAAATTTTTTTCTATTTTTAAATTTATTTTCAAATTTATTTGAGAATTCACTATCAAGTTATCAAAATAGCCATGGTCAATTGATCCCTCCCCTTAATAAAATCTCATCTTGCAACTTAATCAACTCAATGTTTTTATATTGGTCCATGCTAAACCGATTGTAGGTATATTTATCATATGTGGCGAATGGACAATGTAGCGACACATGTGCGGAGCGGAGACAAATTTTAGACCAACTTTGACGTGGCGTGGGGCCCACAGCACCAATGAGGCATATTCTTCGGAATGTACCCTTCTCTTTCAAATGATATTCCCTTTCAATTATTATTTTTCTCTCCAAATGTACTTTTAAAATTTAATTAAGAACACTCGATTTGCCCCTTCTTGTCATTCTTTAATCCGTTTTGTTGGACCAACAACACAACACATTGTTGGTTCATCCTCCAATCCATGATCTGGTCTCAATAAAGTTAAAATATCATGCTATGATTCAACAATATATTCTCACCTATGTAAAGATTGAAAGCACGCAACATATGGCTAGAAAGATGCTCTTTCAAAAACCTCATGATTGTAAACTTTCTATCTTTTATTTCTTTCCTTGTTATTGGTCATGTTCAATGGTGATGCTTGATGTTGCAATTGATCGATTGTGTTACTTTTTTAGATGAAAATTTAAGTGCTTTCCTTTCCGACAACTTTTTGTTATTTATATTATAAAAAGAAGAAGAGAAATCAAATATTTCAACGCTCAAGTGGGTCTATTGAATGGACAATAAATCACACGGCCTACTTCATTGGATGCCAATTTTCTTTTAATTATAGGATAAAATTAGTGGTTAGTTTGTTTTCATGTAATTTGTTTTGGGTTTGTACAGCTTGTTAATTAATTGTGATTAAATCTTGTCTACCGATGTTTCTTTTTCTTTTATTTGTGTTTAGGAACATAGTAGGGAAGGCACATTTATAGATACCACATATGATATTGAAAATAAGTATTTAAATACAAATATTCTACAAGTGTACTTGTCCTGTAAGAAAATTGTTTATACTTTATATATAGATAGGTCATTTTGGTTTAAACTATATATACCACTTTTTAATAAAAAATATCAAAATTGATTATAGTCATTTAATTAACTAAGAATAATATGAGAAATCAAATATTCAGCATTATTTTTTTTTGTAGCTAATATTATATTAACTTCTCATTTTTCGTTATCCATATTAAGTTTTAGCTCGATCTTGATTTTTATATTAAGTTCTCGATCTCAATACATGTCACAATAAACTTCAGTTAAACTATGATCATCGGATGAAATCAATATTGAGCGTTCCCGATATATATATTCGCCGAAGAAATTAACATGAACATATTCAAGAAAAACAAGTGATATTCGAAATGCTAGCTGGCAGTTAATTTGTACTTTTACCATCATACCATGAAATAAAATCATTAATCTAGTCAACTAATTAATTAATCAAACAGTTATCATTCAATACCTTACTTTTATATACTGCCATAATAGATTATGGTATAACCAAATATACATGCCATATATAGTTCATGGACTTCATATGATAAGAATCGAGCAATTCAAACCAGGTCATAAAAGTTTATCCTTTTAAAAAATAGAGTATGACATGGGCATATGGCACTTTAATTAGATTTTAATTGGACAATTAAACTGCATGAACTATGACACATCTGCAACCTTCGTAACTACAATTGCATATGCAGATTCTTTCATAACTACTAATATATATCCAGAAGAGTATATATAATTAATAATTTTCTTTTAAAATGAGTACATTTTCATAAAGCAAAAGTACAGCAATGAGAAGGTTTAGATAGGTGCCCCTCCCTGCCTTATAGCAGTTGAGTCATGAAGAGCATCAATGTGTTTTTTTTTTTTTGCTTTTTTTATGTTTAAAAGTTTTGTTTTGTTAGCCCAAATCGATAGACTCGCAATAATACCTGCAGTTTTTGGTGAAGAGAAAGGAAAGGAAGAGACGAGCTTCGATCCCGTGCATGGTTCATATTCAAACTCTATGACATTTCAAAATTAGGATAACAAAAGATTTCAGGAGAGGAGATAAAGCTTTTCCCTGAATCACTGTCTTCATCTCAGTTTCATTAACGCATGCTATGTTACTGGCATTTCTTTTTTACCAGTATGTGGTTTTGTAATTAGGTTCAATTTTGGGTAGTCTGCTTTCGTTGGTATATATCTTTAGATATTCTAGCTAGGAGCTGTATTCTGGTTTCATTTTTAATGAAATCGGTGACTATGCCATTTTTTAAAAAAAATGACTATTTATGATTTGAGACTGAACAATAATGATTATAAAGTGATATGTGGAAGATTAATATATTATAGTGTTATGCATATAACTATAGCAACAACAAAACAGAACCCTAAAGCTTACAAAGTTCATGGTATATATTATCAATATAATTTTAGTTATACAAACTCTCATAAAAAAAATTAGAAAGTAAAACTCAATTATCACATAAAACTGCAATAATTTAAAAGTATTTAGAAATATTCCATTAATTGCCTCCTAAAAAATTTTGGTCCTGCTTTTACTCACAAAGAACTATCACGATATTATTTTAGGATAAGACATAATTTTATAATTATTTTTTATCAGAAGCACATTTTACAACTTTTTTTTTTTGAGAAAAGCGTAGAAATGTAGACATATTTTTTGCAATTTTCGTTGTCATGGATTAGAAGTGTACATGTCTCTCCTGTCACTATGTAGCTCCTTTCTTGATTCATTTGGGTCCCAAACTAATGTTACTATTAAAAATTAAAATATATATATTTAATTTCATATTTAGAAGAAGTAATCTCATTTTGTATATGGAGGAGTAACAACCTTATCCCCTATTATATCCATACTTATTTTGCTTTCTCTTGTGAATGTTGATAGTTTGAATTGGTGGTAATAGCGTTTTGCTATATGCTGGTATGAAACGCTTCTCAGAAATCAATTACATGTAGAACAAAGGATCCATACAATGTAGCTCTGGGAATGTATATATATTAGTTGAGTAGTATGAACCGCATGTCTAATATAATGGTGATAGGTTTCATTTCTCTACAGAAAGACGTAAGTTTAAATCTCATAAAAGATATTTGAAAAAAAATAAATATCGAAAGTAATGAAAGCCCTTATTTCAAAAAAAAAAAAAAAGAGTTGAGCAGTATGATAACAGAGGCCTAATAATTAAAGTGCTGGAAAATTCCATGTCAAAAACCAATTATCTTTTGCGTTGAATTGTTTAACTTTGGAGTTGTTGCCACCTACAGGTAATTAAAGATCAAAGCTGAACTAGTAACTGGGTGTAGTTTAATTTATAACTTGAATGGGAAATGCATCATCCCAGCTTGGTCAGGATATATACAACAAAACATTGAAATAAGGATCTAGACTCTATCTAGATAAATCGTATAATATATTATTTGTACAAAAATTGTATTTTTTTTTTGGCAAAGTTTGTTTGTTTATCCATAGAAGTCAAGTCAAATGCAGTGTCCACCCTCTTAATTAATACGCCCAATGCAACGTGTTATCTGACGTGTCCTGGTTTTGGAATTAATGGTCGACAACACTGAATAAGTTCTCAATGTTGCAAATAGAAAAAAAAAGAACAAAATAATGAAGCAAAAGGGAATGATCCTTATTCTAATTAAAAAAATATGTTCAAATAAACACTTTACATCAAAATAACAAAACCAAAAAAAAAAGGATAAGATACTATATTATTTCTATAATTATGAAATTACCATTATAGTTAATTATATTAATTCAAATTATTTTATGAAAAATAACATAGGATGATCGGGTCGAATTTTTACTAAACTCCTTTTTTTTTTTACAAAATTCATGTCCAAACTTTGATTGTCAGATTAATTAAAATATAATATATATCTAATCAATGTTGAGTTAATAAGATCCGACTTACACCCTTAATTAGAATGTACATTAAAGTATGACGTACACTCAAATAAATAAAATATTACTAATACCCGCAATTATTCAATTAATTAAGTCGTAATCGCTAATCTTCTTTGACCTTCTAAACCGATGCTTATCTTTTAATTAGTTTAACATTATCTTGATGCTGAATCAGAATCTTCTTTTGACATGGCGCGAATTACACCGTCAATATGCACAGCAAAGGCTACTTTGTGATTCACCATTTCAAGTAATTTCGAATTAAAAACCAAAGTGACTGTTAATACTACTAGAATTTGATTTATTTTCAAGGATAAAAAATGACCTATTCCGTGGACGGACGAATGAAAATAGTCATTTCCGTAAATTTACCCATATAAAAGCAATCACGAAAATACGTCCCATAGAAATAATAATATTTCCATGGAGACTCATAGAAATATCTATTTCCATGGACGTTCTCATGTAACTGCGTCTCATGGAAAAAATTTTTGACAACCCATCTGGATACATTTGCATGGTTAAATGTGCTATTAAATGCATGCATCTATTCATGAAATTGCTTACTCATGTAAAAAAAAAAATTTTGTAAGTGGACCCCATCAACTATTATATGGAAATAATCATATTACTTCCATGGACACATACTTGTATGTGAACTTTATTTCATGAGTAAAACTTTTTTTAAGGATATTGTTTGATTTTTTGCATGGTTCGGTTCATATTATTTGAATGGATATACTCATGAAAATAATAACGGCAACTGAAAACAATACTGCTGTAATTAAACAATCATCCATGTACCAACCTGATACACATTCATATTTCCCTCTCCCTGTATCAATCCGATGTACATTTACTTCTCCCACTTCCAATTTATTCAGATTATCATACAAATATGCAACAGATTTGAAAGCACTGTATTGATCATGAAAACTAGTTAATTTGCAGCAGTCTTAACATTGTATTGATCATACAGTGTACCAAAACAATAGAAATGATCAAAATAACATATTTTACATGGTACTAATGAACATTAAATTTTACCATATTGGTACCACGGGTAGAAACAGTCCCAAATTAGACTCACTACTCATTAGCCAAAAATAACAAAAACTATACCCCCAACTATATATGTAATATGTTAGAACTTAACATTCATTTTAAATATATGCTAAATAATCAGAAATCCGGGTTGATGTTCTAGTTGGGTTGCCCACACCATTGACTCATTGTCGCTTCATTACCTGCAAGGTTTTGCCCATTTGCAACTTGGTTTAAGAGTGCTTACAACATTCATCCCTGATGTGGCTGTAGAGTAGAGTGTGGAGTTAATATTTTATACAATTTTCTAGTTTTTATATCCTAAACCGTAAAGTATCTTAACAGCTTATTTGTTGCCTATTTCTACATTCTCGAATCAGTCAACTTCTCCCAGTTAACAGCCCTTCCAGTTCTGGCTCACTGAGACAATTGACATGTCGCATCCCTTATGTTGGTTGTGCAATTATTTTTCAGTTTTTCCAAATGAAAGTATTGCTTCTAGTATTACACCCTCTCAACAATTCAAGCTTCAAAATCATAGAAAGTTTACCTGGGAGATGGACATCTGCATTCCAAAAGATCCCCCTTGAGATGGTTGAGGGTCAGCACCTTGACCCTAAGTTTTACAGATGCAAGTACGAGTAAATGTTATTCTTTTATCTCTCTTTTCATTTAAGACTAACAAATATTTAAATTTTGTAGAAGGTCAATGATATTTTTCTTAAGTCTTATGAGATTCTTTTTCCTAAATTTTCTAGTAGTTCCAATCAAAAATAATATTTGTTGCTATTTGGTACTTTCTGGCCAGAGGTTGTGCTCTTCAAAATTGTAAAACAGTTGAAGTCTGTGGCCTTGATAACGCCCTACCAAAATAAAAATTTGAATAGGATCGTGAATTGTCCTTACCTGTAACATTTGCATCTGCCCCCCTGAAATTCTTCCTGAGGTTGTTGAAAAGCTAGACCTTGGCCCTAAGTTTGAAATATGCCAATAATTAGAAATATTAGCATTGTTGTTGTATTTTTGAATGAAGTATAATGCTGGTCTTAAGCCTTATACTTAATGAGATCAAATTTCTAAAAAGATCTCTTATAATATTTTCACTTTTAACCCTTTGACAAAAGATAACATCCTTAAGTCCTATACTCAAAATTACGAAAACCTTACACAAAAAAATTTCATTTCTTACCTGAAAATTAGACATATGCATCTCAAGTATACCTCTAAGTAGTGGTTGAGAAGTAGGATGTTGTGCCTAAGTTAAAAATACACAATAAGGTAAGTATAGTTATACTACTTTGATCAAAACATCCCTACTGTATTGTAATTTTATATATTTGATATAACTTATAACATTTATATCCTTATAAACTGTACTTGCCTTTTTTCTGATGTTTCCGTCGCAAACCTGTTATCTTTTAACTTTTGGACCCTCTGACCAGAAGGTAGATGGTTAAGGCCAACATCCTAAATTTCTAAAACTTTATAAATAACTCTTGATTCAATCGTACTTACCTGTATATTCGATTTTGGTAGCCCAACCATCGAGAATAATTGGCTGAAGAGCAAGTCATATCTTGCTTGTTGTCTTTCCCTCTTCCCTCTCCTCAGTTGCCATCTTAGTTGCCTTTATGCCATTCCAGCCTCTCCCCCAGCTATTCTTTATTTGATGTTCCCCCATAAAAGAAAGGGATTTCCCTATATATCAGGTTTCTCATATCTAAAAACATGGATTCTAGCTCCTTACCCATGGAAAATCTGGGCGAAAGAAGAAAGCAGAGAATAGAAGATAGGGTAACTAGTTTCGTTCTTTTGACTGTCCCAAGGCCGACCGAGCTAGTTCATTTTAGATCGGATTACGCTTTGAAGTGTAGCACCTAATTAAGACAAACCGAGTCTTCTAATTTGGACTAAATGGATTTTACACAAATTCAGCTAACTAGATTGTAATCCATACCTTATTTGCAGTTGTGGGTTTCGTCTATCAAAGTCTTGATATAGATCGGTGGCGATCAGTTCGGTGGCAGTATATTGAAGAGGCTTGAATGGAGGGTTTGGGCGGAGAGTTTGGAAGTTGGAAAGAGGGAAATAAAATAACTAATATAAGTCGAAGAGGCTGATGAGATATGTTGAAATAATTCCATGAGTACGCCCATGGAAATAATATACACTTCAGACACGGATACCGTCATGAAAATAATCTTTTTTTATGAGAGTAATATCTTGCCTGTTCGGCGCATGGGGGCTTGAAAAATTTATTTCCATGGGTACATACAAGACTTTTCCATGGATGTGCAGCACAATATTTCATGAGTCAACAGAAATATGGGTATGCCCATGAAAATAAGTTGCAGGTACGGGGAACAATTATTATTTCAATGGACTCTTATCCTATCATGTAAATAACTTTAGTTACCCCTATAAATAAACAAGATTCTAGTAGTGTAATTTCTTAAGTTGACAAACAAATAAATTTAAAAACTTTAACAACTTAATAAACAATGTATAATTTTGACATCCAACAAGTAAAATATAATATATATTTTATATACTTCAATATGTGAAAATGATAAAATTTGATAGAAGTTTTTCATCCATCAAATGATTTAAAATTAGCAATTGTTCATATTGAAGTATTCAGCGTCATTTCATGCAATACCAAATGATATTGATAATTAATAAATAATCAATCAATCTATAAGAAAAAAAAATAGAAAAATAAGTATATAAATTTGATGTGATATGACAATGCATTAACTTAAAATATGAATTTAAAAATGTGAGGTATACTATATTAATTCATATGTATATGAAAAATGATAGAATTTGCTGACATATTGAAAGATACTTTGAATTGCATGAAGAAATTATTTTTACACTCCAAGTTCCACATCTCTTATTTACACCTCTAAAATATTCATATTTAATATAATTATTATTTATATTTGTTATCAAAAGTATTTACACTCAGTATATAAAGTATTTTATTACTTTTTGTTTTTTTTGAATAATCATATAAAAATTAAAGTTAGAAACTATACTAAGTAGTTTAAAATATATATTTTAAAATTTTTAATTCTATCAATATAACGAATAAATATTTTTGTTCTAAATATAAATATTTTTTGAAAAATATATAAAAACGTCTGAGTTTTAGATATCGCGTGCAGTTATCATTCCTTAAATTTTATATACAATCAATTCATAAATCTCGCCGCATGTCAATAACTTTTTGAAAAAATATTGATTGTCATGGATAGTTTTTATTCTTTTTGAAAACTTTTTACTTGGTTTGAAAAAAATATTGTTAAAAACTTAAAATTATCAAGTGAAACACTTATTAGTGGATCCTTATTCATGAAATTCTCATCTCTTATTCATGAGATGATAGATACCGGTTAATTTTATAATAAAAATATTGTTTTCACAATCCTCAGGAGTTGTAGGCGTTCTTGCAAAGGAGCCGACATTCATGCAACTTCTCAAAATTTTATAGATTGCATCTCTTTCACCACGTTACTAATATGTAATCATGCAATTAAAATAGTATGTATGTAGTAATATGTATTCAGTAAATCCAATTGAGATTACAATAATACCAGTCCAATGTCACAATCGAGGTCCACCATATTGTTCAACTATTTTTCATGCGTTAATTGACTTCTTGTTCTAGATGTAAGACCCCACTATATGCACCATTATTTGTTTGTCGTTCATCCGGAAAAATCCCAAAATTTCTGTGGCTTCAACTCTGTACTATACACCCTGTACAGCCATTTATTATGATCCGCTACATAAATAGAGGAATATGATTGGTACAGAAAATCCGAGAGGTTGTACCATTGGCTGCTGTGAAAAGGCGGTCAGTCAGTTTTCCCGCCAGAATTGAGACGGAAACCATGACCAGCGGAATCTTCTTACGAGCTTCAGTGGGGAGGAATATCAATACGAAAACCAATCCTCTCCTTCTCCATTCCGGTAGGTAATGGAGGCGTCCGGTGAGTTGGGATGTTATTGTTTTAGGAGAACACAGATGGAATCAGGAAATTAATTAAGAAAAACTCAGTTATGTACCGGATGTTAGTTAAAATAATCAATCTTTCTGGTTATAGAAAATTCCATCTACCTTAAAAAATCATTTTCTTTTGGGTAATGGCACATGGGCTAGGCGCTTTAAACTGTAGGTGATTGCAGATTGCTACTATTAATCAAGGGCTCAAGCAGCTTTAAATGTAAAAACCGCGGAAGAGAAACCAAACCACCAGTACCTGGGACTACCATTCTACCAACGGATTCGTCGGTTTTATCAAGAAAATGGAGAGCTTGGCTGCTTGGGTGGTATTGAGAATGTTGGGATTTAGACCGTCTCAGTTCTTCGCAATCAGTCTTTAAGAATCTAAAAGAAATCTGAGGAGCTGGATTTCAGATTCCCAAGCTGGACGGAATTGGTACACTTGGGTAGTTGGTTTGCTTGATTTGAGTTCATTCGCATGTTTATTTCCGATCATTTCAGACACAATTGCTGTCATTTTTCTATTTGGGTCTTTTAGAATATTCTATATATTTATTTACTTAGATAAAAATGAGATTAGTTATTTAATTTTAAATATTTACAATGAATTCTTTTCAATTGATTTTTACATTTCAAATACGTCAACGAGTCTCGTAGTCCGGTTCATATTATTGGAATTTAGAGAGGTGGTGATTTCTGTTTAGGAGCACATGACAAATTTCCGTTCATTCTCTCTGACTTGTGCTACAAGAATGCAATTTGTTTTGACCAGAAAAATGATCAGTTAATTGATCATCAACCATCTACTGCCATTATTTAAAAAAATTGTCAAAAATTATTAGCGACAAACTTTCGGTACGAAAGGAATTGGTACATGTACCCACCAAAAAAGCCGGAGAATTATCTCCTGCAGCAATTAATAATTTATTCATTGTTTCAACAGTGAGAATAAAATATCAACATTCATCTTTTTCATTATTTGGTATGTACGAAATAATATTTGTGGTTTTTTTAAAAAGAAATTCATGTATCCAGTTGTCCGGATTCTGATGGAAAAGGCAATAATGTTTCATCATTACATGCATATGTCCTCGTATCTTATCGAAGAAGTATATAACATTATTGTGATGTACTTTGTGTTAAATTAAAAGTTTATTTTTTTTATCGTGTAGTTATTATGTTGTATTGCATCCCGTTTTCTGTTTTCTGTGAGATAAATCAAATTTCAATGAGTTATGATATATCTGAAAACATTTGGGTTTATTAAAATATCTCATACTACAAATCTAAAAATATTTTGTACATACCAGATTATTTCTAACTCTATATTTTATCTTTAAAATCACTTTAAAAAATTGCTATATTTATTTAAAAAATTAGTGAAAATATTTTGTAACACTGAACTATTAATTTTGATCAACTCTCAACTCATGCTCTTACATTAATTATTATATCAATAATTTTATAGTTTTAGTGTACTTTTTTGTGAAGAAATTTAAAATTTCATTCTTTCCAATTGAGATTATCTTTTAAGATCTGCTTATATCATCATATTTTAGACAACTCAACTCATAATATCATTCAAGTATGTTATTAAACAATTAAAATGTTCTTCCATCAATCTTTCATTTTTTTATAAGCAAATTCACGAAGATGTAACAAATAACAAATAACATATTTATTTTCTTCTTTATCTCATTGCACGTAATTCTCTCTCTCATCTTATACAAACGACGTTATGACTATATAACGATTTCAATTTTAAAAACTTTACAAACACAAAAGACCAACTTCACTTTTTTAAATCATTCAATATGAATTTAATACTATCTACTTTATTGAATTTATTTTATAAATAATAATTTGAATCAATTGAATCGTTTACTTCACATATAAAATACTACGGAAAATTTTGACTCATAAAAAAAGCGTTCACATTTACATTTACATAGTGGGAGAATCAGCGGATGGATAATTGCGATGTACATCTAGCGACACTGTTTTCGTTTCACACTCTCTTTCTCTTATTACCTTTTTACCTTTTACCATATTCCATATTTATCACCTTCCGTAATCCCTTGTGTGATGTGACGTCATGGCATCTCTCATGTCATGTCAACCCCATACTCTTTCCCTTTTCCATCCTCTCCATTCAGCAATCCGACACAACGCCGCATCACCTTCAAGAACACAGCAAGCGGTGCAGAATCTCTCACAAAGATAAACCGGTTCGCTGACACACTGGAGAGGATACGAACATTTAAAATCTCTTCATTTTTCTTATCTCACGATAATAGTTTAGTAGTCTTTTGTACAACAGACCCGAGGAAAAAGAGAAATCCAGAAAAGAGGAACGCATTACGCATATCAATCAAACTTCCTATAAATAGTGCCTTCTCATCTAATTACCCCTTACCTTACTGGATTAAAATCTTCTCAATTCTCTATCTTTCTCAAAACACACGCACACTCTCTCTCGCGCACGCAACGCAAGAGGAAAGAGCTCTCTCTCCTTCTCTCTTCTATGAAACTGGAAATGACAGTGAAACAGAGGAATGGAGAGTTGATAGATGATGACGAGAGAGCAGTGCCCCGCCTCCTTACCGCCGCGCCTCTGTGCATCGTCGGTGATGACGTGGCGGCGAGTGAAGAGCCGTTGAATCCGCCGATCAATTTCGCCATGGTGGAGGAAGGAATATACCGCTCTGGATTCCCCGAGGAAGCCAATTTTGGTTTTCTCGAGACTCTCAAGCTTCGTTCAATAATGTCCGTTTTTTATTCAATTCAGCCATTGCTTTTTATGTCAACTTTTACCTTTGGGTCCTTGTAAAACTTAAAATAAGAAAGCTGAGAATGAAATTTTTTCAGGGGACTAAAACGTAATTGCTCAGAATTATTTCTCCAAATTGTAATTTGTAAATCTAATTGGGAACTGATTTTTTTATGTAGATATCTGTGTCCCGAGCCATACCCGCAGGAGAACATGGAATTTCTAAAGTCAAATGGAATTAAGCTTTTCCAGTTTGCTATAGAAGGTAGCAAGGTAATAAATTTATCTTCTTTCCTCTTGTGTAGTTTCCTTTTTTGGTGGGTGAGTTGGTAAATTGTATTGGTTTTAGAACTATGAAAATAATTTCCATGGGCGTATTTCTGGTCAAAACTCTGACTATCCTTTCTTTTCAAAATTTTCGTCTCTGCATCTTTTCTGAGTTAAATATTTGTATTTATGCTTCATTTACGCTTACTTTGTTTATTGAAATACATAAGAAAAAGATTATTAAATTCTCTTTCTACGTAAGAAAAGGAAGTACTGTTCTCTTTACTATATATATATATATACTGGTAAAACTGAAATATAATAAATGCAGAATTTAAGAGAGATTCTATGTGTTTCTTTTGCTTGTCTTTTAATTTGATTCCCTATAAAGTCAGTCTCAAATATTACTATCCAGTCTCCATTTATCAGGTTTCTTATGTGCAAATGTGCAAAATATCTGTTGATAACTTGATACCAACATATTTTTAATTCAATTGTCAGTAGTTGTTTGTTTTCTTTCCCTTTAAGGGTCTTTATTGCTTGGTGCAATTGAGAGTTCCTGCAAGTCTAGTTGCTGCAAGTAGTTGGTAGGTTGCAACTTGCAACTGGAGAATTGTTATCTTGTCTCCATCATTGCAATTTGTGTGGCAGCAAGATGGATTGCACAACAATCCGTAATTCAGTTAAAACAAAAAAGAAATTTCACAAAATAAATATGCTAGTACTAAGAAATTCAGAAAAAAAGAAAAAGAACTAATTTGCCATGCAATCTTGCTGCCGAATCTCAACATAAATCTCCTTAATTGACTGCAATTAGCTTATTCCATAAAGTTTGCAACTAGAATGTGTCCGTGTAGGTATATAGCTGTTTATAGCCACCAGAATTACTCCTTCCTTTGCATTAAAGTGTGTCAATTGAAATGATAATTGATTTCCGCTCTGACCCTTTCCAATCACCTCTACTTAAGCGGTTGAGCCTATTGTTAACATACTGAGGTTAACATACTGAGGCACAAGAAAAATTCCATCCGACATATATATTCAAATCTATTAGTAACATACTGAAATATATTATTTGTATTCTGCAGGAACCGTTTGTGAATATCCCAGAGGATACCATAAGAGAAGCTCTAAAAGTTCTCCTTGGTACGTAGATCACTATCCAAGTACAGGTTGAACAAAATTTAGCATTGTTTTTATCAAACGGTTTCTAAATTTATGTCTGCCTTTTGTTGATCAATTGCAGATGACCAAAATCACCAGGTTCTCATCCATTGCAGAAGAGGCAAAGTAAGCCATAGTAATTTTCACTTTAGTTTTTTTTTGTATAATTTTTTTTTTTCATTTTGGTTTTGGTAATACTCCCAGAATTCTGAAGATTTATTTAAGAATTATGTGTGTTAAATCAACAAGCCAGTGCAAACTTTCGTTTGTTCTACCCTAAGATTTATTTAAGAATTATGTGTGTTACACAACAAGGTTCCAACATTTAGGTTGTTAATGGTATAATAAATGTACTTAAACCTGGCATGACTTTTTTCCATGGTTATTCTTTACTCCAAACTAATTTTGTTTTCTTATTTTGATTTTTCAGCACAGAACTGGTTGTCTGGTGGGATGCTATAGAAAGCTCCAGAAATGGTGTTTAGCTTCGGTAATCGATGAATACCTCCGATTTGCTGCCGCGAAAGCAAGAATCTCAGATCAGCGTTTTATGGAATCTTTTGATATTTCCAGTTTGAAGCATCTGGCTCGTGCATGCTGAAATTTTTTTTTCAGCAATTGAGTTTGTTGATTTATGTCTTAATGCAAGTGACTTTGTTCGACTAGATAGTATCTCGACTGAAGGGATGAGAGAGAAAAAAAAAGTTATGGCATTTAAGATGTAAAATGAAGATTGTTGAGCTATTTGGAGTCGTTAGATTTTGATCGGAGTAATTAGTTTATTTTTGGGCAACAATTTTAGGTAAATTGTGTGTAGATAATGCGAGAGACCTGTTTTTATTGGCATCTCCCGCGAGAATTGTTGTTGTACTACGAGCTTATTCTGGCACGGCAGAGCAGGCTGCTACCTGAGGAAACAAGGAAAACAATTTCCTCATGTTTCACTTGACCTTTTCTACCCCTGTGAATGTGATAAATATTATTTTTTTGTAAATGGTTAGCTGCTTTCTTTTTTTTTGGGACTGAAAAACGATCTCCTTGGAATCTTGGATGGATAGTAATTAGTAATTACTAATTAGTAAGCGTCAGAAACCACAAGTTTATACAATGATGATAAATTTCATCTCTTTTCGGAGAAATACAAGTTAAAATTTCATAAAAACTAATAAAAAAATAAATATTCATACTGACATGAACTTTTATTTAACAAAAAAAAAAAGAAAATTAGTGAGTGCTGAATTGTTGAAGTAATGTGGGCCTTGTTGCAAGGGTTTCCTTTGGGTCAAACAGGCTGCCTCTCAGCAAATTGTGGCTATGTTAAAATGAGGTGAGATCCTCCACTCCACTGCACCTTGCAACACCAGTTACACAACAGTTGATACACAAAATATTTGTATCTCTAAGCATAACACATAATCCTACTCAACATAATGAAACAGATGATTCATTTGGCACAATCGATTGCATGATTTGTAGTCATAAAGTAAGGTCTTGTAGTTTTACAAGGGTACTGGATTTCATTCACTGATAGTTGACAAACTATGAGACTCTGGCATCACTGAAATGATTTCAGTTTGGCATGAAATAAGTCAGAAAAGATTTATTTGGTGTATGTATATTGTATCATATAAAAATATTAAATTTGATATATGTTTCACTGCATATAAGATGACTTGAAATTTTGATAGTTCGATATTAACATTCCTTGATATATAATCAATCGATGTTTAAATTGTACGGAATTTAATTATTAAGTTATTTATATGTTAAATAACATATCTATAAATTGACTTTTTATTTTTAATTTTTCAAAAACTCAGTGTCAAAATTGTGATGTAACACAATCAGTGATCCCTTCTCTTTAGATAATGGGATGGTTCTATTTCTGCACACATGTAAATATCAAATTTAGAGACTATCGATCAAATTTTGGTCACTCTAGGATATTAATTGATATGAAAATTGAATAAAAATTTGATCATACGTGTGATGTGGTCACACCCGTAAATCTATTTCAACATATTTGTTTCCACACAAATCAATATGTCATATACGGTTAGCACAAATGAAGTTATGTTCAAATATTTGATAACATTTATAGATTCACCATCAATTTTGAAGACTAGGGGATTTGAAATTTTGCCAATTTACATAAAATATGAATAGACACACAAGAGTATATATCAGTTTAATGATTTTAAAATTATAAATATAACCTAAATTGATTAAAAAATATGAATAAACATACAACAAACTACAAATACATTATAACAAAATTTTACACATAATATTTTATGTATTTGTATGATTTAGATATTAAAGATTCGCAAATTTAAGAACATATAATGGGGCACACGTTAGACATTATCCGTCAATTTTTGGTTATTTTGAATCCTAAATATGCATAAGTTGATTATAAAAATTAATAAAAACATGCAAAGTTGTAAATGTATTTTAGCAGACCGGACTTTTATTTTTTTTTAGGAGGTAGTCATACTAAAATCGTCCTGATCAAAATTAAAATCCTAATTAATCAATCAATTAAGGTCATCTAATAATCGTATAATCCAATAAAATACCAATACCTATAAAAGATGGGTTGGAAAATAAGCCCCATAAAATTGCAAACTAAAATCCAAGAAAGGAGCAGCCCCAAATAGTTTTCTTTTTTTAAGAAACTCCACAATTGGCTCACGGGACATAAAATCAGAAAAAAAATCAAAGAAAAAGAAAGAGTAAATTACATAAATGATTCATAAATATCATTTTGATCCTTAAAATTTTAAAAATATCTATTTAGTCCTTAAATTATTACTAATTTATTATTTTTAATCCTCAAAATTTTTTATTTATAATATTTTAGTTCTACCGTAATTATTAGTCATCATGATATATTTTTATATTTAGGAAAAAATACGTACAATTTTTTTAATTAATTTATGATGACACAAACATGAATGTTAGTATTAATTTAATTGATATTTGATGTCGTGAATAATTATATTTCTTTTCATATTATTTGTATTGTTTGATAGTTATGTCCAAACTAATTTTAATGCAAAAAAACACGATGATATGTATAATTATTATTTTTTTTGAATAGATATTAAATGCATGATCAATTTAGTCCAAATTAAAAATTTAAATGACTAAATCAATATATTTAAAACTTTAAAGACTAAAATGATAATTAAATAATATTTTAAAGATTAAATTAATAATTTAAAAAATTTTAAAAATCAAATCGATAAAAAAATTGATAGATATTTTAAGGACTAGTAATTTGTCAGGCGGTCACGGAGCGGGCTGCCCGTCGGCGATTTTGGCAAGCGCCGAATTAGAAATTCGGAACCTTATAAAACCAACTCGAGATTTAGCCATCGTTCGATCGATCAACGACCCACCTTTCTTTGTTCCTTGCTTCGAATTCTAAATTTCTAACCCTAGAGAGAGCATCGCGGCTATCCATGGCGGCGAAGAAAAAGAGCTCACCGCCTCCTCCTCCTCAGCTCCACACGTCTGACGAGGATACCTCATCCGAGGAAGAAGAGCAGTTTGTTGCTCAGCCCATCTCTTCCCAAGCGAGAAACCCTAAACGGACCGAGCGCGACGACGATGACGAATCCGACGACGATGACGAATCGGACCACGAAGTCGACCCGACTACCAAAACCCCAGTCGTGCTCCAGAAACCCTCAGAATCCGAGGATTCTTCTGACGAAGAAGACGAGGAGGAGGAACAAGAGAAAGTGGAGAAACCGAAATCGCCAGTCAAAGAACCTGAATCCAAACCCGATAAGAAGAAGCTGAAGCTTTCGGAGCCAGATCAGTCTCTCCTCAAGAAATCGGCTTCCGCAATCGCACGTATCTGGAGCCCAGAGGATGAGATGGCGCTCCTTCGGGCCTTGTCTGAGTACCATTCTAAAAATGGGAAACTTCCTCCTACAAAGGATTATGCATCTTTCCTCTCGAGCATAAGCGGGTCAATCGGTTTCCCTGTAACTGAGAAACAGCTCGTTAACAAGATTCGTCTAATCAAGCATAACTTTGGACTGAAGAAAAAGAAGGGACCTGATGTCAAGATCTCAAAGCCTCATGAAAAGGCTGTGTTTGAAATGTGCACCAAGTTGTTTGAAGATGGCGGCAGCAAAGCATCGAAGAAAGGGGTTTCTCCGGAATCCAACAGTGATATGGATACAGAGAATGGTGGTGTGGCTGGTGGCGGTGAGGCCAATGGGACTATGGCCAATGGTAGCGTGGCCCGTAGTGGCGCTGCCAGCGGTGGTGCTGTGGCACAGTCCTATTTTCATCTTAGGTCACTGATCGAGGACATGATCAGTAGACAACAATGTCAGAGTTGGCTTACGGTTGATGACGTGGTTGCGCGAATTGGGGAATTGAGGGCGCAGAACTTGGAAGCAAGGTCCAAGATGCTGAGGATTGACGAGATTAAGTTGCGTGCTAGGGAGGAGAAGCTGAAATCAGAAGTGTTCGGTTTTCTGGCAGAGGGGATGGCAGATGAATAGTCAATGAGAGCGTGTTCAGTTTTTCTAGTTTACTTTCTGTATGAAAACCGTTGGTTACTATGTCAGGGGGATTTGGGAATGGGAATTGCATGCTTGTTTGGTCATGGTTTTGATTCTACTAGATAGTTGTTATGGTACGAATTTAGTAGTTACCAGTACTTTTTTTGGACTATCCCAATTTTGTTGTGGTAGTATGATTATGAGTGTTTTGACTGATCTGAAACACCTAAGACTTTGTATCAGTTACATATTTTTTTTGAAAAAGTTGTATCAGTTAGATATATTCAGTAGTTTTTGTGAATTGTTAAATTTACTGTGGTAGCTTTGTGATTGTCATGATCATCACTCAACAACAATGGGCCTGTGCTGTGACAGAATGACTAATCAGTAATCAGGGATGTTTTGAACTATGCTCTGATACTGATCTTTTAGACAGCAAAATAATTTAACTTTCACTTCTAGATGAGATAACTGTTATGTAAACAATAAAAGAAAAGTTGCTGCTGTTTCTGTTTCTGTTAGACTGCTTTTGTTTTTATCACGTATGATCTATGCAATGAAATATTATCCAAAATCAATATACAAATTTGCCAAGAAAACATTCAACAAAAAAGAAAATCTTAATATTAGTATATGCAAATTAAAAAAAATAGATATCTTTGAACAACATATCAGAATATTGCTGTTGTCTGAGAAAATATTATCAATAATGGAATGTTTTCTTGTTATAAATGAATAATTTTATATTGGTTTTTTCATAACTTGAAAGAGCTATTTTTTTTTAATTCAGGATATGCGTGTGCAAAGCTGTAATAAATATTCTTCTTATTTTCTAGCACGCGTTTTTTTTTTATTTTGAATGGTTTATTTTCTTTTATAGAAATACAGTCTATGCGGCTTCATTTTTTAATTTTTATTTTTTTTAAAAGAACATGTATTAGAGATATTATTCTTATTTTATGCGTCGATAATTTAATTATTATTTTTAGTTTCGCGTGTTTCATTTCTTTTATATAAATATAGCTTAAAAATAATTAAAATTGATAACAATATAGTGAGCATTAGTTGTAAGATATTGTTATTGACTTAAATTTGATTAAGTTAATGCATAAAAATTGGAAAATTAGATGTAAGATATTGTTATTAACTGAAAAATTCTAAAGTATTAACGTGTAAAATTTTTTAAACAACGACATTTATCAACGTAATTGTAGTTATTATTTCTTACTTCAAATTGAGCATTAGATAGTAAATAAATTGTTCAAGAGAATCATTGTCATTGGTTGTATAATTCGAGAAAAAAAAATATTAAAATTAAATATCAGATAGATTAAAAGTTTTGTAACTCTTAAAAAAAACCCTACTAATTGAAATTATTATGTATACAAGCTACGATCTTTTTGCTTGTGAGATCAACATTCGAAAAATAGCACCGAAACTAAAAAGCTATCCAAAAAATCAAGAAAAGCTGGGACGTAGAATCCTTAACTATCAATATAGCAGCTTTAAATTATACAGATTATTATAAGATCATCATATAATTCCAGTCTATATCAAGTTGAATAGAAATGACTGGGACATGTTGTCTTGTATCATTTGAGAAATGCAATTAAGACAAAACACATGGGAGACGTTTAACACCCGACTCAAAAACTGTGGCGCGGGCAGGTGCTTAAAATCCGAAAACCAGCGGGCAGCTGCTTACGCTTCGACCGGAAAACTGCAACTGATATCCACTCGTTTCGATACCAAATTGCCGCGGCAATGTCAATACGACCAAACATGTTGCGGATCATTTAATGTGTCAATAATGACTCGATCTACGTATAGACAGGCAGAAAGCGGAACGGAAAAATCAGATTCTAACCTATGTGCACCAACAAGCCGCATCTCCTGCTTCCCCGCCTCCTCTCCTCTCCTCTCCACTCGACGTGGTTCTTTCTTACCCATACACACTCCATTGAAAAAACCGGCTCTCTTTTCTCCTCTCTCTCCTTTCCATCATGGCAGATTCTTCCATGGGAGCGTTGGTCCCCTCTCTGGCCAAGACGGACGGCGTTCCAGCCGCCGTGTCTGCATCGGAGACTACGGACGCAGGCGGAGGATCTTCGATTGGCGTCATGGAGGCGACGGGGGCGCACGGAGGAGCTCCTACGAACGAGGTCTCTGTCCCGGCGGCTGCGGGTTCGGCTGGAGAAATTGATAGGGATCTTCTGTGCCCGATTTGCATGGGTGTGGTAAAGGATGCGTTTCTCACTTCCTGTGGTCATAGCTTCTGTTACATGTGTATCGTGACGCATTTGAATAATAAAAGCGATTGCCCCTGCTGTACTCACTATCTGACTAAGAGCAACCTATTCCCTAATTTTCTTCTCGATAAGGTTTGCATTTTGTTCAATTTAGCACGCAATTATATTTCCTCAGTTCGTTTTTTTTTATCAAATTACTTGAATTGAGGTAGTTTGATGCTAACATTGTGGCTTTCCTACCAATAGAGGGTTGGTTATTGCCCAATTCTGTTGTAACAATTTTGAATTACTTAATACTAGTATTGTTTTACATAATGTAGGCAATAAAAAAGCTGTCAGCACGTCAGATTGCGAAAACTGCATCACCCATTGAGAATCTCCGATTCTCACTACAGCAGGTCACATATTTTTTCATGCTTCTACCATATGCTTAGGTTATTTACTTGTTTATTTGTTCTTTAAAATATTTCTTATATGTAGGGATGTGAAATGTCAGTTAAGGAGCTAGACGGCATAATAACCCTTCTTGCTGAGAAAAAGAGGAACATGGAGCAGCAAGAATCTGAGACGAACATGCAAATATTGTTGGTTTTCTTGCACTGCCTTAGAAAACAAAAGATGGATGAGCTGAATGAGGTTATTTTTTTTTTCATAAAAACATTTTTGTTTGTATATGCTGGTTATTTTGTGGACTCCATTTGTCTACTGGTTCCAATAATAACAAGTTACCAGGTAATTAGAATTTAATGAAGACTGTACTAGGGTCAAGAAGGAACAGTTCTGGGTTTATTATTTTGTTAGAAAGGATCAGATATGGTATTGCTAAATTCTGGTTGAGCAGATTGAACATGTGTCTATTTTTAGCAGCATTTTTCTGTTGGGATTGATTTTGATGTTTCAAATATTCTGCAAGTTGCTTTAGGTTAGTGAGAACGCTGAGTATCTTTTGCCTAGCATTTCAGCTTGCTTCTCTGCATCAGTTCCTTGTAGAACAGTCCTCCGTTAGTTGCAGAACTGGTAAACTTTCTGCTGGTATGAATAGGCCATACCTGTCAGTATAATCTTGTCAACTCATTGCTGGTCCAGAAAATGACTAACATCGTGCGTTACGAGGTATCGATTTTCTATCACAATGAACAATGTTTAACTAAAATAACATCTTGGGATCCTACAGATCCAAACTGATCTCCAATACATAAAAGAAGACATAAGCTCAGTAGAGAGGCATAGGATGGAGCTGTACAGGGCCAAGGAACGATACTCAATGAAGTTACGTATGCTGATGGATGACCCTCCTCTCTCGAACAGGCCGTGGACCCACTCATCAGACAAGCACAGCGGCATCTTTCTCTCCAACAATTCACTAGCATCCCTTGCTGGATCATGCTCTGGTAGTGTTATGCAAAACAGAAAGGCAGATGCCAAAGGTCAGGTTATCAGTGCCCATCAAGGGTTTCAAAGACGAGATGGATTTACTGGGTTGGAACCAGCGGGACCAGCTCCGGTTCAGTCTGGAGCTGTCATTGCTAGAAAGAGAAGGGTTCAACAACAGGTCAGAAACTGTTTTATTTTACTACAAATTTTTTTACTGTCGATACAAGTATCATGGATTCATGAGCTTTTGGATGTAGCACTCCACACTTTCATATATGCATCCCTTCTACGAATTTTAAAATACAGTTCCAGATGACATGCTTCAGTATACTGGAAGGGACGATAATTTTTTTAAGTTTTGACAAGTTGACTTTGAACTAACACATAATCTCTGTTTTCTTCCTGTCAATGTGCTAATTTGTGTTATGTGCCTGCTCTCCCTCTTTTTCGAGACATGTTTTTGTTTAATTGTATGTACTTTATTAAATATATTATCATATTCACTTTATTTTATTTCCTGGTGAATAATGTAGTTCAATGAGCTTCAAGAGTATTATCTACAAAGAAGGCGAATTGCTGCAAGCCAGGGGCGCAGACAAGAGGAGAGAGATGGAAGTTCACTTAGCAAAGAAGGATACCATGCTGGTCTTGAGGATTTTCAGTCTGTTCTGACTACATTCACCCGCTACAGGTATTTAATATGAAATATTTATCTGGAAAAAGCTTTATTTTTCATTTCCTTCGTCATGACATGGTTTCCTTTGGTTATAGCCGGTTGCGTGTCATCGCTGAACTAAGACATGGTGATCTATTTCAATCTGCTAATATTGTATCTAGGTTAGTTATATCTTTCAAGGAAACTTGTTATTAGATACAGATTCTTTAGCATTTGTTTCTGTTTTATAATTTGGTTAATACTTAATACAGCATAGAGTTTGACCGGGATGATGAGCTATTCGCTACAGCTGGAGTCTCAAAACGAATCAAAGTCTTCGAATTTTCTACTGTATGTCCTTTTCTCATTGGATGGACCTGTTGAATGTACACATAATCAATGGATTAACATTTTAAACCTATCCTTTCTTGAAGGTGGTAAATGAGCCAACGGAGGTACATTGTCCTGTAGTTGAAATGGCGACCAGATCAAAATTAAGTTGCCTTAGTTGGAACAAGTATTCGAAGAATATTATTGCAAGCAGTGATTATGAGGGAGTAGTTACTGTTTGGGATGTAAATACTCGACAGGTACAAACACATGTACTTTTATATTATCCTATGGGTTCTCTTTTGCAAATTAATTGGTTTGCAAGTGATATGCATTATTCTCATGTTTGAATTAGCACCTCCTGGCTTTTATGCAAGATGCAAATTGTGTGTAGAATCAAGGTAAAACCAAAAAAATGTGTCTCCTTCTATGCATCTTCTTCAATGACTGATTAAATTGGTTGGTCCAAGGCTACCCCTCAACAGTTTCAGTTTCAACCAGTTGTTTACAATCATGATCTCAGATAATTCACATTTTTGTACAAATCAGCCAGCCTTTTTCTCTCATGTGAAAAAAAAAGCCATTTGAAGTTTCTTATCTTCAGTTAAATTTAGGCTTGTGAAAACAATAGTTTTTGCAGAGTTAGGAGCAAGATCATCAGTATTTAATCAGAATGTTTTGAGTTAACTGCAGGCATCTTAAGTGCATTAGGTTAGGTATAGTTAAGAATTGTTTTCAAATAAGAAACATACTGGATCTTATTTGCAATGTGTAATGGTGTTATTCTCTCAGAAAAGAATATCTTATCTTGAATCTCGGCTTTCATGTTTTCAGAGTGTAATGGAATATGAAGAACATGAGAAGAGAGCATGGAGTGTTGATTTTTCACGCACTGAGCCTTCTATGCTTGTATCTGGTAGTGATGATTGCAAGGTAAAAGTTATGTTCAATCATCAGCTTTTATTGGAATCTGTTCTTTTATTAAAATGGAGTGGATTATGATGATAGTTCTTTCTCCTTCTAATTACAAACAGGTTAAGGTATGGTGCATGAAGCAAGAATCAAGCGTGATTAACATTGACATGAAGGCCAATATTTGTTCGGTTAAGTATAATCCTGGCTCAAGCATGTATGTTGCAGTAAGTATATTCAGCCCTTTATGTGATTCTCCAGACATCAATCACGTTCTTCTCCATTTTACGTATTTTTTGCTTTTTATTTTTACTTTTTAATAACAGGTTGGTTCAGCAGATCATCATATACATTATTATGATCTGAGGAACACCAGCACACCTTTACATGTTTTTGGGGGGCATAGAAAGGCTGTTTCATATGTTAAGTTTCTATCTAACAACGAGCTGGCATCTGCATCAACTGACAGTACGTTGCGATTGTGGGATGTGAGAGAAGATTACGCCCCTGTATGTTCTTTTTAAATTCTCTTATTTTTGTTTTCATCTTTTGGGTGACTTAGAATCTCAAAAACTCTCTACAATTTATTTATATTTAATTATCAATGTTTACATGAAGGGGTTCTTTTTCAGAAAGCTTGTATTTGCAAATTACTATGGACATTTCTAAAAGTCATAGCTACACAATATTGACTGTAAACACACATGCATACAATATCTAACCATTAGATCAGGATAATGGTGAAGGTAATTCCATCAAAACATTGAGAAATTTGTTGCTAGATGTAAGTAGCTCTTGTTTGTTTCTAAACCCAAATTGATCTCCTACTCCTTGTAGATGTTTGATTGAGTTAATGAAGAAAAAGTTGGGGGTGATTTTATTGTTTGCACATTGAACCTTTGTATTGGTGGATGGGTTCTATTTGGGGTATTAGTTGCCAATGTGTGACATGTTGGGTTTATTTGCAAAATAAGAAAAACTTGCACCTATTCTTTACTTGTAGAAGATGGCTGAACAACAGCCTGTCTGGTCTAGATATGTATCAGTTGTTGTGATAACACTGAAACATCAATTTAGGAAATTTTTATATGAGAATGCTTCTTCTTGTAATCATAATCTCCTGGTTTCTGAATCTGATAACTTAGACTTTTTACTCAAAACTTTGAAGCACGGAGCTTATGCTTTTTGAATCTTTCAGATAAGGATGTTTAAAGGCCACAAGAATGAGAAGAATTTTGTGGGGTTATCTGTGAATAATGAATATCTTGCTTGTGGGAGTGAAACCAATGAAGTTTACGTTTATCACAAGGTATGTCATTATCCTTCAGTATGTACCCGACTTCCTTATGAACTATTTAGGGACTGCCTCATTCTATTATGGATTAGTGGTACTAGAAAGCATCCCAAATTACAAATTGGTTTGGACTTGGATCAATGCTCTGACATCTAGTGTGTATGGAACCATTACTTAGTAGACTCAGCGAAACAAATTTATACAAATTCCAAAATTGTTAATTTATGCCAAACCTGGACTAGACCATTTACTCCTACAGGTAGTTTGTTAAGTTGCCAGATTTAGCTTCTCCTCTCTTCTCTCTCTAACTTGGCACAACATTACAGGCTATCTCCAAGCCAGCAGCCTCACATAAATTCACAGCATCAGACTTAGATGACCCAGAAGATGATACTGGTTCTTACTTCATCAGCGCTGTATGTTGGAAAAGTGACAGTCCCACGATGTTAACTGCCAATAGTCAAGGCACAATCAAAGTACTAGTTCTTGCAGCCTAAATAGATGGCTACTGGTTTCAGTGGTAGACTACAACTTGCCAATTTGTAAATTTTACCATGATGATATATATATATATATACCCTAGGTGCAATTTTTGGTCGAATCAGATTCATTGTCGAAGCAGAATGTGCATGTACAATGGTCTTTTTAAAATCAAGTTATATGAAATATATCTAGATTTTGTAAGATAAACTCTAATTTCTTCAGTAAACTCTCTCTTTTCTTTTATTTAGTAACTCGGTAAAACAAAATTCACCAAACTTATATACGGTATGAGAAATTGACTTGTGCCCTGGATACAAATGCCCTGTCTTTCCATGTACAGACAGCCAGGGCTCCATATTAATAATCAGTGTTTATATCACTTCTATATTTCTGTGATTTACCATCTTCAAGAAAATTTCAAAAACAGAGTTTCGGCTCTACTAGTCACGAAGATTGTAAATTAAGCAAAATTTCCAATGAGAAAAAATTAATATATTCTTTCTGTTTCTCTTGGTTGAGTTTACTAAACTTGATTCGGTTTATGTCTTGAATTCCAGATACAATGGAAACTAGGAACGTTCCAAGTTTTAATTAAATGTGCAATTAATTTGGTTATACCTTTAAGAAATCTATATAATTGCATCTCATGGTCTGAGTTCGGCGGATCTTTTGTGATTAATTTCTCTTGTTCTGTAAGTTATAAATGAGTCCATCAAGATCCACATATGATATCAAGAGAACGTCTAATAATTCTGTTTCTTAGCCAATGATATCAGCAAATTAGGCAATTTTTAATGCAATGAACAATGATAAAATTATCACACGATTGCGGTATCCCGCTCTACTGCCTCTGACAAGGGTGGAAGCAAAATTTTGAATTATGAGGGTATGCATATACTGATATACATAGCTAATTATTACTATTTTTTTTTCGGAAAAGATATAGAGGTCAATTTTAGAAAATTTGTAAAATTGATGGGGTCGGATAAAAGCATTTGTAATATGTTTTTTCTAAAAATATACAAATCATTGCAGAATTTTCAGAAAACTATGGGTCATTTGATCTCATACTCCTTTACTGTATCCCCGCCTCGCTGTTTTCTTCTGAATTGCAAAAGGGGTTCATGAGTCATGGCACTTGAGTAGACTGCTACTGCCAATTATGGATGCTCTTTAATTCATAATTTGAGCCTGTGTTTAAACAAACATGATTTGTTAAATAGTACAACTAAAATTGGTGATACTGATGTCATTCAAGGCAATGGACGTTGTCAACCATTTATTTATTGTGTTGACATTTTGTGGGATTGTCAACTTATGGATTGTTTTTTTTTTTTTTTTTTTTTTTGGGGGGGGGGGGGGGGGTGTTGAGCAGGTTTCAAGATATGGTACTAAGCTGCAGTGTACTCAATACAGAGGCAATTATCAAGCCCAAGAATACTGAATGCCTACCTGAAATTTTGGTAAATGGATTAATTATAAAACCAATATTGCATAATTCTGGTTTATACTGGTAAACACTATTCGTTCCTTCCAAAAGGGGCAGCACCCAATCCAATCAGTCTTAGTCCCATTTCTTATTCATACAGGTACTGGTTCTCTGATTTCATGACTTTATACAACAAAAAGTGTTGTCCATTAATTCTTCCCTTTTTTTTTTGAAGATTGTAGTAGAAAGGTGATGAGGGTTGAGATAACCGACCACGTATGACACGTACTGGTGCTAGTCCTTCTAGTATGTACATGAAAATCAAATTGCTTCATCGATCTCTGATCAGTGCAAAGTCGCATTTCGTGTTTGGGATTGATGAGTACAGCAATACCCAGCTGAAGAAGTTAAATTGGAATGTATTGGTACCTGCTTCTGTTGCGAATTCTATTAACGATCATGAATTATGTGTTTCATGGCTGTTGATAGTAGCTTACCATTCTTCAACTGATATCTACCTCCGCTGTATCGATCTCTGAGAGTTGTTCAAATTCAAATTACAACATTTCCTTCATTTTTTTGAAGTTAGGAGACTAATTGCCTGCCAAGCAAATTATACTGATAAAATGAAAAACATACAGAAAGGAGTTACAAGATAGAAAGTAACATGGAGCATTATTTTCCTACAAAAAGAAAACGAGAATTTAAATTACATTTCCAACGCATGATATACATGCATGGTATGTTCAATAATTTTGGTCTTTTTTATCATTTCTGGATCCTATTCAATTCAAATCAATTAATTTCTACATGAAGGAGCCAACAAGTACTCTATGCGCTGTACTATTGACAAAATAGAGTACTGTTGACAACCCCACAAAATGTCAACACAATAAATAAATGGTTGTACTATTTGGGAAAGAAAAAAATATAATCAGTCAAATGGGAAACATTTCAGTACAGGCATGTCTTATTTATACTAAAGCGGAATTGTTATGTAATATGAAAATAGCTAGTTTAAAAACGGTATGGCGATTGAAAAGCTGGTTATAGGTGGCCATGTTATTACATGACTATAATTAAGTAGTTGCTTTCTATCTAGAGAATTGTCTTCTCTCGTTAAAATAAAAATAAAAATAAAAACTGGGAGCTGATACAAATATCATAATTGATAATGTCATTAATATTGACTTTATTATTTATATTAAATAAATTATTAATTTATTATTCATGTTAACGATTTTATTATGTAACTTATTTTGTATGATATTTTTATAATTGAATTAAATGAATCATTATTCATATTAGTGATATTTCAGTTGTATAATAAAAATCCTTAACAAAACAAATATATTACATAATAAAGTTATTAATATAAATATCGTATCAATTATAATATCTCTCTAACATTACCTCTCCATAAACAATACTGCTTATAAAAAAAATAAAAATAAAGAATAACTTCTAAATTAAATTATGAGGAAACAGACAAAAAGAGCTAAAATAAAACAAAGAGGGAAGCAAGCAAGCAAGCAAGAATTGGGTAGATACATATTTCTTTCTTGACTGAGCAAGGGGGCGCGTTGAGGTGTGTGAGAGGGGGCGCCTCAGGGGATTTTCTGGCCTTTAGATGAGGTCACGAGGCGCTTTAAACCAATCTGATCTCTAAATCGCACACAAATGGCTACTCTGCTCCACCATCCATCGTAACCTCTTTTGCGCCGCTACCTCCTCTGCCTCTGGTCGTCAACCTCACTTTGGCAATTGAGTAATTCCATTACCTCATGCGCATTTACAAATAGCCATATGGATGGATCTCATGGTAACTGAAGGAGAAACTTGGGATGACAGTGACTTGCTACAGCATTTCGGAATTCGTATCTGCCACAGGGAATTCGGGCTTCTCCCATGCCGTGTTGCATTTCATAATCTCCTGTGACGCTATTTCGTGTGGGGAAGTTTGTTGCGACTTCTACGTTTAAGACAAAAGGAAAAAATAAATAATTTTCTTTAGCGTAATTTTATAAAACAATAATTGACAATATTTACGCATTCATATTAATTTTATATAAATATAAATATAAACAATTACCTAGATATAATTTTTTTCATCTAATCTAGTGACACATATCTATTTTTAATTTCATTACACAAAGAATATAACAATATGTGGAAGTATGAATAATTAATTTTTAGAAAATTCTCTGTCAGCTATTCATATATGTAATCAATCAAAATAATTGATGTATAGTAAAATCAAGGCAAATTGAAATTATATACCTAATTTAAAAACATTACTACCACTAGAATAATAAACAAAATATCAGAAACATTTGCCGAGTTATAATACAATATCGTTATGACACTTAATTATTAGTTTAATGTATATATCGTATTTAGCACTTGATTTTTTTTAAAATTAACACTAACTAGTCAGTCTTGAATCTTGATGAGCTACTAATCAAATTTGGTAGCTTATTAATATGATTCGGCGGTAATTTGACACTCGAGAGCATAAAATTCCAATCTCATAAGCTATTTAATTACAACTCTTTTCTACATTTTATGACCAAACAGCCACCTAATCATTCCGGTCAGCTAATTATTGCAACCATTAATGGAAATAATATACATGAGAAATTATGAAACTTCATACTTCATGCAAGCTTCAGAAAATTTTAAATTACTAAAAATTGCAATAGTTTGTATTTAATAGCAACTAGTTGAATATCAATGACATTCAAATCATAAGAAATTGATATTTTTTTAAATTTTTACAATTTTTTATTTGATTTAAAGAAGTGTTATCAGGATATAATTTCTTTGATATAAATGTTTCAAGACATATTGTAAATATAAGAAGTTGTTAATGAAATCCAACCCAACAGATAAATAGAAAGTGGAAGTTTATGTAAAAATATAATAATGACTTATGTAGACTTAAGACTGAGTTTAGTAGCAGTACCTTTTTATTAGAGAGTTTGAGATTTCCATGTGATTAAGTTTGCAACACGGTAGCTGCACAGAATTTGTTACAGAAGAAATCAAAGAGAACCTGCTCTATATGATACCGCCCCTGGTTGAATGAAACGCCAGTTCGTGACTTCTGATATTTTATTTATAAAAAAAATTTAATGACCGACGCTTCAGTAGTTTTTAAATCCTCTGATATCACTGACTCTCAACAAAAATCTATTTTTGAGTTAGATCCAGAATTAAGCTCTGATACCCCTAGATGCACACTATATAAGCACACACCTAGACCACCAATATCAAGCATGCCAACCACGCGACAGCAAAACAGTTCTCTCTAAAACCTCTCAACAAGAGCTCTCTATAACTTCAAAATAATTCCGAGAATTAGGTCCAACCAAGACTATGACAACCTCTATTCACAATGCACCATTTAGAGATTTGAACAGCCGTTCTGACTCGCCGGCACGCAGTTGCAACTTCTCTTCCTTTAACTCATCAGCACCTTTCAATAATCGTCAGAATGTCGATTCGTTCGACAACGACTCGGATGAAGAAGAACTAGATTATAAATCCCTTTATGGCAGCAACCTGCATAATGTCGAACCATCGATCCATGACCCAAGAGACGAGCGCACATTGGACTCATGGATCAAGCGCAACCCTGCCTTGATTCGACTCACCGGCAAGCACCCATTCAATTGCGAACCGCCATTGTCACGGCTCATGCAATATGGGTTCATCACTCCAGCACCACTTCACTATGTACGTAACCATGGATCAGTGCCACGGGCTGATTGGTCCACATGGACTGTGGAGATAACAGGCCTGGTCAAGCGCCCCGCCCGGTTCACCATGGACCAGCTGGTGCACGACTTCACCCCTGTCGAAATACCAGTTACGCTGGTGTGTGCTGGGAACCGACGCAAGGAGCAGAATATGGTGCAGCAGACTGTGGGGTTCAATTGGGGCCCTGGTGCCATATCTACATCAGTCTGGCGTGGGGTCAGACTATCTGATGTATTGAGGAGGTGTGGCACAATGAATCGAACAAATGGGGCATTAAATGTTTGTTTTGAGGGGTCGGATGAGTTGTCTGGTGGTGGCGGATGTAGGTACGGTACAAGTATCAGGCGAGAGGTGGCAATGGATCCAGCTAGAGATATCATGCTTGCTTACATGCAAAATGGAGAGATTCTTTCACCTGATCACGGCTTCCCGGTTCGAGTCATAGTTCCCGGGTTCATAGGCGGTCGAATGGTGAAGTGGCTCAAAAGGATTATTGTTACTACACAAGAGTCTGATAGCTATTACCATTACAAAGATAACAGAGTTTTGCCTTCTCATATTGATGCAGAATTAGCCAACGCTGAAGGTAAATATATATGCTCCCCTTTTTGTTTCATTTTCTTTTTAGCTAATTACTTAAAAATTTTAATTATTTCAAAGCTAAAGATGATGTTTTTTTTATTATGAAGCATGGTGGTACAAGCCGGAATATATCATTAATGAGCTTAACATCAACTCGGTTATTACAACTCCGGGGCATGACGAAGTTCTCCCTATCAATTCATTGACCACTCAAAAGCCATTCACCATTAAAGGCTATGCATATTCTGGTAAGCATCAGTACTACATATCTTTAATTGAGATTCTAGACATATATATATATATATAGTTCAACAAAGACAATATATGATGAGATACGTTTTTTTGTAATTTATTAGGAGGTGGTAGGAAGGTGACAAGGGTAGAGATAACACTTGACGGAGGCGAGACGTGGCGGGTGTGCACCCTCGACCATCCCGAAAAGCCAACTAAATATGGAAAATATTGGTGTTGGTGCTTCTGGCAATTGGAAGTAGAGGTGCTGGATCTGCTTGGTGCAAAGGAGGTGGCTGTTCGTGCATGGGACGAGTCTCTCAATACCCAGCCAGAGAAACTCATCTGGAATGTTAAGGTATGAAATTATCCCCAAATTAATAAAAGGGAAATTTTCTTCATTTGATCCCTAAACTTTCTTAAAAAAATCAAATTAGTCTATAAATTTTTATTTATACTAAGTTGGTCCTTGAACTTCTTGAAAAAAATCAAATTAATCCTTGAATTTTTTAAGAAAAATCAAATTGATCCTTAAACTTTAAATTATATCAAATAAGTTCTTAAACTTTTGAAAAAATATATGTTTTAGTCCCTGAAATTTTTCAAAAGAAATCATATTGGTCTCTGAACTTTTATTTTCATTTAGAGATGTCAATTCTTCGTCTAATCTAATGAGCTGACCTTATCTAACACAACATGATTCAATATGGCTGGTGAAAATTGAATTGGATACACGTCTAAAGTTTTTTTTCTATCTCAAACACTTGAGTCATGTTGGATCCGACCCGTTTAAAAAATAATAAAATAATATTAATCTGATCCATTTGGTTTCTTTTGAAAAAAATTCAATGACCAATTTAATTTTTTTGAAAAAATTCAAGGACTAAAAAATACATTCTGTCAAAAGTTTAAAGACTTATTTGATGTAATCTAAAGTTTAATGGTCAATTTGATTTTTCTAAAAAGTTAAAAAAACCAACTTGATTTTTTTTAAGAAGCTCAAGGACTAACTTAGTACAAATTAAAATTTAGGACTAATTTGATTTTTTAAGAAATTTCAGGGACCACATGATAAATTTTCCCTTAATAAAACAAAGAAGCAAATAATCAGAAAATTAGATAGAATGTAGTAAAGCTATTGATACCACTGAAGTTGTAAGCAAACTGAGTTTCTAACAAAACTTTAAATAAACTAAAATCATTTTGCTCATAGTAATTAAATTAGCAAAAACAAAATAATTTTCTTACCATAATCATCCTAACATAGGAATTAACTAGCAAGGATGTACTGGTATCCAAGAAGACCGGTTTTATGCACACAAGTAGTACCATGTCAATATAAAGATATGATTAATTGACGGGTTTACTGGTCTTATTGTGATGTTTGATCTTTAATTTAATGAATTTAAATATATCCTACAATAAAAACACTAATGGCTTGCTTTAAATGTGCAGGGAATGATGAATAATTGCTGGTTTCGAGTTAAATTCAATGTGTGCCGGCCCCACAAAGGAGAGATTGGTTTAATGTTCGAGCACCCCACGCAGCCTGGCAACCAAGCTGGTGGATGGATGGCTCGTCAGGCACACCTTGAAACAGCTGAGAGTGCCCAATCTCTAAAGAAGAGCATGTCTGCTCCCTTCATGAGCACCTCTACAACACAATACAGCATGGCTGAGGTGCGGAAGCACTCCAGTAGAGACTCGGCATGGATCGTTGTCCATGACCAGGTTTACGACTGCACAAGTTTCCTTAAAGACCACCCAGGTGGTGTAGATAGCATATTAATAAATGCCGGGACTGATTGTACTGAAGAGTTCGACTCCATCCACTCTGACAAGGCAAAGATGCTGCTTGACATGTACCGAATCGGTGAGCTTGCAGCCTCAGACGACAGTTCTGACCATTTGAACCTTATGACCATAAGCGAGAATTCTAAGATTTCGTCTATAGCACTTGCCAACCCACGGGAAAAGGTTCGATGCACACTTATGTATAAGAAAGAGATCTCACACGATGTCCGCTTGTTCCGTTTTGCACTGCCATCTGCCAACCAGGTACTCGGCCTTCCGGTTGGCAAGCACATTTTCCTCTATGCCACAATCAATGGCAAGCCATGCATGCGCGCTTACACACCGACCAGCCCGGTTGACCAAGTCGGGCATTTTGATCTTGTGATAAAGATCTACTTCAAAGGAGAGAACCCAAATTTCCCAAATGGAGGTCTCTTGTCGCAGCATCTTGAATCTCTTCCTATCGGATCGACCATGGACATCAAGGGCCCGGTTGGTCATATAGAATACACCGGCTGTGGAAAGTTTGTGGTCAATGGCAAGAACATGTTTGCAAAGCGGCTCGCTTTAATCGCAGGTGGAACCGGAATTACACCGGTGTACCAGGTTATCCAGGCAGTGTTATGCAACCATCCTGAAGACAAAACTGAGATGCACCTGGTGTACGCAAACCGAACAGAAGATGACATACTATTGAGGGAAGAGCTGGATCGATTGGCCGGGGAGTATCCCGACCGGCTCAAGGTTTGGTACATCATTAGTCGGGTCAAACGGGAAGAAGAACAGTGGTGTTACAGTGTTGGATATGTGAATGAAAGCATCCTCCGGGAGCATGTACCTACTGGTGGACCCGATACGGTTGCGCTGGCCTGTGGGCCCCCTCAGATGATCAAATCGGCGGTGCTGCCAAATCTTGAGAAGATGGATTACGACCTTGCAAATTCTTGCTTTGTATTCTGAGAATCAGCTGCAGCCAGTTACTGTATATGTCAATGTATTGTTGTATGATAGAGGTTTTTGTTGTAGTTAATGCTTGTACCAGAGCAACAGTGTCTTTTTTGAGGGAATAAATGTATAAATTTAGACCAATCAGTAATGGATTGCTAGTTTCGTTCTAAAAGCGTATATTTATAATTATAATTAAGAATATTGTTTGCATGTCATTATTATCTTCGCCTTAAATCCCTTCACTGTTTTCCAATAAAATCGTCACCTATGCTTTGGCATATATGAAATCACTAATTTTTCTGCTTGCACCGTAAAATTTTTAAATGAAATTAAAATCTTTTCTGCTCTGGCATATATGAGATCAATAATTTTTCTGCTTGCACCATAAAATTTTTAAATGAGGGATAAATTAAAGTCAGAGGTGTTCATGGACTGAAAAGTATTATCCGGAAAAAAGAGGGACCAAATCTGCAAATTTCCCCAAAACCCTTAACCCTCCCCCCTCCCTTTCCTTCGTCAGTCTCGTCTCCTCTCTCTCAGGTTTCTCTACCAGCTGCGCCTCCGTTACCTCCTTCACGAGCCTCTTCTTCGCCCAAACCGTGCCGGAGTAGACAACGAATCAGAGTCACCTCCAATCGATTGAGAGAGAGAGAGGGAGTGTAAAAATGGGGAAGATGCCTCCCTCTATGCGATCTGCCAAGTTCCCTCTATCCGTCCTCAAATCAACATCTTCCTCTCCCCCTTCCCCTTCCTCCTCCTCTATGCCCCATCATTTGGCCATGAAATCCAAATCGAAGCTTAAACCGAAGTCTCCAAACCCGAACCCGAATCCGCAAGCACCCAAGCCTTCACCGAACCTGTTCTCCTCGCCTTCCCTCTCCTCAGCCATCTCCACCTCCAGCTCTCTACTCTCTCGTCCCTCTCCCCCTTCTCCCAGTTCTCTCCTTCAATCCTTTTGCCTCGCTGGCGCCACGTCAGCGGACGCCATCTCCTTCCTCAACCACCTCTCCAGTTCCACCTCCTTCACCCCTGACAAATCCACCTTTCACACTCTCTTATTCCACTGTATCTCTTCCTCCCGTGACATCTCTCCAGTCCTTCGAGTGTTCCACCTCATGTCGCAATCCAACCACCCGCCTGATGCTGCCTCACTGGACTTATCCATCCGAGCTCTCTGCTCTAATCCCAAATCACCACGACTGGACGATGCTTGTTCCCTTATTCTGAAATCACCTGTTAAACCGGATGCATACACTTATAATTTCTTGATTCGTCGCCTTGCCAGGTATCAGCCTATGAGCTCTGTGAACCATTTCATCGAACAGGTTAGAAGCAAGCTATCTATCCAACCTAATGTTGTAACCTATACGATTTTGATTGATGCATGGTGTCGCGATGGCAACCTACGTGAGGCTATGAGGCTTGTCGCATTGTTATCTGATAATGGGTTCAAACCTGATGCTTATGTCTACAACACAATCATGAAGGGGCATTGTATGCTTGATGATTGTGGCGGGGTCATGGATGTGTATAATAAGATGAAAGATGAAGGGGTTGAGCCTGACCTTGTTACATACAATACACTTTTGTTCGGGCTGTCAAAAGCTGGCATGATGCATCAAGCAAAGAGAATTCTAGCGCTCATGGCTGAATCAGGTCACTTTCCAGATGTGGTCACATACACGTCTTTGATGAATGGCATGTGTAGAAGAGGTGAAGCCACGGAAGCACGTGCACTTCTCACCGAGATGGAAGAGAAAGGATGTACACCTAATGAGTGCACGTATAATACATTAGTCACGGGTTTGTGCAAGGCACAGTACTTGGATGAGGCAATTGAGCTGTTCCGGGTCATGATTACTAAGGGGATGAAAATGGATGGGCCCACATATGCATCTCTTGTGAGAGTATTATGTCGAGCAGGCAGGATTTCGGATGCCTACGAAGTGTTTGATTTTGTGATTGAGAGCAAGAGTTTGCCTGAGGTGTCAGCTTACACTGGACTTGAGAGTTCGATTAAATGGGTCCAGAAAAGGAAACCTTAATCTATATCTTGGTAAGTTCTATCTGACCTTCTGTCAGATTATTTGTCATATCAAATTTCCAAATGTCAGTTCAGTTAAGTCTGGTTTCAAGTTTAAGTGGATTTTTTACATGAGTGTTGAGCTCTGATTTCAAGTATAAAGCATGGGCAAGCCAATTTTTTTAAAATACGGCCTGCTAATTTCTGTCTATAGCTCGCCTGATTGGGGTTTAAAATTTTTTATCCGTTTCTTGCAGCTACCCCCAAAATGGAACTTTTACAGCATTAGGTTGAGAAAGGATTGCAAGCCAGATGTACCAGTGAAGTATTGGAATGATTTATTTGTGGGTCAGCATCTTTTGCTATATCTCTGGTCTCTCCATCTTCACATTTGAACAAATGTAGCAGTTTTGTTCTGAAGTTCTATACAGTTTTTTTTATTTAGCATTGAAATGTTGTTTTGTATTGTCATTTTTGTACGTTATAGAGAACAGAAGTGAAAGGGCACAAAGGGATCTTCATAAGAAGGACTGCCAACTGGCATATCATTGACTCATTGTCAAGTTTGGATTGGAAACACCAATCCAGCATGCATGTCTCAGTGGCTTTTTATTTTTTGCTGGCTAGTAAAAAAATGGAAAATTATGTGCTATTTATAATAAGATATACTAGAATTTTGTAAAGAACCTAGTGTAATGTTATTTTCCACTAAATTGAGTCATTACTGGATTCTTTTTTGTTTCTCTTTTGAAATATCTGGTAAGATTCTTGATGAGAGCGTGGCGACTGATGAAAAGAAAGTTCAAGAACTGTGAGGTTCAGGTATTGTTTCTTTCTTTATTTGCGCGTGTCATAATGTTTCCATTTCTCTGACTCCTCTATGTGGCTATTTTCTAGTAATTAAGCAAGTTTCAACAAGAAAAAAGGTTGGGAAAGGACCAATAGAAAGTATAAATCCTTAGTACACATGCACAAACCAACGAATCTTGTGGACTAACAAAAATAAAATACGTCCGGTGTAAATATGTAACAACACGTTACATAATCTCTTTCTTTATATTGAATACTCAAACCTCGTGTGCTGAAGTATCCATGGTTGGTTAATTTGTTCTCCTCGATACCAAACACTGGCAAAGTATGAATTTATGAGGGACCACTGATATATTTTCAAATTTCAACCCTAGTCAATGAACTCGTATAGCTCTATCACCTCATCATGCTCTTCCAAGTATCTTAACCGAGTTCTTGGTGTCCCATAATATTTATAATTTTTATCGTTAACATTTCAAATCTAAATTTCAAATGAAAAGTTGAACGTTGATTTTTGTTTAACTATTATAATATTATATTAGTAAATTTTTTAATTCATTAATTCATTGTGTTTTGTACACATGTCGTAAATGCAAAATGAAATGGTTTAAATTTTTTAAGTACAATTTTAAATAAATTCACAGAGTTCTGCATTTATTTGGGTGGAAATCTTTTGACAACTATTATTTGATAACTTTGGTAATAAATTTTGAAATAATTCCAAAGAAAATCTTAAAAATAGAAAAAAATTTATAAACATATATTTCAACTTATAGATTGATTGTGTTTCAAATTTATATAATTTAAGTATTATTTGATACTCCATCAAAAGCCATCAAAAATTACATGATATTTATAACGGTCCATATTTAACGGTCTTAGATGGAATATCGAATAACTCTTAAATTATATAAAATTTGAAACATAATCAATCTATAAGTTAAAAAATATATTTGTCAATTTTTTTCTATATTTGAGAATTTTTAAAAATTATTTAAAAATTAATTGTTAAAATTGTCAAAATAATAGTTGTCAAGAGATAACCTCCCTATTTATAATTGTAAGCTTAAAGTACAAAACATTCTAAGGAACTAGGTAGACTAAGCTCAAAGTACAAAAACAAAAGAACAATGAAAAAAGAGTAATAACTGACACCTCTTATTTGTCGGCCGCATTAAATGTATTTATATATTTTTAAATAGTATTTGTATTTGATGATAAAATGTTTTATTTTACATTATGATGAATTAAAAAATTTGAAAGTTATATTTTTATTTAATATATACTTAACCTAAATTTATGATATTTAGAAAAAAAATAAATATTTTTTATATTAAATATAAATACTTATAAAATATAATATATATTAAATAGAAATACTTTTAAGATGCAACTAAAAAAATGTAAAACAAGATATATAAAAATAATTTCTGAAAAGGATAACCGAACTAATTGTCAATTTCTCTCATTAATGTAACAAACTAGAATGAACTGTATGTCTAATACAGTGGTGATAGGTCTCGTCTCTCTGTGAAAAGACGCATGTTCAAATTCCATAAAAAACATTTAAAAAAATAAATGTAAGAAGAACCTTATATAAAAAAAAATGTAACAAATTAAAAAGTCTTCCTTTTCACCCTCTGTTTTCTTTTTTAATTTGCCTCCACCATGAAATGGACCGCACTAATTAAAATTTATAATTCTAAAATAGGTTGCACATGCTGCCAATCGATTTCAAGAAATACTTCTGAATTAAATAATTAAAAAATTCGCCAAAAGAATAGAAAAAATCTCAAAGGGTGAAACTAGCAAGCAGCTTCTTTGCACCTTTGTTTAAGAAAATTCACACAGTAAAGTAATAAAGTGACTTACTCTTAACATTCTCAACACTTATTTGAGCCAAAGGAATTTGTGCCATTGTAAATGAAGTATTTCTCAGGATGCCAATTCAACGAAATCAAGGTCTTGATCAAAAAAGAAATTTCGCTTGGGCCCCTCTATTTCACCTTTCAATCCATCACAGACACGGAGTCAAAACCTAAATCTCGATTATACTCCGCCTTTTTCTTACCCACTAACCAGGCTACCCTATATTAGAATGCCATTTAGTTAACTTACTGGTTAAGAAAATACAAAAGAATAAAGCTACTCCATTAACTCCCTCAATTAAAACCAAAAAGATGTCATTTTTCTTCGTATATTTTTTTTATTAAAACCTGTGGGTAAATTATATTTATTTACTCTACTAATCTAGACATGATAGCATATTGAACTATTATAAAAATTCGTATAGCTGAAACATAATATGTATATGCATGATAGCATAAACTAAGGTAATATGTATAGTGATGATTCAATTTTATTACCAACTATGATATAAGATAGTTGTGTTTAATTACATTTGCATTTGATGAGGGAAAATTCAGAGCTATTTTTACCTTCTGATTAATCAACAGTATTTTTTTCCTATCCTTTATCCCTTAAGACTTTGCTTCCGAGTTTGAGAAGGAAAAAAAAGGGAATGAAAGAAGATAGGCGGAAGTTAATTTTTTTATACCTCAAATTAAAGAGAGGAATAATTGTTGGGAAAATGAATAGAATGATTCTTTTCATTTCTCTTCAATTACTTCTTTTAATTTCTAAAAACTAAATCTGGGAGCAAAGTGAACAATGATTTTCCCTCCTCTCTCCATTAATTCTTTTTGGAACATATCTTAATTGAATTAATTTTATGTTCTTTAAATTAATTGGAATGTAGAGGAGGTGACTATACCGGGCACTGTTTTGGATAACGGTATTTTCTCTCCACACACTCTTTCATATTTTTTATGACACAATTATCCCTCATTCCTTTGGTCTATTATATTTGTATTTTCTAAAGCCCTTGTTCCTCCAATTTTAGAAGATTTATTTTAACTAATTATCTTAGAAAAAAAATTATTTATTTTACTTTAACAACCTGAAAAGTATAAAAAAAAGAATTTTACCTCAACAATATGACAAGTATTAAAAAGAATATTTTCAATATATATATTTTTTTAAATTAGACAGATTTCTTTGAAATCAAGTGTGATTAATCATCATAGCATATTTTTGAATCATGTAATAAGAATATTTTCAGCACATTATTCTAATTTTTTATTCCACATTCATTTTTGTTAATAAATTTTGTTGAATTGCTTGCTACAGTACACTTTTCTGTGCATTTTGATTAGGCATTATTGATAATGTTATGCAACTTGTATTAAAAAATGCATCATATTTGAAAATACTAATGTACATAATTTTAGAATTTCTCAACTGGTTTTTGCAAATCAATAAATCTTTGTAATTAAGGTGATTTAATAAAAAGTTTAATTGGGGTACTTTCGGAAGATACAAACTTAATTAAAATAAAATAAGTCAGGGGTAATTCTGTCATAAGAAGTTTGGAAGAGTGTTCTCAGAGAAATTAGCGCTGCCCGAAGCAGCACCCGAATGTACCTCCCCTCCCTCCCCAATGAAGTTGTGGTCACAACCATAATTCCCATCAGACGCTGCAAATCAAAAGTCTTCCTGACCGTTCTCTCCCTCTTTGTTCTTACTTTCTTCCGAGATTCCTTTTGTTGCGTTCGCATCTACCATGAAACCCCTCGCACGCTGCACGACGCCATCTCCGATTCCCCCGCTAAAAAGCACCTCCACAAGCCCCCCGCCGCACGCTGGAAACGGCGATCTCGCCACAGAAATTCCCTCCGAGTGCAACGGTTACCGAGGAGATGAAGAGAATGACGCCTTTGCGGCGTCTCCTTCCTCTTCTTCCGCTGCCTCTCTAAGCTCTCGCCGAGTAGTCAGGAGACGTGTACGGACGAGGGTCAGGCCTCGAGTTCTGTGGGCCACCCGTGGCAGTGCGCATGACGATCTTGCCCTTCCTCTTGGGATGTCATTCGCCGCTGTTTTATCTCAGGTTTTTAATACTTGCTTCGCTCTATGAGCGATTAGGGTTTTCCATTTATATTCCCAAATTGAATTTAAGATTGGCTATTTTTGCTTCCTTCCCCATCTCTCACTATAATTCTTTCCAAAAATTAACTCATGTTTATGTCAGGCTAATTTAATTGCAAATTTCACAATTAAATTCCAGACAAATAAACAAGAAAGAAGCAAAAACATCAAAGTATGAGAAATAAATTGGTACTCACTGTTTATATCCTTCACGTCGTTTTCAAGTGGTTAATGTGGGTAGTTCTTTTTTCTTTGATTTTCAGGTCATGAATAAAAATAAGCAAGGACGGAGAACATCTTTAGATCCCTTTTCCAGGGTACTTTAATTGCTACCTCTGCCAAATAAAGTTCCTTTTTTAGCTCTAAGATTTTCTTTCTGACCCTCTCGTCTATATCCCTGCAGATGTGTACTGCTGCCGTGAAAGAGTCTGTAACTAATGTAAGTCCTTTCATATCTTTCCTCAATCTTTATGCTGGTTCCAATACCAGATACTGGTATCTATACTGAGTCTGGTTGCTTGGTGTGGTGTCCAGCTCGTGGCTTCTATACTAAGTCTGGTTGACTGGTCTGGTATCTGACTTATGTCCTAGCAGGTCATGAAATCAGAACCAGACTCATTGGGTCAGTTGGGTTGACTGCTTTTGGAGTTGTCAACTAAATTGGACTGGCGTTTTTACCTACATTTAGTAGCAACTATTGGACTAATAGGATATTATTGTTTTTATTTAAACAGAACCATATAGATATAGTTAATTGCAAAGGCAACCATGTCATTCTGATCCACCAGTCCCTGACCTGAATTCAACCCTCGAATGCAATTGATTTGCCTTAACTGAGTTGAGGTGGTCCTGGTCGACAAGATGGGCTGGGTCAACAAATTACTAGCCCTTTACAGCTATTAGTACCAAGTGGTTCGACTATCTTGATTATCTTCTTTCTCTTCCCCTTTTATGCTATTACATCTAAACATGTTTCTTCCATTTAACAGATATATGGCGATAAATATGATCATTTCATGAGAAATTTTGAGAATTCATTTAGAAGCACATTACAGACACTCCATCTTATAAGCCATACATCCATCCCGGACCAACAAGAAAGCACGTCTTGCACCCACTTTGACAGTGATGATAATGTCAATATCTCAAATCACTTCACGGAATACTCTCATGTTATTTCAGATCCTTCCGTGGGCCCCACAACAAGCACCCAAATAATCCTGCACGGTAACCTGAACAACCAATTATCAAACATTTCTAGGAATAGCAGCCAACAAAATCATGAAATTAATCAGCATATTATCACCACATTGGAGAGATCAGTGACTGAGCAGGTGCGCTCTAACAACCTAAAGGAGTTCGAAATGGGTCTAATTATGAAAAAGCTGGAGTTGAAAAAGTCTCAGTTGGAGCTTAGTTCATACTCGCACATGCTGGAGCGGGTTAAAATGCGAATGGGAATGGCAAAGGCTATGTTTAGAGAAGAAAAATTGAAGAATCAGATGCAAGATGCACGATTTTCAGAGCTTGTGAAGACCTTTATTGATGTGCTAATTACTGGGTTGATAATTATGTTAGTTTGCTTCGGTTATGGCACCTATGTTTTCTCATACCAGCGAATTACAGAGTTTACCGAGTCATGTTCAAACATTTCTAAGGTAATTAGCTGTTATTTTCTCTTGTATTGGTAATGATATCATTTTTTCTCTGGCATGATTTGTTTATGACTGCTACTGCTTGTACTGGTATATGCCATAATGAATGCTGTTAAATAATATTGACGTCTGTTAAAGGAAATATTGATGTCTCATGTTAACGTTACCTTCTTTTTCAGGGATCGAATTCATGGTGGGTTCCAAAACAGGTGTCCTATTTCAATTCAGGATTGCTCTTTTTGCGGTGCCATGTAGTTGCCCTAACCCGGCTTGGTTTTGGCATTATAATGTTTCTCGCGCTAGCTTGGTTAATCATCCAAAAGTCATCTGTGGTGGGACCAAACATGCCGATCACATTTAATGTTATGTTACTAGGTGTATTTTGTGGCTTTTTTGGGAAATTGTGCGTGGACGCACTAGGTGGGAATGGCCTTTGCTGGCTCATTTACTGGGAAATGCTGTGCCTGATTCATTTTCTTGTAAATGCATTTCCATCTACCATTTACCGCTTGCTTCATGGGCCTGTCAGTGTTTCTCAAGGGATAGAGGTTGTAAAGAGGCCTTATTGGATTGGGAGGTACATGTTATATGTGATTCTGTTGCTTATTCTGCCCTTGTCGGCTGGGCTTCTACCGTTTGCTCCAGTTTTTGAATGGACGGAACACTTGAGGGAGAAAATAAGACTAATGAATGTAGGTGAAGAAGCCGAGCTTTAAGATTTTCAGCATGCCTGTTTGTATAGATGCAGTTTTTATTTATGGTGCTTAAAACTGGGAAGGAGACCGGAGTTTCAGTGGTGGCTTTTGTTTTTGTGGATATATTTAAATCTGGATGCTAATGTTATCTCCCTGAAGGCTTCCAGTTCTTTTAGTTGAGATGTGTGAGAGTTACATCTGTTTTTATTTTTTTTTATTTGAGATGTGAGTTGTGTGGCATTGGAGATGGTTTGACTATTTTTTTTAGTGTAATTTGTGTTTTCACGTTTGTAAACGTATATTATTGTAAAATTATACTCCATTATCTTCAGCATCATATATTGTGTGCCGATATTTTGTACTAAAATAATTCTTAAGGGAAAATAATTTCAAGCATATGCATTACCCCAAAAAATTAGCATAGGAATTGAATAATTGAAGCACAAAAGATGAACAACTTCACAATTTCCAGAACATGTTTTGTTAATCAATACACAGCAATGAAGCAAAAGTACACTGCAGAAGATAGAAATGAGAAATGCATCCTTTTTCTTTTTATCCTGTGCAAGCTTTTGTTACACGGATACATAATTTTCTCGGTGTAAAGAAGTAAAATGAAATAATCTACAACATACACAACAAATTGACTCTACTGGTCGGGTTAAAGGGGCTGTCCCTGTATTTTTGTGATAAACATAAATCAGTAAATTAATCAGAGAAACCTACATATATATTATGATGCTCTGTGTTTCTCCTCCTGACCCAGCTAACACAGCAGGACCTTCATGAGGGTCCCACAAACCCTAAACTGCCCCTACTCCTTCGACGCCTCCGTCTGCGCCTCTCCACACCTCTCCCATGACCCATAAACCCATTCACAACCTCCGTGCTGTCATCAACATCATCATCGTCATCTCCGTCATCATCATCATCACCATCCAGTGAATATGCATTCGCCAAATCAGAACCACTGTTCCCAGTAGCAGGTGTAAGACCAAACCCAGTTCCTTCTTCTCTAGTCTCACCATTATTATGAAACCTCATTAATCGTGCCCCTTCTCTCAAAAAGAAATAAAGTATACTCCTATTAACACCCCTTCTCCCCTCGTCCACACCGGCCAGGTCACCAGCCTCATTGCCAAGTGGGCTCTCCTCATCATAACCATCGTCATCATTATCATCATCACTCTCACCCATTTCAATAACATAATCTCCAAAGACAACAGCACGAGGCATCGATGAACGAATTGTACTAATCACATCCTGCCTCTCTCTCTCATGCTCCAATGTTCGCCATTTTTGCTCCATATCAGGATCCACCTCATGTGGCTTGGCCGAGGGATGCTCAGTTTTGACATGCTTGCGCAACTCCCGGTAAGAACCCACAAAGGAGCACCCCTCTTGCATGCAAGTTCGTCTCTTATTATCGAGGTACTTACGTGCAGACTCCACCACGGTCCAACCCTTGACCTGGCCCCGGCAGAGTGGACATGTTAACTTGAGTGAGCCTGGTTTCTCAGAGCTAGTCCAGGTTTGCGAGTCAAGTCCACAAGACTTGGAGGAGGCCTTCTTGAACTGGTCAAGACAGTTGGAGTGACGAAAGCTGGTACCACACATATAAGGCCGGCAACCCTTTTCATGCGAGGAACATAAAAGGAGTACTGCATTATGGGGGTACTCCATGCAAACCGAGCAGGTGGCATCTTCCCAGTCACAACGCTTCTTCTTATGTGAGATTGCACTCTTCAGAGTCTGTGCAGAATTGATTGGCTTGGCAGCTTTAAAACGGTACAATGGGATACCTGGGTACGAGGCCGATCTGATGTGGCGACCTGCAAGTCTGCGGCTTCTTGGAATCCTTGCCATCTTCTACAATGGGAAAGAATAATAAGAATGAGATTGTCTCAACATACTGGAGTATATATCGCATTGGACAAAGACAAACTGCTATCGCACGAAAATCAAAATGATAATAGGTTGATACTTAATGTCCCCAAATGCTAGGAAGAAAGAATTCAACATGGGATTCAAATCAGAACCTAACAAGTACGGAACCAACCCACATACTGGTACGGCAAGGACATTTACAGCATAAAGCATTCTATTTTGTCAATTGTGGGTCATCAGAATAAAATAAAATAATGCTCCTCAGTTTTTACATTCTTCACAACAGAATAGAGGAGTTCCTAAATAGAAATCAATTCTGACACCTCAATTTCACAAAAAAGGATCCATCACTAGCCCAAATATAGTTCTGTTCTCTTTTAATTATCAGATCCGAGCATCACAACTTCAGCAAACCAAAGTTTAGATTGCAAAACTTAATTGACCCACTGACAATAAGAACTTATATAATGCATCAAACAGTGAAATTCCATCAAACCAAACTTACAATTCCCCTTTTGCTGAAAACTATCACACAAGTCCACCATTTCAATATCCCAAAAGAAGAACTTTCAAGAACTCTACACAGATTCAAATAATTTTTCTTCAGAAAATGCTAAGATCTCTCGTTTAAATCGTCTCATCACACCAGAAGGGCAACATTATTACTGGACAGAGCTGAAAATTGAACTTAGATTTCCTCCTCCCTAAAACATTAAACTGATCCAAACTTAACGAACAGCAGCGATCAAATCCTGTAAACAACTGGCAACTGGAGACTTACCTTGTACTAAGGTCTTAAGAATTTTGGATCTCTACGCAACAAGCAGGAGAGAAGATAACAAAAGGGAGATGCTCTCTCCTCACATTTTAAGGGGGGTGACAGAACAAACAAAGTACCCAACTAACCAACAAAAAATTAATATAATACTAAAGTAGAGGCTCACAATTAAACAGTCGATCAACCGAACCCAGATGTGATCTCTCTCCTTCTCTCTCTCTCTCTCTTAACAAACAACAACTCACTAAATTAGTTTAAAAAGCAGAAATTATAAAATAAACCTACAACTAGAGAATAACTCACAGTAAAGAGTAAAGTCACATGCCCAACGATCCCGCGAGCATCTTACATCTAAATCCCCCAGATCTCCCAATCTCAATCCCACGCGAAGGGGCAAAAGAGTAATTTTCACAATAAAGGGAAAAAAAAAAGAAAACAAAGCATCTTTCATTTCATTTCTTTTCCCCCTTTCTCAACTGTACCGTGGTCCCCGTCTTCCCCGATCAGCGATTGAACCAAAACAAATTCAAAATTGAGATCGCAATTGGGGGAGGGAAAACGAAGAGTACCTCTCGGCGTACGGGGGTGCGATAAAAAACGCTCCTGTCACACACTCTGGCGCTATGCTCCGACGCAATCGACACGAGAAAGAAGTTGAGAGAGAGAAATGTTTAGAAATTGGGAGGAGTCGTGTCCACGTTTTATATATAGAGATAGATTGGGAGAGAGCGCAAGAGAGCTGGCTTCCTGTTACGACTTACAGAGAGAGAGAGAGAGAGAGAGAGAGAGGAGATAAGTAAACCCACTGGCTGGTACTGGTCCTGTAGACCTACTCACTGAAGAGATGTAATTTATCTTGGATGGGTCCACGAACAGTGTTTCGAATCTCAGATTCGCGAGTGTAGGAATATTAACAAAGATAAAGCGTCCATGGGGAGTGAGAAATTCTTTTAAACCAGGATCACAAAGATGAAAGAACCACGAAGGTACTGACAGGTGGGGTCGAAAAAACAGATGAACATTATTTCACAGTGCGCCAATAGCATTCAAAATTCTCGCGTCTGTAGGAGAGTCGCGAAAGAATAAAGGGAGCTCTTTGGTGGTTGGGCCATAGTGACGACATCTCGCAAGTCGCGAGGATGAATAAAACTGAAAAATGTTTAAATCGTCTCCAGTACTATCACCAATGGAGGTCTCATTCTTTATCTAATGGGATCCTACATTTCTGGAAGTGCATTTTTAGAGCTCTTTACGACCGTCTGATCGATCTCGCACATAGATTGTTTGGAATCAATGGCGTAGATGCAGCTCGTTGTAAGGGATCACTTTATTTAAGGTGTGCGCAGTGAAGTTCATCATGGGAGCAGGGCAGGTTTGGACCTCTCCAGTTTTCCGGAAATGGAGATCATGATTGACAACAATGTTAAATTTGTTTTTACTGCCTTAATCTTTTTGCTTATTCCCATCCCACCTGAGCGGTCAATATTTCTACCTCGGAAGGTCATCCCTCACGTAAGAATAATTAATTCAAATAAACTTATAATTTGTGAAAAGATTGAAATGCGTCAAATTGTATATTTTAGATTATAAGAAAATTTATCAGACTAATTAGCATAATTAGCATGTAGCAAGAGCTACTTAATAGGATCATTTCGTGCAAGATACCCCTTGTCTAATTATCTCGGTAATTAAAACTATTAAGTTAGCGTCTTCAGGCAGCTAATTCTTTTGGAGGTAGCCAATTAATTGTAGAGTTTTAGAGGAGAATATTAAATTGAATTTGGTTTTGCTATCTAGTACCTACGCCTAGAAAGCAGAAACATAAATAGATCGTGTGTGTCTCTTGCCATTCAGGAAACCGTGTAGCGGTTTGTCTTCCTACGTGACGCCGGATGCTGAACGACTCGCTACACGAACTGGTACATCGTTGGATTAATTTATTTAGATTGAAGGCCTCTGTACAGATATTCTCTATTTTGGGCCTATGGATAGGCCCAATTAATATATGGCAGGGAAACAAAAGAAAAAAGAAACCTAAGAGCAAAATTGGGCTTAAAATCTTTTTTCTTTACATGCTTCATAGATTAGATTGTTTCTAGTCACTACCTTTTCAAAGCTGCTTTGCAATCTGTTATACTAGCATTCTTTTTCTCTTTTTTCTCTTTTTTTTTTGTATGGATATGATGTTATACTATCAATCTTAGAAACTATACTATACTAGTCAGCTATCACGTTCCGCTGCGGTGTATTCGTATATTTTTTTATTTATTAATTTGATATATTTACGTACATATATGCGTTAGTGTTATGTACGGAATATCGTTGTTTAGTGATCATCTTGGTACGGGATGTGCATTAGTAACGTGATACTAATCAACAAAAATAATATTTATCATAAAGTGTAATCTCATATATGATGAGAAAGTAATAAATGGAAAGTAACCATTGACCAGAGAGGAAAGAAGTAGAAAAAATATATATGAAGGATTATTTATTTAAAAAAAATGCAAGGAATATGGTACATAATGTGGAGAAGGAAAAAAGCATTATATTGGATGAACTGTTCAAAGAACTATAGAAATATTGAGCTTCTGTATAAACTGTTCAAAGAATTGTAGAAAATATAATACTCAGTGACCAACTCTCAATATTTATATTATTATAGATATGTTACTTTGTCATTTTTATTCTCTGAATTTTCTAAAGCATATTCCTTGACGTCAATTCATTTTTATGCTAATTTTGCTATTTTTTTTTCATACTTCTTCTCACCTTCCATCAGTAAGTTTGATATTTTAAAGTAATGAACTAAAATTTTTGATATTTAAAATTTTTATCAACCAACATGTTCACTTTCTCATGATATTTCAAAGTAGCAAACTAAGTTTTCAAGTGATTTGCAACTTCGAGTGCTGATACAAAGCCCCCTGTTCTGCCTCGTTATCTTACGATCCCATAGGGAAAATCTCTTCTATAATAATGGAATTGCCAAATATTTTTTATTCTAGTTGGTAAATTTGGGCAGCCCGTAAGAATTTGATTGCAATTATCTCAATGTGTATTGTTTCGGAATATATTGTTTGAGCTAAAGATTTTGTTGTACTGGGTAATTTGTGCAAGAACTAGTAATAGGGAACCTTATGTGTAATCTAAGCACTTTGAGCCTAAGAACTAGTCAAGAGAATTGAGTTTAGTCATAGTATTATATCGTCATTTTTCAGTCTTGGCAGGTGTTTATTTTATTCATTTCTTTTTGTTTATTCTAGTGAATTTAGCCTTGTTATGTTTAGTAGATGCGAAAGTTTATTTTTTAATTTAATTTTAAAATTTGACACTCAAATCTAAAAAGAAACAAGAACCAGCAAATTAAACTTTGACATGTGCAGAAAAAGAAAGAAAAACAAAAGATATCAAAAGTGATACTAAAAAAATAATAGTGATAAAATAATATCTGCATATAATTAAATTATTTACCATGTAACATATTTGATCATTGTAGCTGGATTGAGTTTTCTATTAAACACAAATGCAAACAGTTGAACATGGAAGAAGGTATAACTAGTTAGTTTGAAAAAAGCACCATTGTTTTTCTACCTACTGGCAAGCTTCAGAAAAGAAGGGATAACAACATGTACAAAGATGAGCAAACAACAGTATTTATTAATTTCACAGGCAAATCATATTCCGGTCAGTAGAAAAAATAAGTTATATTATAGTATAAATGCCAACTCATTTGTACCTTCTGGCCTTCTGGGGAAATGTAAGGGGCATTCAATATTTTTTCCTCAGCTTATATATATGACATGATAAGTCTATATATATGAATTAATTCTTTATTTGTTAGCCTTGCCATATAAGCATATATACCTATACAAAAAATTACCCATCTGTAGGTAGGTTTGGGAATGGAATCTTTACTATGGCACGTTGAGATTCGTGTTATTTTCAACAGAATCTATCAAAAGTTCAAAACCAATATCCCTTTAATTGCACAGCAAGGATGTGCAACAAAATTTGCCACACAACAGAAGAGAGGATAATTATAAGCATTTCATAATAGGTCAAACCTCGTGCATGTGGCCAAACAAATTAAATTAATTTGAAGGATCAACTAAGGCTTTATTTATTTGTTTGTTTTCTTTTGGAAGTTAGCAGACCAATATGTGGCAGAAGTAAAAATAGATTGTTTGACTTTCTTTCTTTTTTTTTACTTTTGGGAAAAATTCAGCGTTTAATAGCTAAATCTTCCCAATGTAAGACTAAGATAAATATTGATACTTTCAAAAGCAAAAAAAAAAAACAAAATATAATGAGAATTCGTCTTTAATCTAGTGATTATAATAATAATAATGGTAGCTGTAAAGTCTAATTGAAAGGAAAGAAGAGCAGTTTATAAGTCTGAGTAACTGAATCTCATCTTTTTGTAAAAAAGAGAAAAGAAAAATGATAACAATAATTCTCAGAAATCAAATATACTGAAGACATTTTTATTGATTATTGAAGTTTTCGTGCATGTAATTTATATAAACTTTTACACCGATGACTGAAATCTAATAGATTTATAATCTAGGCAAATATGTTAATTAATGGTGGAGGATTATCTATGCCAATAGAAAGTTTGCAGTAATAAGCCATCAACAAAAATTTGATCTAATGACAAATACAATGTTCTCTGTATGAGAGATCGTTTAATTAGTTGTGATTTTAACATATCATTTGTGACATTGGTCATCGAGGAACTGATAAAACCTTTTACTTATATTATAATAATTAGAGAATCAAAATAATTTACTCATATGCATAAGAAATTAAATTTATTAAGATAAATCTATCTGAGGGTCATGATAACAAATCAAATTTTACAAATTCGTCATCCCCAATAATTAATTACCAGTTATAGTCACTTAATTATCATCAATTATTGAGCGGTTATAATTCTTTGTTATAACTGCATCACCTATGTGCATCCTTTTCTTTGATAAATTAAGTGTTTAGTTTAAACTTTCTTATTATCATTCATAAAAAGAGAAATTAATGATGTACAATTTGTATAGTAAATATAATTTTTTGTAGTAAAACATCCTAAATATAATTAAATGAATGTAAATTCTGGTATGAATAATTTATATGTTAAATAATATAATTTTTTCAATGCATAACATTTGCAAAGCATTAGATTAAAATAATTTCTCTTATCAAAAGTACACTAATTGAAACTTGTGATGACACTGCAAATTACCCTTCTTGTAATTTGTTACACATCTGGCAAATGAAAAGTTATAGAAGTTTCCAATACCTTGGCAAAGTGTACTTACAAACGAATTAAAAAAAAATAATTGCCAAAGCCATGAGAAAATGGGCTTCAGCACTAGATGAAGTCTAATTAACTTTAGCAGAGCTTAATATATAACAATTAATGAACATCTATGAAAAGACTATACGGATCTGTCAGGAGTATCCAAATTAGAAAAATTAAATTTTCGAAGGCCTGAAATCTGACAAAAATAAAATGAAATGAATTTTAAAAAAAATCATACACAATCCTTTAATTAATACACAGCACTAGCTGATTCTTTTCTTCACGAGGATGTGGCGATATCAATTAATTTTGATTTATCAATCAATTCTCCATTTACTGTTACTAACTTTGCTACTACTCTCTCCATTCTCCTTTGCTCCATTTCCATTTCCGTGCTCATTCTTGTTATTATTCATGTATGTGCTTAATGCTGCAGCCACCGCCACCGTCAATTTCGGATTAGGCGGTGCAACTGCAGTTGTACCGACAGTACTACCTTCACTTACCATCTTATCATCTTCATTACACCATAGTCCTTTACTCGAGTTAGTATGGTTCGAGAACGGATTACTTGTTGATCCCCATGGATACTTTAAAGTTGAACCTAGCATGTTGAATGGTTGGTGCAATGCATGTAACGATTGGCTGGAGTTACCGCCTATGTCGAACATGCTAGTAGAGCTAGAGGGACTTGCTAAGGTGGAGATATTAGTTGAAGAAAGGGGGTTTTGAGATGCATGGTTCATCATATAAGGGCTTAGGTAAGACATGTGAGAGAGGTTGTTGTTGGAAATGGAGGAGGATGTTGTACTGGAGAGAAGCATGAAGGTTGCTGCAGCTGAGGTGGTGGAGGCCATGGCAGTCGCACCGACCGGTAATGGATGGTTGTGCGTGCCTTCATATGTTGTTACGAGTATTGACATGTCCTCAAGACATCTTTGGACCTATTAATGTATGCATATGGACATGAGATACATAATTTAATTAATGAATTCATTTATATATACAACATGTTCATAAAGTCAATTGTGCTTTCCTAAACTTTATACAACTGATCATTAGGCCGGTGTTAACAAAATTGAATTTAGCAAACAAAATATAAACAGTTAATTTGTTGGAGTACACACCTTTCATTCATCTAATGAAACTAGTACTAAATAGTAATTGCCAAGAGACAAAGGTGCAAGAACAAATATTTCCTAACATAATTATTGTTACTAGAACCAATTATACAGTAGTTGCAGAAGAAAGAATATCTCAATCAGTAAACGCAAAATCTCTCAAGGAACCCAATTGTCAACAGAGGAGATTTGTTGGATAACCTCAAATGATTGAGATATAATTAAGAATGAATTTATTGGAAACAAGCCCTTTTGATTCTTGGTCTATATAAGGATCAAATGAACTGCAAATTGTAACAAAAAAAAATCAGTATATAACACATGGGTTATCGAAAGAAGAGCTACCATTTACAGAACATTATAAAAGGGAAGCAGTGTATATTTTGAATGTTAAACTTGTTGGTATTGAGGTTCAGTCAATGTTCAATACCTGTTTTCTCACGGGACAGCCTGGTGCAACCGTACACCGGTAGTATGCTCGTGGGCATGGATTTCCTTTTGCAACCTTCTGTCCATACTTTCTCCATTGACAACCATCATTCATCTACAAATTAACAAACACGCATGATTCACTGAACTAACAAGATCTTCCAGATGTGTTTGTCTGAAATATATAGAACTTACAGTTGGGCCTTGGCACCTCACTCGAACCGAAACCCTAGTTTTCCGGTTTGCAGGATTTATGCTTTGGCTTGTTATACCGGCTGACATCTCATTTGTTTGAACTTTACTGCTCTCCAGTAGAGAATACCCTCCAGCTTCTCTGATGTCCCGATCGCCTAATTCTTGATCCCGAATGGCTGTGTCTGCGTATGTCTGCAAGCTCAAGGACAACCCCAATTCCTTGCTTTCTTCATCTGAGTCGTCCATCATCGATGAAGACGATTGCTTAGTGATCTCTTTGCTCTCACTGTTCTCCCGAGCTCTTTTTGCTTCCCGGTGTCCTTCCCCACCAAGAGTTAGTAATAATTCAGGCTCCTGAAAAAAGAAATTAGATATTAATACATGTTCAGAACTTCAGATAGTTACTAATAAAGAAATATGCCATCCATCTCTATCAGCTTGAGATTAGAAAGAGACACAGAGACAGAGAGAGAAAGAGAGAGAGAGAGAGATATACCTTTGAATGCTCCTCTTGGTGTTTTATTTCAGCTAGCCTCTTTTGTAGCTCATGGTAATCTTTTAGTGTTCGATCAATGAACTCCTTTAGTTTCTTGTTTTCCTCCTTCAACCGATCCATCTCCGCTTGTAGCATACTCAGCTAGACACAAACACAGCAAATCTTTTTAATTTTTTGTAAAGGTAAAAAGAATAAAAACTTCCATGTAAATTAATTAAATTGTATATAATTAAAATCAAAGTTGGATAAACATGCAATAGCAAGTCAAAATTAAGCCATAATAGTCGCTCCTCCTCCAATTCCCAAATTTAGGAAAAGATATTAATTATGCTTACTGGATATGCTGGTACCACAATTAAAAGAACACAAGAAGAAAATAACAAAAGCATACGCTAGTTTTTCACTTTCTTTTTGTTAATTCAAGGCTAACTAATAATTGGTCTCGGAATATAGATTACCTCATCGAAGACTGTAGTATTGTCAGGCGGATGCGGCTTCTCTTCCTTAGTATCTGTAGTACTCTCTTGTTCGACTTCTTTTGTGACATCTTTATCATCTCCATTAGCTGATTCATGATTTTCACATGCTTCAGCTTCCTCGGCTGGCGTTTCTTTCCCGGTTTCCTGTTCAGCCAGTTTCTGCTCAAGTGCTTCCTCAGTTTCCTTGCTGTCATCATCTGTATCCTTCTCCTCATCTATGTTCAGAGAAAGATCTATTTGCATTGAACCTTCTCCCTTGTTCTTTTTCAATGACATCCTTCTCCCTCCTTATCCCTCTCTCTCTCTCTCTATATCTTTCTATCCTTTCGGGTGTTAATGCAGCTCCCAAGGCAGCTAAGTCAATGTCCTGGCTTCTAAAGACGTATTAAGGGGGGTAATAAGAAGAGAAGACTCTTCTCTCTCCTGTTTCTATCTCAAACTCATAGAATAATAGTTTGAACTTTGAAGGAAGATTAGCAATAAGGGTTTAGATAAAGTTGACATCATCTCCATTTCTCAAGTAGTGGAAGATATCCATTACCTTTACATGCATGGATATATAGACAACTACGACTCTCTCCTGATATGTTTTCACTGGAGAGGAGGAGATTGAAACTGGAAACTGGATATATAGAAAAAAGGGAAGCACGGATCTGACAGGGATACCCAAGTCAAGTGGGGAAGAGGTCATGTGGTAAGAGAGCGCTTCCATCGCTGTGGGTATTACTAATTGCCATTCTTTTAATAACAGAAGGTATTAATTAAGGAACATTTTTGGAGAGTCGTTGCTGGTGGGAGATGCAAAGGGTCAACCCCTTGGAATTTTAGAGCTGACGTTCTATTCTATCATCCATTCAACAATATAATTAAACATATATTTCATATATATATACATATAACAACAACACGGAACGTGTATATATACGCCTACAATTATAAAGAGAAGCAAGAAAAGGGTACGTGCATATGGTTGGCAAGAAATTAATTCAATGACTGCATTGTCTTTTTTCTTCTTTTTTTTTTTGTTTTGTTGCAGAGGTAACAAAATAGTTTCCACAAGTACGAATTTAAGTACATATGTGAACTTATATTCAGTTCTTAGAAGTTAGAAAAACATGTGACAGATACTTTAATAATTAATTACCCATATATATAAGGTACTTATCTAATTAATTAAGGTGCCTTCTTAATTAATCTATACTTGAAAATAATAATAATTTTTAATAAAATACGGCAGGAAGTTCGTGCTAGTAATGCTTTAACCTTTGACTTCCCTCATAAGTGAATAAGTAGTCCTGATGCACATGTTCCAAATTTGAAGTTCATGGTAAGTTAATTTTATCTGAGATGCATATATATATATATATATATATATATATATATATATTTGATCACCAAAATAAATATATATATACACACCATAGTTTTGATAACCAGGTCAATCCATAGACTTTCTTTATGTGCTTTAATTTTAGCTTTAATGAAAGGAGAGTTTGAAACCTTTAAATCATTGTTCTAATAACGGAAACTGAATTTTAAACACACAATTGCTAATATAGAGGATGATGTTTTAATCAGCTCCAACTGTATTAATTATTCATTGTGGTTAACCAATATGTACTTTTAGAGAGGGTAATGCAAAATTGACTAGTGAGAAGGAAAAGCAAAAACAGTAAAATTCATTTTTATAAAAATTGCACATGATTGAGAATGTGGAAGGTTCAATCGGAAACTGTACCTAGCTAGAGATGGCGAGGCACCGGTACCATGCAGACTTCCTAGAGACTTCAAATGGGGACCAGGTCGTTGGGTTTAAAAAATCTGGTACCAACACAGTTTTGTATTTTTCTTCTTCTTTTTTTTTAATTGGGACAGACTTGTAACTTCAAGTAGTTGTATTTTATTTATTTATTTTTTATTATTATGCTTTGTATTTTTTTATTATTATGTTTTTTATTTTTTATTTTTTATTTTTTTGTAAAAGTTTAGGCTTTGTATGCGCCACCATTTTTTTTTTCCCAAAATAATGAACTTATTTAGCTTTTTTCCATCCAATAATCAATCAGTGTACAACATCCTACCATGCACTAGCTGCCTTATTTTATCCCCAGTTAATCCAAGCCATCTTCTAGAAATAATTACAATATCAAGAAAAATTTGATCTTTATTTGCATTAAAAAATTAATTAATTGCTAGTTAAGATCTGATGGACCACTGCATGTATTTGACTAGGTATAATATATACATATAATATAATTATTTCTGGCATTTTTCCTTTTTCTATTGTTCTATCTATCCCTAAATGGGTGACTCGTTGCCTTTAATAAAACAGTTATTATATATCAATGTATAATCTAGCTAGCTAGCCAGTTTGCAACAACTAATTATCGTACTGGCTGCTTAGATTAAACTTCTTTTGCATTTACAAACTTTTTTTAAAATTTCAACAAATTCTATCTATATATATATATATATATATGGGTCAGTTATTTTTAATTAATGTAAGGATATTCTACTGGTACAGTACCAGTGTACCAGTAGCGAGTAACACTGGTACAGGCAACGCAGATGCTTGTCATTGTGCATGCCACATAGAAGGCTACAATTAAACTATATTGAACAAGAAATTAACTGGATAAATAGAAAAGATCAAGAGTCAACTAGGCATTGAGAGAATTATAGATAATAATAGTTTTAAGTAATTAATAAGGCAGTAATGAATGAATTGTTTGTTTAATTTGTTTGTCATGCTCATGATTGAGGTCAACTGAACTGTGATTGGCTCCGTGAGGATGCTGATCAGCTGTCACAACCCCCCCCCCCCCCCTCTATGAATTCTGACTACGATCTCTAGAGAGAGAGTTGAATATTTAGAGTTTAGACAAATTTATATTTGGGAAAGAAAAAGCTAGCACTCACTAATTAATTAATCAGGATCTCTCCACCTCTATCTTATTGGATTTATTAGAGTCAACAAAGAGATTTTGACACACTATATATCTTCATGAGATTTATTCTGGATTCTCTGCAGCAGCAATAGGATGGCTAATAGTGTAACGAGTTGTGTGTTCATGTCTAAGATCAGAAACCCCTTTTTGCTGGTACAAGACCTGTTTGATTCCTTAAAATATAAATTTTGACGACACTATGTCTATATATCTAAAGTCCAAATGCATGCATAACTCACACGGATCAAATTCGTATTATTACATATTTATGTCAATGCATGTATTTAAAATCTTCAATTTCGAATTTAAGTAAAAATAAAGATATTTTTTTATATATAAGGGTTCCCATTAACTCCAGTATTTATTTCTTTTTAAATATTTTTTGAGAGAGATTAAAGTAAAGATATTTAATGTACAATAGGATATGAATACATGTATTTAGATATTATTATGAATGCATATATTCGGAAACAGAAACGTAGACATAGTATCAAGTGAATTTTTTAAACAATTATTAGCAGCCTTCTCTATAATTAATAATATTTTAAGTTTTTATTTTAATGAAATCGTCGATTATGTGGAAATCGACCAAAACTATTCTTAATTATTGTAATAGAAAGAAAACGAAATAAGTCAATGCATTAAATTTGTGGGAAAGAAAGAAAATGTAAGAGCTTGCTTATGTATGTTACCAAGAGAAAAAAAAAAGTATTTAGCGTATTAATTATTCAATCACAAAATTAATTAATTTAAGGAATATTGCAATTTTAGTTCATCAAACTCAATTTGATTTTGTTTGTTTAATAGATATTGATAAATCAATTAATCCAATCCAAATTGACCATTAGATATATATTGTGATTATTAATTATCTTATGATGCTCATGGTTAATATTCAAACAACAAAAGGAATCACTACCTTATTGTTATCTAGAAAACATTTACTAAAATAATGAGTGTCAACACAATGCTGCCTCTTTCCGCTAATTAAGGATTCTTTGAGATTCTTTCAAAAGAAACATATAGGTAAGAGGATTCACATTCGTTGCCATTAATTTTAAATAGTTTGATTTAATTTAAATAGTTCTAACTTAATTATAAAAAAATTGTATTTATATTTTATTGGACCTCACTTGTTAATAACTAAAAAATTATGACATAATTCTATCATAAAAAAAATATAGCAACGGATGTGAATTCTAATATAACGCGCTTATGTAATAAAAAGGGGAAAAAGAGAGAGATAATTGGTGAATTTTGCGAAGTATATATGACAATATAATAATTCTAAATGCAGACTGTTTAGGTTAATTTTGTCCAACTATTTGGTTTAAATGGCCTTAATTATGAATCACAAGTGAGCATATGATCAGAGCCGTTTATTTTAGATCAGACGGTCAGAATTAAATAGTTCAGACCAGAAATCTGAGATATGTAACGGATTCCTTTGAGATGTACGCAGATTTTGACCAGCTCCAGATTCAATGTAAAAGGAAACAGAGTTCAACTCGAGAGAGCGTAAACTGTATCCTTGATTTCTGTGATCTCTCTAGAGAAGAGGTCTCGGCTTCTCTCCAGTTATGTCAAAATGGAGACTGAAGGCTTCTTGTTGTGTCTTCTTCTCCCACTTGTGCAGTTCTCTCTCGTTTCGTTTGAACTGGAGAGGAGGGGAGTCCCTAATTGAGAGCCTCCATGTAGCAATTAAAGTATTGAAAATAATAATAATAATAATAATAATTTGGTATGTAATAGAGATGTACTTGAGAAAGTTCAAAATTATTAATAAATTAAAAACTACATGAGAAATCGTGTTACGGTACATGTACATATTTTTGTTTGTGCTAAACTTCACCTACATATATGCATACAACTCAATCAAGAAAACTTTTTTTTCTAGACAAAAATATGTATTTTATTTTGTGAAATTTGATCTATATATTTATTTTATTTTGTGAATTGAGATTTGGGTCATGGATAAAAAAAAAAGTGCAAGATTGAATCTAATCCACCAAACAGTGAACGAACTTGTGTTAGGGAAACGAGCTTGGATTAGATTAATTAATCCAAAAATGAGAATAGTGCACCAATTAAGGTTTGCCAAGAAATTGTTTTTAAATTGGTTTGAGTGTTTGACGCTTGTTATATAACCTACACATCCGGATCAGCCCCAAATTGGACTTATCTTTAATCAATGCTGTTGCTATTTATTTCTTAATTAATTTGGCTTCGATCTCTAAGCACGGGTAATTAAGGGAGATTGGTTTTGATTAAATTATTTTCCTCATGCATTACTTATGTAGTTTGGTGAGACCGTATATATATACACCATTTTTAATTTCTTAATGTGTTCCATCTCACCTTTATTATCTTAAAATTCAGTTGCATATACTGATAAAATATTTTTCTGTTTATTTTTCTAAGGATTGGAATTCATTAACAACTAAATTAAGTGACAAAATAAGCTATTATCACATAATGTTTTGAAAATCGCATACAAATTTAATTCTAAAAGTAACATGGTAGCACCAAGCTGGAGCATTGCTAATCAAATAAGCAAAATTTTTCGAGCTTAGCATATTCATTCAATTTTTCATTTTATATTTAACCATTTATGATTGGCTAGTAATGAAAGAACAAAAGTAATTTTAGTTAGATCATAATTGATCTTATATAGCGAAACACATGAAATAACAAATAGAAAAAAAAATAATATTTTGATTAAAAAAAAATCATTGTGAGTTTCTGACTTTTCATTTGTTCTTAAATTGAAAGCGAAGGAATTCCAACACTCACTGAATCAAAATTTGGTCCGATGGACAAAACAACCGTTCGATGATCTCCAGATTTGCATTAAAATTTTATTCTCACGCTTTAATAATAGTGTAAATTATCAAATTTAATGATTTAACAGTGATTTTACTCGTCGGATTAAAAAAAAAAATGATCCGATAGGCATTGGAAGGCCCGGTTCCTCTTAAATTACTTATTCCTTATTGATGCATTAATTGAGAATTTAGCCAATACAAGCAGCAATGGAGGCCCAAAATTAGAGTAAAATTATAAGCCCATTACCATTAATAGTAAATCAACCCAACCCATAATATCCTACTAGAATGGCTAATCTAATCTAATCAAATTTAAAACCTCTATACAATCAACAATTCAAAGTTGTAGCCCAAATTAGACCCATAGGCTAAGAGCCTATCTTTCTATTTTGAGCCCCACTTTATCAAAATAATAATAAAAATATCAACCGACTTAAAAAAAAAATAATATAGCTGCAGCGATCCAGCGTCATAATTAGGCCTTGATATTTTTAGCAAACCTCCGACGTTAATCCAACCGTCCATTTCCCCGTACGATCCCCACTGCATCGGATCCAACGGTTGAGATTGTTTCTTGAGAAGCGTTAGTCTTCTCCGTTGATCCTTTACGGTCTCGTTCGTCTATAGCAGCGACGCAACCAACAACCATGCTCCTATCCTCTCCAGTCCTACGAAACTTTATATCTCCAGTTACTTCGTTATAAATTTAGCAAGGAAAAGGTCATGACGGAGGAGATCTTATTGTTTGTCTAATATTAAACTAAATTTATTTTTAGATAATTCAAGTCGCAAATATAGGGATTCATTATTGATATTGTTAGATATTTTGTTCGGAAACACACAAGCTAAATTTGGTGAACTGAGTTGAAATTAGGACTTGATTAGATGTAATGGATAAATCCAGTGACTAAAACTGGAGATGTAAAGAACTAGAGCTCGAGTCCGTTGTTCTCCATTGTTCAAACCCCGGAAAGGGGTTTTTATTTTTATTTTTCCTTCGGAATTAAATGAAAAACTGATACACACGAAACAAAATCTTCTAGAGAGAGAGAGAGAGAGAGATTTATCATTTATATCCTTCCGAGCGAGCTTTCGTTCTTTTCCGAGAAAACGAGAGAAAAATAGAAAACAATTGTGTATCCAAGAAAAAGAGAGAAAAATAGGAGGAGAAAAATAGCGGGGAGAGAGAGAGAGAGAAGGCACCGCAATTATCCTTCTTTCAATTCCCGCCACACGGCGCTTCCGTACAGATCATCGCCTCTGTTCTTTTATTTTTCTAATCAGATTGGGGAATTCGACCGATTTTCCCTCAATCCTTTGCCCCGATTTCTTTACTAGGGTTTGCGTTCCTTTTCTGGTTGAATTGTGAGTTTGCTTCGGTTAATAAGGTGAGAGAGGAGGGGCTCTTTTCAGGTACTTCTTTTTCGTGCTTTTCTTTGTCCCCATCTAATCTTTTATGAATGGATTAATTCCTAGATAAGTCTCTCGATTCGTCCCATAGGCCTGGAAATTTCAGCAAGAGCAAGTCCCCTTTTTAATCTCTTTGCTCCTCTATTTTGAAAGAATTTATCCTTTTTTTAATCGAAGAAGAAATTCGGAGGCAATTTTGGTCAATTTCAAGGCAATACGGGGACTGCTTGGTCCCTGTTAATTTGCTTGGAAATTCATTCCCTGATGGTAGCATCTCCTCTTCTTCCTTTAGTTGTTGTGCCTTTCAGATTTTAGATTAATTCGGGTTTAACTGGCTTAATTGGGCATGAGATAAAGGTAGAGTAGTTCAACAAAGGGCTAGCATTAGACTTAATAGCTCAATTTTGTACATAGAAGACATTAGATGACGGTCTCTGCCCGACATGGATCCGAATGAACCTGCTTTGAAACCCCAGTGGCTGAAATCGCAAAACAGAGGTGCAATTGGCAATGCAAATTCTAACCCTAATTCCGGTATGTTCTCCTCATCAACCCCCTGTTAATTGTACTAATTTTTACTTGCCTATTATCAATAATTGATATTTTTGTTATTTATGATTTGTCCAGATGGGAATTGTAATTCGAACAGGCTGACCTCACTCCCTTGTGACGGGTTGAGAACCCGTGATAAGGATAAACTTGGTAAATCAAAGGCTTATAGCAGTTTTGGTACTAGGAGTAACCGTAACCGTAACCGCAATAGAAAGCAAGAAAAGGAAACTGATTTCTTTGATAGAGACAATAGCTTGGTTTTCGACCGTTTTGATACATTACTAGAGATTAGGTCTGACAAGGAGAAATTAAGGCGCTCCCGTTCTCTGATATCGGCTCCAGTAACTGAGATATGGCCTGAGAAAAAGGCAATTGACAACAAAAGTGGAAACAGTTTGATGGATGGAATTAGTTCCAAAAACGGCTTCCTTTCCAACAAAGAGTTCCCTTCTCTTAAAACCAATGGGCATGTAGAAACGGGTAGGCATGTTTCATCCCCAATCGAGAGAATCTCCGTGGAGTCTGTGGCAAAAAATGGTGCAGAAGGATGGAATTCAGTGTTGGCAGAGGTACCTTTAACTGCAGGTACAATAGGGTCTGGAGCTAACAGGTCCGGTGCAACTGGATCGACCAAGGAAACAGTGAATGGATTAAACATGGCTCAAGCTGTGGCCCAAGCACCTGCACATGACCGTATGACACCTCAGGTTCTTGTTGTTTCATGAAATTAGTATGCATCTTGTTATGTCACAAGTTAACAATCTACATTATAATAACATGTATGTGCTTTATATTTGGGTGTACTTGTAGTTGACAGTTGATCCACAAAAGATAGACGAGCTTACATTTAGGCAATGCAAGCAACTGATACCAGTCACACCTTCAGCCAACAAAAATTCGGTATGTTCCCTGTGGTTTTCACTGGTTTTGAATTGACGTGTCCTGTAATCTTTGAAAATACCTTGTTACTTTCTTATCTTGTGGTTACTTTTTGGCTGTTAAATTAGTAATTTGCCACATATATGATTCCATAAGTGCTCTTCTTAACTCAAAATTAAGTTAATTAATGTCAAGTCTCCTGCCTTTTTCTATCGATGTATCAACAAATAGATTCAGTCTGTAATATTAAGTGCAAATTCTGAGGTTTTAAGTTTTATAATATCTATACCTATTTACCTCAGGAAAGTATCATAATAGTACCTACATGTAACAATATATGGGTGGGATCCGTTTCCAATGGTTAGATTGATGATCTTGACAATCATTCTTCAAATAAGTTTGAAAAAAATTTAAAGAATAGAAAAAAAAACTTATAGACATATTATTTAACTTATTGATTGATTGTGTTCCAAGTTTCATGCAGTTTGAGTGTCATTTGATACTCCATCAAATACCATTAAATATAAAGCATTGCAAATTTCATACAATTTTAATGGCCTTTGATGGAGTATTAAATGACATTCAAATTGCATGAAATTTGAAACAATCAATCAATAAGTTAAAAAATATGCCTATAAATTGTTTTCCATTTTTAAGATATTTTTGAACTTATTTGAAAAACCATTGTTGAAGTTGTCAAGTTAACCATTGTCAATGGATCCGCCCACCCATAATATATTATCAGAATTAATATATAAGAAGTCAAATTTTCTGAGATGGGTGCAAGTCTGGTGCAAATGGATTAACTTACAAAACATATTTGTAAGTTAATAATTTCCATTCATATAATGAGATTTCTGTTTTAAATACTAGTGTCTCAGCCTCCAAGGATGTTGCAAGCACATTATTTTATTTTTTCCCCCTGTTGGTTTTGAAAGTTATTAATAGAAGTTACCAGTGTCCATTACCTAATTTTCTATTTTCAATAATTATTAGCAAGTCAGCTTCCACTTATGTTGTTATGTAAGTACATCATCTGCTTTGTTTTTGTCATTGGTGTTGGAAGTTCAGTTTAGAAGTTGACTATTTCCATTCAGGTATCGAGATCTGTATTTGTGAAAACCATAAAAGGATATATGGCTATACATTCAGTACACCCTCATATGATGTGTCGCACTAAATTTATTGTTGATCATTTATACCATTTGTCAGGTTGCACGCTCATCTGAAAGGTTGAAAATCAAAGGCGTTGCTCCCCTTACCGTCTCCAAGGCTGGTACTCAACCGCTTAATCCTTCACCCCGTGCTTCTCTCAAGCCCGAGACGATCACCAAGCCAATGTCTCAACTTGGTACTTTTCAAATATTGAACCGGGAGAAGAACGGAACCATAATCTCTGCTCCCGCTCCTGCTCCTGCCATAAACCCAATCAACACCACAGCGAAAGTCTCAACAACTGTGTCTAAAAACAAGTGCACGATTTCTAAACAGGCCAAGGCTAGGCTCGAATTCTTCAATTTCTTACGTACCAAGGCATCATCCAACGGCACAGATTCTCTTACTGAAACAGGATCTGACAGCTCGCCTACTGCTGTTGATAATGCCTCTGACGAGGTGAAATCTGAGAATGATGAGGTGAAATCAGAGAATTGTGTGTGCGGTGACAAGGATCACTGTGAGGATACAGAATGGAACCCCCCTGCTGATGGGGAGGAAACCTCCTCCCAGGAGCCGTTGGATCCTGAGGAAGAGGCGTTTCTGCGGTCCCTTGGTTGGGATGCCAATGCTGAGGTAGATGCTCTCACTAAGGAGGAGATTGATGCTTTTATGATGAAGGTATATTCTACATTCTGCCTTGTAACTTCCTGCATGAAATTCATCTATAATTCTGCAAAATGCCAAACTATACTGCTTCAAAGCTAGAAATACATGTCATACTCTCAGATTTTGACACTGTATCATCATTCTTGCAATCAGCATTGCCCCCTACGATTTTCTTGCAGATTGATGATATGTCAATACTTTATATCATCTTTACGTTGAATTAAGATTCTTTTGTTTGATACTTCCTTTTCTATGTAGTACAAGGAGAGGAAGCAGTTCTCCATGGTGTCTTTATGCTTTTGTGGATGAGCTAAAGTTGGAATTTCTTTTGCTTGATTGTGACTGAAATAATGCATCTTCGGCATGAATTTTGTGGAATTTTCTATGCTTTTGAAGCGGTTTAGAGAGAGAGAGAGAGTCGTGTTTAGCCTTAACCTAGCAAGTAGTGTTTATTTTGTTTTTTTACCGAGTATACAGAAATTGGAAAGTTGCCCCTGGTGTCCTTGTTAGCCAAAGTTTAGAGGGCTGTGGTTGTTTTCTTTACTGGATTCTGGATGCTAAAAGAAATGTGAAAATGGAATAAAGCAGGGATATAGGTTGTTAAAATTTGCGCGAATTTTATTGCTGCAGATGAAATGGAATTGATTTGAGCATATCGCTTGGTCTTCTTTCTAGGCAATTGTTTTCGGCTTTATTGCTGATTATTCCTTGCATAATAAACCGGTCCTTTATCAGTTTGCCATGTCCAAACAAAGAGGCCTACTAGACCCATGTAGTTTAAAATAACAACTTTAGTTTCATGTTCTTCCTACTTCTCAATGAAAATGTGTTAATTGCCAATTCTTTTGGTTTCTGGTATACTCGGAAGTGGTTGAACCTGAAGCTTATCTTTTATCTGTTTTTTTTCTGGCAATTTAACTGCATTTGTCTCATGTTTAAGAACTAAAAATTGCAAAATTTAATATCTGAAACATGGGTGTCTAACATAACATGATATTGCAACTTTTTCTGACCTTCTGTTAGTAATTTAACAGTATTTCTTCCGTTTTTAAGAACTAAAAATCTCCAAATTTAACATCTTGGACATGGGTGTTTGACACAGCATGATATTGCACAACACAGCATTTTATCAAAATTTATAGACACGGCAATTAGTAATTGAAATTATAATAATCGACTTGATAAAAACAACTGTTTTATAATGTTATCTTTGTTCAATACTGACAATAAATTGAAGCTACCCCTCTTACGTCCACTATCTAAGTGTGTATCCTTTGCTCAAGGTGTCGAACATAAATTGTCACTTTGAGAAGGATTTTACCAGTCCGTACCAGATTGAGAAAATAATAAAATATGTGCATTCTTCAAGACATGACCAGAGTTGGGCTGGATCATTACAAGCTTTAATTGATTTTATTATTGAATAAGGTCCGGCCTTTTCCTTCCAAACTATTGTATTCGATTCAAATGAGCTCTTGAAACTTTTTTCGGTTCAAATGATCCTCTCATTTTTTTTTTTTTTCAATTTGGTTCAATCCGGCTGTCAATTTGTTGTTAGCTCTCTGTTAAATGATAGCATATCAGCTACTCCTTTCTCCTCCCATCTTCTCCTTTTCTTTCTTCTTTGTGTTTTGAATTTTTACACCTTTCTCTGCTGTTTTATTTATGCTGACGCCTCATCTCCTTTCTCTCGCAATCAGACAGAAAGAAGAACAATGTAAAGATGGGAGGAGAAACTAGCTATTATCATATTTTAATTTAACAGAGTTAACACTGAATCAAATTGAAGAGCTTATGGAACCATTTGAACTGAAAAATAAGTTTTGAGGACTCCTCCAAACCATATATGTATGTCATAGTTTAAATTTTTAAAAGGCAAAACCACTCTTTTTTTCCTCTTTTATGTATTATTTGCTGGTGCAAATTGCCCAACTGTGTTATACAAAACATAGGACCAATACAACTAACTTCAAAGCCCATCACTTGGATCCAATTCCTATAATACTTTAATTAGTTGCAACCAAGCCATACTTGGTTCTCTTTTGAACATCTCAGAAGAAAAAGAAAAAGGAATAGTCTGTTGGTCCGAAGGTTGCCTTTCAATTTTTTTTTTTTTTTGAATCTGATGACAGAATATTATATATTTAATAGTGCATAAATTCTACACGGTATCTAAAATACATATGACCAAACGGCCGCAAAGTTTGAAGACACTGGTAGTATCATATCGACATTGTTATCAATTCTTAAAATACACAATATGCCTCACATTTCAGAACAAATTACTATTATTATTATTATTAAAGTATATTTGGTTCGCATATTTTCTGATTATGATTGTGGGTATTTCTATAGTCAGTTCATGTCTCGATACAGTTCTACTACAACAACAAAAAATTTGCAGATACGCTCGGAATATTTCCATAATTTCTTGTAATAAAATACTGGACTGATGAAGCCTCATAATCAGGTACGAAGACAGCAGGAGTTTTAGGGGGGCAATGGCCCCACTTAGTTTTAGAAAATTACTTTATATGTAATTTATACACATAGTATAAATTATTATTTTGGTCCTCTCAAACAAACTATTTAGACTATCAATTCATTAAATGAATTCCACTAAAAATAATGTGATTTTTTGTTTTGAAGAAATAAAAACGGTATATGTAAATTGTAGTGTACATGGATTTATACAAGATCATTTTTCATTTATTTTTTCATAAGTCTCTATCTAAAATTGCACACAATCATTATCATAAATTATCAATAAACTTCAATACTTAGACATTTAATATCAATATATCATCAAATTTTACCTTCGTCATTGCTCATAGTGGCATTCCTGTGTCATCCAACATCCCCTAAGAACTTACATGCTGATTAGAGAGCCTTGTAACGCAAGTGTATCCATGTTACAAGTCAAGGGACCACAATATTATACTCGCATAATTATATCTACTCTTTCTTATCTCTAAGAAATATATATATTCAATGTGCCCAACAATAAGACCACATGGCTACATGGGAGTTCGCGAGATGGATATTAAAATAAACGGGTCTAAACCACAATTTGATGGTGTAAAATTCTCCTTTGATAGGAAGAACCTTTTATTGAGGAGTATCATCTAGAATTATAGCACAATGCATCCAACTATTTTAACATAAAGAATTATAGCACAATGCATCCAGTTATTTTGCTGAGGATCTGCTAACAAAATGGCAGATTTGATACTCTAGAAATGTACAAAACAAAATGGCAGGGTGCTTGATTGCAGACGACAAAAACAAGTCTCAACATCAGCAAAGAATTAAGTAAACATCTATAATTATATTTAACCAATTCAGTACAACAAATTTCTATACAAAAAGTTTCTCAACAGAACCAATACAACAATTATCACCTATCTAAATTACGACAACAATACAAAAACCTAAGCAACATCTGAAATTGACTGGCTTGGACCAAAACTAGGCATCAGCAAAGAATTAAGTAAACATGACCTATTATTATGATTAACCAATTCAGTACAACAAATTTCTATACAGAACAACTGAACCAATACAACAATTATCCACCCATCTAAATTATACACAACATATAAAACCTAAATTGACCGGCTTGGATTGTCTCAGCCAGGTTCTCGGTCTCTAGCAGTCCGTGTTGTCTGTGAATCGTGGCTTTACAAAAGGGTGCTGCAAAAGAGCAATGGCAGAAGGACGGTTTTCAGGCTTTGCCTGGAGACACTTATCAATGAAATCACAGGCATCATCTGACAATGTTCTAGGGATCGGCGGCCTTTCTCCTCTTCCAATCTTAAACAATGCTTGTGTCTGGAGTTTACCAGGAGATTTATGAGTATATTCATTTACGTTATGAAGTATCACTCAAACAAAAAATAAGAAATAGGTTTCAAGTTGAAATCTGCAGAGAGAAGGCGGCTTACCCATTCAGTTTCAGGATAAGGAAGTTTTCCTGTTAACATCTCCAAAACAGTGCACCCAAGACTCCATATGTCAGCAGGAGGGCCGTATGGCCTAGCTCTAGCAACCTGACGGCCTCTTTAGGTTAGATAAAAGTAATGAAAAATGGGTACAAACTTCAAAAAAAAAGGGGGGGGGGAGAGATACTACTGCATAACTTTGTTCCAAACTTAATTTCTTATTTTTAGTTAAAATGGAGACAACATCTCCAGTTAGGTCATTTCCAGTGTGCTTTGGAAGCATCTTATGCAGGTTTCTATTGCGCTATGCTCCAGCATGGATATCTTAATTACTAAAGTTGGGCAAGAGAATAAAATATTGAAAAAGCAAACACCCCAAATTATTCTAGTTCTTTTGCTAAACCTTAATAAGAGATGAGTAGTACCTCTGGGGCCATCCAATAAACAGTTCCCTTGCAAGATTTTGCTTGGATCAAATGATCAATCTGAAAATTTTCCATAAGTGGAAAGGTCAATTTAGTCTTGAAAACAAAACAAAAGGTAAAAAAGTAACAAGATAAAGCATACCTCTTTCGCCAACCCAAAATCAGCAAGCTTTACACATCCGCTGGAATCAACCAATATGTTGGCACATTTGATATCTCTGTAGAAACAAGGATTGAATAAAGTCAACACCAAGTATTTACAAGCCTTTGATCAAAACAAATTACCACAATAAAAAGTAGGTTATGCATTTTTTCATATTGTAAATTTTTTGTCAGTCAAACTTTATTTATGCAAACTGACAAACACATTTTGCCCCTAGACTTTATCCATTGATCAAACTAATGAGAGATTGAACAGGTTGACAAACCATCTGAAATAATTAAATTTAGAGCTGTTCTGCTTTGAATCATAGCCTTAAATTTAATCTCCCTCTTTGTTTTTCTAATAATTTCAAGTGATGTAACAATTTAATTAACATGGTCACAATATATAGTAGGAACCCTGCAATTCCCCCGTCCTGTATTGTTTTTTGAAGTCTGTCAGTCCCATAGACCATTTGTTTATTCATCTTAAGATCCAATACCAACAAAAAATTATCTAATATAGACTTACTGTTTCTCTGAGGAGAAAAAAGAGCATATTAGAAACAAGAAGATTTAAAAAGGCAAAGCACAAGTTTCGTGCATACAAATTATCAACTTCTTCAAAGGAACATATCAAGGTTACAAGATATTATGATATCAGGTATATGAATTTTATATGTATAAGGCAAGAAACAAACCTGTGCAAGATGTTGCGGTGGTGTAGATAACTCAACCCATTCAAAATCTGTCGCGTATATGCAGAGACTTGTGATTCTTGAAAACGATACTTTCTGTACACAGACGCCAAGGAGCCTTGTGTAACTAGTTCAAGGAATATGTACAACTTCCCATCCCTCTGTCATTAACAAATACAAAAAGAAAACAAAGAAAATTTTTTGTTTCAGTAGATTGAATTGTTATACATTAGAAAATCATCTCATTTAGGAAAGTAAAATATCAATTATGAAAAAACAGATATACAAGGGCTCGAAATTATGTCAAACATTTATTGCATTGGCAAACTGTATCCACCATCTTTTTTAATTATGCAATAGATCCCCGCCATTATTAATAGAAAGCAGTGAAGTGAAAAAGGACTATTTAACATTCTGATTTATTCAACCAAAATTTATTAATTCGCAAAATTGGAGGGGTAAACAATTAATGAAAATAAACCCCAGGGAGATATTATTGGGTGTACCAGAAGTTAGTTGTTGAGAACTAGAAGTAAAATATGCTGCTATAGCAAATACAGTAAAATATTGGGTATGATTGCAATAAGAAAATGGAAAATGAATATTTACCCTATCTGTGCCATAATACTGAACTATGTTTTTGTGCTGCATACGACTCAAAAGCGAGACCTCCTACAATAATAGATGGATGTCAATGAAAGATTTATGTTGAACAAGATATATAACTGCAACAAATTACAACATGAAGGTTGCAATCACCTGCTCGAGCTGGAGCATCGACTGTTTTGCATCGTTTCCTTGATCAATAAATATTTCCTTGACAGCGAAGAAGAATCCATCACTGAAATAATGATTCAGTAAGGAATTAGCAAAGTACTTCACATACAAAATATAGTTACTCTCCTCTAAATAGAAAATTGACAAGGTCCAGATATCAAACGAACTTTGCTTCGTCGAAGGTAATCATTGCTTAAGCTTGCTACTTTCTAAGTGCTGGACAGTCCTTAAGTTTTATTGAGAATTTCTGGGAGACTAAAATAGTACACACATGAGGTTAAAAAGGAAAACTTTATATTCACAAGTAACAAATAATCTAGGTATTACTGAGAGTTTCTAGGAGACTGAAATAGAAAACGCAAGAGGTTAAACTAACAACTTTATTTTTCACAACTTACAATATTTTTGAAGTTGATCAATTAAGAAAAGCATCCACCAGCTAAATTTAGCAGTCTGATTGTTTGCAGCAAGTAGCTCTACATTTAGCCAACTTAAGTGGTCCATTACCGTTTTTCTTTGCCAAATTTGAATCTAAACCATTATGGTTTAAACATTCCTAACCTGAGTAACTCAACTTTTGCAACCTGAGTAACTCAACTTTTTCGCAACTTGAGTAAATATTCCCAACTAAATTAAAATGGATAATCATCAAACTTACTGGCTAATTGCCTCATAAACTGCCCCAAAAGAGCCACTTCCGAGCAGCTCGCCTTTGATCCAGGAGCTGATGGTCCTTTTCAAGCTCCCTTGCGGAGAGATGCCGATCACCTGTCCCCTCTCTTCTCTCAAACTCGTTCCCAACCCCACTGTTTCATCTTCCTTCTTTGAAATTGACTCAGCATGGCTGTTCACCGTCACTCCAACTCTCACACCTTCCGCTTCTTCCTCCTCTCTTTGCTCTGGTCCCTCCCCAGAATCATCATCCTCCTCTGGTGCAAACGATTTCAGTATATCCCATGTTGAATCAGCTCTCCCTATCACCGGTAGCCTGATTGACGGTGGCGCTGGGATCTTCAATCTCCCCGGTGGAAGAGGAAGAGCAGAAACCACCTCTATTTCTTCAATAAACTCCTCTCCTTCTCTCACATCTCGCACCAAAGACAAAACAGAACTCACCTCCCTTTGTTCGTTAGCACTCTCCTCTTCTTTCTGCAATTCGTGCACAACAGTAGCACCACCGTTCTCCTCTTCGATTAGAGCTTCCTTTATCGATACACTAAATTCTTTGAAATCAACGGTACTCTCATTTTCCAGCGGTTGATCGAGGGTTGTGGAATCGCCGTGGGAGGAGAGATCCAAGTGGGACCTGACGGCGGCGGCCCAGACGGAGGGCTGGATGGCGAAGTCATCGGGGCCGGAGAGGCCAAGAGAGGAGTAAAGGAGCTCGATCTCACGGTCGGATCCTCCTCGGATTCGGAAGCTGCTACGGCCGACATTGATCTCGAATCCAGGCGACGGCGCCGCCGCCTCGTACTCGGCGTTGCGAATTGCGTTTCTCCTCTCCAGCCGCCGACCCATCGACGACTGCTTCGCTTCCATGGTTACGGAAAAGGAGATGTATTATTAAGTGGATACTTTAATTGAATGGATTTAGGAGAGAAGAAGAAGAAGAATAATAAGAGAGAGTTTGAACTTTGAAGTGTTTTTTGTTTTTTGGTTTTTGTTTTTTGGTAATTTAAGTGAGGGGGATTTGACCGAGATGCCGATTTTGATAGTTTGTTATTACGATGACATTGGACTTGGCAAGGTACTTGTTTAACAAAAAGGTTAATTACTTATCGGTCCATCAAAAATTTTGAAATTATTTATTTTTAATTAAAACTTTGATTTTATTTTTTGCAGTGTAAATAAAAAAACATTTTTTTTGTTTTTTTGTTTTTTTGTTTCTTTGTTTTTTGGTTTTTTTGTTTCTTTGTTTTTTGGTTTTTTTGTTTTTTTGTTTTTTTAAATTAGAATTTATTCAATCACCATTATTCTTTTATTGAAGAATGAAGACTAAATATTATTTTACCTCATTCCCTCACTAGTAAAAAGAATTGCACTTTTTCTTTTTTGTTTCCAATGCCACTACCACATTATTTTTCATTTAACCGTTGTATAAATTTTTCATATTTTGTTTATTTGAGAACAAAGTATTTTTATTATTTACTAATTACTAGTTTGATATATTTGAATGCATGAGAAAAACACTACATCAAAAATATTGCTATCAATTTCATTGGAATCATTCCAAACACATTGATCTCTCTTCAAGATATTGTTCCCCTAATTAAATATTCTCTATTGAAATAATAATTGGGTAGGGATCCATTAACAACGTTTAACTTGACAACCTTAATAATGATTTTTCAAATAAATTTGAAACAATTCTTAAAAATAGAAAAAAGATAATAGAGTCCTTTTGAATTTATAAATTATTTATATTTCCAATTTTATGCAACTTGAGTGTCATTTAATATTTCATAAAAAAAATCATTGAATGAAGACGGTTACAATTTCATGTAATTATGATTAGCTTTAAGATTTATTAATTTAGTTGAAAAATGTGTTGTCAAGTAAATATGGTCAAAATCATCACTATTTTCAAATTATTCAGTCTAAACAAAATAAACACTGTTAGCACACAAAAAAAAGTTTCATTTTGTTTCTTTGATATTCGAACTAATATTTTTTTCAGATAAAAACGAAATCAAATCATCTAAAATTTATTAAATATTTATAAAAAAAAACTGCGTTTGAATTTAAAACTCACAATATTTGAACTAGCATTTCTCTTCATATTATTCCATAGCACCAATTCTTTTTCAAACCCTTTGACAATTCAAATTGGTCAATTTCTAGAGACACACATGTCGCCATTCATGGCGTATAACAACAATTCACAAAGGATTTTGACATCAAGAGACACCTCACATTTGCTTTTGTTTTTTTTTTTTTTGTCAGCACTCAGCAATGCATGTAGATGTAAATCTATTCTCTAGCCTCTATTATCTGAATCTGCACCTTTTTCTGGCAATTATTTCGTGAAAAAATAGCAATATTTTGCACTTTTTAGCAACCATACATCATACATCATACATCAATTGTGCTTTGTGTTTACCTCAAACAAGGGGAATTGTAACTTGTAATTTGTAAGATTGAGACTTGAGACTGGGGATGTAATTATGTAAAGAACCTGTATTAGCCGTTATAATAAATTGACAGATGGGTTTGATTTTGTTGATGTTGTTCGGCAATGTTTCGTTTAATTTTTGAGGTTTTTTTATACGTTTTATGTTGTTGTGCTCCTGAATTTGAGGGGAATAAATATGTAAAGTAAATTTTAATGCAAATTAAAAACAATTTTTTTAATATTCTTTTATTTCTGAATCTTAATTTATGTCCGAATTTTAAGACACTTTTATTCCTGAATTAATTATTCTTAATTTTTTTACTTATAAATAAAAACAACCAAACACAAATTAATTCCTAACATGAATTAAAATACAATGTAATCCTAATTATATTACCAAACAGTTCCATTTCTCCATTGCTTCCAGATGAGATATTCAGCTGGTGTGATACACAGCCAATGAGAGCCCACTGTGAAGTGGGCCCCATCAATTGAATTTGAGAACAGTGAAATAATAATTGGACCCAAAATTTATAAAAAAAGGCCTCAAATTGCATATAATTCTGGACCACATAGTTTAAGCCTAAAAACCCATTATTACTTCCTATTTGCTACATAGGCCCATTAGTGGCATTGTTTTGAGACTATTAAAAACAAAGACAAAAGAAAATTAAATGGTGCAGCACAAACAAGCAAAAGAAAAAAAAAAACTAAAAGAAAAAAAATCATAATATATACAAATAACTAAGTCTTCAATTATATTATCTATTCTATCATCTGTTTGATTTGTTTATTTCTTTTTCATTTATATTGATGGAATAACTCATATGTCATATATCTTTCCTCATTGTAAAGGAATTAAAGTTGTGGATGTGTTTCTAACTATTTAGATATAATATGTATCAAATTTGGATCAATTTGAAAGAGATTTTGCCTTCCATCAAGCACTTTTAAAATTTTAATGGTGGAGTTTTAATGGCTTTGTGATGAATGATCAATTAAATTCTAAATTGACTCAAAATTGATACACATTTTATTTAAGTAATCAGGAACACATCTACAATTTTATTTTTTTTAATTTGAATAATATTTCTTAAAAATATATACTGTAAGAGTTGGATGTACGCTAGAATTACTCTAAAAGAATTTATTTGATATATCTAAGATGCAATATAACTCTTAATTGAATTCATATATTTTGTATTTTATATCCAGATACTTTTGTACCTTTTTTTTAAAATATTTACACTTACTTTACGTTACTAGTAATAAGAAAATTTGAAAGTTGTATAATTTTATTTATGTAACAAAATATTTGACTTGAATTTTTTTATTTTTGATCTTTCAGAAAAGGAAAAATGACAAATAGTTTGCATTACAAATATAAACAATTTTGAATTTAAATATGAACAACTTGTATATTAAGTATAAATACTTTTTAAAATGCAGGCAAAATATGCATACCATGATCTACAAGAATAATTCTCGAAGGAAGAAAAAAATAAACAAATATTGGTACACTATCTTAGTGCTCAAAATATTGGGGGAACTTTTATTTAAATCGAAAAAACTCGATAAATGACTATCCTGATAAAACAAAGTCACTAAATAATTTGAAATTTCAAAATTTACCGATTGTATCAAGAACCAATTTTTGATATAGTGATAAAAATCAACGTTCTCTGTGTGCGAAATTACAGGTGCGAAATCTGAAATTCTTTATTAACATTTAAATTTGAATCGTTTGATTCATATCTTTATCTCAAAAAAAAAATTACTAGTTAGACGCATCCTGATAATAATTAATGTGTTTCTTTCTGAGTTTTGAATTTTGTTAGAAAAATGTTCTTAATTCTTGGAAGTATATATCTACTAATAGACACATCCTTGACATTTTGATATCTCAAATAATTTAGTAACTATTTCGGTTAGTTTAAATATTTGTGGAACATTTCAATTTAAATAAAATTTCTCTTGTTAATTGGAAGCCAAGGTAGAAAGAAATTAATCATGTCTAAATATTTCTCTGGTTCATGCAAAATGATGACATAATATTAAATATTCTTTAATGAGACTATGTAAATCTTTATAGTTGAGGTCACTATTTCATTTGACAGTTTATTTTTTCATCATCTATTTTATGGTCGATGATATAAAATGCGCCTTTCGTATATTAAATCATTTGGTTTAGGTTACAATATTTGTTATCTTAATTGTAAGAAATTATTTTCTTTTGAAGTATATATGTTATCTTTTTTTCTTTTCATAACTTCATCGATAACAATCAATTAATATTTATAATCTATGTATCTAAGAAAATGAAATGATATAACACCATTATTTTTTGTCATTTTCGTCCAATAAATGTGAAACAATATAATAAATTATAATATTATGTGTCTTAAATTAGCACACCACTTAATCAGTATATATAGAAAAGTTTGCAATAACCTTTTTGAAAATTATTTTGTTTCCCACTTAATTATTTTTATTCTTATTTAACTCAATTTAAAATGCATTGTTAAATTTACCAAAAGAAATTAATTATCTCAACGGTGCATATATAACATATCCGTAGTATTTCATGCAATTAATCATGTCAATTATAGACAGTACAATCATAATAAATAATAATACTAAATCCTATAATTACAGTATCAAATGTAAAAGATGTAGTTATGTTTTGTTATTTAATTCGAGGAGGGATCCAATAATTATGATCATCAGTACCTATGCTTTATTATTTATATTTTAATTAATATATGTAAATCGTTAGATATATTTTAATACACCTCAATAACATGCATATAAAAAAATATTGAATTTTAATTTTATTTCGATGGCCATCAAGATAATGAATTAAATCACAAAATTTGATCTATTGATTTTTATTAGTGTTTGATGCATAATAAAACAAAATTGAAATTATGTAACTTTTTGTGTACCTATATAGCATGATATATACAAAAAAAATTCAATTACTTAATTTCGTAATTTAAGAATTTAATAAATAATTATTTAAAATTTAATTTCATAATCATTAATATATCACCAATGATCATGAACATTAAATCCCTCCTCATTTAATTTTGCACTAAAGATATCTGATACCTTTAAGTAATAGAAACAGAATCTACATGAACAGAGCCAAACCCATATCCATAAATTGAATTCAAATTTGATCAGATAAGCTGCGCACTGAAGACAAATTTCAATCAGAAAACAGCTGGAAGGGTCAAAAATTTTCAAACTTTGTAACAACTGGTCATCTCCAGTAGTTTCCCACTCCATTATTTCTGTTCAAAACGGCTCCAAATTCTTGTTTTCTAATTTCAATTTCAGTTTCAATTGGGAGCATGTTTTACCATGCCTCGATAATATGTCTATATTGAAAAGACAAGTCATGTCGTGTGATTTTTAAACTGGTACTGTCTTCTTGTCTCATGAATTTTATATATGCATTTCAGCTTTTACAAGATTTTTAATCTTTTGCGTTCTTTTCTCAGAGATTATTTTAATGAATTTTTTTGTTCCATAAAGAGATTACTAATTATTTTCATAAATTTCACCAGTGTTTTCTTTAAAAATAAAGGAAATTGAATCACTGTAGCATCAGAAAAGCAGAACCTGCTTGCAGTCTCTGAGTTATTGAGCTGTCAATTCAAATGATTTTGATTTAATATCAGATACCTTGAATTAATATTTTTGTTTTGCAATAAATTCTCACAGGTATCTTTCCACACATTTATTGGGGATGTAAATGAGAACTTGTTGGGAAGAGCTAACTATTCCAAATTGTGCCTATTTAATTATCTCTGATTTGAATTTATGATTTAGTCAAAGACAATAAGTTGATTAGACCAATGATTTTTGTAATATATTATTTAGGGAAATTATTCCTCAAATGTATTTAAAGTAAAAAAAAAAAGTTGCTCATTTTAACTTTGTCTTTTAGTCATGATTTAGTTGGTTTTGCTACATTTATATATTTTTTGAAAATATATAGTGGCTTATATTTCAGTCAAATAAATTTATTGTCAATATATCATGTTTTGGAAAGAGATATATTGATGACCATATTTATTTAACAAATGTGACAATAAAAAAAATTACTTCATAAATTTATTTTTTACAGTTTCAAAAATAGTAGTAGTAATAGTAATAGAATTAGTATTGTATGGTATTATAAATTGTGATAATCGCCTGATACTGGTGCTCCAAGGTTTGATTTTTGAAATTCAAAATTTCAATTTATCTCGATACAATTTACATATTGAAATTTTGTAAACAAAATTAGTGTTTTTTTTTTATCTCTTTACTATTTCTTCCAATAAAGAAAATAATACTTTCTTTTGGACGATTTTAATTTTTAAATGAACAATTTCTACTATTTAAAAATAGTAAAAAATCTTAAAAATATAGAATTGATTTTACTTTATTTCTTTTTAAAAGATTCAATAGCCAGATAAAGTTAACTAGCTTAAATCAGCAGTTTGAATATCTATAATCAAAATTTAATAGTAATAATTGTTGTTGACCTAGCTACTTACAATAATAATAGTAATAATTATAATAAAAAATAGTAATCATATTAAGAAAGTAATAGATTGATGGTTCCAAATTAATTGTTGTTCATGTTGTTAGTACTGGACCTACTGGTACTGTTTTTGTCATAATATTAATTATCAAAATGATACCAAATTTTTTAAGGATATGTCGTTGCTAAATGTAGCATCAGTGAAATTGAGAAAGCTCATGCACAGGCGCATGATGTATTAATTGAAACTTAAATTTCATATATTTCAAAAAGAGTAATAATTACATCTTTTAACTATACTTCTTATCTACACTTCAGATGTATTTATATATTTTTTTAAAAAAATTTATATCTGATGATTAAAATATTTATATTTTATATTATTAGGATTCAATGTTATGCAAGCTGTATTTTTATTTGTACAACAAAATTTTTAACTTAAATTTTTTTCTATAATCATTTAGAAAATAAAAACTTATAAACATCTTCTATACTAACTATAAACACTTACAAATTCATATATAAATAAATTATTTGTCTAATATAAATATTTTTGGTGTGTAATCAAAACATGAGATGTACAAATAATTTCTCTTCAGTAAATTCTTTTTTTTCCTCCCATATTATGATTTGAAATTCTAATAAAATGTTTTGATGAAAAATAAGAACTTCAAAACCAATTCACAAATTGTCTTCAAAAGAAATATAAAAAAAAAATATTAGCCTCTTATGTGTGCGTAGCATAGCCAGGAGAGTTAGTCCCTTAAATATTTCATAGTAGAATGGTTATATATGTTAGGAGAAGGGTACACCCACAAATATAAATCTGAAACAGAAGCAATTAATTAAGAGAAATACATAGAATTTTTTTAACTACGAGCAATACATTGGCAAATTAAATTGGCTTATACAAACCAAACACACACACACAAACACACACACAGAGCAACGGTTATTTCCCAACAACAAACAATCTAAAATTGCTGATCAGCTAAACTAAAACTAGCCGAGCCAAGCAACCAGAGATCAGTAATGTAGGTTACTAATTTTGTTGAGTGCAAAATGGATTCCATAATAATAATAGATGCATAATTTGTTCATTAACCAATTGTGCACCAGGCGCACACACATACAAGTACACACCTCTACATTCCCCCCCTAATTCAACGGTCAGAGACCACCGCACCAAGCAATTTATGCGGACGGGCGGACGGACGGACGGACGGACGGACGGAGCGTCGCACTATAACGAAAATGCGGACACCGAGACACTCAGACACAGTGCCCTACAAACATCGTTATGCGTGCTCCCGAGAAACCCGCCCCTCCTTTCCTGCGCGCACCTAATCACACGCATCATCATTAACCCATAATTGTCTCTCGCCTCACCACGGGGACCCCACGGCTTAGTCTACGCGCGAATCACATCTTGACATGTGTGCAAGCAGTCAGGCGTCTGAGTCGGCACACATGGGCCTGTCCTTGTTTTGAAACACCGCTCAAGGCGCCGTACGACGGAGTATTAATTCCACCCACGTGAGCGTGCCTGAGCGCAGCGCATATACTAGGCCAGATCCTGGCCGTCGATCAAGGGATGCGTGAATTCCGAGGCGGCCAGAGCGCTGTTGACTCAGTTGAAGGGTCCGCGTCGGCCCATTAATGCTGATTCAGAAGTTTCGCTCGTCTCCAATCTGTGCTCCCCAAAAGGCCAACATTCAATTTTTTTTATATTACTATTATTACTTATATGCTTATCATTATCATTATCATTTTTACATAAACTTAAGTAAGTATAGTACTCTTCACCAATCTTATGATTTTCGTATTGATATTTAGGACAGAGATTTAGTGATTGACTAATTTTGTTGATATGTTAAGGTGATCTGAACCACGAGCAAAATTAGTATGGAATTAAGCTTATCGAGATATTTTGTGAATTTTATTTTAAAATTTATCAAATCAAATTTAACCGATAAATTCAAAATATTAAAGCCAATTTATCTCATAAATGGTACATTTATATTTCAAATTTATGAACTTTTGAATTAACTTAATACAAACTCCCCAAACGGCCGAAAATATCAAGATTTATAAGTTACTTTAATGCATTCGATTTTCATTATTTTTGACAACTTGATTTTATATGAAACAAAACTAAAATTTAACAAAAATTTGCATATAAATATATCAATAATGAAGTATATCAGCATTCGACTATTTGGATTTATCGTTTAAAGTCAATATAATAGAATTTTGAATTAAACTCGCATATCACCTTGGTAAATTCAAGTTCATAATATGATGACTCTTGAAATATTCCAGACATTTTGAAACTGATTAGATTGGTATTCCTTTCTTTCCATAGCATTAGGTTAAAATAACTTACTAATGTAGACTTCTGAAAAATTACAAAGCTAACAAAAATTATTATAGTTAATTTGTAATATTCTTGATGCTAAATATTGGTAACTGAATTGAAAGACAACACACATTTGATATTTTTATGAAATAGCAGTAAAATTTTATCTTAAGTATGACATTTTGTATAATAAAAATATGAAAAAGATTACCCATAGCAATTTAAAAACCTAGTTTTTTTATGTTAGGAAAGCCAGAACATATAAATTTATAAATAAATCTATCTTATTTGAATTATGTCCGTATTACTTTTCTCCAAAGTTACATCCATTACACTATAAATACGCACATCTGTAGTATTTTATTTAACACAATTGTGTCCACCTTAATGCATGCCGTATTTTGAACACATATAAAATTTACAAATTAAGATTGCTTTTAAATATTGTAGTGCTTACTTTCAGCAGATTCAGACAACTAAACTCGTACTTTAGAAGCATCTGAAATCAAACTGCTGTGGTCATATATTCCACACATGAACATCAAACAATATATACATCTTAACAAATCCAAGTGCAAGTTGGTGCTACATAGCAGCAGCGCATAGAAAGGCAGTGTCCTGCGTCGCACTTAGAAAATTAATTTCAGTCTCGTTATGGGGGTGAAAAGCTCTCTCTGCATCGAGTTTCCCGCTTCCTACGGTTTCGCCGACACAGTCACTGCCTGTTCCCGCTTCATTCCATCACATCCCTCCATTTCCTGATTCGCATTCCATCCAACGGTCAGCATTGCTCCTTGCCCGAATCTCTGATTGGTCACGGTCCTGTCTCTCGGTGCACCCTGAGCGCTAGCTATCCGGGCGGTACCAGCAATTAAAAAGGCGAACAGTTTCCTGCGGTTTTGGTGGTCTGTGGGAAGTTTTAATTGTGGCTTTTTTTAATTTCTTCTGAGAGGAGAGGAGAGGAGAGGAGAGAAAGTTGTTTGTTTTTTGGTGGGAAAATGTTAAGTTAGGGATGGGGCATTTATTTTCTTTCTTTAATGTAGAATGTTAGCTTTTCCAGAAACTGCATTAATTGATTAGTGTATTGAAGTCAGGAGTAGTGTAGTGTAGTGTAGTGTAATGTATGGTAAAAAGAAGTTACTGCTGTAGAATTATTCATGAATGTACGCCAGCTTGAGTGCTTGACTATTACCTTTTTTTTTTTAACTTTTGCTTTAATGTGGATGATCCATTTATTTTATTATGAATTATATATGATGCATGGTTTACAATTTCATTGGTTTATGGTGCAACCTAAATAAAATTTCAATGAATCGCACTTTTGTACATTGGTTGAACTATTCACTGTGATCATACTTAATTTATTTAATTGGGGGCCCGGAAATTGAAGACTTTTGCTTGAATTTATGAAATCTGATATATAATAACAAATATTCAATATTCCAGAATTTCCATTCCTCATAGAAAAAAAATTCCAGATTTTCCAGTTATATATATACTATGAAGAATATGTAGTGATGGAGTCAGGACAAATTTGTAACACGGGCCAATTTCAATCAAAATCAATAAGTACTATTTAATTAAAAGAACAAAACTTTAATATACAAAAAATATGCTACAATTCTTAAAGAAATTACTGCATATCCCCTCAATTTTTACACTACGAAAATAATTAAAAAATTTCAAAACAGTTAAACCAAAAAGTGTTATATTGTGTCAGTTTTTCTGTATGAAATTCCATTTGTTAAAATAAAAATTTTGAAAACAATTATTTCACCATGTGTTATTTAACTTATCTAATCAAAATTTTCTTCACAATATAAGTTGTCAACACATCATTATGGTCCTTATTGCCAATCATATTTCTCAACTTGATTTTATAAGTTGGTCCATCATGGTACTTGTCAAAATTATCTTATGATATGAATACAATTTGATCCTTTTTTTTTGGAAACTTTATAATATGACAATTATGATTTGTTAAGGAGAGAAGACAAATTAATGGACCAACTTCACAACTCAAGAACCAAAAAAAAAAAGAAAAAAAAAGAAAAATATTGCATATGAGACGAAAGACAATTGACTGTATTATTTGTAATTACTTACTCCCCTACACCATTTACCTTTTAGAAAATATATTATTTAAATATTAGCCAACCAATCTTTGTAATCAATGGAGAAAATAGTGGTTAATTCCAGTCTCATTACCAAATACAATTGAATTTTTCACTAATCAAGGGGCTGCCTTGGCATGCAACCAATCACCCTTCTTCCCTTCGTCACTGAGAATATGCATCCCTGAGCTCACATAAATTAAATTTCTTTTATGAAGTGTGGATTTCTCATTATGCAAAAAGATCATGATGTTTGAACAAATGGTGGAGCTAGCTTGTTCAATGTAAAAAAGAAATAAATATTTGGTTGAACACCAATGTGGTGCAGTTTGACAATTTAGGGATTATGAAAATTTTGTTGGGTCGATGTCCAGAAATTGAACAATTAAAGTAACTATAAAAAAGTGACAGAATAGAGGTGTTGGCAGAGCTAATTCAACCAAATTAAATTTGTCTATTTTATTTCTATTTCTACCTGAAAATTAACAAGTGTTTTGAAGTGAAAGTATCCTCCATTTCATTCATATCATATTCTCAATTCAAACTCAGCCGAACAAATACAAAATTATTGATCTCCTATTTGATATATAAAAATCAAATCAATAAAAAATGACACGTCTAGTAGTTAAAAAGACAAAAAAAACTATTATCTTGGTAAGAAACATAGAGGAAATTTGACACGCCAATTAAGAGGGAGCATAGTATTTCAACTCGTAATTTTGTCAACATTTTGAAATTGGTGGTGATTAGGTGGTATGATATCAAGACTTTTTCTTTCAATCTTTAAATGATTAATTAATTAATTAATTAATTTGGTGTAACGTATACATTTTAGGTAAATGTTATATTTCATTGACGGAAACAAGTATCATATTAATTATTAATTAATTCTAATTTGACCCTCTACTATTTTTATTTTTGACATATCTCATTATTTATTTGCTTGGAGAGAATGCAACTAAACATACACGTACAAATTAGTGGCAAGTGGGAGGAAGGTCTTAGAAAGAAAATCTTCAAGCTTTAATCATTTTTTTTTATTTTTTGGGGAATTTTCATAACAATAACTGTGCTCCAAAAAAATTGGGGGTGCACTAATTAAATATTTTTACATTTCAAATTCAAGCTAAAAAGTGCTTATTTATTTCAGAAACTAGAGTTACAAACATTCCTATAAAAGGTGAAAATAAATCAGTCAAGCATGCCTACAAAGAGTCAAAGACAATAATGAAATATATATCATGCATTAGCATGGTTATGTGAATATATATAGACTGCCATTTATGTTTTGCAATCCACAAATGACCAACCGTATATCAGTTTTTTTTTTTTTTTTTTTACCTCGTGCAATCCCTACGTATAGGAGCGTATTTTCTTTTTGCTCCTAGCTAGGGTTTAACAGCGCCACTCGTGTGGGATGGCACGTGTAAGAGGGAAAGTGGCAACTAATAACAAGGTAATGATGATAGAAGACAGGGAACCAGCAGGTACACTGTGTCACAATTTCTTTTAACTAGTTTTCTCTATCTATGCTCCATGGATAAAAAATAATAATAGTAATAGTAAGTAATAGTAATAATAATAATAATAATAATAATAATAATAATAATAACAAGAGTAATAATAATAATTTTGAAAATAACAAAATTAAATTGAAAACTCGAAAACGTATTTAAAAAAATTGTCTGAAGTATGTATTTAATTTTTTTCTTTAAAATTGCACTATTTAAATGTACATATTTAAATAACACTTCTAAGCGCTCGTTTCTAGATCAGAGACATATTTGTGTTATTCTTTCAGAAACAGAAATATTACTATATTTTTTTGTGCACAATGGTTTAATATATATGTAATATCAAGAAAGAACCTATGTAATTTTTCATTTTTTCTATTTGTTTTCCTTTTATTTAAAACTTTGTACATACAACACCACTGCTGTTGACCCAATATATACAAAATTTGGCACTAGATCCCCATCTTTTCATCAAAAAAAATCTATAATATTTTTGTGAAAGAAAAGATAGATAGATTGAAAAAGAAAATAGAAGAATTTCCTTTGTGACTGTCGTATCAGACATCAGTACAGGCTGTAGGCGGTTACAGCTGTGGGTTGACCGGGAACATCAGGTAAAAAATAAATAAAAAAAGAATCATAAAATAAGGAGAGAGAGAGAGAGAGAGAGAATTAATTTTTAAACATCTCCATGCATTAAATCATGCATGGCATAAAGTGATGGAGCCTCAGAAATTAGGCCTGGCGTATCCTAAGCTCTCAATCTCATCCTTGGAAATCGGAGAAAAAATATTCAATAAAATATTAAAGATTTCATGGAATTTTTCAATGTTCAATGGTTAGGAATAGATAGATATATACTCTGATACAGATTTGTTTTCAGGAACAAGTTAACGTTGTGTTATTTATATTATTTTAGGTAAACTATATATGTAGCGTATGTAGAGGTTTTGACCAGTCAAATACATAGACTACTCGTCAAATTGTGTCATGATCCGTACGTACTCTACACTCGTTGTACCATGATGTTAATTATAAACAATTGTACATTAATTTCAAGCGCAATAAAATTAGATTAGTTCCCCATGACATATTTGTATTGAGATACTTTTAGGTGAATATGAGGGAAAGTGTTTTTTTTTTAATGTAAGTTATGTGGTAAAATATAGAAATATAATCAGTTTTTTTTTTTATATTTTTGCATATAAAATGGATGCAAGGCTTTCAATTAAATGTATTGAATGGTAGAATATCTGAGTATAAATGATCCCACTGAAATTGATAAATTTATCTTTTTAAATATATATTAATTTAATGAATATTTCTTTAATACTAATACAAAATACATGTAATGATCTCATTAAATATTTTTCCCCTCTCCGCCACTGAGTATATATATTGACTTGTCGAATTCCATGATGATACATACTCTACACTCGTTATACCATAAATGAAAAAACAATTTATCTTACATGCTTACAACAGAAAAACAAAGAAAACAAAGAGAAGTACTATCATGGCCGAATGGATAAGCACCATCATTGCATGCATTACAATCTCCTTAACAAAAATGAGCAAAAAAACAAAAAAATATTGGAAATTCTGACAAACGCAATACTAAGGTGGTCTCATTAATTGGCAAATTTATGTAAAGTTGAAAAAAAATGTAAAAGCAAACAAATTCTTACTGAATTAATAATGCGGGTCAACACTTTTATATATAATTTTCCGAAATTTGTGATTCAGTTGGTCAGGCCTTTGCCATTTATATCGGATAGAGGCAAAACATAGTGTGATTGATTAAACAATATTCTAGGAAAATAATAGTAACACCTAACATGTGACCTCTCCATTAAGTTCCTAAACTACATATATATATATATATATATATATATATATATATATATACATACATCCAAACATATAGGTGAAAGCAAAAAAAAAACAAAAAAGAAAAGTAGGAGGAGGAGGAAATTAAGAGAAACAGAAACAGATGAAAGATGAAGAGAAAAGAGAGGCATTAATGGCAAGTAGGGGCAGTTTGTGCCAAATGGGTTTGTGTCATTAAATCCCATTAGTGATACTTGTCTCTTGCATTCTCTCTCTCTCTCTATCTCTCTTCCTCTCTCTTCCTCTCTTGCTCTCTCCCCTCTTCAAAAACCCTCCCCCTTTCTCCCCTCCCCTCCCCTCTCCACCTAACCTTTCCACACCTTCACACTCCATCTCTCTCTCTCTCTCTCTATCTCTTAAAGAAAAGCTAGGGTTGGGTTGTGGGGGATGTTGGCTGGCTCGAGGCCTTTAGTCTCTCAAATCTCTTGAGTTGAATTTCCTTTGATGTATACAAATTTGAACAAGAGGCATCGGACCAGGCTTCATTCCTCTCAATTAGGCCGCTTTCAAGCTCATTACACACCCGGGTTTCTCCTCCGTTTCGCTCCGGTTAACTCGATCGTCGTCAGATTAGGTTAAGGGGATTGTTGTCTGGCTCGAGGTCTCCTATGATTTCTCCTAGTACTTGTGTTTTTTTTTCTTTTTTTGAAAAAAAAAGAGTACTAGACTGTCGTCAACCGGTGATTTCGGACCAGGCTTCAATCCCCTTAACCAGAATTTGCCACTGAACTTTTCAAATTGTGAGTATATATACATTTTTAACAGAGTTTTGTTTTTAATTTTTGAACTGGAGCGATTATTTCAATAGATATAGATATATATATACCCCAAATATCTGTCTATAAATTAGTTATTAATTAGTAATATGTTCCCTAGAGTAATTGCTTTTCTCTTGGAAATTTACATCACAATTATTAAGTAATTAGTAAAAAAAATCTGATTAAGTTGATGTATATAATATACTGCCAGTATACAGGAGATCCTGAATATATATTGACTTTCAAAATCTAATAGTTAATTTTTTTCATCTATTATTTTTCTTTTTTACGCTATTTTCTAGAGCTAGCTCCTTTTTAATCAAACATTTTTCCTCATTATTTGGTTATTATTACCGAGTGATTAAGTAATCATTGTTGTACTGTAGAGTTCAGGTTTCAGACACACAGTTGAAAAGTTAATAATAATAATAATCAAATCATATTTTCTTACTTTATTTATTTTCTTTTTGATTTATTAATTACTGGACCTGGATCTGAGTTCTGTTAGCTACAGCTACTTTGGTGCACTAATTAATAAGGCGACTCTTTAATTAATTATCTAGCTAGCTAGCTAGGTGTGTATGCATTTACAGATGCCAGAAATTAAGCCAAACTGAAAATGATGTAATTACCTAAGTTGACTTTAATTTTTCTTGGAGAGAGAGATATCAAGTTCTTCTGTGGCAGAACTTGTGCAGGTATTTATTTACGTATTTATATATTGCATGCATTCATTATTTACTTTTTTTTTGTTGATATCCTTGTAATTAATTGAAGTGAGTTAGGAATTAAATTTAACAATCTTGTCATTAGGAAAAATTATCTAGATTTATGTACTTTTTTTAATTTATTAAATTTTTTTTATATTTCTTAATGTGTTGAATCCAGTGCATGTCCATTCCTTAAGTTTGATTAGGTGACATTCTCCATGTAAATATTGGTTCTAATTTGTTATACTTCAACAGTATCTGAAATTACAAGCAATATATGCTAAAAAGGTTTTCTTTTAATTAGCACCTGCATTCAGGTTATACTTAATAGTGTCAAGGTTTCGGATCATGTTAAGGTTTATGACTATTAACAAGTCTCAATAGGTTCTTCCAAGCCAGAGAAGATCCTTGCTTAATTGGAGTAAGAAAAGCTTGAGAATTGGGATCCTTAAATGCAATCCTGACGAAACGGTCATGTGTTTCTCAGGTTCTGTGAATGAAAAGAAATGAAAAGAAAAGATGCCCTAATTTGTTAGTATTAACTAACTAGAATATATAATATATATATTAGAGCCTTTTGATTTCTCATTTTCTTTCTCTTCACTTCCATAGATCTCCTGGATATATATATAACCTTTCAAATCTCCAAAACTTTCTTTCTTCCAGCGTATAAAGAGGGTGATAAGAGAGAGAAGGAGAGGGGGGGGGGGGGGGGGTCTGGATGATGGCTTGGATGGAACAAATCATGTGGTTTTATATTATATATATCTTCCATGCATGATTGATCAGCATCTCTCTACTTCCATAATATGAAATATTTGTATTTTTACTTCCATCAAGTTATGGTACGTGCTGTTGTGCCATTTTCATGTGTGGTCTTTTCCTGCTTTTTCGATTCCATTGGGAGAAAACATCTCTCTACTTCCATATATATGACCATGAGCATGTCCCTTCTATAATTCTATTTCTGTGAAGTTATATAACCATGTAAGACAAAAGGAACAGAGAAATATGCCTTTTAAGGTTAACCTTTTTTATTGAATATGTTAAAGTTATTTTTCCAATTAGTAATCATGATCCACCATGTTTTCCAATTATGTGGTGACCTGATAATTTTATTTTTTTTTCTTTGGAACGATTGCTTTATTGGACCTACTCATATGTTCTCGTTGAATAATGCAACCGTTGCTTAATTATTTCATTCTGAGCTTTTTAGAGGGTTTTTTGAAAGGTAAGACAAAAAGTACATGTACTAGGCCGTTTGGTTCAAAGTTTTTGCAATTTCTTTTCAATCTTGAAGCAAAATTTTCAAGGTTTGTTATTTTTCATTTATATCTTAATTTATATTTTTAGAAAAAAATTGCAAAAACCCCTGTTTGTTTGATTCAATGTTGGATGTTAGTTAGAAAAAGCCATTTGACTGAGTCAGATTATTGTTAGTTCACACTTCATAGATAATTTGATACATGTGACACATTATTGTAGTAAAATTACTTAATTTTATTTCTATATCCAAATTTGCACAGAAATTTTCTTTTTTTTTTGTTTAGTGCATGTATTGATTTAGCACTCCTGGTTACATCTGGCCTGAAATCATAATATAGTAATAATTACATATTTTTTCGTGGAAAAGTAAGGACAGTAGGCCAATTACTACTTGCAGCTGCAGGACCACGGAGCAAACTGATATATATGTATATATATACAACTAGCTTCCACCTACCTAGCTAGAGATGTGTTATTAGTGTTACTATTTGCATGTATTTCTCTAATAGTAGCATATCATGGAGTCAGTTTATGTTTCCGGGGCAGAGAGAGACGTTGCCACTTCTACATGATATTAATTCATGTATGTATGTTTGTATGTTTGCATGTATGTAAGAACAGTAATATATGCACACAGTGTGTGCATTGGTTTTGGGTTACCTGGATTGTGTGTGTGAGTGAGACACAGAGAGAGGGAAGGAGAAGGAATCTTATTACAAGCATGGGGAAATGGAGAGAGATGGCGCAGTGACTAGTTAATGAAGGACAACTGGAGAAAAAGTAGAGTACAGTTCAGTTGTCTTTATTAACAAGTCAATTTTTTGAAGTTTTATCTTTTTATTGTTTTCAACATGTGTGTAAACTTGGCAGTAGTTTGGTTCCAGAAAGGTCTATTTTAACTATTAATTCCGATAATTTTTCAATCAAACGAACTACATTTTTGTTCATTTGTTGAGCTACAAAATTAATTATTTGATGTGTTTAAGTAAAAATGCAAGTAGGTGCGTATAAAAAACAGAGAATTAATTAACACCCTATAGAAACCAAAACACTCAACTAGTCAAACCAAATAGGAGTTGTACAGAAAACGTCTCATATTATTGATGCATGCATTATAGTACTATTCTTGGGTGTAAGAATTTAATTTGCATGTTATATACTGATACAAGCAAGAGGGGAAAAGAACAGTGTAGGGACTGTAGAAGAGAGAAAAAGGAACTGGAACTTCACGAGAGAGAGAGAGAGAGAGAAAGAGAGAGAGAGAGCGAGAGAGTATATAATGCTCGGTGAAGGTTAATTTGAAGGAGCAGAGCAATAATTAATGGTGGAGGAGGAGGAAATTAAACAGTTGTCTACAGTTGTGCCTGTGCGTTGCACTTGCACACGCAGACAAGTCTGCATGACTTGATTTTGATGTTTGTTATTAGCTAGATCGATGTGATTGAGTTTACGTCCTTGACAATGACTGCTTCGTCTGCTCCTTCCCATGCATGATTTATTATCTAATCAAAACTTCTCCCTCCTCTTTTGATCAACGGAGCTAACTAGAGGAGCTGTCGCCGGAGAATGCTGGGGCCGGCGAAGGCCGGGCTGATCGATATTGGGGGGAATTCAGGCAGATGCATGCTCCAGCCTCCTGTGTTGAAGTCATATATATATATATGCATGTAAAAACTCAAACCATATTATATTAAAAGTAATTGGAGTTTTGAAAAAGCTAAAAGTCTAGTGCATCTCATGATGATAAAATAAAATTAATGTCGAAAATTTAGAAAGTCCTTATGTTTTAAAAAGTTGCAATTTAAATAGAAATTAAAGAGTGATACTTTGAGTTTTTCAATCGATTTTAGCATAACTAATGCAGGCAATTAGGGTCATCCATCGGTGTTCGATTTCTTACAAACCGTCCTACTACATACGTGCCTCATGATACGGTTTTCCTCGCTGCATACTTCGGGATATGTTCATCGCCATCAAGCATCTGCCGGTCACGAAAACCTTGCGTATGTGTGTGCTTTTCATACTCTCCGCTTGTGACGGTGTCTGTGCTTGAGTTGCATTATAAGGCATGGATAAAGCTTCAAGGTATCCTCTATTCAAGCAGCTGCAACCTACTTGTAAAGTAATTGCAAACATTCGTTTGATAATTGCAACTTCAGTATATCTAATTTTTTTTTTCAATTTTTATGCATTTTTTGGCTCAAATGTAATACATGTTGTTAAATTGTCAATGTACGTATGTTATAAATGCACTTTGATCTCATTTCTAATCATTTCTTCACAAAAAAAATGAAGATCTAAACAATTTTCTATTGCATTAAAATTCATTATGAGATAGTTTCGAATATTTCTCCTAAAAATAAATGGTTGTACTAAATCCCTTCAGCATGAGATAAATTCTCTCTCTAATCTCATACATATAAATTACATAAAAACAATCATATATATACAAATTAACGAATAAAAAAAGACGAAGTTTATAAGATTATCAGTTACACCTAATCATCATTCTAATTAATTCATACAGTATTCTCGTTGTCTTTTCGTATTTCTTTTTTTATTTAAATAGTTTTGTTTGATTTGTCTAAAATGTGCATGGACTATTAAAATAATAAAACTTGTTTATATCAATTTTAATGAATTTCTTAATGATTTAATATTATTTTCATTTTATGAATCTTTAGTGTTTCACAAGAAAAAATTATACTTATTCATCTTAATAAAAATTAAGAAAAAAAAATATAAAAAAATAATAATAATAGTAACAACTTGTACAGTTGACTTGAGAATGTATGGTCACTTGTGTAAGAAGGCAAGCATGCACAGAAAGGAGCCATGTTGCATTGTTGGCTTGATTTCAACCTTCTCATGCAAGCTTCCTTCCTTCATTTGATGTCCGTACAATTACTTCTCTGCAATTTTTAATTGTACGGTCAGGCCGCCGTTTCCGCCCCTTAAACTCCGGCCAAGTAATTAATTAATTTTCAGTGAAATATATTTTTTATAGTCTGGTTTCTGACTTGATTTGACCAATGCTTTGCGTGATGTTTTGATCAAATTTGACCGAGAAATTTAATGATATTAAGATATAATCAAAGTGCGAAAAAAAATAGAATGTACATGTCACAGATTGTTCTAAGTCTGCACATGTTCTATTTACGGGCAGATTTGAAATGTTTTGAATGTATAATTATTGGGTAAATAAACACAATAAGTTCAACCATAAAGTGACAGTGAACGACATTTGCAAAAAAGGGAAAAAAAAAACGAAAAAAAAAACCCAAAGGTTCTGGGCTCAAATTAATGGGCTTAAAACCCCCTCCATTTTTTTTTGTAACAAGCTAGAAACTGCGTAGAAAGACGTAGAATTTCGTGGGCTGTATAAATCCCATCTCCGACAGTAATATTACGGGCTTGATATAGCAAGAAGCCCATTGTTTAAATGCTTTCGCATCCTGGCGCGAGCGACAATTTCGGATTCAAATTGAGAGCATAAAGAAAGGTCGAGGTGAAACTACGGACAGAGCAGCTTTTGTCAGAGAAAGCAAACAAAATCTCCTGATGCTCTGTGCTTTAGCTGGGGGTATTGGGACCCACTTCAAGTACTCTCTCTCTCTTCTGACTCAAGCTTGGACTGAGTCTCCCCTCAATAGCCCATGTGTGTGTGTGTGTGTGTGTGTGTGTGTGGCTTCCTTAATGATATTTTCTCTCTTGGTTTTATTAAGTTTTAATGAGTGTAATAAATTAGTTAATGACGGCATGCAGATATAAATGGAGATCCGTCAAACTCAAGTGAAAATTATTAAATATATGCAACAGAATTTATTCTGGACGAGTATAGAACACAACAACTATGTAAATTTTTGTTCTTTCAGATTCCAAGTAAAAACATCCAATTTTATGTCTTACTTTAAAAATATGCTAAGTGACTTTTAATATAGTGGATTTATTCCAAATAAACATTTATGCTAATTAAAATTTCAATGTAACTCTTATCAAGAAAAAAAAATTCTTGATTGACAAATTGAATCATACTCTCTTATACTTTTTATATAGAAATTATTCATTAATAAAAAGATTATAAAGTCTGCATATTATTAAATATTCAAGATTAAGTCTTTATAACCTTGTTTAGTTTCAATACGGAAAATCAAGATATTCTGAATATTTTGTTTTGTTTTACCTTATGAGTACGCCAAGATTATCAAGAACATACATTCAATTTTTAATCCAAAATTACATCACATTTATGATATTTGGAATTATTTTTCTCATATATTAATTCAGTTTTTGACAGCATTAACATTAAAAATTGGCCCTTTTTTTTGCATGATAACTTACTAAATTAGGAAGGAACAAAAGTTTATAAAGCAGTGCAAAAGAAAGAATAAAACACAAAATCAGCAAAAGACAGCCTTATTAATTTTTTTTATGTAATTAATCACATAAAGATTTTATTCCTCCCACTGATATAGTGGGACCCATCTCTCAAGCCCAATTTATTTCCAGCTTAGCGACCGTTGGCTCCCTCGTATCTCCCTTCTTTAACCTTTAATCCATCTTTCCACCTTTCTCATCTCTCTCTCTCTCTCTCTCTACACACATTCCCAAGCTCTCTCGCCTCACACAAAGCATCTCACCACCTCTGGTCACCTCCCTTTATGCCTCTCCTCGTCTTCCCCAATCCAACCCTAACCCTAGAAATGACGACCATTTTCTCTCTACTCCTTTTGCTCTCTCTTCTCCCTTTCTCTCTCTCCAAAACCACCATAGAACCATGCTCTGGTTCAGACTCATGCCCAGCACTTTTAGGCTACACCCTCAACACAGACCTTAAGGTCTCTGAAATAGCAGCCTTGTTTCGTACCGACCCATACTCGCTTCTTGCCACAAATGCCTTTGATCTTACTCTACCCGATGCGGCACACAGGATACTCCCGGCCGGGCTGTTCATTCGGGTACCGACAGTTTGTGCCTGTTCTGATGGTATAAGGAAGTCGGTTACGACCCGGTACACTACCCGGCCAACCGATACTCTCGCCTCTATTGCCTCTGATATATTCTCAGGCCTCGCATCAGCCGATCAGATTCGTCAGGTGATCATCATTTGAAGTAAATATTGCTCCAGGAACTTGTTTGGTACAACCTGCCTAAATTCAAAAATCTTAATAGCCATATCTTTGATCTAAACTTTTAAGTATTGGTAAAAACTACATCTCTACTATGGCATGTTAAGCTTCTCGGGTGTGTCAAATTAACAATAAAGCACATGAACCTGAAGTATGAATCCAAAATCACACTTAAAAATGCTGATATTGGGACTGATTAGCACTGTAAATGAAAAGATCACACCGTATATTAGTACTGGAATTAGCAAATTGTAAATGCGATATAGTATGCTAAACCCTATATTGACTAGGTGAATGCCATCACGGATCCGTCAGCACTGGATGTGGGTCAGACCCTGGTCATACCACTCCCCTGCACGTGTTTCAATTCGACTGATAATTTTCTCCCTGCGGTATATCTCTCATATGTTGTCAAGGACGGCGAATCAGTGCAGGGAATTGCCGCAGAATATTCCACCACTGTAACAGATATAATGAATGTTAATGCCTTGGGGAATCCAACGGTGCATCCTGGGGATATTCTAGCCATTCCTTTACCAGGTAAAACTACTTTCGGGAATTTGAATTTATGCTAATTTGTCTTGTTTTGAAAAAATTGGCATGTTACTGAATTCTTGTTTTGGTGATATTTTCAGCATGTCCGTCAGTTTTTCCAAAGTTTGCTTTAGATCATGGATTGCTTGTGGCCAATGGCACTTATACAATCACCGCAGGAAACTGTGTGCAATGCAGCTGTGGCCCAGGAAATCTCAAGTAAATGATTTTCTTTGTTCTTGCTATCTTCTTAAGGTCTCTTCGTTTAATAATTCATTGGCGTGTATTGAACCTCAATATAATGCCTTCATACAGTGGTGGTCGAGCCAGACTATTAGATTAGTGGTGTTAATCTATTTATTTTACACAATTACAGGGGAACTTTTGTAAACTGTTGTAGTGTCAGTTGACCTTATTGAATCCCATGTGGCCCCGTTGCTGCCTTTGTAACTAAGTCTTGTTCTAGACCAAACCTCAGCACCATAAGATGCCCCCGGTACTAATATGTTAGGTGGAACTTGATGTTTAAACCTCGGTTAAACCTTGCACCCTCATCGGTGCCTTAATTAAGCATTAAATGAATCAAGTATTCAAGTGAAAACATCAACTTACATATTCACTGCCATTTGTTTTTGTTATTTGACAAAGGATTATTTGATTTGATTTTATTTTTTTGGCTAGCTTATACTGCACACCCTCAACTATGGCAGTATCATGTTCAAACATGCAATGCCGAAACAGCAATCTGATGCTAGGAAATGTGACAGCAAAACCCACTAGTGCTGGATGCAACATCACTTCCTGCAACTATGGTGGTTTTGTAAATGGGACTATTGTTACCACGTACACCTCTGTTGCCAAGATTTGTTTTAACCTTGTTACCCTTTTTGTTAAATGTTATTGAACCAGTCCAAATTTTCCACATTCATAATTGGTTTAAGAAGAAAATGACCATGTGAGCAAACTAGCAGCTGCTTATGTCAACTATTATGCGGTCAGGGAGTATTACCCACCAAGTACTGCAACAACCGGTATAGTACCAAGCACGTTTCAATACCAAGAGATTGTATTTTTTTAACCAGGACTTGTCATGTGCAGAGCTAGACACAACCAAAAAATAAACATAAAGGGCAAATTATATGCAATTTTCTACCTCGAGAAAGTTAGGGCTGGAGTTTTTTATCTTACGCCAAAATATATACAACTGATATTGCTTTATTTCTTATGTGATAGGCTAAGCACATCACTCCAGCCTAGATGTCCAGGTAATTGTTGATTGTATGCTCTTATGATTCTGATGTCATGTACCTAGGCTGGAATTTGTAAATTGCAATAAAAATGGGGCTTTTAGGTCTTATTGGGCTCAAATTGGGGAAGGACTGGGCTTTACTAATTGGTTCCTTGAGCTTGACTATAATAACTAACGAGCCAATTTTTGCTAATATGAGTGCCTTCTACTGGTGTGGATAAATATCTTTGAGACCACCGGCATCAATTTTTCATCATAGCCAGCGAATCCTTTTCAACTGTTACTATAATTTGAATGGAAAAGCTTAGGAAGTCTCACATTCAAGTTGTTTGAAAAAGGACATTTTCAAGCTTGAGCTGTTTGGTTCTGAGTTCTTCAGTTATGTGGGTTCGGGTTTTGAGTTGTTCAGGTTACATGTGCAGGAAAATTTCTTTTAAAAATATCTGCTGCCTTTTGGGTCAGATGGGTCATTAAGTCCGCGTGCATGTCAACTTGATTCCATTTCCAGCTGATCAACTTTGGCAACTTGTAATGATTTAAGCCCACGGAAATTTAAATTAATAACTTTTGAAGTTATTTTAGCCCATACTACCTAAGTAATTAATATTTCCTTTCTCTAAATACCGTTATTTAGAGTGAGAACTTTTCAACTAACAATCAACTGAACTGTACAGCCGTTCACCAATTTCCGCAAGTAACCGAGCCACCAACTGCAATACTCCACGAACCATCCGATTTTTCACCTGCAGTGTCACCAATTTCCCCCGCAGAACCTGGTGGCCTAATTCCAGCACCGAGATCTTCACTTCCGGGAAAAGGTCTTGCCATACCTGGCGCTACAACAACCGCAACTGGCCCCACAGCACCTGCAGGAAGCACTTCCAGTGCTTCTTCATCAACTCGACTGATTAACCAGTTTTTGGTACATATATTTAGTTTTTGTGTTCTTGTCAAATTCCTCTCATGATGGTTCAAAAGTTGTGACTCGTAACTGTATGATTGAGGCAAGCTTTTCGATACAATCCTTGGCCTATCCAGAATTGGTTTGATTTTTGTAAGCTTACTGGTACCTCTTTTTTTTTTTCCTTGAGATATTGTTTTATGGTCAAATTTTTTGTGCTGGTTTAGTGTTAGCTGCCATAACACCATGGTGCCATTAAAGGAAAAAAAATCCAGGCAAAAATCATTTCTATTTTTTTTTCTTTTAAAAAATTTGACATGTCCATATAGTTACTTCCCTTATCTCTCCATTTAGCAATTACAATTAGTAGAGCACGTGGAATTTCTTGAAAACGATAAGCTCACGAGAATCTGGTTATTTTAATTAAATCAGAACAATATCTTAGTTTCAGAATATTGGACTTGAGAGTCAACTATGACAACGAGATCCACTAGAGGAAATGATCCCCTCCAGTCGTAAGTTGTTGGAGTTTCGTCCTTTCATAGATCTGGACCGTTGAAATCCTCGTATCAAAGAAGGGATTTTGCACGGTTTGAGATATCATGCGTTTGATTGCTGGAGAGGATCCGAACCTTTGAGTCTATTGCAAAATGCCTCAAGTTGGTGGTAACGCTTTTGAACTAGTTTAGATAACTTTCTTTAAATTTTTATAAGCTATCCGCTTAATGAGCCATCTTATTAATTACTTTTTAAAGCGAACTAATTAACTTTCTTTATTAGAGATTATTCTATGGCATATTTCTACCTAAAGTGGCTATAAATATATATATATATACTATGCAAAGATCAATATCAATGAATTTATGCTCAAAATCCAGAACCAAACAGAAGGAAACTTCCTGTAGAATTCACTCGGAAAAAAAAAAAGAATATCAAGATAGATTTGAACTTTTTGGTTTTTAGTTTAAAATTTGACAATAATATTTTGGAATTGTGCAGTTAGTAATAATGACCTCATCTTAAATGATTAATTTATTATTTTATGCTCAATTTGAAGTATGGAATGATCAGAATATTGGAAGTTTATGTTGTAATGGAACTTTATAATAATGATTTTTTAATTTGTACAAAGTAATTTTTAAAATATAGGCACTTGATTAAATATGCACAATATGCAAAACTGGTTGCAACTTATATTATATTTTTCTTTGTTGCTTTGTTTTAATTTTTGTAGAAAAGATATAGTTTGTAAATAATTTGAACTGATAAAACTAGTTTCTTATAATAACTAATTTAAATTGAATAATAAAATATTATTTGTAATAAGTTGAATAATAAAGTTAAATAATAATGATGATATCGATGATGATATTTCTCAAATATTTTCCTTAATTTCAAAGTTTACAATGCAAATATCAAATCAATCTAAATGTTGATTTTGTTATGTCTTTAATTCTTAAGAAAAAAGTAACAAGTGCACACCATAAAAAAAAATTTGATATAAAAATAGTCTAAGACACCCAAATTAAATGCCCATAAAATACACATCATATTAGAGTTTCGATCTCGTGACCTCTCATATAAAGAGCATTATCTTTTGTTATTATATCAAAAAGTTAAAATTCCCACCATAAATTTTGAAATACAAATTTTTCCACACCCCTTTATAAGAAGCCGCCAAGTTATTTGCTCTTTTCTAAATCTCATAATGGATTCTGTTAAAGCTGATCTCTTAATTTAATTATGTGCTTTTCTTCTTCATTTATCTCTTGTCAACTAAAATTTGGTATTAACGAAGATTGCACTACATACATTACAGCACTTTTACCTAACAAAGAACTATATAATTTGTATTTTTTTTGAAGATAGAAAAAATAATAAAAAAATAAGTACTCTTGTCACATTCAGAATTTTCTATTTATGACAACTCTTCAATTTCATGATTTTTACAATATATTATTCGTATTGATTAACTTTTGACAGCCATCACTATCTTCAACGGTGATAAATTTTTCTTTTATAAAAGTGTAAATTCTTTTGTGTTGTGAAATAACTAAAAATACATCCGAATTTTCATATTTGAAATTTAATCTAGTAATTATTCAAGGTTTACATAAATTTTGTATTTTTCTTTCTGTCTAGAGTTCTTATGATTTTCTTTTCTTGCAAAAAAAATGTTATATAATTACATTCGTAATTCAAAATAATTTTAAGTTTATGTCCACTCAAAAAAATTTCTCCATTTTAAATCATTTTCTGGCTCTACCCCATTTCCTTCTGTGTCATATATTACAAGGTAGGTTAATTCTGCTATAGAACATAATTTATATTATAAACGAAAATATTATATTAAAATTAACTATCGTGATTCATTAATCATTAAAAATTTTTATCTATGTTTTACTCAAAAAAAAAAACTTTCATTTTATAGTAGAACTACTATATAAGATATGATGCAATCCAAAATAATCATGAATTTCATAAGAGAGAAAAAATAATGGAATGATTGGAAGAATGAGCAAAAGGTGAAAGTTTGACCATCTTTTAATCGCTTTCTCTAGAAAGTTGACTGTGTGAGATGAATAATTGAATTTTAATGAAGAATTGGTTTTATGAAACGGAATAAATAAGGTAGGTGTATAATCGTCATAAATTGACTACTAATTATACTCTAGAAAGGATAGATTGGTAATTATCAAAATTCAGAAGTCTAAAAGAGAAGGAATTGTTATTAATAAAGAAAAAAGGGGGATGGAGACATGCAATTGCAAGTACTACGAACAAAGAATAAGGCTAATTAATTGTTATTAGGATGAATTAGAATATATTTAATAGTTTATATATATTAATTAAAGTATAAATGATAAAGTACGTATTATGAATATTAATAATTATGGTTATCGGATATCTCCTCTTTGAAGTTAGACCTTATCAACCATAACAAAGATAAAATTAAAATTGAAAAAATATTATAACAAAATAAATTCTATTTTGAATTTTGATAAGTTTCAAATTTTCAATATGGTAATTAAAATTGAGTGGTAACGGTATCCTTTTATCTGTACACATTATCTGCACTCTAGTTGTGTTCATATTTTTTTTTATCAAAAAGTGTTAATATTTAATTAATAAAAGTGTTTATATTTTATGCTATTAATATTAAAAAAATTTAAAAATATATTTTGAGCTATTCATCATATTCTAACTTTAAAAAAAATATATTTTCGAAAATATTTATATTTTATAATATAAAATTTGAAGTAAAAAAAATAATTTTTTTTTCATAAACACATCCAAAAGATTCGAAGATAGTGATACAAACTAATAAAAGATTTATATTATATGACAATACCAATATGAAATTCTTTGCATGCTTGAAAATAGGTGGTGATAAAGTGCTCCAATAATATCCCCTAATTTTTTGCCCAAATTGTAAAAGATGAAAATTACTTTTTACTTATTCTTGCTACCAGACACATGCTTTGGAAATAGTGGATGTCACTTTGTAAACATCATTTTTATGATGTCTCATCATTCTATTGCTTTGATATGTATGTTGTGTATATGCTAAATTAAAAGCTAATGACAAGTACTGAAAATGATTTAATCGCAATATTCCATCTATCTGGAAACATTGCACTTGAGTTGAATGGGAAACTGTAGAATTACATGCCATTAGTGAGGGGAAAAAAAATGTAAAATGATTATGTTATTTTTGTTCCATATAGCATATCGAGGTGATTAATCTCATTCCGTACAATTATTTCCAATTTTTAAATGAATAATGTTTGGCAGATATTATCTTTGATATGGTCGTCGATATAAATTTTATTATTCAGATTAAATAATGAGTTATTATTCATGTTAACGATTTTATTATGCAATTTATTTTGTATAATATTTTTATTATTTAATTCAAATATCATTAGTCTAAATAATAACTCATTTAAATTGAATAATAGAAGTAATGTATAAATAAATTATATAATAAAATCAAATAATGAATAATAATTTATTTAATCTGAATAATGAAATTTATATCGATGATGCTATCAACAATGATATCTAGCTCATTTTTCAAAATTAACAATTACTTGATATTTCTAAATATTTCTAAAGTTAAGCACCATACATCCTTGTCTTCTTGTTGGAAAATTCTGCGATATCTTTCTCTCAAAATATCAAAATAACAAAGCATATGGTAATTTGAAGTTGCTTTATTTGTTTGTGTTTGGAGTGTAGTAGCATTACCTGTATATCATCATCTTCTTGAAAGGAAAATGTTAGGTGTATATCATTATTGTTACCGATACAGACTTATTTATATACATTAAATGAGTTATTATGCATGTTAATGACTTTATTATATATAATATTTTTATTATTTAACTTAAAATATCATTAATATGCATAATAACTTATTTAAGTTGCATAATAATAATACTGTACAAAATGAATTTGCATAATAAAGCCATTAATATACATTATAATTCATTTAAGTTGCATAATAGTAATATTATATAAAATGAGTCTGCATAATAAAATCATTAATATTCATAATAACTCATTTAATGTGTATAATTAAGTCTGTATCGATGACGGTATCAATAAACGTATCTGTATATTAGCTCCCTTCTTGATAATATTGTTAGATAGTCTTTAAAACCATCTTTCGGAGAAAAAATGTTTAGATACTACAAAGTAGCAATCAATTAATCAATCCTATTCTAAATTTTCGTTTTCAAGATTCAAACGATAGTGTTGTAAAAGACGACTGACATGACCGGAGTAGTCGTCCGGCTAGTTTGATTCGATGATCAAACCATCACGTATAGTTTATTCGGAGAAAATTTTGCGGACTTGAACAATTAATTAACCATCAAATCCGAATAATCGATCAATTAGTTTTTCAGATTATACAATTGTTACTTCTTTATGTCATTTTTTTTTATTGAAACCCTGATTTTGATGATCTCAAGTTCTATGAAACTAAAGTTTACAAACTTACATTTGATGTTACTTTTTACTCAACTTGACATTCATTTTTTAGTTATTTTTTGAATTCGGATAATTAGTTTTTGAAGAACACTGGTTATGTGATATGATTCTTCATGGAAGAACTTCAATTGTTTTTTGCACTCAAATAGAACAAATGAAAAACTTTAAATTATTTGTTCTCTTTAGATTGTCTGATTATTATTAAATAAAGAAAAAATATTCTTATAATCTAAGTTTTGCACTATTTATCTGCGCCCAATGTTAGATATAAGTACTGTTTTAAAATATATATTTCAAATTTTTAATTAAAAACTATGTTGATTAATTTAAAATATCTAAGGTATAAATAAATGGTGCGAATAAGAGGTGCAAATAAATTATGCACACATAAATATGTTATTATCTAACAAAAATAAAAATAAAAATATATCTTTTACACTTTTATGATTGTAGAGTAAAAAAAATATTCTATGCTCTTCAATATTTGTTTTGTGATGATCAATCTCAAGGCGTGATTAACATCAATTATGCAACTTTTTTATATAATATAATTGAATATTAATGTACAAACAACAAATATTTTTTTGTGTTAAACCCAATGTGATTATACATATCAAAAGAAATATATGACTACCAAAATGGTTTAGACAAACATCTTCAATATTGGACTTATTTACTTTGTAAAATGAGACGAACATTCTAAAAAAAAAATTCTCAAACTGATATATGCATAAAAAGATATATACGTTTAAAATATAGAAATACTTATCCGCTATAAAATATTGTAATTATTGTACAATTTGAAGAGCCTAGACCCAATATTACAGAATCTTTTTGCAATTTCAGAACTCTTAAGAAAATCTTTTTGATGCAAACTGTGTTATTTTTCATATTGCAGATGAGAAATTAACAAATTAGTTAACTATTACCTTAGTGAGTAATTGTAATGTATATTCAACTTTTATCGTATATCCAATTTTTACGGTACATATTTTGATAAATATTGCTCAAATTAAAAAAAATTAAAATTGTAGATGTGTTTCTAGTTATTTAGAGAGAATATGTATTAAATTTGGATCAATCTGAAAGAGATTTTGTCTTCTATCAAATAATTGAAAAAATTTAACGGTGGAGTTTTTATGACTTTGTGATGAATGACCAAATAAATTCTAAATTGACTCAAAATTGATATACGTTTTATTCAAATAATCAGAAACACGTTTACAATTTTTATTTTTTTATTTGAATAATATTTTTCAAAAAAATATATCATAAGAGTTAGATATACGTTAGAATTACTCTTAGCTTTAATAATAATGACCATACAACAGCCGAAGAGTCATATTATAAAGTTTGAGGTCACTATTTTTTCTACCTCAGCAACTGTCATACAAAATCAAATATGCATAAAAGAGAAAATATGGATGTGCCTGGAGTGCATTGTATATATATGTATACGAGTTAATTAATACTTTTTTGAGGGTAATGTGCTCAAATATTCCCAATCTATAACTTGGATGTCATGTAGTTGTAATAATGTGTTAATGCACTCCTAAAACCTCACTCTACCTTATTTTGTTTTGATACCTTTTTATTTCCCCTATTGAAAAAATTGTCTTGTACTAATACTATAACCTGGCTTGGAAGATTTAAACAACAAGGCAGAGAAAAAGACACAAATCTATCTAATGTAATTAATCTATATTCTCATGGTATGTAGTCCTTTTCAGTTCTTGAATTATTCCTTTGAGGTTCTCAAGTCCCTTTTCCAATAATTGACAAATCTGTAAATCGTCCAAAAAACACTTAAATCAACTTGTTTCAAAGGAATCTTTGAGATTACCAATAGAAACAAAATCATTTCACATTCCATTCCAGCTAGCTACCTTAGTGGTCTTCTAATGTTATCATCTCCAATTTGTTATTTCTCCTTTGTCATTTTCAGATGCTAGAAAACACACCTTTGGATGTATGTTGTTAATTGCTACCTTTTCATTTTTATTTGTTCAACTGAGGTTTGGAAATTAACTCCTCATTGTAAAGTTTATTTTTATATTTTATATGTGTGACTGGAAATAATCAGTGATGGAGGCGAGATTTCTTCTCCAGCGGTGTCAAACAAAGAAGGTTTAAAATCTCTTTAATGAAATTAGAAATTTGTGTAATTTTAAAGACTTTTTTTTTTGAAAATTCAGTAGGTCAATTAATTGACTTCATTATAACTCATGTAGCTCCTTCAACATGCTGAAAATAATACATTCAGAATTTGTCTCTAGCATACTCTGTTTTGATTAACCAATGAAGGTAGAAAAAAGAATTATATATTCAATTATGACTTTTTGATAATAAATTTCATTAATTGAAAGTTAGACACACATCGGTCTATTCAGGGATGCAAATGAAGTAGAAAATATCCGCTTCTTTATAATATTTATATTTGTTTATAGATAGTAGTGTTGAAAAAAAATTACTTTATAATAAATTTGATGCATTTTATAAAATTTAAGAAAGTTTCACATTTATATATATTTGAACTATATTCACATATCTATTTGTTTAATATTTTATTCATATTTGTATCTGAAAAATGAAAATATATACGGATATAATTTGACTACTATCTATTCCATATTCGATCCGTTTGCACTCCGAGCTATATTGGATCCAGTCTATGATCTTTATAAGGATTCTGAAAATTAAAATGACTTTAATACCCCTAATTATGATGAAATTATTATGACTCAAATTCAATTCTTTTAGTTACTGAAGCATCACGTTGTTAATAGACATGGTTTATATGCAAATTTATTTTTTTAGCCCTTTTCATTTATTACTTTTTCCAGGAAAATTGGAGAAAAATTAAAGAAAAAGAACATAACATCTCTGAACAGGATTGTCCGAAATTAACTAAGTATTACTTAAAAAGGGATCTTGTGCAATTTATGAGGTAATTAAAGAAGTTCAATTTGCCAAAAGAAGAACTAAGATCTCATTTCCAAAGCTTAAATTAACTCAAGTATATACCTTTGAGAAATTAAGATTACATTACCCCAAGAGAGTACTTGAAGTAAACAGAGGATACAAGAAAAAAAGAAAATCAAAACGGAGCTACAAAAAGTATCAGAAAACAAAAAATTCAGTTCTAGTATCAAAACCATCCCACAATCTACATAGATGGCTCTAATTTTGTAAGTTTTAAAACTCCAGTTGCTAATACATCTACTGTTCTAAGTCAAAATTCTTGAAAAGACTCTTGATTATGACGACATCAAGATTAATTAGCCTCAAAAACCATACACACGAGTATATGCATACGTATAACAACGCTGTACTATTTCTTCTCCCTCTTTCCCTAACAGGTGTGCAAAGAGAAAGAGGTATGATGGTGATGAATTTTACTGTGCGATCTCGATCCGTGCGACTCTCGCTCTATCAACCACCGTAGATGCAGGAAATCATCCACCGAGCACGGCAACTTTAACGGGCCGGACGAATTGTACCCATAAACCTCATGAGCCGATTCGAGTAGACTTCTAAAGTGGGGGTGATACAGGTACGATATCGGTATGACGAACCGTTTAAAGCCGCCTTCCTCTCCTTCGAGCCCGACACGCACGGCCAGAGACCCTTTCTTGACTTTTGATCTCCCTGCATCCTCCATGACTGACTCAATTAATTGATTGTGTGTAATTTGTTGTGATATTGATGAGAGGGAAAGGGAAGGGAATATATATCAGGCTAAGGTTAAGGTTGGTGTTGTTGTTGGATTTAGAGAAGGTCATGTTTATATATAGAGGAAGAAAGCAAAAGGAGGAGGAGGTGAGAAAAAAGGAATGAATTGATCTTTTTTATTTTAATTTTGGTGTGATTTTTACTACATTTTGTGTACGTCCTTTGATACGGAATGAGCATCCGTGGTTTCCATTGTCCTTTTGCTTACAATTTTTAAAATATATAATGTTTCAGTTTCACCAGTATGTTAAATTGCATAATATCTCCCATGAAAGATCCAATTATATTCTTCCTTAGCTTGTGGCATATATTTTACTATAAATTACAAGATCTATTGATTGAAAGATAAGTATTGTTGGAAATTAGCAAGCATCATATGAAACATAAAAAGGAATATATGTGATATATATATAATAAATAGGTGTGAGGTAGGTAGCAAATTATTTTCCTAAAAAGATAATTTTTTTTTATTGATGCAGTTTGTCTTCATCTATTGTCTAAAATTAACATTTTTTTTTGTTTCTCTTGACACTATGTATGTGCTTAATTGTGATACTAAACATGACAATAAGAGATTCTTTATGAATACTTAAAACTAAGTGACTTTGTTTCTCATCTTTATCTTAAAAATAGTCTTTAAAATCTAATTAAATTCATGCTTTTAATTCCTTATTAAACTCTTTCATGCCTTAAGTTAAAACAAAATTATTTCTGACTATATATATATACAAGCATCTGTTCCCTTCACTTCAATTTTTTCCGTTTATCAAAAGTAAAACTACTACTGACAATATTCTCCATTTCCGTATACACGAGTATCATCATGTTTACTTCTAGGTGATTTCTCTAGACGTCAGTCTTGGAGATGGTTAGCAAAACCTCTTGGTTTATCCCTCTTTGGTGGCCAAGAGGGGAGACGTTGCGCCACCCCACTTTCCACCCAGAAGATGCACCAAAGAAAGAAATCAAGAATCCTTTTAAGTGGGGAATAAATATATTGTTGCCCATACATACATAACATGAGAACAGGAGGTGAGACAAAATTTTGGAAATGCACCAAGTCCACAATTATTGGGCCACTATCGCTTTGTGCCACGGTGGTACATGTCTATTCAATGTTTTTTTTTCTTTTTTTCTTTTTTTCTTTTTGAAGAGGGAAATTAAAAATAATAAAAAAAACCTTCTCTTGTTGTAGTGTAGACTGTGGTGACTCAGCATCCATGGTTAGCTTTACTTACCTCCATTTTATTTATTTATTTATTTATTTTCGTTTTCTTTTGAGAGAGAAGTGATACAATCACGAGTTTTATTTAATTCATGGAATGATAAATTAGTTTTGAATAGCATTTTTTTTCTATGATATACAACTAATTAATACTAAACTGTAAAACGGCATATTTCTCTTGTTAAGAATCCTAGTAAACATTGTGTTAAAAAAAAAAAAAGGAATCCAAGTAAAAAACTCAAATAACATATTTTCAATTTTGACTAAGAAAATTTGCAAAGCCTAAAGCTCTATAAATTTTTCTCTTTTTTTTTGCAACAATTCACAAAATATTCAACTTCTTTACAAAAAGTAAATTAGTAATCTTACTTTTTATAGGGGATAATTACTAAAAAAAAATAATTTGTTTATATAGCACTACGGACCATATTAAAATTTGCCTCGCAGATTCAATCTCCTTGACCTCATTAGAAGATTGCAACTTGAAATCAAAGCACAACAAAACAAAAAATAATAATAATTTATCAATAGAAGCACTAATTTGGGGTAGCGTACGGATGGTGATGCTTTGCAATATATTAATTAACAATAACTCCAATTCTTATCCGTACTTTTTATTTATATCTTAAATATATTTATATATTTTTTTTAAAAAAAATTTATACTTTACGTTATTAAAATTAAAAATTTTGAAAAATATATTATAAACTATTCAACATAATTTCTAATTTAAAATTTAAAACATATATTTTCGAAAAATATTTATATTTTTACATTAGAATATAAATAAAGAGTATAAAATTTGAAGTAAAAAAAGATTTATTATTTATTAAATAGCTCCGTGCCAACATCAGTCTCATTTATTATTGTTGGCTCCACTCTCATCCACTTAATATATATAAAAATACTTAACAAATGGACTTTGAATAAAGCAAATTGAAACTGTGCGTTGGCGCTAGGAGGGGATCAGGCGATAATACCATCGCAGCTTTGCGTGATGCTGCGCAAGCACAAATCTTTTCGAAAAGCATGCGCACGGGATAAAAACTTAGCGGATTCTGTGGTCATAACGGATAGCGAAGTGTTGCGGGTGGGACCCACCGACTTATTCCGGATCTGTACGGTTTTCTCCTCGACTTCTTATTGATATATATATATATCATTAATAATATCCGGATCCCGCTGCTTCTCTAACGGGCTGCGCGATCCTGACCCGATAAGGACGCGTAGCGGGTAGTGGGGTAGTGGGTACTGACCCGTTATTACTATCTCCAATTGCGATGTCAGTAGTCAACACGCAATTGGAGATGGATAGGGATGGGATGCAACTATGGAAGTATGATATATAATGTACGGAAGTAGGCGGTTTAGAGTTCGGACTCGAGTCTGGTCAGATTGGGTCCGACAACTACTGACTTGTTGTGACCAAAATGTCGAATTTTGTGTATGGTTATCCAAATGATGATTATGAGATTATGAGATTATGGATTTTTCTATATGGTTCACTGGTTAGTGGTCACAAACAACGATTATCCATATTTTCTGATTTTGCGTGTCTGCTTCTGTGATTGAAGTGACGCAAAAATTAGCATCAAGAGTTGTCTTTGTCACGTAGAATTTCGTAATTGTAATAATTATAGTGAGAGTGGATATTTTTTGAAACCTTCGTTTATGAGAGTTAATTAATACTTCGATTTTCTTTTTTCGCATTTTCAAAATTTGAGGAGGTAAGGGGTTAAAAACTTGAGAGAGTAAAGATCTGTTTTTAATTATTAGATATAAAACGAGCAATTAAATATTTCTTATTTCTTATTAAAAGAGATTCAATGTCAAAGTTTATGTCAAATAACAACCGTTTTTTTTTCATGCTTAAATTAATAAATTTAAACTGTCATATATGTTCATCTCAACTAAGTATATATGAAAAATATAGCACTTTGATTATATTCCAATAGTCATAAAAAAAAGGGGATAAATTACGAAATTTATATATAGATTTTTGTTAGTTCTTGATATAAATTAAACTAAAGTCGAAATAATCAATTTTGTTATATTCATGTAGTGTATAATATGTATGATATATTCAATCCATTAATTTTGTAAATCTTAAAAGTTTAAAAAGTAATTGTATTTTATTTTATTTTATTGACACCAATCTAAACCCAAATCTTAGATCCTCCTCATTTAGCATTATAAACATTGAAAGAATCTAAGTATCTAATTTTAGACACATTGGTGGATTAAATCTTTGGCTAGAATTTACAACTTGAGCTAGATTCCTTTAAAATTCTAAAATCAATATAAGATTGCAATAAATAACCACAATTTTGTTTTCCTATAAATAAATAATATTATAACTAGAAGAATCTATGTAGAGAGTTAACTTTAATTTAGTTAAATAAAATATAATATTTCATCTTTATTTGAAAAAGAATATTATAAGAATCTATGCCGCTAATTTGAATACTTGAAATGAAACGGGCTATGAGAGTTGAAACGTGTTTCACATTATTTGGAACATAAAATCTAATTTGAATTTTTTTTTCAGAGTGAACTATAGATATATTAGTGTCTCAAATTGTTGCACTAAATATATATATATATATATATATATATATATATAAATATAATTATTTGAAGTTTGATAATTTTTTAATTTTATATTTTTCAAATTGATGGCTTAGACATGAATAGACAAAATAAAAGTGGCTAAAGTAGGAACCAAATTAATAATTCGAAAATAATGTGTAAGGTCTAAAAAGTTCGTGATTTTAGTATAATACGGATATACTTAAAAAATAGTTAGCTTTTTAATATTCCATCTGAATATATCAAAAAATTTAAAACTTTTCAGAAAGAAAACAAATTTTGTGATATTCAGAAATATCCATGAATAATTTAAATTCGGAAACTTCGCGAATAATTCACTCACAATTCTGAAATAGTTCTCAAATCCATTTAATTCATTTTTTTTTCTCATTCAACGTGTTAGAAATTAACAATTCCCAATCTCAATTATCATTAATTATACCAATTACATACTTCAACAAAATCAAATCCAAACCCCACAACTTAAACCCATCCAAAAAACATAATTATAGAACCTTAGAAGAAACAAAACCAAAAGATCAAATATATACACAGAGCACATCAATATCAGAAAATATTCGTTTGTATAGACCTTCAAAAGTGTTGTTCTGTGCACCCAATTAAAAATGTTGTGGCTCAAAATTAAAAATCACAAAAAGTGCCATATTTCATCTACAGAATTAAAACATCACAAAAAGTGCCATATTTCATCTACAGAATTAAAAATCACAAAAAAGTGCCATATTTCATCTACAGAATTAAAAATCTTGTGATTGAGATTCCTCATGACTGGTCCTTCCTTTTAAAGCTAAAAATTCATCTTACCAGACAGTTGGTGGCATCCCCCAATTTGAGCGGTACAGATCTTGTTTCAGGTTAAAAAGAAAATTGGTTAATTATTATTAAAGGTACCATCTTTTGATCAGGCTTGACGAGTGGTACATGTCACTAATAAGTCAGAAGTTGAACACTGTACCAACCTCTAGCTATGAGTGGACCAAGTTTGGCTTCTGGCATGTTGGAAAATGATTGAAGGAAATTAAAAGTGTAAGTCAGCGTTGAAAAATTTGAGATCATTAGTTCAATAATGGTGGACTGTAGAACCAGTTTTTAATTTGATGATAAATTAAGATAATATATTTTTTTGTATGACATATCGTAGATTTTAAATCTGAATTAAGAATTTTTTGTATGTATTTAAATTCGAGTGAATTGACTTTCATCTTTAGTTTTAAAAAAAATAATGGTGCACTTTGGGTAGGCAATATATATATAGGGAGTTAATATATCGATACCGTTATTAATACCGTCATTGATACTAATTTTATTATTCAGATTAATAAATTATTATTTATATTGATGACTTTATTATATAATTTATTTGTACAATATTTTTATTATACAACTTAAAGTGAGTTATTATTTAGATTAATGACATTTGAGTTGAATAATAAAAGTATTGTACAAAATAAATTATATAATAAAATCGTTAATATGAATAATGACTCATTTTATATAAATCAAAAAATCATTATTAATAACGGTATCAATGATGATATCTCCCAAATATTTTTCATATATATAACCTCCACAACAAGGCCACAAATATCTTGTTGGGTTGTTTATATTTTTTACTGTAAAATTTGTATTTTATTAGTTGTTTTCTTTTGAAATATTTTGTTTGGTATCAAATAAAAAAATATTATGGAGATATCGTTATTGATACCGTCATCGATACAAGCTTTATTATACACGTTGAAGGAGTTATTATGCATGTTAATGATTTTATTTTATACAGTACTTCTATTTATTCAATTTAAATACCACTGATATACATAATAACTCATTTAAGTTAAATAACGATAGTATTATACAAAATAATTTTGTACAATAAAATCATTAATATATATAATAACTCATTTAACATGTATAATAAATCCCGTATCGACAACAATATCAACAATCGTATATATATATCTGTATATATCTGCTCCCATTAATTAATTATTACTGTATATCTGTGTTCATGCCTCAAATCAACAGTACTAATTAATGGTGACAGAATTTCAAATTTGTGTTTCCAATAGGAAGGCGTGGTGTTATCGAAATCCGTGTTAGATCCACTAATTAAAAGATTCGAAATTTTAATGGTTCAACTTCATTAATTAGCAATTAATCCATATCTGTAAAATTTCTAAATCACATTGAATTTGATATAAGTCATCTAAATTATATAAATACATATCTCATTAAGATGTGGAGTCATGGACGTACAAAATATTAGTGCAATTAATCATGCTGAAAAATAAAAATACTGTTAAAAATAAGTTGCATAATAAAGTAATTAATATGAATAATAATCTATATAATATAGATAATAAAATTAGTATCGATTTTGGTATCGCTTTTGATATCTCCCAAACATTTTCCATTTAATTAAGGTATGATTTTTTTTTTTCTTTGAATGATCATAGATTTGAAAATCAAAGCCTAATTTATGCCCCTAAAAGTGAGAGTTGGAAATTTTGACCCTATCTTAAGAAAGATACAAAATGAAAAATTTGTCTCAGCTAGATAAAAAAAATGTGCACAAACAAAAGCATAGAGAGCTATTTGATTGATAGAAAGGTATGGTCATATCATGTAATACCAAATTAAGTGTAGATTGCCACAATATAGTCAAAGAGGCAAAATAACAATCAAGAATTTGATATGACTAAAAGCGCAGTATTCTTTGAACATGTAAGAAATTAACAAAGATCAAGTTCTAGAAATACCGCAGCGGAAAAACAATTTGATCGAAGCGATTTCTTTTACGTCCGATAATTTCAATTCCTTTTTTCTCATTATAAGTCTATTAAAAATCACTGGATAGAGATAAATTTTAGTCTAAACCGAGTCTATCCCTTTACTCCATAATTTAAATGTTAAGAATTCAAGATCTTTTATTGAGGTATTTTTTTCTCTTTATGTATTTTTTCACATTATTTGATATCTGAAATTTTCCTATCATCAAATGAGCAGAATTTTTGTTTTATTTAATGATAATCAAAAGATGTAATTCAAAAAATGTGCATATTATGAGAGGGTTTACTCATTAAATGAATCAAATGATGCATTCGTATCTCCACACTAAAATTGCAACACAACAAAACAAAAGATTTAGCAATCTAGTGTATTTATTTGTTTATTTTTGAATTAGTGGCTAAACGCCTATTAACAATTTTTATTAAAAAAATAAAAAAAGTTAATGCATTGAAAAATTCCAGTTGAATGGAAATAACTGTGAAATCTCTAAGCTATATAAAGAAAAGAAAATTGCATCTTGATGACGTTAGAAACTATTAGCCAACATTTTGTTAGATTTTAACTATTTATATTAACATTTGATAATTTTGTTATGTTTCCACAACTAATCATTATGACATCGTTATATTTTTTTTCACAAAATAAAAATGAAATGAAAATAATATACCAAAATGAAATGACTTAAGAAAAAAAACTAATTTTCTATCATATAAAAAGACAAACAAATAAAAATTAAATGAAGAAATATAATTGTTTGGATTAAAAAAAGAAAAAAAATTCAAATGAATAACAAATCCAAGTGTAACACAATAATTGGGCTATGATGTTACAAAGTATATGACATTGCTAAATACTAGGCTCATTGCTTACTTATGTCCTGATATAACTTTCCTCTTGCTATTTTCAGAAACTTTTTTTTTCAGTTTTTAAATTTTCTTTTGTCAGTATGTCTGGTTGCTGCGTTTTTATAGTTATTCCACATAATTTGCAATTTTGAATTTCATTTTGTCAGTAGGAATGGTGCTATAATAAACCAAGGGCTCTTATATGGTGAAAGCCTGAAGAGAGAAAATACTGCGAGGCTCTGAGTAGGTGTATATATCAGGCTAGAAATTTCAGATTGATACTGATAAACTAAACAATACAGATCCCTTACCAGGCCTAATTCAGCCCAAAATTTAAAACAGGTACCAGTCAATTCCTCAAATTATATGATACAATATTAAACTGATGCGGCGATTTGTTTGGGGTTTCAACGCTGTAACAGCTATGCTAGCCTCAATTTTAAAACAATTATTAATTATATCCATTTACATAGTTTAAATATGCTATCATGTTACTAATTTGGTGGAACATGCTTTGATAGCAACCCTGGTTTTGATTACTTTAGTCTTAAGATTTAGATATTATACAGCTCAGGAGAGATTCGGATAATAATTAGTTGACCGTACTGGTATTAATTGCTTTTTTATAAATTATAATTCCTGTGTACTTGTTTTTCTTTCCTACAAATTTTAAAATTACAGATTTTTGTACGTAAATATTCCAAATTTTGCATTATTATTTTTAGATTTTTCTTTCCTACAAATTTTGAAATAGGAGGGGACACTGCTCACCTAAAAATCATTTAGTAGGTACTAATTATTATTATAGTCATAGTACAAATATTATACGAGAACTTTATTACTATAGTCTAGTTATTTTCCTTCTATATTTAAGTTTGTTTTCATTTCCATTAATTGCAATACATTTTACCATGATGCTCAAACAAACAAAAAATATGAGAAGTATAAAAGATCCATAGTCTAGTTAATTTGGTATTCCCCTATACAAATGTCAGATTGCTAATCAATAGTTTCAGTACAAAAATAAAAGCGAAAAATGTGTACTATATAATAATATTAACTACTAGCCGTTGCACATAATTAGAGGGAGTTCTAGCAACCCTAGAATTTTCTTTTTTGTTTTGTTTTGCCCCAATACTTCTGTGAGAACAGAGAAGGCACCTAGAAATATGGTGTGACTAGACAAGGTTTCTTGAGAGGCGCAATAGGATAATTAAGCAAGGTTTAAGTTTAGTTTAATTAATTGTATAATTATATAATTAGCTTGCTAATCCTTCCATTACTCAAAGCATGTGTGCTTCCTTGAAATTTTATTCCCCCATTCCTTTTCTTGATTTCTTTAGTTATTAAACAAACATTTTTGCACATACCCCTAACATTATTTTTTGTACTAATACCCCCCTCCCCCCCAAAACAAAAAAAAAAGAACAATAGCAATATATATTTATATTCATATATTATTTCCCAAAAAATTCAGCTTAGATGGTTCCACCATTAAAAGAGAATTAAAAGTGGAAATATAGAAAGAGTAAAAAAAAAAAATCTCTGGTCAATATGCAAATTAAGGGATTTTGTGGGTACTAACAATAAACAAGAACTACCCAGTTGTCATGGATTTATGTACATGAAAATGCAAAAAAGACAGACCAACGTTACTCTGTAAGTCCTAATCCCTTGATTTTAATAATCATAAATAAAAAGAGAAAAAAAAAAGTCACAGTCAGACGCAAAGCCAACAAACTGCACATGAGCTTACATGGCTAACCATGTGCAATCTTGTTTAATTTGTCAACGCATAATTGCCGATTAGAATATTTAATGCATCTTCTAATATATATAAATACACTAACCTCTTGTGCCCCAAAATGCTCTCTTCCTATCATTCTGCCAAATCCAACCATGAGACAAGCTCAAATGCTGCAGATTGTACCTCTTCTTTTAATTTTCTTTCTAGCCCCTTCCGTTTCTACATCCCTCAACATCCGGCTTGACCTAAAGCATGTCGATGCCTGGTCTGGCTATGGCAAGTTTGAACGACTTCAACGGGCAGCAGTTCGTACCAGCAATAGAGCTGCTAGACTTCTTGCGGAACCCCAGAGCTTTCGCGGGCGCATTAATGCACGAGAACCAGTGGAGCCAAATCAAGGAGAATATCTAATTGAGCTGGAAATTGGTACTCCGGGTCAAGCCGTGTTACTCACGCTTGATACTGGCAGCGATCTGATTTGGACCCAGTGCCAGCCATGTCTCATCTGTTTTAACCAGTCATTTCCTTTATATAATCCGTCCGTTTCATCTACATATTATAAGTACCCTTGTTCCGGTACTCTATGCAATGCGCTTTCTCTCAACGCTTGTCATGAAGAATGCATGTACGGGTATGGATATGGTGACAATTCAACCACATTCGGCATCCTTTCGAGCGATTCCTTCACCCTTGGGTCATCAGGTAATACGGTGACTGTACGAAACATTGGGTTCGGTTGTGGGGTGCTAAACCAAGGCATCTTTCTGAATGAATCTGGCATTGTGGGGTTTGGTCGAGGCGACTTATCTCTCGTCTCTCAACTCGGAGTCAGTAAATTTGTGTATTGTTTAACCTCATTTGACCACAATTATACAAGCCCCTTATTCATCGGTTCACTAGCTAAAATTAACGGGCCAGTTCAGACAACACCTATCCTAACAAATCCGGCAATTCCCTCTCTATATTACCTTTCCTTGAAGGGGATAACAGTTGGCAGGAGACGCTTAAAGCTACCCAAATTGGTTTTTAAACTGAAGAAAAATGGTAGAGGTGGCGTAATCATAGATTCTGGCACGCCCATTACTCGCATGGCAGCGGCTGCATTTCAACAGGTAAAAAGGGCATTTGTGGCACAAACTAAGCTGAAAGTTGGTCGGGATATTACTGGTACCTTTGATCTTTGTTTTCTGGTACCACCTTCTAATTCGACATATAAGGTGGTTGTCCCGAGACTTGTCTACCATTTTGATGGTGCTGACATGGAGTTTCCAAAGGATAATTACGTAGCGATAGTTAACAATTCCAGACTGATGTGCTTACTAATTTTGGAATCAGACGAAGAAACTATTATTGGTAACATACAGCAGCAGAATATGAAAATTTTATATGATTTGAAGAAGGAGAAGCTATCTTTTGCTCCAGCCCGATGCAATCGTCTATAACTTATAAGCTCGAAGGGATGATGAATTCATTTTTATTTTTAGTTTAAATTATATCGGGATAATTGTGACCTCTGTTTTGATACCATTTTTTCAATTTTTTTCTGTTCCTAGAAATGTTTTTAATTTATTACAGAAGGTTTCTGTGTAAATTCAAAAATTTCATATAATCCTGTCCTTATATTTTCATAGTTTAGTAAGTGTGAGATCTATTAATCTCCTTTTCAAATGATTGTTTTGTGTTAATTTGATATGAGGTTCAGAAATATTCAAAGCATAGGTACACATTTTGCACTGGATTATTCCAAGGCAATAAATATATGGTAATTTCTCATTGGGCCTTGTACAGCCCATAACTTAAGACATTAACAAATCATATATGCTTAACCTTAGGCCCATATAAATAAATAAAGCCCCTAATAATAGGATTGGAAATTCTACCTCACATTATTTTCCAAGTTGGTTTAGTAAAATGACTAAATGAGAGCTCTAAATTTTAAACCATTGAGAGAGAAGTGCTTGGACGCAATAGATTTCGAACCAAAGATTTCACAGTATCACTTCTCTTTGGTTTGAATATTTGTGCACAATTAATTTTTGATTGAGTTTGATTGAGTGTGGCCGGCGTATGTGTCTTCGCAGAGAAAGAGAAGTGATACTGTGAAATCGCATAAAAAGGCCAGCATCAGCTATTCTGACACTGTTTTGTAGAATTCTCTGTATCATAAACTATATGAAATGAAACTTATGTTACAAAAAGGAGAAGTAGACAATACAAAAATTTAGAGTAAGCACAAAACAAATCCAAAGGAAATGGAATTGCTAATTTATGATTTAATGCGCCACTTACCTACCAAAAATTGATTTAATTCACCAGTACAAGTGAGAACCACAGGGGAAGAGATCTTTCGATTCTCCAATTGAATCAGGAAACATCATTTTTTTTTAACTATTTTCTTGAATTGACAATAAACTGTGAAAAAAAAGTTGTTGGATTTAGACATGTTTCTGTCATAGCAATCAACTGACAGAACCGTATAGCAGTCGTCGGAACGTTTTATAACAAAAAACTTCCCCTTCCAAATCCGAAACGTGCATGCTTTGTTCCTTTAACAGCATCATAATTTCCTAATTCCTAGAGTAAAATATGGTTGAAAACACTTAATTAGTTAGTTGTTATAACACAAGGGACAAAGTAAAGAAAAAGAAAAGAATATTAGCTTTAATCAGTTAACTTTTGCTACCAGAAACGGACCAGAGACCAAACAGTCTAAAACAATGAGTGGTGGTGAAATGCCTTTCTTTGTTGTTAGTATTTGTTTTTCAATAGGGGGGAGAGATTGAAATGTCGCGCTTGCGGAGTCGTTACGTTAGCATCTCTCATTGTTTTCTGGTTATCTTTCTAGTCTTCTTTTTTTTTTTTTTTTGAGGGTTGAAGGCCCATAGGCATAATCTATCCAGTCATAGCGACTTCTCCACTCTAAGTGGGTCCCTTTTCTCTGCTTTTTTCTTTTCTCCAGTACCTGTGAAATTGGAGATGTCCATTACGATACTGTTTCTGCAATTGTGCCCTGTATATGATATGGATGAAGATCTCTTGATGACTATTATTTTGATAGTTTTGATAATGAATTTTTGAATAATTTTAAAAGATTTTAAAAATAGAAAAAAGTTTATAAATATATTCTTTAACTTATAAATCGATTATATTTCAAATTTCATATAATTTAAATATTATTTGATATTCCATTAAAGATCAACAAAATTATATGACATTTACGATGATCCATATTTAATGATTTTTGATGAAATGTCAAATAATTCTTAAATTACGTGAAATTTGAAACACAATCAATCTATATCTATAAGTTAAAAAAAATATGTTTGACAACTTTTTTCTTATTTATAATTTTTTTTAAAAATTATTTATTAATTGATTGTCAAAATTATCAAGATAATAATTGTGAAATGATCCCTCCCAATATGATATATGCTATGTACATGCCAAAATAGCATTTATCAAAAAGAAATAAATGAAGAATGAAATCGAATACTTAAATAAAACAATTGAATAACGTTGTAATTGTCTTCGTTGTTAGCAATTGTTAAAATTGGCTGTGCAAATGGAAACATAGAGTTCAGTTCATGATTGGCGATGAGAAATATCATATCATTTTTTATGGTCTTAATCTTGAAAAGTTGGAATTCCAATACAAGAGAACTGGGATGAAATTATAGCCAACCTCAATAAGGGTCCAAAAGACTTGTTATCAAGATATTTTTCAAAAAATACGACTGCTCACCAACTTTGTGTTAAAAAAAGAGAACAACATTATAGAGAAGCTGTTATATTATCATAATCACCATTAGTAGATTGATGAAGAAATGAAGTTGATTAATTATTCATAAAATTTTCAAAATAAAGACTTAGGACTTGGTCCACTTGGATAGGATATATAAGTCCTGCTGAGATCCTATCTATCTTTCCTACCATATATCATAGATATCATATATCCATCTCTCTGTCTTTCTCAGTACTGTACACAACACAAAACATGAAAACATTTTCCAATCTCAAATTCATAGTTCATATCTTCATCTCATTTGTTCCTCTGGTAATTTCAAAACCCAGCAATATACGGCTCGATCTAACGCATGTCGACACAGGCAGAGGATTCACAAAACTCGAACTCCTTCAGCGCATGACGTTCCGTACCAATGCAAGGACCGCAGCCCTCTTATCCAAGGCCGTGAAACCGACCAATCCCATCACCATACCTGTTCATCCTGGCAATGGTGATGAACCCTACGACCGCGAGTACCTTGTGATGTTTTCAATAGGCACACCACCTCAGCCTGTGATGCTTACACTCGACACGGGTAGCGATCTTATCTGGACCCAGTGCCTACCATGCATCCGGTGCTTTGATCAGGGGCTTCCTCTCTACAACCCGTCAAACTCTTCCACCTTCGCATCCCTCTCATGCCTTTCCGGCCTCTGTACTGCCCTTCCTATGGCAGCATGTCACCAGCAGTGCTTTTACTTGTATCAGTACGGTGATGGCTCGGCTACTGTCGGTTCTGTTTCCACTGAGACCTTCACTTTTGGGTCTGACAACCAAGTTACCGTTCCTGACATAGGCTTCGGTTGTGGATTCTTAAATGGTGGTATCTTTGTGTCAAATGAATCTGGCATTCTAGGTCTTGGCCGTGGACCAGTGTCTCTGATCTCTCAGCTTGGTCTCGGAGCATTCTCGTACTGCTTCACCTCCTTGTTCGGGTCCAAGAATAGCCCTCTTTTGCTTGGCACACCGACTCATTTTTACAACGATAGTGTCATTAAATCAACTCCATTCATACAAAACCCTACTGGTAAAAATTTCTATTACCTCTCTCTTAAAGGCATTACTGTTGGAAATACTCTTCTACACATACCGCATTCCGCTTTTGCACTACAAGATGACGGAACAGGCGGTGTGGTAATCGATTCTGGCACTGCAATTACTGTGCTGAACGATGATGCTTACAAGCTTGTCAGAAAGGCATTTATACACCAAGTGAAACTGCCAGTAGCGAAGGAAAGTATAACGTTCTTGGACCTTTGCTTTGCTTTGCCGAAGTCACATTCGGGAAATGTGGAGGTGCCTAAATTCGTATTTCATTTTGAAAATGTCGATCTGGAGTTACCGCGAGATAACTACATATATGAAGATCGGCGCTCGGGGGAGTTATGTTTGGTGATGATTAGTTCCGGTGACACGAGCACGATAATCGGTAATTTCCAACAGCAGAACATACACATTTTGTATGATCTGAAGAACAAGAAGATGTCGTTCATGCCTGCTCAATGCGATAAATTGTGAAGGTTGTTAACTGATTTTTGTTTTTTTTGGTTTTTAAATATTTTTACATTTGCCAATTTTTTTTTCTATGTTCTTTAAAAGGAATTATTTCACATCTGAAATTGAGGGGTTTGGTGCATATCATTGTATGAGATGGTACACCAAACAACCTACGTAATGTAGCGCCCCATTTTCCTAAGTGGGAAATCATTGAAAACTTGAGTATACTATTATCTTGCAAACATAGTAATACAATTTTCATTTTAGATATCATCCGATTATTTTAATTATTATTTTTTTTAGTCTTTTCGGAGTACTTAGTTATGTCATAATAGCATCTGATATGTACGGGGCTATGAATATTGGAAAGATACAAGTACAAGGAAAAGTATAACAAATTAATCAACATAAGAAAAATTCAAATATGGGTCCCAACTTTCTTTTATTAAGAAATATCCTGTCAATTTTACAATTGACAAACATCAATCATACTGACTTGCCACTGTCTGTGTTAATTTTTTGTGCCTATATATCCTAAAAAAAGAGGATGATTTCAATACCATAAATTTTTTATATCATAAAATATTACAAACTTTTTTTAATTTATATTTTAAAATTTGACATCCAAAATCAAATTCAAACCGTTGATTTTATTTATTTTCATGTGAGATGTATGCGTAAAATTTCATAATTTTTTGAATTCATTTTATACTAGATCAAATGATCATAAAATGAATATATTAAATGTAATTAATCATAGTTAATAAGATTCATTCATTTTTTAACCATTTAATTTAGTATAAAATGAACTCAAAAATACATAAAATTTTATACACATACATCTCTCAATAAAAAAAAACAATATCAATGATTTGTATTTGATTTTTGAATGCTAAAATTTGAAATATAAATTAAAAAAATTATAATATTTTATGACATAAAAAATTTATAGCATTAAAACCCTCCTTCTTAAAAAAAACAATGGACATGCCTTTTTTTTTTCCTGTAAACATAAATCCCTGCATGCTTTTTTGTGTTTTTTATTTCTTGTTGCTGCTTTTTTTGGTTTTGCTGTTGCAAAACAAACCGGTTTTTACGGGCTGGTACACATGGACTTACATACAGCTGGTATAGCTTAAAAAAATAAATAAATAAGGATGTTAGTCAAAGAAAGTAAAGTATGGGCTAGCCAGAATAAAAAAAAAATCTGAAAATTGAATACCATTTCTTTGAAAACCAAAGGTTAAGACTTTGGAAGATTTGTTTACTTTTTTTATTTTTTTGGAATAAAATAAAAAGAGTAATAATTGTATTTTTTTATTTATACCAAAGATATTTAAAATTATTTAATATAATTTTTAATTTAAATTTTAAAATATATATTTTTTAAAAAAATATTTATATGTAACATTAAATTCAAATAAAAAAATATAAAATTTAGGGTGTAAAAAAAAATTTCTTTCAAATTAAATGAACCGAATGCAATTTTTTGGTCCCAAGTGTGGGTGATTAATTGTTTGGCTTATGTGACGCTTGCGTGGCTTTAATTTGTTTGGTCAAGTTACAACGCACTTTATTCCAATATCAAAATCAGAAAGCTCTTTTTCAGGCGGAGTTGAGGTACGACAAAAGTTGGTACTATTTTAATTTGGTGAATTGAACGGAAAAGTTCCAATATCAAAATCAAAAAGCTCCTTTTTTTTTTTTGATCGGGTGGGATGGGGGATGTGTGTGTGTGTGGGTTGGGGGGGGGGGGGGGGGGGGGGGGTGGATGGAACAGAAAAGTTGAGAATGGATTTTCAATAAAAAAATATTATTGTAGAGGTCATGTAAGTAACAAGTCAATTTTGAGCCCAAAATAGAACATCACACCTGATACCTGATACCAGATAATCTCTGGCGCATGGATTGCAATATAGAAACTCATCCATATATTATTGAAAAAGGCTAAAATATAACGTGTTATATAGATAAATCTGTACAACGCGTTAAAATTTCAGATTTTAAGTTAAAAATGACTGATCTGAGCCGTCCAATATAATCTCCATATCAAAATCTTATAGAATACAAAATTTTATATTTTTTAGAATTTTTTTGATATTTTTTTGGCTGGAGATAAAATCGTTCTTACCGGATGCTTCAAAACCTTTAGATCAATTGATTTTCTTCCCTTTTAAAAAAATAGCAAAAAAAATTCTAAAAAAATGTAAAATTTGGTATTCTATAAAATTTTGATATGGAGATTATATCGAATGACTCAGATTGATCAATTATATTTTCAAATTGGAGATATTGAGCCGTTGCATGAGTCCATTCGTGCAACGGTTGTATTTTAAACTTCATATATATATATATATATATATATATATATAATAAAATTAGTATAAGTTTAACCTCACTAACACCCTTGATGAATTTAACTAAAAAAACTATCAAAACGATATCAAACAATAAATCCGGGTAGCTCAATAAATTCTTCATATCAAAATTTTATAGGATACTGAAATTTTCTATTTTTGGAGTTTTCTAACTTTTTTTCGAATTTTTTAAAATGGTTTCAAAAAAATAATAAAATAATGAATGTTTATATATTAAAATTAATCATTTTGAAAAAAATCTGAAACAAATACTTAAAAAACTCTAAAAATAGAAAAATTTTGTATTCTATAAGATTTTGATATAAAGAATATAATGAGCAAATTAGATTTATCGTTTGAAGTCGATTCGATAGGTTTTTGAGTTAACCTCACCAAACCCCTTAATGAGCTTAAGCTCACCTTAGCTTTATTCTATATATATAGAGAGAGAGGAAGACTAAAATGTAACGTGGTGTATGGATGGACCTGTAACTCAATATCTCCAATTTAAAAATAAAAATGATCGAGTCGAACCATTCAATATAATCTCTATATCAAAATCTTTTAGAATACAAAATTTTACAATTTTTAGAATTTTTTTCCATTTTTTCAAAAGGGAAGAAAATTAATTGATCTAAAGGTCTTAGAGCATTCAATAAGAATCGTTTTCTCCTCATTCAAAAAAATTCTAAAAAAATGTAAAATTTTGTATTCCACAATATTGTGATATGGAGGTTATATTGGATGGTTCAGATCGGTCATTTTTAACTTGAAATTTGAGTTTTTGAAGTGTTGTATGGGTCCATCCATAGAATACGTTATATTTTAGTCTATATCTATATATATATATATATATGTATAATACCTACCAAATTGGCAACTGATTTGAGTTTTTGAAGTGATGGCTTGTGGAATTGTTGCAAATTGGCAACTGATTGATCATGAGTCTCATGATTAAGACTCAACCTGAGGTCAACCAAATTCTGAAAGATGGCTTAAAGGATAATTAAGATAGAAGAAGAAAGAAGTAACACAAATCTATGTTAAGTAATAAGTACAAGAGGAGTAATAGTTGCACCCTCTCTTAACCGCATCTTTTATTTATATTCTAAATATATTTATACTTCTTTCATAAAATACATCTATATGTAATAATAAAAATATTTTTATTTTATATTATTAGAATTAAAAATTATGCAAATTGTATTTATATTTGTACAACAAAATTTCCGCTTCAATTTTTTTTACAATCATCTGAAAAAGAAAAATTTATAAATATTTTCTATATTAATTATAAATACATACAAATTCAGATATAAATAAATTATTTATTTATTATAAATACTGTTGGTGTGCAGATGAGAGGTGTAAAATATGAGATATAAAGATAATTTTTCTAAGTACAAATATGCAAAAAATGGAGCACCGATACTGTTATATATATTTTAGGTTCGAATCTTCATTTTCAAAACTTTAACGACAAATTGAAATCACTCAATCTGATTAAATTAGAAAAGTTATTTATTACTTTTTTATTTTTTAAATAATTATATAAAAATTGAAGTTAGAAACTATATTGAATAGTTTATAATACATATCTCAAAATTTCCAATCCTATCAATATAAGGTATAATTAATTTTTTTTATTAAACATAAATACTAAAAAAAATGAATAAATACATTGGGATATAAATAAATAATGTAGATAATAAATACAGTTATCATTCCTCATAGTAATTATATCTCTAATTTTCTCCTTGGACGTATTATAGATTTAACAATGATATATCTGGAGATTAAAAATTTCAAAAGCAGAGTTTAAGAGCACAAATTGTACTCTGCACTTGCAATCTAACATCATGGATTTAAAACATCTCTGGAATTTGGAAATGAACAAAGTTTAAGGCCCAATAATATTTCAGGCCTTAGAAATTTGGGTTATATATGCCACAAAGGAACAACTATGATGGTGGTAATGGGCTATTATTATTATTCATTGTCAATACAACATGTATATTAATGAAATTATTTTAGAGTTGTGAAGAATTAAATTGATCTATAATAATTGTAAGAAAAATCCTACATATTTTCTTGTTACATTACTGTGCCTATCAATGGGATCTTAGTATAAATTGTACTAATTTATATCCTTTTGATGGGCACATAAATGGAACAAAAAAAATGTAGGAATTTTCTTACAATTAATATTAAGATCAATTTAATTTTTCACAAAAATTTTACTTTTTGATATTTATAAAAATCGATTGAATTCTGGTCAGAAATTGAACAAAATTCCAGACTTTCATCTTTCCCACACAAAAATAAAAAAAGATTTCGGAAATTAAATTCCTTGTTTTATTGGGCCTAATTATTTTTCTTCTTTTTTTAAAAAAAGTTGATAGTCATGTCCTCCTCATGGACCTAGTTATTATTTTGTACCCCCAAAACAAAAACAAAAAACATTTATATTATTGTGTTAGGATTAAAATTTAGTACAAAATTTAAGTCCCTTTGGTGTGATGAACCTGATTATTATTTTCATACAAAAGCAACTCAAATATATATATATATATATATATATACATGTGGAAGGATTTAAATATTACATTTTTTTTAAGTAGCTATGATAGTCACCTAGCAAAACAATATGAAGCAACTTACAATTTTTCAATTTAAACAAACTTTCATTAGTTTCAAATGTCTTTACCAAAATTAACCTAACTTTGACCAAAAATACGAACCGGATTTTTATTTTATTTCCATTTCAGCAAGTGCAAAAAAATCCAGATTTTCATTCCTCGTTTCAGTCAAAGAGCAGTTGCTTTTGAATATTTAGGAATTCTTGATGGTTTTGTCTACCTCATTTCTTTAAAAGGAGGATTCAATTATTCATGTATGAATGCAACCAAAGTATTATAAAGACAATAGTTAAGAGTCTGTTTGATAAACTAATTATAAAGTAAAATAGCAAAATAACACATTATTTTAATTATAGTAACTTGTCAAATGCAAAAAAAAAAAAATTGAAATAGTGACATGAATAGGCTATTTTGCTATTCGATCATATAACTCGAACAGTAGAATGACACTCTTTTTCGGCATACGGAATAGCAAAAATTCTTATTTTTTTACCAAACGATATTTTCACTTTTCTAAATAATTTGAGAATAACACTCTTCTGTTTACTTTTTCAAATATCATTATTTTATTATCATTATTTTATTTTTATTATTTTAATAGTATTATTCTAGTGTTATTCCTTGATTTGTACTATTCTAGGGGCAGGGGCAGGGGCAGATAGGGACACATAGGGTAAAGAAAAATGAAGATGGACTCACCTTCATATTTTTTTCTAAAAATTTTTGAATCCATTTGTATATTTTGAATAAAAATATTACAAATACAATTATTTGACCTTCAAAAAAATTTTTGTAAATTTTCTAAAATTGACTCCATGCCAAAAATAAAAATGAATACTTTTGTGTATATGCAAAAGTCGTTTAGAGGTTGTTAATATCTCTTTTAACTTCATTAAGTCTCCTTTAAATTTCTTAATTGTTTGATTTTCTTTAACACCGGTTTCTAATTAAGGAAGTAAATTAAAAAAAAACATTTTTCATACATTAACATTTTTTATGAATTAAAATTTAGTTCAAATAATATTTTCTAACAGCCTTTGAAGATTTACCTAATCCTCAAGAGGTAGAAGAAAATTCAAACTTCAAACATAATTGGTCTCTAAAACTTGGGCATAATTTGTTGAATAAATACTCTTTTGACAAGGTGCATTTTTCTTTCCATGAAAGAGACGAGTTGAAAAACTGGGAACATAATAAATATTGTATATATACCAAATAAGTAAAGCTATTAAATTTTTTATTCCCAAGTCATATAACTACTACATGGTAGGAGAGCGACTTGGCCACATCAAAACTGGTCAAATGATATCGCCTCAATTTTGCTTGGTTGAAAGTTTGAAACTCAAATACCAAATCAGTGCATGCATCTTGCACTATTGTGGTGCTGTAGTTGTGACATTCTGTGTTGCAAACAATAAAATGATTTACTTTTTTGTTATATTTTGTATTGAAAACAATAAAGTGAATCATTTTTGTTAAATAATAAAAGGATGATTTTAATGTATATTCAACTTTTATGATAAATTCAACTCTTACAATACATTTTTGTAAGAAATATTTTTAAATAAAAAAAATAAAATTAGAGATGAATTTCTAATTATTTAGATAGGGTATGTATCAAATTTAAGTCAATTTGAAATTTAATTAGTTATTCATCATAAAATTATTAAGCTTCACTATTAAAAATTTAAAAAAATTTTAATGAAAGGCTAAATGTGTTTTTCAAATTGAAACAAGTTTGACACACTCTCTATCTAAATAATTAAAAGCACAACTTAAATTTTATTTATTTAATTTAAATAATATTTTTCAAAAATATGTATTATAAAAATTGAATGTACATTTAAAATACCCATAATAAAACAAGCAGCTTCATTTAATTTTTCTTTAGTTTGTTGTAGTACGAGAAGAGAAGAACTAATTTAATCCTACAAAACACCTTCATATATGGCCACAGAAGATCTTTCTCTATGATACAAAGTCCCTAATGACTTAATTAAGGCGGCTTGGTCCCCTGTAAACAAGAGAAACTTCTTCTCATATTTATTTAATAAAAGAGAGATTATCCAATTAGCAGACGAGTTCCTGCACGCGTTTAATGACCAATTCATCCCCCCAAATTGAATCATATAAAGAGATTTTGAATTCAAAACCAACGTCAACAAACAAAAAAATTGAACCATGCAAAAGATAGAATCAATCCTTCTCCTCCTCTTTGTTTGTACTGCTAGCATATCTTCTTCTTGCGGCGTACGAACCGAACTGATCCACATAGACACCGGAAGCAAGTACACAAAGCTCGAGTTGTTACAACGCATGGTGCAGCGTAGCAAGACCCGAGCCAGGTTCCTTGCATCGAGATACGCTGTCCCCTCTAGTCAAATCAGCATACCGTCATCCCCAAGCAACGGCGAGTATCTCATACATTTATTGATAGGTACACCGGCTCAACCGGTGGCTCTAACTTTAGATACCGGAAGCGACTTGATCTGGACTCAGTGCCAGCCATGCCTCCAATGTTTCGACCAGCCTCTCCCTCTGTACAACCCCTCCAATTCCTCAACTTTCTCTGACGTATCATGCGATTCTGACCTTTGTCAGGCTCTGCCTCGCGCTGCATGCCACAAGCAGTGTATGTATGCTTACAGCTACGGAGACGGGTCGACGACAATAGGTTCTCTAGGAACCGAGACCTTCACATTAGGATTAACTGAAGTTCAAAAGGTCGGTTTTGGATGCGGATTCTTAAACACAGGAATCTTCCAGTCAAATGAATCCGGTATAGCTGGTTTAGGCCGTGGACCTTTGTCGCTAATCTCACAGCTCGGATATGGAAAATTCTCCTATTGTTTCACATCCTTAGGTGAATCCAAGAGCAGCCCAGTTTTGTTTGGTTCAGCAGCTGATTTAACCGGCTATGCTAATGGAAAAGTTCAGTCGACACCGCTCGTAACCAATCCTGCTATGCCAGCGTTATATTACCTTACTTTGACCGGTATAACAGTTGGTACAAGACTTCTGAACATACCCAAGTCAACATTTTCCTTGAATAACAATGGCACAGGCGGGGTGTACATAGACTCCGGTACGGGCATGACTCAATTAGCAGAACCTGCTTACAATCAAGTTAAATCGGCCTTTTTGTCCCAAATAAAACTGCCAGTTGCCAACAGTAGTGTCGAGGCATTTGATCTTTGCTTCAGGTTGCCTTCCTCCTCTGAAAAGATCGAAATACCAAAATTCACATTCCATTTTGAAGGTGCAGATTTCCAACTGCCAACAGAAAATTATATGGCTCAAGACCCGATTAATGGTGCCATGTGTTTGGTCATGGGAAAGAGTCTCGACGGAAGCACGATAATTGGCAATTTCCAACAGCAGAATATTCATATACTCTATGATCTCGACGGAGAGAAGCTATCTTTTGTCCCGGCACAATGCGACCTGTTGTAGTAGGATTGTAGAGACTGAGTACTGACTCTATTTCGGTTGAGGCAGCGTGCCTCCTGATTTTTTGGATATAGACTGATTAATTCTTTTTAGTTGTAGCAGAAAAATTCTTTTGTTCTGTCCATATTTTGACTTAAATAGAATACAGTAAAGTGTACATGGTTGTAAGCTCTCTCTTATTGCTGACAAATATAATTTGGTACAAAGATACCTTTTTTTTTAAAAATAAGGTTTCGTTAATTCTAACATTCATTTTTTTTTTAAATGCTTCTTATAAGATTTGAATTAACGTCACCCATAAAACGACATAACCTATTACTATCTATGTTCAACCTGAGATTCTTAGTACAAAGATATTAATTCATCCACCCGCACAGTGTATATAACGTGCATGCAGATTATGAGATTGGCATGGCAGGACTGAATAATTGTAATGACAGACACATAACAAATTAACAGCACTAATTTCACATGCCCAAATTCAAAGCATGATTTTTGGCAACCCCACTCAGTCCATTGGGGTTGAGCCAGCTTGTGCCGAGTTAGATTTCCTAAATTTAAAAAAGAAAGCTATATCTGAAGAAATAATTTCATACATATAAAAATGCACCAAAACAACAGGAAAGTACAGGGCGTAGCTTGTTCAAATCACAAGCTCTGGAAAACATGACAACGACAAATACAATTTTCTTTTTTTCGGACATTAGCGGATTTCACCATCCCCAATTTTCTCTTCATCTACCAAGATAGAACCCAAATATTGTGAAAAAGTACATACATGTAGCCTGAGTAAGAATTCTTTATGTGGCAAGAAAAAGCTCAGCACCCAAAAGTGTTTCAAGATTGTCTCAAATAATGTCAAATTTTCTTTTATTTAGATTTTGGCAACTACTTCACTAGAAAAAGAAAGCTACATTCCACACAACCTAACAAAAAACGAAAATTATCACCACCAGCGGATATAAATGGTAACATGAGCAGGGGCCGAAGATAGAAGAGATTTGGCACACGTAACACCATAATTGGACGTGCACCTTCCTAACAATAAAATATTAACAGAGTACTTCTGAACTAAAGAGACCTAAAGGGATGGGGAACAAAAGAATGTACAAAATAAAATTTTACAAAAAGAAAAAAAAACTCTAATGCATCCTAAAGAAAATTCCTATACTTTTTTCATGTACATGTAAAATAGCAATCTTCTCTTCTGTCGTCCACATAGCAGCAAACAACACGCTTCCATGTTTTCAAGTTGCCCAAACCGCCCATTCACGCGGTACAATGTTGGGACCCACAAGTGCAAATCAAACAAAAAATTAGAGCTTTAAAGCCCTGATTTCTTTATCTTTTACAACTTCACCCCAGATGAGGGACGGGCCCTTTGGTTTTGTGTCCAAAGCAAATTTAGACACATTGGGTACAATTGGAGCCACAATAACCCAAAGGTTCATGAGAGGGATTCATTATTTTGCCAATTTCCATGATTACACAAAATTGATGCTAGCCACCAGGCTCTTCTGAATCACGAGAGGCAGTAGCATCACACAGCTTGTCTTTAGAAAGAGAGCCAATGGGCACATATGCAAATCCTTTGGGGAGTCTCTGGTTCTGCGCTGTTGCTTGATCAGAGGTCATCACAAGCTCTTTCTGAAAGGTCTGACCAGCCTGTCCAAGCTACAATCAAGTATGATTAAAAAACAACAAAATCTTAAAATTCAAATCAATCAGAGAAAATTATAATGATAATAATAACAACAATGATAATAATAATGATAACAATAATAATAGCAATAATAAGTTAATAATATTATTAATAATAATAGCCATTATTAGTTACCTTAGGCTTTTTATCCCCATCATCACCAACATTTTGTGGGGAAGCTTTTGCAGGAATGACAGCTCTTTTGGGGACACTTTTACCGGCAAAAGGACCCCGATCAACTGTCTTCCTCTTGAGCGATCCCAGAGGGGGTGAAGTACCATCATCAGTCTCCCTATTTTGCAAAGTAAATCTAACGGTATGCCTGCTGTGAGAAATGGAGCTGTCAACAGTTACATCATCAGACTGCTGGATTGTCCTGCTGTTGTATGATGATCTGTTGTTGATTGATGTTGTGGCAGATTCGGAGCTCATGCCTGGAGGAAGGAATGAGCCACTCTTTGTAGGACCACTGCGAGTGAGGCTGCTACGAGCATATATATGACTTGGGGAGATGATGCAATCCTTTCTCTTGCTGAGTATTTGGTTTGAGCACAACACCAGGTCTCTCTGAAGGGAATTGGATAAAGAAGAATAAATGAGGACATTCTTGACAGCATCTAACTATGACCAGAATAAATGTGATAAAATAAAGCCAGTAGAACTGTAGAAGCATCTCTACTGTACAGGTTCCACAGCACTCATGGTGACAGCAGAACAACCATAAAATTGATTATAGAAACATCTGATTGCACTATGTAAATAGAATCTTAGGAGACTTACCTTAAGCTTCTCTCTCCTAATAATTCGCTCACAAAGGAGACGCAACTTTTCAAGCTCAACCTGAAGCTCAGAAGACAGAATAAGTTATAAAATAAGATTCTCTTACTAATGTTGTTAATGAGATAATTTGGAACCAACATCACTAACCCTTGTTTGCTTCAAGCATTTTATCTCCTCAGGCCCATATTGCTGGTCATCAGCCTGTCAGATTTGCATAACAAAATTTAGCAATGTGCAATGTACAGAGTAACAGTGTCTCTAACTACAAATCTAAAATCAATTGATTCTGGTTAATTTTAATTCTACCTCTTTCTGCTCAGTGCTGTGCTTAGCACAATAGGCCTTGTGTTGCAAAACACCACCAAGGCCTCTTGCATTCATGTAAAAACCAGCTCCTCTTGCACACCAAGGATGAAAAGTAATGCGGCAGTCTCCATAGCTGCACTGTATGAAACAAAATAGCACCACGAAATTTTTAAGTCAGAATTAGAAAAATAGGGACAAAATATAGAATTTTAATTATAACTCTTTTAACATATGTGATATTGTACTGAAGCATAAGAGCATTGGGAAAGAAATCATGAAATATAAGAGTACACACTAGGTTCCCATAGATGTGGATCAAAAAGGCAACATTTACACCAGGACTAAAAAGAACTATTTAGACTTAAACGCAATCTACAAACAAGTTCCCTACCTTCAAGCATGAACCAGTCTTGCAAAGGCAGATACAACAGGTGTCCCTCTCCATGGGAAGAATACCCTGAAAAGTAGTCAAAGAGAGAGATTACCATAACATTTTAGCTATGATAAAGAAGACAAAGCAACAATATTACAGTCACATAATACAACTAAACAACAAGTGGACAGAGGAAATTACCAATCCTTCAACTAGATTTTCCTGACCCCTTCTATAGATGGACTCCAACATCCACTGCAGAAAAAAATATGGTTGAATTAGACTTTAATTAGACTCAAAAATAAAAAAAAAACAAATCCAGGGGAAACACGCGCGCGCACACAGAATCATATACCTCAGCACAGAATGCATGCACCCATTGACCGTCTGTTGTTTTCCTAAAAGCACCAGAAGAATTCCCACACAAAGCACACCTAACTATAAGCCTAATGTTATCTCCTAATTGATTGTTGTTGCTGGGAGAAGTTTCTTTTGGTGGGCTCTGTTCACAAACCTCACATCTCCATGGACCTCTTGGGTTCTTCAGACTATGATAACAATCCAAGTGAACATTGACCTGCACCAACAATATATCAAAAGTTAAAAAGACAAAATTGATTCCCATAATTTGCAAGATTAAAATAAAAGTGGAAGATATAAGAACAAAAAAGCAACGTAACGGCATTTCAAATCAACCACTAATGAAGACTTTTCAGTCCACTAGCTGAGGCAACAAGAAACAGTTGTTTCTTTTTATTCAAATAAGAATAAGAAAGCATATAAGAAACACAATAACCTTGCATCCTGAACAAACAAAAATGCGGTTTAGCACGGTCTCACTTCTCGAGCAGATATCACAGACAAGCGTATTATCCCTTGATAAAATAGGTATCTGGAATACAGTTGCAGATTTCTTGTCTGATGCAGAAGCTTTGCTTGGAGGTGTTCTTGTAGAATCCTTTGCTCGTGTTGAAGTACCAATCTTCAATTCCTTCTAAGAATTAAATAATAGAATAAGAACCTGAATATTTATCTCTTACTAGTACATAGAAGTACACAAATGTATAACAAAATTTCAAATGCTACAGGCATGTAATAATAAGTCTTTTCCTTAGCAATCTTTCTTTTGATCAGAGAGATTTTTATTACACTCATATGTGATTCCTTCTATCAACTACTTAGTTCCAACTGTGAATGCACACATGAACAACAGTACCACACAAATTCCAGTTCACCCTTGACTAAATTTTCAATTCTTAACATAGTCACAAAAGAGTAGAAAATTAAAGATGGCAGATGAAAATATCATACCTCTTTATTGGTGACAGTTGGTGTATCATCCTTCGAATCCTTCCTCAGTGCAGAGTTCCTGGAAGAGGTGGCAGCAGCAGCTGTCGCCTCAGCCATGACAGCTTTGGCTTCTCTATGCCTTCTCTCTTTTCGTCCACGCTTCTTTGCATCCTTGACTTCACGCAGGAATTGGCTCACCACAATCAAATCCCACTTCCTCCTGTTCACAGCATCTATCTCATTTGGAAGGCTCTGTACAGACTTCTCTAATAGATCCTCTGCAAAAATAGAATATTTCCCCAATTCAGATATGTAAACTAAAAGTGAACATCACAAGAGCTCGGGTTATATATTGAATAACTAAATTGTGTTACCACATGTTTGTTTGGAATTGACAGAATTGTCAAGTAACTTGGATTGCAAATAAACCAGCTCAGCCTCCACTTCATCTTCAGGGGCGAGATCCAAAATTCCTGACAACTTCACCTTTGCTAGTTCTTCCTCTATTGCATTCGACATATCTGATCCTAAAAGATTAAAAGCAGCTATAACTCTCTAAAAGACAAAAAATTAAAAAGGAGGATGCGCTGGTCATATGGTCACATATAAACCCTTCAAAAAAAATTATTATTCTCAAGAAAGAAAACAGTAATTTATTACCATGAGAATTCTCTTCATGTGACTGTTGCTTGGAATTTCCATTCCTCAGATCCATCAATTTTCTTCTAATTAGAGGATGAACATAAGATGTTGAAGTGAACTCACTGGTACTGCAATAGAAAAATGGAGTCTAATTACCAAGTGTAGGTTTCATGTGAATAGTGGATAATAAACTATCACCGTAATTTTTGGGGTCTTAACTAGGTTTTCTCTCTTTCATACTTACCCAAGAACAAGATTATTGCACTGGCCATTTTCTGGGGGTCGGGATGTAACATTGGCAACATCATCCTTGAGCAAGTCATGGTCCATTGAAACTGCCCCATCTGTTAGGACCGCATTCTGTTGCAACTCCAATGATTGGTTTTTCCTTGTATCAGACTGATTTGCAATCTGCATGACAATGTGACATCAGAACATTTAAGCCTTAACCAAAGTTGAACTACTATGCTTAATGCAAAAAAATAAATAAATAGTGTTACCAGTTCAGAAAGCACTTCTTTCATACTAGTAGGAGGATCAGTAGGTTTAGTATCTTCAGTAAGAGAAGATGTAACTACACTTGCAGGATCAGTCATTTTTGCATCATTTTCTTCTTCGTCATCTTTCAAAACCAAAGGGCTGCCTTTGGTTCTTAGCCTGGGTGGATGAGACTTCACAACAGGACTTTGTAGATCAGAAGAAACATTTGTGGGTTCCTCCTTATCAACATTATTATTTTGGAGCCATTTCACTATTCTCATCTTCAGCCCTGGTGAAAATGTAGTCGTCTCCCCCTGACAACAAAACAATATCCAATAAGTAAATTCTTAGAAATGCATTGATTAAAAAATAAATATCTTTTTCTTTAAAAGACAAAAACCATTTATCTCAATATACTAATAAACAACTTCACTTAAGTGCCAGCATCAACCACAATTACTAGAGGTACAGGTATGCACTGGACTTCAATACTTTACTAAGTCAAATCCCATTTTGTCCAGCAATTATCAAAAGTTTGTTCTGCTTCTCTTCTTCTTATTTTGTTCATTGGACATCTGAATTGGGTTTTTGTTTTGCTAATCTTGTTTTTGTAGCAATTGGCTTCCTCGAATTAGTACAGGTTCCAGTGAAAAACAAAGGCAATATCGAAAAAACTGCTGCCACTGCTACCAGAACCAGCAAAAAATAGATACAGAAAGACGAATAATTTCTCACTTCTAACCTCAGGTCACTACAAGTCTACCTACCATACTCAAATCCTTTATTAATGAAGGGGATAGAGAATGTTCTGCATGTAGAGGAACATCCAAACAAGACTATGGGTATAAAGTAATTTATCATATTTGTCGCACACAGTTTGATAGAATGATTTAATAGAACTTTTAATAAGTTCAATAATAAGACTAGGTCTTTCAAAGTTTCCCAAAGGAGTTCAAGGAGTTGAGACAAATACCAATAAAGCAGCTTCTAAGGATTCTGATGAGATGCCAACTTCGGCTGCAAGATCGCCAACAGTAATCTTCCCACTATCAATCAACTACACAAATGTAATATGTACAAGCCACATTCAGCATTGTATTGGCATTTATGCTTAGGTCATGATCCATTAATAATGGAATTAATTTGACAACCTTGATCAACATCAAAATTTAACATTAAATATTGTAAATATGGTTTGCATGAAGCACATATGATGTCCATGAAAAAAAAGGGAGCATACCATGCACATTTAACTGTACCAGGATGAGTGGATATGCAACAATCAACCAACAATTCACTTAACTAATAAGCGAACTAATTTTTTTTTTAAATTGTGCCAAAAAAAACCCTGAATATTGAGCGATACATCCTCTTCTTGATTATTTGTCGATTCGATCATGGGCGGCACAGTTGGAAGTTTTTATAAGCTGTCCTTTTTTACAGATATAACTAATGTCATCAAGTTACAATACCTTACGTAGACCAGAGCCAAAATCAGGTGAGTTCAATGAAAGGTTCGTTCCATCTAAATCACCATTCGAATTCACATCCTTTGTCTGCTCTGTGTCTGTCTCCTTTTTTACCAACTTAGGTGAACTCAAAGTAACCGCATCATTCGATGCACTTGCATTCTTATCCTTGTTCTTGCGGGTGAATCTCAACAGAGGCACCTTTTTGGGAGTTATATTTTGATCCTGTTGAGGGATAGCAGCGGGAGGCTCAACTTTTGGACTGACATCTAGAATGGTAGAGTGCTTTGAGCAAAATGCTCGCATCTCAACCTACCAAAAAACAAAAAAAAAAATAAGCAAATATTACAAGAAATTTATTTTCCCTTGGATTGAAAATGAAGCTGGACATATTTAGCTTGAAAAAGAATAATTACACTATCATTCTTAGACTTTCCCCATATCTCCATCTGATGCTTGGAGTCTCTGGCACATATTGGATGGAAAGCTGCTCTGCATGTCCCTGAAGTACAATTATAAGAATTTCTATATAAGGCTCCAAAAGGGTAAAAGAGGGAAGAATTAACTAAGAGAGTCGCAAACGCATTAAAAAAGTGTAAGACTACCCTACACTAACACATTGCCCTGAAAACAAGCAAATTTCCAAATTGACCAGTAATCTCCTAAATTACATGCAATAAGCAGACTAGGTTACAAAAGAAAGAAGTATGTGAAGAAGCTTCTTACTCCCCTCCCCACTTAGTTTTCACTGATGGTTAAGATTTGGTTACAGTGAATACAGATTCCCCCCTTTGCAGCTCCTATAATTAAATGCCTTGCTGTTTTATACCTTGCGTCAAATGTATACTAAAGTTATGTTTCCCAAAAAGCATCATATGATTATATGATGCTTTTTTGGAAACATAACTTTAGTTTACATCTGATGGTCAGGCCTATCTGCTGCATATCTAGCAGTTTCAAACCATGCTTATGCTATTTAATATCAGAGAGAAGACATTGCATGTCATATTTACACAACAACTCATGCATGACAACAACGAACATGATTTGAGCCAAAATTTATAATAGGAAAAATTAACAAAAACATACCATGGCTACACCTTACACATACACCATGCTTCACCTTGCACACGTTACAAACCAGCTTCTTCCTCATGGTCGGTACACCTTCCTCATTCAGAACCGGCTCCATCGCTTTCACATTGTCTACATAGACCTCAGGTGTCCAAAGACTACAAAACAAGTGAGCATAAATATCCGAACCATTTCCGGCTGGCTTAATAACCCCTCCTTCCTTCGGACAAAGCACACACTGCCTTGAGTTGCTGTCTCTATTCCTACACCTCAAGCAGAGCCATGGCTCCTCAGGCACACCATGCACACCGTAACACTTCTGATGCACCAAGATCTTGCATGCATCACAACACAAGAGCTTATTGGACTGAACACCCGTTTCACCTTTACAACACATGTCGCAACTGGTACAAGGTTCATCCCCTGACTGAGGAAGAGATAAGAGCCTTTCCAGCCCTGCTTCTTGTCCCAGGAGCTTATGCTTCTTGTTGGGTCTTTCGGAGGTAAGAACAAACCGGTCCTTCGAGCCCAACATCCAATGGAGAGATGACACATCATCATCCTGTTCTGCTTGCTCCGGAACAGTTTCTGACATTGGTGGAGCAGGAGTTGGTGCAGGCTCAGCTATATCCATTGCTTCATTCTTGATTTTCGGCTCAAGTTTAGCAGACTCCTGAGGGGCCCCAACTGGTTCAGAGCTCCGAGCAACTGTTTCCATCCCACCACCTGTACCTCTCTCTGCATTTTGTGCTGAAGTACCGATACTTGGAACAGAAAAGCAAGAATCCAACTGCCCCTCATCAAGAAGTTGCTTAGGCAACAGATTTTGAATGTCAGGTAGTGTAATTGGTCGAAAGTACTCTTCAGTCTGGTCCCATATAGTGGTCTTCTCAGGAGGAGGAGGAGGTAGTGGCTTGTCGCTCGGCTCTTCAGCCTTCTTGTGAGAACTTTTCCGACCATCTAGGTGCCTCTCTAGAAACGAAGCGAGAGTCGAGGGGAGAGAAGGGTCTCTCGGTGCTTCCTCCACCTCGAACGGGCACCGTACCGACAAAGCCTTGGCAGCCTGAGAGTAGAGATCCAGGCCGTCGGTACGGCCCTTCATATGCCCTTCGCCGTGGCTCATGTAGACGGTTGAACGGCGCCGGGCATCGTCGCCGGAACCCTAACACTCGACGGAGAGCCGGAAACCTAGATAGCAGCGAGAGTCTTTCCTTTTCTTCTTCTCCGGTCAGAACTGCGGCGGGGAGGAGTAGGGGGGTTGGGTAGGGGGCTAGGGTTAGGGTTTGGTCGTAACTCGTAAAAGCGTCTTTGTTTCTCACGAAATGTTCTGTCGAGTCTTATCTTTGTTTTGTTTTTCGCGAATTTTTGCTCGCTTCTCGGATCCAAAGTTGAGATAGGGGACGAGTTGGGTTCAGTTCTTCCTATTTTTTCATCACTGTTTTGTTTTCTCTTTTTTTTATCTTTTTTTTTCTTCTTCCCTATCGGATTTTTGTTTTCTTCTATTATTTTATCTCTTTTTTTTTTTTACTGGAGGTGTCAGGTGTGCTTTACTGTGTTTAGGCCTCAGCGTGGAATCGAAAAAGAGGGGGAGAGAGAAAAATGTCAAAATCAGATCAAGGATGCTTTTATAGTTTTATAAAAAAATAATGGACGGCCAGGATGCTTCCACGTTATACTACCGTCTTCTGACTTTATTATAATGCTTTGAGGCCTCATGCGCTTATGACTTGCACTGAGCGGTTTGGGGATGAAAATATTTGCAAATATACCCTCATATGTTCACATATTGCAAAATATGCTTGTTTCTATCGCTAAAAAAGTAACAAAAAAGAAAAAAGAACCAAATCCCCAATAGGATGAAATCAAAACAATTATCATTCACAAATAAAGAAGCGGATTATGAAATGTAATACAGAAAACAACAATCCAAACCCACTTTATTTGGATCCTGTATTGCTTGCTCATTATTGTTATTATAATGTAATAATGTAATCTTCCGTATAAATTACTCACAAACCATTTTTTTTTTCATATTAAAGCCAAATCGGATCCCAAAAAAACCGCATTTTTATATATAAGCAGAGAATTCATAAAAAAAAAACATAACGGCAAATGCTGGCAAACAAAAGCAAAATAAAATACTTAAAACGTCGTTACAAAAAATTTAAATGTTTATAAAAAATTCTCCATTTGAGTTTCAAATTTATGATCTCTCATACGGAGAGCGTTGTCTTTGCCACTAAATCAAAAACTGATTCTCCTTTTATATGTATATTAATCAACCTCGGATTTTGAATGTTTATTCCATCTCGTAAAATAAATTTCAGTTCAGCCATGAACAAATTAAATTTTCTTTTTTTTGAGGAAAGTAGGCAAAATGCCTACTTAATTTCATTTATACCTTTAAATTAATTAATTTGACGTTATAATTAACTTACTACTTACGTAAACGTTCAAATTATTTTAGGACAGGAAATCATTATAAATATAATGAATCTCGAATTAAGTGATGAAATTAATGACATGTAAATTACACAAAGAAATACTGCATGATTTTTAAACTATAGATTGTATTTGAGGCAAGTATGCTATAAAATAAAATGTTGAAGCGAAAAGCAAAATAAATAGATCTAGGCACCTATGAAATGAAATTTTGTACTCTCTGATAATTTCTAACTATTGGTTTTGATTTATTTGATGAGCCAAGTTTTACATTTCAAAGAAAATCATTTTCTTATATGATCAAGGCACACATAAAAGCTTCAAACAACAAATTTGAATCATTGATCTTGATTTATTTGATGAGTGAGATGTTTAATTGCATTCTAAGATCGATAATATTGTCAAATTCCTTAACAATTATTTAATTGACAATCTTAACAACGAAATTTACAATACATTTTAATTTGGAGATCTTATACAAAATAAAAAAAATTGAATTAGTCGTTTTAAATTGGTCTGACTTGAAATCAAAAATACAAACATATGCAAGAAAACAAAGAGTAGTGCCTGAATATATACAATTGAAATTATTCATTTTTTTCATCCTTACAAGCAACAAAAAAAAAATTTAAGACATAAAAAAGGTTGACCATCAATTAAATGGCAGTATGTTTCCATAACAAAAAAAAACATATATCTTTATTTTTCTCTTGATTTTCTAGTCTTTCATTTCATGAACTTGCATGTTGGGGTAGCTGCAAAAAAAAAAAAAAGACCAAAATCTTATTTAGCAAATTAATATGGCAATTTTTCTTTAGTACAAATTAATTCATGAAAACATTTTTACACCAATAATTAAGCAGAAAAACACTTACAAGGATCCACATTGGTTTCAAGCATGGCATCACCATTGAAGTTGCAAGCGCTCTGTGTTTTGCTTGCTTGATAGTAGTACACATTGAACAAATACGAAGCGTGGAAGTCGTCGTCGTTAGGCTCGTAGCAACCGCCTCCCGGTTGGATGGGTCCGCAGTCGACCGCACCGCTTTGACATAGATTGTCTATGTCACGTTTAAGGTTCGGACGGCCGTCGACCGCCACACACCAAAAATTTGCCTGAGTATTTTTTATTTTATTTTAATGAGATGGATTATAATTTATTTTGTTTTCTTATTCTTTTTTATTATTTAGTAGATTAATATATATGATTTTAGACAGTGATGAAATTTAAGCTAAATAAATGAGGAGGGAGGGAGGGAGGGAGGGAGGGAGCTGAAATATAACATTTTTTTAATCAAATTATAATTCATGAAGTTTGACTGGAAGTTAAAAATCATAATTTTATAAAAAAAAATCACAGTATAATTCTTTAAATCTCTAAGAAATATATTTAGATTTCAAAATTTTGAGAGGGTTGCAGACTCTCTTTCTCGCTCTCCTTACGAAGCTCCATCACTGATTTTAGATGAAAATTTATGCAGAGAAATAATATAACTTTCTAAATTTCTCAATGGCGTGATTCGTCCCTCTGCATATTTGTCAAAAAGAAAAATAACAAAAAAATGTTTTAACTAAGAGAATGAATAATGCAATTATAAATAATGAAAGTGACTTAAAAAAATAAGGAGTATGTAAGAAACATATATGGTACACCTGAGAGGATAAATATACTTGAAACCAATAGCAATGTTAGAAGAATTGAACTTTTGACAATTATTGCCATTTTGTTTTTTTTTTTCTATGTCTCCTCTTCAAATTTTAAGATGATTGTACAAAATAAATTCATGGTTTATTCAGCTATTTATAGGCTAAGTTTAGAGAAAATACACATCTCTCTAACAAATCTTATTGATTTAATTAATCAGATTTCTTCCAAATAAAGAAGATATACTCATTCAATGGAAGAAAACAAGAAACAAACAGAGCAATCTATGATGTCAAAAAAAAAATGTTTATCCATATCCTTGTTTCAAATAAATTAGAAATGTTGTTAATTTATTAAATCTCATTATCTCAAAAATTTTGTTTGGATTTTTTTTAAATTACTGTTTATTCTATGATAGACAAAGATAAATTCTTTGATGGCTGAATTAAAAAAAAATTTAAATGTTTTCTATATTATATTTTGAACATGCTTAGGATTATGTCATAGATTTAAAATAATTTTAATTTGTTTTGTTATGAATGTTTTTGTTTTATCGATTCCACAGTTTATAGAAGTTTTTTTTTTTATCAATGATTACTTGTTATTAATTTAATGTCTTATAAACGTATAAAATTTATAGAATAAATACCTTAATTTCAGATCATAAAATATACAATAACAAAATAATTATATTATATTATATTAATTAGGCAAAATCGGATATTTACCCTAAACCCCTAAAAAAATTGTCTAATTGGATATTTACCCATTTAAACTTAAAAATTGGATATTCACCCATGAAAACATTGACATTTAAGATATTTGTCCAAACCAGTAAAATCCTAAATAAATGAAAATTTAAAATAATTAAAATTATTATATAAGAATTATATCTTTCCTACCATTTTGCATGAATCCTATATAAAAGAATCTTTATTGTCTGGTAATAACAAATTGAATTAGACAATCTTACAAACATGTTCATTAAAGCCAATGTCAAAAATGAAACTAATGCCAATAACTTAAAATTAAAATTAATTTTTTTATTATTGTAGGAAATATATGTTCAAATTCTCATAGACATGGACATTTTTGTGATATTATAATTTTAAATTTATGAGGATATAATCTGTTATGGGAACAAAAAAAAATCCAAGATTTTGATATTTTTATAAATAAATAATTAAATTTTAAAATTTAAAAAATAAATACTTAATTAGATAGTTTTTAAATAGATAATTTTTGAAGGACATACATCCAATTTTCCTTATCAATTATGCCAAAGCTTCCAACATCTAATTTTATTTTATTTTTCCCTCACCAAACGAAGAAAAAAAAGTTTCAAAAAATTTTGTCATCACCGAATTCTCGCCACCTCGACTTGTCCGTCTCTGTCCGGTACTACCTTCTCTCATTTTCCGGTTCGTCGTTCCCATCGATCCAACCACCTCGTAACGGAACAAACACAATGGCGTCGATCTCCCCTCAAAATCTCCTCCGATTCAAACCCTTATCCGATCCTTCCTTATCCAACTCCCCACCCGTCGTCCCCTCTCGCAAGAGCGATCGCAAACGAAAATCTCGCGAGTTCCCCGATGCATCCCCTACTTTCAAGATCCCGCCAGCCTCCGCTGCCGGTGGGCCCCACAAGTCATGGACCGAGAACGAGGAGGTGGCGCTGCTCAGGGATGCGGTACGGTTTCGTGCTCAGACAGGATCGGCTCCAAGGACGCCAGACATGGAAGAATTCTTCGAATCCGTCAAGAGGTCTCTTGGATCGGGTATGGACCAGGTTAGGGTTTTCTATAAGCTCAAACGGCTAAAGAGCAAGTTTCTTCAGACCAGCGGGCCCCTTGGCGGGCCCCATGAGCGGCTTTTATACAAGCTCTCAGCAGAGGTATGGGGATCTGAAGCAACCGCTAAGCATGAAAGAGAGCTTGAGGAGAAGACTAATTGTGAGGAGGAAGGGGAGATGGAAAATGGAAGGGTGAATTGTGCATTTGTCGAAGATGCATTGAGAAAATATTGGGGGGAGAATGAAAGGATGAATTATTCAGGGGCTTTGCTCGAGGAAGGTTTGAGGTCTATGGATCCGGCTCAGGCAATGAAGCTTGAGATGAAATGGAGAGAACAGGTGGAGTCTGATATGAGGTTGAAGATGAAGCGGCATGAGATGTGCAAGGAGGTGTACGGTCTGTTGGCTCAGGTAGTTAAGAATAGTTGACTGAGGTAATGATAACTTTTTCTAACTTAACTGGTATGAGAATCCTTGAGAATATACTGTTATTGGTAGATTGGTTTGAACTTGCGAAATCTGAAAATTTAGTTGGTTAATTATGGGATTAATTCAGGATGATTGAACAAAATCGGGCTTAACTGAGCATTTTGGAATGATACATTTACCAATATGAAAATGTAATTATTGACCTTCTTTTCTGAAATTAGATGAACCTTCTAGTTTCTAAGATAATTAGCTCTCTTTTTTGGTTAGAGATCCCATAGTTTGAACACATTGTATCGATGGTGTTTGAAGATGGATGAATATATGTTATTGACTGTTATGTCAACTGAAATTTGTTAACTGTCAAGTACAAGAAAACATTGTAATGATTTTGTTACTTTTATTCCTTGGGCATTGTTTTGACTAGAATATGCACTGATGAAACTATTTTGCTAACTGTTCCAACCTAGTACTAACAAAAAAAAAATTTGCAAATATTTTGTTACTTCTGTTTCATTTGCGAGAATATATGTGCTGATGAAACCATATATATGTTACTCATATATATTACCCTTCAAATTTTAAAATCTGTACACAGAGATGATTTGTTTACAATCACATATTTTGCTTTTAGAAAGTAAAATATATAATAAGGTGATGATGTCTATAATAAGCTGGTTGCTGTGTACCAGTTGCTACCTAGTTTCTGTTAGGTGTAAGAGGGTGATGATGTTGATAATGGTCAAAGTTTAATCTGAGGTGTAATGATTATCTCACTGGGACCTGATAGATGAAGCTGAATTGAGAAATGTTTGTGAGGGAAGAGTTGTCCGACTAGGTCATCCACCACTTAAGAGCTTTGGATCAAGCTTACTTTTGTCTGATTTGCTTGACTGTGCATACTTGGTATTTTACTTAATCAAACGGTAGTTATTGCTACTAAAAAAAATGTATTTTTTAAGTCGGTGTTTGTAAAATCATTATGAAAGTTTGTCATGTGCACTAAAATTGAACCTTGTCGAGTATGCATAAAAGCATTGAGACATCAATTTCAAAGGAGATGCTTTGTATAACAATTATTGAAGTGGAGGAAAATGACTTCGTAGGCTTTCCATCGATGTGGAGTTGGAGTTGTTGTGATCAAACAAGAAAACAAATGAATAAACAAGAGAAGAAAAAATAAATTATACTAGAATAATGATATGGTGCTTGGTTACCACTGATGATCAATAATGAGCTATTGCTAGGTTGCTTTAATAGAAAAATCTAAAGTTTATTTTGCTTTAATTGTTTAGTGGGGGTTATTTTAGGTTTATTCAAGAAGAGAAGTAGACTTGCTGAGTTTTAACTCGAAAAAACTCTAAAAATCTTTTTTTAGTATGGGTCATATGATGTTCTTTGAGTCAAGATTTGCATGTTTGTTGCTTTATTTTTGAGGTATTATTCGGATAAGATCGGTTGTTGTGATACTGGATATTTACCTCAAAAAAAAATGGTTTGGTTACAAGAAACAGGTAGAACAAAATATCATCTTTGTTTTTTTTTTTTACAAAAAAGATATTGATCTATGGGAAAGCAGAGACATGAGATACAATCTTACATAATAACTTACATACAGTGGATAATTAGTCATAATTTGTTGGGTGGTAAAATTCAAGAGGAAAATAGCATTTTGATTTTTTCTAGACCCTTCTTGCTTTTTCCCACTGAACTTTTTATTTTTGATTGAGTTGGTTTTTACTCATACAATTGTTTAAGGACAAAATTAAGTATATCTAACATCTGCTTTAATTTTTGTTAGACCTCATCCAGAACCAAAGTTTGAACTGCGTGTAATATCCATCGTTTGGCTACAACACTTTAAGATCAATAGGTCAAGATTGGTCAAAGGTTAACATATTGTTTTTGCACTAATAATTTATTTTATCAGATCATGGAATTTTCCTGCGTCATTTATCCACTAGCATTGACTATGCAAGTTAATTTCTTGGTTTTAACTTTGATTTCCAAGTGGATGAACCCTACTTTATTTAAAAAAAAAGGAAGCTTGTATTTCCAAAATAGACTAGACATTTGTCGTTTCTTTGCCTTCTTTTTTGAGAAAAATGTTTGGGAGATATTATTATTGATATCGTCATTAATATCAATTTTATTATTTACGTAAAATAAGTTATTATTCATATTAACGATTTTATTATACAATTTATTTTGTACAAACTTTATTATTCAACTCAAATACCATTAATATGAATAATAATTCATTTAAGTTGTATAATAAAAATATTATATAATTAAATTACATAATAAAATTATTAATATAAATAATAACTCATTTAATTTAAATACAAAAATCGGTATCGACGATGGTATGAACAACGATATTTATATATCAGCTCTTTTTTTTTTAATGCCATTGAATAATTATTGAAACTTTTTTTGACTACTTGAGTCTTTAGAGAAGCAGTGGCGGAATCTTATGAATATACCACTCTATAAGCTTTGCTAATTCTTTGATGTTGACTAGAGGTCAATTTATTTGCATTTAAAAAAAAAAGTCCGTGTAAGTGCAATTTGCAAAGAGAAGATATTTGATCAAAAGAAGATGATTGATAGGTAAGATGGATGGGTATGTTAATGGGATACTAGGCCAATTGCTCTTCTTTGAGAAAATTATATAAACAGACTTTTTTTTTTTAACTATTTATAAACTTTCATCTTGGCTCCAAAATAATTAACTTAGTTAGTCATTTTTCCGAAAAGACTGTACATACAAGTGTATTACAGAAGTTTGTTTACAAGATCCATCACAAGCACTCTTTATATTATGTTGCCTAATTTGAATAAAAAGAAAAGGTAGTTCAATAACAATGTAATGCAAAAGTTTGAAAGTAGGTGAGAGTCCCTTGGCCTTCTCTCTGATGTTAGCTCTGAAAGAGAAGGAACAAAACTTGAGAAACAAAAAGGCAGATCAAAGCCTGACTGTCTCTCTCTTGCCTTGCGTAAATACATCTAAGTCAAGATTGCTTCTTCCAATGGCAAACGAACAAAGATTGGTTGCATCTTTTGTGGAAAGAAGAGGTTAAAGATTTGTGCTTTACAGTGATTGGGCTCAACTTGATTAGTTGCCAAACTAGTAGGATTATTGCTGTATCTTGATTAAACAATGGTTGAATTGAGAGAGAAAACCTATTTTGAACGAAACATATGCTTATCTTAGGCTATTCAATCACAATCTCCTAAGTCGTCGGACATGTAAATTAAATTAAGAGAATGGATAAAGACAACTTATTGGTTCTCCCACTTAATTATCTTTGTCCTTCAATTATTACTCTTATATATCTTTTTTAATTCTATTTCTGATTATAAAATTATAAACGCATGAAAAGATAAGGTTTGAGAATATTCTTTTTATCATGTCACAACATTTATGCGTTCGATCGCAATTTCACTATTTTTTTTTCTCATGTAAAGGGATTCTTTATGATGTGCATACAGTGCAAAAGAGTTTAAAGTATTATAACTATTTTATATTCTTATGTAGAAAACTTCCTAAGACTGGAGCAAATTGATTCTAATTGTAATTTGTGGTGAATATAAGTTGAATTTAGTTGAATTTGATTTTAAAATCAATCGAGTTACCGAGTACGGATTAATTCAAATTTGAATTGAGCTCAGATTCTACATAAAATAAATTATTAATCTTTTTTTTAATCTATTTTCATAGTACCTTTTATTAGCTAGAATATAATATAGTAATATTTGTCCTTTTTTAGATTAAATCCACCTAATTAATATTATCTTGTTAACTCTGTAATAAAGTTTGAAAGAAATATATTTACACAAAAAAAGTAAGCATATTATGTTATATCAATAGTTAGCTTTATTTTCCAAATTGTATTATATAATATCACATATTGAGCCATTTTGTATGGAGCTCTTGATGAGTCAATTAAAATTATTTCTAATTCAAACTCAAACTAATTAAACTAATTAAAAGGATCCAACCCTAATTAAGATTCTTATGGAATCTATAAGAATATACAACTTTGTCTTCACATGTCAAGAATCTTGATTCCACCGATTCCCTAATTAGTTTTATTAGTATCTTCTCTGTTTGGGAAACAGCTATCAAGCAAATGCTAATCTTTCCACGTGTCAGGCTAGAACTCTTAGAGCTATAAACTTATTTCAACATCAATTTAAAAATCCTACATATGGTGATTAATTAAAGAGAAGTTCCTGCTGTCATGGAGCATAGATTTCACTGTTAAGATGCAACAAAATTTTGGATGCTTTTAGAAAAGCACAATTTGATGTGGTGGTGTTCAATCCATGCACCAGTTCTTAGGTAATTGCTTGTGGCTGTGAAACAAGGGAGTCTAATCTCTCTAATCAATACTTTCAATTAATTGTGTCTATAATATAAACTCTTTTGCTAATTGGTGACACCAATTAGTCTATAAATGTAAACTCTTTTCTTTGTGCTTGAACTTATAAATGTAAACTCTTTTGTTTGTGCTTGAACTTGTAAATGTAAACTCTTTTGTTTGTGCTTGAATTTATAAATGTAAATCATTAAATATATTCAAAATATCATCAAAACTTGACCACATCAAAATATCATTAAATATATATTAGCGCTTGATGAATGTCGAAATAAAATTGAAATGATATAATTTCTTGTGTACACATATTGGAAGATATATATTTTAAAAAAAACATATAGCATGATATACGTTATAAAATTAATTAATTTTGTATTTAGGAATTTAGAAAATAGTTATTTAAAATTTATCTTTATTGAATACGACATGACATCAATGAATATGAACACTAAATACCTCATCTTGATTATCATCCAATTCCTTTTTTATTTAAAAAAAAACCATCTCATCTTAAGCAAAAATGATGAATCACAAATAAATGTTACAAGATGTGAGGTGTTCATTCAGATAATAATAAAACATTATTTTCTTTTATTATTCCTCTTAGTCTCTAGCTCAGTATGTGCAGCAAAAGCATGTGCTGGTATGTGTGGTACAAATCTATGACAACATGTCCCCACATATCCACTTCTACATATATATCTGCTGCACCAAATTTGGACTGTTGAGACCAAAATCAGACATTTTGGTCTCTTGGATAAGGGACCTTTTTATATATCTTCAATCAAAATTGCATGATTTGGAAATACTCTGTTAAATTGAGGCAGAGTTTTTCACTTTTGATGAACTGTAGGTGCTCCCAATTCAAAGAATGGTTCTTTTTCCCCCTTCAAATCATAAAGAAGGGGTTTTAATTAATATCTTTTATTGCCTTTTAAAGTAGATATTGGAAAGTCTTAAATAATATCTTTTTTTTGGTAGGATATTGTCCTTATTTAATTTGGATTGTACAATTAAATTTAAGAGGAGTGATAACTACAGCTTTTAATTGTACCTCTTATTTATATTTCAGTTATGTTCACATTTCTTTTATAAAAGTGTTTATATTTAATGACAAAAATATTTATATTTTACATTATTGATATTATAAATTTTATAAGTTGTATTTTTATTTATATAATAAAATTTTTAACTTGAATTTTTCTATAATTATTCATGAAAAAAATGATAAATAATTTTTATACTTATTAATAATTATAAAACACTTTCGAACTTAGATATAAATAAGTTAACTGTTTAGTATAAATATTTTTGGTATGTAGATAAATGGTGCAGAATATAGAGTGTAAGGATAATTTCTCTAAATTTAAATGGTTTAAAAGGACATATTAATTTATTAGGATAAAATCTTCAATCCAATCTGAATCGTTCAATTGTAATCCAACAGGGCGTCATCGTCGCCGTACCGTGCAATAATATATGACACTAGAGGGGGTGTGCACAGCATAGGCTAAGAAAATAGAATTAACTTGGATGCAAATTTCATAGAATTCTAATTATTTAGGGGACATAATTAAGAAAATAAAAAACGGAAAATTTTTCCTTGTTTTCTCGTCTCAGCTAGGTATTGGAGGAAAATAAAAATTGACATGTAACTTCTAAGCTTAATTAATCGTGTTAAATCATGAAATTAAGGCTTGTACTGTCTCATCTGATCCATATCTATCTAAAAATGGTACTGACATGGTTTCCATGAAACATTTTAAAAAGGCGATATATATTTGCATGTACCTTTCTTCCATCATGGATTTCTGACGAACTCTAGATATGAGAAATTAAATTAAAAGGGGGGCACGAGCATGACAAGCCCCTAGATTCGGAATTCAAATTGAGAAATGTACCTCACTAAATGTACCATAATAATTACTAGGTCGACTCATATCCAATTCAGAGACAGTGGCCATGGCATATATATTTATATAGTGGCATGCATGTTGTACTCCATTAAGGTGTCTATAATACTTGGCCTTTATTATTATTTTATGTAGTTATTCTTCCCCTTCTTCCTCTTTCCTTTTTCCAAGGTTCAACGGAGAGAGATGGCGCGAACATCCGACGCAAAGTTCCTCTCATTCCCTTGCTTAATTAATCACGCTTATCCATTGTGCACACCACTCAAAACATATATAATTAAACGTGTATTAATTATTATATGACGATGCATGAACTAACTCACGACAAGTTAGATATGCATACATATGTAGACCCGAAACCGCTTGTCGAAAGAAAGAAAGAAAGAAAGAAAGAAAGAAAGAACACGTACATATAATTCCACATGCTGGCGTGGAGAAGGAAAAAAAGGAGAAAAAAGTACGGTGTTGGAATAAGAATGTTCTTGTTTTTTATAGAAGAGTGTATATATATATATATGATATCCACTTGGAAGCATATATAATTTCTTTTTAATTAACCTGTTTAAAAAGTTTAACCAAATCTGGGTTGGTGGAGGAGGGAGAGAGAAATTTGTGGTCTCTTCTTCTCCAAGAGGGGGATTTGCATTTGCATTTGGATTTGGATTTGGATTTGCAATCTGAAGAGGAGCGCACCTATTTGGAGGTTGCACTAGAAACATGTATGCATCAGCAATGCACTCAGATGGTTTATATTCTTCATTAGCTGGATGTCTCTCTCTCTCTCAAAAAGTATCATCACTGTAACCAAGCAAGCGAGCAGCCATGCTTTCTTGCTTCTATTAATTAATTGACAATAATTTTTTGTTAAACAAAGAAAAACACTGTAGGTTTAATGGGAGGATAGGAGGGTTTGATTTGTCCCTTTCGGTCTCCAACATTGATTTCTTCATATTATATATGTTTTATTAATATGATATGATATGATTTCACTATAATCTAAGGGAAAACTTAAAATTTGTTTGTAAATTAATATTGAATAATCCTGGCTGTAAGTGAATAATCAGCAACTGATGGCAGTCATTTACTGAAAAGAAAAAATATCTACCAGAAAAACTGAAAAAGATGAACTTTCTCTTTTTCTGAGATTTTGTTTTCAGACGTCGATTAAAGTGGTAATTGATTGCGAAGATTAATAACGATGCGTAATTCTCCATCTTTAACAAACAGCCATCTGTTACTCTCTACAATCTAAGTTCTTAGAAAAAACAAACTTGCTATGTAGTTAGTAAATCAGCTTAAATTTTCATCATTTTTTTTTTATTTTTTTGTGAAAATATTTTGCATCAGTTATCAAATCCATCAAACCGTCATATCTCCTGGCATATATAAGTTGTTAAAAATACTATACTTGTTGGGTCTCAAAGAAGATTTTCCATTGCCAAACTTAGGCCCATATATGCATCATTAATTAAGACGTGTACACATATCTTTAAAGCATTTCTCTAAAGAGATTTAATTTACCTGCCAATGTCACTTCATCTTGCCATGAAAATATATATATATATATATATATATATATTAGCATTCTCCAAAGTTATTCATTCCCAACAAAGGAAATGGTGGACCCCACTAAATATATACTGTTCATTATAGAATGGTCAAAATAATGGATTGGCCTTTGTCTCAAGGGCTATATAAGTTCGCCAACCTCACACATTCCATCCTCACACATCAAGTGCAAAACAAACTAAGCATCACTTAGTTACAAAGGAGACATATACATATACTTGGATATATATTGAGTTTCGATAATTAAGGTGGTGCTCAAGATGTCGGTCGGCAAGGTTTTCAACGAGATTAAACCATTCGTCTCCATGATTTTGCTTCAGATAGGATTTGCCGGGATGTATGTGGTTGCGGTGGCATCGCTGAAGAAGGGAATGAGTCACTTTATACTGGTAGTTTACAGAAATATCTTCGCAACGTTGTTCATGGCTCCTTTCGCACTTTATTTCGAGAGGTACATATATATATATTGTTCTCTTTGTTTGTTTGTTTTTATTTCGCTAAGTATATATGTCCAAATAGATAGCTCAATCAAGAGAAATTGAACTTGAAGTCTGAATTCATCAAGATATTAGATGTAGACAAACATATCCTTTAATCATTTTTATGAATCATGGTAATATACAAAACAGCAACAAGTTACGTGAAAAAATATGTTAAAATCCTATCCAGTTCAAAACATTTCTTCAAATAAAGCATGACGAAATTAAGAAACGTGTGAATCAGAACTTATTCTGTTCCAGAATAGTTTCTAATAGGAGATATTATATAAGGGCATAAGCATCATATAATTTGAATAAATGCAAAGTACATATAGCCTTAATTAGTATGTGCTAGCAAAGATTTTTAGGCATGATGCTAAAATACCCACTTTATTATTTTCTTTTGGTAAATTATTATACATTATTTGGTGATATATAAGTGGAGCTGACAATGCATGCATTAATGATTTAATGATATATTTTCTTTTTCTTAAGTTAGTAATGACTTGGATTTGAATCAAATGGCCATTTATTGACGTCAATTAACTTTAGAACTAATGGAATGCTTAGCAATGTAACACAAAGAGACCATAATTAATTAATTATAGCATTAATTAGTACATATTTAACCAAAAGTAATTAAGCCCTGGTTACTAGTCGGTACACGATGGATAATATCAGATACCAAACATGAGAGACATCACATCAGGAATCTTCTCCTTGGAAGTAAGATCTTTTTAAACAACAATATTCTTAAAATACTTTTCCTAACACTATGAAAAATTAATTTTCACAGTAACTAATTGAATAAATCTACTGATTCATGTCCATTTTTTTAATTTTATTGATTGTTTGTAAGTAATTAAGATAATTTTTACTGATACAATATTCTCCAGTGTAATTAACTAATTATTTATCTCCTCTTAATTAACAGGAACACAAGACCAAAGCTGACACTCAGAATCTTTCTGAAAATCACGGCGCTTGCGGTGCTTGAGTAATTATCTAGCTCCCTCTCTTAAATTTCACCTCAATTCTGTTTGATTTCACTTGTTGTGTACTTAGACAATTAATTTCTGGTAATTTCTTTCAGGCCTGTTCTTGATCAAAACTTCTACTACATGGGAGCCAACTATACCTCGGCTGGATTTGCATCGGCTTTGATAAATATGCTTCCTGCGATCACCTTTGTCATGGCAACTATACTCAAGTAAGAACTTAATAATAGCACTTTTATCAAATGTATTCTTAACATGAAAACATGTAATGTTTCCAGCCTTATAATCTTGATACATTTCTTACATGAATTAATCCATCAGGATTGAGAAAGTGGTGATAAAGGAGCGCCGGAGCCAGGTAAAGATTATCGGAACAATGATCACAGTTGCTGGTGCACTGCTCATGATCATGTACAATGGCCCGGTGGTGCCATTCCCATGGTCCAAAGGGAAGCACCACGACGGTGCCGAATCCGGTCATAACGGAAGCAACTGGCTCAAAGGAATCATCATGGTCATCTTCAGTGCCTTTTGTTGGGGTGGATTCTTCATCCTTCAGGTATATATATATATATATAAAATATATATATATACATGCATAGATTGCACAACTACCTCTTTTACCACTCTTATATATGCCATTTATAATTTAGAAAATTGTAAAATCTGTTTTTGATATGGTCTTTTTTTTTTTTTATGAATAGTCTAATGTATTGAAGAGCTATCCATCGGAGATGACACTGACGACCTTGATATGCTTGATGGGTGCGCTGTTGAACATGGCAATCACACTTATTGCAGAAAAAGGGAATATGAAGCCATGGAATATCGGCTTCGACATGCGACTCTTCACTTGTGTCTACGCTGTATGTTGCATTTAATTGCTATTTCTATATATACTTGACATATCAGGAACTATAATAACAGAAACAAGTTGGTGCCTCCAAATTAAATCAGTTAGTAATATGAAAAAAGAAGAATTGTAAAATTTTGGTAATATGGCTAACCAGGTTTTTAAAAACAATTTGCATCTTTGCAGGGAATAGTATGTTCTGGTGTGGCATATTATGTGCAGGGACTTGTTATGAAACAGAGGGGCCCAGTTTTTGTGACAGCATTCAATCCTCTTTGCATGATCATAACTGCTCTGCTTGGTTCCTTCATTCTAGGAGAACAAATCACCTTAGGAAGGTTTGTCAAATCATAATTTCCTGATATTAATTGCACTCTTATGAAAATCTTAAAGAATATATATGCATTAAGGAAATATGATGCCAACATTTTTGCTTTTTTTTGTTTTTTGACATTTGCAGTGTGATTGGTGCTATAATCATAGTGACAGGACTCTATGCATTGATATGGGGCAAAGGCAAGGATCACTTAGACAACAAACTGTCAGATTCCGGCACAACCGAGCTACCATTATCGACAATTCACGATTGCAAGCACGACTCATGCGACCATGCCAGAAATGGCCATGGTGGTGTTTCAATAAAAACCAATCCATGAAGGAACAAAGAAATCAATCTCTTGTTCCTCATGTAGAATTTTGGCCACAAATATACCCTAATTAATTTACCACATGAATGGATCCATCACTTGTGCTTTTTCAAATTAATTAGTGCAATAATTGTGCATTTTTGTAATTGCATTTGATGTTGGTGTTGATGTTTAATTTTGCTTTGGATTGGGATAATGACATGCATACTTGTGCATGATTAATTGCGGTTGTATTAATTAAAGAAATCAATACCACTCTTCTTTTTTATGCATGATATTTCTTTTTCTTACTTTTTTTTTCCTTGCATTAATTACCTTTTTGCCCCTCAATGGGTTTTCAAGAAGCACCACTAATTCTTCTACTTGTCGACTTGAAATGACATTTATATAGATGTGTGTGTGTGTGTGTATAGTACATAGAATCCTAATTAAGCTTTATTATTATTTTATTGTTTCATAATGGAATTTGCGTGTTCTTGTGTCATCTTCCACAGCCATGATTTGACACACTGAATACAGAGCTATGTCTATAGGGACAAATTTTGAGAATCACATTTTGCAAAAATGCAACTCATAACTTTTAGTATTGATCTATCATCTTCATTCAAAAAAGTTTTGTTTGGCATTCGAGGGGAGAATTGCAAGATACTATAAAAAAAAAAGAGATATAGAGGACAAGAGAAGAATATTTTCGACTACCATGAAATTTGAATAAACAAATTTGGAAGCCCACTTCAGTAAAATGGTTTACTTGTAAGTTGCAAGCAAGGTAAATCACCTCTGTACTAATTTGATTGCACAACTCGCTCTCTTTCCTCTTCAATTTTTCTTTAAATTTTACTTTGATTTTTTCTTAAAGGATTTATATGTCTTTACTTTGTAGTTAATCATGGACTACTTAGAAAATAGAATATTGTCAGATTCAAGACGTAGTAAAAAATAATTCAAATAATATTAGTACTAGACTTTTTTTCAGATTTCGTCCCAAAAATGAAAATATGTTATTAGAGAAAGAATATATTGTTAGCTTAAATATTGAATATCAAGATATATAAAAATCGGAACAAAAAATTTCACAACAACATAATTTATTTTTTATGTTAAAATTAGATGTGTCCCACGTAATAATAACACTATTTAGTAAAAAAAAAGTTAAAATTTTTCAGCTAATAATTAAATTTAAAATAATAAATAATTAATTATTGATAAGATAATTAGAGATGCTTGATGATATAGCAGGTCTCAGAAGCTTTGAATTCTAATCACCTTTATGGAGTATCAATTATATCCAAACTATTTTTTTATTTTTTAAATTTGACAAATTATATAAAAAATATAATATTCATCCATCATGTTCATCATTTTGAATGATCCAAAAAAAGAAAGAAAACTCCACCTATTAGAACATTTTCATTCATGTAATTGTAAAATGAAATTTTATTTATCACACCAATAATTTATCAATTCTTTTTATATTAATTTCAGAATATTTTTGTGATAACGATTTCAATTTCGCTCTCGTGACAACAATATTAATTCTTAAAAATAAAAAAGAATACAATGTTTTGCAATTACAAAGATAAAAAAATACTTATACCAACAATTATATAAAAATTTATCTAATATTTTTATTTAGTAAATTGTAAATTAATAATTTGTTTATAGGTATTAACGCTATAAATATTACATCAATATTTACAATTTATTGAGATGGAATTATGGAAATGCTCTTATGGGCCCACTGATCAGAGGTCGGAAGCACATCAAACGACCTTTGCCAAGTCGTTTGTGAACGCCACCTCATCAGAACTAGGCTTGACCAACTATTTTGACTTTTGACCATTGTTTGAATCTCAAACATGTAACACCAACCCCATCTCTGACTCCTGGGACCCACCTCCATTTAATATACCTTCCTTGCAGAATTAATAAAGACAAAACCCTCGCAAATGGAAGTACCCAACCCGTGAGTCGATCGATCGGGAAGGAGAAGAAAAATAAAAAAATAAATAGATAAACTACCAAGGGAATCGAATCGATCGCAAACCAATCCCAATCCAAATCGAAATTCGAAGTAAAGGAGTCTCTCGTGTAGCCCAGATCTAGTCAGATTTGGGCGAGCAGAGAGATCGATCGGAAAACGAGACTCCTACCATGGGAGGTTTATCTAGAACTGTTGTGGCGGTGGTGATGGCGGTGTGGCTGGCGGAGATCGCCGCCGCGGTGTGGCTTGATTTGCCTCAGAGGGGTACTAAGTGCGTCTCAGAGGAGATCCAGCCTAACGTCGTGGTTTTGGCTGATTATTCGCTTATGTTTGAAGGAAGCGCATATAACCATCCAACAATGGGCGTCAAGGTAAGATTTCTCTGCTTTTTGTGCGTGATTTTGGATGCTTGAGTTGAACTAAGTGAAAATTGGGTGTCAATTGAGTAGATATTTGGGATGGATTTGATGGGGATCTGGTGTAGGAGAGGTTGAAAGAGAAAAAAATGACGTGATGTTGGGATCGGTTCTTATAATCCCTTAATGTTTTAATTATATAATTGACAGTGTAAATTTTAAGTTATAATTCCCAAATTTGTGATTTTAGCTGGATTTCAACCTTAAGCCAGCTAAGAGGTGAAACTACAAAAGACGAATCAGGAAACTTAGGTTAGGAACTGAAGATAGATTCATTTAGAATTCCATTATATTTTGTTGAAGTTTGAATGTTACTTCAACATAATCATCTCAGACATCTACTTCTTTGTATGTCATGTGTAATCACTATTTCAGTAATTCTTTCTTAAACTGTGAGAAAAAGGATTTGCAGTGTCAGTTGTCACCAGTTCAAGCAATGTAATCTTGCATTTAAGTCATATCATGGTGTAGGTAGAACCTTGAGATTTCTTTTATTGTGGTATATGTAGGTTACATCACCATATGGAAACACATTGCACCACAATGAAAACGTCACTGTAGGCCAATTTGCTTTTACAACTACAGAAGCAGGGAATTACCTTGCATGCTTCTGGATAGACAATGACGTTAAAGAAGCTGGAGTGAATGTGAATATCGATTGGAAGATTGGAATTGCAGCAAAGGATTGGGACTCTGTCGCTAGAAAAGAGAAGATTGAGGTAGATAAACATTTGAATTTATTAACCCATCAGAAGAATATGAACACATAATTAACGTCCAATATTTTAGGCTTTAGATAAGAGAGGGTTGGGATCTGGAATTTAACCTTCAAACTAAACTTTAGTTCTTGGTGGTCTGATTTTGGTCTTTGCAAATGCCCAAATTGACAACACTTCCTACAAAAACTCAATTAGGAGTAAAACTTTAGTTTCTGAGGAAGGAAGGCAATTATTGGTAGTCAGTACTGGTAGCACAACCAAAACAAAAGAAAACTTTTACAAACCAGTTAATTTGATTTGATGTGATAGGGCGTAGAGCTTGAACTGAGGAAGCTAGAGGCAGCGGTGGAGGCAATTCATCATAATTTATTGTATCTCAAAGCAAGGTAGGTAACAGTTATGATTTCTGTTATTGTTATGCACTTGATTATTTGATATATCTAATTTGTCCAGTGCATAAGCATAGACCAGAGTGCTACTAATTTGCATGCAACACGTTTTGAAACTTCAATATTTATCATGTCATTTGTGCTAGCTTGCTGCTGAGAATCATCAGTTATAACAGTTGCACACTTATTTTCCATCATAACAGTTGCACACTTATTTTCCATCATAACAGTTGCAACAATTCATAAAAGTTGAACAATAACTGATTTTCATCAAGATAGTTGCAAACCATGATATTGTTATTGGGCTGGTGTTAGACATAACTGGTAATCTGGTATCATAGTTAAAGCTGAGATGGTTATTAATAATGGTTCTTTTGGTTGCAGAGAGGCAGAGATGAGGGAAGTGAGTGAGAAAACAAATACGAGGGTTGCATGGTTCAGTGTCATGTCTCTTGCTGTCTGTATTGTGGTATCAGTCTTGCAATCATGGCATCTCCAAGGGTATTTCAGGAAGAAGAAGCTTATTTAAAATCATCACTCACTATGTAATATCAACGTTTCATTTGTTTATGAATTGAGGCATACAGAATTTTGGGTTCTCTTGGTTCAAAGTTTGTGCTAAACAGAATTATTTATGATCTTGAGCTAGTACAAAGATTTTACAACTTGTAGGTGCAGTTTCATAATACATAACACATTCTTGTACCAAATTTCTTTCCGTTAACATTTGGCTCCAGTAACGCATTTTGGGAGCATACTGCTGTCAACAATTTAGTACAATTGGAATAGGAACATCTCTGCACCCTTGTGCTTATTAATGACAAGCTCTGAACAACAATGCACAAAACCATAGAACTGGAAAATATAAGCTAAAAGTACAGTAAACGCGATAAATATATAATACATGCACATCTCAGTTGCTACAAACTACATCGATTATTAATTAGACACTTCTATATTACACTATCTATATTACGCTGCGCTCTCCAAGTGCAGTTCAGCTCTAGTTTCACCTTCCTCCCTGGAGGGAGCCCACTGACATAGTAGCAGATGAAGGGAATGATTTTCGGGACACATCAACTGACTCGTACGACCAAGGGAATGATTTCTGAGATGCGAAGTTTACTGAATCAGGATTCAGGTACACAAGCTTCAAATCATCTGGGAACTGCTCGGTGCCATTGAGGTACTGTATCACTTGTTTCATACTGGGTCTAACTTCTGCAATAGATTGGCAGCAAACTAGCCCCAACTTCAATACCATCTCTATCTCCTGAATATCGCACTCTTTTGTAATACGGGCATCAGCTACCTTCAAGAGATGACCTTGTACTTCACAATCCCTAACCCACTCAAGCAAATTGAACTCATCAGTTGGTGCATTGTTCTCAATCGGCCTCCTGCCACACACCACCTCCAAGACCAAGACCCCAAAAGCGAATACATCTGAACTGGTTGTTGCCTTGCCTGTGTATGACAGCTCTGGAGCCATGTAACCAAGAGTACCCACAACATGTGTTGTGTGGGGGTTTGTACCGTGCTCATACAACCTGGCCAACCCAAAGTCTCCCAACTTTGGGTTCAAGTCTGACCCGAGCAAGACATTGCTGGATTTGACATCTCGATGCACAACCAGCTGCTCCCATTCTTCATGCAAGTAGAGAAGGCCCGACGCAACACCCTTAAGGATGTTAAGGCGCTGATCCCATGTAAGTATGATCTTTGTTTTGTCGTTGCGGTCGAAAAGAAGTGCATCAAGACTACCATTAGGCATGAACTCATATACTAGGAGAAGATCCTGGTTTCTTTTGCACCATCCACGCAGCTCCACCAAGTTCCGATGCCTCATTCTCCCCAGGCTTGATATCTCCGCAACAAACTCTCTCATCCCTTGCCTTGTATTGTTAGAGATCTTCTTTATGGCTACTATTTCTTTAGTTTTTGGAAATACCCCCTTGTAGACATGGCCAAAACCACCAGAACCAAGTAACTCTGTCTCTTTGAACCCTTTGGTTGCCCTGTAAAGGTCCTTGTATCTAAGCCTGTGGGGGTGTTCCCGTTCCCAATCCTCTATTGTCTCAGCCAGCTTGGCTCTTTGCCATAGGTAAAATGAGATACCAGTCAAAATGGCTATCAAAGCTAAAGTCCCAACCGAGGACAAAATTCCAATCATGATCACTTTAGATCTGGAAGCTGTTATTGTGCTGGGCGGGTGTGGAAATTTGGGCAGATGAGTGAGATCAATAGCTTGGGCTAAACCATCAGTGCTAAAACTCCAAGCTATGATATAGTGGGAACTTGCTAATTTTCCTGTCGAGGAAGTGAACCCAACATACATTTCTTCCTCAAAAATAGATACGAGGTCTACATAATATGAAATTAGGGCCCGGGGAGGTTTTTGTATTCGAAGAGGTGCAACAGTGATATCTAGGATCTTACTGGTGCCATTGTAGTCGATCCATGCCTGAATTGGTTGCCCACTCTCAAGTTTGAACTCAACCTTAGAAGTTTGATTAGTATAATAGGCTGCTTTTTGTGTGATATTTGATTTCAGGCTGTTTAAGTTAACACCGACATGATTATCATCTGTCACATTAAATAGACCAGGGGCCGCAACTGTATTAAACCCCACTGCAAAAACATGATTTGAGATATTTCCATTGTTTGTGGGCCCCAACAAGCCAAGGTACTGACCGTCAAGAGCCCCGGGAAGTTGTTTAGAGGGTACAATAGCAAAGGTTAGGCCAAGGCCTCCACCACTACCCACTGTAATGATGTCTAAAATGAAGGATGTGCTGAAAGAGATTACTACTGGCATGTTCTTGTTAGTTTTGATCAGTGGAATTGGGGATGAGAAGAAAACTTGACCAATGACATATTGTGTGTCATTGGTTAGTTGCAGGAGGCCATCCTTTGTTATCTTGGAACCATTTAAGCTCAGAAGGTTGGAAGCTTTTTGGAATCCATTGAAGATGAAGTTTTCAGTGGAGCAAGGAAGTGACAAATAACTCAAGAGGAGAACGAATTGAAACATGGTCAATGGTGAAACCATTGTTTGATTGGACAGCTGCAATCAACAGTTAAGTGACTTAATTATTAGACACCAATCAATCATTATTTGAGTACTTAACACATAGAAGTGAGGAAAAAAAATAGTTTAACATTCCAAACTTAAAAATGCAAGTTTAATCGCAACTTAGGCCAATAGTACAAGTAATTCTTTGTTTCCTAAATTGAAGAAGGTTGAAAGCCCCATCTTCTTTCTTTCTTTTTTTCCCCAATTCATGGCGGCGTTATGGAGATTAAACCATGTCAACATAAAATTTCATGTATAAGTGGTCTCCCTTTTGCTTCTTTGGATAAAACAAGTTGATGAAGACTGGTACAGGCAGGTGTACATATATATTGACAAAATTATATCAGATTTATTGTTACTGAAGAGTCCTGATAAAATAACTCAAGAAAGAGAAGCTTTATTAGGATTACCTTGCTAAACCTTTTGATATTCCGGATATGAACCAGCAGGATTCTCAATATGGCAATAGATAGTAAGAGGAGAAGAAGTGAAAATGAATACTGTTAGTGATTGCTTTGGAGACTGGTAAAAAAGAGCTGGAGGGCAGCTGATATTTCATTTATGGAAGTGCTGTGCATTGCAGTTGGAGGTTTGGGTATTTATAGTTCAAAATGGAAGAAGAATAAAAAGATTGGGCTACTACGATATTTACCAATTACCCCCCTTACAATCATGTTCACAGAAGAATAAAATGGCCGAGTGGGTATGATAATTTTTCTTTCTTTTGATTTCCATCTCCTCTTAATTTTCCCTTTGTTTTTTCCTCATTTGTTTATATTGTCTTTTACCTCATTATCAACCAGCAAGGTGTTAGGTACTCCCTGCGCAGGTACCATTTTTCTATATTCATGAAAAAAGTTCAAAAAAATTAAGGTGACGTGACATATAGAAGATCATACAAGACCTATCTTCAATAACTGTCCGTATTTTAAAATCTAAATCATTTGTTACTTTTCACTCTTATCCCAAATTAACCCAGATAGAAGCTTTTGCCAGTAATTAAATGAGATTCATAGGGTGTGATATATCTATTTGAGAAGGACATTTGACAATATTGACAATGATTTTTTTTAAAAATTAATTCAAATAAAATTAAAAATTAGAATTTAGAAATTAACTTATGAATATGTTATTATTAAACATATAGATATTCTAAATTTCATGCTACTTTTATATTATACAACAATGCATCAAAAAATTGTTAAATTTGAACCATTAAAATTTCAAGTCAATTGATGTATTATGAAAAGTACTTTAAATTTCATCATATTTTTACAAAAAAGTGATATGAATCATATAATTAAATCACTTTGTAACATCAGATTTTAATTTACTTTTTATTTCTTAAAATTGCCAAAACTGTTAAAATAATTAACTGTTAAATAATAACTCTTCCTCCTACCTATTTATTTTAGATGCGCCAGACCTCAGGACTGGTCTAATCAGTCTATCATGGGTCCTGTTTGTAGAAACTTTGCATGTGCTGGTCCCACAGACATCGCTCTTTCCTGAGGTAAGCTGTCCAGTCCGTATATAATTCCGATGTCTATGGTTAAATTATCACTGAGTACATTGTTGAAGGGATGGATGTAAACAGCCTCAGAAGGACGGAGCTCGGAATAGCTGTGAGATAGAGACACCCGTAGTGAATTGCTACGTATCACGTGCCGGCATGGATGTGCCGGAACACGTGTTAACATGATAAATTATGTGTCGAGGGTTTTATATGTATCGTGCGTGACGTGTTTGAACAGTAAAAATCATCCGATACGTGTATATAAGAGCACGCCACTTGTTAATAAAATATATTAGATATGTTCGGACACGACATACCAACATGTATTAATACTTATAAAATTCGAAAAAAATATTTAAAATTCAGAAAAAAATCAGGAAAAATCAAGAAAACTTTACAAAAATTCAAATTCAAATTTTATTGATCTCTGCCCCCTCTCTCAAGTCCTAAGTCCCGCCTAAGTATCTACACTTCAAATTCAAAATTTCAAAATTACACATGCCCTACATGTGCTTGTTCTATTCCAGCCCCACATGCTTCCTGTGCGTGCATCTCATACATGTTCGTACCGTGCGTGACGTGTCACTTCTCCATACCGTACATAATGTACCGAAACAATACAAAACCTCAGACATGTACGCCTAATAACACTTCACGTGAACACGCGAACATATCATATACAAAACACATATCAATTTACGTCATTTAACGTATATAATAAAATTCATATTAACAATATTAATAATAATATCTTCATAATATTTCTCTTCAATGAAAATCTCCATTCGGGCCATTCCGCAAAGATATTTGAATTAGACAAGTGATGCGATCGAGATGTCGAGCACGAGATCAAATGTGCAAAAATGGGACTGTTCGGAAACCTCGGAGATTTAAGTCTCTTTTAACTTCAGATTTCTTTTTTATTGTCCGACTCTTTAAGAAATTTCTACTTTTCATTTAAGATTTGTTGCTTCCCTAAGTTCCAAGGAGCCATCGTCTTCATTTGTTATGTCGAACATCGTTTTCTTAGCATTGATTAAATTTAAAATTTTCAAATCCCGTTGAACAATCCAAATGAGATTAAATTGACTAAAAGCATTATCACATTCATTCATTATAGATGCATTTTTAATATAAATTTATACATATTTCATCATATCTGTTTAATTTAATTTGAATAAATATATATATCTGATATATATATATATATATATATAGTAAAGTTAGCGTGAGTTTAAATTCACTAAGGTTGTTGGTGAGTTTAACTCAAAAAACTATTAAAACAGCTTCAAACAACAAATCCTAATAGCTCAACAAATTCTTCATATATATATAGAGTTTTGCTAATATGTTATCATTAGCGTTTCGGCCGAAACGTTAAAGATTCAAATTTAAAATTTTTGTATTCGAAATTTCTAACACGAAAATTTAAAATTTGAATCGTTAAGGTTTCAGCTGAAATGATATATATATATGGAGCGAGTCTCCGGTACATCACTTTTTTATTGAGAAATTTTTTTAACTAATTTGGACCATGTGATGAAACGAGGGCATTATGGGAAAAAGAAATATAACTAGAGATGTTTTGTTTGGTAAACCAAAATGAGACAATTGATATATCCTCTTAACGACTTAATCCTTTTTTAATGTACATATCATTTTAATTTCTTCCCTGGTTTCCTCTCAATTCCACTTCTCTTCTCTCTCACTCTGAATTTTACATCTCTTATATCTCTTTTATTTCATTTCCTCTCTCTCAAATCCAACCATGTTCACTTGTAATCTAAGCTAGTTCTTCACCGAGAAATATTCACGAGATAATCATAAAACAACACCTTTTATTAACGTTTTAATTTGCTTTTAACATGTTTGATTGAAATAATGGTTATAAGAAATTTGGATGTCAGTTTAAAAATAATATATGTATGTATATATTTGACGCAATTACTTATTGTAACCTCATAGAATCTTCTCATTTCAAGTCTATGCTATAAACAGAATGATATTATATATGTATTTTCTTGGCTCAAGCAGCTTTCTTTTCTTTTTTTTTTAATTCCCCGGACACATTTCTTATTTTCATGGCTCAAGTAGTTTGCATTTACCTTGATTGAAATAGAAAATAATTAAATTACGCATGAAACTGAAATAGAAAATATTTTCATGGCTCAAGCAGCTTGCATCAAATGATTTCGAATTGTAAGAAACTTAATTATTAGGCTATTCATATATCCAATTACATACTATATGTTTAAATTTAATTAGAATTTTTTAATGCCTTATGATTTCAATTGATTTTAACAAAGAGTTCGGATTAATTGCTGCATGTTCATAAATTGTAAAGTATTATAAAAGTAAAACATTTTTTTATTTTATATTTATAGAAAAGAAATAGTTACATAAATAATTAAAATTGATAAAATTTTGTTTATTTAAATATGAAAACTAACAAATGTTATGAAGTTAGAACGCATTTATTAATTTAAATTTGATGTTGAAGATTGTAAAGTATTATAAAAATAAAACGTTTTTTTTTTATCAATTTTAATTATTTATGTAACTAAATTTTTTTATGAAAATGACATAAAACATGTAAAATAAAAATAAAAGTAAAATAACAACCATACGATATAATGATTATTTAATTAAGTGTCTATAATGTTTAAAATAGTTAATAAATTTTTACAAATTAAAAATTTATATAACATAAATGTCTTAAATATTATGTTATAAGCATATAGGGATATTTTGGTCATTTTATAATTTATAATTGAATATTATATTACAAATTAACATACGGAGGGTCATCTGTTACAAGTTATATAATTCACTAGAGAAAGAGTGTTTGTCAAAATTAAAAATTTGGAGACCAACTTGTCACATACAAAGTCAAAAGTTGAGGAGTTCCAAGACATTACCCATTTTAAATATTGTTAAGATAAAATATATGTGGAGTCGATGAAATAAAACAAATAAATGAACCAAACACATAAATAAACTATCGTTTACGGAGACGTTTGCCTAATTTCGATATCAATTGATTGTTTATCTATGCACCATTACATTTATAGTGGATAAAAAAAAAATGTCTCATAAAGGAAGGATCACTTTACGTATATTTTCAATTGTAAATACGAAATCACGCGTGGGGCCCACGGGCTTCATTCTCTCCCTAATTTGCGCATGATTAGAAATTAGCGTCTAATATAAAAGTACTTAAAATTTCCTTGGCTATTTCCAACGGTTAGTTCTTTAATTAAATCTTGACCGTCTGATTAAATTAACTCAAACCGTCGATTTCTTTTTTTTTTTTTGAATGTACTGGAGCGATATTGATATATTTAGGCGTATTTGGGTTTTGATGATGTTGCAATCACAAATGAAGTCTATATTGAATAAAAATATTAACAAACTCATTCAAACACACCGTAAATATATTGTAATATGTTTTCATGCGTGTTATTTATCTAGAGAAAAAAATATATATATGTGTAACTACAATCAGAAATGAAACTTAGTTTGGTTAAGAATATAACCAAACATATTCAATCACATCGTAAATGTATTCTAGAATATTTTATGTCTAGTATTTAAGCATATTGATTTTATATAAAAGAATCAAGTTGTGATATATCTAAGAGTTTTGATAAAATTACAATCACAAATGAAATATAAAGGGGTAATGCCTCTAGACCCTTCTGAATTTTTTCTTTGTGGCAAACCCCCCCCCCCCCCCCCCCCCCTCCTTTTATTTGGATTTGAATAACTCTCCAAATTGGCTTTCTTTTTTTTATTCAATTTTTTAGTCACTTTATGTATATATGGACTACGTATTCGATAGAGTCTACAAAACTTTTTGAGTTTTCCATGTACTATATGTTAATGGTCTCAGTATATTCTGAAACTTAATGTTACACAGTATAAAAGAAAAATGTGATTTGTGTCCAGTATTTTTTTTTCTGCACAAGGAGAAAATAATATCATATAGTGTTTTACTTGAATTATTTTATTTTTTTGTGAATGTTTGTCTAACTTTTCAGAAAATTTAAACGAATATGAGCTTAACTTTTTGATTTACAGCATGGACAGGTGGTTATGTCTTGACTCAATAAAATGTAGATACTGATATTTTCTCAATTGAAGAGTTAGTTGGATTATGTAAGGAATTGGGTTATTTAAACCCACTTAAAATGTCCTACAAATGTCCTCATATGAGCTTTATTGAGGGAATTAAGCCTCTGTCAAATGATAAATAATTTTTAGAGATGGTTGCTTTTGTAGATTAGGGATGGAATACAAAAGGGAGGCGCAGTTTGTCACAAAATTAGAGTTTGAGAGGTTGTTTGTTCAAATAAAAAGTTCGGGTGGAGGGGGTGGTGTTTGTCACAGACCAAAAATTTAGAGAGTCTGCAAGCATTACCCCAAATATAAATTAATTAAAGCTAAGAACAAACTCATTCATTCAAACGTAGTACAAATGTGTTTTAGTAGAATTATTATTCATAATATTTGTTGCATATACATTTTTCCTTAATCTTGGCAATCCACAAAAGGACATTTGAATTGTGCAATGAGGTGTTTGACTTTGTATAGAAGAGAAGAGAAATAAGACATAAAGCTCAACTGTTTTGTAGACTGGAGAGAGAGAACCAATAAATACAGCTTTTTGTTGCACCTCATTTCTGTCAAAAATACCCTTGTTAATGTTAGTGACTGGGTGAAAAAGACAACTTCTAAAATTGCAAAGTAGCAACTGTTTTTGTGGCATTAAGAATTAGGCAAAGAAATTGAGGGATGCAAAGTGATCATGTACTACTTAAGGAACACCACAAGAGAACAAGTATTGAATACTAAGAAGAATTGCTAGATGTATATCCTTAAAAAATCAGCATGAACCAAAAGTTTTGTTCCTTTCTTTCTTGTGATGAGGTTTATACCTTTAACCTATGTAATAGTTATTATAAAAAACGATTGAATTTGCTCATGCTTTAGGTTGTAAACAACATTTTTTGTTTTGTTTGGTAGGCATGAGAAGTCAGTAGCCCGTTGCCGCTGCTATTTAAAAAGAAAACAGAAGAAAAAGTTATCACAAAAAGCGAATATTATAATTAGAGAATGCATCTGAGAATTCTACTGAAAAGTACAAGGATGAAAAACACATAATGCTATAAAATTATGGTAATTTTGATTCATGGTACTTCTCTATTTTTTTTAGAGGTGGGGTATCATGTACCACCTGCTTTCATTACTTGAACCCAGTTTTACACCCTCAAATAAAGAAATTGAAGAAAAAGGAAACCTTACAACCCAAGAACTGTCATTTAAAGATCATATCAGTATCAGGGAGCCATACTGATCTTTTGAGAAATATATCATTCATATGGCATCTTTTAACCACGAATCAATGAATTTCTTCTAGAATCTGTACTAATAAGCTTCTCTTCCTGATCAAACACAGTAGATATTTTCTTCTGTAAAAGCTCGACACCTAAGCGTGGAGATAATCTGGAAAGTACTTCCTGTAAAAAGATAATTGTTTATGATTCCAAAGTATCACATTCAACTAACTAAACAAAAAGGAAGATAATGTTGGATTTAATTTCTAGATGACATATATGTAATATATGTAATATAATTATGTATTGAATTATAGACTGTTAAATGATTATATTGATAATCGAATTAAAGTATCAATTAAATATATTATTGGGATATCGACATGTGTTATGAAAAATGAGTTATTTACTGTGTAGAATACGTATTATTAATTTTATAATTTAGTGATAGGCTGAATTATATAAAATTACAAATTAATACTATTAAGTTATTTTTCTCCGGAGAACACAATTAATTAGTAATCTTCAATTTTGGAATAAACGTTATAACAATTATATAAACCATTGTAATGATTATGTATAAATTCGAAAAAAAGAAATAAGGAAATACAAAGTTGTCAGACCAGAAACAAACATTATGTAACGGTTGTATAACCGTTGTAACATTATACTGTTAAATTCAGCAGATAAGAAATAGAAGGTTTAGGAAGAAACCGTTGTAATGATTATCATAACTGATGTAACGATTATAACGTCATTTCAGTTACTGAATAACAGGATTTAAGAGGGAGAGAAACCCTTCACAAATCATATATGTTTTTGAGTTTGTTTCTCTATTTTCCCCCTCTGTCTTTCTCACCATAAAATATTCTCAAAGAATTTTGGATTGAGACAAAAGTGAGAAAGAGATTACTAGACTGTTTTTTTTAAGGTTTCTTCTTCGGATTTTGAGGAAAATTGTCGAAAAGTCAAAGGAATTTTTAGTGATAAAATGGAGTTGTGTCTCTCTGAATTATCAAGACAATGAAATCAGGTAATTTATAATGTGAGTTAGGGATTCACTAGAGTGATTTTGAAATTTAGAACTTAATCTAAAATTTAATTTGAATTACAAGTTGTATCAGATAATTTCTATGATCTCCTAACTAAGCAAATAAACTATATAGATTCTGAAAAACAAAATCGATACCATCTGTTTTGGTACTCTACCAGTATATACACTGGGTTGGATGAAGTTCAAAGTACCGGGCAAAGTTGTTTCTTTCTTCTTTGTTCTCTTTCTATACATGTCATATGCTTCATTACATATGTGAGCATTAATAACAGCTTTAGCCATAATTACTACTACTCTTAAATCACATTTGTAATATCAAATTTTAATTTACTCATTTATTTTTTAAATTGTCAAAATTATTAAAATAATAATTCTTTCTCTTACCTATCTACTTTAAATGCGGCAGACATCAAGACTGACGTAATTGAGTCCATATCCTCTAAAATGGACTGCTACTTTCATCTTCTGAAGTGGATAGAAATTTCACGCACATACATTATAGCGGACAGTATCGAGATTCATGCGGAAGGCATTGTAGGAGACAATTTTTGCCCACTTGACAGGATGCCAACTCCTTGCTTGTAGAAGCTTTGCATCTGCTGGTCCCACAGACATTGCCCTTTCCTGAGGTAATCTCTTCAGTCCATAATTCCGATATCTCTGGTTAAATTATCACTGAGTACATTGTTGAAGGGGTAGATGTAAACAGCCTGAGAAGGACACAGAGCTTGGAATGGCTGTGAAATGAGACATCCGACGCTACATCTAGGAAACATAGGCAGGCAATTAAATGTTCGACATTGACGCATGTCGACTCAAGGTCTTCCTTCGATCTAGAACTAGAAGAGCTGAAGAAGAGATTTCAATAAAAATCTTCTCCATTTGCAAAGATATATCTGATGCGATCGAGACATCAGGTGCGAGTTGAAAGCTTGCTTGGAAACCTCAGAGATTTAAGTCTCTTTTTACTTCAGCTTCCTTTGGTCTAAATTCTACTGAGTAATTTTCTTAGCACTAATTAAGTTGGTCTCCTTCAACTTTTTTCATTGTCCGACTCTTTAAGAAATTTCTACTTGTCAATTAAGATTTGTTGCTTTCCTATGTTCTTTAAGGAGCCATCGTCTTAATTTGTTATGTCGAATATTGCTTTTTTAGTATTGATTAAATTTTAATTTTTCAGATCCCGGTGAGCAATCCCAATGAGATTAAATTGACTAAAAGCATTCTCACAGTCATGCATTATAAATGTATTTTTAATATAAATTTATACATATTACTTATCATATCTGTTTGATTTAATTTGAATAAATATATGTAAATGTAAATATATATATATATATATATATATATATATATATATATATATATATATATATATATATATATATATATATATATATTTAAGTATATTTGAGTTTTGATGATATTACAGTCACAAATGAGGTCTAACTTAATTAAAAATATTAACAGACTCATTCAAACATACTATAAATATATTATAATATAATTTTACACGTAAACCTAGTTTGGTTAAAATCAATCACATTGTATATGTATTCTAGAATAAGTTTATTTCTAATATAAACAAGTTGGGATACATATGTGAGTTTTGATGAAATAGTAATAAAAAAATAAAATCTAATTAAATTAAAAATAAGAACATACTCATTCATATATAGTATAAGTGTGTTTTAGTAGAATTATTATTCATAATATTGGTTGCATATAATTTTTCCTTTAATCTTGCCTATCCACAAAAAAAATGACATTTCACTTCTGATGGAACGAGGTGTTTGACTTTGTATAGAAGAGGAGAAATAAGACATAAAGCTCAACTGTTTTGTGGACTGGAGAGAGAACCAATAAATACAGCTTTTTGTTGCACCTCATCTCCGACAAAAATATCCTTGTTAATGTTAGAGACTGGATGAAAAAGACAACTTCTAAGGATGCAAAGTAGGGATTCCTTATCTTCTGCTACACAGCAGCGGATAGATATTTTATAAAAAAATTTCTTTGAGATTTAAATCACATGAATTTTAATGTGATTAAATAAACACATGTTGCGTTGCACGGTGCAACGTAACAAAGGATATAAATCGGCAATATAGCAACTCTTTTTGTTGCATTAGGAGTTAGGCAAAGGAATTGATGAGGTTTATACCTTTTAACCTTTGTAATAGTTATTATAAAAAGCGATTGTATTTGCTATGGATTTGTTCATGCTTTAGGTTGTAAGCAACATTTTGTGTTTTGTTTGGTAGGCATGAGAAATGAGCAGGCCATCGGCTGCTATTTAAAAAGAAAACAGAAGAAATTATCACAAAAGGCAAATATAATTAGAGAATGCATCTGAGAATAGTACTGAAAAGTACAAGATGAAAAACACATGCTGCTATAAAATTATGGTAATTCTGATTGATGATACTTTTTTTCTTTTAGAGGTGGGCATCATATACCACCTGCTTTCATTACTTGAACCCAGTTTTACGCCCTCAAATTAAGAAATTGAGAAAAAGGAAACCTTACAACCAAATATTGTCATTTAAAGATTACTTCCGTATCAGGGAGGCATATTGATCTTTTGAGAAATGAACCATTCATATAGCATCATTTAACCACGAATCAATGCATTTCTTGTAGAACCTGTACTAATAAGTTCCTCTTACTGATCAAATACAGTAGATATTTTCTTCTGTAAAAGCTCAACACCTAAGCGTGGAGATAATCTGGGAAGTACTTCCTGTAAAAAGATAATTGTTTATGATTCCAAAGTATCGCATTCAACTAACTAAACAAAAAGGAAGATAATTTCTATAATCTCCTAACTAAGCAAATAAACTGTATAGATTCTGGAAAACAAAATCGATACCTTATGTTTTGGTACTCTACCAGTATATACACTGGGATGGAGGAAGTTAAAATGTACCGGGCAAACTTGTTTCTTTCTTCCTTGTTCTCTTTCTATATGTGTCATATGCTTCTTTACTTATGTGAGCATTAATAACAGCTTTAGCCATAATAATTACTTCCATGATCCATTAGTCGAGCAATTAAGGCTCATTATATCGTATGTTGTACTTACAAGGTTGGTGCCACATTGTCAAGTCCAGTACCAGTATTATCTACCTCTGTCACTTAAGATAATCCTCGAAAACAATCAGAACTACTACTAACTCATCTAATTTGTTACCGGACAGTAAAAAATCCATATTAAAAGAGAAAAATCTGACCTCAGTTCCATCAGGAAGAACTTTAGCGAGCACAGGGATCTCATACTGGTATTTCTGCTCCCATTCAGGATTCGTAGTTATGTCTCGTACCTGAAAAAATCCATCAACAAATTAATTTCAATCAAGAAAAACCTATCAATAGCATTACAATTTACAACCGTGAACCATCAGCACACAAAAAAGAAAAAGAAAATCGCGCACGCACCTGAAGATCGACCGAGTGGAGAGAATGTGGCCCGTCGAGTGAGAAGGCGACGCTGAGTTTCTCCTTGAGACCATCGCAGAGACAGCAACCAGGCTTCGAGTAAAGCACCAGTTGTCGCCGCGTCTCTCCTCCGCCACCAGACATGGACGACAAAATCCGCATATGTCGCGGCCGCGTGAGGCGCACCGCGAGCGTGGCGCGGTGGAGCATAGGTGCTGCCATTACTGTACCCATCGCAATCTCAATCCCATAGCAAATCTCGCTTGTGGTCTCATGGGATGATAGAATTAGGTTGGTTTCGTTTGGAAGGAGGCTTATTGGATTACATTTTGGGCTAGAATAATAAGCGGCCTATTTCTATTCCCGCTAATTCTAGTCATTCTTTTCCGTGGCTTGTTTAATGTTTTCTTTCTTTTATCTTCAAGGTCCAAGATGATTCCAATGATGTTAATGGAAAATATTACAGACATATTATTATTATTAATATCATTATAAATATAAATTTTATTATAAATATTAAATGAGTTATTATATATATCAATAATTGTATTTATATATTTGAAGAAAAATATTAAGATATCAAAAGGTCTGATTCTTACTTTCTACATGGGAGAGAGTGTGTAGGATATAAGGCGATATAGTCCTTGAAAACTAGACCAATGATCTTAAATGCACCGAGTTAAGAGGTATACATAAATAACCATTGTAAGCACGAGCAGTATTTTCCACCTTTGGTTATTCTCGATTGAAGTTGCATGTTTCACAACTGAATTCAACACGCGCAAGACAGACAATACAGAGTCAGTTCTTCTAGGCGTCACACAGAATCCGTCTCTACAATCGTTAACAAATAAAACATCCTCGGCATTTCCGTACCCAAAAAGAGTTGTGTACTGCAACTCCGTAACTACTGTTTGTTTGAGACCGCTAGAGACGGAGCCCAGTCCACACACGAACACGCAGCCATGTCACTGTTTTCTAACCTCACTCGCTCCTTCCTCTTCCTCCTCCTCCTCGCTCTACTCTTCGTTTCCTTCGCTTCCTCCTCCGCCTCTGCCTTCTCTCAAGATGAAGAAACCCAAATCAGCCATTTCCAACAGTACCTCCGTATCAGCACAGTTCATCCCGATCCCCACTACAGCTCCGCGGCCTCCTTCCTCCTCTCCTTGGCCGATTCCATCGGTCTTCAAACTCTAACCCTAGAATTCGCGCCTAGGAAGCCCCTTCTTCTCCTCACCTGGCCAGGTTCTGATCCTTCTCTCCCCTCTATCCTCCTCAACTCGCATATAGACTCGGTTCCCGCTGAACCTGACAAGTGGATCCACCCTCCCTTCTCTGCCACGCGGGACCCCGCTACTGGTCATATCTATGCTCGTGGTGCACAAGATGATAAGTGCATCGCCATTCAATACCTCGAGGCGATCAGAAGTCTCAAGAGATCAGGCTTTACCCCTCTGAGGTCAATCCATATCTCTCTTGTGCCTGACGAAGAGATTGGTGGAGCTGACGGGTCACAGAAATTTGCACAATCCGAGGAGTTTAGAAAATTGAATGTTGGATTGGTACTGGATGAAGGTCAGGCTTCGCCTGGTGATGAATTCAGGGTATTTTATGCAGATCGCATGCCTAGGAGAATGATTGTGAAGGCAACCGGGTCACCTGGTCATGGATCCCGCATGTTTGATGGCACCGCAATAGAGAAACTTATGGAGTGTGCTGAGGCCATTGCGAGGTTTAGAGATAGCCAGTTTGATATGGTAAAGGCTGGGATTACACCCGCTTCGGAGGTTATTTCGGTCAACCCAGTGTATATGAAGGCTGGTACTCCTACTCCCAGTGTGAGTAACCTTGTTGGTTTTGCTCAATTGTATGGTTTAGTTAAGTTCATTTTTATTTTTCCTTATACATTGTTAAATGAGCTGACACAAGTCTAGTGGGGTCGGAGACTTAATTTTCCATATACTCCAAACTATAGTAATTATTTCACATTGATAGACGGGTGGAACTTATTTAAATACACAAGGGATACACTAGTTGCAATTGATTGTAAAAATAAATGTTGCAGGGTTTTGTGATGAACATGCAACCCTCAGAAGCAGAGATGGGATTCGATATACGGCTCCCACCAACAGTACATTTAGAACAGTTGAAAGAGAGGATAGACAAAGAATGGGTACCTGCATATAAAAACATGAGTTACACGGTAAAAGTCTTTGCTATTTTTACCTTCCAATTAAGTAATGTTTTGTTGCTGTTAGTTCATCTTTATTTCTTTTCGTGTGCAGTTGATTAACTTTGGACCAGTAAGGGACTGCAATGGAAAAGTTTTGCTGACACCAACTAATGAATCGAACCCGTGGTGGCCTGTTTTTAAACAGGCTGTTATCTCCTCAGGCAATAAGCTTGCTAAGCCTGAAATTTTATCATCTACTACGGATGCACGTTTCATGCGGGAGATGGGTATCCCGACCTTTGGATTCTCCCCCATGCTAAACACTCCGATCTTACTTCATGACCATAACGAGGTTAGATATATTTCATTTCTATATATTGTTTAGTCTGGTAATTTTGCTGATATAAAAATAGGTGAAAATTTCAATTTGGTCCTTTCACAAGAATTAAATTATGTATTTGTCCTGCAAATGTCGTGTTCATCTTCCTAAGCTCAAAAGCTCTTAAAATTTATCACACATAAATTTGGAAGTTGGAAATACCAAGTGCCAGATCTGTATACTTTTCTATTAAATTGAATGAAGGTCTGGTTTATTCGATAAAAGTCATGTTTACTTAGTATCCATGCTGTGCCATTCTCTTTGTCCAACTTTCTGGAAATGAATCCATTGGCTGAGTTTCTGTGTCTTGAAACTTGGAAGTATATGCATGCTATTTGCAGTATCGAAGGGCAAGTATGGTGACATCAGATTATTTGAAATGGTATCATTAAATTATACCACAATAGTATTACCCGTGCAGTAATCTGTGGTTCTGTATGATGTTCATGTTACCTTCTGGTCTCATTTTGTTATAATTATTAGATTAGATGGTTCAATTAAGGGTACATTTATCTGGAGCTTCAGTTGATGCTCAAGTAGAACGATAAGGGCCACATGGCCTGATAACCTGACAAAAAGAAAAATCTAGTGTCATTTTGGCATTTGGAAGATGAAAGCTGTTGATTTAGGTCATGTTTTACCATCTGCCAACATTTTGTCATAACATGAGATCTAACCAAGGTGGTAACACTATTGCAGTTTTTGAAGGATGAGGTGTTTGTGAAAGGCATCAAGGTCTACGAGAGCATAATCAGTGCCTTGAGCTCCTTCAATTCAGCAAGCTCAGTATAGGAAATCATCTTGGTTGCATGTTATTATAAATAAAGCAAGATTGTGTGTGTGTATATCAGATCTGGCCACTGATTCTTGGCCAAATTGTGTGTGTGTACAAATACAATGGCAAATTATTGTCTAATTATTGGGGACCACTCAGAATTTGTAACTGCCTTGTTCATTAATCTATCAAAGATTCAAAATAGCCCCCAGAAAATATCCTGATATATTCAAGTTCATAGCACACATTTGTCATTTTATGAATTATGTAGGAAAACAGACTGCTTGGTATTTTATTTGAAACTAGTTTCCACTTTCCGCATTTGCAATCTTGAAGTTCCTGGCTAAAGGTTAAATAAAAACCAGAATTGGGCTTTTAAAAGATTCCAAATGCAGCCACTTGGTTCATTAACCTGACCATTGCCATAACTAGAATCAGGCTCAGGCCACCTAAGCCACTTCCATGGTTGGGCTGGAGCTAGTTGCTGTTTACTGTATCTGGTATATATTTTGAATGAAGTCAAGCCCATCTAGAAGCACAGAAATTGTTTTGGTTTTGCTTAATTAGCTAGTTTAGCACTTTGTTCATCATCTTCCATTCTATTTCTGGGCATTTTCTTTTTCGAGATAAAGATGAGGGTCAAATTCACTGAAATTTAAATGTTTATAAAAAATAATCTATTCGGATTTCGAACTTGTGATTTCTCACACATTGAATATTATTTCTGTCATAAGATCGAAGACTAGTTCTCTATTTCTGGGCGTTTTCATTTTATGGTGAAACTAAAAACTGTTTTTGTAAGACCCATAAGAAATGAACTTTTTTATAATCAATATCAAATAAGTATATTTTCATAATGTACGGGCCTGATACATGTAAGCCAGAGTAATTACACAGGTCCAGACGGTTTGATTGTTTGAGTTCCCATTTCGTATGATGAAATTAAAGGTACACGTAAATGAGAGAAACAAATTAGTCTATTGCTGTTCACACCTATATCTTTCAAGTTTCAACCAAGATGTAATATAACGTGTACATGGTGATCTTTGCAAAAAATCTGGAGAATTTGTTCTCGCAGTTTAATTATCTAACCATCTCTTTTGAAATATGCTACACACCTCATTCAGAGTCATATTCTGAGTGAAAAAAAAAAAAATATAATGATACACGTCAGTATAGCTTCAGCAGGACCAGAAAATGAGCAAAGATATCAGAAAAATAAAGGAACAAATGCAAGATAACAGCAATTATGAGGGAGAAAAAAAAAGAAAAGGATAATCCAATCAGTACAGAGAGAGGAAGCTTCATTGCTTCTTCCTTAGTAGTTCTCTTGATCTGAATTCTGAAACCTGGATCACACACACACACGCACACACACTGTGCGCAGTTATGGAGTCCAGCTGCTGAAACGAGAGACAGACAGCGATGTTCAGTCAAGTTTAATTCTTTTGTTCTTTCTCTTAAAAAAGATGTAATTCTTTTTTTTATTTTGGATGTTCATTTCCTTTTGACCCAGATCTTAAGGTGTCTGGTGAAACGAATACATCACTTGCTAATTTTTTTTCTTTTACTGTTTGTTTTGGGATCTAGGATGTTAAAACGCGTGCAGCTGAGCATATAGGAGAAGCAACTCACACCTACCTTAGATTGCGTCTGTATCCTCTGTTATTCAACCAAATTCCAATGATATGCAATTTGTGCAATAGGTATTATTATCTAAGAGCTTGGGATGGGAAATTTAAATTTAATCCATCAAATTTTGATTGTGTGACATGCTACATTAAAAAGTTCATGAATTCAATGCTTATTTTTTTAAGATGTCAGAAAGTAGGAGCAAAAGGGAAAAAAAAAAGAAAATTAAATAGAATACTCCCACCTAAGTTTGCTTGGTTGGTATTCTAACTTGATCCAAATCCAATATAATTTCAAAATGGGGTACATGTTATTTTATTTATACAAATAAGACATGCAATAAAGGACATAATAACAGAGGATATAACTTGTATCATTTAGGTTCAATAAATGTGGCTGCTGGTGTATCTGGATGAAGGTGACATGCATGTAATAACAAATAGTTTTTTTGTGAAAGCACTGAAGTGGATAATAAAGGCTACATGGAGAAAAAAAAAGTTAAGGTTTTTGTTTCCAGTTTTTAGCTAATATTTTGACCCAGTATTACTGGGTGAATATTAAATAAATCTTGGATTAATGAAAATAGACACTGCCTATGATTCTGCCATAAAAAGATGCCTACATTTAATAGTGTGAAATTTGGAAATTGTTGTTGAATTAGAATCCATTATCAATTTATCATTTAATCCATCAACTGAAATATAAACCCAATTAAATTAATTATCCCTTGTCTACTCTCTAAAAAATGCACTCTAAAAATATTTATATGTATTGACCAATGTTTTTAAATAGTATGCAAAATGTTTGTTAGTTTTTCTTTTTTTTTAATGATCATAAAAAAGTTTAAGTTGAACACCTTTTGAAATAAGTAAAAAACAAATTTCATTATTTTAATTCTTAATATTTTACATATAAACAACTTTATCATGAGGTATAATTTTTTTTGAAAAAAAATATATATAAATATATCTAAGATGTAGATAACGGATACATTTATCACTCTTCAATTTCTTTAAAAATGATAAATGTGAAAGCAAAACACACATTTATCATTGTATGCAGTTCTAATTTAAGAAATAATCTAACAAAATTCCCATAAATGTTTTAGCACCAAACAGTGCCATCTTCTAATTCAAATTTTCACAAATCAATATGTTGGCCTTCTATATTATTAATAACGTTAACTAGATATTTGAAATGAATTATATATAGGCTGCTACTTTGATTCTATATGCATCAAGAATTTTGGAAAATTTGGTACTATTTTTTGGTTTACTGATTTTTATTTAAGGCACCTTAATTAATCCACATTAAAATAAAAGTCAAATCGATGTAATTATTTAGGTGCACAGTACATAACCTCTATGATATTTAAAGAAACTTTTTACTTTATATTGTACCAAATTTCTTATTTTTCATGTGGGTCCTATTAAAATACTGCTTGCCTATAGTTAGAGACAATAATCCGTACGTAAGGCAGTGGCAAGTTGTAAGGATATGAATTTAAATGACGAGGGTCTCAAAATTGGGAGCATACGCTTATTGATACCGTCGTCATCGATACGAATTTAATTATATACATTAATAAATTATTATATATATTAATGATTTTATTATGCAAACTTATTTTGTACAATGTTATTATTATGCAACTTAAATAAACATAATGCATATTAATGACTTTATTATGTAAATTTATTTTGTACAATATTATCATTATGCGACTTAAATGAGTTATTATGCATATTAATGGTATTTAAGTTAAATAATAGAAATATTATACATAATAAAATCATTAACATGCATAATAACTCATTTAATGTATATAAATAAACTCGTATCGATGACGGTATTAATAATGGTATCTCTATAACATTTTCCCTCAAAATTATATTTTTAATTCTATTTACAACAACCTTAAACTTTGTCAATTGATTTTTTAAAGTAATATATTAGTATATCATTTGCTATCAAGAACCACATCTAGTAAATTTGACAAACATTAATTGTTGGTTGTATAGATAATATGCATTCACATTAGGAGTAATTTAAAAACTCTAACTTACACTAACAAATATTAATTATTTTTTATGAAAAATATACCATAGTGCTTATGCAGGTGTAATTTCTTGAGAAGAATACAGAATGAAGATGGCGCTAATTAAATGATATTTAAAGAGTAAAATTAGCGTGCTCTTAGGAATACCGAGAGGAACACAAAATCTGTCGAATTGGCTTCAAATGATAAATTCAAGTTGCTCAATAATTTTTTTATATTAAAATCTTGTAGAATATTAAAATTTTCTATTTTTAAAGTTTTTAACTATTTATTTCATATTTTTGAAAATGACCTATTTTTATATACAATCATTTATTATTTTATTATTATTAGAGTTATCTTAAAAAAAATCTGAAAAAAATAGTTAAAAAACTCTAAAAATAGAAAATTTCAGTATCCTATAAGATTTTGATATGAAGAATTAATTCATCGTGGCAATTTGAATTTTTTATTTGAAGTCGATTTAATAGATTTTTTGATTTAAGAGTACTGAGGGACTCCGTGCTTTTAGAAACACGCTAACTTTACTCAAATTTAAAATATATAATTATTCGCATTTTATTTAACAGAATTGCATCCATCAACAGATTCTCTTTTCAGAAGGCGCAGGCCTCTTTTTCTTATTAATAAATATGAGCTCAATTTTAAATGCGTTATAATTAAAAAAAACACTCTAATTAAAACTAGATGACACTCAAAAACTTCAAGTATAAAATATTAAATTTGCATATCTCAAAATATTTCAAGCACTTCTCAGAATATTCATTTGGCATTGCATTCTGTTTAAATATATTAATTCATAATAGTATTCTAAAATGTGAAGCTACAGTTGTGTAATGTTGAAGATTACCATCTTTTTCTTGTGAAAATTAATAAAAAATTTAAGATATAAAAAATGTCGAAGTATGTTAGTGGGAGGGAACAAAAAAAAAGGGAGGAGAGAATAAAAATCAAATTCATGAAATCCACAAAAACATTTTGCTAGAAGTTTAGAGCAACGGTTATTTTATTTCAATTTTTACAAAAAGAAGGACATTTCATAATTTCATTGTGTTAATATTGTCTAATTTTTAATTTCATGCTTCAATTAAAAAAAATGTAAACCATTATATGTTTTTTTTAAACTATCTTAATTATATACATGTTAAAATATTATCAAATTTTGATATAATCATCAACAAAGAAAACTAAATTGTCAAAATTTGATCCATTCATTCATTTTGTTAACTCTTGATATATATTAAAATAAAGTTAAAATGATACTATTTTTATAAATATATATTACATAATCTATATCGCATATTCAATCAACTAATTTTCATTTAATAATTATATAAAATAAATTAATTTCATTAACATGAATAATTATATTAATATTTGATGGCCGTACAGTATACAATTCCCAATTACATACACTTAATTAATCAATCAGAAAAGAAAAGAAACCAAAAAAAGAACTCAAAAAAAAATCACCTCACATGAGAGGAGATGACATGAAAAAGGACTGTACACTTGTACACTTGTACACTTGTACAAGCACATATATTACACTTGTACAAGCACATATATTACACTTGTACAAGCACATATATTATTACACTTGTACAAGCACATATATTACACTTGTAGAAGCAGATATATAAGAACAAATGGATGGATCAATTGTGGGACAAAATTGGTACCTGAAAAGGACACTGAGGCACAAAAGTCAAGATCAAAACGCGCAAATTCTAAGCCAAGCTGATGAGGCAAACAAACTGTCACTGGTGACTTTTGGAGGGTTCTTTTCTTTCTTTGATGCATGATTTTTAGTGATTTTATATTTTTTATACCTTGACGCGCTTTCCATTTGGCAGTTCCATCCGCCAGTGAAGCTCCAGCTAGCAACTAGCTATAATAATTAAATGCTTCGCTTTCGCTGTCTAATGAGAGACTAAGACTGGTTCTCAGTACCAGTATAAGTGTGACTTCTCTCTTTTCTTTTTTTTTTTATGATTTATTTATAAAGAAAGGGTAATTACATCTCTTAATAATAGTTTTAGTTGTATTCAAATATATTTATATTTTTTAAGAAATTATTTATATTATTAAAATTAAATGTTATAGTTACATAAATTATATTTTTATTTGTGTAATAAAATTTTTAATTTAAATTGTTCTATAATAAAAACTGGTAAGTATTTTCTATGTTAACAACGAATGCTTATAAATTCAGATATAAATATATTATCTATTTAGTATAAATATTTTTGATCCTCAAATAAGTATTTATAAATTCAGATATAAATATATTGTCTATTTAGTATAAATATTTTTGATCCTCAAATAAGTACTTATAAATTCAGATATAAATATATTGTCTATTTAGTATAAATATTTTTGATCCTCAAATAAGTACTTATAAATTCAGATATAAATATATTGTCTATTTAGTATAAATATTTTTGATCCTCAAATAAGTACTTATAAATTCAGATATAAATATATTATCTATTTAGTATAAATATTTTTTATCCTCAGATAAATAAATGGCGCAATAAAAATAATTTCTCTTATTTATAATTATTAGATAATTGTTAATTAAACACATGTATACATCTCTTCATGTCGCCTAGTCTGGTTTGCTTTTGTGCCTGTTGGGTATTTTTTTCTCCATTAGAAATAAAAATGGAGATGGCCATTTTGTTGAATTAGTGATTATCAGACACTAAGATAAATACACATTTATTCTAGATAAGTATCTGAAGGTCACCTCCTCTTGATTGATTTTTCACCTAATTGTTCATCTCTTTATTTGTTAATAAATATTATTTATATGCTAAATAAAAATACATAGGCATTAACAAAAAAAGATGTCATAAAATCTACATAGATGTATAAAAAAAATTATTGTTTCCATAAACATCAATGTTGATTATTAAATAATTTCACTTAACATATAGATAATAATTATTATTAACAAGTAAGTGATCAAACAATTATCTAAATATTGAGAATGAACCATACATTTTTTTTTAATATTATGTTTGTGAAAGTGAAATAACTAACTCTCCTCACCATTTTATCATATATAAATTATTATTCTATATTATCTCGTTATTTTATTCTCTTTCAAATTTAACCTTTGTCATCAAACATGATGCTTTACAAGTTCATTTGTCGATCTATTTTCATCTATTATTATGCTGTAATTACAAATCGTGAATTTATGATCATTTTTTTCATTTATATATATAAGGACACAAAATATTTTAAATATACACATTCTTTTAAGAATCACATGTCATTCAATTCTGATTAATTTCTACTCAAGAATAGCAAAATCCCCACTTTAATTACCTCTGCTTAAATCACTCTAAAAATAAAAAGAAAAGGTATATATATATATCCTGCCTTAAATCAAGAACTACTGGACATCTCAATTTGTTTTGGCTGAGGAGAGATCACATGTCAATAGTATATATATGTGACCCCACCATCATATCCAGGAAGCTGCCTTAAGCCTAACAGAATCCAATTATTTTATCCCAATTCAACCTTAATATGAACAACAATAATATCAACCTATGTGTACCATTATTATTTTATTATCAAAGAAAAATGTGCTGGAGCATGTGCTTCTTTTGTGTAAAGGTACAAGTTACAAATTCACCAGCTTGTATGCATGGTCAGGTGAGTCAACAGAAAAAAATTATCTCAGTCAATTTTGTAGCTGCTATGTCATGCCAGTAAATAACTGTGCACACAGACACACACGCTCTCTTGGGTAAGGAATCATTGACAACAATTCAACATATTTAATTCATTTTATAATTATAATTCAACTTATAATTTTGACATTCAATAGTGTGAATATGATCTGTATTTTATGTGTATAGTATTTACATGTGAAAATTGATGCCGAATTTAGTTAATTACCATTCATCACAAAATTTGAAAATTGTGAGAGTCAATATTCAATAGCTTTAATAAAATAACAAATAATATTTAAATTTAATAAAATTTGATATCCGATCAATTTACAAGAATACGTAAGGCATCTCCGAAATTCTTTATTTTTATTGTCAAAATTTATTTGACTTGATTTTCAAAATGTTTTGACAAGTTAATCCATCAAAATTAAATCCAAAACTTTTTTTTTCATATATTGATTGCTACCAGATCTCAGCTGGTCTATTAAAGAATGCAGTAGATAAGCTTTTCTTTATTATTTTATTTAGTTTCCTTTGAATTGTATGAACCAGGAATGACGACTCCTGATGAAATGATAAGTGTTAATTTAATTAGACAAGCCATTTTAAAAATCCTAATTTGTATATGTATAATATTAGACATGTTCATGTCTAACATACATGCATATAAAATTGTAACGAGCGCTATCTTGTCACTACGAAATACAGCTAGCAATGATCGATCTGAGTAGGTATATTGTAAATATATATATTAGATAATAGATAGATATATATTGAGCTCTCATGTACATGCGTCATGTATAGGAATTAGCTAGGAAAGAATGGTTCCTCAAGTAACCTTTTTATTTAGATAATGTAAGGGATTGTACTATGTTAATTATATGGTTCCTCAAGTAAATGTCTATTGTATAAATAGGTAATTAAGTAACATAACAATTGCAAAGCTTGTATATGTGTAATTAGTGGAGATTTTATTTTATTTTGGTGAATTATGAATGAATAAAGCGCAGACAGTGTGTACTCTACAATTAAATATACAAGTTAATTAACACTCATATATCAAGTACAAAAGTTGGAAAAGACTGGCTTGGTGTGAAACAAGAACAAGGTTTCAAATTTTGAAAGGATGAAATTATTGCACCACACAGCCACAAGTCAGGATTTTCTTATAAATTATTGTTTTTAAACCATGTGCCAGCCTTGACATGCATATTCATGACAAATCCCTGTTCTCAGACTCTTCATTGTCATTATATTATTATATTCTTTTATCTTTTCTCAGAACCTAGCTTGCTTTAGACAACCTTCTTATGCAATATTACTTTATATATACACATGTCATGATCCATTCTCCTGTGTATCTTTTTTACTAGGTTACATCATTCTGTCAAACCTCTACCTCCCTCTATAAATAAATATCAATTCTATCCTCCTTTCCCTGGACTCACAATCAAATAATCAAGAGCTAGCCACATCAACCAAAATTGAAACCTGATCAGCACAAGAGATATACACTACCAGAAAATTAACAATGGTGATGAAGAGTGAGCAAGAGACAGTTGGTTTGATGACAAACCACAGTACCACACCCAGGATTGTCAGCAACAATGGCAAGAAATCGTCGTCATCGCAATACAAGGGAGTAAGGATGAGGAGTTGGGGCTCCTGGGTCTCCGAAATCAGAGCGCCAAATCAAAAGACGAGGATATGGCTCGGTTCGTATTCTACGGCCGAGGCGGCTGCAAGAGCGTACGATGCAGCTTTGCTATGCCTCAAGGGTTCTTCCGCTAGCCTAAATTTCCCTGCCGCCATTCCTTTTCACTTGCTGCCCCAAAACACCGTCATGTCGCCTAAATCAATCCAACGGGTGGCGGCTGCTGCTGCCAATGCTACAACAGGTCTCAGCACTCATGACCAGAATGTTATCAAACCGTCACCGTCTCCGTCATTAAGTAACACTTCTGAGCCGTCTGATTTATGCAGCGACGGTAGTTATAATGATGTTGAATTGGAGGAGCCGATAACGGAGAAGGACTTCAACGGATCATTGATGGATATCGAGGCATTCTTTCAGTCGCCAAAATGCATGGATTACATGTTGAACCAGTATTGCGGGTTTTTCGCGCCTGATTATCCGATGGAGGATTTTGATGAGGAAGGAGAGATTAGGCTTTGGAGCTTTTGTTGATTCAGTTTGGAGCTAGTTAATTATGGTGGTCATATAAATATATAATTACTATTATTATATATATTATTGCTATTACTTTTCCTCTTTTATCTCATTTTCTTCTCTATCAATTCAGTGAGGTGAAGGTAGAGAAAGAATGAGAAAGGAGGTCTAATTAATTAATTAATTACTGACGGTAAGTAATTGCATTGCTTGTAGTAACAATAAATTGATCCTTTTGTATTTTATTTTTTTGGGTAGAGATGATTGTGGAGCTACATGTTTTAAAGCAGTTCCATGGAGGTTTTATATATCAGTTAAATATATTATATTATATGTAATGTAAGGTATTGTTTGGGTATAATGTCATTGTGGAGTTGTGTAATTTATTATATATAGAATAATGCAAGCAATTATTCTATTTCTATCAAATTTAATCTCAGAAAATTCTTAATTACTTTTTATTCCTTTCTTTCTTTTTTTGTTATATTAGGACTGTAAATCAACTTCACGTTAGGTGGTCGCTGCAAATTCAAATTTTAATTAATTGGACGAAAATCACTGATTGAGCTATTGTTAAACATTTGACAATAAATACATATATTCCTTCAGAGTTCAGATACAGAGCAATTGTTTATATATCACACCACACCATGATATATATAAAATATAAGTTGTTAATTAATTGGCCCATTCAGGTGCTAAAGTTTAGGATACGAAAGAGACCAGACCATATATCATCACTTGCTGTATATATATATATATATATATATATATATATATATATATATATATATCTCTATACATATATATATCTCTAATTAATGTTAGTTATTTGAGGGATTCTGATGCCCCAGCAATTAAATCTAGCTGTACGGATCATATTCATATTCTCTCATCAGAGCTTTTGAGACTGTCTTTAATTTTGTAGAAGATTCAGGCAGTGGTTCACACTAATTAAAATGGGATCAAACAAACCAACAGGAGCGGCACCTGTTTGCTGAGTCTAGGAATATATAAGTCTCTGGTATGAATTTTTAATTAATTAATTAATTAATAGTTTAATACATATGAATAAACGCCATTAAGGAAATAAATCTTGTTTATTAGTTAGCTCAATATATGCATGCTCCCATCTCTTTTATTAAATTAAATTATTATATTTTGCAAAAAAAAAAAGAATTATTTAGACATGGAAAAATGGATCTAGGTATTATTTTTAGTTATTTGGATTTTGAAGTTTGAAGTTGTTTAGTTGATATTAATGTAAATTACCTTCTACCTTTTCACAGATTGTATAAATTTTTAGAGGAGGGATCAGTTCATGTCAATGGTTTTAAAAAAAAAATCAAATGCAATTGAAAATTAAAAACTAAATTTATAGGAATTCTATTGGATACATATACCAGATAGCATAACAATCAATTTTGATGCTATTTAAGTATTAATCAATGATGCATCAGTGATCGTTAATTACAAATTATAGAAATTTCTTGTCAATTAATGTATGGTATCTCGTTATTTTTTTAAGACATTATATGTTATATATATCATGTTTATAATGTTTGATATCAAATTTAAGCTATATCCATTTAATTTTGTCAAAATTGACCAAATAAACCATTGTCAAGTAATCTCCTTTTAAATTCTAACAATGCAATACATTTTCTGACAAAATGAAACCATAATATCTGTAGTCATTTTTCTTATCTAAAACACATGAAATCACAAAAAGAAACATTCTTTTTACAAAATACCACAATCATATATATATTTTTTTAAATATCCAGTTCAAATTATTCAAAAATTACAAAATAAACTCAAAATGCTACATAAAGTCATAGTTCTGTACCTAAAGATTCGTCAGCTTTAATGACAGTTTTCTTCTTTATTATTGCCTAAATATGAAGTATATATGAACATTATTGCATGGGCAATTGAATTAAATATTTCTTGGTTCGGAAAAATCACGCGCTTTTAATTACCCCACATGATTCTCCAAGGGGGAGAGGATTTAATTTATTTATGTTCTGGCACCTGGCATCCTGATATGTGCACAGTGCACTGGTACTCAGTATTAAATCTAAATTTTCAATTAGTTATTCTGAATTGAAAAATTACAGTAATTAAGATATATCAGTATTTGTATTTTCATTATTTTGCAAATCTTTAGTGTGTATCTCTCAATATTTTTGCTGTTGTTATACTTGAGTTTTGAAATGATCAAGTTAAATATTACTAGGGGTGAAAGTAATGTTATGAGGGTAGAAAAAAATCACATTACATAAATCTTAAATTCTATTTCATTCACTAATAATTAAGATTCTGCAGTTTGGTAATGAGAAGCTTCTGGGCAATTTTCAGTCAAATCATTGTATAATTTTATTAATTTTGGGGGTATTAAAAAGTTCTCTATCAAATCAGTTTGGTCATTAAAAATTCCATTAAAATATAAACCATTTCTTTGGTTAACTATTAATAATAGAATATTAACAAAAGATAATTTGATTAAAAGAGGTTTGCAAGGATCTAATATTTGTGTTTTTTGTAATGATAATAAAACTGTTAATCATTTATTTTTCCATTGTCCTATAATTCAACCATTTTGGGCTAAGATTATTCTTCATCACTCTCAGGGTAGAAGATTAAATATATCCTTCCTATTAAATTTTTGAAATTTTTATCTCTCATTTACTTTACTGGATATGAAATATTGGGACACTTTATTAGCTACAAGTATTTGGGTAATTTGGTTGGAAAGGAATAATAGAATTTTTAATAATATCAGGGGCTCAAGTTTACATTATATTTACTTTACAATTCTTATCTTATTTTAATTTTGGTCAAGTGTCTCAAGTAAATTGAAATATCTGTTTAGATATAATGTAATTCATGTTAAAGGTATTAAGGGGTCTTCTAGAGGGGCTCGAGCTTAGAAGGCTGAAATGACTCAGGCTGGGAAAAATGATGATTTATTTGATATATAATTTTGTGATTGTTTTTGAGATTGTGCATGTAATAATTTGGGTACAACTAAGTTGATTAATTAGCCAATAGCGAATAATAGTATGTACATTTAATTAATACGTTTAATATAGTTATAGATAATTCAGAATAATTAATCTGATATGCAATACCAATTGAAAAAATAGTTAATTGCATAATAATGTTAAAATAATATCATCATTCTACACAATACTCAATAACATCTAATATTTAGTTGCAAAAATTCAATAAGTACATGTGCTTTATCATAACTAAGCCCAGTCAAATGCTGAAGAGTGAAGAGGCAATAGATTAGGCCCAATGATATTTCTACGCCATTTTACTTTTATCATAACTAAGCCCAGTCAAATGCTGAAGATTAAAGATGTAATAGATTGGGCCCAAATATATTTCTACGCCATTTTACTTTTATCATAACTAAGCCCAGTCAAATGCTGATGAAGGGATTTCTTTCTTTCTTCCATCGCGGATCGTCCCTCCCTTTCCCTGGTTGATCTCTCCGATTCCAACCCCTTTCCTAAATCGCAATCTAAAACCCATCGCCTTGTCTCGTCTCCGCCGCTGTCGCCGTTGCTGAGAAGGGAAGAAGAGAGAGATGGCTTACACCAAGGATCAGCTGCTCGCTCGTCTCCAGGTTCTCCTTTTCTCACTGTCAAGTGTTTTTGAGGCAGATATGTAGCGATCTTTAAGAAAAATAGGCTATCGAATGCGGCAGAGTGTAATTCGTGACTGATTTTCACTTGCTTTTAAGTCGAGTTTGAGAATTTCATGCTTGTTTCTATAATTGCTAGTCTATTTGGTATTAGATTGAAGTTGACATAGATTTGTGTTAACAAGTATTGATACTGGATTTGCGTGATGGATTAGTTCTGGAGTTGTAATTAAGTTTTTTTTTTCTTCCTGTTATTGAATTGAGCTGTTATATCCAATTTAGTTAATAAAATTTCTTCTTTGGGGGATTTGCAGGAACTTAAGATAGAGTTCTTGTCATGTGACCATCCTGCTGTAATGACAGTTGAAGAACAAGTAAGCAATCTACTACTTGTATTTCTTGTCCAGGTACTTAAATTATTAAATTATTGATTATGATAATGGTTTGTTTATGTTTACAGGCAAAGTATGTTGGGCATTTGGGCGGTGCATTGAGCAAAAACCTATTTTTGAAGGTGAAATTGTTCAAACTATACTGACATCAAATAGTTTTGAAATTCTATTAATTAATCCTAGCTTATCTTGTTCAATGTTTCGTCTTCAGGACAAGAAGCACAGATTGTATATCATTTCTGCTCTTGCGAATACCAAAGTTGACCTGAAGAGTACTAGTTCCTTTTTCTCTTTATTTCGCTTCTGTTCAATTTCTGCATTACATTTTTTAGATTACTGATCTTTTTTTTATTTGCAGTACTGTCTCAACGTCTCGGATTAGGAAAAGGTGGTCTTCGCATGGCCCCAGAGGAAGCTTTGTCAGAAATACTCCATGTTAGTTTTTATGCAAGATAACTTTATTTTGTTAGAATATATATTTCTATTTACCATGTTGACATTAAACAAGCAAATTGGCCTGGAATTGAAAATTATGCTCCTTTCTGGAGACCGACCAAGTCCCTTTGTAGAATAGGCTTATTGAAATAGCGACTATTCTGATTCATTACCACATGTCATGTCATTGTTCTCTCAAAAAGCAAAAAAAAAAAAAAAGGCTTCTTGAAATTTTTTCTCTTTCTTGTTCCAGGTAGCATTAGGTTCTGTGACTCCATTTGCCTTGATAAACGATTCTGCAAGGTAAATGGAATATCCGTACTTCAATGTGTAGAATGCAAATCATTATATTACTTAATTTGAATATTACTGACTACTATATTAGTTCAATGCAGACCTGTATCTCTATTGTTAGATAAGGGATTTAAATCACAGCACTATTGCTTATTCCATCCCCTCACAAATGAAGTGACAATTGGTAAAGTTTTTGCATAACAATTCTTGTTGCTTTAAAACTTAGGCAAACATAGTTCACAGTATGTTACTATGTTATATGAAACTGAATCTGGACATGGTCTAATTTGTCAGCTCTAACCCCAAGCGACTTCGATAAATTTATTCTTTCAATTGGGCGTGAGCCAGCTTATGTAGATCTGGAGGTGATCTATTTTTTCTCCATAAACTGATCTTTTTAAGTTACATCTTACAAATTTTTTTTACTTATTGATATTTTATTTGTTTGTGTACTAGGATTGCCCAGTTGTAGGGAAGGATAATCCGCCTGACCTCGCATTCTTGGTACCAGCTGAAGCTCCAAATCTGCCAGAAGGCGCAGATAAAGTACCCCAAGCAAGTGTACCTGCTCAGAACAATGCTTCCAAGGAGCAGAAAACAAAACAATCTATTGGTAAAAACTGCCATTCTTGTTTTTGTAATTTAGTCTGATTTCTTCCCTTAATAATGAAGCGAATTCTTGGGTATGCTTCTAAAGAATTTGCATTGTATTTATACATCTGAAAAAGTTGGAATATCTGATACGCCCTGAAGAACATAGGAGGCATCAAGGGCAGCGCCAATACATTCTTTTATCTTTATTTCTTAAAAGAAATATTCCCAAATGAGAACTAATTTTTGGTCTAGTGGCAAAGAGAGAATGCTCTCTATATGGGAGGTCACATGTTGGAAACCCAGCTAGGGAATCCCTTGTGGATATTCAAAGTTAGGAGACACCCCCTCCCCCCCCCCCCCAAAAAAAAAAAAAAAAAAATTATCTCAAAAAAAGAGGAAAAAACTTCCCAAATGCCCCCTCTGTCTCTTTACATGTGACCTGAACTTGTTGATAAAGGAGGGCCATTATGTTCTCCTAAAAATTTGGAAATTGAAGGCTTTGTGGATATGCTCTATTTTATGTGGACACCCTATGTTTTCTATTGTTGCAAGAGTATGCAGTATGCATCATATTTTTTATTTCTTAGGTGCCTTTGTAATAGTTCTTTATTTGTACATTTTTATTTCTTTCGAGGGTGTGGGCTCCTTTTTCTTGGGTTGGCTGGTGGGGTGTAGACAGAAAATCACTCTCTACCTGTTATGAATACCATTTTTTCAAATTTCCAGAAAAACCCAAGGAGTCATCAAAATTACAGAAACAGAAATCTGAGAAAGCCAAAGCACAGAATAAAGTAGATTTGGCAGCTGACACGACTAATGTGGATAAATTTGTAGAGAAAGTCTTTGAAAAGGTTTCCTCAGTATTTATATCAGAGGTAAGTAAAATTATCAGAAACTGTTTCATTTTTGTTTTTGCAGTATACTGTGCTATTCGTTTGACTAGATCTAATTTGACAGCTGACTAAGCAATCAAATGATGACAAAAGCAACCTTAAAGATCATGCGTTAGAAGGGGTAAAACAGCGTGTATGTTCTGATTTGCTGAGTATGACTGTAAGTAAATGCTTCATAATATTTTAAATCACTGATTCAATTTATGAACTTTGTTCCATTTAAATATTGATATGAAAGAAATTTGGTGCAGATGACTTTAAAGAATTCAGTATATACTCAAGGATTCCATGCTGGCATTGAAAGCACGCTCTATCCACTTAACAAGAGGATTCTTGAGAGGAAATAAGCTGATTTTTATTTTCCTTATGATTTTATTTCTGTCGTAAAAGTCATTATTGTTTTAGTTTGATATCTTGCTGTCCTGACATATTATTTTCAATTTTGTAAGTACTCTGTTTACATGCTGCTATCAATTGAAATTCTTCTGTACAACTAAAAGGATTCTGAATTCTAAATGTGAGAGAGAATATTGATCTTCGTTTCTCACAGATGAGCAATATTATATATACAAATTCAATTCACTGGATTCTTGATTGTGGCTTTATTTTGGCAACTGCTATATTCTTCTTAAGCCTCACGAATTTTCTTGGTAATTTTGATCTCCTTTAATCATCCTGCTGTGCAGAAATTTAAAACAATCAGAAAACTGATTTAGAGATTTGTAATTGTTGTGATTGAAGCATAAGAGATTTTCTGAAGTATAAATAGTATATGATTCAATGGAGAAGAGGCTTATGATGATGGGGAATGCAACTTACTTTTGGAGTTTAGGTGCATTTAGATAAGAAAAAGTGAGCGCCACCAGGAATAAAATCCTGAAAAAGGGTAAAAATAGAAAAGAAAGAACAGTGAGTTAGCCATATAACTGTGCATGCTAACTTGTATGCTAAAGATGGAATATTAGACTTCAATAAAAGTTCAAGCCCCCTCCCCACCCACCCCCCCCCCCCCCCCCCCCAAAAAAAAAAAAATAATAATAAGAATAATAATAAAATCAAATAAATAAAACATCTCCGTTTCCTGATGCAGTTCGATTTTTTTTTTCTCCTGTATGTTTTCTTTTGGTCAATGCTTATCAATTAAAAGAAAAATAATGTCATGGTATTGCCACTTTGTAACTCTAAATGATTGAATTGATGACGAAGACTCACATACAAGCACAAAGCAAGGAAAGACACTCAAATACAATACTGTCTGTGCTGTACAAATTCACATTTTATCTTTACTTGAAAGCCAGTGTGACACATATCCAAACAAATCAAAGAGAACAACTGAAGAAGAGGCTAAAGCAAGTAAAACAACCAGAGAAAGCAAAGGGAGACAAAGAAAAAGGCTTGGAGAAGCCTCAAGTCATTACCACTAAGTCCGCCACCGTGCATTTCATCATCTACTCTCCGGTAGTTTTCTTGCCATTCATCCCGTGGGCCCCACACAGGCCACATGCCAGAGAAAGGATTCCATCTCATTATTTGTCTTTCTCTGCTAAACTCTTCCCTATTTCCTGCTCTTTCGCCCCTATTGTCGTTACTTCTATTGCCACCAGGTAGTTGGTACCGACAAACGGGGCACGAATTATGAAGCCTGAGCCATGGTATGATGCAGTCAGAATGATACACATGCTTGCATGGCATCTCCCTTGCCTCTTCCCCCTGCTCAAAATCCTCCTTACAGACTGGGCATTGGGACCCATCTGATAAGTGGGCCTCAGTTATTAGTACAGTTGGCATTGAATCGATTGCTGAGGCCGGTGCTGGTGGTGGGCCTGGCCTGTCATTTTGAGTTAACTCGTCAATTAGGTTGTTCAGGTTCGGCCCCACAAAATAGTCACCTGTATTTATTATCTGTGGTGGCGAGAAAGATGTGAGTTAGATAATCAAATGACACAAGTTTCATTGAAAATTGGATTTGATCAAGATCCATATCATTCGACTAATTAAGGTAGCATTTTAATTGAGGTCTAAAAACTATAATCAAAGGCTAATACAAAGAGTTCCTTTATCTGATGGCTAAAGAACACCTGTATTCCACAAATAGTTCTTTTTTTCTTTGTCTAGAAGACTAATTTCTATTAGCAATATAATTCAAAACACAATGTTCATTAAACATATTCTCTCCAATTTAAATAGTTAAGGTGTTTGCATTACCGGAGGCATGTCAAACTGTTCTGCTGGCGGAGTAGGAGTGGAGGGCCGTGAAGGAGGAATAATTCTCCTGCGAGGCGGGATAGGCTCCATAGGATGGTGGTAATGGTTGTCTCCGGGTCTACCAAAAAGGACCCACCGTCCACCAGGTCGACCATCTTGATTGTCTTCTATGTTTGGGAAGCTATACGGGAAAGGACGAAATGGGGCGAAATTAGGTGGCAAAACAGGCTGAGGAAAGTCAATCTCATGGAGAAACCGGCCGTAACATCGCGGACAGAAAACATCGGACGAAGGGAAGGAGATGATGCGAATGGTGCGGCGACATTCGTAGCAGTAGTAGACCCGGCAGGTTCTTCGTGCACCAGTAGCAAGAGACATCGTTGTCAAATAAACAGTATTCCCGTGTTATCAATTGTTCGTGAAGATGTAACGGATATATATATAAACGGTATATAGTGAATTGAAGGAGTTTAATTTGGTTGAAATAAGAACGATTGGATTTTGGAAAGAGAGGAGGGGATGAAAAGTATATCTTTTGATGAAGAAAGCAAGCGATTCTACGAGTAGTGTACATTTTAATCGCCAGAAATGTAAACTAACTATATGGAGTGCCTTCGGCTGTAGAACAAACGGTTGCTTGCCGCCAAAAGAAAGCTGAAACAGAGAGAAAGGGTGCAATCTGGTTTTCATCACTTCTTCATTCAGGTTTGAAATCGTAGATAGAAGGATTCAATTTCACATATTGAAGAACAAGTTTCCTTCTTTCAGACTTCCGGCCCGTTATGAGGAATTTAGCGGGTTAACGGGCCTAAATTCGGCCTTCTTTTGGTTCGTAAGGCAAAAACAAAAACTTAAAATATATTAATGATATTTAAATTGAATAATAAAAATATTATATAAAATAAAATCGTTGATATATATAATAATGTATTTAACATATATCATAAAATCTGTATTAATGACGGTATCAATAATATCTCTGTAATATTTTCCTTATGTAATTACGTTTACAATATTCATTTATTTATTTAGTGATTGTGTTTAACTCCAAATTTGCTATCTAATTAGCATTTTTTATGACCACTGGCGGTGGGTCATACTACGTAATTCAGAGTAGGAAGTAGATAGTCGTAGATTTGATCAGCAACGTCAAAATTGGACAGCTAAAGGGTTCCTGTCATGTGGGAGTACACACTGGCTTTTTTATTTTATTTTATTTTTTCAAACGGCTCTTTCTCTCTTTCTCTCCATTGGTTGACCCAAGCGGGGGGCCCCCTTCCGAATATTCTTTCGCATATTCTCCAATGTATTTTCAACCTCCGAAATCTCTGTAATTACTAAAGCCGCTAATAATTAACAAAAAAGAGGAAAAAGAAAAAAAAAAGAGAGAATCGGATATATATTTCTAAAAAAATATCTAATTGGATATTAAGTTTTTAAAATTTAAAATTTAAATATTTATTCATAAAAATATTAAAATTTTGGATATTTATCCGTGATAATATTAAAACCTGGGATATTCACTCATAAGAGGTTATATCTTCATAAAATTAAAACTAAAAACTATTTAAAATTATAATATAAAAAAAGATCCTTCAATCGTCTATGAGAATTTGAGCATATATTTCTTACAATTTTCTACATGATTTCATTGAGTATGCTTGTAAAAATATCTAATTCAGTTCTCTATTACACTCTTTTCTACATGATTAAGGCAAAATGATGAAAAAAAATATAATTATCATATAATAATTCTAATCCATTTTAATATTTTATTTATTTAGGATTTCATTGATTTGGACAAATATTCTAAATGATAATATTTCATGGGTAAATATTTAAATTTTAAATTTAAAGAGATAAATATTCAATTAGATAATTTTTTAAGGGTATATATCTTATTTTCCAAAAAAAAAATTCTACCAAACTAGGAGGGCCACATGTTGACATGTGAAAGTTGTTGAATTTTTCCAATGCACACAAATAAATAAACATGTTGATGATTAGTATTTCTCTTAATTGTTTATGATCTTTGCATGCCAATTTATTTGGAGACGATGGATTTGTTTCAGATTGTATCGTTTATGTATAATGTGGTTTTTAAAAAAAAATTAACATGCTTAATAGTTAATACTCAAAAAAAAAAGAAAAGAAAAAAGAAAAAGCAAATAGTAGTAACTCTTAGGTAGGTATTAGCTGGAAACAGTAATTTAGTATTTACACAAGGGCCTAAACAGAAAACTCCATAAATAAAAATGCGATGATGCCCTAGAGAGACAAGTGAGGCGCCACTTTCGACTTTCCCTTCTCCGCAGCTCGTCAGTTGCACGCGAAGAAGAGGCGAAAGCTCAAACACTGCGAATACAAACCCTAAAAATTTCTAGATCTCCGATCAAGCTAATGGCGTTCTCCGATAAATCGCGCGAATCTCTCGTCCCTTCCTTCCTCTACTCCACCTCCACCACGAGGGCTATGGGATTCAGCAGGATCCCGTCCCCTACCTCTACCCCCGCCGCTTCTCCAGCTGTTGGAGGTGGATCTTTCATGATCCAGGCGCCGAAGGAGAAGATCGAGTTGTACTCGCCGGCGTTCTACGCCGCCTGTACCGCCGGAGGTATTGCCAGCTGTGGGCTTACTCACACGCTTGTCACTCCTCTCGATCTCGTCAAGTGCAACATGCAGGTATAGGGAAATAGCTTGAATATCTAGTTTTTCTAAGCATCATGCATTTTTTTTCATTCTTTATTGTGTTTTAGATTTAACTCTAGTTCGTTGTTCCTCTGTTGAGTAATTGGCCATTTCAGTTGATTTACATGGTTATACTGCAGATTTCTGTTATGAAATCTGTTAGATCTGAGTTAGATACTTAGATTAGTGACTTTACCCGTTTCAAGAGTTGGCCACAACATTTATTTGAGATTAATTTTTAGATCTGATAGGTTCAGTTTGATTTGCATCTTATGCTGAAGAGTACATTATTTCCAAACTAATACTCATGCCATTGACCTGAATGAGTGATGTCTTGCCTAATTGATTTTCCGTAACAAAATTTATGCTACTCTTGGTTTCCAACACTTTCTGGAAATTCATTTACTATAGTTTATATCTTCACTTCTCAACTGGATAACACCAAATTTAATTATATTCATTCCAGATTGATCCAGTCAAATACAAGAGCATAACATCAGGATTTGGTGTCTTGTTGAAAGAGCAAGGGGTCAAGGGTTTCTTCAGGGGCTGGGTCCCAACCCTTCTTGGTTACAGTGCGCAAGGTGCATGCAAATTCGGTTTCTATGAGTTCTTCAAGAAGTATTATTCTGACCTTGCTGGGCCTGAGAATGCTGTTAAGTATAAGACTTTCATCTATCTTGCGGGTTCTGCATCTGCTGAGGTCATTGCTGATGTTGCACTGTGCCCATTTGAGGCTGTGAAGGTTCGTGTCCAGACTCAGCCAGGATTTGCCAGGGGTTTGAGTGATGGACTTCCCAAGTTTGTCAAGTCTGAAGGTTATGCTGGGTAAGACGTGTCATAATTATTTCACTTATTTATGGACTCGTGTGCAAACGTCATTTCATTGATTTTATTTTAATGTTTTGTGTTGCAGACTGTACAAGGGGATTGTTCCGCTCTGGGGTCGCCAGATTCCCTGTAATTATCTCTATACTACTTTTTTGCTTCAACAATTATCATTTATTATCTATTATTTTTTTTCGTTTTAAGGAATAGATGAAATAATGCATTTCTAGGAATAAGTTCTCTCTAAATCTCACCTCAGTTCTAACTTGTAGTATGTCTAATTTCTAAGTGGTTTTTACGTTGCACATAGTTCTTCTTGAAACCTCTTTGTGGTTATTGAGATTTTATGTGTGCATAAAATAATGATCCTCTGTGCTTGGGTCTGCTCCACCATATCATGGAGCTTCACTCCAATGAAGTGGCCTACAATTTTAATGTATAACATATCATCAGATAGCATTTTCTTGAATTTTGTTTGTTGACCACTTTGCCAGAGATAGGTGTTGCAATCTTGGTAACATGAATTCTCCACAAAAAAATCTTGCTAATATGAAGTGGAAACTTCTCTGACACAATGGATATTTTCTTCTAGTCTGTATAGATTTCATTACTCTTTTTCCCTGATGTCAAACAGTTAACGTGCTATTACTGCCATATCTTTTTCCCCTATATTCCTGACATCTACTGTTAGTTAAATGTCATCCTTGTTACTTTTAAAACATAAACCTTTTTTGGCGCCTCTCTTGCTCCTTTGATTCAGTATTGCTGTTCTTAATGAAGGTTTAGGCTCAAGTGTTGTTTAGTTTTGTTTTGGCAGGATAATACACATTTATAATAATTAGACCTGCAAAATATTGTTATTTATGTGCTCTATTCTTTGAAGTGCACATAGTTCTTCTTGGTAACTTATTTGTTGTTATCAAGATTTTATGTGTGCACAGAACAATGATCCACTCTGCTTGAGTTTTTCTCCTCTGTGTGGAGTCTTACTCCAATGAAGTGGCTGACATTGTTTTGGAAATCATCAATTTGTTATTAATTGATCTCAGTAGAACATGTAATTATTCTAAGTTATCTAAAACAGTTGTCTCTCTTTTTTGTGATTGATTATTTGTAGCTACTGGGGTGTTAGTGATTAGTTAGCATTGTAGGATATTCTGTTTAAGCTCTCTGTTAAAATTTCCTGCCATTCTAGTTGTTTCTAAATGTTGTTTGTTCAGTTGCTTATGTGAGTTTGATATGTGATCTTAGAGTTGGTTCTTTTTAACTTCTGTAGAATTTAAATTGATGACCTCTGCCTTCCCCCCTTAATTCGCCTAAAATTTCACATAGTTCTGCTGGAGATTGTACTCATCTCATTTTAACTTGAATACCAATTTATACTGCCATGAACTATTAACATGGAAGAATATGGTTTATAATTGAAAATACTCCTGCTATTTTTTACTGACTTCGCAGAAAGTGCTTACATCAGGTTTTGTGCTGATGTTTTTCGCATGTATTTCCTTGAATAAAAAGTTACATGGATGGGGTTAAGAAAGTGGTATCCATATACTATTTGCATCTGCGCTTTAGAATCTTGAAATGAATTGACATGACAAATGTTTAACTTGTTATAGATACAATGATGAAGTTTGCATCATTTGAGACGGTTGTGGAGCTTCTCTACAAGCATGCTATCCCTAAACCAAAGAATGAGTGCAGCAAGAATCTTCAACTAGGAGTCAGCTTTGCTGCTGGTTACATTGCTGGTGTCTTCTGTGCCATTGTCTCCCATCCGGCTGACAACCTCGTCTCTTTCTTAAATAATGCCAAAGGTGCAACAGTCGGTGATGTAAGTTATTTATTTTATTTTGCTTTTGTTCAATAATTAAGTTTTTTTTTATATATGATGTGCGGCCTGGTCAGTTATTGGAAAACAGAGGACTTTTTGTGTTGTGTTAGCAGTTAAGTGATAATCGAACCTTTTGAATAACATGGCTCGCTTGGTTTCTGTAAGTGGTACAGTCTAGTTTGATTCTGATATTAAATCTGTTAAGGGTTCTTTGGCTGTTGTAGTTGAGGTTCATGCTGTCCTTTGGTTGACCAGCATTATGCTTGTTTCTATTTGTTGTGTTTCATTTTGAATCCTTAGTTTTGCTATTATTTTGGATTTTGGTGCTTCAAGAAAAAAGAGAAAGTGCACCGAAACATTGTGCATTTGAGTTTGTATTTTAATTTGAAAGATCTGGATAATTTTTATTCCATTGTTAATGTTTGTCAAAAGAAGTGAAGATGAATGACTTTTCTATTAATCTTCCTTTTGAATCCATCAGATTTGCTGTTTTTCTCTTTTCATCCATCTTGATTCCATGGAATTAACTATTTTCTGTTTTTCTTTTGGTAGGCTGTCAAGAAGCTTGGTGTTTTGGGGCTCTTCACACGTGGACTTCCCCTCCGTATTGTTATGATTGGTACTCTTACTGGTGCCCAGTGGGGTATTTATGATGCTTTCAAAGTCATGGTTGGCCTGTAAGTGCCTTTTTTAATCCTCTTCTCGTTTCACAGTAATTGCAATTTGTTAGTTAAATCTGAGGTTACTCCACTATACAAAAAGCCATCTGACATTCAAATCTTATACAAACTAGTACCAGATTTGTCAAATTAATCTTTGTATGCATTTGAAGTCCATAATTTGGATAGATCTAATTGTTCCAGTTTTTAAAATGTTTTGACTTCTATGATATGAAAAACAACTCAAGACTTTCTTGGGAAATGATTTGGTTAGAAGTTTCAAAACACCAAAAGTTCAATGTAATAATGTGAAACATTTATATTTCCCATAATGCTTGGTATAGTTGCAGTGGGGTCATACTATTTCTGTCATTTATTAATTCTTGAATTGGAATTAGTGATATAATTTGGACAAAAACGGAAGATGAGTGGCATAGTTGAAAAAACTTGGCAGTGACATGCTGACACTACTGCCTAAAATGTGTATGCTTGATAATTATCTTTCTTTCTTTTTCATTCCAGGCCAACAACAGGTGGAGTGACGCCTGCTCCAGCGGCAGCTACAGAGGTTGCCCCTGCCAGTGCCTAAATTTAATATATCTCTGATGATGATGATGATAGATATCGAGCAATTTATTCTCCATCCTGGATTAGGATGGTTGTTACTTGCATTAGTTATAATTCAAAGAGTAACTATTTGTTTTGTATTTTCTTCCCCATGGGATGTTTTTGATGTTTATCATCCCAGGTTCAAGAGAGCAATGTACTCAGTTAAGCTGAAGTCGGCAGTTATTGGGTAGCCTTTTAAGAATATCAGGTTACTATACAATAAAAATTACTAAACAGTGCCTTCATTTTTTGTTTTTCTTTCTTGAAATTAGATCTTTACTGGGTTTTTGCTTGAGTTTGCTTGAGCCCGTTATCCATGGATTTTTCTTTGGTGTATAGGCGCATATCGTTATTTGGCAAGTGTTTGTTTCTATGGTCCGTACTCCATAGTCTATGCTCATCACTCAGTTTTTCATTCTTTTATTTCATAGCTACAGATATATATTTGTTAAACGAAAATTATACAATTGTTAGCTGCTGAAGTTTAATTGTTTTATATACATTTTCGCAGATTTACCTATAGAACTATTATACTTCAGCATTTAACAAGTATATACATCTTTACTTGTGTATGTTTTTGATTGATAAATAAATAACTATAGTTAATATGAAATTTCATGGCTAGGGGGATAGCAAATGGATGAACTATTGAACTATTTATGTTTTCCATTTAACAAATGAGTCTCGTAGCCAGCTCATTTTAGATGAAGGTAAAGTGTGAAATGAGTGATGAGTACTATAAATGTGCTTTGGGTTGTGCTCGAACGATCCATGAAAATCGTCATAGATTGAAATTTTGTTCTGTTTTGGGGCATCTATCTGAAATACCAAAGGTTTTGGTTAGTCATGGGAAATTTGTCAAAATGTTTCACTGATAAATTGAAGAAAAATAGGGAGATTGCTAAGAGGCCCAAGATTATAAATTCTATGACGAATATATTTGAGTTATTCTGCAAACAGTTCGGTATCGACCCGTTTGTCGCTTGCCACAAAAAATAATGACCAGAAAAGTTTCAGGACTGAGGTGGAGTTCATTTGACATGTATATCTTGTTCATAATTAATTTGTTTGTAATATTCACATTTTATTCATATATGGTAGGATCTCTTGACAAGGATTAAAAATGACAACTTTAACAATCATTTTCCAAATAAATTCCAAACTATTCTTAAAAATATTTAAAAATAGAAAACAAATATATTTGTAGACATATTTTTGAACTTATAGATTGATTATATTTTAAAATTTCATACAATTTAAATATCATTTAATATTTCATCAAAGATCATTATAAACTTCATACAATTTTAATTGTCTTTTATAAAATATCAAATAACATCTAGATTACATAAAATTTAAAACACAATCTATCTATAAATTCAAAAAAAATACCAATAAACTTTTTTTTATTTTTAATTTTTTTCCGAATTTATTTTAAAAAATTATTATCATTATCAAAATATCCCCACACTATTAAATAATGCGCATTTAACGGTCGAGATATTTACTTGGTTGCCCTCAAAATGGTGCAGGGGTCCCTGACTGCATTGATTCTGGTGCAGAGCATTTCATGAGTGCTTATTATTTCATAGGTTGTAGCTATCTTTTATATACTTGATTAATTAGTGAAAAAGTGCTCTCTCCAAATCAGTATTTCTAATTGGTAGCTGATATACAGATATTAAAATCAATACCAAAATTGATATCAATTTTATTATTTATATTATATAAGGTATTATTCATATTAATGATTTTATTATACAATTTATTTGTACAGTACTTTTGTTACTCAACTTAAGTGAGTTATTATTCATATTAATGGTATTTGAGTTGAATAATAAAAATACTGCTAAAAATAAGTTGTATAATAAAATAGTTAATATGAATAATAACTCATATAATATGAATAATAAAATTGATATCGATTTTGGTATCAATTTTGATATCTCCTAAACATTTTCCTTTCTAATTAGGTTATACCATTGTAGAATAAACCCTAAAAATTTCTCAAGCTGATCTGCCCCCTATTTTATAGATCTGCCCCTTCAAGGATCCTACGGTCCAAACACTGCCCGTTATATTTAGGTACCTGAGATGACACATATATACTAAGCTTAATTAGCTTCTCTCTAATTGTACAATTAGTCGGATCACTTTTAATTAAAATTTAAATCGTGCATGCATTCCAATCAAATCATTATATTAGATCTAACCAAGTTGTTGTTTTGTACATGTTCATGCTGCCCCAAATTAAATGGCAAAGGCCAAAGGATGAGATATTGTTTGAGTAGTTCCATTTGAAATAAATTTTCCATATTATATAATATGGAATGGTCCAATGAGAAGGAGCTTTATATGTCTTTATTATTTATTTTATGTGAATAAGACTTGACCAAATTAACACTGTAGTAGAAAAAAAATAAATAATAAAGAAGACAAAATTTGGAACAGTTAGTTGCAACCAATTCCTCAAACCAAATAATATTTTTAATAATTAATACTATTATTTTTTTAGTTTAATTATATTATCACTTAGTTTATTTAAGTATTTTATGAGGAGAGATTCAACACTAATGATTATTGGTGTCAAACTGATATCAATGAAATTAAATATCAAAAAACTATTTTTTAAACTAATAAATAATAAGACTACTTGATAGAATATGTTGTATATGCATATCATGCAATATGTATAAACAAAAAAAATACATCATTTCGGTTTTATTTTAATATGCATAAAAAGAAATAAAATCGACGGAACAAATTTTATCAACGTATCTCTGATAATTGTACTCTTTCAAAGTCAGCGTGCATATCGAACATATATATATAAGAAAAATATTTGGAAGATATTATTATTGATATCATTATTGATACTGATTTTATTATTCATGTAAAATGAGTTATTATTCATATTAATGATTTTATTATGTAATTTATTTAATACATACAGTACTTTGATTATTATGTATACTCAAATACTACTAATCTGAATAATAACTCATTTAAGTTGAATAATAAAAATACTATATAAATAAGTTACATAATAAAATCGTTAACACGACCAACAACTCATTTAATCTAAATAACAAAATTAGTATCAGAATCGTAGGCCCAGTATAGTAAAAAATAGATTTTGCCTCTCTACCGAGAGATATAAGTTCAAATCTCATAAAAAGTATTTAAAAAATAAATAAATATCGGGATTAATGAGAACTTTTATATCAAGAAAAAAAAAACGATATCGATAACGATATCAATGACGTTATCTATATATCAGCTCCCATAATATAAAACTTATTATGGAATATGCTGTCTCCTTTGTCTTTTCTGTTAATATATTTTTTGGCATTTGATGTCTCCCTTCTTCCCACCAAAAACTAAATTTGAGTAATTCTCGGATCCGCTAAGAATGGGATTTAATTTCTTTCCATATCTTCAGGTTAAATAAATAATTAGTCAAGTGGCATGAATCATCACGTACTGTGGTCAAAGCCTCTAACTATTATTATTATACCTTTATTAAATTAATTAACAAGAAGTTGTACAAAGCTGAAAAACCACAGCTCAAAACAGCTTGAGTTTGAAGCACAGATTTAGTACAGTAATAATGGATCTCGTTTTTTTATGAAAAAATGTAGATTTAAGTTTCGTAAAAAATATTTAAAAATAAATAAATATTGAGGTTAATGAGAATCTTTATTTTCAAAAAAAAAAACAGCTTGAGTTGAGAAGTTGCCAAGAAATAAAAAGAAATTTGTCCTCTGCATAAAAATGGTATTTGACATAATTTTTGAAATCATCTGAAATATTGGAGCAACTTTTCATTGGTAAGTTTGAAACTATCATAGATTAAAGTACTAATTTAGGATAAAACATGAACTTACAATTATTTTGAATTACAATCAAATTTTTGTTATTTAAAAAAACATAGTAATGTAAATGCAATTTTAAAAATATAAAATATTTTTGGATCAGAGATGCTGGTACAGTGTGGTTCCACAATTATTGATGTAGCATTTGAAAGGCAACAAAACAAATCTTAATGTGTTTTCTTTATAAGAGATTATACCTTTTTTTTTTTTTTTGAGAAAGGAATAGGAGTGATTATGACCTATTTTTTTTTACATAAGTCTAAGGAATAATTTTGTTGCATCAATGGAATAAAATGAAGGATGCAGCAAACCAAAAAAAAATAGTGAAAGTTGGCATGAATTTGGTGTGCATAAACTATATATATATATATATATTTGATATAAAAATGAAGTCAAAATCACCTAATTTTAAATATTTATAAATTTTAATTCGGATTTTAAATTTGTGATCTTACATACAGAGAGTATTATTTTTTCACTGGACCAAAGATTAATTTTTAGTGCGCATAAACTATAATGACAACATTAGAGAGAAATAATAGGTTTGATAAGTTTAAATTGTAACAAATGGCATAAGTTGAATTTGCACAACATATTCGCTATTTAATTGTGCTTTGTTGAAATTGAAAAGTAAAAGAAGCTGTTAAATTTTATTTTGGCAGCTCATAACTCATGTCAGTAAAGTCAATGTATGCAATTTAAGAAGAAACAAGATATTTAAAATATATATATATATATATATATATATATATGTTTAAAATTTTTGTTATAAAACTTAATGGGGTTAATTGAGTCAACATATGTACCTCTGTTATTGCTCATAACATTTAACTAAATTATTTTTTTAAGTAATGGTACCAACTAATAGATGTAAAGAGGACCTAATAATCTTCAAACAATAGTAAATAAATTAAATTAGTTATTTTGAAACATAACTTTGTTGCATAATTGATGCTTCATGCTGTAATGCTGTGATAATTAAGGCCAACATTCCAAATTTTAATTAATGATCCTAAATAATCAAGGTAAAGTGATGGTATTTTTTTTAATAAATCAATGTTTTTCAGGGAGAGATGTGACATAATTTCTTATATATGATATGCATGGTGCATTTCTGTACCATTTCCTATATTGGTATTAATTGTTTATTTCTGCGGAGAAATACAGATTTAAATTTTATAAGAGACGTGTGATAACAGCCACGTATTATGTGCGTCCGGAATGACTTGAATAATTAATATGGAATTGTTGGTGTGTGGATCATGAGTCATGACCTACCACCATTTTTCCATAATCAAAAGTTAGAAGGGTTTTATATATAAAAATAAAAATACAAAGTTAAAGACTTTCAGATGCACTTCCACTTAAATCATACATGATTCCACTGTTGTTAATGAGTTGAAAAAAAAGGAATTAAAAGGAGGCATTTGATACAAACAATAATAATAAGTATAACTAATTGTTATTAAAAATAAAAAATAAAAAAAGCTTCCTTACTAGGAGTCTAAAAAAATATTTAATGCAAACACAATATATTTAAATATTTGTAGGAACATCATCCATTATAAAATAATTTAATATAATAATAATAAATAAACAAATTTCTTTTAGCAAAACAAAAGATGAACAAGTTCAATGATCAATAAATATAATTTAGAGCTCTTCCAAGAATTATGAAAAATACAAATTCAATTATATTACGTCGTCAGTCTGGATTTGAACCAATATAATTTTCAAAATGTATAACCAATATGTACTTGATCTAATTAGGAGGGTTACTTGTATATCCCTATATTTTATCCAATGATAATTAGTTTGCATAATTAGCACTACAAAAGATCTTGACAATAAAATCAGGATAAATAAAAAAAAAATAGAAGAAGAGAAAAAATAAAATTGTTGGTAGACTTTCCAAAAATAATTATATATAGTATAGGAGCAATTGCCAAATAAATAGCATGTCAAGCAACCATATGTATCCTTACATGTGCAATGACCTCAACCTATTATATATAACATTAATGATTGTTTAATTAAGTTTCAATTTATTACATATCATGGTAGCATTCTCTTGTACTTTGGCTTGACTAATTCTTCAGTTGAAAGAAAAACTTATATATAGTGAAATAAAATAATAAAGATTAATTGTGTCAATTTGATATTTGATAATAGTGTAATTCAGTTTATCCTCCATTCAATTTCTCCCTACATTTCAAGAGGAAATAAATTCACTAATAGTGTTTATTGAAATCCAATTGCCATGTATGAACTAAAAAATTCTTTTTTTTTTCAAACAGTAAAAATTACTTGGTTATTGTAAAATTTTGAATAAAATTTAAACATTATTAGAATTTAAGTTTAAATTACTTTATTGTAAAATTGCATTGTAAAAGAAGTTTATATATTCTACTCAATCTAGTCAACAGTCAACCTAAAACGGCAAATTTGCATATAAAATGGTTCACAAATTTAAATTAGTGATATTGCTATCTTCTCCTCAGTCTAATCAAGAATCAAAACTAAAACCAAACTAATTAACCAATCCATTGGCTGCCTCTGTTTCCAAACCTAAAATAAAATACCAACTACTGCTCTTTCTCTAGTTTCTATCAGTCAATCTGCATGAACTTCTCTGTCTTTGCCTAAGATTAAGAAAGCAAGAGGCAAGTTGGAAATTGATGTATTATTTTTTATTTTTCCCAACTATTCTCTAGCTAATAAGATTTCAATTGGCAGGATGGGTATTGTAAAGATATTTTTTTATTAGAGAGATAGAAAACCTACTATTATTTTTTATAAATTGCTTATAACCATAAACCATCCGAGACAGATTGAAACCTTAAAAAAAAAAGGATTTGCATGTGCTATTTCATATTAAATCTTTAATTTACAATTTATTTTTCCCCACTTGAAATTAACATAATTAGTATTACATGCTTCCTTACCTATGTTATATAGTTTTTAAGACAATATAATCAAGGTTGAAATTTGCCTTAATTAATAAAAATTAAAGGTGCTTTCCTTTCATTGTTTTTTACATATTGTTGTTAGCTACCTTCCCTGAGAAACTAACAAATAGAATAGAAATAAGTGCAAATAAAAATAAGAAAAAAGGAAGCAAGGATTTGAGAGAGGAAAAGTATTAGTGTACCAACCTGCCAGGTATGCACTTTTATTATATGCAGCAAGAGAACAATACTACCTAATCTCAAATTAAATATATAGGGACCATTTTTCTTTTCTTTCTTTTCCTGTTTTCCAATTAAAAGAAATGTAACAAATTAAGCTATGGACTTCTTTTTTATCCAAAACTCCTACCTGCACAAACTCAAAAAACAAGTTCCTACAAAAAAATAAAAAGAAATTTAATAAAGCTATGAATCTCTGATTAATCCAAAACTCCTAGCTGCACAAACTCAAATAAACAATTTCTTCACCCCACCCCACCAAAAAAAGAAATCACAAATCAAGACAATCAGGTATCTTCCCTTTCTAATTTCAGTTACCAGTACCTACTATCTGGGCCCTGATAACTGATTCGATGACATATATGACGGCCACCCACTATTTGTGGCTGTGGTGGCTTGTGATCTTGCGAATCGATTCATGTCATCTATCTCCATTGCACTACCAGTGAATCCTCGCCCGTAAACTCTTAAAAATCCAAGTGCTTCGACCCTCGGCTCCCAAACCTCCATTGTACCTTCGAGCATTGCGGTGACTGATGTCATGCTTGGCCGATATCCTGGATCTTCATGCAAGCAACACAGTGCTGTTTTGACCATCCTTTCTAACTCTTTCACCTCCACTCTCCCTTCCAGTCTCGGGTCTGCCAAATCAGCATAGTTCTTTTGCTCGTGCTTCTCCAATGCAATCAGCGGGAAGTACTCACTTTTGCTACTTACCAATTCAGTTGATGTACTTGAGTAATTCGAGTCACCGTCAGTCACACGCTCGCTTCTGTTCTTTCTGCCATGTATTATCTCCAGCAAAACCATTCCAAAACTATACACATCTGTACGGTCAGAGATGGGGGTGTTGGATAGCCACTCAGGAGCCAAATATCCACGGGTACCTCGCATTGTCGTGAACAAACCTGATTGCTCAGGTGTTAATAACTTGGCTAGCCCAAAATCTGCAATTTTGACCTGAGTGGTCTTTCCCTCGTCATCTAACAAAATGTTCTCTGGCTTAACATCACAGTGTAGGATTTTGGGCTGGCAACCGGAGTGCAAATATGCAAGTCCCCGTGCAGCCCCAATTGCAACGTGCATCCTATCGGGCCATTCTAGTAGTGGTCCTGTAGGCCGAAATAGGGACCGATCTAGTGAACCACGGTTCATATACTCATAGACCAAAAGCCGGTTTGAGCCCTGTGCACAGTAACCCCGGAGTCGAACCAAATTCACATGATGAATGTTGCCTATCACTGCAATTTCCGTGCAAAACTCTTTCCTACCTTGTAAACCCACACCTTCTAATTTTTTAACTGCTACTAGGCTCCTGTCGGCTAGTTCACCCTTGTACACAGATCCAAATCCACCCGACCCGATCTTGGTTAGGAAGTTGCTTGTTACTTCCTCTAGCTCCTCAAAACTGAACCGGGTTGGGAGACCCGGTAACAGTATTTCACTGATGTCATCATCGTTATCTGAGAAGAGGCGGTCACTGTCAGAGATCGGCCTGGAGGGTGGGCCATGAATCATGTTTTTTGTAAGAGATGAGTTAGATTTCCATAATTTCTTTTGGTTCCTTCGCCACCATACAAATCCAAATCCACATATTACTAGCATTGCCAAGAATGCAGCAACAGATGGTAACAGTATTGGCAAAATTCTAGGTGACGAAGAAGAATCGTATGTTTGACTCGGTTCATCATGAGAATTTTCGATCTTGACATATCCTAAACTTTGCCCCGATTCAGTTGAATTTGTGTTGATCAAGGAGCCAATTGGTTGCTGTAGGAGGAAACAGGATTGAGATGATGCATCATAGAAGTACCCACTACAAGTGCAATTCTCTGTGCAAAGGGTTTCACAATCAGATATGTTTTTCCCTATAGCGGCAGCACTCCTGAATTTGTTGCCGAAGTAGGTGATACTGCTTCCTACATTCAAATAGAAAATGTCGGTGTCGACATCCTTCCCATTGCATGAATTATTGGCAGCAAAAATGTTGCCGTTGACTGGTGAACATCCACTTGAATGTGTAGAAGAGGCGAAATGTGGAGGACACACACAACTAGAGGAGTTGCCTTGTCCCGAGCAAAGGCCAAGGGATCCACATGATAGTGGCAAGTCGCAATTGCTACTAGGAGCCACAAATGCATTGCTTAGTGCAACTGATGAATTTGCCATTGCGTAACTGGTTATGTGAAGACGGCCGTCTGAGCCAAGTTTCAGGATGCGAAGTGGGGCTGATTGGAGCGTGATCTGGAAAACCATAACTCCACTAGATGTGGCAAGAGACACACCAGAATCATCCATGGTTAAGTAGGCAACCGTGGCATCTCTATCTTTGATAGAATTCATATCATTCGATAGGCGCCAGTAAGCTATGTCTAGCCACCTTAAGATGGCATCTGACGGGGTGACATCAAGTCGATAATCAGATTCTGTGTAGTCCGTGTCAGAGGTCGAAGAAGCGAGATAAGCTCCGACAGACAGGAGTTGACCAGAGAGAAGAGCATCTGATGGGTGGTCGAATGACTGCCACAGAGAAGTGTTCGTCGCATCTAGAATCATCAGATTTCCATTCTCAAGCAGACGTAGCGACTTAACTGGTGCCTTCAATGGAGGCGTAGACCAAAGCGCGGTACCGTTTGGGTAGTTTGCATAGAGGCCCTCTGCTGTTAGCTCGACCGTGCTTGATCTGTCGGATATTGGGATGTTACGGTTAGCGGTCCACACTACCGTCTCACTCGGTGTGTGTAGAACACATAAGTAGTAGTTGGATTGTTGCGTGCCCGGCTTGTAAATGGCAGCGTGGAATGTACCACTAACCGAGGTGAGAAAGACTCCATTCGTCTCGAAGTAGAAGAGGTTCGAGGCGCTGAAGTTTGGGTAAACGTACTCAATTGCCGCTTGAACAGCGGCGATTCCATGGAAATGGAGGGAGAAAAAGAGAGGGAGAAAGAGAAATGGGGAAGGCATTGATAAGAATGTGAGCCCATGAAGGAGACAGAGAGGATACAAGGGATGGAGTTGATTGACTGGGGTAACCGTTGACCTTAAAACGATTGGTTGTTGATCAAAGATGAAATTCAAATCAAGTTTTTAAGTTTTGTTTTTTGTTTTTGTTTTATTCTTCGAGATGAGAAAAATCATATTATTTAAAGGGAGGGAAAGCGTCCTATTGGCAAAGGGATTTTGACTCTTCAAATAAACAATGTTTTATGGTACAAATCAGGCATCTTTTTTATTGTCATCATTCAAAATATTTATTTTATTTTATTGCTGATATAGAACACATTAATTAATCTCTAACAATTCCTATAAAATAAAATATGGGGCTTTTTGATATTTCACAAAGATGACCCCTTTTTCAAATTATAAACTGGTTGCAATGCAAAGGGGCATTAAATGTTGTGCCTTTTAGACTACAAGCAAAGAGCACTCTCTTTCTTTTTTCTTCTTCTTCATTTTTTTTTTTGAATGATGTTTTCTAAATGTCTCATGTGCTCAGCATGCAGTTCAGCAAATACGAAGAAATTAACTAACTAAACAAAGATTGCAATTGAATTGGGAATGTGGGATACGGGAGATCTCCAGTAGTTGTGGGAAACAGAGAGGAATGTACAATGTAGGATGGTTTGACCAATTTTTTTTTTTTTTTTGGGGGGGGGGGGGTAGTTAAGGCATTGATTGGAATCGTGTAATTGAAGTGAAGATGGATCCAGTGAACCTAACCCGTTGACTTGGGTATGGATCTTCTGTGGCAGGTATTGAGTAGAATATAGTGCAGTGAGTCATTTTGAGATCCATATCATTTTCATCGGGCATTGCTCCTTTGATGTGGTTATGTTATTTATTTATTTCTATAAAAAATTGGATTTAATAAATTATTAAATTATAAATATTTATAAATAAGCAGTTACAATCAGCAAGGATCGTTATGAATATTAGTGAAAAAATGTAGACCGCCAAATATTAGAAATAAGCATTTGTTTCAATTCAAATTATAACTAAAACAAATATATATTAGAAAGAAGCATTTGTTTCAATTCAAATTTAGATAATTAACTTGTAAATACATAAGAGAAATGAGTCAAGTCTAAATAAGAATGAAGACATAAATTAGATTGCTCATTTATTTGATAATTGTGTCATTCATAGTACTGATCAAAAGTTAACAAGGAAAAAAAAATCTATGGATATAATTATTATAATTTGATGGATTTTATATCTAATTTGGTGTAATTTGAAAATCAATTTATCATACTTAGATTGGTTTAAAAACTTAATGGTTCAATTATATCCATATGCGATGGATAACAAATGATTCAAAATTACATGAAATATGATGCAGACATATTAAATTTATAAATAAAATATCTATGATTTTACCATATTTTTTTGCTAACTTTTTTGTCGACTATCACAATTGTAAAAAAAATAATAAAAAATAAACACAGTTGTCAATATATCACTTCTCATGAAATTATAGACTCACAAATAAGATCCATCAAGATTCACAGTCTGACTCTCTTATGTTTTTTATTTTTGTAAATTTTTCTTTGGGAAGATATATTGAATTTATTCCAATTAAAACATATAATATCTATCAAAACATTTGGACAAAATTTTTTTCATGTTAAAAAACACAAAACAAATATTTTCATTGAGAGGGTTGCTAACAATTGCACCAAGAAAATCACATATGATTCGTTGTTTTTGTATATGATTTGCTCTTTTTGGCTCACCAAAATATGTGTAGTGAATTGCGCATGACTCATAGATCTAGTACAAATGATGACGGATTTTGTTTATTTATGGAAAAATATATGTTAAATTCTCATAAGAAGCATTTAAAAAAAAATAAATATTGGAGTAAACAATGACCTTTTAAAAAAAATATATATGTAGAGATTTTATTTTTTTTATTTAAGTTATATAACTTTTATTATTAAAATTAAAAAGTGATGACATAATGAAGCATTTTAAACCTTTTTCATTGATATCCATTTATCGGTAAATTTCAAGTTAGAAATTTCCAAAACAAAATGGAAATGGCAATATTCTTGCCTGCTTTTATAAAAAAAATATACATATAAAAGGAAAAAGGAAAAAGAAAAAAGAAAAAGTATGTTGATTAGTTATAAAATAATGACTTTCAATAAAAGCATAATAAAAACAATTAAGGAAAATTCAATGTTTGAATATATTGGAAAAATGATACATGTAATTATCATTTAAGAACCATTTTTTATTGCCATCTTTTGTTCGAAATTTGGAAGATATTATATAATCATGAAATTCTAATATATCAACATATCATGAATTAAACAAATAAATCCATCATTTTTTCTTTTCTACACTTAAGGACTTTAAGCCTCTTATTTCAGTTTAAAAACTCAGTCTCTCCTGTATAGTAGCATGCACTTTTGATCTTTTACACGCGTGACTACACAAGGTGAACCATCAAACAATCATGCTTACACCGGCAATGACCTCACCTCACCATGTTATATACTATTTATTTATTAATGAAGTTTCAGTTGAGAAGTTATATAATATAAACCAATAAAAAAATATACATTTATTCTTCATCGCTGAATTTTTTATAATAAAAATATACACCTCAATTTAAAAGGCTTAGTTCCAATTTTGTTGGTTTTACGCATGTTTTCTTTACAAATTACCATAATAATAAGAAAAAAAAATAATAAAGTTGAAGAATTTAGGATAAAATTTTAGAAGTTATTAGAATGCAACTATTTTTTCATGTTAGAAACACCCCAACACACACGCACATATATGTTTAATGTGTGTTCATACTCCATACTAATTACTAACAAAAAAAAATAAATTATTCAAAAACTCATCTCAACTAAAACTAATTAAGTGCAATCAGGCAGAATTGTGACTTGTACCTATGTTAATAGTCAATGCAAGGGAGTTATGCGAGGTTCCGAGGAATGATTTCGATGATAGAGTGGATTTTTCTTTAAGATGAATAATACAAGTACAGAGATAAGGGGCAGAATAGCCTGAAAAAGGAGAATTACCTCTTAATTTGCTGTTTTGAATTTTACATGATTGCAATATTACTCGGCAGACAAAAAAAACTTATCACTTAGCAACAGTGTACCAGTATGAGCTGTTGTGTATCAGCTGTAGTTTTTCCGTGGGACCCACTGCACCGAGGGCCGCATAGAGAGGAATGAAGTGAACGTGACACAGTTGGACTATCTTTGAATTTGGAGGCTTCTCCTCATAGTTATTGACATTATCATACTTTGATTTAAGAGAATCTTAAACTTAATGAAACATCACAGTTGTTACTAACTCTGAAATACCTTTTTTCTTTTTCTTGCAGCAATTTAAATATTTTGTAACTTCAGAAATTGTAGTCATGTTTCTTCCAGAATTTGTTTGTCAAAGATAAAATGATGAAAATTCAGATACCTAAATAGTACTAATTTAAGATAAGATTCAAAAGAACAAGATAAGTAACCTGTACCTTCTGTTTTGAATAGATTCCTTGAGCCGAATGTCCGAATCCAAGGCTAATTTGGCAGAATGCTGTATGAACCTGTCATTTGGTCCAGAAACCGGCAAAAGGTGAGTGGTGTGACTTGAAATAATTATAAGCACACCCTCATCTTTGGTACTAATTCTGCATCCTTGCTTGTCTGTACCGGTACTAACATACTGGTACGTTTGCCTTAGCCATTAACATCAGCAGAAATCATACATTGAAATTTTGTTCTTCTAATCTTCCACTTTTCAACACTATTTAGGGAAAGTAAGAAGGCCGGTACCAAAACCTGATCCAACAACATCAAACAGAATTTTTTTTATTGTGTACGTATTTGCTCGGGTCTGATACTTCTTCGAGAAGAAAATGAGTAGGAAACAATGAAAGGAGTCCAAATAAAAATGAAAAAAAGCATATAAGTAATTAAGGACTTGAACAAGGAAACCTCCAGTGATTATTTTAGAACACTCAAAAGGAATTTGTAACCATATTTTTTGAGCTCCACTGAGCTACAGACGAGCGCCACCAATACATCTTTTAAAAAAGCTTAAAAGACAATATCTCAAAGATCTACGGCATGCGCTTTGGGAACATCGAGTGTGATATTTTTTCTTACATGACAAATTGAAAACTGGTGCTCAGCTTAGCTGTTTTGAATTCTAAATATGGTAAAAGTAGCATAATATGAGGTAAACCAGAGTATAAACCAGTATATAGTCCACTTGGACATGAAAATTTCTTCTTTTTCCCCCGTAGGCGCCAAAAAAAAAAAGAAAGAAGAAAGAAATAGAATTTCAACGACTCATTCTTGCTTTGCTTTTCATTTTTTTTACTGATGAAAAAAGCATCAATATCAGTTAAGATGGAGTAAACACCAGCATACTTCTGATTCATTTCTTTTTTCTTTTTTCTGTGTTGGCACATACAAGGGTACTACAAGCAAGAAAAAACATAATGGAAATATGATGACCCGAAGGTGTATAACATGAAAATAATGTTTGAAACACTTTAAAGTGAGCAGTCAGAAACACACAGCTATTTCTTTTTGAAGAGTCAGCTCACAAGCAACTGAAAAATGTGAGTATGAACACAATTAGTTTTGTCATTCAAAAAATCAACATGAAACCAAAGTTATCTAAGCAAATGTGTGCATTGTTGTTATGGAAATATGAGTGCCATGTACAGATACATACAGTTCAAATGAGGTGCCATGTTATGGAAATATGAGCTTCATGTAAAGATAAGAAACTCAAATTTACAGTTCATCAGCTAATCAATTTTTTTTTAATTGAATTGAATCTTTTATAATCAACCTGAGGTGCCTCCAAGGGGTGATGATGGTTGCAAAATCCCCTTCTATAAGAAGAGGATAAAGAAATTTATGTATATTCCTTCCAAGGAATGATCTTTGTAAACTCTGGAGACAGTAGCAAAAGGAATAAATGTTCTAACCACCAAAATTAACAAAAAATCATGCACACTAAAAATGTATAAAACAACAACAGGGCCATGCAATAAGCTACAACCAATCAGTGACAAACCAATACGAGAAACTTCGGAGTATGATGATGGGGGGAACATAAACTAATTTAGTTATCTCACCTTTGGGGAGAGATAGAGAGACAATGGCAACAAGGATTGGAGGCGTTTCCATGAGCGAGTAAAGAAGTGAGACAGGAGATGAGGAGAGGAATCTAAGCGGCTGCTGTGGAGAATCAACCTCCGAGAGAGAGAGAGAGAGAGATGATGATGGAGAGAGAGGATGCAAAGTTGCCGAATGGTTTCTATTGGGACGATGACCATTAGAAAATTAAAAAGTATGATAATATTGTAATTAGTTAAAGAGCATATTCATCCCTACAATTAGTAATTCCGTTGTTAATTTAATTAAGTAATCTTTTATATATTAATTTTAAAATATCTCTATTATTACAATTGATAATTTACGGACGTGATAATTTCTAATTGATAAAAAAAATGATTTTAAATAATTTTAGAGATAAAGATATTTCATACTACTTTCAAATGAATTGTAAATATTTATGTGATTTTTTAACAAAACTTATTAATTTAGTAAGATTATTAAATTAGCAAATGTTATTCATCTTTGTAATTGTAATTGATACGTAGAATTAAGCAAGTTAATTTGAAAGTGAGAAGTAGATACTCTAACTACCTTCTAAATTAGAAAGTCTAGTATTTATTTGATAAAATTTTATAAAAATAATCTTTTATAACATTCTTCTCTAGAAAATGATATCAAACTCCAACTTTACTGTTCTGATAATGAAAAATGATATTCAATCCGAAGGGTGCTTATATATTGACACCATAATCGATATTGATTTTATTATATAATATATTTTTATAATATTTCTGTTATTCAATTTAAGTGAGTTATTATTCATATTAGTGATATTTGAGTTAAATAATAAAAATACTATTAAAAATAAATTACATAATAAAATCCGTATCGATTACAGTATCAATAATGATATCTCTCAAACATGTTTCATTTTTATAAAAATAATCTTTATATACAGCAAAGTGTCACCAATATAGTAAAGTTTTACTGTCTTTGCAATAAAAGATGATATTCAATCCGAATTGTTTGATTCACAATCTCACCACATCGCCATCCTACTAACAGAACTACTACAACGATGTGATAAATAATTATTTTCGTAAGCCCATTAGTTTCCCCATAATATACAGGTCGAAGCAGAGAACTAGGCTTCGGCTTGGTTGGGTCGACACAGGCCCCACAATTAGATCGAGTGGGAGAGAACCATCATCCATTGGCGCCAAAGTGTATATGCTGAGAGCAAGGGAAGGATCGACGGAGGTGTAATGTTTTCTCAGTCGGGCTGTTAGAATGATATGAAGCAACTTCTTTTGTCGCGTGCTCCATTTCTGGGTTAGATTCTCTTGTTTTAAACTTTAGTTTTAATCCATTGATGTGTCGATGACTGTTGATGTTTGTAATTTGTGTCTCTAAAGTGTGTTGGTGAACCCATCTAGAATTGATTTGTCTTTTGAAGAATCTCCAGCAGTGTCCAAACCTAAGGTTCTGACTCAAGAAATTTTTTGTTTATATGTTGATCTTGAGTGGTGAATGATAATACGTGTCTGTTGGTATATAATATGTACTTTGTGCTTATTGGCTAATTGTGCCCACAAACTGTTTGACGAAATATTTCATCGAGTTTTCTGTCAGTTCAATGGAGATGGGACTTCCTTTTAACAAGTTTGTCAATGTGAGATTACAAATAGTTGAAAAAAACATTAATTCAAGCTTTACATTAATGCTGTGGAAATAACTTTCTGACCTTTCTGGTTCCGAATTCATCTCTCTTTGCCCAATCCAATCTATTTTATAAAAATCATCTTCCTTTAAACCCAGCTGTGGTCAGTACCATATCATTTTTCCTAATTTGCGTATTTCTTTTATTACTATCTTTCTCATATTAGTGAGACAACTCAAAAAAGATCATTCTTAATCAGTCAATCATGTAGTCAAATTGTATAAGACATAAAACTAGTCATCCAAAAAGAACTGGCACAAAATACATATATTTGTTTCATATTCCATTATACATTTCATTTTTCTCTTCTTTGTTACACTATCCTTGCATATCTTGTACAGAATAATCTGTTCCGCCTTGTAATTCAATCAACATTTTGACAAATACGCATAACCAGACTGCTGGATACATGTTTAAATGCAACAATTACAGCTTGTGACACTGATATGGTGGATTTTATATTGCGATAATATGTGAAAAATTAAAGCATGGAGACATGACAGTGGCAATTAAGCTTTGTTATAAGTTATGTACATGAGATTCTGGTACACAAACCAAATCACATGGTCTATACAGCTAATTAACAAGAGTTACAATGGTCCTAGATATAGGAACAGAATCATCATTGCTATCTTCATATCTTCAATTTCTTATGTAATTGGACAAAAGTAAACAAAATGGTAGTATATAATTTCTCCTAGAAATTTATATAGACAATTAAAAGAAATGAGATAACAAAGTTGAACAAACAACTCTTCCATCTTCTGGATACACTATCTCGGCTCTGACAGCTCATGTGATGACATTAATGATGGCCACCTGCTATTTGTGTTTGAGGTCACATCTGATCCACCGACAATCTCATTCATCTTCATCTCATCCTCAATATCTATTGTGCCACCGGTATTAGAGTTACTACGACACTGACCATACATCCTCAAAGATCCCAGTGACTCAATTCGAGGCTCCCACACGTTCATCGTCCCCTCGAGCATTGCAACAACTGAAGTCATATTCGGCCGGAGTGCTGGTTCTTCATGTAAACAACAAAGTGCAGTTTTAACTACCCTTTCAACCTCACTAACGACAACATTCCTTTCCAACCTTGGGTCGGCCAATTCTTCATAACATTTTTTCAAATGCATTTCCAATGCAACCAAGGGAAAGTACTCGCATCCTGATGATCCACCAGTTGTTGTGGACCCCTTCAATTGACCATCAGCATTACCAGGCTCGCCTCTGTTCTTTCTACCTCGTACCAGCTCAAGCAACACCATTCCAAAGCTATACACATCACTACGGTCTGAAATTGCGGCATTCATTATCCACTCTGGTGCTAAGTACCCACGAGTACCACGCATTGTGGTGAACAAAACAGATTGCTCTGGTGGGAGCAGTTTGGCAAGATTAAAATCTGCTATTTTGACATGACCTTCATCATCTAACAAAATATTCTCTGGCTTAATGTCACAATGCAGGATTCTTGGTTGGCAACCAGAGTGCAGATATGCAATTCCATGGGCAGCACCAATTGCTACGTTCATTCGTTCAGTCCAACTTAGTAATTTATCTGTCAGCCTGAACAGAGATTGGTCAAGTGACCCACAGTTCATGTACTCATAAATCAATAGCCGGTGTGAGCTCTGGGCGCAGTAGCCACGCAATCGAACAAGGTTCACATGGTGAATATTTCCGATTACCGCAATCTCTGTGCAAAATTCTTTCCTCCCTTGCACCCCGGCTCCTTCAATGTTCTTCACAGCAACTTCACTCTCGTCAGGTAATTCTCCTTTATACACAGAACCAAATCCACCAGAACCAATCTTTGTTCCGAAATTGCCTGTTATCTCCTCAACTTGCTTAAAAGTGAACCGTGTCGGTAAACCTTGTATAAGTATCTCATCAATATCATCATCGTTTTCTGAGAATAGGTAATCCGAATCAGATACTGGCCTTGAGTTGGAACCATGTAACTTGTCATTTGCAGTGGAATTTCTGATTTTTTTTATTTTTCCTTTTTTCTTGTTTCGCCAATAGATCAAAGACCCACCAATAACTAGTACCAGCAGAAATGCAATAATGGTTGGAGACAGGATTGCCAAATTGTTTTTAGATGACGAGTTAAAAGACTGGTTTGATCCCTGCATTTTGACGTATGCCGAGGAATTTGCTGAGTTACTTGTGTTTGCATTGATAAGGGAGCCGAATGGTTGTAGTAAATGGAAGCATGATTGGGATGAATTGTCAAAGAAATATCCAGAGCACGAGCAGTTATTTGAACAAAGATTCTGGCAATTGGACATGTTTTTGACGGAGGCTACTGGGTTCTTATATTTGTTTGCAAAATATGTAATCCCACTGCCAACTAACATATAAGATATATGTGAGCTATCACATGAAGTATTGGAGGCATCAAGCATACCTTTGTCAGGTGTGCAACCACTCGATTGAACAGAGGACACAAACTGAGGCGGACAACTGCAGCTGGAGGAGTTACCTGAGAGCGAGCATAGGCCGAGGGGTCCGCAAGATAATGGCAAGTCACAACTACCTCTTGGTGCCACAAACACATTTGCTAGAGACGTTGAAGAGTTCACTGTTGCATAGCTATTTATCTTAAGTTGGCCATCTGAGCCCAATTGCATGATACGAAATGGAGATGCTGGCATTGGGATTTGGAAAACCACGTCTCCATTTGATGCAAGGAGGTAAATTCCCGAATCGTTGGTAGACATAAATGCAACCGGTGCATCTCGGTTCTTGATAACGCTTGTGTCATTTGAGAGACGCCAATAGCTGGAGCCCATCCAGTTAAGTATGGCATCAGTTGAAGTGACATCGAGCCTATAATCTCCTTGACTGAGATCTGAGTCAGAGGCAACAGATGAAGATAGATATGAACCTGTCGGGAGGAGTTGGCCCGAGATGAGTGCATCTGTTGGATGGTCAAAGGACTGCCAGAGCGTGTTGTTGGTCATGTTGAGCAGCACTAAGTTGCCCGTGTCAAGGAGACGTAACACAGAAACATTAGTTTTGAAGGGAGGGGTAGACCAGAGCACATCACCATTAGAATAACCGACCGTTAAACCTTGGGGTGTAAGGTCTACCCGGCTTTCCCGATCTGGCATGGAATCATTGCGGTTGGCGGTCCAAACTGCCGTCCCTGTTTGTATGTGCAGTACAGATAGGTAGTATCGTGACTGCTGCGTGCCAGGCTTATATATCTTGCCTTCAAAATTTCCGTTACGAGATCGAAGAAACGTGCCATCGGATTCGATATAGAGGAGGTTCGACAAACTAACCGTGGGGTACATGTATTCGATATTGACAGGGGCCTCGGCAGAGACGCCATGGAAACAGAAGAAGAGGAAAAGAAACATGAAGAGGATAGGCATGCATTGGTTACTGGTTTGTGAGCTCATGAAGGAGAAAGGCAGTTTCAATGGTTTGATAACTTACAAGGAAAGAGAGAGAGAGAGAGAGAGAGAGAGAGAGGGAGGGAGAGAGGGATGTTGGTTTGGTGGTTGGTTGAAGTAGAGAGGGTTTGACTTGGTGGTGTCTATCATTATTGGCTCCTGACATTACTGGTATCTATCTATCTATCTATATGCAAATTAAACGACGAGAATCAGGATCCCTCGTACTGGTCATCTCTGTGTGAATAGGTGTTGTGTGATAGGTAGCCACCATTGACTTATTAAGCTATGTACCATGAGTAATTAGGCCAACTAATCAGTATCCCTAGCTGGAAAAATACTTTGACCAATTTAATCATTTATGGCCCACTAATATGTCGATCGAGTTGACCAATTTTTGCAACGTTGAGCAAAATATATTAATCAGTAGACTACTAGAGTCCTATTATAATATAGAGAGCAGTTTTGTTATAATTGAGTGGCATGTATATTAATATATGTGGGATTTTTCAAACTGCATGATCCCATGGTAAAAAGGTTCTTTTTGACAACTTTTGTGTACAGTAGGTAAGAGACAGCACCTAATAGTTTATTAAGCTACACCATGATCTTGCCTATTATAAAATTTGATGCATGAGCATATAATCAGAAATTGGAATTCTTTACAAATTTTATTTACTAAAATAGATTAAGTGTGAATTCTGTATATTACTTTTTTTTATTTAAATAATATTTTTATTTAAATATAAATAAATCTGTACAATATTTAATTAAATTAAAAATTTATGCATCTGTACAAAATTAGAAAAGGATGTTGCTGCATATGAATAGCTGGAAATCACATGTCAAGGTAGAACGAGATCCTAATTCATATATGACTCTCGTTGGACAAATTAGTTGTTGACATGATTCTTTTATATGTTGCAAATTAGGATGATACAAATCGCTCCTTCAATTAAAACTTAACTTGAAATAAACATTCAACTTTTTGAGAAATATCTAATATATATTTTTGAGAAATATCATTTCAATTAAAAAAAAAATTAGAGATGTGTTCCTAATTATTTAAATAGAATGTATATTAAATTTGAGTCAATTTAAAATTTGATTGGTCATTTATCATATAACCATTAAAACTTTATTTTTAAAAGTTTTTAAATTATTTGAGGACTAAATATTTTTCAAATTGATCCAAATTTAATACACATCCTATCAAAATAACTGAGAATATATTTACATATTTTTTTTTAATTTGAATGATATTTTACAAAAACATGTGCCGTAATAATTGTATATATCATAAAAATTGAATATACACTAAAAATATCCAATAATTTTTAAATTCAAAAGATCGCCATCATTTATAATATAAGTTATACACTAGAAATATCCAATAATTTTTAAATTCAAAAGATGCCATCATTTATAATCTAAGTTTAAATCCTCTCTAAGTCTAATTCTCAAAACCCAACTCCCACTCATCATACATTTTTTTATTAAAGCAGGATAACCCTGCAGATTTTCATTTTTTTTTCCAAAAAATCCATTACAACAGCGATTAAAAGAAAAGCTCTAACATAATCCTACTAACCCAATAACTTAAATAACAAAATAAAATCCCAATTCCAAACTATAATTTCCTCCAGTTCTAAAATATCATCACCATTAATTATCAATGGCGGAGCAATAATCATCATAATGAGGTCATTTGATCCCACTTAAATTTATAAAATTACTTTACTAATTTAATAAATTAGTTAATTTCTTTTGCTTAATTTCTATAAAAATAGCATATTGATATCACTGAAAAAAAAAATTTCCCCTCTGCCACTGATCACTATACAATAACGAAAACCAGTATTTGATGAAGTGCACCTGACATGTATCGTGTTCTATTGTACTTACTTTTGTTCGAGACTTGATCATGTCAAAATTTCCTATATTGTGTACCATATTTCTTAAAATGACAGCACATTGTGTACAGCACACACACAAAATAATATGCCATGTCGTATCAAACAATCATGTTTGACATACCGTGTCGTGGTATGTTGTGTCGTATTTTAAATCCATAACTAGCTTTCCTAAACCTACCCCTTATTTTCATAAAAAGCATGTAGCTTTCATAGCCCGTCCAATTTGACTACGCATGCAATATATATATATAAGTTGATAATTATGTCATCTTTAACCAATTGTCTTAGTAATATATGTTTTTTGTTGACCGTTGAAACAAACTTTAAGTAGGTATTATAATTAATTTGGTGATGTCGCAATTATGCCAGGTCAAATATTCAAAATGGTAACTAGGCAAATAATTAAGAAAACTAGAAAACTATCAGCAAAATGTTGTATTAATTTGGTGGAGACTTCATTTTTTTTGTTGTTGGTAGTACAAATACGCATGCAAACATACACCTGAAAGATAGGTAAATAATTAATCTCTAATTAAATTAATTTTTGCAGATTACCTAATCATAGAAAACAACAATATTGTTAGTAAATCATGTTGTTCTAATAGAGTAAATTTCATGGTGGTCACTCAACATTAACATATATATTCATTTCTTATCACACGAGTTTTTTTTCTTATTTGGGTCATTCTATTTTGAATTTTTATATTAATTGAGTTTATATTGAATTCAAATTACACGTAGAATGTAATCTAATACAACTCAAAATCAATTCAACTCTATATATTTATGCCAAAGAGGAAGATGCTAATATTTTTGTTTGTACTAATGCTTTGTTGATAGGATTCCTAGCACAAGCCCATTCTCCACCTCCTAGGCTTTTTTGGGCAGTGTATGGGCTTTTCTGCTCAAAGCTTTACCATATAATACTGAAATAATTTTTTGAAAGTTTTTGGTTATTAATGTTTGTTCGCTTCTTAACTCGTAGTTTTTCAGGTGATGTACAGATATCGATATCGTCATTGATATTAATTTTATTATTTAAATTAAATAAATTATTATTTATGTTAATGACTTTATTATGTAATTTATTTTGTATAGTATTTTTATTATTCAATTTAAGTGAGTTATTATTCATAATAGTGATATTTGAGTTTAATTAAAAAATACTATATAAAATAAGTTGTATAAAAAAAATCGTTAACATGTATAATTACTCATTTTAACATGAATAATAAAATCAATATCAATAATGGAATCAACAATAGTATTTCCCAAATATTTTCCTTTCTTAATTTACAAAAAACAGCTCCAGCTAATAGATCTTCAACTATGCCAAGATATTATCATTAGTTATCTTCCTTTAAGATTTTTTTTTTCAAGCTTTTAGGTTGGGACAATTATTAAACAAACCTTTATAATCCTAATATGATTTTCCTTATCAAACAAATATATATATAAAACACTGATTATAAATCTCCGAATAAAACAGAAAAGAAAAAAAATGGAAAACCACACCAAATTTATGCCAATACAAATAGAAGGCTTACTATAATAAACCTAAAATAATTATTAAGGGAAAAAAAAAGGATAATAGAGGAGTGAAGAGCTACCACTTTGCCTTCAGCTTCAAACCTCTCTGTAAGGAAGTTTAGGCGCCACCCTTGAAATGCAATTGAATTCTCTGCATCTCACTCTTTCAAGAGGTGCAAATGTAGCACAGAAAAAGAAAACAGATTCTGAATTATTATTACCACCAAAGACTTAAATAGATGAAGAAACTGAACTAACAAAATAACTCTCTCTCTCTCTCTCTCTCTCTCTCTCTCTCTCTCTAACTTCCGGTCTCTATCTCGGCCCAGATAACTGCGGCACTGACATGAAAGAAGGTCAGCCGCTATTTGTGACATCGGAGGTCATATGTGATGCACCAATCACCTTATCATCAACTCTTCCTCGACATCAAATGTCGCACCGCTAGTTGAAGCACCGACAACTCCCCGGCCATACAGCCTCAAAAACCCTAGTGACTCAACTCTTGGTTCCCAAACCTTTATGGTTCCCTCTAGCATTGTGACGACGGAAGTCATGCTTGGCCGAAGGGGAGGTTCTTCATGTAAACAACACAATGCAGTTTTGACCACAGTTTCAATTTCGCCATGAACAAATTTCCCCTCTAACCTCGGGCAGCCAGATCCAGATAACTCCTTTTCTCGTGCATATGTAACACAACCAACGGGAAGCACTCGGGTCCCTTATTAGATGGCCCACCAGTTGTTACTGACCATTTTGATTCACTGTCATTCATGTGTTCGTTTCTGTTCTTCCTTCCTCGTACCAGCTCAAGCAACACCATGCCAAAACTATACACGTCGGTGCGGTCTGAGATTGCTGTGTTTGCTATCCACTCTGGAGCTAGGTACCCACGAGTCCCACGCATTGTGGTGAATAAACCGGATTGCTCTGTTGTCAGTAGCTTGGCTAGACCAAAATCTGCTATCTTGAGCTGACCCTCATCATCTAGTAAAATATTCTGTCTTTATGTCACAGTGCAAAATTTTAGGTTGGCATCCGGAGTGCAAATATGCGAGCCCATGAGCCACACCGATTGCTATGTTCATTCTTTCACCCCAATCTAGTGTTTTTCCAGTCGGCCTGAATAGCAAACGGTCAAGTGATCCATGATTCATGTACTTGTATACCAATAGCCGGTTTGAGCCCAGGGCACAATAGCCACATAGGCATACCAGGTTGACATGATGGATATTCCCAATAACAGCAATCTCTGTACAGAATTCCTTTCTCCCATGCAAACCCGCTCTTTCTATCTTCTTAACAGCCACTCGGCTATTGTCGAATAATTCACCTTTGTAGACTGAGCCAAACCTGCCAGAGCCAATCTTCGTCAGGAAATTTCTTGTTATTTCTTTTAGTTGTTCAAAAGTGAATCTGGTGGGGAGACCAGGTATTAGTACCTCATCCATATCATCCCCATTTTCTGATAAAAGATAATCAGAATCAGATATTTGTCTTGAAGGTGCGCCATTGAGCTTGTCATTTGACATGGCCAATCACATTTCCATGTTTTTCTTTTTATACCTACACATGATAGAAGCCAACCCAACTATTATAACCAGAAAATTGCAGCAATAGACGGCACCAGTATGGCTACAAGGTTTCCGGAAGATGATTTGTTCTGTGAATTTGATCCCTGGGTCTTGAGATATGCCATGGCACTTGCTGAATCACTTGTGTTTGCATTGGTGAGCAAGCCAAGCGGGTGTTGTAAAAGAAAGCAGGACAAGGACGGAGCGTCAAACAAATGTCCTGAGCAAGAGCAATTACTCGAGCAAAGTTCGCGACAAGAGGATATGTTTCTGCATGAATCTGTGGGTTTCCTATATTTGTTCGCAAAGTACGTAAGCCCTATCCCGACAAACATGTATGGAATTTTTGATCTATCACAAGAAGTATTTGTGGCTAAAGAGATATTGCTGCCTGGCATGCATCCGCTGGGTTGAGTAGTTGATGATACGAATTGTGGCGGACAAATACAGCTGGACGAGTTTTGGTGGAGTGAGCAAAGACCAAGTGATCCACATGCTAATGGCAATTCGAAACTACTGCTTGGTGCAATAAACACATGGTTTAGAGGGGTTGAAGAGCTTGTTGTTGGGTAGCTCGTTATTTTAAATTGGCCATCTGAGCGCAATTGCACAATTCGAAATGGGGCTGTTGGGAGGGTGGCTCGAAAAACCAAATGTCCCTTTGATTCTACAAGATAAAATCCTGAGTCATTGGTGGTCATGTGTGCAACCGGAGCATCCAGATCCTTGGTGGAGTTTGTCATTGGATAGGCGCCAGTAGGTGTTGTTTGACCAGTTCAGCAAGGCATCGGCCGAAGTGACATCGAGCTGGTAATCTCCTTGACTGAGATCTGGTCCAGAGACAGAAGAAGAGAGATTTGAACCGGCTGGGAGGACCTGGTTAGACACGAGTGTATCTGACGGGTAGTGAAATGACTCCCAGAGTGAGAAGTTGCTCCCATCAAGCAGCATTAAATTGCCCGTTTCAAGGAGACGCAATGCTGAAACAGGGGCTTTAGGGGAGGGGGGGGGGGGGTTAGACCAGAGCACAGTGCCATTGGATAGGTTGACTGACAGACCTTTGGGTGTTAGGTTTACGGTGCTTGACCGGTCTGGCATAGGCGTGTTGTGATTGGCGGTCCAAATCTGCGTCTTTGAAGGCGCATGCAGTATAGATAAGTAGTACCTGGACTCTTGTGCACCGGTGTTGTATACAAAGCTTGGAAGTCTCCATTGTGAGATGTCAGAAACATGCCTTCTGAGTCGATGTAAATGAGGCTTGATATGCTGACGGGTGGATACATGTATTCGGCGGCAACATCTTTGCTGGCTGAGGTGCCGTGGAGGTCGACGAAAAGAAGTCAAACGAAGAGGTAGAGAAAAGGCAGCATTGGTGTGACAAGGATGTGAGCCCATTTTGGAAAGGGAGTTTGAAGATGTACATGGATGGTGGTGAAGGGAATGTTTATTGGCGGATGATTTTGGTTAACAGTTGACTTCAGTAGAGATCACTATTGGTTCTTCATTGATTTATTTTTGTTCTCTCTTTTTCTTTTTCAATTGGATATAATAGAAATGCTTTTCTTAATGAGGAATTTAGTTGTTTCAAATGCTTTAATTATTGAACTAATTAATGAGTTGAGAGTATTAGTATGTAGACTTTTTTTTGTTTTGTAAGATGTACGCAACTTATTCATTTTGCCAAGCCAAGACTAACTATATTTATTGCTAATTCAGGTTTAATGCTCTAGATTAACCTTTAAACCAATTACAAGTTTCTGGCCCACAAATTTTATGTCCTTTTCTCATTCATAGAAACCACATGTTTCAGAAAAATATTTAAACGTAATCTGGGTACAGGCCACTGAGACTAGTATTATTACAGAGATAATCACAGTGAAGCCTCATTAGATATATAGAGAAAGTAACCATATTATAGTTGCCCTAATGGAATTGGTAATTTCCCAATTGAATGAAGATCCATGTTTACTGGTAAATTCTCTTGAATTGGAACTTTACCAAAGCTGTTGAAGTCTGTGTTGATTCCGTTCGTCACTGCTAGAATGCAAGAGAATCAGTTATTTGTTTTAGAAAGATTTGAATGCTCCATTAAGTTCAATGTTTCATGAAATTTTCATGTTCAACCCGTCCAATTGTAGGTACGTAGTCGCGCCTGAATAATTTGGAGCAACTAAAAAAAAACAATTATGATATCTCCAACTAGTCCTGTTAGTTGCTAACATGACTTCTGACAAAAAAACAATCCTCTCGGCACGATTCACTGTCCAATCTGATAATCACTTGAAATTTAATCAATCACATTTGTGCCAGAGATGAGCATAAGAGCATTTTGGGCCGACTTCTTCATTAATTTAAACAATCTTCCCTAGAGAATCATTCATGGTTGTCTGATCTAATAATCACTTTCAATTAAATCAATCACATTTGTAGCCAAACAAGAACAGGTGATAAATAAATCACTTGGCTATTTAATGAATCAAATTGAATACTGCTCAACAAGAGCAGGAGAGCATTTCGAGCCGAATTCATTGGATGTTTTATTTGTTTATTTTGATTGGGCACGTAGCAACAACTTTTAAATATTGATACTTAAATACTTGTTTAATTATTTGGGGGGTATGACAGGGAGCTCATTGCTAATTTGCTGATTCATGTGTAGTAGGAGCTTGCTACTGGTAAAGCTCTACTAAATTCTGAAGGCCAATGTTGTTTCTAGCATATAATTAATAAGGTAAGACTTTTACCATTATTAGAAATAGCCATAGTGAGGCATTTGAAAAAAAAAATACCGGAGTTAACGGGAGCTCTTATAACAAAAAAAGAAAAGAAACAATCATAGTGAAACATCATTACAAAGAGCTAATTATTTCAAGTGGTGATAGGTCTTATTTCTCTATATAGAGACATAAATTCAAGTTCCATAAAAATATTTAAAAATAAATAAATATCGGGACCAACGAGAGTCCTTATTTCAAAAAAAAAAAAAAGCTAATTATTTCTTGATCTGAATCAATCCTTTTCCATCATGATAAATAAAAGAAAAGAAAGAGGTGAAGAAAACTGGGCCGGGGGAAAGAAAAAGAAAGAAAATAGCACAAAAAAATGGGCCGGAAATATTGCTGGGCAGAAAGGAAGGAAAAAGTTCTGGTAGGCCTTGGATTGAAATAATTAAATTTTGAGGATTAAGTTTGTGAATTCACATAAATTTGAGGATCAGGATTTTGATTCTTTATAAAATTTGAAAATTAAAATTGTTCAATTGACCAATTGTATATTTTGTTTTCACATTTTGACTTGGTGCTTGACTCTAAATCGGATGAGAGAAGGAACTGGTATTAATTGGAGCAATGTGGCAGGTACATCAGTATTCCACATCACTTGGTACAGTAATTTCATTTTGTTTTAATTATATATGTATATTGTAATAATTTTGACGCTGAATAAGTACTTTTTTAAAATAAAACTTGTATTATTTAAATGATATTTATATGTAAGAATTATTTCATTATGACTCCCATAATTATAATTTCATACTTTGAATATGATAATTATATTAATATAAAAATTAAGAGTTTTGCTAATATGCTATCGTTAGCGTTTCGGCCGAAATGCTAATGATTTAAATTTGAAGTTCTCGTGTTTGAAATTTCGATTCAAGTAGCTTAATAAATTTTTCATATTAAAATCTTATAGAATACCAAAATTTTCCACTTTTAGAATTTTTTAACTTTTGTTTTAATTTTCAAAAATAACCTTAATTGGCATACAAGTATTTTTTTTTTGAGCCAAATAAGACCATCTTTGAAAATTAAAAAAAAATAGTTAAAAAATTTTAAAAATGGTAAATTTTAGATTCTACAAGAGTTTGAAACGAAGAATTTATTGAGATACTTAAATCAAAATTTTGAACACTAAACTTAAAATTTGAATCGTTAGTGTTTCGACCGAAATGCTAACGGTAACACATTAGCAAAACTCAAAAATTAAATATAATATTTGACCTTCATTTAAAAATTTTCTAACTTCATGCATCCACATGCTAATTAATCCAAGCACGGAGCCATTCACCAATTAATTCAATGGAAAATTGTAACATTTGACAAAGAGAATTCCTCTGAGAGGCGTTGAATGATGATGTTACTTTCATGGTTAGATTGTGTAACTTGTATTCTTTGTTTTGAATGAATGTATCCTACAATAATTTTAAATTAAAAAAATCAACTATACTTTAGTTACAAGTTTACAAAAACCCTCCAATTTTAGAGAATCATTGAACAGACCCTGCATTTATTTTATTTTATTTTTTTCATTTCTACTTTATTGCTTGCAAAATGGAGCCAGGGAATGCTTAAGCTAGAAAAGTTCATAACATATGTTAGAATGTAAAACATACAAAACCTCTATAATAATTTCATACAATTGGAGTTGGAGAGGAGCCGGATTCTCATCATTTCCCTATTTCTTTTCTAAGTAGGAAAAACAAAAGACAAAAGAATAAAAAGAAACCTCTAGATTATGATCCCACCTTACCGATCAAAATTTTTTTAAATAGTATTATATTTTATGGGTTCATTGACAGATTGGCTATTAATCGGCCCCTTTTTTATTCATGATACTTATATTAATTCGAGTCTAATTCACAAAAATAATGAACAAATCTATTCAAATTCAAGTATTATCGCTATATTTTTTTTCTCCTCGACTTAAACAATACAATCACCAATTCATAGCTTTATTTCGCTATTGCTTCTCTTAGCACAGTGAATTAAAGCTCTTTTGATACAATTTTTTGCCCTTAAATTATGTATTTGATTATTTTATTTCAAACTCTGTTGCTTAAATGCTCATGATTTGTGTCAATTACAATATTAGTGTGATAATATCAATCATTCTCGCACCGGGCTTTTGCTAATATAATTAATTAGATTGCATTTTACTATAACTATTGATCGCCCTTTTAATTTTGGTTCAAACTATGCTACTAGACGCAAAAACTTTGCTCCATCTTTTTTTTATTCATTAATTCTAGCCCATTGAAACTCCTAAGTGAAACATTACTTCGAGTTCTCTTAATTAATTGTTATTCATTTTCGCATAATTTTTACTTAACAAGAAGAAAAATTTTAAGCTACTAGAATGAGTAATGATCTCAAAAAAATAATTTAAGATAACAATTACCATTCTTTGAGTTTTTTTTCCCAATTTTGCTATGTTAGAAATTTAGATCTAACATAATATCTATATTCGGAATTGATATCCCAATATTTTTTTTATTAAAAGTGTGTTGTAGAGATTCTAATTAATTAAACAAAAAAATCAAACTTAAATTTGGTTTTAATTGCCGAGACAATAATGACATAATAATAAATACTGCCTACCCAATTTAATAATTTATAGAACTTTGACTTCCAATTCACTGTTGCATGAGTGCTCCTTTTCACTCTTTGAATTTATTTATGTCCTTTGCATTTAAATCCGAACAAGCGCCATCTAGAAGGTCACACATTTGTGATTGTCAATCTCAATACATAAACACAAAATTGAACAAAATAAGATTCATCAATAACTGTGGTGAAATCTCAATACATGGCAACAAATTATCTGAATTGAAATCTTTATATAAGAAAAAACATTGTACAAAGCCACAACCAAAGAACTGTCGTCATAAACCTAGACTTCTGCAATTATCTTACCTAACCCTTCCAGAATTGAACAATGATGTACCCATGAAGTCGTTGAATGTCATTGTTATGATATTCAAGTTTTGTTTTCGACCATGTGGAAAGGATTCAAATTGAATACAAAAATCAGTGCTAGTAATTTATTAGAGCGGACAATTCTCGCGTAAGTAGTGATATAATTAAAGTCCCTTGCATTGCCCCTTTCAGTATAAGATGCGCTGTATTTGTACTCTTTTTTATTTTTTGAGAGATGAAACCTATTGAATAATCATTAAAAGAGATAACGGGCTGCCCGTTGAAAAATCTTTCTTTTGTTCAATAAGCTCCCTAAGCTGAACCAACGAGCAGTACATGACCTCCCAGATGTCCACCAGTTTTTACCACAAAAAGAACAGTTAAAAAATCCGAAATAAATAATTAGAAAATTTTAAAAATAGAAAATTTCGGTATTTTATAAGATTTTAATATGAAGAATTTATTGAGCAACTAAGATTTTTCATTTGAGATCGATTCGATAAGTTTTTTAGTTAGGAGCACTGTAGTTTTACTCAAGTCATTAATATATATAATAATTATTTTAACGTATATAATAAAACTCATATTGACGATGAAATCAATAACAATATCTGTATATATCTGTATATATCAACTTTCAGTTAAGAATCAGTTCTGGTACCCGTGTTGTTGTGAAGTCTTACTATACCCAGATAGTAATTGATCAGTTCTGAATTCTGAATTCTGATAGATTTAGTAAACATAAGACCTTCTTTCTCTTATTCAAACGCGGCACCGGAACATTTATGATCGATCACAACCTACATAGACTTATAAGGGAAGATTGTAATATTTGAAAGTTGAACATCATCTTTTTCTACAGATTGTGATGTCGTATACATGATATGACAAGGATTGGGATTCATTGCCTAGTATGACCCGTAGCTAGCTAGCTAGTTACCAGTCACAGAACAAACCAACCAAACAAATTTTCATTCTTCCATTTATACGCAATAGCCAGCCCTCTCATTTTCCCATACTAAGTTTAATACATTTTGAACTTCCAAAACATTAAATATATCAGTATCATTTCGGACACTATGGAGGTAGAAAGAGTGCAAGCTATAGCATCTCTGAGCAATAACCTCGGCACGATCCCGCCAGAGTTCATCCGGTCAGAGCATGAGCAACCCGGCATAACGACCTTTCATGGACCGGTACCGGAGTTACCGGTTATCGACATGGCCAACCCAGACGAGGACCAGGTTATCCGCGAAATTGTCGAAGCATCATCGGAGTGGGGAATTTTTCAGTTGGTGAACCACGGCATTCCGGCAGAGGTGGTGAATGAGTTGCAGAGGGTCGGGAAGGAGTTCTTTGAGCTGCCACAGGAGGAGAAGGAGAGGATTGCAAAGAAACCGGGGATGAAAGAGGGATATGGAACGAAGCTGCACAGGGAACCGGAAGGAAAGAAGACATGGGTCGATTTTCTGTATCATAACATCTGGCCCCAGCAGACTCTTGACTACAACATCTGGCCGCAAAGCCCACCGGACTATAGGTTCGATTATGATATTTTAATTTTACTAATACCCATAACTTAGTTTTCTTGAAAGTGTGGATACACTTGGCCGTGCATATACACTTACATAATGCAAAATCTGTTTCTTTTTATTAATTGATATTGCGTATCTATACCAAGAGCTGAGCCAGGACCTATTACGTAAGAAAATTTTAGACTGAAGCCTAATCTTATAAGAAGAATTATTGTTTATTGGAATTAGCATATTGTTGTAGTTCTGTCAAAGAAAGCATAGAAATTTGGCATGTTTTTATAAAAATATTAATTACATAGATTCAAAAAAAGTACATTTTTTTCTGTTATAACAGAAAAGCAAATGAGGAGTACAGCAAGTACCTGGCCCCGTTGGTGGATCGACTCTTCGAGCACCTCTCAACGGGACTAGGTTTAGAGAAGAATGTTCTGAAGGAAGCTTCAGGCGGAGACGACCTATTGTTTCTTCTAAAGATCAACTACTATCCTCCATGCCCTCGCCCCGATCTCGCCCTAGGGGTGGCCCCACACACCGACATGTCAACACTCACCCTTCTGGTACCGAATGAAGTTCAAGGGTTACAGGTCATCAAGGACAACCACTGGGTCGATGCGAAGTACATTCCCAACGCAATCATTGTGCACGTCGGTGACCAGTTTGAGGTACTAATCATTTAATTACATCAGTAACAGTTCTTAATTTTCACAAACTTGTTAATTGATTTGTAGCTTTTTACTTAATTACTATATATTATTTTTCTGACAGATATTGAGCAATGGAAAGTACAAGAGCGTGTGGCACAGGAGCACGGTGAACAAAGACCAGACCCGCATGTCGTGGCCGGTGTTTTGTGAGCCACCGCAAGACCTCGTTATCGGGCCGCTGCCTCAGCTTGTCAGTGACGAAAATCCAGCCAAGTTCAAACCCAAGAAGTACAAGGACTATGAGTACTGCAAGCTCAACAAGCTTCCTCAATAATTAATTTCAACTTAATAGTTTATAATTAATAAATCCCTGGAGGGGGTGCTTGATGGTATAATTTGATAAAATTAAATAAGAAGTGGAAGGTTTGCCTTCTCTCATCCTTGAGTTGTAACCTTTACAAAATAGCCGCCTCTAATTTGTTGTCTCTTGTGACCTTTTGTTGGATGTCAAAATAAAAATATGTGATACAATTTTTTATTTAGTTCATGAGTCATTTTGTCAGATAATTTTAAATTACAAAAGATTTAATAACAAGCGATAAAATTAGAGGTGTCAACTTTTTATCCAACCCGATCTGATCCAAAATAATCCGAGAAAAAATGAATCGGATATGAATATAGTATTTTTGACCCATTTTGAATCAAATCAGGTCGACCCATTTATTTTTTTATTAATTTTGAAATTTTACATTAATTGTGACTTATTTATATATTAGTTAAGATTAATTAAATATTAATTCATATTAAGTTCCATAAAATATAAAAAATAATTATTAATTTTTTAATTAATTTATTCGGGTCGCTTCATGACTTGTTTGAGTTAGGTATAGATTAAAAATTTTTAATCTGAATCAAATCGGATCAGATCGAAAAAAATAATAAAATAATATTGATCTGATCCGACTCATTGACATCCATTACTACTGGTACATCCAAAACTCCAAGTAAACAAAACAATCACAGTTCAAGCAACTAGGCACCAACCATTAACTCTGAATTATCCATTAATTAGATCTTCATCATTACTCTTTTCTTTCTCTCTCCTCAAATTTGACTACCTCATGCATGTCTATTTGCCTGTCCTAGAATATATTAGTGATAAAACATAAAGAGATAAAGAGTATACTGAACTAGTTTGACCCCTAATAAAATTTTGTTACTTTGTTTTCCACCAAAGAAAAGCTCCTATAAGAGAAACTAACTATTCTCTTTTATTGGCTGGAAATGCCACACAAGTCCCACAACATATCTATAGTACCAACTTTTACTGAAATAAAATACCCCATAAAAATATGAGTATAAAAAATATGCCAAAAATATTTAGTACAAGGACACTGTAAAAAAAAATGTTCCACATTAAAAACCCCACTGCTCTATTTATGACTGAGCCGTCAAATCTATTTTTGGCTTATCTTTTTTCTGTTTTGTCAAATTATGACTATGTAGCTCTTAAAGACAACTTTAACTAAATATGAAAATTTTTCTTTTTTCTATTTTTCTTGCGCCACCTCACTGCTCTTTTTTCTCCTAAAAGTAGGCGATGAATTTAAAAAGGATTTCTATATTACCAGAAAATTGCAAAATTCTTTTGTTGTCTGCATAAGACTGGTTACATTACAACATCTACCTATTAAATTTGATTACATTATGACCCTGATCTTTTTATCAAAAATAATAAAAGAATGATAATTGCATCTTTCATATATTTTTTTAAAAAAATTTATATATAATAACAAAAATATTTATACTTTATATTACTAGAATTAAAATTTATAAAAACTATATTTTTATTTTGCAGCAAAGTTTTTGATTTGAATTTTTCTATAATTATTTAGAAAAGAAAAAACTGAAAAACACCTTTTATGTTAATTATAAATACTTATAAATTCAGATATAAATGCATTATATATTTAGTATAAATATTTTTAATGTGCAGATAAATATAAATAGTGCAAAATATGACGTGGAAGAATAATTTATCAAAATAATAATGATGATGATGATGCATTACAACGCCGCATCTATGAATCTTTTGATAATTTTTTTTCCGTTTATATTTAACTAGCATCCTGAATGTACACCTTTTTAATTTTTTTTAGGACATATTTCCTCAAAATGAATTTAAAACATAACAGGGTCTTTATGTTAATTCCGATGGCAAAATGTGAGAATTCATAATTCCCAAGAGCCCCTTGTATATATATATATTTCCGAACTTCTCCATCCCCTTAATCAGCATATATATATTTATCAAACACCTTTTGTCTTCAACAACAAAAGATTAATATCCTTTAATTTGTGAAATTCCAAAACCATTGAGGTAGACAGCGTGCAAAACATAGCATCCATGAGCAAGGAGGCCAACACAATCCCATCAGATTTCATCCGACCCATCGATGAGCAACCCGGTGCAACTACATTTCGCGAACCAGTACCGGAGATACCAGTGATTGATTTTGCCAACACGAATCACAACCAAATCATCGATGAGATCGTCAAAGCGAGTCAAGAATGGGGCATATTTCAGGTAGTGAACCACCGGATTACTCCTGAGAAGATACGGGAGCTGCAGAGGGTCGGTAAGGAGTTCTTTGAGATGCCGCAAGAAGAGAAAGAGAAGGTTGCGATGGTACCGGGGCGACTCGAAGGGTACAGTTCGAAGATGACGAACAAAGAACAAAGCACGAAGAATTGGGTTGATTTTTTGTTCCATAACATATGGCCACCGTCGCAGATTAACCACGCCTTCTGGCCGGAGAATCCACCCGACTACAGGTTTGATCTCTCTCTCTCTTTCTCTCTGTTTCTCTCTGTGCCATCTTCATTGGATGTACATGAAATATACTGAGGCAATTTTATAATTAATCAGCAATTTTATATTAGAAATATTTAAGTTTAACCCATGGATAGATCTTAGATGCTACGTAAATTTAATTTTTCTTCCCTGCGTAGAGCGTGGAATCGTGCTGAAAATTTAAAATTGGAAAATGGATTTTAATTTTTCTTTTTGCCAGAAAATTTTTGCTGTCAGTTAATTAATCTGTCAATGGCCCAGCATCACTTGCGCAAATTTTGTTTTTTAGAAAACTTCAGAATAATTGAGCTATATACTAATTTTATAAAATAATGTGCAAACAGAGTTGGTACACATATAATATAAGAGAACTTATTGTTATCACTTGCATTCCATAATCTAGTCGTTAATAATGAGTGTTGTGGTCTAAAATAATATAGTCTGATATATGTTACGGTCCGTAACACTGTAGTTTGATGTGTTTATCTCATATATAAATATATTTGAATATTAGAATAAATATTTTTATCTTATATATAAATACATTTGAATGTTAGTGTAAACACATTTGAATAATAATATAAATATATTGAACCGTTAGTATAAACACTTTGAATGTTAGTATAAATATGTCTGAATATTAATATAAATACTTTTATATTATATATATATATATATGAAATGAGAGCACAAAGTCTTGGAAAATTTGAACATTATGTCTCTATTTTATAGAATCTACGCTCAGAATTTTATGGGGTGTAAAATTAGAATATAAAATTGATGTACAATTATCACATCTCTTACGAGACACTTGTAACAAAAAATATAGGAGTCTTTTTCAAATATTTCGTACGATGATTAAGTAATAGATCATTAGCAAGCATGCTTCTTTAAAATATTTTGGTACAATAATTAAGGACGGGACAGATGCCGTGCTAATTAATTAATTAATCATGCCGATAAACTATAATGCAAGCCTCATGAATTAATGCGTAGAAAGTGAACACAACATTTGGCAAATTTGGTACCATGGAAGTTTTGTGTCAAATGAAAGTTATGAAACGGATACGAATTGGAATGTGATTGGTCAAGTTGTCATAATATGGTAACTTTATGATGTCACCATTAATTTGAATATGTAGTTAATTATATATATTCTCCTAAAGACTAGTTGACATTTATTTTATGCCTACAATGATGCAACCGCATACTAATTATAGAATTTTGGTGGCTCACCAATAAGTGATGGTGTAAATCAGCACTTTAAACCACATGTTGCATGTGTATTTAAGAAAATACGAGTAAGTTGGCGTGAGTTTAAGTTCATCAATATTTTTTATGAGATTAACTTGAAAATTTTGCGAAACGATTCTAAATGATAAATTCAAATTGCTCAATAAATTTTTCGTATCAAAATCTTATAAGATACTGAAAATTTTCATTTTTAAAATTTTCTAACTATTTTTTTCATATTTTTTTTTTAATATGATCTTAAAATAATGAATATTTTAATATTAGAATAGGTGTCATTTAAAAGAAATCTGAAATAAATACTTAAAAAACTCTAAAAATAGAAAAATTTTGTATCCTACATATTTTAATATAAAGAATTTATGAGCAAATTGTATTTGTCGTTTGAAGTCGATTTGATAGATTTTTGAGTTAAATTCACCAAATCCATTGGTGAGCTTAAGCTCACCCTAGCTTTACTAAAAAAACACACATTGTTTATTTTTAAAAGAAGTGATAACTACACCCTTATCTATACCTCTTATTTGCACCTCTGATATTTAAAGTTATTTAACATAATTTGTAACTTAAATTTTAAACCGTATATTTTTTAAAAGTATTTATATTTAACATTAAGTACAGATAAGAAACGCAAAATTTAGGTTGTAAGAATAATTTTTCTATTTTTAATTCCATGAAAAACAAGGAAATAATAAGTCTGCATATTTTCACAACCAAACTTTTTAACTTATTTTGGGGATGTCAAAGTTGCAAGAGCATCTTCATTCCATTTGCAAAGGTACAAAGGAATTGAAAATGCTGACATGACACTTGTAATTTCAATTACAATAAAGCATTTGATAATTTAACAAAATTATTAAATTAATATTTTTCCTGAAAATCTCTATTTCTAAAATTTTTAAAAAAAATTGTTTTATTCATCAATTTAGAAAATTTTAATATTTTTGTCACATCAATGAAAATGAAATTGCAGGAATCGAAACAACCTAAGATTATTGTAAAAAAAAATTTACTAAATTATTGAGGCAGAAATAAATTTAATTTTTTCCAATTATAAGTATTAAGATGTTTTAATAAATTATGTATAGTGGATTTCACAATTTATTTCCTTCTTTTTACAGGGAGCTTTTATGGGCCTTTATAATTACAGTTGAGCTTTTCTCATTGTTTTCTAACATGATGATTTCTTGCTCGTCAAAATATATATGTTAATAATAAATAAATAAATAAATAGTAAAGACAAACAAAAAATAAGAAATAAACAAAACAGGTTGTTTTATACAAAAAAAAATATTAACATCATGTTTGTAAGAAACATGACTATTCCATATCAGATAATAAAGTTAAGAGGTATTCGATTTGTTTTATAAATGCAGGACTGCAAATGAGGAGTACACAAAATACTTGGTTCCATTGGTAGATCAGCTTTTAGAGTATCTCTCATTAGGTCTTGGATTGGATGGAAATGTTTTGAAGGCGGCTTCAGGCGGAGACGACCTGAGATTTCTGCTCAAAATCAACTACTATCCACCGTGCCCCTGTCCCGACCTAGCTCTAGGTGTGCCCGCTCACACGGACATGTCAATGATCACACTTCTGGTACCAAATGAGGTTCCAGGGTTGCAAGTTTTTAAGGATGACCATTGGTTGAATGCAAGGTACATTCCGAATGCAATAATCGTACATATCGGCGACCAGATTGAGGTAGTAGAATTTCAAATTATTGTTCGTATGATTCTCAATATATTTTTTAATTAGTTGTATATTTGTCCCAATTAGCTTGTACATTTGTCCCAATTAGCATGGTAAAAAGTTGCCCAGATTTTCTTACTGGTAAAATGTACCTATAAGAATATTGTACTTGGAAAGAGAACTAATTAAAATATTTGATTTCTTTCTAATTTTCTCCTCTGTTTTTGTTGACTGTTTGTCTCAAAAGCTAAACTGAATCAATTCTATTATGTTCCTTAAACTACATGTATTGACATTTGATAGATTTTAAGCAATGGAAAATACAAGAGCGTGCTGCACCGTAGTACAGTAACAAAAGACGAGACACGCATGTCATGGCCAGTGTTTTGTGAGCCGCCAGAAGACTTGGTAGTCGGGCCACTGCCGCAATTCGTCAGTGATGAGAAGCCAGCCAAGTTCAAGGCCAAAAAGTACAAGGATTATCAGTACTGCAAGCTTAACAAGATTCCCCAGTAAATATATACATCTTCCAATTAAGGGCCATTAATTTGTTGCTTCAATGCTATGTTTAATAAATTCAGTAGGGAAAATTTGTATGAGTTAGAAAATGGGAGGTGAGAGTCAATTGGTACACATAGAACAGGTCTATATATATAGTACAGTATTGGTTTTACTGGTATGAATGGTTTGTTAAGCAGTTTTTAAGATTATTCTGGTATAATTGGTTTGTATGAACTTGTACAGTACACAGCCAATGGTTTTTATTCAAGTTAATTGACAGAGGTCAGAGAATAACTAATCATGAATATCTGTTAAATATATATTGCACAGTTGATATTGTGACAGTCTCACTCAATTGCAATGGTAGATTCAACACATCCTTAGGCATTTCATCTTCATTACCTGTTTCTTTAATTTCGAGGGAAATAGCCCCTGTCTAACATGTAAGTAGAGCTAATGTCATATCTCCTAATTGTCTGAGTGTATGTATCTTCCTATTACTGAAACAAATATGATTGTTGTCAATCCATATGGTCCAGAATACTGCACAAACTTTGTTCTCTTCCTGATTTCTTTCTCTGCCTTGTTTCATACTTGCTTCAGGTTTTATTTTTATAGAGACTCATATATTCAAATTAGTCCCTGAGCTTTTACTTTTCAAACTAGTGTCTTTCTTCTAATCTCTTCCAATTAGTTTGAGCCCAAACCGGCCTATATATTGAGGAGAGAACCCAATAAAAATTTACAAAACAGGCTTCAATTTAAGTATATATCATAATAATCATTATCAATTCCTTCCCAGGATCAGCCCATAAAGATTTCAGGATGTGAAAAAAATGGTATTACAGCATTCTTCCAAATATTTACAACAAAGCTTGTGAAACTGGAAGTAATGTGAACAGAAAGAATTGCAGCCTCATTATTTTCTGGCATATACATGCAAAAAAAAGGAAGAAAAAAAGAAGCTGATACCAGTTTGTTAAGAGGCTATCAGACTAGGATCCTACTGCCTATGGTAATAGCCTCATATCATAACATGTTGTAACTATGTTAAAATTCATTGAGGTACTTTGTAATATTTTATTTGGGATTGCATTGATGGATGCAGGACCTCTGATATAAAATTGCAGAGGCGCCTGACACAAACAAAATGGTTCTCAAAAAAGAAAATTGAAATGGACAAATTATCTTATTACCAGTAACCAGCTCATACTATACAGAGTTCACAGAAGCAGGGGGTCTGGCAGCACCAACCACGGTAAATTAAACCACAATTCCAAGGTTTAAACTTTAAACATATTATCTAATTAATCAAAACAACATGAAATTCTGCATTAAACATCAAGAAGAATTAAAAGTCCTACTACACATCTATGCCGCCAGAGAAAAACGACCCGGTGCTCTGATTCGTCGTTCCGGCCACCTGTTCAAGGGCTTGCACTTGCCGTTTCAGGAACTTCACGTACTGTATCGCCTCTTCCAACATCGAAGCAGTGTCCATCTTCGTCCCACCCGGCACCATTCTCTGTAGTATCCTGATCCTTTCACTGATCCTCTCTCTCCTCAGCCGTGCCGCGACGCTTTGTGGCTCGGTCGATATCCTAACATTCCTCCTCCTCGGAGGCCTCACTTCCTCCGGGTCTATCCTGACTGGCTGCATCGCCGCAATCCTAAACACCATTTCTCTCATCTGATCTGTCGAGATGAAACATGGCTGCACGGGAGAGGCTATTAGGTCATTAAACGGTAACGTAACCAGGGTGGAAGGAGAGCTACAAAGACTAGGGGGTTCGGTACCAATACCGGTACCAGACTCCATTTCCAGAATTGTGTTGAGAAGATCAATTTGGTTTTCCTGATATGTATCTGGAAAGTCTAGGTATTCCATTTTTGAGTGAGACCAGAATCAGAATAATACTGATATCAAGATATCTTTTAGGGAACAGTTTATGTGGGCTTGCTGCTATTTCTGAGTGAAGGCATCAGAGAATTTTACATGTGAGTCCCTATTTATAGTCAAGAGAAAGCAGGAGTCTATGACTTGATGCGTACTTATTGAGTAACAATAGAAAATTATTGTATCCAATTTTGTGCTAATAATTGCAATTTTATACTAGTTCAGTTGGATCCCATCGAATATATGTGATTTTTCAGGTTCTTCAAGTTGGGTTAAGTTTTGCATCATCTGACTTAAATACCAGTTTTTAAATTTTTAGTTGGTTCAACCAGATCAGGTTTAATTAAGTCATCTAGTTTTGGATCATATTGTCTAAATTCTGTGTTATATCAGAATGGATCGAATAAGATCTAAGTCATAATTCAGACTTGAGTCGGACCAAATGAGTTCTTTGAATAATGTTGAGAGGAGTATATATCTTTGTCATTCCTTTTTCATTTTTTTTTTTTGGTGGGGACCTATTATGTTGATTGATTTTGGTGTGGATTTACTATACTATACAAATTGCGTCTAAGTAGAAAGCAAGAAACCCATCCAAGTCAAACTTGGCGAGCATTAATTGAGCTTTTCTACGGTATATTCTGGTATGTATACAGCCATTATATTATATGCTTGGTTCAAACGAATTTTTGAGATAAAAATGAGAGTTTAAGCCATCAAAATTTTAATTATTTATAAAAAAAATTTATCCGGATTTCGAATTTACGATCATTGAGAATATTATTTTTTTTATTAAGCTAAAAGCTGATTTTCTTTGTTCAAATTAATTAACGCAAACTTTTTTCTATTCTATTTCTACTCACATTCGGCCACAAAATGGTGTCTATATAAATGCCCATTTCTTTTGTTTTGAAAGGAAAAGCGACCAAAAGATTTGGGGGTACATAAAGAAAGATATTCTTGATATGATATTTTAAAAGGAGTAAAATTAAAGTGAGTTTTAACTCAAAAATCTATCGATTTAAATTTTTTATATTAAAATTTTGTGAGATACAAAACTTTTTTATTTTTAGAGTTTTTTAAGTATTTATTTCAGATTTTTTTTAAAATGATCTATTCTAATATTCATACATTCATTATTTTATTTAAAACCAGCTTAAAAATCTAAAAAAAATAGTTAGATAACTCTAAAAATGAAAATTTTCGATATCATATAAAATTTTAATATGAAAAATTTATTGAGCAATTTCGATTTATCATTTAAAATCATTTTAATAAATTTTTGAGTTAAACTCATCAATTTTATCGTTTGAGCTTAAGTCACCTCAGCTTTATTCTTTCTAAAAGATTTATTTATGTTTTTTTTCCCACATTTCAACTATCAGAAATAGCAGTGGACCTCATCCATTATAAAATTTTTTTTTCTATTCTAAAATATATAGCGATGAATCTTGAATCCGTACCATTTTGAAAAATTGACTATAATGGACCATATTTTATCAGAAACATGTTTTTAGTCTTGAGTTGTTTATGTTACTTTGTATCAATGATGGATGAGGAATGATTTTCAATTTTTATCTCAAATAATAACGCTTATAAATGATAATTTTAATATTTTTGACTAAAAGAATTCAAATTTAAATCAGTAAATACCCTCATATTATTTATTAAATGTCTTCATTATTAGGTGGGTCAAGATCGACTCATTTTTTTTATTTATGTAATGAATTTTAAAAATTATTTAGACCTACATTTTTTTTAATTATGTTATTAGGACTAGAATTGAAACCTTTGTTCAAATCACTAAGTCAAATTATTTATTTGCCTTAGATGAAATATTAATTATATTTATTATATTTCTAAATTTGATCATGTCGAGTCGAATCAGATCTTAAAATTTGATCATGTCGAGTCGAATCAGATCTTAAAATTTGATCATGTCGAGTCGAATCCGATCTTATCCGCTCAATAAAAATAACAAACCCGATTCGACTGATCCGACCCGATCCGACCGACCCGCTCAATAAAAATAACAAAATAATATTAATATTACTGACGCCACTGAATAACATGAACTTTTTGCAAAGATACTGGCTGTCAAAATTCCAACTTTTTTTTTTCTATCTTGGCAAATAGACCAAATTCCTTTTTAATCCGTCCGGAATTAATAATTGAGGAAGGAATTCATACGCAGGAATGATAAGAAATGATATCCTGAAGCAGAATAGGAGTTCAGATATCATGTGCTTATAAATGTGGCAAGGGGACCATTTCATGACATGTGAAGAAGAGACTAATTGCACTGACCGGGGCCCACCAAATCATCGCCCCCTACCAAGCGCCACGTGGCATCCTCAAATCTCTCGGGCCCACCCCTTTGATTGTTTATACACGAACAGCCTAGTCGCAGTTCTAAACCAGCTATAGCTTGTACGGATGGCAGTGTATTGGCCGTTGGTTTTGATTTTAATGCCACGCTCTGATTGCACGCACGAGGTGTGTGTAACTCTCTCTTATTTCATCGTTAAATTAGCGGTGGATTGCGTTTGGATTCCAATTTTAACTCAAAAAAGAAGCGAAACTCCCCCTGTCAAATGTCAACCATATGTACTTGTTGGTGCATATGGTTGCCTTTGCATCACGCTGCGTTACTGTATATGTTAATTTTTTAAAAGGAGTTGTGTCCTGTTGTTCCGTGAAGCATAAAAAATTAGCATTTTCCGCTTTCAATTTTATATATCGAAAGGTTAAACAGTTGATTCAATTTGTTCCATATAATATATATATATCGAAATATTGTGAGATATCAAATTTTATTATTTTTAAGATTTTTTTTATTATTTTTTCAGATTTTTAAAAAATGTATCAAAAATATTGGGTATGTTTGGATGATTGAGAATAACTCTATTCTCAGAATAGAGTTCAAATATTCTGCTAAGTTTCAAAATAGTATTGGATTAGCTCTATTCTACTAATCCAACGAAAAATTAGAATAGCAATATGAATAACTAAAACAGAGAGAGAAAATACTAAAATTTAGAGATAGAGTTTTTTTTTAATATATTTCTCACCCAACACATTATGTTGTTTCAAGAAAAGAAAAAAAAAAAAGAAGTTTGTTGATGTCCTTCTTCTAAAATCTCCGACCGTAAGTAAATTTATCGTCACCGTCGATATTATTATTGTGCTCTCCTCGTTACAACATCAAAGCGTCTATTATAATTTTCTTTTTTGAGTTAGATATAGTGCTAATAATAATATTGTTTTAATTTTTTTTGTTGGCAATTATTTTATTTTTCTGAAACTTCAATCTAAAATATCTCAATTTTGTTTGAAACAATATAGAATCAGTTAGTTGAAAAAAATATATGTATATATATCACTGATTTATTCATTTTCTCCATTATTATTTTATTATACTAATCCTTACACAATCCAAATATACCCTTAATAAAATGAATAACATTGCTCATCAAATAAGGTCATTTTTAAAAATTCTGAAAAAATAGTAAAAAAAAATTTAAAAAATAATAAAATTTGATATTCTACAAGATTTCAATATATAGATTGTGTTGAACAAATTGAATCTACTATTTAAATTTTCGAAATGTGAGATTTAAAGTTAAAACACCGACTCTTTGTACTTCATGAAACACCATACCATAACACAGCTCTTTAAAAAAAATATATATGATCATCTATAATTAAATTATTAATTCTTCAAAAAAAGTCGCCACGAGGCACGGAAATAATTTTAATAGTATTAATTATGGTTGGTGAACCAGTAGATATGTTTGGCATTGATCTCAAGTCAATGGTATCAAAGTTTATTTCATTCAAAAAAAAAATGGTATCAAAATTTATTTGTAAGTTCATGAAATTCAGTACAAAATATCCTCATTTTTTTTATTCTTTAACTGACCACATAACTTTTTTTATATGAAAATTTATTCTTTAATTATCCATAAAATTATCTCTCCTGCAGTCCTGCTATAAATTAAAAACAAAAAACAAAAAAATTTTGATGTAGATCTGATTGACAATTGTGTAAAGAACGTTAATTATTAAGATCTCTAATCTTCCCCCTCTATAATTAATAAACATAAATTTGATGCTACGTGTCACGCACAGAATGTGTACAGCTGTTTGGAATCTAAATCATGAGATTTTGAATAGTATACTTTCTATTTCCATCTACCATGCATCCCTCCTAGCCATTTTCTAACAATATCATCACGATATTTGTGGGCCCCGTTATATAACACTACAATGAATTCATTATTATATAGATAATTTTGTCGAGTAAAGAACTTAAGCTCATTAAAAATTGATAAATTTAATTTAAAAATATATCGATAAATATAATTTTTTTAATAAATTGTTTATATTTAGGATATAATTTTTTTTATTTTTGGAGTTTTTTAATTATTTTTTTTCAAATTTTTTTAAGATGATTTTAAAATAATAATAATAAAATAATAATAAAATAATAAATATTTGTATAGAAGAATAGATCATTCTCAGAAAATCTAAAAAATAATAGTTCGAAAATTTTAAAAATAGAAAATTTCGATATTTTATAATATTTTGATATGAAAAATTTATTAAGTAACTCCGATTTATCGGTTGAAGTCGTTTCAATAACTTTTTTTTTAGTTAAATTTATCAATAATTTTGGCAAGCTTTACTCAGTTTTGTCGCTCTTCCATTTCCATGAGATAAATATCTTGTTGCATTAATTTGTATTCTATCCTATGGAACAATGATGATTTTGTACCAATTTACCAATCATCAAAGTTTTAGTCTAGATTATCATATACCACATATGTTTTGGTTTAACTCTCTATTATTTTATTTTTTTTCCAATAAGGATTTTTTTAGCTTAGTATTTATAATTTTTTAAATATTTTTTATAAAACTCGAATTTACGTCTCTTTGTAAAAAAAAAAAAAGATAGTTTGATTGTTTATTAATTCATACTTATGCATCGTGAGAAAAAGTATTATTAATTTGTTGTTGGTAGGAAAAAATTAGAAACATTTTTTTATAAAAAAAAGAAGAAGAAGAAGAAAAATGTATTGAAGCTTTGTACAACTGCTACAATTTGTTGGGAAATTCTCTTACAAATAGAAAATTTTATGGAAATATTTACAAATCGTTTATAAATAGATTCAAATTTAGGGAGCAAATTTGTTGGTGTCTTGGCAAGCAAATCAGTTCCGATTAATATATAGGAAAAAATTAGTACCAAGTTTTTTTTTTAAGTATTCAATTACTGGATGTGTCATCATTCCTGCTATATAAATATGTAATATAAATATGTAATATAAATATGTAATATAAATATATAATTTGGATGTTGTCGGCAGATCCCCTCTTTCTCCTGTCTGAATTTTCTTCAAATTGTTCGCATTGGGATTTTCCATGCCAAGTGCTCCGCTATTCAACGTGTAGCGGGTCAAGAATAAAAATATTGGAAACTCAAATTAATATTTTACAAAACTAGAAAGTTTGCGAACTATTTTTAACTATGTAACGCATATACAAATTTATAAAATTGATTTGTAAAAAACAAATGCGAATTATATTTAGTTCGTAAATAATAGATAATGAATTTCTTAATTTTAAAATTTATAATTTCAAATTTTATTCTCTAAATTTTTTATTTTGGAATTATCATATTAAAAAAAAGGGAATTTGCAGCACAGAAAATGCAACACAGGTTGAGTGCCTCTAAAAAATTTTCTCCAGGATCTTTTGTGGTTCATGGTAGAGTAATTCGGTGTTGAAGTTAAAAAAAAAAAAAAAAAAAAAAGCGAATTCATATCATTAAAATCGCGTCCGCAGTCGAACCCAAAAACAACAGAAGAGATTTCGGCTATCTAATAAGGGGACCCACAATCCCTTTCTGTTACGCGCACAGTCTGATCCCGTCCGAATCATTTGTGGACCAACTAGGGGACCAGACAGACCCGAGTCGATTTGTTATTCGGTGCACTGGACCGGCCTGGAAAGACGCATCAGATCTGACCGGGATTCGAGTCCAGGAGAACGGTGTTACTGTTTCTGGACCCTCCTTGTGCGTGACATGTTCCCAACCCAAATTGATTGAATTCATTCCCAGATTGTCTGGAAACTATATATTGCAGACCCCTGCTCCTTATTCGCTGCCATTCAAAAATATGTCCTGACAAGAACCGCAGGCTTAATACAGTAGAAATAAATCTCGTCTCTTTATGAGGAAATATAAATTCAAGTTTCCTAAAAGACATTTGAAAATAAATAAATATTAGGATTAATGGAAGTTCTTATATTAAAGAAAAACTATGATATTAAATGTATTATAAATTTTAAACAGTCTGATTTGATTTAAATGATTTAGATTTAATTATAGAGAATGTTTTTTATTTATATTTTTAATAAATTTTATATATCATAAATTCAAAAAAATTATGATATATTTATGTCGTAGGAAAAAAATACGAGAACAGATGTAAATCCATAAACCCCTCTATACAGACCATATGGGTTGGGCCTGTTCTGGTCACATGGTCCGTTAGGTTCTAGACATGTATTGTGATTTTGACAATAATTATACGCATGAAATATCTAGAGCTATATATAGAGCGTTAATCGACTTTGAAGCAAACAAAGCGATCTGATGAAGAGAATATTCGCTACATTGTTTTGTCAGTACATTTTCTACAGAGCATCGATCGTTGCACAGTACTGATTGCTAAATCGAGAGATCAGAGAGATGATTGGGATTTGGGAATCAGCTGTTCATGCTGTACGGACCAAGCATACAATTTAGATGCTTGTCAATCTACATAATTTATATGATTTTAATCGGATTGGTTGCAGAGAAGTATACAGAGAGTTTTCGTATGAGATCATTCTGATGTTATCCAAAGTTTTTGGTTCTCGGCATTGATATAATTGCACTTTGAATAAAAGAATCTTTTCTTTTTTTTTTGAAGAAGAAAAAGAAGAAAGGTGACATATATATGCACCTATTTCATCAAAATGAAATATATATAAAACCTTATAAGCGTTCAACAAAATAACAAACCCAAAATAAAACCCTAATAATTACTCTCAGCATCCATCATTAGCATCCTCAACGATAGCTCAGTCTCTATCCTCAGCAAAATTAATACATGTACCAGTGTGGTATCAGGTGGTACTGACTCAAATCCTCATTGACTTAACTACTAAAAATACAACCAACTAAACTACTACTAATGCAAACAACAGAACATCCACCAAAAGAAAAACGAGCTCAATGCTCACACAAAAGCAATAGCATTATTCTACGTCTGGCCAACATGCCAGTAAAAACAGCTAATATCAGTATCCTTAATTAGACCCCTACTTCCATCATTCCCAGCTGCAGCTGATGAGCCACACTTTGAATCGATATCTCATCATAGTTTTAGAGCATCCATTTCTGCACCAACAGTTGCTTCTCCTCCTCCTTTAGATTACCTGACAAATAATATATACATGGTAGAACAAATCAGTAAAATCAGTCACCTGGCAGAAAAAAATACCTTACTGAGAAAAGCATACTGTATGTATACCTATGCTTCCAAATACGCCAACAAACAGCACTAACAAATGTCAGAAAAGCTGATAAATTTCTTTGAATTAAGCAAGTAACCTTAATCCGGCCATTAAATCTGAAAATGTGTGCTAAGACTAAAAATGGTCTTGACAGATACCCATCCAAAACCATATTTCATATGCAAAAGAGCACAAGAAAAAGAGATTATTAACAGTTTCTTTGTCATCTCAGCACTCAAACATCCTTTTTTTTAAATAAGATATTCCTAGTAATAATTTTATTATTTTGCAATAAAAGGATTACGTATATGTTAATTTTTATATATCTTTTTTTTATAAAAACGGATCAGTTAAATCTTTCAAATTCATTGGGGTTCAACCGTTCTAAGTTTTTATTCCTGACACCATGTTTGCAATGGAAGAAAATAACAAACGAAATCATGTTTGGTAAAAAAGTTAAAAAAGTTAATATGAAAAACAATAATTTCACATAATCCCTATATTTTTTTTTTGGCAAAGGATGAATATACCCCTTCGTAATTACTTAATTAATACCCCGAGATTTCACTCCAGCTGTATATTTTCAAGTATTCTTTAGTATGAATGGAAGTTAATTAGTTCATGTAATTAAACGGTCTAAAATATTGCAAATATTGCACAATGAGATTATAATAATGTACAAGATTTCTCCCAGCTGTAAAAAATTATTCCTATTAATTAATATCCCTTGATTCTAACATTAAAAAAGAAGGAGAGAAAATATCGGTAATTAAATTGACATCCGATCATGCTAATCTCCTGATCACATAGCCATGCCTCTTTATAAGCACCTCATTTCAAAAATATATACAAAATATAAACTAAGAATTTAATCAAATTTCAACCAAAGAAAACAAAACCAAGTGATACAATGGCTTCCAAAATATTTGTGTTTCTTGTTGGTCTTCTCCTTGTTTCTCTCCTCACTGCCCAGTCAGATGGTACATAGTATACTTTGCCTACATTTTTTTTTAACAATATAGCTAAATGCAATTTATATGTATTTTTTTTCCTTACTTTTCTCAACATATATTTTTGAAAATAAATTAAAGAAACTGTGATAAAAAAAAAATGTTGTAGAGAAACATTTGTTGTTTGTCTTGAAAAAAATTTCTCTGTCCCCAAAAATAATTCGTGTAATGCTAATGACATGAATTACGACTGATACATATATTAATATATATGCCATATTTTATTTTATTTGATAGATGACCACTGTCACTATTTGGGAAGTTGCCGCACCAAGGCGGACTGTTCAGCGCCATGCGAGCGAGATTTATACGATCCGACCGCGGTGACGTGCGTTCCCGATCCCAACTACGGTGGTCGTGGCCCCCAAATGAACATTTGCTGCTGCATCAAGAGTTAAATCAATTAATTCTTGGTAGTAATCTTCCATGCTAATGGAGCTAGAAGAAGCAGCCTTCTTGTTGACACTGTTTTTTTTTTTTTTTAATAAGTGTGCATGTGTTATTAGAACACATTTGTTTTTAAGGTGGCACAGAATAAGCAATATTAATTGCAATCATATTTTCAGTTATTAGATTTCTGTTTAGTCATAGTTTCCATAATTATACTTGTATGTCAATTCCAAATATGTGATTACTTTTAAATAAAATGCCATATGAATCCTACGTTTCACAGATAATTAGTATCATTATTTTTTAGACGAAATTAGATACATACCCATGAAATTTTATGTTTTTAGATATTTACCCATTAAATTATTCAAATTAGATATTTTTCCATCATTTAGTTATTTTTTATTTATATTTGCACATAACTTAAGTTGCACAAAGTTTTTTTTAACTAAATTTATCTTAATTTTAATGATGGATCATTTACCTCTCAAAAAGTAATTGCTTCATCTTTCATACCAACCCCGGCCACCATATTTTCCTTTCTAATATTGCATTTTAAGCAGGAAAAAAATCTCTCTCTTCTCTCTTGAGATATTGATCTTCATTATATTTTCTCTTATTTTTATTACTTTAATATTAACAAATATAAATGTTGGTATATTGCAATTATATAAACATTTCTCTTATTTATGTTACAAAAAAAAATATTACAAGTATTAGTTTTGTCTTCATTGCATTTTCAAGATATTGAGAAATAGAGATTAGTTATTTTTGTTTCTAGTAACTGAGATTTGTTATTTTTGTTTCTGGAAATCGAGATTAGTTAATTTGGTTCTTGTAACGCAGGTTCGTTCGTTATTTTTGTTTCTAGTAATACAGATTCATTACTATGTTTAGAGCTATATAGAACCAACACGGATATGGATATCTGACACGATATGACACAATACTGTACAATATAATATTTTTTGAAAGATACAGACACAACATTGTCATAAACATAATAGAGAATGATCTAATTATAACTTACCTGATATATAATATATTTATTTTCTTTAAGCACAAATAATATTTGGTTCAGTTGATAATTATTCAAGTGTGTTATCAACTCTTACCAAGTTCAAGTCACGTGGTTGAATTTTACTTTATATATTATTTCAAAAGGCTAGGCTATACGCCTATATCCTAGATGGAGTGTGTCAAAGGTTCATATTTCTATCAACATTAGTTAATAATTAAAAACAACGATACTTATTTCACTAATCAGTTGACATCAGCACCTCTCAGACACATATCTAGTGTGTGTTCAATTCATGTCCACCGAATATTCATATGTTAATTATGTCCTGAATAAATATTGGTCGTGTCTAATGTGTGTCATGACGTGTCGTACACATATTTGTATCCGATACTTATCAAATATGTATATGCCTCTCTTCTAGAAGTGTTCGTGTTGCGTAGATTTAGATTAACGCAGATTCATGATTTTTTTATAAGTAACGTTCGTTATTTTTGTTTTTGATAACTTTTTGTATTTTTATTAATGGAAACCAACATTGTGTTATTTTTTTTATGATAACCAACATTCACTAATTTTTTTTATGGTAAACAATTTAAAAAGTTAATTATATCAACTTTTAATTAATTAGTGATAAGAAAATCTTTTTAATTGAACCAATCTTTTTACACAACATACCTATTGATTATAAAGAACATACATATAAGTTTAATTTGAATTATGATGTTGTAGATCATGATTGTCAAAATAAGTTCCTTGTTCATATATTGTATATTTATGTCCCTCCTCCTCAGATAAATATCATAAATAAACTTCGAAATTATACATCCCACCTAAAATTAAAATTCAGGACTTACATTTTTGTTAGGTCCTTGCAAATGCACCATAGTATGATTAATGTCCTACTCTATTTAATTAATGAAAATTATTTAATTTTTGAGCCTTCAATTACTATAAACAAAACAATTTTGCTTTGAAGAAAAAAATGTTGAAGACCTACATAGCTAGTTATATATAATAATATAAAGAATCTCCTTCATGTTTAAGAGGTACACAAATTATATATATTGTTTTGTTTTATTAAAAAGATGAAAGTATGATGTATATAACTGCCAAAAAATATATAAGATATTAGACCCATTTTGTAGAAAGATCAGACGAGCACTTAAAATGAAAAATCTTCCCAAATCGAAAGTCACAATAAAAGAAGAATAGATTTGAAATATACTAATATACTTTCCATCCACAAAATTTTGTAACACTAATAAAATGAATTCCATGTGCTTGAGATAAAAAAAAAGTTCCAGTTAAAATTTTCCATGGAAGATTCAAGGCACTCTTTGTCCATGTATGCATTTGGCGCTTATTGATAAAAGAGAAGCTATGTTAGTGTGGGACCCATGTAGCAAGCACACACATCATCCCCCCCCCCCCCCCCCCCCCACCAAACAAAAAAAAAACCCAAACCCCTAAATTTTCTTGTTGTCCATCTTGCTTTTATAAATTAATAATAATAATATTTTTAATATTTAAGTATTTAATACTTTTATGGTTTTTTTTAATTCATGTGTTCAAAATAAAATTTAACGTACATCAAATATCATTAAGTTCAGAATAAAAAAATTCTTAACATATATGTTCACAGAAAAAATCATGAATTTTGGCTAATTATGTGCATTCAGATACTATCTAATTGCAAGAGTCAGAATGTAATGTCCGAAATAGAATCTAAGTGAATGGAAAACAAAAATCTTTATATTTACATATTTTCTTTGAATATATGTATTCAGAATCATCTATTTTCAAACTTAAATAAAAATAAAAATATTTGACGGATGGAAAGTCGTAAACATACGTATTTAGATATGTTTGTAAACACATATGCTTAAAAGAAAGGCGTAAAATTATTAAACATTTAAAATCAGAGATATTATTATTATTTATTTATAAAATTGGGATAGGAAAAAAATCCTCCACACGTGATTTTTTGTGTGAAAAATGCAAGTTATATATATTATCATAGTTGTGATATAGGGATTTTATAACACGTGACTACTTGAATTTGATTCAGATTCAACGTGAATGATTTGTTGTGGATATTTACGAGGATTTTTTTATAGATTCGTACGAATTTATAATTAATGGTTTGAATTATTGTATGTTATAATTTTTATGTAGAAAAATTATGACAGCGGATGTAAATTTATATGGCGTAAAATGGAGAAATGATCAAATCCTATCTATATTTTGTTTGTTTTTCATTCGCTACGTTAAAGAACATATTTGTAGTCTTATAAAATCATAAGAGGAAATCTTCTATAAATTCAGAGAAAATCGAAAGATATGTCGTGCTCATGAAAATTATATACACGAAGGATTATATATAAAAATTATTTTTATACCTCACATTTTATATTTTTTATCTATATATTAAAAATATTTATATTAAGTATATAATCTATTTATATGTTAAGTATTTATAATTATATAAAAAATATTTATCATTAATACTTTTAATTTTTAGTATTTTAAGATATAATATTTTTAAAAAAATATATAAATATATATAAAATATAATTATTTATACACTTAAAAAAGCATAATCATCAGTCGAAAAGTTCAGAGAAACCATCACAATTTAGACACGCTTAACGAATTGGGGCATAGAAACAGGTTCCTTGACTTGATCTGACGCGTTAGTACATGTCAGGTTGCACAAATTTTTACATATTTTTACATATTTTTAACATGAAAACATGTGTTACATGTACCTACCCCTTTAAACTTACCACCTATATAATACGAACCTATAAAATATGTGCAAATACAAAACCTATTCAAACAGTTGATATGCAATGATTGCTTTCTGATTAAAACGCAACTTGTGTACAAATCTCACATTGTTTACGAATTGCTAGTCTCGCATACATACAAACATGAGCAGTATTTGGTTGTGAAATTTGCAAATAAATATCTTGCATATATATATATCCACATTGCTCACATTTTTATTTTTTTTAAATTGACAGGTGGCAATGATTGAAGGTTGTAGATTCCCACCAATAATTTGCAAACTCATCTACCTGTTGTGGTTTTAATTAATTTAATTACATTAATTTATTAGTCTAAATTCACTGTTGGTGAGTAATTATTCAATGAGGATGCACAAATTATGTCACGTGGGTAAATTAAAAAAAATGTAATTAGCTTGTCTGATTAGCATGTTGATTTTGAAGATATTTCTATTAGATTTGGTTTAATCTGAAATTTGTCATGATAAACTTAAGAATTTTTTTTCGTATGTATGAAATTTTGATATCTGAGTGTATGGTTCAAATATTTTTTTCTCCAAAAATTTGAATAGTAAAAAAAATCCAACAAAATAAATAAAATTAGAATTGAATTATTCAGATCACGATCATATTGTCGTTTCTTTTATTTTTCAATTTAGAACTGAGCATTTAGGAACTTTTGAAGAATTAATTGATATATCACCGATTATTTCAGCCGATTGAAATTTCAAATATTCCTCATGAAAATTCTACAATTTAATTAAAATTTTAGCAGATAATGTGTACACATCATCCATTCTTATTGTTCATCAAAATTATATAAGTTATTTTCCATATGTTAATTAAATTTGCCTAGTTTACTGTCTATGCTACATGTAAAAATGTTATTATTTTAGAAATATACTTATCTTATAAATGAAGACATTTAAAAACTTATTTTTTTTTAAATTGACTCATTTAAAAGTTGAATTCAAATTCGTTCCCTCATGTCTCTCAAGTAGGGATCCAAGATTTAATATGTGGAATTGTGGATTTTTTTTTTGTTCAAAAAGCTACCCAAACTTCCGCAAAATTTTACAAAATTTGATGAAGTGTTGTAATTTTTGGCTATTTATACTGTGGATCAAATTTTACGTTATAGATAAAGAGATCAAGCTGAAATTAATTATTGTGATTCATTAATTATTAAAAATTTTGATCCGTAGCAAAACTACTCAATTTTTCTTATGTTTCCTAAATTTAGATCTTGAATAGTTTTTGAAACATCAGTTTTCCTATTTTATTTTTTAGTTCAATTTTAACATGTTAGCAAGGAAAAATCATTTTTTTCAAACAAAAATTATTTTCATGCTACATCACATATATTTAATTCTCCCATCAATTGCATAAAATTTTAATAATCATCGATGAATTATCAAATAGTACTCAAACTATATGAAATTTAAAATACTATAAATCGACAGGTTCAAAAATACATTAATAATTTTTTTTCTATTTTTCAAATTTATTTCAAATTTATTTAAAAATTTTTATTTAAATAATCATTATCAAGTAATCCTCTTTTGATATATATATATATATACTGTTTTACTCTTCTACTATTTGATCCATGTTATGAGATCTGAGCAATAACCCACAAAGATAGGTGTGTTTAACGTGAAAATAAATACTGACAGTGATTAGGAACTGGAGATCTACAATTCAATTAAAGCACTACATGAATTAACAGAGAATTTACTATTCTACGAACCTACAATTTTATTATTTATAGCTATTAGCTAGGCATGTTAATGTATTGCAAATGCAAATAATTCGTCCTTTTGTTATAATTATCAAGAGGAAAATGTCATGAAATTATCATCATTAATACAGTTATCTTATTTATTATTTAATTTAAATATCACTAATATGAATAATAATTTATTTAAGTTGAATAATAAAAATATTATACAAAATAAATTACATAATAAAATCATTAACATAAATAACAAAATTAATATAAATAATAGTATCAATAATAATACTTATATAAAAGAGAAAGTAATTAATTCTTTACTTACATGTTTTACTTATGGGCATAGATACGACAATAAATTACCAAGCGTTTGATTGCATATGCTAATTGTAACCTTAAAAAGTTTATTAAAGAAATTGTATGAGAAGCAATTTCTCCTAAAGATATTTTTTTCTTTTTACTTTTTTTTTGCATAATTTCATCATTTTTACCATTTTATCTCGCACACAATCACACTACAGTAGTTAGTGCCTAATTGCACTGTTTCTTCTAGTGGTGGAGCCCACCAATGGCAAACTCGGACACGTAAGCGAGTGGTCTGATTTTCTGTGGCTTTATCTCTGTAGTACTCCGAAGAGTGTTAATATTTGCCGGAATTAATGTGCTAAAATAATCCTAAAAAAGGGAAATTTGTGCAGTGGCGGAGAGAGAAAATATTTTCGCTGATGTCAATTGTATTAATTTTAAAAAGAATTAGTTAGAAAATATTTAATTTGTTATATTTATAAAATAAATTTGTAAATTTCAATGAGATCATTTATATTTACTGTCGTCAATGTAACTCTACCGTTAAATTTGTGGTTGTCATTTTTATTGTTATCTTTAGTATACTAATAACTAATCTATCTAGGCTTGTATATTAATGCTTGAGAACTCAAGTTTGAACTTTGATAGTGTAATTTTCTTTTTTAAGCAATTGTATAATTTAAGGAAAATTTTGGAATATTTAGAAGAATTAGGAAAAAAAAATTTTAAAATATAGCCGGATTAGATCGAATCATCCATATTGGCTTAAAAATATTGAACTCGTATCTGATTCATTTTTCACGAGTCATTAGCAACGCGGTCAAAAATTAACACACTTAACATAGCACATAAAAAGAATAGGTTGTGTGACTCACTGCAATTTGAGCACACAATCAGAGCATAGAAGAACCCAACTCCAAATAAAAACATGCATTTTGCAAGAATAAGTATCATATTGGATAGGGGAATAGAATAATAATACCATGAAGCACGGCCTCATTATTTTTTGAACTTGTATTGATCATCTCCAGTACATCAGACTGGATCCATCCATTCAAGATTACTAAACACGAGAGCATTACTACAATAAAGAAAAGTGTTTAGGTAGATTTGTCAATTGACTTCTAAAGTTGAATATTAATTCAATGGTAATATGCACGCTATGCTTTATTTTTTGACTTGGTATTACCTTGTTTATGCATCCTTTCCAAACTGCCATTAGAATTGTAAAAGTTGGAAGATGAATTGAAGGGTATAATTTGATCCTCATTTTGTACTAAAAAAGTTACAAAAATTTGATGGTTTTATTTGGAAACCGCTATACCATACCAAATTATCAATAGTCAAAGTAGAAAATTAAAAGATGATGAAATCCGGTACTTGTACAAGAATATGGTACTCTGGTACATAGTTCCTATATAACAACTTAAAATAATGTTACATACTAAGTCAATATTAAAAAATAACTAAAGAAAAAGGAATTGGTAAACATTATCTCAAAGAAAGTTAAATAAAAGGAATTGGTAAACAAATAAAAGGAAGTGGTAAACAGTACGCCACACTAGTCAGATTAGAATTCAAATGATAGTGACTCTGTTACAAATTTAAAGAAAAAGTAATTAAATAATTAATCATGTCTAAGAACGAGCCTTTGGTCTAGTGATAAAAAAAATATTTTTTGTGTGGGAAATCGCAAGTTCGAAATCTAAATGAAAGTTATTTATAGACATTTAAAATCAGATAGCTTACACTTTTATCTTTTATCTCAAAAAAAAAAATAATTTATCATGTTCTTGAATAAATTTATGGGACTCTGGTACATAGTCCCTATAACTACTTAAATTAATGTGGTATATATATACCCAGTATATTAAAAAAATTAAAGAAAAAGGATTTGGTAAACGGTACAACACCACAAACATTTGTAAATAATAATATATCTGAGTTGGTTCTAAGTTATCCTGCTTAATTAGAAACATTTAGTAATTGATGCTTGGCATCCTATGGAAAGGTATGACACTTTCACCAGGTGCTTTAGAATTTTGTTTATAACAATACATACTTATAATTAACTCATTATATAATATTATATTTATAGAGTTTTGCTTATCGTTAGTGTTTTGGCCGAAATGCTAACGATCAAAATTTTAAGTTTTCGTGTTCAAAATTTTGATTTAAGTAGCTCAAAAAATTATTTATATCAAAATTTTATAGAATACCAAAATTTATCATTTTTAGAGTTTTTTAACTATTTTTTAATTTTTAAAAATGACTTTAACCAGCATACAAATATTTTTTATTTTCACTTATTTTTGAGCCAAATAAAGCCATCTTTGAAAGTTCGAAAAAAAATAGTTAAAAAAATCTAAAAATGATAAATTTTGGTATTCTATAAGATTTTGATATGAAGAATTTATTGAGCTACTTAAATCGAAATTTTGAGCATAAAAATTTAAAATTTGAATTATTAGCATTTTGACCGAAACGCTAATGATAACATATTAGCAAAACTCTATATGTATATATATGATAAGTCCAAATTGGCAAATGAGATGAGTCCTCTATTAATTATGGGTAAAGCTAATTACTATTTTGGAAACTTTAATCTTCTCAGTCCTACTAGACATGATTACATGACACTTTCATAATTACCCTTTTTCTCAAATTGGGATCTTTAATTATCATATTTTTCTTGTGGGGTCTTATTAATTAGCATATATCCAAACACTTAGAATAAAGCACTCATCATTTAATTTGTTAGGTAGCTAAGGGTCAAAAAACGAGTTCCGGAAGTTTCCTACCATATTACCAAGGACCAACTTATTATGATTCTTATTCTTTTTTAATTAACCTTCTTTTTCCAAAAGCATATTGCTGTATTAATTTAATTTGTAACCATAACTTTACTATCAGAAATTCTGTAAATTATTCTGGAATTATTGAACATATGAATGAGAACAATCTGCTAAGAAGACCAATTAATTGACCATATGTAGTCAACACTGATATATATTATCAGTTTTTCTGTTTATTTAAAGGTTCTGGACATCAACTTTAAACAACAAACATAAAAGATTTTTTCAGTTTATTTAATCTTTGTTTTTTAGTTTCTTTGGTTTTGGCTAATAGTGAACAGAGAAGAATAAAGTTGCTGGACATCAACTTTTCGTTGCATCAGTACCTGATATGCCTTCATTCACTGTTAAGCTTTATCAGTTTTTCTGTTTTCCTTTCTTTTCTTTGTTGTATTTTATTTTGCTACTTTTTGTAACTAACTGCACACCAGCAGTTATTTGCATTAATAGAAAAGGGGGGACGTAAGAGCCCTACCTTAATTCAAAAAAAAGAAAAAACACTGATATATATTACTAGTCATTAGTAGCTTATATATAGTCTTAAACTTTTCAAAGCTAATTAAATTAAATTATTATAAAAAAGGATCACCACAATTAAATCATATATACAAGGTATTAGCCCTGCATGACTATGAAATTATAAAGATCAGTAAGTCTTCAAAACAGTCAGACTTGAGTGTATATAATATATAGTAACCTAAGCTTAAAATTAAGATACACGGAAATTATAATGCATGCATATGGCAAGTTGCACGTGCGTAGAAAATTGCAATAATAACAAAAAATTGAGCTCATGTATCTCAAGTTCTAAACACAAATCACTGGTTGATCTCTTGATCATTTCAAAGTAGCGGTTGGTGTGGTACAGTTAATCATAGCTTGCCTTCTACTGCTATAAATAAGCCATAACCCAGCTTTCTTGCTCCCAAGCAAAGAAATTGAAGAAATTAAACACCTCTCTTTCTCTCTCTACTTCTCTCTTCTTTTAAAATGGATCATAGTCATGGAGGTACCTTCAACAATTTCATGGTCTTGAAACCAAAGGAAGTGTCACTATTTGATCTCGGCAATCTTTTGTATACCGGTGACGTTTGCGCGAACAAGGCGGTAGATTGTCCGGATGGAACGGATAAGATCGATAGCATGTGGCGCAGATGGGCGCTCGTCGTGTCGCTTCTAGTGCAAATGGTGCTTCTTATCTTGAAGACACCAATGGCCATGCTTGGAGAAGCCATTGAGAACTTGATGAATTGCTTTTACATGGGTGGGGGTAGCTTCAAGACATTTCTTGAAAATATCCTCAAAGGTACATTAGTTCAAACTTCTTTGCAAACATGGTACAAGTTAGAATAAATTATTCGTTGTTATTTGATATTTCATCAAATATCATATTAAAATTGAATGTAATTCGTAACTATTTAAATTTAATTATATTTAATAGAAAATCAAATGATATTTCATTTGTATGAAATTTGAAACACAATCAATTTATAAATTAAAAGAACATTTCTATAAACATTTATTTATATTTAAGATTTATTTTTAATTTATTTAAAAAATCATTGTCAACATCGTCAAGTTTATGCAGTGGATCCTCACCCTGATTTTAAAAAGTTCTTTAAAAATAAATGCACCAAATAATTTCAAGTATTTTTCTGATGTGTTCTTTAACCAAAGAGACTCAAGTTTGAAATGCCAATATTATCCCTCTGGACACAAGAAGTTCGCAATTTATTTATATTAGTTTCCTGACAACTTGGAATAAAATTTATCTTGCACTTGAATTTTGAATATGGTTCCTTTGTACGGTTGAGTGTCTCATTAGATAAACTACCTAATGACGAGAATAAGCAGCATGCATGACTTTGACCAAGTCACCAAGCAATGAATCATTCAAAGTCATCCATGATATTATATATTAATTAATTCTGCAATGAGACCTGTCAAACAAAATTTAATAAGTTTTAATCTCACCAATTGAAGGCATAATCATGTAATTTAGGTTATCCATGTGCAGAAGACATAGAAATAAGTGCCATACAGTAAACTAGAGAGTATATATCTTGGATTATCTTCTCATTATATTTTTACTTTGATAGATGCAACTTGTGTACTTTATAAAAATTGATATATGTGGTATATATATATATAAACCAAGTTTCTGCTATTTAATTAAATTGCAGGGAAATCATGCCCAGACAAGAACTCAGCAAATTTCAGATCTTTTATTGGCATCTTGGATAGAAGGGTTGATTTGGATGCTGTCATAAAGCCTGATGATAGCAAATACCATGCACACCTCTCCATTATGGCTGCTAAGACAGCATATGAAAATGAGAATGCTATCAAGACCATAGTTACTGATAAATGGAAGGTAATTAATTCTGCATTTTTAATTACTATAAACTTTGGATTCATCCACTGGACCTTTTCCTTGAAAAATAAATTAAATATTTTTAGAGAAACTAGTTTATTAATTTCTTTCTGCATTTTTCTCTCTTCTTTTTGCAGATGAAATTCTTGGAGTACTTCAATTGTTGGAATGGTGAGATTTATTAATTTATGATGCTATAAGTCCTTAATTTATTATTTTTATGGGTTTTGTTATGGTGTTTCCCTTTTTAGCAAATATGAAAACAAATTAGTATTAAATGCAATATTGGTTATTTTGCCTTTTGTCAATCAATATTTCAATTTTTAATTACTAAAATAAAACGACTATAATGATAGAAAGCATCATAAAAAAAATTTACATAGAGAACCATAGCAAGACTCTTGTTTTATAAGAATAATAAATGTAGTAATAAGCTAGTTTACTATTTAATTTGTATATGTGCATACATCAACAATTAATTTTGTTGATAGTGTTATTAACTAATACATCTCAAAATTTCTTTTGTAGAATTTGAAAGAGAAGCTACCACTCAAGCTTTCATGTTCTGTGACAAGCCAGTAGATGCCAATCTGGTAGTTGTATCTTTTTGCGGTACTAAACCATTCAACGCGCTCATGTGGTCCACTGATATCGACTTCTCTTGGTACGAGATATCCGGCAAAGGCAAAATCCACGGTGGCTTCATGAAAGCTCTTGGGTTACAAAAGGACGGGTGGCCGAAAGAGATAAAGCAAGACATCAAACACTTGTACGCATACTACGCCATACGAGAGAAGCTAAGAGAAGTGTTGAAACAAAACCAAAATGCTAAATTTTTGGTAACTGGACATAGTTTGGGGGGTGCATTGGCTATTCTGTTTCCAAGTATATTGGCATTACATGAAGAACATGCTTTGTTGGAGAGGCTAGAAGGGGTGTACACATTCGGACAGCCACGTGTCGGCGACGCTGAATTTGGAAGGTTTATGAGGAGGTTTTTGGATGAACCAAAGAAGAGATACACTAGGTTTGTGTATGGCAATGATATGGTACCAAGAATTCCTTTTGATGATAAAATTCTATTGTTCAAGCACATAGATGACTGCCTGTACTATAACAGCTTATATAGAGGAAAGGTAATTAGCATCTCTCTCTCTCTCTCTCTCTCTCTCTCTCTCTCTTAATATCTCTCTGTGTTTCATACCAAAGAAAATAGACTATAACAAATGAGTTCTTCAATGCAGGTTCTGAGAGAGCAACCAAACAAGAACTATTTCTCGCTGTGGACTCTGGTACCGAAGTACTTCACGGCTACATTCGAGTTCCTTCGTTGTTTCGTTATCGGTTATATTAAAGGTCCCGATTACGACGAGGGATGGGTGCTGAGGTTTGGAAGGTTGTTCGCATTGATCGTTCCCGGCTTGACACCTCATTGCCCGCAAGACTATGTCAACTGCACTAGACTGGGAAATCCAATTGTCCATGGCGATAAAAGGGATTAAATAATGGCACTTCGTTTATATTGAAAATATAAACTTAATTATTATAATAAAGTTAGGTTTATTGGGAAATATAAATAAAACTCTTTGGATTCTACAGTGGACAGAATTTGAGGCTGATTAATGAAGGAATTTGGAAGGCCAAACGTGGTTAATTTGTTCTACATGTATGAGCTGTGAATTTAAAGTTCTTAAAGTCTAGTTTTTAATGACAAAGTTTTAAGTCCATCAGGCTTTTCAATAGAAAGTTATGATGATTTTAGTATAGAGTGGTCAAAATTTACTTTGTTGCTTAAAATTATGTTTTTTTATTTAATGTTGTATAAATTTCTAGAGTTTTTCTTCTATTGTTTAGGGCTATAAAAGAAGTTATATTATATTATTGTATAAGAAAAAAATATTAAAAATTTATAATAAAACTTTATTTTTATTTTTCTCTTCTCTCCATCTTAAAAATAGTGTTTCTTTGTCAATTTTTAACAGTTTCAAACTATTGGGCCTTCAATCTGAATATTATTCATTCTCTGTCTATGCTATCTCTTATAAGAAAAAATATATAGCAATTAGTATTCTTATTTCTGGTAAAAGAAATAGCAAGACTATAAAAAATATAAAGATAGGCGCGCGAGGATCAATTTTTGATTTAGTGAAAAAAACAATACTATTAGTGTAGGAGGTCGTAAGTTCGAAATCTGAATGAAGATCATTTATGGATATTTAAAGTTAGATATCATAGAACAAATTAAGGACTAGAGGCCCAAAAGCTGTCGTAAAAAAAAATGTGAAGGTAGGCATTCAGCGAGGCGTTCTAATATTTCTGTTGTTATAATTACTATGTGAATGTATTTGTTCTTCAAAACTTAATGTATGCTTTTATATTTAAGGCATAGTCTCGCTAAACAGGGATAAGGTTTTTAGTCTTATGAAAATTAAAGCAAGAGTAGTAACTCATGTACTGATTTTCTAGTACATCAATAAAATAAAAAAAATAAGGACTAGAGGCCCTTATTTTTCTTCAAAAAAAAATTAAAGTTAGATGCATATATATAAAAGAAACTCAGCATCTCTTTTCTTTTAAAATAACTTCTCAATTGATGCTACCCAAAAGCTGTCCTCAGTGATTGCAGCCCCGCAGCAAACGAAATAACTTATTTGCTCTGTTTAGCAATTAAGTTCTGTACTTTTGATTTTGTAAGGTAGAACTGTGAAGATTAAACAATAAATACAATATTTTTAGCAAGAGAAGGGAGGATATGAAATTAAATAATAAGTGCAATTTTGAAATAAGGGCCTTCGTTAGCTCAGGCATTTATTTCATTTAATTATTTTTTATAAAATTTGAACTTGTGTCTTTCCGTAGAGAAGCGAGACCTATCATTATTTGTACTAAACCTCCGGTTTTTGTAAATTTAAAATCTAACATCATGGAAAATGAACTATATGATGCACATATCATGTCTATGAAATTGAAAAATGATGAGATGTCATATATGTTTTACCACACATCAAGTTAATTGCTTGAAATTTAGATGGTCCGAAAATTAATGATTCTTGATACATCAATAGACAATAATTAAGTTGTATAAAATTTTATTTATCCTATTTATATGTCCAATAACATATCTATAAATTTACTTTTAAATTTTCTATTTTATTTGAATGTATTTTTCATCATTGTCATGAAGTGATCCCTTCTCTGTAATAAAATGGATACTGTGTGTTGTTTTTTTTCTTATTTGTTCTAGTTTTGGCTGCAACATATATATTTACAAAATCTTAATTACTCCATGATAGAGATTAGTAAATTTAAGTCAATGTATATGCATGTGACTGTCATCATAAAAAAGAAATAAAGAATATGAACTGCTTGACTCATTATCTTTGTTCATTGGCCAGTTAGACTGATTAAAGTTAAATTTAGATATTTTATTCTGATTAAGCCTTCAAGAGCAAACATTATCTCTTCATATATGAACTGCTTGACTTATTCTTAATGAAGCACTATGTAAATGAAGGCTAGTATCCCATTTGGGATGCTTTTATCAAAAAAAAAAAACAAGAAGAAGAAGAAGCGTAGAACACAAAATCAACTACTGAAGATATATATATTATGTAAGAACCCATTTTAATTTAACTTAAGAAATCAAGCTGAATTAACTTTGTCAGTATCAACTAACAAGTTCATTAAATATAAAAGGTTTTTAAAATATGAAAAAAACAAGAATTAAAGAAAGAAAATTACCCCAAAATAAATATTGCATGACTCTTATTCAATAACAGAGATCTAGCACAATGAAAGCGATTATCTTCTCCTTTTGAGATCGAGAAACTTATTCTAATTTTGTCCTTCCATTAAATTAAGATTTTCAAATCCACACATAAATTAAACTCGACAGTAATTACGTCTCTCTCAGAACTTGTATCTTCATATAAGATTAAATAGGTGAAGGCCACAAGAAACCAACATGTTAACATCACTAATAGTTGGCAACTTGGCATATATAAAATTCCTCCACTTACGTACCAATTTGTTCAAATTTCATATATAACCCTACTAATTAAGTATTCAAGGTTAACAATCATCCCTTCAACTAAACATTCGATCTAGATCAGGTCAACTTTCTTGGTGACATATTATATGCTCAACTTATATATATATATATATATATATAGGCTTTTCCTTATCCTAAAGGTACAACAACAAACTAAGCCCCAATTCTCTTCTCAAATCAAAACCATGGATAGTTTTCATGAAGGCTACTTTACAGATTACTTGATCTTAAGACCAGATAAGGTTACTCTTCTTGGTCTCATTCATCTCTTATATACCGGTGATATCGAAAAAAACAGTGCAGTACGCTGTCCTGAGGAAACTCCTAATATACATGAGCTGAGGCGTCGATGGCTTCTATTCGTCTCCCTTTTGGTGCAAATGATTATTCTCAAATTGAAGAAACCGATGGCTATGTTCGGATGGGCGGTTGAGACATGGATGAACCTCTATTATGCAAATGAGGACAGTATAATTGTGGTCATTAGGAATTATCTGACTGGTAAGATAAAGTTCTCTTGTTTAATATATATATGTCATATGTGATTGATCTTTTTGGTATATATAAACGATAGAGAATTGCAGGTATTCAACTAATATAATTAACTACAAGTTTTGCATGGAGCATGATTACATACTAATATCTTTATACCCAATGTTCATGCATACTATTGTCCAAATATGCATGATATATATTGCAGTTTCGTACGATTTGTACTGAGCGGTCTATTGTGATCTACGTACTGTCAAAATCTTGTAGAATTTTGAAGAAATTTGTAGTCTTTAAATATTTTTACCTCATCATATTAGTCTAAAATCATAATGATGAACGTTAGAGATTGGCCTTATATATTACAACACAAGATAAAAACAACCAAATAGCGGTCTATTTTGATCCTTGTAAGATTAAGTTGTTTTTTTGCTTTTTTTTTTCTTTTTGTGTCAATTACAGTTTTTTAAGATTATACTAATTACTTTTCTCCTTTCTAGATTGATGAGAGGTTTGGTTGTAGCTTTTTTTTTTTAATTTGTTTTCTAATAAGGTATCGTAAGCTTTTACATGCTAAGCATACAAGCTTTGAAATCATAGTTTTCTTTGTTTTAAATTTTTTATTATTTAGTCTGGTCAACTGTTGATTTTATTTGTTAATCATTTTTATATAAATATTCTATATTGCTCATATTAGAAATTGCTTAATTACTTTCTTGAGAAGCAATCATGATCAACATGCATGATTTGACAAGTAATTTTAATTAACTAATAGACTACCCAATTATTAATTAATTGTTCAACATATAATTTGATATTGTTGAGTACAATTATTCTATTAAAACGTGACAAAGGAGCCTAACTTAATTTTGAAATGGATGGTTATATATTTTAATCATTAGTGTTTTAGCTACATTATCTACTACTCCCTTAACTTTTCTCAACGTAATTTATCAATTTTCTTTATCTTTCTGATTTAAGTGCAAATATTATAGTTAATTTATCAACGTAATTCCTAATGATCAATTTTCATTTCAAAGTTTACTATTATCATAATTTAATTCTAGCTTAATATTGGATCAACAAAAGTTTTTTAACTTGTACGTGCCATTTTGTCAATATTTCTCTATTAATCTTTACTACTTAGCATTAACGTTATTTCTTTTCAATATTTTATATCAAGGCAGAAGGAAAATAAAAATGAAGTATTTAATGAAAGAAAATTGGAATTATTTCAGGGAAGTTAATTGTCCCAGATGACAAGTCAGCAAATTACAAGTCCATGATTGGGCTCCTAGACACAAGAATTGATTTGGATAAGAATATAAGACCTAGTGACCACAAAAAATACAATGCTTCACTTTCTATTATGGCTGCAAAAATTGCATATGAAAATGAGGAATCCATCAAACGCACAGTCAGAATCCAATGGAAGGTTTGCTTTTTTGGCATATAATATATCTTGAAAAGATAACCCAACTTTCTAAAAAGTAAAAAACATTATGTTCTGAGAAACTTACTTTCTTTTTCTTTCATTCCAGATGGAATTCTTGGAGTACTACAACTGTTGGAATGGTATTCTTTCTCAAATACTAAATATGATTTTGTACAAGAATATAGATGAAAGCTTATGAAAGTGCTACTTATGTTTTGACAATGAATGTAAGATAATGAAAAAATTCCTGAAATGTGGACTAGGTCAAAAAAAAAATATGACAGGGAAAGGCGTAATATATGTGCTTTGGCTATAGTTTTTCAACTTTTTATAGAAAAATGTTAGAGAGACCGTCATTTATACCGACTTTATTATTCAAATTAAATTAATTATTATTCATATTAATGACTTATTATGCAATTTATTTTTGTACTGCATTTCTATTATTCAACTTAAATATCACTAATCTGAATAATAACTCAAAGTTGATTAATAAAAAAATATTATATAAAATAAATTACATAATAAAGTCATTAACATAAATAATAATTTAATTAATCTGAAAAATAAAGTCAATATTGATGATAATATTTGTACATCAGCTCTTTTTTTTAATAATATTTAGTCATTTCACTCTGGTTTTAGAATTTGAAGGGGATTACTCCACTCAAGCTTTCATATTCTGCGATAAACTGGTAGATGCTCAGCTTTTTATACTTGCTTTCTCTGGTACAAAGCCCTTCAACTCTATCCAATGGTGTACCGACTTCGACTTCTCCTGGTACGCCATACCGGGCGTAGGCAAAATCCATGGCGGCTTCATGAAAGCCCTAGGGCTGACAAAGAACACGGGTTGGCCTAAAAATATTCACCAAGAAGAAAGCAAACCCATTGCTTACTATGTCATAAGAGAGAAGCTGAGGCAAGTGCTAGACAAAAACAGAAATGCCAGGTTTTTGGTGACTGGCCATAGTTTAGGTGGTGCATTGGCAATTCTATTTCCAAGTATATTGGCATTGCATGAAGAGGTGGATTTGTTGAAGAGATTAGAAGGTGTGTATACTTTCGGGCAGCCACGTGTCGGGGATGCCGAATTTGGGACATTTGTGAAAAGTAAATTGGATACTGAAAAGACATACTTCCGGTATGTTTATAGCAATGACGTAGTTCCGAGAGTGCCTTATGACGACAAGGCACTCATGTTCAAACATTTCAGTGATTGTCTTTACTATAATGTGTTCTACAAAGGAAAGGTTAGCATCTCTCTGTTTGTCCTATATCTAAATTTTCAGAGATTTCCCTAAACAAAAAAACCTGGTTGTTGCCATCAGTTGGGTACCAGACAAGGAAGTAGCATTTTAACACTGAATTCCTTGTGTATTTTATGAACAGGTACTTACTGAGGAACCGAATAAGAACTACTTTTCAGTGTGGACACTGGTACCGAAGTATTTCACAGCCATGCTGGAGCTAATTCGTAGCTTTGTAATCGGATACATCAAGGGTCCTGATTACAGGGAGGGATGGTTGCTGAGATGTGCAAGGATATTTGCACTCTTTTTTCCTGGTTTAACAGCTCACGGTCCTCAGGATTATAACAATACCACCAGACTTGGAAATCCGGTGGTGCCAGATGATGATGAAAGTAAATAGATGGAGTTTTAGGGGCTCAAATGTAAAATTTACATTTTACACCATGGTTAGTTGTTTCTAAGCTGAAACCTTTATTTGGTAATTGTCAATCATGTGGATGTAGACTGGTTATCCAGTCAACAAAAAAATTTGTTAAATTAAGGATATCCGTCATCTCTCGCATTCATCTTTTTTTTTTTAGATTCCACCACCCACCTCAATATCAAAATTACAAGAGCATAAAAATTACAAAAAGTACAAAGGAAACATCCAAAATGGTAATTGTATATCTAAAACTAACAACTGTTTTTCCAATAGATAGCCATCCTCCTGTCCCTTCCTCTAACTGATCTAGTCGGCTCACCGATTCGCATCTCAACTACTGAAGCTATTTTTCTCCTCTCATCTGACCCTCCAAAATTCAAATCAAATAGCATGGCCAGACACTTTATTTGATTTGCCAATACAAAATTCTCATAGGCTACTGGTATGATCTCTATTACATGCAGATTCACCTGAATTTAAATCAAAATGGGCATATTATGGCATGCTGTGTGAAATTATTACAATATAGAAAAGTTTGTTGTAAAGTTTTTGTAAAGCAAGCAAACCTCAGCTTCCATAGCACGAAGTTCATTCTGCCATTTTGAACCATGAAAATCTTCTGGAAAAATACTTAGATTGAAAAGTGGAGGTCTAAGGGGATACTCCATGCATATCCTGACCTGCCAAAAATAATATGGGTTGTTTAGCACCCAAGTTTTTCAAGGAATATAGAAAATATAACAAACAGTAAACTCCCCCAAATAATCCCCTACTTTAGAGTTTACATAATGGTCCCTGTACATTCTAATTTGTACCATTTTTGTTCCTATGCAAAAATAGAGAGCATTAGAGCAAGTCTAGGAATGTTGGCAATCTGTGACACAATCAAACCTTGTATAAAATTCGCTCCAAAATGTAAGCCAAGAATTCCCAGCACATTTACCAAGGTTATACTCTTACCACCAAATGTCCAAACTCCAAAATTCACCTTAATATGTCAATATTTACTACACTTTCCAGGGATCTAAAACATTAGCCTTTCCCTGATCTAAAAACACTCGGCACAGCTGGAAATTTTCTGTCTCTTCTTGGCTACAGCAAGAACCAACATTACTGTAAAAGGTGGTATTTAGGTGCACTTAAAACTTTCAGGATGGAAATTAGAACTGGGGGAAATGTTAACAAAAAATTTATGTTAAGATAGGATTGCTTGACAATGGAACTATTTGTCAATCCCAGATAGAACTCAATCTTTAAGTCAGAAAACATCCAAACTAAAAACAAAGTTCAGAGATATATTGTTGACATATTGATCAGCTATCAAATTTTAAGTTATGAACAATAAACCTAATCCTCGATGGTCATAAATAATTTTCCAATGAATGGTACAACAGGCACCAATTGTCATCACTATACATGAATAATATCCAGATGATATAGCCACATCCAAAATTTTCGTTTCAAATTTAAATTTGATTATCATGAATATCAAAGATTGTCAAAGCATACTCCATTCTCAATGACCATAAATCTTTCTGTGATTAAACTCAAAAAAGAAATCCATAGATAAGATGATACCTTAGCTTCCAACTTGACAATTTCATCCTTGCCACACCTTTTACGCAAAATCAACTTAAACACTCTTAAAGCATGATCTTGCCATGGCTTCTCCACATTTATATTGACATCTTCAGATTCTATCTCCGCACCAGCTAACTCCTCTGCTTCGCTCTCGCTATCAACCATCATTTCATCGTCCACATTCCTCAGCAGATTTACCAAATTATCCTTCTTAGAAGATGGAGCGCTCTTGGAGAGAAGAGACAAGCTTCTTGCAAAATCAATTCGGTCAGTTTCTGGCCCATGAGGTGGAGGGGTTGGGGTCTTTTCTTTGCTGTATCGGCTTGCTGCGCCGGCCACGTGCACAACCATAGGGAGTTCTCCATCCTCCCTGTTGCTCTCAACCTCCTCCCACTGTGTCACTGATCTTCTGTCAAGATCACCTGAAACTTCTCCAGTAGGTGCAGCCAAAAAAGATGATGACTCACTGGAGGGCCCCATTAGTGTCCAGCAGTCAATTCTGCATGAAGGGGTGTACCCAGCCCAGGAAGCCTTGTCATAGTTTAAAGGAGGCCACTCAAGTTTTGATAAAGAACTCAGCTGATTCCTGTAAAATTAAATAAAAGACTGAATGTTTTACAAAATAAACACCTTGTAGTTCTCCACTGTTAAGAAAAAAAATTCTTATGTACCACAATATCCGTACAGCTTTATCAAAAAAAAAAATCACAGTGCAGCCCCTGAAATGAGATCTAATAAAGGCAAACTGATATCCACATGGAATTTTCTGATCTTTCTGTGCAGTGCATATAAATTTTAGATTAGCCTAACCATCATAAATAGAGGAACCCTAAGCTTCCATAACAAGGAAAACTTTCAGAAATTCAGAAAGAGCAGTGTTTCTTTTTTGTAAAGACTTAAAATATTTCCAAAGCAGCCATATATTTAAACCCCATTATACACTAAAACCACAACATAACAACATATGAAATTGTACTTCAGCAAAGCAAAAATCTGATAAAGAAGCATTTCATTATCTAACAAAGCATGGTGAACATTTCAAAATACAAATGTTTTACAACAAGTGACTCACAAAAGAGCCATTTGAGCCTGTTTCCTGGAGCGAATCTTTAGCAAAATGGTTTGAACCCGGTTCTGGTGACGGTACATAGTGAGGCCTGATGACAAATCATCATTCTTCAACGATTCATGATAGGTCATCTCCCTAGATGGAGGTAGCTCTGGCAGGAAATCAATCCCAGCCAGGTGCTGGGCCCATTTGTAAGGACGTGAACCCATATCCCCAAATGTCAAAGACTCACCGGCAGCACAAATCTTAGCTGTCTGAATCAAGAAAAAATATTGAAAATCATCACAATTTTTTAAAGATATTTGGTCATTGTTCAACATGAATTTATGATAATGGATAATTGCAATTTGGCAAAATGGTATGGTGCCATCATGAAAATGAACATTTACTGGTACTAAACTTAAGTTCATGTATGCCAAATATAACTAAACTTTCTTTGTCTGATTTATGTCAATAAGATTTGCCTAAACCAGAGGAACAGAAACTAATTGCCAGAATGTTTATCAATGAACTTGCATACAAAATATATATATTAAAGAGGTAAAAACCTGGTGAGGGAGATCTGTGCCAGTATCATCAGGAAACAGATTACACAAAATATCTTTATCTGAAGAGTCACCACCCTCGACTCCAACACAAACTACATTTAGTTTGACCAAGTATTCAAACCGAAGTGCAAGTAGTTTAACGGGTTTTTCCTCTTCATTTTCATCAAACACGCTGAGCATGATTTTTAACGGGTGGAGACGATTAATCCCTTCTTTGTCAGAACTTGCCTCCTTTGAAAGTTCCTTTTTCGGCCTTGCTCGTCTTCTTTGCATATCTTCATCCTCCTCCATCACATCTTCCTCCAATTTGTTATCCTCAGCATTTGCTATTTGACCTAAAACTGTGCATTCTTTATCATAAACCAGAAGAAATTAAAAAAAAAAACTAAAAAGCTATTAAGAAGGACAGAAGTAATGGTACCATGTTCTCTGTTGGCTTGCTCCCGCATGAAAGCCTGTGCATCTTTCATGCTTCCTACAATCTCCACTTCGATCCTCTCATTAAATGCTTCTTTCTGAGCCACTAACTGGGAGTATGCTATGTAAAGAGGTGATGGTAAAAGCTCAGCCATTTGGTTCTGCTTCGCTCTCTTGGAGTGTAAAATACCCAGTTGTTGTTGAACAGGTAATGATGCTTTCTTGAGAGATTTCAGTTGTGAAGGGAGGCTTGAAAGAAATCTCTTCCTTTCTGATATCTTCTCTAATAGAACTTTCTTCTGATGCTCCAGCCTCTCATGCATTTTGCACAGCTCCTTCCGCTAGAATTATCACATAACCAATCAAGGAATAAAAACCAAATACTTCTACACCAGATTGAACTAGTCTTTGTCTCCTCTGTGCAAACTACACAGCATATCTTTATTGTTGTTGAACATAACACGTACCAATTCTTCCATCTATGCACATTATTTCTGGGAAACTTGCAATAAACACCCGAACTAGACTAAGGTTAACTTAAAAGGTGACTTGATGCCCCTGTATTTTGCTTTAACACAGACAAACCGTTTCATCGTTAATCCCTTAAGTTTGAAAACCAACACTTAATCAGCTTTATTGTACTTTGAGTTCAATTTATGCTTCAAACAAAAAAAAAAAGAAACTTATTCAAGTCATGGGTAAAATTTTCTTAAACACAAGACCTCTCTCGCCACAGCAACATAATTAATGACATCTGAAAAAGAAACCCTAACAATGATTAATAATCAAGAGTTTAACACACACCTGGTGGAGCTCGAAATTGAGCCGCTTGAGCATGAGATCGTGCGCAGGATCAATTGCTAGATTCTTCCCTTTGATTCCTTCTGGTGCCGTTGCAAAAAACTCCTCCTCGGGCACAAGGTCAATATCAGGGTACTTGGAAGTAAAGTCGCGACAAGCCTTGATGGCATTGAAGTAATGGTTCTTCTCATACAATAGATTGTGCAATTGCAGAGTGGTAAAATCCACTGGCGCCTTGGCACGCTCCGTTTCGGCCTTCACCCGATCCTCTTCCATCAATATAGCCCGATTCACCTACAAATGTACATCATTTTAGGTAATTGTTACGAAAAGGAGGAGGAGGAATGCATAATAAAGAGAGGTAAGATTTAGGGGTAGGGTTTAGAGCTGACCTGGCGGAGAGAGATGAAGAGGAGAGACATCTGGGTAACCAGTTCTCGGAGCTCCGACTTCGGGCGACCTTCTTTCTTCGCGGAGAGCATGCGCGCGGCGATCTCCTCCATGGCTGCTCGAGTCTCTTCCAGCAGGGAGTACGGGTTACCGGGTTTCGGATTCGATATCGGTGGCGGCTGGGCGCCGTTGTTTTCGGATTCGGATTTGGTTTCCGGTGGTGGCGCCTCCACCTCCATGGCCTCGGTCGCTTAGTGGTTTTGGTTTTGGTTTTGCTCCAGTTTGTAGAAGAGACGACAACTTTTTTTTTTACTGTTCGAGTGTGTAATGGGTCGGGTTAGGCTGCTTGTGATGGGTTTGAGCCCGTAGAGAAGTGTGGATTGGTTTCATACTTTCATTTCAAAAGCCTGTAAATATTCAAAATTGGCCCAATTAATATGCATTCTCCAACACCATCCTTTTTTAATTTGAGATGTATAGGAATCTCAATTAAAGTCATGTGCAAGTTCTTTTGCAATTAATTTCCTGTTTAGCCAGAATTATTATAGTATTGGCAAAATTTTGACACCCCATCTGGTTTTGTTACATTTGTTTTTGCTTCATGTCTTTATGAAAAGCGTATTTCATGTATCTAAGGTGTTATAAACCTCTTTAAAGTGATATAGTTTCATTGTATTACATCAAAACCAAGATATAGTTTCACTGTATTAATTTTCACTTGAATGATTGTGTTGTGTTTCTTTTTTCCGAAGAGTTTTTTCAGAAGCTGCCAACTTGATTGTGTTATGTTTCATTATACATAATTTTAATAGGATTAATTGCTCACGTACCCATCAAAACTTTTAAAATAGCCAATTTATCCATCAAAACATGAAAATAGCTTATTTCCTCATTAAAATTGGACATTTTTTCTTTTATCCCCTTTATTCATTTATTTTGTTATGAGCCTTCCACTAAAAAGAAAATTGACCGTTATACCCTCTTCCTAGCTTTTTTTTTTTACTATATTACTATATACGTGTAAGAAACGGAGAAAAAAAAATTTATCGAAACTTCCTTCGACACCTAAACATCTCTCATTAAGGGCATGTAAATTATTGAGAAAACATGTTTATACGAATTATTTATAAGGCAAAATGCTCCTATTTGTTCTGATATGTGACAATATTAGACTAGTTCTAAATTGGTGAGAAGATTTCTTTTTTGTTTTGTATTAAGCAACGACACTCATTGTTGATGTACAAAGAGAAAATATTCTGACAAAGATCATATTATGAGAAAATAAATAAATAATCTAAGCCGCAGAGAAAATGGATATTTGAATCGGTTGGTTCGATCACAATATTATCTTGTCAAATGAGATAATAAAATGACTTGTTTTAGTTTAGATAAAGGACATATTGATCAATTTTATTTCTAATGAAAGGCTCATAATAAAGTAATTGAATAAAGGGGATAAAAGAAAGAATGTCCAAATTTAATGGGGAAATAAGTTATTTTTATATTTTGATGGAGAAATTAGCTATTGTAAAAGTTTTGATGGAAATGTGGGCAATTAACCCATTTCAATATCTTAAAAACTATCTACTTTTGTTTAAGTTCTTGGAAGCAAACTTCTAATAAAAACTTTTTCATTTTAAATTTAATTTATTTTTTTTTTCAGAACGGAATGTGGAATTTGGCAAGCCCTCTGAAGCAATCAATGGTGGGGCATATACATATTTATAGCAGCTCCAATCCATATATCACTATCTATCATTATTGTTCTGATATTAAATTTTGAAGCCTCATAACCACCACTATTATCTAGAGTTCTCAAAAAAAATATGGCGTGTCACAACATGATACGGTACGATACAGCACATGTCGGAGGTGATACGCACGGTACGACGTGTCAAAACGTGATGTATTATATATATCGCGTGATGTGTCGTTATTCGTACCGTGTCAGATTTTTATCAGTGGAGACACGATAGCACACACAAGTAAAGAGGGCGATATGGCATAACACGGCATAGAACATGCATAGGCACGTTTGACACGAATAAGCACGAGTAGGTACAGATAGGCATAGTAGTACGAATTGTAGGCCGTTAGATATTGATCAGACGATTGATTTTGCAATTTATTGACGGAATTTTTTTAATTTTTTTGCATTTTTTATAACTTTTTATAATTTTTTTCAATTATTTGTTAAAATTTTTTAGCAGCAAATAAATTTGAAATTTTGAAATTTTTAAGATTTTTTAAGATTTTTCTGAACTTTTTTCAATATTTTTTTATTTTTTCGAATTTTTTTCTCACCAAACATGTATAGTACAATTAAAGTACGTATAGCACGTCGTGTCAATTCAACACGGCATGGTTAAGATATATCATGTTCAGCACAATATATCAAATCGATACGATACATATAACACGCTGTATTTTAATCATGCCGTATCTTATCTATATCATGCCTTATTTATATTGTATTATCCTCCCTCATTTTTTTTGACACTGTATGACACATCCGCCAAAAATAAAATCTCGTGCCGTACCGTAATACGCTGTATTTTGATACGATATGAAACGTAATGTACGTATTTAATTCAGTACCAGTATCTGCATGGGAGAGCATTTCATTTCTTAAGAATGGAGACAAAAAGAGGGGGATTTGGGTCCCACTCCACACCATCGCGTTCACCAATTATTATGACAGAGCACAGCACGCACTTCCCATCCCATCCCATCCTGTCTTTCTTTTCCGACAGTTGCAACACGAAAGAGATTATATAGAGAGAGAAAAGCACGCAAAGCAAAAGGTCAAACCCTTCTCGCATCCCTTTTCATATTGTCTCGTAATATCCAACGGGAAAGATTAAAGAACCTCTTTCTCGGAAATAATTAGATCAAATTAAAATGCCCCAAGTTAATGAAGCCAGGCTAACTAGCTCTTGTCAATTTGCCATTGATGATCCACTTTTATTGGTGTTCTTTAGTGGTATTTTAGTCATGGATGGTGCTAAGAATGTGAAACTTTTAGACATAGAACCTATTAGAAATTACTTTTTTTTGAACAGTGCATTATGTAATTTCAAATCATTAAAAGGGTCCCAACGTCATCATAGCTACTGAATTTACATTTTGGCGTTTGATGTTTGTCCTCTTTAGAATTGTTTTTGTTTTGTATCATTATTTTACTAGCATGGTTAGGTGTGATTTTTTTTTTTAAAGGAATTAAGACACTTGGAAGTTTCCTATGCTTAAATTACAGTCTGCTAGATTGCTAGCATTCTCAACTCAATTTATTGTTGTTTTTCTATATTAGGACTTTAGCAGCTTTCTTTTTAAAATTTACATCACCCATAGTTCAAAAATTAATGTAAATTTGCATTGATCAATTTTGGCACAATTTCACTATTTGACTATCGTTTATTAACAGTAATGATTATTTAATTCAAGTTCTTGATTTCAGTGAACAATAGAATATATAAAATTTAGTCTCATCATATTTCTTGTGTGGGGAATATTATATAGATTGTATCTACTGGTTGTGAATTTCAAGTTGAAAATTATGACCGGTGTTTATAAAGATTGTCTAGTTAAATGTATTTTTGATATGATCCAACATCATTTTAAAATTTAAAAGAGAATTAAATAACTTTCTTGGCCAATAACAAAATATTAGAACAATATAATTCATACAATATGATTATATATGATTATGATCACTACTTCAATAGTCCTCATTCAATTATTAAGAATTTCAATGAGTGCAATATAGATTATATGATGGTGTTTTTGTATATGTGCCCATAGTGTTGTCAAACCGTGCCGTATCGTGCCGAAATACGGCGTGCCGCGGCACGGCACGGGAGGTGGAAATTTGTTTTTGCCGTGCATGCCGTGCTGTGCCAAAAATGGGAAGATGGTGGCACGGCACGGATAAGGCACGGCACGATTACGGCACGGCACAGATAAGGCACGACGTGCTACACGTGCCGTGCTAAACGTGACGTATCTTAACTATGCCGTGCCGTGTCGAGTTGACACGCCGTGCTACACGTGCCTTAATTGTGCTAAACGTGTTTGGTGGGAAAAAAATTTAAAAACAATCGAAAAAAATTGAAAAAAAAATTCGGAAAAATCTTTAAAAATATAAAAAATCAAAATTTTAAATTTCTTTGCTGCTAAAAAATAAAACAAATAATTGAAAAAAATAATATTTTTGTAAAAATAGCCAAAAAATTAGAAAAATCCGAAAATTATTTTTGAAAAATTTCAAAAAAATTATTTACAAAATTCAAAAATTATTTACATGCCTTAACCTAAAAAATTAAACAAACAATTGGAAAAATATAATTTTTTTTTGTAAAAATAGCCAAAAAATTAGAAAAATCCGAAATTTTTTTTAAAAAATCCGAAAATTATTTTTGAAAAATTTGAAAAAATTATTTACGTGCCTTAACCTAAAAAATTAAACAAACAATTGGAAAAAAATAATAGTTTTGTAAAAATAGCCAATAAATTAGAAAAATCCGAATTTATTTTTAAAAATTCCGAAAATTAATTTTTAAAATTTTGAAAAAATTATTTACAAAATTCCAAAATTATTTACAAAATTCAAAAATTATTTACAAAATTTAAAAATATACAAAATTCAAAAATTTTAAATTTATTTGCTGCTAAAAAAAGTAAACAAATAATTGGAAAAAAAAATAATATTTTTGTAAAAATTGCCCGAAAATTAGAAAAATCCGAAATTTTTTTTAAAAAATCCGAAAATTATTTTTGAAAAATTCAAATATTTTTACATAATTCAAAAATTACTTTGAAAATCTTTTAAAATTATTTTTAGCATATTTTATTTTTCAAATTTCCCTTCCTCCTTTTTCCGGGCTTGGGACCGGCTATGTTAGAAACATATGCGGAGTTAAAAACTTAAAAATAGGTTAGTACAATGTAAGAAAATTAAAATCTAAATATTTACATTAAAATTAAAGTATATACCTTATTCCTTAGTGATACAAGTCTTGGTTTTATGAGTATCCATATTGTTCATAGTTGTATATATACGGATTCGATCCATAGTGATATTGGTCATCATTGGGTTGGGTAACCTCTAGCTCTGTCATCTCCTGACTTGGTCTGGTTGGATTGGAATCCGATGTGCCAGCAACTTCTTCTGGTTCAATCACGTGCATCCAAGACTTGTCCTGAAGTCTCCTTTCTGCATCTAACCAGTCCTTCAAAACAACTAGGGCCTCAGATGTTTCAGGACCTATTCTAGTTCTCTTGTCAGTTAAAACTCTGTTAGCTGCGCTAAAACAAGATTCAGAAGCTACTGTGGAGACTGGAACAGCAAAAATATCTTGAGCCATGGACGCTAAAATGGGGAACACACCCTTGACTTGATGCCAGAATTGTAGAATGTCAAAATTTTCATCGTCGGGACTTATGTTGGCATAGTCAGACACGGAGGCTACGAAAAGTTGGATCTTTGTGTTGCTTCCACGCGGGGTCGAAGATGTAGGTGTGTCGGAGTTCCTGCGGAGAATAGATTGGATATGAGAAATAGTACTCCTTCCTCTTGTTGCCGGATTAGATCTAGATGGCGTTGACACACCCAAAGCCACCCTAGCCTGATTGATGGAAAGAAAAAATTATAATTTAAAAATTATAATTAAAGATTAATTAAATATAGAGACAAAAAATATATACCACATTATGACGTCGCTCATATATTTTGTATATACTTTCAAATAGACTATTTACTTCATCATACATATTTTTTTCTTCCAATCCGATGTTTTTTCCCTAATTGTCATAAGCATTTCAACTGTTGCATTCAACTTCCACCTATTTTAGAAAAAAATTTAGTTATTTTCTAAATTAATCCAAATATTTTTATGAAATTAAATATTATTAATTAAAAATGTAGTACTTACCTAGGATCAAGACAACTTGCAATGATAGTGACAGTGGATATATCCTTCCAATACTTAAGAAACTTAGACACGATCGGTTGTAGTGCATGCCTCAAAATACAGTTCTCAGGCAAAGACGTCACTTGTGTGTTGCCCGTGCCTCCTTCCACATGCATGGCTGAGGTTGACTCACTTGACGGTGGTTGTATCGGAACATTGCCGATATGTTCAATTCGGGGCAGAAGACTATATGTTATATTTAAATCTACATTAGGATTATTTTCAGGACTAACACCCAATTGTGCGCTAGGAATATCTAACCAGGTTCGGTTTGCATCCATTTGAATTTAATTTGGGAAAAAACCTGCATTGAAATTTATCATAAAATATTATTGGGGCAAAAAAATATAATATTCGGATTTGGATTTTAAAATTATCAAAAAAGATACAACAATAAAAAAATTAAAAATCTACTTTTCTTAAGTGCATTTGGGTTGGGGGAAGTCACAGAAAAAATTCCACTATTTTTTGGATCATGCATCTATTTTTAACCATTTAATATTCTTATTTGGGTTTAAATTACCAAAAAAGGTACAACAATAAAAAAAATTAAAAATATATTTTTCTTAAGTGCATTCGGGTTGGAGGAAGCCACAGAAAAAAATTCCACTATTTTTGGGATCATGCACCTATTTTTAACCATTTAATGTTCTGATTTGAGTTAAAATTACCAAAAAAAAGATACAACAATAAAAAAAATTGAAATCTATTTTTTTTAAGTCCATTCGTGTTAGGGGAAGTCACAGAAAAAATTCCACTATTTTTTGGATCATGCATCTATTTTTAACCATTTAACATTCTTATTTGGGTTTAAATTACCAAAAAAGGGTACAACAATAAAAAAATTAAATCCATTTTTCTTAAGTGCATTCGGGTTGGGGGAAGCCACAGAAAAAATTTCACTATTTTTGAGATCATGCACCTATTTTTAATTATTTAATGTTCTGATTGGGTTAAAATTACCAAAAAAAAAGTAGAACAATAGAAAAAATTACAAATCTATTTTTTTTAAGTTCATTCGGGTAAGGGGAAGTTACAGAAAAAAAATTCACTATTTTTGGAATTTTGCATCTATTTTTATATGCATATTCCTATTTTGTACAAAAAAAAACGAATTAAAAAGATATCTAACCTCTAAATTGCTATTAAATTTCAGAACTGGGAGAGAATTTGAGCAAAATGCGTATGAAATATGAAAGCTCCGTCGAGACTTGAGAGAATGATATTGAGAAAAAAGATTGTGTTGTTTGGATGAAATGAGTTTGATTGAAAATGAGAGTATTTATAGATGAATTATAGTGTGAAAATTACAAAAATAACCTTCAAATATAACTGTTCATAACTGTTCAGGGGATATTTTCGTCATTTCCATCAATTTACAATTTTACCCCTGAATATAGCCGTTTATAGATGTTAAATGAGGGTATTTTGGTCATTTTCTTATTTTAAATTTGAATTTTAAATTAAAATGTGTTTATTGGGGTACATTATTTAGGGGTGTTTAACATTGCTAAAGAGAGGAGATATGGCGGGGTACACAAATTGGGGGATATATATCATATTATCCTATTTTTTAATCTCTTTTCAAAATCCCTCCAAAAAATTTACAAAATCAATTGTCCGATCAAAATCTAACGGCCCACAATTCATGCATACTATGCTTATCCGTGCTAACCGTGCTAAACGTGCTTACCCGTGCCTATGCGTGCCTACACGTGCCATGCCTAAACTGTGCCTATCCGTGCCTACGCGTGTCCCCGTGCCGTGCCTATGCGTGTCCCGTGTCGTGCCGTGTCGCCTCCCTTATCCGTGCGTGCCGTGCCTATGCGTGTCCCGTGCCGTGTCGTGCCGTGTCGTCTCCTTTATCCGTGCGTGCCGTGTCGTGTCTACAGTAAAAAAAACTGGACACGGCATGGATAACGGCACGGCACACGACACGCATAACACGGCACGCGACACACATAACACGGCACGCGTTGACACGCCGTGTCGTGCCGTGTCGCCTCCGACACGTGCCGTGCCATGCCGTGTCTTGACACGCCGTGCCGTTTTTTATTCCCTATGTGCCCATATAACATCAAAGTATCCTCATCTCACTTACAAATAACTTATTAATTTTGATGTGACACTTATAATTATAATCTTATATATTGAGAGCATTTACAAATTTAACGATCTTGATAAATTAACAAGTCTTTCACCTCAAGATTTATATTTTTCTTTATAAGTAATATGAGCATTTTCATTCTTATAATTACAAAATATTACTTTATTACTAATTAGAAATTATCATGTCATCGAATGAACAATTAAGGAGATAAAAGCATTTTAAAATTAATATGTAAAAATTGCTAAATTAATGACATGATAAACAAATTTAATTTTTCTAATTGTAGAAATAAAAATGCTCTTAGTCTTATTCATACCTTATATTTATTCGTTAAGTTTAGTGTTATTCATACCATACTCTACTCTTATCTGTTAAGGATAATGAATAATGAATAATTATTGAGTAAATTGATAACTTCTATAATTTAACTCAAAAATATAAAAACACATAATCTACATAATTTAATAAATATTAAAAAAATTATTATTGATCCCTTTCAGAAAAATATAAATTTCTAACTAAATAAAATTATATAAATAATTGTATAAATAAATCTTGTCATAGATTATTAATTAAATAGAACTATCTATAAAATATTACATGTATATCAATTTCAAATAATAATATATGATATAGTTAAATATATGAGTGAAGTTATCATATATAATATATCATTCATTCTATAAAAGTAACATATATGAAATAACTTTTATTCATATTCTTATTCTATAAACTAATAAAATTATTGTCCAACAAGCTAACGAAAAAAATTATTTTTATTCGTACTTATCTTATCGAATATAATCAAGATAAGATAAATATAATCAGATAGGATAAATAGATTAAAAAAAAGTTTCATTAACGCTCTTATCAATCACCACTTTCATGCAAAAATAATAATTATTCCTGTTAATTTCTTCCAAATTATCTGATGATAATAAAGATTTATCCATAGGACTTACTCTTAATCCATCAATTTTTGGTCTATGACTGTGACGTGACTCAATAAAAGAGAGAAATAAGGGCATGTTTCTTCGGTCCGATCCTCCCTTTTATGTCTAACATTCCTTCATTTTTATGCCCTTTATATATGGAAAGAGCATTCTTATTCCCAAAAGAAAAAGAAAAAAAAGAAAAAGAAAGGAACGATAGAGGAGGAATAGGAAAAAAAGGAGACGAGAGCAACAGTTTCCCACTTGCCAGTACCTAGTTCCTAGTTCCCAGTTCCCAAAGTGGTCACCACTCACTCACTCGCCCAGTCACCCGGCATACTGCTCACTACACCACCACCACATCCCACCACTGCGGTTCTCGCGCTCTCTCCCTCTCTCTCGACCTCCGTTTAACAAACTAACAAACACCAATCCCTCTCTCTCTCTCTCGACGAGCGTCTCGAGGGGAGTGCGATTGCGATTGCGATTGCGAGACTGCGAGTGCGAGTGCGCGAGTGCGCGAGTGCGAGAGAGAGAGAGAGAGAGAGAATGCCCGACCTCGAGCCCGCTTCCGACAATCCCAAGACCAGAAGCAACAAGCACAGAGGCACCAACCCCAAACCCAGACCTAAACCCACTCGATCCGCGGCCGAGACGAAACGAAAGCACCGCGAGAGGAAGAAGTCTTCTCTTCCTCCCGCCTCAGCTAAGGTTCTTCCATCTGTCAACAACCTTCTTTTTCTTTTGTTGTTTCGTTTCGTTTTATATATTTATATAAAATATAAAAGATTGTTTATTTGTTTGTTTAGGTGGAACTAAAACCTTTTGACTAAATAGGTAATCTGTGTGAGAGAAACATTTTTTTTTTAACTAATTCAAAAACATAGCCTGGAGTTTTGTCTGCTTTGGGTGGAGTCAACAGTTGAGAATTTGAGATTGCTTATTTTTTTTTGTTTGGACCCATGTTATCAAAGACAATTCCTTTTTTGAAAAAAAGGGGAATCCAATGATAAAAGTGAAGAAGAAAAATGCAATTAATGTGACACAGATTGAAAAAGAAAAAAAAAGCAAAAAAGTGTTTTCTGGGGTTTTGAAGTGGTGGTGCCAACTTTTGTTTTTCTTTTTTCTCTTCTCTTTTTTATTTCTTTTGTCGATTGAAACAGTCTTTAGCGCAATCGGATTGCTCCCCATCGGGTCCAGATCCAGATCCAGAGAAAAGAGACGAGCTTTATTCTTCTTTCCCTTTCCCTGATGATACTCTCACAACTCAATCGCACTTGAATCTACGCACAGGTTGGTGCTAGTGCCAGCTATAGCCTTACTAGCTCCGCCATTAGCAAAGCTATTTGCCACTTTGTCATTATTCACATTGTCTTCTTCTTCTTCTTTTTCTTTAATGGTGTACTAGGGTTAGAGGAGAAGGGTGACCCACCAAAGCACTCATTTTCCCAAGCACTAAGAGGTAATCAATCATTTTTTGAAAATAAATTTCCCACGCCTATTTATTAAACTGTAAAAATCACACATTACCACCAAAGTCATTGTATCTTTCTCTTGGTCATAGAATGCCAGAATCTGAGGCTTAGATCTGAAGCCGTTCCCTTTGAGGTTCCAAGTGCCAGTAATCAGCTCCACCGGCACATTTATCAAGAGGGCCAATGTACTGCTGACATAGTGGTGCTTTCGCCGAGATTTAGACCAGGAGGTATGAGCAAGAGCTCGGCCTCCTCTCGGAGCAGGTCAGGTACATTTCCCAGCCCAGGTACACCTAACTACACCCGGCATGGTCTGACTGGTGGGACTTACCAGAAGGGCTGGAGCTCAGAACGGGTCCCGCTTTCCAACAGGAGATATGGTGGTAGCAGCGTTGTTTTACCTTTCAACAACGGTAGGAAGTTGCCATCAAAATGGGAGGATGCTGAGAAGTGGATTCTTAGCCCAGTTTCTGGTGATGGGACCGGGCGACAATCAGCCCCACCTCCTCACCATAGGAGGCCCAAGTCCAAGAGTGGTCCTCTTGGCCCCACAAATGGCTATGCAGCCTCACCGATTGCACAAGGGGAAAGTTTTGTCGCAAGTTCACCTTTCCTGGCTGGCGTCCTGATACCTGAGCATGGAGTTCATGATGGCAGTTTGACCAGTGGCAATGCTGGTAATCTATCTTTGAATAAGGAGCCGTTTATTTTACGGTCAGTAAGTGTGAGTGGCTGGATGGACACACTAATGGAGGCTACTGCGGCATTACCGCCCTCGCGTGATACTAAACCAGGTTCTTAATCTGTTGTTAGTTGATCTAATTTTCCTGAAGGACCAGTGGTTTTGAGTTTTACACAAGATATGCTATTGTCAATAAATAAAGAGAAATCTACTATGTTTTTTTCTGGACAATTTCATGCATTAGAATCTCTTTGAGGCAAATATTAGGTCTAAATCGTCAGAACTTACAATAGAAATATGTCTTAATATTGAACTATCTGACATTTGGGTACTCATGTCAGTATAAATGCTTTCGTGGATGTGAGAGAGTATTGCAAAATTCTGATAAAAATTACGTGTTCTTTTTTCCTTTTGCAAAATCTGTGTTCTTTTTAAGATTCATCACGGTTTGGTTGAGTATATTTTGTATTTCAATTTGATGCAGAGGAGAAGGTTCAAATAACAAGAGAAGCAGTGCAAAGAATAACCGCTGGGATTTTAACTAAGGACGTCGCTACACAAATGAGCCCTGAAGGAAGTGCCACCTCTTCTCCCAAGGAGCTTTCATTTTCGTACTCACCTTCACGTGGTCCCATTGAGGAGGTAAATAGCAGTTCAGCAAAGTTGGAGGTAAGAGATGTGGAGATAGACAACCAGGTAACTGTGACTCGATGGTCAAAGAGAAATGTTCTTAGGAGCTTTGACAAACGATCAGTCGGTTCTTGGGAAGAGAGAGAAAAAGCAAGATGCACTTCAAAGTATGTCTAATTTTGAAGTTACAATAATTTTGTTATCAAATGATGAACTACAGAGTCATCAAATCCCTAAGGTTACACATAATCAAGGATTTTGCAGATACAATTGCAATATGTATTAAGCTATGAGTTATTCCCGGCTGTTTTATTGAATTTACATTTAGTTGTGTAAAGCCGAAATGACATTATTTTATAGTTGCCTATTAGCTATTACTTGTTACCTATGTATTGTTATGGAGTCACCATAATTAATTAATTGGCATGCTACATTTGTGATTTTGTTGTTTTCAACTTTCACTTATTGCCGGATACAGGTCTAAAAGAGAAGAAGCGAAAATAACCGCATGGGAAAACCTACAAAAAGCAAAGGCTGAGGCAGCAATTAGAAAACTTGAGGTACATCACATCCTCTCCTGCCTTTATCTGTAGTGACTAATTAACTAAAAGAGAATTTTCTAAATCTGGCAAGAGTTGGAAACCATGCAGATGAAATTGGAGAAGAAGAGGTCATCTTCAATGGATAAGATAATAAACAAGCTACGTGCAGCCCAGAAGAAGGCTCAAGATATGCGTGAGGTGGTGGTGTCCGACCAAGACCATAGTGTAAAAAGGTCAGCTGGAAAATCATCCCGGCTTTGTCGAACGAGCAAAATAATGTCGCTAAGTGGATGCTTCACATGTCATGGATTCAAATAGACAGCTCAGAAAAAAAAAATTCGGTAGGCCTTTAATCTTTAAATTTGGGAATTGCAATAATTGTGTTTGGTGTCATTTTTCTACCTAATCTGATGACTTGTACTGATTGGTCAATCTGTAGTGATATCAGCTGGTTTTGCTTTATCTGTTGATAATTGGAATATTTAAGCATGGTTACAAGTGGTAAATTTGGAAAAAGAAACATTCCCATCGTAACTTTGAGAAAAAGGAAAAACATGTTGAAATGCATTAGTTGTGAACAGGAAAGGGTGGAAAAAAAGGAAAATTAAAAAAATGGATGTCAGTATTTAGCTCTGCAGGGTAAATTGCACTATGTACTTGGATTTTATAGAGACCCGGCAACACACCGGTACATGCACTCAAAGAGAACAGAACGTAGGTGTGTGTGCCTGTGTAGTGTGTATCGTAATCCTTGATAACCACATTCCCTGGACTGGGCTCGCTAATGGTACATCATGTTCTTTTATTTTGCCAAAACAGATAAAAAGATAGATGTGAAGTAACGGAATGCTGGTAAGAGAATCCAACTGGCTCAAAAAATGCAACATAACATTTGGAACAGTGTGATTGCCGATTCATATCATTTTCCGCAAACAAGATAACACTTGACAACCTCCTTAGGAAAGGTTATTTTCCAGGATATATGGTCAAGGGTTTTATTAAAATCTAACCCAGTTTATCAATTTTATTTTTCATGTTTTGCATGTGAACACCAAATTTATAGCAAGCTATTGATGCAGGATTGCTAACTTATGTTCATTAAACATGATTGATTGGCTTCAAATTGAGAACTTCTGTAGCAAAATTATTGCTTCTTTATATCAATAGATTTAGTTTTAATAGGTGGATTCAAATTTGGGACCTCATTGAGACAATACGTGCATACATAGCTGTCTTGAATAATAATCATGTTAGCGTTGAATTGTGTGAGCATCATCATGCAGCCGGATAATAGATTGTCATATTAGCCTGGTTAGTTTTGGCATTTTATGATGTGATGGACATTTGAATTATTAATTTGTCGAAGTTGTACGGGGTCATTTGGATTGGATAATGTTCTAATGTCTAGTTAGATTTCATAGAATTTGGGGTATTTTTGGTTGTTGATGAATATCCATAGAATTCCACAGGAATCATGCATGAATTTATACGTGCAATTTTCACCTCTGTTACTCTTTGGAAATAGTCATACTTGCCCTGAAGGCCTTATAAACAGAAGATTTTGAGAATATCATTTTACAAATATAATTGATATTTATGGCAAATAGAAAGGACTTACATCCTGTCTAAAGGGGCCCGATTACCCAAATATTCGACATGGTGCTCCAAATGCATGAAAATGCATTGATTCTATAGACGAAGACCTACTAGTTAACAATTTTGATATCTATGTTCAAATTACAAAGTCTGCTGTAGTTCCATTCAAAGGGAAAAAAAAAAGCAACATTTTTTTTATAGGGCATTGATACAGTGTCTCTTATTATGTCTGTTCATTTTCCCTACTATCACTGTGCATGAGGTTCAGATATTGATGTTTTTTAGGGGAGGTTTTATATGTCATTGACAGTTGAAATATGAGTGGGTCAGAGTAATTGTGGCCTACCTTATATTACAAGTACCAAGAAATTGACATCCAATTACATGCATGTATCATGATATCCATATGCCCATGCTGTGCCTTTCTGAAGGCTTTGTATATAGAATGTGACTCCTTGCAAAAAGGAAACCTTTAATTAAGGAACAAAGGAACAACAAAACAAAGGAAACAAACGTGCAATCTTAAAGAAAGCCGTTGGCCATTCTAATCTATTTATTCAAACTGATTTCTTGGAAACAAGAAAAAGAAAATAATGTTCTTTCTTTTTGAAGCTACCACCGTCAATTTTGCACGCGATTAATCCTGGATTTATAGGCTAGATTCATGTTTCCAGCCTGAGATTAGTTTTATGGACTGTTTAACTAATATTCCGTGCATCTAAGTAGTGACAAAGTAAAAAAAAATATTTAAAGGAAGGACAAAATTCGCCGTAAATGGATAGCATGCATCTATGAGCAGATTATGATGCAGCATGTTTTTCTTATATGATAATTATGATTATAAATTAGTAAACTTTCTATTTTAACTTTTTTATTATATGCTTTTTGTATTTTTTTTTAGTGCAGGTTCTAGACCTATAAAAATGAAAGATAAATTATAAAATTTGCTGTGAATTTAAATAACTTCTAGTATGGCGATACATTGAAAAGGAGTTGTATATCTAGACAATTAATTGTCAAAGAACAAAATTCTTCAAGCATAAGAGAACAATGATAATTTCATTTATGAAAATCATGTATTTCTGCAATTAATTGTACAAATTGGGGGGGGGGGGGGGGGAGGGGGGGCATAAATGAAATTATGTATCTATGCAATTAATTGTAGGCATTTTGCACAAATTATGGGGGGCCAATGCCCCTCCAAAACCCGGCCTAGCTCCGTCATTGCATCTAAGAATCTAAATGCGATCGAATAAAACTAGAATTATGAAATTCTGAGGAGAATTTCATCTGCTCTTTATGTATTGCCAAATTTTGAGTCTAGGTTCCCTGTTACAAGCATCTTGACAGAATCCCTGTTACAAGAAATCGATGCACAGGTTTTGTGGGCATGGCCGCATTAACCGAACTGTGAGTACCCCGTACGTAACGACTTATAATAGAAGATGTGCTCATGAGATTTTTAAGATAGATTCTCAAAATACTTGGATTTCTTTCACTTGAGACGAAACACCCTCATGCAATAAGAGGGGCATGCATGCATACAAGTATCCAAGACTTGTTGATTTCTCTTCTGTTCTCTAGATGAGGTTTGTTGCACCTTATCTTATTTTGATACTTTAGAACAAAAGGAGATATCAACCTTTTTTGTTATATACTTCTTTTGCACTATAAATATAAGCACTTTATAAGCTACTGAGAGCTCCATCATTCCACATATATCAGTCTTGATCATATATATATTTTCATATTACTATCAATCTTGCATTGCAATACATGCTACATAACTTTTGTTGTTTTGTTATTATTATTTCTCTCCATGATGAAAACTAAAGATCTCATTTGCATGTTCCTTATCTTCACCATCCTTTTGTTAGGGAATGTCACCTCTAACGACCCGTATAGTTCCGGAGGTTTTGTCCAGACAAGAGGGACCCGATTTGTAGTCAACGGGCGACCATTCTATACTAACGGGTTCAATGCATACTGGTTAATGTACATGGCCTCGGACCCATCAGATAGGAGCAAGGTTTCTGATACTTTTACAAAAGCCTCAAAGCTTGGTGTGAATGTGATTAGAACTTGGGCTTTTAGTGATGGTGGTTATAGGCCATTGCAAATTTCCCCTGGTTCCTACAATGAACAGATGTTTAAGGTATTTATTTATCAATTATGTCGTCATCGCCATGGCCAATTTTGAAACTAGAATTTGAAAACGGAACATCCAGGATAATTAATGTGCTAAAATAAAATGGAACTTTGAAAGATCAGTTGAAGCTTGGTGTAGGGTACTAAGTTCTACACTAATATGTAGTTATGTATTCCATGTATTAGGGTTTAGACTATGTCATTTCTGAAGCAAAGAAGCATGGGATATATCTCATACTTAGCTTGGTGAACAACTGGGAAGGTTTTGGAGGAAAGAAACAATATGTGCAATGGGCCAGAGACCAAGGCCATTACTTAAACTCGGATGACGATTTTTTCAGCGATGACATAGTTAAGCAATACTACAAGAACCATATCAAGGTAAATTAATATATGACATATCATGTATATGTTGTTTTCAGCGATCACTGCATACTTTCTCTTTATTATGGTAATATACATGAAAGTTGTTTCTTTCTTTTTTTTTTTTTTACTCAATTGACATGTCATTTTGTATTTATATATGTGCTCAACATTAGGCAGTTCTAACCAGAGTCAATACCATAACTGGATTGATGTACAAGGACGATCCGACCATATTTGCATGGGAGCTTATGAATGAACCTCGGTGCCAAACTGACCTCTCCAGCAGAGTTATTCAGGTCTAACTTATATTCACATGTTTTGTTTTGTATGAAATATCATCATTTAACCTTTTTTCAAAGTTTTCAAGTAAGAAACACAAAGCTTGTTTGCTTGAACAGAATTGGGTCACAGAAATGGCAGGTTATGTCAAGTCAATAGATAGCAAACACTTACTCGAAATTGGTCTCGAGGGCTACTACGGTGAATCAGTGCCAGAAAGAAAACAATTCAATCCGGGTTATGAGGTTGGCACAGATTTCATATCCAACAATCAAATCCAAGGTGTTGATTTTGCAACAATTCATGCATATCCTGATCAATGGTAAGATATTGGCTACAAACATCTGTTTCAGTTAATGAAACAGGCTACTAAGGTGTCTATTATTATTTTTTTTTATTTTTTGCATGTCGCCATCAATAGAACACCAATCTCCATACCATGCGAAAACAAACCATTTTCTGACCTTTTTTTTATTCAAATCCATCTATAGGATCTCTGGATCAAGTGACGAAGCTCAACTTGCTTTCACGAAAAGTTGGATCGAGTCACATATTCAAGACGCCAGAACAGCTCTAAGAAAACCACTCATGGTGACTGAATTCGGCAAATCCTCACATTCTTCAGGTTACAATACAAATGTACGAGACTCCTATCTCCGCACAATTTATGATCTGATCTACGCCTCCGCACGTGCAGGGGGTCCTTGTGCAGGTGGTTTGTTCTGGCAAGTAATGGCTGAAGGAATGGACAGATGGAGTGACAGCTACGAAGTAGTTTTTTCACAGAGCCCGTCGACTGCTAGTGTTATTGCACAACAGTCAAGCCGCATTGCCGGCCTCAATGCGGCTGAGGCTAAAAAATAGCAGCAGAGGTATGATGCATAGAAACACACGCATACAAGTCATGAAAAAGCATTTTGATTCTAAGATGTCATAATAATGATGTAATAGCTAGATCTTGTGGTTGATGCAATCAGCAGAAAATGCATAAAAGGAAAGTAAGAACAAATTTGACTTGTATTATGATCATAAAATAAGTGTAAACGCCTTAAATTATAGGGAGTTGATACACAGATACAGTTATTAATATTATTATCCATACATGCTTTATCATAGACATTAAATGAGTTATTATATATATTAATGATTTTATTATGCAAACTCATTTTATACAGTACTCTCATTATTCAACTCAAATAAATTAGTATGCATATTAGAGATATTTAAGTTGAATAATAAAAATATTATACAAAATAAAATCATCAATACACAAAATAACTTATCTAACGTATATAATAAAATTCATATAGACAACGATATCAATAATATCTCCATAACATTTTCTTGAATTATACTCTTTGCTGAAATCATCTCCTCTTTCTGAAGGTCCATTGGATTATTTTCTCTTCAACACTATTGTAAAAATGGTCTTAATTGGGCCGAATAATAAGCCCAAAACTTTTAACAAAAGAAAAGATAACCTATTAATTTGGGTTACAAAGCCTACCTCTCCGTAGGCCTAAAAATTAAAGCCTACGTACCTACCTTACGAATCACAAACAGCAATTAAATTCTCAGAACATAGTTGAAAACAAGCAAGAGAGCACTCAATGAAACAAGTCTCCGCGTTTCCGAGTTTTCTCCTCTATAATTCCATGATTATTATTGTAACGTGGCCTCTAGTGTTCTCAGGTCCTGATTCTCTGTACCAGCGTAAACCCGCTACAAGCTATCGTCATACTTCTGACAAAACGAAAATTACACCTCATGCAAACAAGAAAGGTCATTCTATCCAATTTTTTTTTAATATGATAATTCAAAAACAAAAAGTTTGAAGAATGAAAATCTGAAATTGTAAATTTTGAAACTAAAAAATTCGCGTTTATTGTCTACATATTCACAACATATAATGCTGCACGGTTGCATTCACAAATCAAAAGAGTGGTTTGTATGCGAACTTACTACTATGTGAAAGATTGATTTCGTTTTTATAGTCCTATTTTAATTAAAAAGGTACATTCTTTCTAGAAAAGGCCTGCTCACACATAATAATACATATAAGACCGCCACAGAAAATCCAATAGCACTATTCTTTTTCAAACCGGAATAAAAAAAAACCGCCCGCACAATCCAATCCTTTAAATAATTTTGTCGGGACAGGAAACGCACGGATTAGATCGACCCATGTCGCAGTTTCTCATTGGATAACATGTCACGTCAAAAGGAACCCCGCACTCTGGCTCGCTGCCACGTTTCGCTACCATGGTGCATTGATGCTTATGCTCTTTCCCTTTTTTTAATCATTTTTTTGTCTTTTTTATTTTTTTGAAGCTTGCCTACCATCACTCCATCTGTCACCCAATCCGGGTTTTCTGTTGTTCTCTCGTCTTGTGTGGCCGTATGTGTGTTTAGGGGAAAAAAAATCAAGAATTATAATGACCTAACTTCTTTTTTTTTTTTTACTAAATAATGAGTTCTGACAAATAATAATTATTATAATTAAAAAACATAAGTAGAAGTGTAGAAAGTTAAATAAGTAAAATCCTTTTATCTGTAGATTTCATAGTTGAAACAAAATTCGTTGCAAACATTAATTCTTATTTTTTTTAAAAAAAATAAAAATGAGATCAAACCTCCTAACTTTAGATATTTACTAAAGTTTTTTCAATAGTTTATTATTTTTTATATTATCTTAGTCACTAGATCAAAAACTAATTTCTCTTTAAATTCTTACTTACAATATGTTATAATTTATACAAAAATATTAGTGATAAATAATTAGTACAAAATAGATTAATTAACTTAGTGATATACTAATACTATACATACAATAAATGATATATATCTGCCAAACTATTTATTTATGTAAATTCATTATGAAAATAAATAGAGAAGAAATAAAATCACCTCTAAAGCAAAAATAAACTAAAATTGCCCTCAGCTCCCTCACAATTATCTACATCTAAATCATATTATCATGCACTAAAATTTTAAATTTCAACACTATTTTAGTAGCAATTAAAAAAATGGTTGGCTCATACTTCAAACATAATATTGAATTTTCTTAACATGTTAAACAACCATACATATAATAAATCATATTCAGCAATTCACAAATTTAATCCTCTTGATAATACAGTAACATCCCTCACGAATGGCAACACCATCTTCCGCCACATCATGATGAGACAAACTAGTAGCTTCTTTCCATTTTAAGACCCCCACGCTTTCACCAAGCGACACCTGTCCCTCCGTCTTGGCGCCGGGATCTGCTCCCAAAACAAAACAAAGTCGCACTCTCTCTTCGCTTCTCTTCTCAGGTCCGATTATCTGTGAGGTTTAATGCTTTTTAAATTAATTAATCAATCAATCAATTAATTAACACTAGTAAAATCTTGTATTTAAAGTATTATTAACTCGGTTTTTAATTGTTTAAACTGTATTGTCCTTGTCCCGTAGGATGAAAGCGAGAATTTCTATCTCCACTATTCCTGAAATAGTAAACATCTATTCCTCTCTGTGCTTGCTGCTCCCCTAAATGCTATTCTCCGACTACTAAAACTGTTCTCACTCGAAATTTTTAAATTCGGAGCATATATCTCGTTCTCTTTCCGGAATTACGAAGGATTTTTGTTGTGTAATCAGGGTGGAGAATAAGAATCTATTGTGAGAGGGGAGATTTCTCCATCAAGAAAAGCGGAAAAGGAAGGGAACTTTGAAATTGTTTCCGATTAGGTTAGGTTAGAAGAAAAAGGAATGGATTTCACGAACAAAGGACCACCAGATACACCGCTGCCGCTGTTGCGACAAGGCTCCGTCTATTCTCTCACATTCGACGAATTCCAGACTACACTTGGTGGAGGTAGCAAAGATTTTGGTTCCATGAACATGGATGAACTGTTAAAGAGCATATGGAATGCTGAGGAGACTCAGGCCGTTGCCATGGCCTCTACCTCTGGCATAGAGCCCTCCGGTGCAAATCAACAAGCCGGTGCAATCCCCCGGCAGGGCTCGCTTACGCTCCCTCGCACAATCAGTCAGAAAACAGTAGACCAGGTCTGGAGAGATATCATAGGATTTGGTGCCAGTGCCAACACTGGAAACGCCGAGCAGAGCTCAGCGGGTCCCACTATTGCTGGCGGGATGGTTGCTAAAGAGGAGATTGTGCAAAATCGAGAGCCGAGACTTGGTGAGATGACATTGGAGGAGTTCTTGGTGAGGTCCGGCGTGGTGAGAGAAGAACCGGCCCCAGAACCAACTCATTTTGCATCGACAGTGCCAGCTGTCTATGAAAATAACTTTGGAAAATTGATCGGGTCACAGATGCCACCTAGGCCTTTTGGAGGGTTGCATAATGGGTCGGCGGCATCGGGTTTTGTTAGGATGGGGCCTAGCCCGGTTGCGGTCACTGTCGAGTCACCAGTGGACCTGAATGGAAATTCATCTGATCTGTCACCGGTACCGGTACCGTATATGTTCAAAGCAGGGGTAAGAGGGAGGAAGGGTGGGGCAACAGTAGAAAAGGTGGCGGAGAGAAGGCAGAGGCGCATGATTAAAAATAGAGAGTCGGCAGCCAGGTCTCGGGCCCGTAAACATGTAAGAATTCTAATTTTCTTTTTTTTCTCTAGGAACTTTTTCTGGTCCGATGGCAGGTGCTGTTTACTAAGTAAAGTAGGAATCAAAAACGTTATGTTAGATAAAATTTTCTTCTAAAGTTAATACGGCTTGTTCTTGTAGGCTTATGTCTTGAGTTAATTAATGTATCATGTATGAATTTGTGGTTGTAGGCTTATATGATGGAATTGGAAGCTGAAGTAGCAAAGCTCAAGGAGCGGAACAAAGAACTACAGGAAAAACAGGTAAGAGTTATTATTATTTTTTTCATTTTGCATTCTTGTTATATATATATTATATATATTGAGCTTTAGCTTGATAACATCCATCAGTAGTTTATGTTCTTTTGAGCTATGAATTGGTAACCTCCTAACATATTGTGTGACCACTTACCAGCAAAAGTTATACCCATTTATTGTGAAATATTATAATTAATCTAAATTCACTGACAAGCCTTCTGATATCATTGTGTGAAATTTGCAGATTGAATTGATGAAGATCGAAAAGACCGAGGTAATTGATTTTCGTATTGAGCGAGTCCTTTTTTTTTTTGTTAATTTGCATTACCCTGTTTTCTTTTTCGAAATCAACTGTGTGCAATTGCATGGTTTTTTCCTTCAAATCTTCAGAAATTTTCATATTGAAATGTGCAGGTAGTAGAGATAGTAAACCAACAGACTCGGTCGAAGAGATTGTGCTTGCGGAGGACATACACTGGTCCCTGGTAAAAGAAAATATAAGTTTAGCATAGAAAATTAATAATCACCTTTTTGGGGTTTTTTGGGTTAGATTTGAGATGGTGATATTATGTTGCGGCTTGTATCCTCTAGCTTCATGCTAGCCTTGTATTAACCGGCATGAAGCTACATTATTGTAGGTTTGATTTTTATTTAATCATATAACATTTAGTCTAGCTTGTAACATCTTGAAACTTTTGTGTGGTTGTTCAAAATCTTATTTAGGTGCATTTATTCTATATTGTGTGTGTGATTTTGGGAATCTTCATGTTTTCATGCAATTACTCTGTTAGAGTGCATTAAAAAAGCATGATCATTTTTCTTATATTCTTATTATATTTGCTTTATTGGAGGACCACCCCCCCCCCCCCCCCCAAAAAAAAAGGGTTTTTGTTTGTTTTCTTTTTGTCTATCCGAAAAGGCACTAATGCTCAATTACATTTCTATTTCCAAACTCTTATGATATGTTGATTTAGCATTTGTGCCTTCTCTCTAAATTTTTTTTTGGTCCAGTCTTTCAAAGAAAATAGAACAGTACTTCATCAAAAAAAAAAAATAGAAAAGTGGCTTGAATGGCATGTGGATTCGATCCAACTGCTTCTTTATCTGTTGGATAAGAGCAACTCTGTAAAGCTCAAATTCTTTTTCTTTATTCAAAGCAACAAAAGTCCAAGTGAGAGAGAATGAGGCCAGTTCTCATCATCTTCATTCTGATAATAAATGATTAATTTACATATTACAACACAGTCATTTTCTCATAGAAAAGGGAACTGTCTTTAAACACAAAAAAGAAAAGAGATCTAAGGGACAGCTCCAATTGTCAATCTCGCTGAGTTCTGATAAGAACATGAACCCCAATCAACCAGAAGTATAGAATAGCTCTTATATATATAAGCTGGTCTATCTGGTCTTTGCTCACATGCTGACTCGAGCAGTTGCTACTGGTATGTTGTGTTGAACTTCTGTTTATATCATCTGGAAGTACTGGTATGAAAAAAATTGAAAATGATCTTTTTGTTGTACCATATGTTTGGATGTGGCTTTATTAAGCACTTAATTTTTAATTGGATGAACAGGCACTAGCACTGTTGCCTATTGCACCCCGCTAGCTCTTTACACATTGAATTTATAATAAAAGAATTGAGATGAGGATCTTAAACAACTTTGAAAAAAGTATACACACATTAATATAGGATCCCAATTTTATTTCTACACTCTGAACCATGGGTTTATGATAAACTTATAGATTGCATTAACGGTGGAATAAAAGTTTTGGTGCTCATGTTATCCATCTTTAGTGGGTTTTTTTATGAGATAAAAATAAGAGTCGAGCTACTCAAATTTAAATATCTATAAAAAAAATTTCATTTAAATTTCGAATCTATGACCTCCACATTAAAAACATTATCTTTATCACTAAATCAAAAACTAATTTTGTACGCGTCTTAATCAATAAATATCTGTGTATACTGTCTAGAGCCGCATTGCAACTAGCTTTTCAAAGAGTTACATATTTATTTTATTATTTACCGATTCCTACTCCCTAGGGTGTACATATTTTTTTATTAATTTAAGCATCAATTCTCAACTAATGCAACCGTTAGGATATACTAATTAATTTTTGGTTATTAGTATTCTCTAAACAATACTAATACAGTGCTCCTGCTTTTGTCCCCCTAATTGTCCCCAATGAAGAACAAAAAATATATTTGAGACCGGTACAGGGGACAGCCTATATTTATCGCCTGCCTAAATATGGGTACTTGCATGAGGAATCTATTGATTTATAATGTGTTCCAATTTTGCATTTATTTAATAATTTCTTCCTTATAAGTAAATCAATATTTTGATCCAGCTACTGAATATTGTGTCATATTGTTACAAAGATTTCGCTAATTGGTGTCATGATAACTAGCTTCATAATTAATTGTTGTCTTAGTATCTTGTCCCAAACTCAAAATAGAAAATTAGTACAGTGATAATAGATAAGTCGAGAGTGCGTCAAGTTCGTTATGAAGAACGTTGGGTTTCGCATATCGTACATGTCAAAATTCTATGATGAAGTGATTATTATATAGAGATGAAGTTACTATTATTAAATAATTATTATATAAAGATGAAATAATTATTACATGTGTTACAAAGTGATAATATGAGATATATCAAGGAATTATTATAGACTGTACAAATGATTGCTATATACATATTAAGTAATTATTATATACATATCAAATGATTGTTATATGTAATAATCAAGTTATTTATTATTAAAAAGTCATTCATGACGCTGATGGTATTAATTTTCAAATGATCTTAAATATTTCAAACAATATTTAAAATGAAGTATTTTCAAGAAAGATGGGGTTATTTCAAGATAGTTCCTAATTCAGTTATGGCCCATCAGGCCGGTGAAACAGAGACTATAAGAGAGATTTCATCCTTTTTTTTTAAAAAAAATAAAATAAAAACTCCCATTAAACGTTAATAAAATCTATTATTATTATATTAAATCTGCTATTTCTATTATAAGAAATTGTAACAAAGAGATTTTAAAAGTGAAAACTTTCAGCACATCAATTTATGACGTAATCATGATATATCCAACTATTCAGGGGAAAAAAACTAAACCAAAGATATAGTAGTAATGTTTAAGCTTATATCTCTGGTTCTCTACACATCAACTTCTCAAAAATTAACACCTAAAGAAAGAAAAAACATAATAAATTTTCTAATCAACTTCTGATGATCAAATAGATATACATTGCCTTGGATCTACTAATGAAATTAATATTAGGTAAAGGGGGGCGGGTAATAAGTTTATTTATCCACCAATTCAAAACCCCCTTCGGTTTGGTTTAAAATTGGTCCTATGCACAGGTCATTCGCTAATCCGAACTTTTGGACATGAATCCTGATTTGGGATCCATAGCTGATCTGACACCGCAACAAACAAATCTAACTCTAAACACTTCCTTTCAATCACTCAATTTACAGAAAACACACTTATTCGTCGTATGCTTTGTAACTAAAAAAGCACCAAGTCAGATGCCGGTGCACCTCAGTGGCATACTTTTCCACTGGTTTGTTGCATCGGTACCACTGGCACAGAACCCATCCACTGAGAACCAAAACCTATCTTCATAGGCCTCTCGGCAACACCGCCACAAGCGTCAGTATCTTCGCTCAGACCCCTCTTTCTTCCACAGGTACTTTTCAACCGCACCCCGAAAAGCTTGAATTCCCGACACTCTTCCTCAACCTCCTGTTTGACCACCCTCGCAATGCTACTTTCATCTCCTTCCATCAAAATCCTAAAGTCCAGTTCCTTCACATCAACAAATTTCGAAAGGAATCCTAGGAGCTCGTTGCACCGCTTCTTCGCCCGTGCTAATTCTGAACTCAATGTCTCGTTATCTTTCTTCAGTTGCTCATTCTCGTTGGTTAAGGCAACCAGATCATGACATGGCGACGAGAGAGGAGAAGATGTGGTGGAGGAAGTGGTGGTGGTGGAAGGTGGCGGCAGTGGCTGGCTGCTGTTGGATTTTCCAGTTCCAGCGGATGCTATTTTTCGCCGGCAAATGTTGCAGAGGAGATCGGGTTCGCCTTTCCGGAAATGCTCATTCGCAAATTCCCATCTTTCGGGCACAACCTTTCTAAAGCCCTGCACAAGAGGACCAGTGTTATATTAGAACCTTTCTGGAAAATGCCTATTGATGTAATTAAGTGAAAATAAATTAACAGCTGTTGCTCCATGAAAGAATTGTAGACTTGAATGCATGTTTAACACTCAGATCAAAAGAATTACAGAAGAACTGACATCATAGATAAAAAAATTGGATATCTTAGGTAGAGGAGACCTTTGATAACAATTAGGATTCTAACAACAAAGATGCAGAAATTTTTTTTTTCAAAAATAAATAAATAATTAATAGTAAATAGTAAACCAAAAGCAAAGTTTATATTTATAAAAAATTAAAAGTAGAGGACAACATGTATATGACCTGAATCCTTTTATGACTAGGGTTGAGTCACAAAAATTGGGCCTTAAAAATAAGTAAAAAAAACAATATTGGGCTTGAACTTTGCAAACTTTTAAAAAAAATGAAGATTGGGCCTCAATACTATAGACCATATAGATATTGGATTAAGAATTTAAGATTACATGAGGAACAGATGGCAGAGAACGGTCTAACTTTACAATGGGATAAATTTTGACTTTAATCAAACAAATTTGGACTCCATAATGACGCAACTTAGTCATTACGATGGTATCATTAAGATGCCAATCAATAGTCCAAATTGTGGTAGGTGAAAATAAAGGAGAAGTCAGAAAATGATGGTGGTAGCTTTTGGAAATTGGAAGTCACGATTTTTGTTAAGCTCGCTTTCAGACCACTTCATTAAGGAAACTACCATCTTAAAAAAGCAAGCATGGAGAGGTACTTTTTTGGATGAAAAAAAAAATATGTTCAAGGAAGAAAATTCTATATAAAAGGATCTTCTTCTTTTAAAGAAGGAGCTGATATACAGATACAAAAATCAATACCGACTTTGTTATTCAAATTAAATGAGTTGTTATTCATATTAATGATTTTATTATGCAACTTATCTGTACAATACTTTTGTTATTTAACTTAAATGAGTTATTATTCATATCAATGGTATTTGAGTTGAATAATAAAAATACTGTTAAAAAATAAGCTACATAGATAAAATAGTTATATAAATAATAACTCATGTAATATGAATAATAAAGTCGGTATCGATCTTAGTATCAATTTTGGTATCTCCCGAACATTTTCCTAAAGAAAGTATTCAATTTGGGAATTCACTTTATCAGATAGATGCTATTGTCAACTTTTTTTATACAGCAAATTTAATTTTCATTGTACCAAGAAACTAATACTTAGCACAAACAAATTGCCCGCAAGTATTAATATCATCCACGTTACGTATGAACTATATATAAATTTATATTTATATATAATTAACATTTAGTGCAAACAGAGTTGTCACTTCAAAAACTTGCATCTTATTTTTTACCCAATCTAAGAAGCGCAGCGCAACAAGCTAAAAAAAATCACTCTCTTTTCACAAAACTTTTTCTTTCTAGGAAACTTTTATAATGTGAGATGATGATCAAAACTCTCAAATCAACCGAGTGAATTTCGAACTTACAATCTTCCATATGCAGGCAGCACATATAGCATTCTTTTCTATAATTTCTATGTTTAAATTTAAAAGATTCAGTTCCATTCATTCTTTCTTTTCTTTTATAAGAGCTACTCTCTTCCATTCTTTTTCAACACTGGCTTTTTGAAAAATATTCTTATGCTATATTTATGCCACATTCCAACAACTAACTACATCATTTTCCTATAAAGAACTTAAACTTTCCATGATTTTTCCAGATGCCTTTACAATTTAATTTCTCTTCTCCTTCATCTAGTATTTCCATTGAAGCTGATCAAACTATTACTGGGTTCAAACTTTTAATGGTATGATGTTTGAACTTTGAACTTCTAGACTTTTAGTACCAATTTAACAGCAAGATATTAAATTTAATGTGTAGACCCCTTAAAGTGCCTTGATATTTACACAGGAAACGCTAAAAAAGTTTGTAAAACTTTAAGGTACAATCTCTCAAAGAGGAATAACACCAACAACGTATCATATTTTTCTTTTTTATTAAAAAAACTACCATTTTCAAGTATAAAAAAGCAAATAGGATCCATCCAGATTAAGGTTGGAAGCTGGCGTCTAATAAATGGTAGGTCAAAAATAAATACAATAAAAATAAGACACTACATATGCATTTTTAATTGGAGTGTGGATTTAATCTTCTTATCTTTATCTGGAAGAAATCTAGATACAGTGTTTTCTTAGAACATTGTAATGCTAATATGCACCATTATTATTTAATTCTTCCATGTGAAGCTTCTAGAATAACCTCTTTAACAAGGGGTTTCTTTCTTTTTCTTTTTGTTAACAATTCATTTCGGACAGAGAAGATGTTTTTCTAGAACTCACAATTGGCTTCTTAGTGTTTTTCTAGAACTCACAAATCTATGCAAGTTTATTTAATTTTTTTATTTAATCAATCATTAAGAAGTTAACACCCATTCGTTCAAAATTTAAATTTTGAAAAGATATAAAAGGATTTTTTTTTTAGATTGATTTAAATTTCACACGTGCCTTTTCAAGATAGAACGTCTATAATTTAAATTCTTTGTTTGATTATATCAATTATTTGAATGATAAAAAAACAAAAGAAAAACTGTGTTCATATAAATTTTATAATTTTGACAAAAAAAAAGAGCATCAAAAAGTAGGTTGAGATCTCTTAAACTAATTTGACCATTTAAAATACTAAAAAATACTATAACATTAAATTATAACATATGAAATGGAACACGTAGTTTATGCATGAAACTTGATGCAAATTTTACTGCTAATTAAACAATTTCAAATATGTCATTTCTCTATATTTAATAACTTTTGATGAATTAATATATAAATAAAAGCATGAAACTTGATAAACAAAACAATCTAAAAGGCTAATGATATATCTACAAATTGATTTGGGAAACATCAATTGTCAAATTATCAAGTTAAAAATTGTTACTAAAATGGATCCAACACCAAAAAGTTATGTATAATTTTTATTACGCCGAAACAGAATGTCAAAGAGCACAAACCAATTAAGGTACCATACCGGTACCGAAAATAGATCCCACTTTCAAGGAGGATTTGTATTTTGTACAAGCAAGCTCATACTGTTCTAATAAATAAATAAAGTCAAATTTATAGAAAATCTTTGAGATTATATTAACATCTCTCCTCGTTTTGTTTTTAAGTAAGTCAACCAAAATTTTATCCACAATAGTCCTCGCCAAATTTCTTCCTTAAATGCAACTATATTTTACTAAAAATAGCTCTAGCAGAAACAAAATTCTACAAAGCAAACCATACCAGTCCAAATTTCTCGTTTCAACCTATAAGTAATACCTAAATATATACAAAATTCCTTGAATTTTATATATATCCATTAATTAAGCCTAGTTAATCAATTTCCGATCAAGAGAAATCAGAAATTCTCAACGAGAAACTAAAAGAAAACAATGAATAAATCGACTTACATATGTATTAAGTTGTCGAACGAAAGAGGAGAAGTTGTTGTGCTTGAAATGCACCGGCAGAAGATCACGCGCAAACTCCACCGGCTTCCGCACGATAAACGACTTCCCATCCTCTCCCCACGATATCACATCGTCGATCTCCGATGCCTCCACCATCTGATGCGTCTTTATCAGGAACGGCGCTGGTCCCGCTCCCCTCTTCGCCATCGGAAAGTGATGAGAACGAATCAATCAATCCAATAGGAGAGAAGAAATGGTCAGAAAAGAGAGCAAGCAAGGAGTTCTAGACTTCCATAAATGGATTGATTATGTGAAAGGAGGAGAGAAGAAGAGATGGAGATGGAGAGTCTGGAAGGGACAGAAACAGAGGTGCAGTTGGTTTTGGGATCATTCGAAGGGTTTGATGTTAATTTGATTTTAATTTAAATAAAAGAAGGTTCGCAAGAGACTTCGTCGTCGTCGTAGTCTCTCCGTACACGTGGCAGCAATCGGAGATAGGAGAGGACAGAGAGAGAAATACGGCTTTTGGATCGGGTCGGGTCCTGGTTATTTTGTCCTTTTCTAGAAGTTTCAAATTGAGGGGTTAGTATTGGAAAACAACTGGATGGAGTAGCCCATGCGAAAACAAGAAGGAAAATCGGAAATGGTTGTCCTGGTCTTCTCCAGTCGAAGAGAAATGGAGATCTCCGACGCTTCTTGATATTGATTGAACTCTCTAGAATTATCTTGGAGATATTTATGATAATTATATTTCTCTTTTCAAGGCCAGTGAGTAAGAGGTATTTTCTAAAAATTATAAAATTTAAAATCCATTTTATGCAAGACAAATTTTATCAAATTGACGAATTAATTACAAAATTTTCTTATTCTTCACAACATATAATTAGTTTCGACATACATTCGAATTTATTGTTAATAATTTAGTGTTTCTTAAATTCGATGGCAAAATAGCAATATAGATACTTTATTTAAGGAAAAAATAAATGAGAGAAACAATTATACACTAAAAGTATAACTAATTTATTTATGTTGAAACTTTAACCTCAAGTGTTGTTCTTTCAAACAGAAATATTATTTTCAAAAATCAATAAAATTTTGGTATAATTTATTTTATCTTTATATAAAATTAAATTAACAAGTTTGAATGAATACTTCTACTTTCAAATAAAATAACATCAATATAAATGCAAACTTTACAGAGTTTCTGAATTTTTTTCATGTCAGATTCAGTAAAATATGACCTAAAAATATGTAAAAAGCGTCCAAAGATTTTTAATCTCTCAACATCATTTTTTTAAATCTTCAAAAAAAAAAGTTTTATTCCAGAAGGTGGATTAGATATTTTTTTTTTAATTTGAGATCAACAAAACGAAGTTTCTTCTACATTTCTTAACTTCCATAAATCTCACATAAATTCTTAAAAAGCATAACCTACCTTCCCAAAAAAAAAAAGAAAAAAAAAAAAGAAAGAAGCACACCTCTTCAAAATTAAAAAGAACAAAATGGAGAGTACCTTACAAATTAAAACTTGAGGCATGTGATCACATAACATATGGTACAAGGCATTGAATTTCGGCGCCAGGATCATTCCGGTCAAGGTAGGTATCTTACTAAGTTAATTAATTAATTAATTAATCTAATAATGAAGCAATTTCAAGTAATTTCCTTTCTAAGCATCAGTGGGGCAGATAAGTATATTCCAGTCATTATTTATGGCATGTATGGAATGGAATATTATTATAATTATTTCAAATAGGTAGATATTTTAGTACATTCCCCAAGAACAAAGGTGAGGGCTGGATTATTTGGTTGACCAAAAATGTTGACTTCTGAGTATATATAAAATAAAATAAAAGTGGCTTCCACAGATTTAGTTTGACTATGAGTACAAATGTGAAAAATCACAATCACCTCTCAAGTTAAAATTAATAAGTCGTGTAATTTAATATTTAATTAATTTTATTTTTTTAATATTTTTTTTTGAGGAGGAAGAGGAATGAAAAGATAAATTGTTATTGAAGAAAAATTATTTTTTTTTGAAAAGTCTAATTTTAATTGAAAAATATTGCATGAAGCAAATATCTACACAAATATATTATTTTAAACAATGAAAAATAGCATAATAAATCACATCAGAATTTTCAAAGAGGAAGAGAAGTTATATTACTTTAAAGAGTTTAATTGCATTTTTTTTAATTAGAAGAAGTATGAAAACACAGGTATTGTACAATCAAAATAAATGATGAGAGGAAAGCAATATTTTTTGAAGAAAAACAATGATATGATATGATTAAGAAGCTTAGGAACTTAATCTTCTTATTTATTTATAATTGAACTTGTAAAGAAATAAAAGAAAAAAATTAGAAATGATAGTTGTCAATTTTTTTTATAATAAAAATGTATGTACCAAATGAATTACAATATATATTCATTGAAAAATTTGCTAATTATACGTCACATCATTTTTATAATTTCCATTTGATGGAAATAAAATTAAGAAAAAGAATGCTAAAAGAAATTTGTAGATCCAGAAAACAGAGATATCCAAAAAGTGAAGTCCCAATAAAATTAAAAAAAATGATCCAGAAAGAAGTATTAAAAATTTGAAGGCAATTCAATTGGGAAAAATGAAATTTCATACAATGGTCATTTCCTTCTAGCACTATATTAATTAATTATATATAGATATGAATGCATCATCTCCATCTTGCAATTCTAATTGTATAAGACAACTTTTTTGTCATATCAGCCATTTTAATTAATAATTATCTTTCAATCATCTTCATCTAACAATTCATTCCAACTTTAATTTGTAAAATACATTAAATATTTTAATAAATATTCTTACATACTTGCAATTCATATTTTTATGTTTTTGGAATTGACAACTACAAATCAATTTCAAGTGTTGATATAATAACTTTCTAGTTCAAAATTTATGATTCAAATTTTACCTTCAATCACAACAATTTCTCAAATTACTAAATACAAAAAAAAGAATGATATTGTCCCCTTTATTTCCTTGTTAAATGCCCAATTTTTCACAGCTTCTCACCTAATTCAAGCACAGTGTAGAGCTCATCAGGCAAACAAGTCTGAAATCATTAATTGATTGGTGATTTGAAAAAGAAAATATTTCCAAAATTTGTAGTTGTTTGTGGGTCTAACATTTGAAAAACATAATGAAGTGACGTCATGGACAAGCTGACAAATTAATCTATTATTATATTATTATATGTTAATTAAGACATGTATGTAGCGTTAATGATGGTGCTTTGAAGTTTCTTAGAACAATCACTGCCAATTATTTATCTCAAAAAAAATCACCCCAATTATTGTTGAATTAGAATCATTATATTATTAATTAATATTGATAATAATGATTATTAATATAATTAATTGTAGCAAAAGAAATTTTCACTATTATTTACATAGTACATATATCACGGATGCATAGAATAAATAATGAGATTTACTTTTGAATGCTCAAGAGAATACATACATGATGCTCGGATTCATATTTTTTATATGTATACATTTTATTTACTGAACATAGAGAAGTAATAACTACATTTCAGATATGTTTATATTTGTTTTTCAAAAAGTTTTTATGTTTAATACTAAAAGTGGTTATACCTTATATTATTATGATTATTTTTTTTAAAAAATGTATTACTTTTAAACCATTCAACATAGTTTCTCACTTAAATTTTGAAAATATATATTTTTAAAAAATATTTATACTAAGTATTGGGGTGCAAAATTTATGGTGTAAGAATAATTTCTATACATATGATATATATATATATATATATATATATATATATATATATATATATATAGTAAAACTAAGGTGAGTTTAAGCTCACCAAGGGGGTTGCAAAGCCTAACTCAAAAACCTATTGAATCAATTTAAATTTTCAAATCCAAGTTGCTCAATAAATTCTTCATATCAAAATCTTGTAGTATACCAAAATTTTCTATTTTTGGAGTTTTCTAACTATTTTTTTCAGATTTTTTAAAATAATAATAAAATAATTAATGTTTTTACATGAGAATAGGTCATTTTTTTAAAAATACGAAAAAAATAGTTAGAAAACTCCAAAAATAAAAAATTTCGGTATTCTATAAGATTTTGATATGAAGAATTTATTGAACAACTTGGATTTGAAAATTTAAATCGATTCGATAAATTTTTTAGTTAAACTCATCAAATCCTTCGGTGAGTTTAAGTTCACCCTAGTTTTATATATATATATATATATATATATATATATATATATATATATATAAATACATTTTTCTTTATTGAAAATTTGTTAAACTAATTTGAAAATATTATGAAAATTATCAAATAGTTAGCGCCACTAGATTCAACTAATCCAACTATAATATACTTAGCGCCACTAGATTTTTTTTTTTTTACTTTCTTTATTATGTATATACAACAACGGAAAATTCTGGAGTCAATACCAGCTAGCTTTCTGGTAGTTACATTTTAGTAAGAGATTTATTAAATTGTTGGTCTCTTCAAGATGCAACTGATGTATAATGTGAAATCATGCTAGAAGTCAAAAAGAGGAAGGTGGGAGCATCTGATGCTTGAAAATCAATTGCCATAGCAAATGATAAACTTTATAAAAGAGGGGGGGGGGGGGGGGGGGATAAGCAATCAACATTTTTAGGATTTTGATATTTCCATCCTTATAGAAACATTTTGAGATATATTGTGCTAAATATATGAAGCAGAATATTTTTTTCTTCTCTCTCCATCCATCGGTTCAAATTTTCTGATATTATATAATTGTTTAGGAAGATTTAGTTTTTAATTTAGTGACAAAGATAATATTCTCTGTATAAGAGATCATAAATTTAAAATCTGAATGAAGATTTCTTCGTGAATATTTCAACTTAAATGATTTAACCGTTATCTTTATCAAGAAAAAAAAAATATATCATTGTCTAGGGTACCAATATACAGTTGCAGTCAATGCACTTAAAAAAACTACATTGTCTGCTTTCTAATTAAATTTAAAGGTTTGTAAATGCTATAGTAGAAAGATACATCTGCTGCGAGATAATTTTCACATCACTGTTCTAATAGTAAAACTGCAAACAAAAATACTACAAAAAGAATCAAGAACATTAGTTCAAAATGTCTCTTGATCGAATTAAACACTGTAACTAATCAAAAAGAAGAAGAAAAGAAAGAATGGGATGCATCCAAGTTATGTTCGTCAAAAATCAAAATGGAGAGGAGAGAAGCAAATAATACAAATATATATATCGTAAGCAGAGTACGTATCAAAGAAAAATCCATCATATCCGTCTCTTTATTCAAAAGCTGCCAATCGAGTTGGTTGGTTGATGCACCATACCGAGTTCATTTTTCCCATTTTTCATCTGTTTTTCCTTGGCACACTGGAGTTGGTTTCCAGTTTCAATCGCTTGAAAATTGGGGTGCTTCAAAACTTTGGTAGGAAAATCAACAGTCAATGTTTGCTTTTCTTTCTTTCTTTTCTTTTTCTTTTTCCCTTTACTTATCCTTTCATAGACTTTTATTACATGCTTGTATGAAGCTTCCAGCGTAATATATTATATGTATATATTCGTTTGAATTATTGAATCTCATGGCTCTGTACCTCTTCTTGTACCTGTTAGCTAGTCAAGTTGAAAAAGCTTTTAATTTTATTTGAACCTGGTGGTTTTAGCGAGAGAAATAAAAATATCTGTTCAAATTCAAATAGTAGATTAGTAGTGTTTTACTGGTAAGTACTAGGTATGGATATATTCTGTTCAAGGGTCAAAAACATGTATAACACATCAGGATGAGTTGAATTTCATTTAATATTAAAAATAGATATAGTATTACATTACTTTTATATGATAAAACAATGTACTGCTGCTGAGTATCTGACTCAATCAAGCTTTTGATGTTTGCCAGAAGGCCAGAATCAACCTGTAACTATCTTTTATTGCAATTTGCAAAAGAAAAAGAAAAGCATGAAAAAGTTTTTTTTTCCTGAAAGGAGACTATCTTTTGTTGCAATTTGCAAAAGAAACAAAGAAAGAAAATTTAAATTATTGCATTTATTTATCTAAAATTTATCTAAATATGTTGTTTTTACTTCCGTCAAACACAAAGCAAATGATATCAATTTTGTTATTTAAGTTAAATGAGTTATTATTCATGTTAATGATTTTATTTTACAACTTATTTAATATAATATTTTTATTATTCAATTTAAGTGAATTATCATTCAGATTAGTGATATTTAAATTGAATAATAAATTTGGTTGCATAATAGAGTCGTTAACATAAACAATAATTTATTTAACTTGAATAATAAATTCGACATCGATGACGGTATCGGTGATTATATCTCTCTAATATTTTCCAATTAATTAACTTCTCTTCTCATTCAACAATTATACTTTTATGGAATTTCACAGCTTTGTACTTCTTGTTGTACCTGTTAGTCAAGTTGAAAAAGCTTTTAACCAGCGGTTTTAGTGAGAGAAATAAAAATATCTGTTCAATGGTAGATTAGTATAGTGTTTTACTGGTAAAGTACTAGGTATGGATATATTCTGTTCAAGGGTCAAAAACATGTGTAACACATCAGGATGAGTTTGATTTTCATTTAATATTAAAAATAGATATAGTATAACATTCATGTTATATGATAAAACAATCTATTGCTGTTGAGTATTGACTCAATCAAGCTTTTTTATATTTGCCAGAATGCCAGAATCAACCTCTTACTATCTTTTATGCAATTTGCAAAAGAGAAAAGGGACGAAAAAGGTTTTTTTCCTTGAAGGAGACTAACTTCTGTTGCAATTTGCAAAAAAAAAAAGAAAGAAAATATTAATTATCGCTGCATTTATTTATCTAAATATGTTGTTTTTACTTCGGTCAAACATGGATCAAATGAGATTTAACTTATTAGAAAGTTAATATACATATATCATCATTGATACCGTTATCGATATCGATTTTGTTATTCACATTAAACAAATTATTGTTTATATTAATAATTTTATTTTGCAATTTATTTTGTATAGTATTTTTATTATTCAACTTAAGTGAATTATTATTCAGATTAGTGATATTTAAATTAAATAATAAAAGTATTATACAAAATAAATTACATAGGTCGTTAACATGAACAATAACTTATTTAACTTGAATAATAAAATCGATATCGATGACGATATTAGTGATGTTATCTCTCTTAACATTTTCCAATTAATTAACTTTTTTTCTCATTCAACAATTATACTTTTATGGCAGTCATTGATCTCAAGCATTTTTGACCAAGTATAACATCGAAAAATTACTTGAGAAGATTAGAAGAAGGAAAATATTATGGAGTATAAATTTTATTATGTATGATATTTTTGTTATTTAACTTAAATATTATTAATATGCATAATAATTAATTTAAGTTGTATAATGACAATACTGTACAAAATAAATTTGTATAATAAAGTCATTAATATACATAATAATTCATTTAAATTATATAATAATAATAATAATGTATTAAATGGATTTGTATAATAAATTCATTAACATATATAATAATTTATTTAATATATATAATTAAGATATATTGACGATGATATCAATAACTATATGGACATATATATCAGCTCTTGTAGGAGAATACACCCATCAGTCTATTCCATTTATCCATTTGAAATCTAGGCAGCTGCAAGTGTGCAACAGACAAAAAAGAGTTCTTTCTAAAGCCGGAATGGAGAAAAAAGAAAGTCAAGTAAAACCGTTCGTGTTTCCATATATCTCCATGGAATACCTCTCACATGTTTTGTCCTGCGCCGTAATGACTAATGGTGCCTCAAATTCAAATTCAAATTTTCAAGTCATTGTTCCATCTAGAGTTCAACAAAAAGACATGTTGTGATTAATCACGTTATGAATACGTTATGGACACATTATGATACATATGTCCATTACATGACGTGTCTTGCGTGTTATATAAAGTGTCTCATTTCAATTAAAATTATCGTATCATAGCAAGTGAAATTATTTATATACGTTACAGTATGTCACGTGATACATCATGTGATTACGTGAAATTACGCATCTATTATTTCAAATACTTTTAATTTTTAATACATATACAAAATATATTTTTTATCATAAAAAATTTCTAACGTTTTTCTTCATTTTATTTTTTTCACAAATTTAAACATTTCTTTCAATAAAAAGACAAAATTCGAAAAAAAAACGTGACTAAATATAACGTGTTATAAATATGTCACGTCATAACATGTATTGATACGTTATAGTATAGCACAACGTGTCTAAACGTGACATGTCATATACGTGTCTGCTATAAACGTAATATGTCTTCATTCTATTATTTTTTACAAATCACATCATGTCACGTAAAAAAAATATTTTAATTATACTATGACACGTCACAAGACCAAAACCAAGAACGGACCTAGACTTAGGCAAGCTTAAATCCGTGTTCAGACTTATATTTTAGGAATAAGCATCAGTATATCATTTTTTTTTCTCTTGGTAGAAAGAAATACAACATAAAGTTGTTTGGTGCCTAGACTTGGCTAAAGAATCAAACCATCAAAATAATGAAATTATTTTTGGAAGTCCAAGTTCTCTTTACAGGACCAACGAGTTAGTGAACAAAATATTAAAAAATTGTCAAAAAAAAAAGATCCAATTTTCTTTTCCTGAAGTAGCTATGTAATTGTGCTCATGCTTAAACCATCTTAGATCCGCCACTGATCAAAACATGCTGTATTTTTTTACGAAATATCACGGTACATCACTTTTTTTATTCCTTAGCTTCAGCCGAGAAAACATGCTTTTCATTTTTTGGGCTGATCCAAGCATTAATTTTGCTGTACACTGGCAAGGGAGTTCCATTATGGATAATATTTTAAATACAAACAAGAAAGTTGAAAGTGAGCCCAAAATATCAGCATAGTTTGATGATTTGAGCAGAAAAGCCCGGTTCATTCCGTCCATTATGGGCTGATGGAAATTAGTAGGCCGCCTAAATCTGGTCCAACTCTGTGTCCATGGTTAAGGCATGAACCAAGCCCATGGACTCCAATTTAATCGGAGTTCGATTATTTAACTGATCGATTAATTTATTATAACGTACTTGATTTTTCTTGACAATATTTTTTTCGTAATTTTTCGTAGTCCCTTTTCCAATAAAAAATCATTTTTTTGTACAATTATAAATGGGAAATAAGCTTTCGTATCTTATTGGTGAAACTAAATACTTAAAATTCGACAGAACCCTTGTTTTCTTATTGTGAAATAATTGGACTATAGGAGTAAATGAACTTTTTACCATAAATAAAAAAAAAATACCCTATTTAGAAGTTTGATCCATCTTCATAATTGGTTAACCCAATGCAAACCATAACCATCACAAGTTGAGCAATCAGCATGAGACAAAGAAATTTAATTTGATAATGATTGATTGATATCTTAATCGCTGCCATTTTCTGGAAAGTTACATTCTCTGACCCAGTCAATGAACAAATTGGTTTCAGTTGTTTTATCACTATCAATAAGTGAAAAACAAAAATTGAGAAACACGTTTGATATTTGATAAGGTACTAGTTGTGTCATTACATGTTTGTCATTTTTGGCAGTTTTGTAGGCTAATCTTGTGCTTTTGCCAGGGAAAAAAAAAGGAAGTATGTGCATATAGTCATTTATGTTAATCCCATAATAGCATTGCATTGTTTGAGGATAATACACTTGTATGTAAGATCTCTGGGCTGCTTATTTGTTAGCTTTTGGTTGTGATATGTTGACGTGAACAAACTAAAAATGACACGATGATTGACAAAATAACAAACTACAAAATATGTTATTTTGGAACCAACAGAAGAGCTGTGCCAGAATTATGAAATTTTATTTGTTCCATCCAAAATCAAGTTAATGCGTAAGTGCTGGCAGGATTCAGCAGAAGCATTGTCGACCAAATTTGGAAAATTACAAAATTTTAACAACTTACAAGGAGAATATACATAGCTAGCATCAAAATTGTTCCTCACTTTTTTCTTTTATTTTCTGAACTTTGCGCAGTCCTGCCATCATCTATCAGAAATTTGTTTTTTTTTTCTATTGCTAAGTTATGGATTATGGGAGGTTAATTATTCAATTTTGATAAATATAGTAAATTGATTTTACCCCCAACAACTTTTAGTATATATTACTGATTTATATGAAGAGAAAATTCATCTTTTAATGCCCAATGCTAATGTAGCATTAACTCCCAGTATATCCATCAATACCCGCTACATCAACCAAGAAGGCAGCACTCTCATCTATTAAGCACCATGTAAAACATGGCTCACAATCTATTATTACTTTTAATTCCATTTCAGTTTGACATTTACCCTAATCAGGAAACATTCAAATTTTACTTACCAGTTGCAGCTACTGACAACAAATCTAGGTGTGGCTAGACCTGTTGAGTTTTAACAATATCAATTTTGATTTAGTTCTACTACTTGAACTTCTGAAAAGTTTGGTGAGATTGACAACTGAAACAACAATACGTATTGACATTGCTCCTAAACTAATTGTTGCTATATATAATCAGTAAAGAGGCAAGAGGTGTGACGAGAAAAGCAAACACGGAAAAATAGAATGCAACATTCCACACACACATTCACTCCATGTAGATAAAAAATTTCTGAGATCAGATTTAAAATTAAAGTTAGTCATTATGGTGAGAATTCTGATCTAACTATCTGCTTTCACATATTCCATATACACCCAGCCACAACACAGAGAGAGAGAGGGGGGACAGAGGAGAGAGAGAGGGAGGGAGGGAGGGGGGGGGGAGGTGGGAGAACTCATGATAATGATACCGATGAGAATTAAATTCTCATTTCGCAAAAGCAAGTTGCGGAATGGTCAGAGCGATGAAAACAATACTTCCTTGATGCATAATTAATTTGCTGATCTTTTTTCCCTTTTACAACAGCCCTCAAGCGACACCACCACGATGCTTCTTCTCATTACTGCGACGTATTGACCAACCAACCACATGAGCCCATTGCTTCAGTCGTTCCTTCTTCATATCAAGCGTATCACCTAATTAATAAACATAGATAAATCCCTTAGAATACACTGGTACCAATATGACTTTACAAGGCAAAAGTATTGAATCAAATTCTGAATATCTTGTAAATTAAGAATATCTTGTAAATTAAGAAACACAAAAGCAGGTGACCAAACCTGATATGTTCATGTCCTGTAAAGTGCATTACTTATTGTGCATGTTGTTATGAAAGTATAGCGAAAGATTCTAATAACCAACAGGAGAAAATTTAGTCAGATTTCAAATTTTCAACATTTTGTGAGGGAATTATTGACCTGAAAAAAAATTAATAAATTGAGAACATTTGTTGCCTAAAGCAATCTAGGTTCTTTTACTTAAAGGGGATACAACAAGCCCCTCACAACTCTCAAACCTAAAATCCTTTTAAAATTTCTAATAATAGCAAAACAGGACGTGTGTTTAGGCACCAGTCATTGATCAGTTTGTTCTAAAATAACCAATTTTGATCCAATTCCGCAAGATGTAATTTAGGCACGTCGCAAGCTATTTAAAAAATTAAGGAAATTTTCAACAAAAAGAAGTTATTGGCTCCAAGTTTCAAAATTTTACGCGGGAATGAGTCGGACCGCCAAAAAAAAAATCAACTACTCTTTGTTAACCTAACAATTAAGATAATTTACCTAAAGAAGATAAACACAAATACTTTTCACACCTAGAATATTTGTGAGAGTTTCTCAAAGTAACATAACAAGGTACCGTTCTCTGATCGGTTTGTGCCTAAATCATTACTCAAAATTCAATTGCACCAGACAATTTACAACTTTTAGAAACGCTTTTTGTTATCTATTGCCCCTTAAACTCATAACACCTGACCAAACTCGATTTAGATAAACCTAGAGAAGAATACATCACATATCAAAGAGGTGAAAAATAGAATCATACCAGGAGAAAATAGGGAGACAGGGCTACCGATGGGCGACAGATCCGACGAGCTGGACCCCGCCGAGACCATCGACCCGCCTGGAGAGGATCCAGCTGACGCTGCAACGAATCCTTTCAACCCTTTCTTCACAGCATAGTACATATCCAGCCCCGGGAAGGTCTCCGAGAGCTTCTTCGCTTCGGCCTCGCCAACCTTAAACCCGTCGGCGTCAACCAAGCCTAGATCGATACAACCCTGGATCTCATCCAAGTCCTCATCAGTCACGCTCCTACTCCTCATAAGTCTCCGATCGCGATAAATCTCCTCTCGTCGGTGCCAGGCCTCATCGCGCTGGACCTCCGGCGACCAGGAGTGTTGCTTGAACAGCCCGTTAACCCTAGGGAAAGGTTTCGGATTCGCTGGTGAAGGATCCGACATGGATCCGATAGGGGAAGGCCCCGATGGGGGCGGAGAGAGAGGTGATAAGAGTTCAAAAAGAAAAGGGGAAGAAAACAGAGAGAGAAGAGTCTTTATTGGGTTGGGGAATGGTTAGATCGCGTCACGATTCTCTGTCCGTGTCGGCTGGTTTTTATAATAATAATAATACTTTGTCAGTTGGAGGGTATTAATTGCTACTCATTAATTTGAAATTAATTAATTCTCAGCAAAAATGATGTGGTGGGATTATTTATTTTTATGAGGAGTTATTACTTTTTTGCTCATGTAGAATTTTGATTGTCTATTCTCTGTCACATGAATTTGTTATCAACGGAGGTGTGCCACGTCATCTGAGTGTAGTGCCTCTGCTTCCGTTATAGATGATGAAAATATGTGGAAATTCATGGAGATAATTAGCATTTTCTGGATTTGTATGCTATTATTTTAGTTGGATAGATTTATTTTTTGGTCAAATATTCGTTTTTTTTTGGGCCAAATAATTAATTTTTGTTATTATATATATCTTAGTGAAGAAGTTAATTGTTTAGTCAATGTATTTATTATTGGCATTTAATTTCAGAAATAAAATTTATTATTGGAATTAATTGGAGAAAATTAGCATATCTTTTTTTGTACTTCTTTATATTATTATCTTGTTGAAGAGATTAATGCTTCGTCAAATATTCATTGTTTTTTTAGAAAAATGACATTGGGCATTTATTAACTTTATATTATTATATATATCTCAATGGGGAAGTTAATTATTGAGTCCAAGTATTTATTATTGGCATTTAATTTCAGCAAAAAAATATATTATTGGATTAATTGGAGATAATTAGCATTTTTTTTTGTACCCATCTAAATTATTGTTTTGTTGGAAACATTAATTGCTTGGTCAAATATTCATTATTTCTTTAGAAAATAGACGTTAAGGATTAATTAACTTTATATTATTATACATATCTCAGTGGGAAAATTTAATTATTTAGTCAAAGTACTTATTATTGGCATTTAGTTTCAGAAAAAATTGGCATTAATTGGCCATATTAGCATATCTTTATTTGTACTTTTGTATATTATTATCTCAGTGGGTGAGAGTAATTGCACGGTCAAATATTTATTGATTTTATTAAGAAAAAACAAAACATTGGGCATTAATTAACTATAAGTTATTATGAGTAAAGCTATGGTGCTTCTAGAAGCACAGAGTCCATTAATATTTTTAACTCAAAAATCTATCAAATCGACTTCAAACGAAAAATTTAAGTTACTCAATAAATTATTCATATTAAAATCTTATAAGATACCGAAATTTTCTATTTTTAGGGGGTTTTAACTATTTTTTTCGGATTTTAAGAGGACTTTAATAATAATAATAATAAAATAATAATTTTTTATATATAAAAATAAATATAAAACAAATAGTTATAAAACTCTAAAAATAGAAAAAATTTAGTATTATACTAGATTTTAATATAAAAAATTTATTGAGCAACTTGAATTTATCGTTTGAAGCATATTATTGTGATTTTGAGTTAGAAACACTAAATAGTCTGATGCTTTTAAGAGTACTCTAACTTTACTCATGTTATTATATATTTTACGAAGAAGTTAATTGTTTGGTCAAATTTTTAATGAAATTGGCATTTATTATCAGCAAAAAATACATTGGTGGCATTAATTATTCGGTGCTTATATGGAAATGGTTTTGGTTTTGGCCGTTTGATTTCATTCCATTTTGTAACGGCTCAAATTCGGTAGTAAATTCGAATGTGGTTTTTTTATTTTATGCGTCGTTAGATGTGTAGTGATCTGTGTGGCTTTATGTGTGTATTTTATATACTAAAAACAACAATAAACAGATCATAGTTCTAATGTATATGTCTATCTTTTATTGTACGTAAACAGATAATTTGATAAATAACTTTGACAAAAATATAAATAGATTATATATTAAATTTGAAAATTTAAATATGTATATTAGAAAGTTGAGTATAGACATACATACTGAATTGAACAACACATGTCTAATACAATAATGATAGATTTCACCTCTTTACAAAAAGATATATATTCAAATCTCATAAAAAATATTTAAAAAAAATAAATATTAAAACTAACGGAAACCTTATTTCAAAAAAAAAATGTATACTGAATTAATTAAAGCAACATACTCTTGCATCCTCTAACCAAAAGACGCAAATAAAAACATTGTAGGGTGCATATTGCAAAAAAAAAAGAAAAGAAAAGAATTTGTTTTGTTTCCTGATTCGTTGTTGCTTGATGACTGGACTCTGAGTTGGCAGCTTTTGATTCGCTGAAGGAGAATTTTGTGCAGAAGGAGAGTTGACTTGTGAAAAAAGGCACCAAACTGCGCCTGCTGTTAATTAATTAAGACAGCGCATTGCCAGAAGGGCTGAAAATGAACTTCACAAAAAAGAAAAGGATGGAAATGAGAAATATTCCAAAATTAATTTTCTTCAGTGCATCTGACATGTTGAGTTTTTGGATAATTATTTGGACAATTATACACATGTCATATAGGTATAGTTCTGCTATACCTAGTCCTTTTTATACTCTATTTTCGTAAAGAAATGAAGACTAGTAAATTTTCATATTTATGAGAGAAATATATATATATATATATATATATATATTATTTCATGAATTTTCAAATTTATTTTATACTTAATTAAGTGATCAGAAAATGAAAGCATTAAAATTAATGAATTATATTTAACTAAATTCATTTATTTTTTTATCACGTAATTTAGTATAAAATGAACTTGAAAAATTATTAAATTTTACGTACATACATCTCACATGAATTATGAATGTGAGCAAGATTAACATTTTGGATTTCGCATTTAGATGACAAATTTAAAAATATATAAAAAAAAATTTGTGACATATTATAACTCTGAAAATTTAAAATAGTCGTTAACAACGATCAAAATACATTTTGAAAATTATTAACATAAAAAATTATCAAATGATCTATCTTTTTTTATTGTTGGGAGCTGATATGCAAATGCTGTCATCGATACCGTCATCGATACCGACTTTATTATTCAAATTTGATGAGTTATTATTCATATTAGAGACTTTATTATATAACTTATTTATACGGTACTTTTATTATTCAACCTAAGTGAATGATTATATCAAATCAGTGATATTTGATTTCAATAATAAAATATTATATCAAACAAATTAAATAATAAAGTCATTAACATAAATAATAACTCATTTTATATAAATAATAAAGTCGACATCAATAATAATATCAATCATAATATCTCCCTAACATTTTCCTTCTATTATTCATTGTATAATAGCGATATACTTAAATAGATTGACATAGATAGGATGCACACACAAATGATTAATATGTGGTCCAAATCCAATGCACAAACAAAACCTTACATGGACCCCCCCCCCCCCCCCCCCCCCACAAAAAAAAAACACACACACACACACACACAACAACAACAACAACAACAACAAAAAAACACTCCAATCTCTTACCAAGTTTATGCGCCAGGTAAAGGACCACAAAATAAATAACAATCAGCTGCCTTTATATACAAACTTTGCTTCTTCTCTAGGGTTAAGCTAAATTATTATTGATCAAATTATATTATACATAAGTTAATTGGTGTTAATTTAATCTTCACTTCCAAACTACACCTCTCATAATTGAGCATATCTTTCATGAACTAAATCTTGGAGATCACTTGATCCATCATTTTCTAAACCTTTTCTTGAGACAGATTCAATGAATGCCCAATAATGGCCACCTTTTTGTTTTTTTTTTTTTGTTTTTTGTTTTCATAAAGAATTTGAATTTCAAATTGTGCAGAAAAATCAACATTAGGATGTTAGCTCTTGGATATCTTCATATGTTATATTGTAAACTTAAAATATAGCTAGTGTAAAATTTATTTATATTTATATTTGTAAGTATTTATAGTTAATATAAAAAATATTTTTTGTCATAAAAGCTCATAGAAATATTATAAATTATGTCTTTTACGTGTTTAGTCTCCTGTAATGCATTAGATATAGATATATAACAACGGAGAAACAAAACATACATGATAAATATATTTTTTTTCAAAAGATGATATATTTTCAAATTATTATTAGTATTCTTTCCCAATAACGGATTAACTATTTTCAAAAGATGATAAAAAAAAATAATGAAATTTACTCAAAAGAATCTTCCATATTTAACGTTTCTAACAATGCAAAAATGCACTTAATAAAAATGAAATTTTATTCCAGGAATGGAGTTGAAATGTTGAATTAACTATTACAACTCCTAAAATAAAGAGAAAGAGAAGAAATTAGGGGAGCTTGATACCGATTTTTTTATTTAAATTAAATGAGTTATTATTCATTTTAATGACTTTATTATACAACTTATTTGTATAGTATTTTTATTATTCAACTTAAGTGAATTAATTATTATTCAGATTAATAATATTTGAGTTGAACAATAAAAAAATTTATAAAATAAATTATATAATAAAATCATTAATATAAATAATAATTTATTTTATATAAATAATAAAATCAATATTAATAACGATATCTCTCGAACATTTCTCAATAAATTATAAAACAAAAAAAACCACCTTATCTACTTATCTAGTCTATGAGGTTAGCTCGCTCAATCAAATCACCTATGCATTACAATAGCAAATAATTACGTGCATTATCAAATATTTTTACAATTTTACCTCCTGAATTTTCAAAAAGAATATTCCTCATAATTTGTACCATGTTAGTACACTATGACAATTATATTACCTACTATTTGTCCTTTTGTCGTAATTGGTTTGTGCAAACATGGAAGAATTTTATTTGTCGAATCAAGTTAAATTAAAGACATTCGAAATTCTTTTCCTATCACATCTAGCATCAAAATCAGAAAAATTGAACGGGCGTTAATATTTTAATAATTATGATTCCTACTCTGGAATTTATCAAAAAAATATTTTATATTTTAACTCAATATTTTCTAAAAAAAATAAGATTTTTCTATGGTCTGGACCCGTTGACAATAAATTTTATGATAATTTTGATAATATATTTTCAAATTTATTTTAAAATTTTTAAAAATTTTAAAATCTCAATTTTTAAAAATTTTAAAATCTCAATTTTTAAAAAAATTAGAGACATGTTTGGACTTATGTATTGGTAGTTTATTAAATTTCATACAATTTTAATGTTATATAATATTTCATTAAAACTATTACATATAGACCGTTGTAAAAATTTAAGTCATTTGACAGAGGAACATTTTGAATAAATTCTCATTATTTTCAAGTATATCGTATAAATATTAACTTCAAAAAAAATTAACTAACGTTTTATCACTAAGTAGTGACTTTTATTATAGTTGGTATTTAATCGCTATGGATTTTTAACTGTTATTAAAATTTAAGTGAACATAAAGAGTGCAAATTAACTCTCAAATACGATTTAAAAAAATAATAATTGAGTGGGTGGAGATAGACAACAATTCTATGTTTTTTTTTCTCCATTGAAGATAACAAAGATTAACATGGTCGGTTCAAAGCCGAAATTTTTTAATATAAGAAAAATAATAAATTGAATTAAAAATATAAGAAAATGGAAAAGAAATTGCGAGATATAGTCCAAACGAATTTGATAAGTTCGTTTTCAGAAAATTGGACCGTGACTGCTGGTCACGTTTTTAAGCTTTGGGAGCGAACTTGCCAAGTACGCTTCCAGAGTTTAGGATCGTGGTTGCCAAGCACACACTAATGGGATCGTGGTTGTCAAGCCCGCTCTCAGAATCCATCTTATAATAAGAAATATCAGTTTAATATACCACCCAATTTCTGATACATATTAGAAAGCAATAAAATTTCTGAAAAGCGTGGGTGAGAAGCTCAGTCTCAAGTCTTGGAAGAGCACTTGGTAAGCCCGATCTGAGGGCTTAGAGACGTGATTGGCAGTCACGGTCCCAATTTGCTAGAAACGAACTTACCAAGTCCGTTTTATCTATATCCCGCAATTCCCCTCTCATTTTTTTATATTTTTAATTCGATTTATTATTTTTTTATATTAAAAATTTTGGGTTGAAAGATAGGAAATATTGAATAAAAAAAATCAACTTGTACAGCAAAATATAAAATTAATTACAATTTTTAAAAAAGAAAAAGGAACTTCACCATAGGTTGCTTTCAAAGCCGACCTACTTTGAACCCACTACTATAATTGCTTGGCATTTTATTAGCATATGATACTTGACTCCAAAATATATACCAACTCATTTATCTTAAAGTTAATTAATTATACTAAAACATTTGTAAAGTTAATTAATTATATTATTGATTTAATTTTGATTTCGCCACTAATCACAATATAATTATTTTTAAGAATTAACTGAACTCACCCCTTAACTTTTTATATCATATCATGACTAATTTGCTTTTATATATTTCATTCTTCTCTGTTTTTGATTAATTATTTTATTAGATAAAAAATAGCATATGTGAAATTTATATTTCATGTCGGTTTGAATTTCATCCAAGTACCTACCATCATATTTATTTGCATTTGGAAATTATTCATGTGCAAAAATTTGTATCATGTCTCTTTCCCTAACAAAACATTCCTTTTTTTATTAGAATAATTTAATCTCTAGCGGTTATGTATGTGATAGGTCATGAGACTTGACCTATAAATATGAAAATAAAAAAAATATCATTGCTATCTAGCTCTTGAAATTCTAATTCACGGAAACTTCTTTTTAATAATATTCAACCTAACTTTTTTTCTTTGGTTCATGATTAAATAATGATTCTTGGTTAAGTATCACTTCTCAAGTTGTTAAAGTATCAGTTCTTGTTTTCTACAAGTATAGAAAGGATATCACTTGACAATTTTTTTATTTTCTCAATCTTGACAATTTTTAAAAATAAAATTTGTAATTAAAATTCAACGTTATAGAACATGATTGGTATTTTTCGTATATCATGTTTGTAAAATATGATGATATTTGGTGTATATTTTAGTGTACATCAAGTTATTTAAAATTTAAATAGTCTGAAATTAATGCTTTTTGATATATCGTCGAATAGTATTTAAATTGCGTGAAATTTAATCGATTGTTAGGCTATCCGTATATGTAATAATATCTATAATTTTTTAAAATTTAAAATTTTATTTAAAGTTCGTTGTTAGAATTGTCAAAATAATTATTGTCAAGTGATTGTTTCTCACAAGTATATATTTCTAATTTTCTATATTACAATAGAGGGGGAATTCCTTGACAATTTTTTATTTTGATAATTTTAAATTTTAAATCCATTATTATGAGCATGATTCTATATTATTCAAATAGTAATATGTCTATAAAAAATAATAAATTTTAGTGTGCATCAAATGATTTGAAATTTCAATGATCCAAAATTAATGATTCTTGATGCATCATAAAACAAATATTAAAAATTGCATGAAATTTATCAGTAACTTATCTACATATCAGAATAATCATTGTTGCGTCATTCTTTATCTATAGGATAAACTCATATTAATAAGCACCAATCAAATTTATGTAAACTGACGACTATGTTCTGGAAGTATCCATGATGATTATTTTTTTTGAAATATTATAATGAGTACAATATCTGACAAAATGGTATTTCACAAATTGAAAAAACAAAGAATTTAGGATGCTTTAAGCTTGTATCACTTTCATAGGAATAAATGAGAATTTAACTCAGATAGAAAAAAAATTAATATACCGTTTATCAGATTATGTTTCATTTGTTTTTGAAAAAAAAATATTTAAGCAACTTTTGACATAGTTTTTTCATATAATTTAGATAACATTTTCTGCAACTTCTCACTATAATTAATCATCATTCTCATGAGAAAAGAAATTTAGTTGGACCGAATTTTTTTCCCGATATGTCAACGAATTCTCATCGATTATATTATCTGTTTTATATGAGATTTTTTTAGATCTATTTTGCATAAATTTTAATGCGATCGAAATGAAGCACGTTGCGCTGCACTTACATCATAGAAGAGGATACAAATTTCTTGCTCCATTTCTTAAATCATTTCGCTCATGTTTCTCTACTTCTCCGGAAATACCAACACATTTAAAAATCAACACTATAAGATGACAAATCCATGTATTTGATATATAAATACCGTCATTTATGCCATCACCGATATCGATTTTGTTATTCAGATCACATGAATTAGTGTTTATATTAACTGTTTTGTTATACAATTTATTTTATATAATACTTTTATTATTCAACTTAAATGAGTTATTATTCATTTAGTGATATTTGAATTAAATAACAAAATATTATATAAAATAAATTATATAATAAAACTATTAATATAAATAACAACTCGTTTTATATAAATAATAAAGATAATATCCACACTATATCTCCCGAACATTTTCCTTAGATAAATCATAAATATCCTCGCTTTGCTAAGATAATTACAACCAAACCTGTCTACTTATATCAAACTCAATAGCAAAAAAAAAAAAAAAACACAGCGACAGTCTGAGTACAGCCAGGATCCAGAAAAAAAAAAGAAAAAAAAAAAAGAATCACTTGAAAAAGAAAAAGCGAAGAGAATTAGCTAGCTTGAGCCGTACGATTTTGGTGGACCCGCATTAGCTGAAGGTCGCGACGAATTGGCTGGAAAATGATAAATGATTCCTCTCTACCCGAATTTCTTTTCCACGTATATAAATCCCTCACGTGCTCATCACGTGACCTACAAGCTGCTGACAAGACCTCCTCCAATCCTCTCGTTATCTCATTTCTCTGCAATTCTTTCTGATTCGAGAAAGGGGAATAGAATATTCCTCCTCCATTCCCCGATGCTGTGAGAAAGCAAACCCCACTACTCCACGTCATTTACTTTTTTATTTTATTTTATAATTTTAATACGACACGTCATTTAGACAATTTATTTACCTTTTCGCTTCGACGTGCAGCCATGTCCTTGCGAGTTCCATCTGGACAACCTTGGATCTCCTGTGGCGCCTACTTTGTAGAATATATATTGTGGATCACATCAGTTATATATAGAATTGAGATTACTTACGGATTTATAATTGATGAAATTATATAAAACAGAGATTAATCACTGGTCATCCGAATTGATGCACAGTATTATTGATCCATGTATGACCCAGTGATTTATTCCAATGTGGGAAATAGGCCTCTTTTAAAGTTGTTGGATATTATTATAGGCCTTAATTTTCAAGCACTAGGTTTTAATTGATGTGTTCTTTATTTTCATAATGGAGCCCATATTTTTCATGATTGGGAAGCCCAGACTTATACAACTACATATCTTCTGAAATAAGCAAAAAAATTATATGGATGTTGTAGTAAATATTGTAACAGATAATATTGAGATTTATACGGATGATTTTGTAGGAGGGGAGGGATTTTTGTCCAATTCAGATAAAAAGTATTTCATCGGATGCCAAATTGTCGATAAACTTACTACGTGTTTGAAAAAAATAAATACACGAGGAATTTGAAATGTGTCTCTTAGCCGTACTCTTTAAATGCATTACATATGTATACATTTTACATTTTACATTTATGATTACTGTTAACATTATTTATACCCTACGTTTTATTAGGATTAAAACTCTTAATATTGTATTTTGTTTGCTAATTCAATAGAGTGCTTAAAATTTGTTATGATCATTCAGACAAAAGAGAGCGATCAACATTTTGTATATTAGATATAAACATAAATTATGTAGATATAAATGATATATGTATTAAATATAAACTCTTCTCCATATAGATAAAGAGTGTAAAATATGGGGATCAGAAATAATTTTTTATTTGTGTTTAAGTAAGTTTTCAATTAAAATGTTCTATTATTTTAAATGAAAAATGTCTTGTCAACATATTATTGCAATTTTTTATAACATTTTTGCAAAAAATCCCACCAAAAGGAATACTAGATCTAGTCTGTGTTTGATTAAAATTAACATACAATAATTACATTTGCATGTTTTTGGAAAATTGGACAATTTTTCAATATAAGTGAACTTTGCAGCATAGCGTTTCAAAATTATTTTCACAGTGGGCAGTCATGGAGTCAAGATGAGTGGCGACGTCAGTAACAAATTGGCTTAATTTCTAATCGTAATATCATCATGATTCATACATAAGCAGTTATTTATAAATTTTAATGATATTATAATCAGAATTAGGCCAAATTTATTAAAAGGTATATAAACATATTTAACAGTACTTTAAATATATTTTAATATAATTTAAGATAAAATATAGGTCATAATAAATAAATTTAGCTTCAAACAAACATATAAATAATAAATAAACATGTTCAGCAGCTTATGTGTGAATTTTGAAGATATTTTAATCAGAAATTATATCAAATTGATTAAAAACACAATTTGAAGTTAAATATAGATCATAACTAATCGATGTTGCTCCAAAATAACATATAAATGATAAAAAAACATATCCAACAAAGCTTCTGGATATGGTTATTTATTATTCATATGTGTTTTTTAAGCTAAATTGATTAGTTATGATATATATTTCATGTCAAATTGCTTTCAAATGCACCTAAAACACGTATGAACATGTTTATACTCGTTTTTAATAAATTTTACCTCATTTCTGATTCAAATAACATCAACATTCGTGCCAAAGCTACTGGATATGTTTATTTGTAGTTTATATCTGTTTTTGGAACTAAATTGAGTAGTTCAAATTGCTTTAAAATGCATCTAAAACACATTGAACATGTTTATAATCGTTTTTAATCAATTTGGCCTCATTTACAGTACAAATATCATTAAAATTCACACCAAAGACTATGGATATGTTTATTTATTATTTATATGTGATCTAGGAGCTAAATTGATTTGTTATGATCTATATTTCACTTCAAATTGCTATAAAATATAACTAAAACACGTTAGAACATATTTATACAAGTTTTTAATCAATTTGGCTACATTTATGATTGAAATATCATCAAAATTCTCACCAAAGTTTCTGGATACGTTTATTTAATATTTATATGTATTTTTGGTACAATATCGATTAGTTATGACATATATTTCACCTTAAGTTGCTTTAAAATGCTTCTAAAATTTACCTGAACATATTCACACCCATTTTTATTTAATTTCGCCTCATTTCTAATTCCATATCATCAAAATTCGCCCAAAAAAAATTCTGGATATGTTTGTTTTTGTTTATAACAGTTTTTGGAATTAAATTGATTAGTTATGATGTATATTTCATCTCAAGTTGCTTAGTACTGCATGTAAAAACGCATTCGAACATATGTGTATATTCTTTTTTAATTAATTTGGCCTCATTTTTTATTCAAATATCACCAAAATTCACACAAATGCTTCAGGACATGTTTATTTCTGGTTTATATGTGATTTTGTAGCTAAATTGATTAGTTATGACTATATTTCATCTTAAATTGCTTTAAAACACATCCAAAATGCATTTGAAAATGTTTGTACACATTTTTAAGCAATTTGGTATCATATCAGATTCAAATATCATCAAAATTCACATCAAAGCTTCTGAATATGTTTATTTAATGTATACACGTGTTTTTGGAACTAAATTGATTAGTTATTTTACCTCAAATTTCATTAAAATACTTCTAAAACATACTTGAACATGTTCACACACATTTTTATTCAATTCCACCTCATTTGTAATTCAAATATCAACAAAATTCACATAAAAGTTGCTGGATATGTTTATTCGTTGTTTAAATTTGTTTTTGAAGCTAAATTGAATAGTTATCATATTTAACCTCAAATTGCTTTAAAATGCATATAAAACTTGTGTAAACATGCTTATATTTTTTTAATCAATTTGGCCTCATTTACAATTCAAATATCATAAAAATTCACACCAAAGCTAATGGATGTGTATATTTACTATTTATATGTGATTTTGCAGCTAAATTGATTAGTTATGACCTATTTCACCTCAAATTACATTAAATGCATCTATGAACCAAATTTATACTCTTTTTTAACCAATTCGGCCTCATTTCTGATTCAAATATCTTTGAAATTCACATCAAAGCTTCTAGATATGATTATTTAATGTTTATATGTATTTTTGAAACTAAATAATTAGTTATGACCTTTTGTGCGGCCCTTTTTCACGGCCCACGCGCGAGGCATCGGCGTCCTCGCTCACGGGGGAAGAAGGTGCAGGTACATCCCTGCGCGTGTTTGTGCGCTCAAGGACTTATTATTTTAGGTGATTGTGGGAACTTTTATTTTCCGACGGGCGCAAGCCCCCGCCGTTAATTACCCCGGCTCTCGCCTCGGGAACCTCTGATTAATGGGCTAAACTAATCAAAATATATGGATCAGATTCGTGGCTTTACTTCTTCCTTCCAATTTATTATAATACATGCTTGAAATAACCCAAAGGTATAACTTTGGGTAATAAGACTAAAGACGTATGATCTAAAGTCAGAGAAACGTATAATTTCTCATAAATCGGAGATCGATGACGTATAATCCTATTGATCTCACGGAGTTCGAATATGAAGCGCACTGCCAACTCGATACTCAAGGAACCAGAGATGTTTGATCTCTAGAAAGATTCATGTCAAAGACAAGGACGTATAGTCCTAAACAGTCTATTGACCTTCCAAATTCCGAATCTGAAGCGCTATGCCAATTCGAAACCTGGGAAAATTGGAGAATCGGGAACATATAATTCTTTATCGATTTTCAAAATGAGGTACATTAAACCTGAAGCGCACTGCCAGTTTAATGTTCTCGAAACATGATTTGATATGATTTGATATGTTGGTATGTTTTTACCAAGTTTTGGACTTATCTGCATATTTGGCATATTTGACCAGAGATTTGGACATATTTGCATATTTGAAATATTTTATCAACAGTTTGGACATATTTGTATATTTGGCATGTTTGGCTAGAAATTTGGGTGTATTTGCATATTTGACATGTTTGGTCAAATGTTTGGTCATATTTGCATATTTGACATGTTTGGTCAAATGTTTGGGTTTATTTGCATGTTTGACATATTTGGTCAAATATTTGGACATGATTGTATTTTTGACATATTTGGTCAAATATTTGGGTATACTTGCATATTTGACATGTTTGGTCAAATATTTGGACATATTTGTATTTTTGACATATTTGGTCAAATATTTGGGTATATTTGCATATTTAAATATTTTGATTTGTTTTATCAAAATATAACAAGGTTTAATTATTTTGAACATTTTTATTTGTTTCATAACATGATTCAATCATCTTTGAATATTTTGATTTGTTTTTATCAAAATATAACATATTTTAATCATTTTTGAATATTTGGGTATATTTGCATATTTAAATATTTTGATTTGTTTTATCAAAATATAACAAGGTTTAATTATTTTGAACATTTTTATTTGTTTCATAACATGATTCAATCATCTTTGAATATTTTGATTTGTTTTATCAAAATATAACATAATTTTGATTATCTTGAATATTCCAATTTATTTTATCAAAATATAACATAATTCAATCATTCTTTAATATTTTTGATTTATTATATCAAAAGATAACATGATTTGATTATAATATCATTTGATTATTTTGAATATTTTTATTATTTTTTTTTATCAAAATATAACATGATTTGATTATCTTTGAATATTTTGATTTGTTTTATCAACATATAACATATTTTAATCATTTTTGAATATTTTTTTTTATTTATTTTATCAAAATATAGCATAATTCAATCATTTTTGAATATTTTGATTTGTTTTATCAAAATATAACATAATGTGATTATTTTGAATATTTTTATTTGTTTTACCAAAACATGACATAATTTAACTATTTTGAATATTTTGATTTGTTTTATCAAAATATAACATAATTTGATTATTTTGAGTATTTTTATTTATTTTTATCAAAATATAATATCATTTGATTATTTTGAATATCTTTATTTATTTTATCAAAATATAATATAATTTGACTATTTTGAATATTTTGATTTATTTTATCAAAAAGAATTCATTTGTTTTGAGCATTTTCATATGACATAATTTCCATTTATTTTAAAAATATTTTATTTGATATTTTGAATTTATTTTATACATATATGATATGTCTTGAATTTTCTTTTATTTATAATATAAAAAAAAAGAAATAAAATAAAATCAAAATTGACATTTTATAGTCTTAAAAATATTCATAAATGAAATCATGATTTTTGATATATTTTTCATAATTTATGAGCTTGAGAAATCATTTTTATTTGGTGTTTAAAGTTTATTTTCAAAACAGATTAATATGGGCCGTCAGATTTGGGCCCATGCATCAAGATCTGAACTTAAGTTCAGTTTTTAAAGCATCTTTTAAACTGGGCCGTTGGATCTCTGGCGCGCATCAAGCCTTCTATGGGCTGTTTGAATTTCATCAAGATTCGCACTTTGAGATGCATCAATATTCGTGCTCATCCTCTCCGACACTGATCGAGGCCCTGCCGGCGTCGGATCTCCGATCAGAAGTCATGGCTGGCATCGCCAGAGCGTGGGGAGTCCATCGGTGGTGGTCTCGGCGGCGACGGCGGCCTGGATCGCCGGAGATGGGGGTAGCCACTTGGTTTCGGTTGGGAAGTTGGCTGAGATGAGATTTTGAGGGATTTGAGCTGGTTTTTGGCAAATTGACTCGATTCCTTTGTCATATAGCATCGTCAGAACATGTTTATCAAGATTTTGAGGCTTAATTTGAGTTTAATCCATCAATTTTGCAACTTTGGCCATTTGGTACCAAACTGGTTTCGGGGCTTTGGTACCAAATGGTATTTCATAGCTTTCCTTTGCAATTTTCTTTCAATTAACCTTCCAAACAGTGTCGTTTAGTATGTTTGAACATGTTTGGATGATCAATTTCATCAATTTAGATGTGCATTGTCCTTTATGCACATTGGGTCATTTCTGGTTTTATTTTCAATTTGGTTTCCTTTTGATTTCATCACATTCTTCTCAAATTGCATGTTTGATTATATTCATTTGGGTCAATTACATGTTTTAGAAAGGTTTTATATCAATTTCACACATGAATTTCACTTGAACACGAGTTAATTTCATTTTTGCACTTTTCTGGTAATGGTCCAGAGCCAACTCAATTTCAATTTTGACAGACCCAATTTCAAAAATTCACAGAAAATCACAGAAAATCCCAAAAATGGTAAAATTTGGTGAGTGAGTGCATTAAGACTTGTTCTAGATGCCCATGAAATTTTAAGTTAATTGAGTGAAAAGAAAGTATGATTATTGTATTTTTAGCAGACTGGACAGAAATGCCCTTTCAGCTTTATTAAAAATCAAATTTGGCTTAACCTATGGATTAAAGCCTGGTTTAATTATTCTAAATCCTTTAAAACATCACATGAGGTGTCATAAAGGTGAATTAATCAAGAAATTTTGGATTTTTGAATCAAAAGAAGAATGAACTTCTCAGTTTGACCCAAAGTTGACCTTTTTGGAGTTTTTGACAGATGAGATTGTAAAATTCATAACAATTCACAGAAAATTCCAAAAATTATAAAATTTATATGGTAAGTTGGTATAAACCTAATCTACATGACTGTGAAATTTCATAAGAAATTAACAACCAGGCTGAGAGATATGGATTGATCTCTCAGCTGGCCAGAAACAGGAGTTCACTGGACTCAAACCAGTATTGATGTTTATTGCTTTTCCATTGCTCAATTATGAACTTGAGCTATTAAGCACATCAGAGAACATGAAGGAAAGAACTAAAAGGAAAATAAAACCAATTTGTACCAAAATATCATATATTATAACAAATTGAAATACAATACTCATATAAAACATGGGATTTTGTTTTTCCATGGAATTTTGACAGCATAACAGCTTGTATAAAGCCATTATTGAGCTTTACATAGCTACTGCACATGTGCACAGAGCTTGAGAGAGAAAGGGGATGAACATGTGCCCATCCCCATGAAACCAGATTGGCATGTGCCAATTGGTTAGAGTATACTGTCAGATTCCATGGTGAACTCACCATGTGAGCTCCTGAGACTCAAGCTCAGCCACCAATTGAGCTCTGGAAGGAGGGAGGCACATGTGCACCTCCCCAGCCAGAGGCTAGCCATCTCACCCAGCAAGGTGAGACTGGCTCCTTGAGCTCAATTGGGACTGAGCCAAGCTCAAGGCTTGACTCTTCTATCCCTTACCTAGCTATTCAGAGCTTGATCTCTTCTCAGCTAAGCTTTCTTTTTGTGAAAATTGGGTGGAGTTTTGATTTTGGCAGAGTTTCAGCTATGTTGCTCTCTCTCTCTTTTTCTTCTTCACTGGGGGTCTATTTATAGCCCAGAGGGCATGGTTTAAGCCTCAGGGCTGAGCTGGCATCATCCCAGCCCTTGGTTTGATCAAGTGGCCAGGATTGAGCCAGCCAGGCCTGTGCTGGCCTGAGGCTTGTCCTTGGAAGATTCCTCCAGCTAACTGGCGCTCAGAACTCTCCATTGAGGTGCCTACACGTGTCCATGTGCACAGGCCTGGAGAGAGAGAAGGAATCTGCTGATTTTGTCTTCTTCTTGGGCTGGAGCATCATGCCTTTCAAGTGAGGGTATATCCAGAACCTTCCTTGGCCTTGCTGGCGCTTGACATGTCACCAAGGTGCCACTGAGTGTGCCCAACGTGTCAATTTGGCTGCTTGAGTGCTGAGTTGTGCCAACTGACCACATCCAAATCAGACCAAGGTGCCAAGTGGTGCACCTGCCAATTGAGTGCTTTTCACCCCAAATTGGCACTTCAGGCAGCGTCGTGGAGGTGTCTTGAAGCTTCTCCAGGTGTTGGCTTGGCTTCTCGAGCTCCCAATTGCTCTGTCACCTTCAAGGTCGAGGTACTTTCTCCTTCGATTTTCTCTTTGTTTACTTTACTATTTTCAATGCTGTTTGTGGCATTGAACTCCCCTTAGGATGTAGATTAAGTCCCTAGAATGGTTTAAGCCAACTCGCATTGTACACCTAGACTCCATTTTCGAAGCTCCACTGAGCTCTGGAGCTCGAGGAGGAAGAAAGGAGGGAGAGAGAGAGAAATTCAAAAGGTTTCTCTCGCTTGGGTTGGGTGCACGTGAACCGTGCTTTGGTTTCGGGCTTGTCAGAGGGAGGGAGCGCTTGCACCGCGCTCACCTCTCTTTCCCTTCTTTTCTTTTCGCTGGCCAAAATAACTCTGGGCGCTGGGCCCCCTTGGCAGTGAGACTGAAGGAGAGGGGCCCAGTCGTCAGGTTTAATGAGACACAGCCCCAGCGAAAAACTGAGGGTTGGGCTGTGGGCTTGGTCCTTGTGCACCAAAACGTACTGTCAGTGGTATGGTGCATGTGTACTGGGTCCACGCAAAGCGCCTTTAACACTTTGTGTGTATGACAGGCGGGTCCCAAGGGCAGAAGTCGTGTTTGAGCTCCCCAGATTGCACCCAGAGTGTTGCACATCCCCCAAATTGCACCCAGAACTATCTCCAGTTCTGATTTTTGGTATTTTCTTTATTCTTTTTTTTTCATTTTATTTTATTCTTCATGCAAAAATCCATGAAAAATTACTGAAAAATCACAGAAAATATATTCTATGATTCTGTTATTTTGGGTAATATTTTTGGTATTTTTGGGTGTGAAATTAGGCATTAATTTCACTTAAATCATTAATTGTATATGATTAGGCATATTAATCTTATACAATTAATATTTTGGCATGATTATCCCAAAGAATCATTTTTAATTCCAAGGGATAATATTTGGGGCATTTTTCATGAATGAAATTCATGATTTTTGGATTTGGCATGTTTAATTATATGAAATTGTTTCTTGATTTCATATAATTAGGGTTTTGTGCATATATTTTTTTTTGCACACATGTGTATATATTTTTTGAAGGGGGTTTGGTATGATTATTTCATGAAATCATTTTTTTTAATTTCAAGAAATAATTTTGGGATTTAATAAATCATGAGATTGGACATAATTTCATGATTTAATATTTGACATGAATATTTCATGAAATTGTTTCTTTAATTTCAAGAAATAATTTTATGAAATTGAACATAATTTCATAATTTCAAATCTTTGGTATAAAAATCACATGAAATTATATCATTAATTTCATGCAATTTAATTTGTGTATTTTCCTGGCAACTTTTAAACAGCAAACAAAGAGCCACCCACCAGAACTGGTCATGAGGCCTTGCTGGCCGAGAGGCCTGTTCTGGTGCCAATGTTTTCTTTGATATTTGGTTTTGCTTCAACATATTTGGCCTTCGCAAGGTTTGGTTGCTTCGACAATTTTGGTTTTCACAGGTTTGGTTCTGTTTCAGCATTTTTGGCTTTCACAGGTTTGGTTGCTTCGGCATGTTTGGCGTCTGCGTGTTTGGTTGCTTCGGCATGTTTGGCTTCCACAAATTTGGTTTTGCTTCAGTATGTTTGGCATATGTAGGTTTGGTTTTGGTTTGATATAAAGTGTTGGGGCTTACATGAATTTTATCAACTTTCAAAGCCCAGGTTTAAGCATGATTTGGGATTTGATTTAAATGGTTGGGGCTTACATGAATTTCATCAGCTTTCAAAGCCCAAGGTTTGTTTTGGTTTTAGCATGTTTGGCTTGGTTTTGATTGTAGCATGATTTGTCGAGGTTTTTGCAGTTGGTCCGTGCAAGATACTACAATCTATTTTGTTAAGCACAAAATATAAAGCATGTTCATCCCTTTATGACTGGTCGGATGAACGAACCAGTATCAATTGTTTATGGTACAAATTGACAAAACCATTTTGAAGTGGATTCTCGCATTCTTTCCACTCATTTTATAGGTTTGGTGTGGAATCCTCACTTTCGCTCATTCTCCACTCAATTTTATTTGGTTGAATTGCCTTCAAAGGTCTATCTCATCATAAAAATGAAATAATCCTTTCGTTAGGCAGCAATTTGTTTTAAAGGGACAAATTGCAAACACTTGTCCATTTTTATATTTATTCTGTATCAAATGGACGAACCCAGTGGTAATTGTATTAAAGACACAAACACCAAAGTCATTTTATTTGAAGGAACCTTACATTCTCTCTCATTTATTTATTTATTTGGTGGAACCTTGCATCGCTCCGCTCTTATTTATTCATTTATTTGGGTGGGTTTGTTTGCATTTATTATATATATATATATTTTTTTTTGTTTCGTTTGTTTTGGACATGGTTTTTGGTTATTTATTTTGAGGAGCTTAGGTTTGTTATCATATTTTGTACGATGTATGGATTGAGTATATGTTTTGGGAAGATTTATATTATTATCGGTATTTTGGTATTTTGTTATTTTGTTAGGCACAAAATAAAAAGCCTGTTCATCTCTTTATGACTGGTCAGATGAACATACCAGTGTCAATTGTTTATGGTACAAATTGGCAAAACCATTTCGAATGTGGATCCTTTCTATTCTCTCCACTCATTATTAAGTGTGGAACCCTCACATTTCACTCATTCTCCACGCATATTTATTTGTATATTTGGAGTGGGATTTCGCCCTGATAAATTATCCAAGCTTATCATAAGGATAAGAAGGTTTCATTCATTATAGGGTTTTTTATTTATGCCTTCAATACTCTGTCTTACTATTAATTAATAAGGCAATGTTTTATTCAGCAATGATTTGTTTAAAGCGACAAATTATAACGCTGCCCATTTTCATATTTATTCTGTATCAAATGGGCAAACACAGTGGTAATTGTATTGGAGGCACAAATACCAAAACCATCCCCCGCTTTAGTGGCTCCAAAGTTCGGGCGCCGACTTCATCCGGCGATGTGGACAAAACCTTTCTTTTTGGCCTGTCAGAGGTTTTGGTAGCTTTTGTATTAGCCACCACATGTGTTCCTTGATTAACGGCTCAAGGCGACAAGGCCGATTTATGCCCGGAGGGGACATTTTGGTTTATGGTATTTCTTCAGTGGACACCATCCACGTCCCTTGATTAACGGCTCAAGGCGACAAGGCCGATTTATGCCCGATGGGACAACTTTGTTTGTGGTATTTCTTCAGTGGACACCATCCACGCCCCTTGATTAACGGCTCAAGGCGACAAGGCCGATTTGCACCCGGCGGGACATGGATAAGTACCTTTTACCCCGGGACTTTAAGCCACCTTTCTTTTGGGCGTATGAGTTTAGCCACCTTTCTTCTTGGTGTTTGAGTTTGGCCACCTTTCTTCTTGGTGTTTGGGTTTAGCCACCTTTCTTCTTGGTGTATGGGTTTAGCCACCTTTCTTCTTGGTGTATTATGCATGGTATTTCTTAAGATACCGCCCGTTTATAGGAGGTAATGGTCTTTCGCCTTTATGATCTATGAGTTGGTATGCCCCTCCGTCAAACACCTTCTCAACCACATATGGGCCTTCCCAATTAGGTGAAAACTTTGGGCCGACATGCCGGCCAATTATGGGCCTTCGGAGAACGAGTACTAATTCCCCTTGACGAAAAGTTCTTGAGCGGGCCATTTTGTCGTAGGCCCGTGCCATCTTCGCTTGGTATATTTCCAAGTTTTGTTGGGCTATGATTCGCCTTTCATCCATAGCGTCGAGTTCGTCGAGCCTGAGGTGCTTCTGCTCATCTAACGACATTTCGTTCTGGAGCGCCACCCTTAAGGACGGGAGTTCCACCTCAAGCGGCAGGACAGCTTCGACACCAAACACCAGGGAATATGGTGTCGCTTGAGTGGGGGTTCGACATGTGGTTCGATATGCCCAAAGCGCTTCTTGTAGCCTTTCATGCCAGTCGCGCTGATTTCCTTTCAACGTCCTTTTCATGATTTTTATCAAGGTCTTATTAAAGGCTTCTGCTAAACCATTTGCTCTGGGATTGTATATGGAAGAATATTTCCAATCAATCTTGAACTTTTCCGCAAGTGCGTATACTTTAGCACTTTTGAACGCGGCCCCGTTATCAGAAATGATTCTCCTCGGGGTCCCAAATCGGTATAGGATATGGTTTTTGAAGAAATTCACGACATCGATTGCCTTCACTTCCCTAAGCGGGACTGCCTCGGCCCACTTGGTGAAGTAATCGGTCGCAGCCAAGATAAACTTATGACCCTTGGAGGAAGGCGGGTCAATGGGCCCGACTACATCAGTACCCCATGCATCAAACGGCCAAGATGACACAGTCGGGTGTAACGGGTTTGGGTGTTGATGTATGAACGTGCCATGTATTTGGCACATGTGACACTTCTTGGCATGCTCGATACAATCGCGTGCCATGGTGGGCCAATAATAGCCCATGCGCTTTATCTTAAGTCGCATTTTGGGTCCCGGCTGATGTGCTCCGCATAAACCCGAATGAACTTCCTTCATGATTTGGTGGACTTCTGAGTTTGACACACAGCGAAGCCACATTTGGTCGTATGATCGCCTGTATAAGGTGTCATTAACGTAGGCGTAGCGAAGCGCTCTCTTCTTGAGTTGCTCTCGCGCTGATTTCTCATTCGGGAGAACCCCGTATTTGAAGTATTCAACGAAAGGTTGGCGCCAATCGTCATTCGGCTGAGTCACCATGACATCTTCCAGGTCACTTTCCATTTCTTCGGCCATAGCCACCTGGATTTTATCTTTGGTCCCCGTGAAGCATGAGGACAGGGGTCGTCGATTTTTGACAACAATTTGCACATTTTCGTCGCTAGGCTCGCCTAATTCTTTAGCCACCCGAGCGAGCGCATCAGCTTTGCCGTTTGTGGCTCTCGAGATTTTCTTGAATAGGATTTCGGGAATTTCATCTATTAATTCCAAAACCCTAGCGTGATACTTTATCAACTCCGGTTTTAGTACCTTGTATGCTCCGGTGATTTGATTTATTATCAATTGGGAGTCACCAAACACATGGAGTTTTCTAATCCCCATATTTAGCGCAAGCTCTAACCCGGCTATGAGCGCTTCATATTCAGCCTCATTATTTGTACAAGGCTCGGTCAATGCCAAGGCATGACGCATGATTCCTCCTTCTGGTGTCACGAAGACTAAGCCTATCCCGGCCCGTATTTGCGGGATGTTTGGGCCTGTGGTGGGCCGTATTGATGATGCCCCATCAAAGTACATTTCCCAACTTAGGGTTTCATCTTTGGTATGAAAGACTTCTTCATCTGGAAATTCGCATGCCAAAGGAGAGTCGTCGGGTATTGGATGGGCCGCTAGGAAATCAGCCATCGCTTGCCCCTTTATGGCCTTTTGTGGCGCGAAAGTTATATCAAACTCGGTCAGGATTATGGCCCATCTTGCCAACCTGCCTGTAAGCATGGGTCTCGTCATGAGATATTTTAAGGGGTCAATCTTTGAGATGAGGATGACCTTGTGGGCTATCATGTAGTGTCGCAACTTCTTCACAGCGAACACCAATGCCAGGCAATGCTTTTCAATCGGTGTATAGGCGTATTCCGCCCCTACCAGCATGCGGCTCAAATAATAGAGGGCGTTTTCTTTCCCTTGTTCATTTTCTTGTGCTAACAAGGCCCCGAGAGATCCATCCAAGGCCGTCGTGTACAATATCAGCTCTTTTCCTGGTATTGGAGCTGCTAGCACTGGTGGTTTGAGGAGGTAGCCCTTGATGTCATTTAGGGCTTGTTGGCAGGCTTCGTCCCATTTAAACGGGACATCCTTCTTGGTCAATCGGGTGAAAGGTTGTATCCTACCCGATAGATTGGCTATGAATCGCCTAATGTATGCCAAGCGGCCTTGAAGCGAACGAAGCTCCTTAAGGTTTCTGGGTGGCGGCAATTCTTGTATTGCCTTGATTTTACCCGGGTCTATTTCTATTCCCCGGTGTCGAATAACAAACCCAAGAAATTTCCCCGACGAAACCATAAAGGCGCACTTTAACGGGTTTAGCTTCAGCGCATGTTGCCTCAGACGGTCAAACACGACCTTGAGATTTATGAGATGCTCGTCATAGGACGTCGCCTTTACGACCAAATCGTCCACGTAGCATTCGACAATCTTATGAATTAGGTCGTCGAATATTTTCGTCATGGCTCGCTGGTATGTGGCCCCGGCATTTTTGAGGCCAAAAGGCATAACCTTGTAACAATAAATACCCATCGGAGTGCGGAAGGCCGTATGCTTCTGGTCTTCTTCATCCATTTTGATTTGGTTATACCCCGCGTACCCATCCATAAAAGAGAATACTTCATAGGATGAGGTATGGTCGATGATGATTTCCGTCACCGGTAAAGGAAAGTCATCTTTGGGACAAGCTTTATTCAGGTCCCGAAAGTCGACGCATATGCGTATTTGCCCGTTCTTTTTCTTTACAGGAACGATGCTAGCCACCCAATCGGGAGTTTCTTCAAGTTCTATTCTCATTCGTCGCGGTGCTTGTTTGACCGGCTTTATACTTGGGTCAATTTTGAGTTTGTGGACTGCAACTTTGGGATCCAGTCCTGGCATTTCTTCATAGCTCCATGTGAAACAATCAACATATTCTTGGAGCAAGGCCCTCAAAGGTTCCCGCTTCTCTTGGGGAAGGGATGCGCTTATGAAGGTTGGCCTGGGGTCTTCATCTGTCCCGAGGTTAACTTCCACCAACTCGTCAATGGTGTTTGGCGCGCCGTCCTCCAACTCCTTTGGTGCGTTTTTAGCCACCAGGATGAAGTCTTCTTCTTCTGGCTCCTCAGATACCATATAACAGGTAACTCTGCGGTTCTTGAAGAAACTTCGACACCGTTCGTCGGGATCCCCGTCTTCTTCTGACTCAGAGTTGTATCCCAAACCGCGGGTGTATTTGATCTTGTCATCAAGGCCCCTGACCGTATTAGTTGAGCCATTCCATAGTCTTTCAAAGTAATACATCTTGGATTTTGATATGGTTTGAGGACACCGGGCCTTTTCCATCAGTTGGCCCTGATTCTTCCCGAAATACCGGGACGCCTCGATATTGACTTCCCCGTCATCGGAGTCTTCTGACAATAAGCCACTCCACTCGTGGATCAGGGCGTTATCACCAGGATTGATTGCATCGATTTTGTAGAATCTGATTGGTCTATGAGTGACCGTCTTCCCTGGCAAGCGTTCGACCTTAGAAGGAACAACAAACGTCCGCAACTTCTGGATTTGGTTCACTTCTTTGGGAGAAAGGTCCTTGTAATGTTTTTCGGGTACCTTTTCAACCCTTAAAGACGATTCATGGCTCTCGTCAGTTTCGAAGTTGTATGTCGGTTTGACGTGAAACAGAATTTCTTCTTCTGATCCACTCTCCGATTCATACACCTCTCCATCTATAGGAGCTTCCTCTTCTGACTCATCGTCTGTTGAGGCCCCGTATAGCGGGATAACCCGGCGCGTCGAGATCTTCTCATCTTCTTCATCAGAAGAGGCGCCAAATAAGGGAGTGACACCATACACTCGTTCCTTCTTGTCTTCCTCTTCATCAGAGGACAACCCATAAATGGGTTTATTACTCAAAGTTGGTGCCTTTTTATCATGAGATGACACCAGATCAGGCGTGGATTTGGTTTGGCTTGTTTGCATTTCCAAGTCATTTCCTTGTAAGACGGAGCTTAGAGACTCCATCAGCGCTTTATGCTGATCCTTCTCCTCCTGCGTTAAGAAATAACGGGCGTCGCTAAGGCCAATTTCATGGACCCCGAACGGCTTGATGTCCCCATTTATCCTTTTTTGCCTTCCGTCTTTCATGTATTTCATGCATTGGTGAAGAGTTGATGGTACCACCCGGTTTTCATGCAGCCAAGGGCGACCGAGTAAGGCCTTGTATGACGTATCGGCGTCAATGACATAAAATTTGGTCGAGGTTATCAGGCCCCCGAATTGGAGTGTTAGGGTCACCGCACCCATGGCTTTCTGCGAATGTTGATTGAACCCATGAATGGTCACTTTCTCATTCGACAATGGTTTGGTATCCAGCATTAGGGTTTTCAGGATCCTCAAGGGCATAATGTTTATCGATGACCCCGAATCGACCAAAATGCGATTCAATCTTTGCCCCTCACAGTCGCCAGTTACATACAACGGCCGGTTGTGATCGGCAGTGCCAGTCAACAGGTCTTCATCAGTGAAATGGATACCCGTTGAACGGCTGTTGACGTATGCCGTCTCATGTGATTGCTTTTCAGCAAAGTAGGCCTGGAATTGCTCAGGATTTTGGAGCGCGTATATTAATATGTCGCGCATATCCTTAGACATCATCAATGCATCAAAGACACTAAGCAAGGCTGGGATCTTACGGAGATGCGCCAGCACATTGTAATCTCCTACCGTGAGTTTTGACTTTTCACGGGTGGGTAGGCCATTTTCTGGTTCTTTGCTTGTACTTTTGGTCTTCGCGACATTTCGGTCAGACTCCTTTGGAGGTTGACGTTCAGGGATGTAGGTGCCCGAACGCAGAACGACCTGACATTCTGTCTTTTCCTTTTCAGAGGTAGTGGCCTCATTACCTTCTTCGGGATAAAATAGACTCCCGGGAAAGTGTGCGTCTTCTTCAGAATCGCTATTATGATGTATTGCATGGCACCATTCTTTTTGGTTAGGCGCGGAACGGGTGTATTTGTGAGGATTTGATTGCCCTTCCTCCCTGTTCTCTATTTTAAAAGAGCGTTTTCGGCCGTCGACGGGCCTACCCTCTTTCCTTGATTCAGGGTTTATTGACCCTCTCCTTGGGTTTACAACGGAGAAATTCCTGGCTTGAGTAGAAACGGCCTGAGACTCGCCACCTCTTTCCTCACTTGTGGTTTCAATCGTCAGCCTTTCTTCGTGGCCGCAATCTTGCCATGCTATGCTTTCCAACATCTCTTTGTCATCTATGTTTACTAAAAAGACATTGGGAGGTTTCCTTCGGGCTTGACCCGGCCGAAACGCCTCATTTCTGGATTGATGCCCATGAGAAACTATGATCACCATGTCCTCTTTCGGGCGCCCCGAAGATGAGTTTCCCTCGTCTCGGGTAAATCCAACTCTAAGGAACCCATTCATTTCAGGTCCCTTCTCGCATTCTTTTCTCATTCGACAGGGCATGTCTTCCACTAGCCCTTTTATGCCTTCGGGTTTGAATTTCCGAATTGTCGACTTTGAGTCTATGCTGGTTGTCTTTTTGCTGCCATTCATAAAATGGTGAACTTGCCCGAGAAGCTCGTTGAGATAAAGCTCCTCCCGACAAGGGAGAGTATCAGAGTCTTCTGACTCACTCACCTCATGAGTTTCTACGTGGGTGATGACACAGCATTCTTCATCCCAGAACTCATCTCCTTCATCTGTGGTTTCGTCTTCATCGACTATACCCATTAATTTGTTGAGAATTCGTTTAGGAATGAAGTCTCGAAGCATGGCCGGTATCGGTTGACCTTGTTCGTATTCTTCGAGCGCATCAATGTACTTCTGGAGTTCTGACTTTTCCGGATACTCCTTTGGCTTTACTGGCTTCTTGTCCCGTTTGCGGCTGCCATTTTTGTTCGCTTTCTTGTAGAAGGCCACCGATTTTCTTGGTGGTTCAGGGATAATGGGAGTTACATCATTCTTCCACAAAATACCTGGTTCTTTCTGAATGGATTTGAGGAGTTTCTTTGCTTTCCGGGACAGGTGGATACTCCAAGGTTCGGTCGAAGAATCCTCAATATTGATCTCTATATGAGAGACCGCGTTCACCTGCTCATGCGGGGCTGGCGTTTGGAGGATACTATCAGCCAGAGTTATCTCGCCATTCTTGTACCTCCTTTCTATCCAGTCTTTGAACACCCAACAATCTTCTATGGGGTGCCCAAGCACTCTGTGATATGGACAGTAGTTCGGGTCATTGGATTTCTCCATGTCGGCGGGCCGTTTACATTTAGGTAATTGGAGCCCATCCTTCAAGGCATCTTTAAAAAGTCTTGCGACTTTATCCCTTTTAAATGAATAAGGCTTGCTCTTTAATTCCTCCAGACTTTTAAGAGGCTACCCGCTTCCATATACGGGTTTTGCACTGCTGCCGCCGTCATTTTTATTTGACAAGCCACCATTGTTTACAGTGTTGACATTAGCGGCCGCGTTTTTGCCGCCGGACTTGCTTGTACTGGCTACCTTGGCCTCGGCTTTCCCTCCTCTTTGGAATCTCTGACCCGAGTAGTTGGGCCATGAATTTGGAGGTGCATTTTCCAGCCTGGACACACAGTTTATCAAATCCTGATATGTCGTAATTTTGGCTATCCCTAAGAACGGTGTCATCCAGTTGTCAACGTTCCTGAGTATTAGTTCGACCGCCTCCCTTTGGGTTATCGGGCGATCACACCTGATGCTGAGGTTTCGCCAGCGACTAATGTATTCCAGAACTTTCTCATTCTTCTGGGGCCTGGTATTTGCCAAGTCTGCAATGCTGATTTTGTCAGTCATGATCGCGAACTTTGCCCTGAATGCATCAGTCATATCATCCCACGTTTTAATACTCCCATTTTCTAATGAGTAGTACCATTCAAAGGCAGGACCCGTTAGACTTTGCGGGAATTGACGCAGCAACAAGGCATCATTGCTCCCTGTATTCCCACACGAGGCCATGAAATGGGCCAAGTGTTGATCTGGGTTTGTGTCTTTTACACCCTCTCCCGAGAAGGACTTAAACTTCGGGACTATATACCCCTTTGGGTAAGGTATAGCGTCGTAATCGGCTGGATACGGCCTCCCCGTTCGTTTCAAGGGTGAGACGGTAAATCCTGCGCCCGCCATTTGCAGTTGTTGACTAATTATCTCTTGGATCTCCTTTTTAGTCAATCCTTGATTCTCATTAGTATATGTGCGAGTGTTGGAGCCTCGAGCAATATTGACTCGAGAGCTCTCTCCTCCACATGGGAGGTCTTCTTTGTGACCGTCGGGGTCTCTGAAGCTTGGATGTTGTGAGGGTTGAGGTCCCGCATGTTTGGAGGGTCCTTCATCTTCCATCCTCTCATTTGTGATCCCCTTTTTAGTCAGAAAGTCACTTAAGGACTTGATCAGGCTTAAAGCCTCTTGATTTTGCTTTCTGAGCTCTCCCATTTCTTGCTCATTTTTCTGTCTATACTCCTCCATTTCTCGTTCTCGTATAGACAACTGTCGTTTTAGTTGGGCGACGAAGTCATTCGCGGAGCCACCGGTGTCTTCCATTTCTGCCTCATTGTGGGCTGATTCGTCGTCAGTTGGAGGGCCCCCTTTTTGCCCTCTTTTGGTCCTGGCTCTGGTCCTGGCCGCATGAGCATTCTCGACATCTCGACCAGGTGGTGGGTCATGGGATGGGCCCACTTCTTCATCGTCAGCCATATATGTGGCGTGACGTTCTTCTTGATCGTCAGAGGAGCTTTCGTCATACGCCCCCACAGTATAGACTGTGAAGTGTTCTTCTTCGTCATCAGCATAGGGTGCCAGACGAGAGACCCGCCTTTTCTTTCGGGCCTGATCAGGAACAGTGATAACCAGTCCTTTGCTTGACTTTAATGGCTTAGGGTCTAGTTTTGGCCCTAGCCTGTCAAACACGGTCGTGCTTGAGGCTTGGGGTTTTATCTTTGACCCTAGCCTATTAAACACGTTTTCACCCTCAATATTTTTTGAGAGAGCGGTGGTTTTGACCGTAGCCCGTGTTTTGGGCTTAGCCACCTTTATATAGGTGGATGGTGTCTGACTTGTTTGGGTCAAACGAGATTTTGGGATCCATGTTTGTTTGGTCCCCGGTGCCCGTTCATATGGGCGGTTCCCCGATTCCCGGGGGAAGTGGACCTGTCTCCCCTGGATTTGAGAGGCAGGAGATTGAGGTTTGTTCCGGCGCTGTTGTTTACGCGCCTTAATAGCTTGGTGAGTCTCGTATAGAGACTTACCTAGGTTGACCTGTTTGAGGCCTGAGGGTCTTCCCGACTCGGTCGAGAAGTTTTGGTTTAGGTGAGGTTTCGGTTGTGGAACCTCCCAAACGCTCCGGATGCGAGCGGTTGGAGAGTTCCTTTTCACAATCCTTAAGGATGTGAAGGGGTTGGAAACAGGAAGATTTGGCTCAGCCACCAGCTCATCCTGGTAAGCTTGGAGAGCCCGTTTCTTGGTGACCTTTGGGGTCACCTGTGCTGGAAGGGTCGAGGAGACTTTCTTCTCTGAACGGTGTCTCCTGGAGCGCTGGGGTTTTGGAGGTAGCGCCAGGATTTTGTTGTCGATCCCTTTCTGGGTGATCCTGAAGGAGACCTCTTCACTATCATCTTCGACCATTGTCGGGGTCGGTGACGGTGGAGTAGGAGGAAGAACGATCATTTGGGGAAAGTCCCCAAATGAGAACACCATATGGCCCGCCTCGTTGAGGGAGACGGGGACAGCAATTGCAAACGGAGAATTCGCTCCAGACATCATTTCCTGGAAAGCATAAACTCCACAAATCAATTAGCCATATTTCATTAAAAATTTATGATATATATTTTTATTTGGTCCATATATTTAATTATTTTAGCCCAAAAGATGAGAGGAGAAAGATATGTCCCACCGGGCGTGCCAGAACTTGTGCGGCCCTTTTTCACGGCCCACGCGCGAGGCATCGGCGTCCTCGCTCACGGGGGAAGAAGGTGCAGGTACATCCCTGCGCGTGTTTGTGCGCTCAAGGACTTATTATTTTAGGTGATTGTGGGAACTTTTATTTTCCGACGGGCGCAAGCCCCCGCCGTTAATTACCCCGGCTCTCGCCTCGGGAACCTCTGATTAATGGGCTAAACTAATCAAAATATATGGATCAGATTCGTGGCTTTACTTCTTCCTTCCAATTTATTATAATACATGCTTGAAATAACCCAAAGGTATAACTTTGGGTAATAAGACTAAAGACGTATGATCTAAAGTCAGAGAAACGTATAATTTCTCATAAATCGGAGATCGATGACGTATAATCCTATTGATCTCACGGAGTTCGAATATGAAGCGCACTGCCAACTCGATACTCAAGGAACCAGAGATGTTTGATCTCTAGAAAGATTCATGTCAAAGACAAGGACGTATAGTCCTAAACAGTCTATTGACCTTCCAAATTCCGAATCTGAAGCGCTATGCCAATTCGAAACCTGGGAAAATTGGAGAATCGGGAACATATAATTCTTTATCGATTTTCAAAATGAGGTACATTAAACCTGAAGCGCACTGCCAGTTTAATGTTCTCGAAACATGATTTGATATGATTTGATATGTTGGTATGTTTTTACCAAGTTTTGGACTTATCTGCATATTTGGCATATTTGACCAGAGATTTGGACATATTTGCATATTTGAAATATTTTATCAACAGTTTGGACATATTTGTATATTTGGCATGTTTGGCTAGAAATTTGGGTGTATTTGCATATTTGACATGTTTGGTCAAATGTTTGGTCATATTTGCATATTTGACATGTTTGGTCAAATGTTTGGGTTTATTTGCATGTTTGACATATTTGGTCAAATATTTGGACATGATTGTATTTTTGACATATTTGGTCAAATATTTGGGTATACTTGCATATTTGACATGTTTGGTCAAATATTTGGACATATTTGTATTTTTGACATATTTGGTCAAATATTTGGGTATATTTGCATATTTAAATATTTTGATTTGTTTTATCAAAATATAACAAGGTTTAATTATTTTGAACATTTTTATTTGTTTCATAACATGATTCAATCATCTTTGAATATTTTGATTTGTTTTTATCAAAATATAACATATTTTAATCATTTTTGAATATTTGGGTATATTTGCATATTTAAATATTTTGATTTGTTTTATCAAAATATAACAAGGTTTAATTATTTTGAACATTTTTATTTGTTTCATAACATGATTCAATCATCTTTGAATATTTTGATTTGTTTTATCAAAATATAACATAATTTTGATTATCTTGAATATTCCAATTTATTTTATCAAAATATAACATAATTCAATCATTCTTTAATATTTTTGATTTATTATATCAAAAGATAACATGATTTGATTATAATATCATTTGATTATTTTGAATATTTTTATTATTTTTTTTTATCAAAATATAACATGATTTGATTATCTTTGAATATTTTGATTTGTTTTATCAACATATAACATATTTTAATCATTTTTGAATATTTTTTTTTATTTATTTTATCAAAATATAGCATAATTCAATCATTTTTGAATATTTTGATTTGTTTTATCAAAATATAACATAATGTGATTATTTTGAATATTTTTATTTGTTTTACCAAAACATGACATAATTTAACTATTTTGAATATTTTGATTTGTTTTATCAAAATATAACATAATTTGATTATTTTGAGTATTTTTATTTATTTTTATCAAAATATAATATCATTTGATTATTTTGAATATCTTTATTTATTTTATCAAAATATAATATAATTTGACTATTTTGAATATTTTGATTTATTTTATCAAAAAGAATTCATTTGTTTTGAGCATTTTCATATGACATAATTTCCATTTATTTTAAAAATATTTTATTTGATATTTTGAATTTATTTTATACATATATGATATGTCTTGAATTTTCTTTTATTTATAATATAAAAAAAAAGAAATAAAATAAAATCAAAATTGACATTTTATAGTCTTAAAAATATTCATAAATGAAATCATGATTTTTGATATATTTTTCATAATTTATGAGCTTGAGAAATCATTTTTATTTGGTGTTTAAAGTTTATTTTCAAAACAGATTAATATGGGCCGTCAGATTTGGGCCCATGCATCAAGATCTGAACTTAAGTTCAGTTTTTAAAGCATCTTTTAAACTGGGCCGTTGGATCTCTGGCGCGCATCAAGCCTTCTATGGGCTGTTTGAATTTCATCAAGATTCGCACTTTGAGATGCATCAATATTCGTGCTCATCCTCTCCGACACTGATCGAGGCCCTGCCGGCGTCGGATCTCCGATCAGAAGTCATGGCTGGCATCGCCAGAGCGTGGGGAGTCCATCGGTGGTGGTCTCGGCGGCGACGGCGGCCTGGATCGCCGGAGATGGGGGTAGCCACTTGGTTTCGGTTGGGAAGTTGGCTGAGATGAGATTTTGAGGGATTTGAGCTGGTTTTTGGCAAATTGACTCGATTCCTTTGTCATATAGCATCGTCAGAACATGTTTATCAAGATTTTGAGGCTTAATTTGAGTTTAATCCATCAATTTTGCAACTTTGGCCATTTGGTACCAAACTGGTTTCGGGGCTTTGGTACCAAATGGTATTTCATAGCTTTCCTTTGCAATTTTCTTTCAATTAACCTTCCAAACAGTGTCGTTTAGTATGTTTGAACATGTTTGGATGATCAATTTCATCAATTTAGATGTGCATTGTCCTTTATGCACATTGGGTCATTTCTGGTTTTATTTTCAATTTGGTTTCCTTTTGATTTCATCACATTCTTCTCAAATTGCATGTTTGATTATATTCATTTGGGTCAATTACATGTTTTAGAAAGGTTTTATATCAATTTCACACATGAATTTCACTTGAACACGAGTTAATTTCATTTTTGCACTTTTCTGGTAATGGTCCAGAGCCAACTCAATTTCAATTTTGACAGACCCAATTTCAAAAATTCACAGAAAATCACAGAAAATCCCAAAAATGGTAAAATTTGGTGAGTGAGTGCATTAAGACTTGTTCTAGATGCCCATGAAATTTTAAGTTAATTGAGTGAAAAGAAAGTATGATTATTGTATTTTTAGCAGACTGGACAGAAATGCCCTTTCAGCTTTATTAAAAATCAAATTTGGCTTAACCTATGGATTAAAGCCTGGTTTAATTATTCTAAATCCTTTAAAACATCACATGAGGTGTCATAAAGGTGAATTAATCAAGAAATTTTGGATTTTTGAATCAAAAGAAGAATGAACTTCTCAGTTTGACCCAAAGTTGACCTTTTTGGAGTTTTTGACAGATGAGATTGTAAAATTCATAACAATTCACAGAAAATTCCAAAAATTATAAAATTTATATGGTAAGTTGGTATAAACCTAATCTACATGACTGTGAAATTTCATAAGAAATTAACAACCAGGCTGAGAGATATGGATTGATCTCTCAGCTGGCCAGAAACAGGAGTTCACTGGACTCAAACCAGTATTGATGTTTATTGCTTTTCCATTGCTCAATTATGAACTTGAGCTATTAAGCACATCAGAGAACATGAAGGAAAGAACTAAAAGGAAAATAAAACCAATTTGTACCAAAATATCATATATTATAACAAATTGAAATACAATACTCATATAAAACATGGGATTTTGTTTTTCCATGGAATTTTGACAGCATAACAGCTTGTATAAAGCCATTATTGAGCTTTACATAGCTACTGCACATGTGCACAGAGCTTGAGAGAGAAAGGGGATGAACATGTGCCCATCCCCATGAAACCAGATTGGCATGTGCCAATTGGTTAGAGTATACTGTCAGATTCCATGGTGAACTCACCATGTGAGCTCCTGAGACTCAAGCTCAGCCACCAATTGAGCTCTGGAAGGAGGGAGGCACATGTGCACCTCCCCAGCCAGAGGCTAGCCATCTCACCCAGCAAGGTGAGACTGGCTCCTTGAGCTCAATTGGGACTGAGCCAAGCTCAAGGCTTGACTCTTCTATCCCTTACCTAGCTATTCAGAGCTTGATCTCTTCTCAGCTAAGCTTTCTTTTTGTGAAAATTGGGTGGAGTTTTGATTTTGGCAGAGTTTCAGCTATGTTGCTCTCTCTCTCTTTTTCTTCTTCACTGGGGGTCTATTTATAGCCCAGAGGGCATGGTTTAAGCCTCAGGGCTGAGCTGGCATCATCCCAGCCCTTGGTTTGATCAAGTGGCCAGGATTGAGCCAGCCAGGCCTGTGCTGGCCTGAGGCTTGTCCTTGGAAGATTCCTCCAGCTAACTGGCGCTCAGAACTCTCCATTGAGGTGCCTACACGTGTCCATGTGCACAGGCCTGGAGAGAGAGAAGGAATCTGCTGATTTTGTCTTCTTCTTGGGCTGGAGCATCATGCCTTTCAAGTGAGGGTATATCCAGAACCTTCCTTGGCCTTGCTGGCGCTTGACATGTCACCAAGGTGCCACTGAGTGTGCCCAACGTGTCAATTTGGCTGCTTGAGTGCTGAGTTGTGCCAACTGACCACATCCAAATCAGACCAAGGTGCCAAGTGGTGCACCTGCCAATTGAGTGCTTTTCACCCCAAATTGGCACTTCAGGCAGCGTCGTGGAGGTGTCTTGAAGCTTCTCCAGGTGTTGGCTTGGCTTCTCGAGCTCCCAATTGCTCTGTCACCTTCAAGGTCGAGGTACTTTCTCCTTCGATTTTCTCTTTGTTTACTTTACTATTTTCAATGCTGTTTGTGGCATTGAACTCCCCTTAGGATGTAGATTAAGTCCCTAGAATGGTTTAAGCCAACTCGCATTGTACACCTAGACTCCATTTTCGAAGCTCCACTGAGCTCTGGAGCTCGAGGAGGAAGAAAGGAGGGAGAGAGAGAGAAATTCAAAAGGTTTCTCTCGCTTGGGTTGGGTGCACGTGAACCGTGCTTTGGTTTCGGGCTTGTCAGAGGGAGGGAGCGCTTGCACCGCGCTCACCTCTCTTTCCCTTCTTTTCTTTTCGCTGGCCAAAATAACTCTGGGCGCTGGGCCCCCTTGGCAGTGAGACTGAAGGAGAGGGGCCCAGTCGTCAGGTTTAATGAGACACAGCCCCAGCGAAAAACTGAGGGTTGGGCTGTGGGCTTGGTCCTTGTGCACCAAAACGTACTGTCAGTGGTATGGTGCATGTGTACTGGGTCCACGCAAAGCGCCTTTAACACTTTGTGTGTATGACAGGCGGGTCCCAAGGGCAGAAGTCGTGTTTGAGCTCCCCAGATTGCACCCAGAGTGTTGCACATCCCCCAAATTGCACCCAGAACTATCTCCAGTTCTGATTTTTGGTATTTTCTTTATTCTTTTTTTTTCATTTTATTTTATTCTTCATGCAAAAATCCATGAAAAATTACTGAAAAATCACAGAAAATATATTCTATGATTCTGTTATTTTGGGTAATATTTTTGGTATTTTTGGGTGTGAAATTAGGCATTAATTTCACTTAAATCATTAATTGTATATGATTAGGCATATTAATCTTATACAATTAATATTTTGGCATGATTATCCCAAAGAATCATTTTTAATTCCAAGGGATAATATTTGGGGCATTTTTCATGAATGAAATTCATGATTTTTGGATTTGGCATGTTTAATTATATGAAATTGTTTCTTGATTTCATATAATTAGGGTTTTGTGCATATATTTTTTTTTGCACACATGTGTATATATTTTTTGAAGGGGGTTTGGTATGATTATTTCATGAAATCATTTTTTTTAATTTCAAGAAATAATTTTGGGATTTAATAAATCATGAGATTGGACATAATTTCATGATTTAATATTTGACATGAATATTTCATGAAATTGTTTCTTTAATTTCAAGAAATAATTTTATGAAATTGAACATAATTTCATAATTTCAAATCTTTGGTATAAAAATCACATGAAATTATATCATTAATTTCATGCAATTTAATTTGTGTATTTTCCTGGCAACTTTTAAACAGCAAACACCTTTCACCACAAATTCCTTTAAAATACTTCTAAAACGTACCTGAACATATTCTCACACCCATTTTTATTCAATTTCTGCTAATTTCTAATTCAAATTTATAAAAGTTCGAAACAAAGCGGCTGAATATGTTTATTTTTGTTTATATGAGTTTTTAGAGCTAAATTTATTAGTTGTGACCTAAATTTCACCTCAAATTGCTTAAAAAAACAGTTAAAACGCATCAGAACATGTTTATGCTCATTTTTAATCAATTTGGCATTATTTCTGATTTAAATATCATCAAAACTCATACCAAAGCTGCTGAATATGTTTATTTGTTGTTTATAAGTGTTTTTGGAACTAAATGGATTAGTTATGAGCAATATTTCACCTCAAATTGCTTTAAAACCCATCTCAAACACATTTGAACTCATTTATGCTCGTTTTTAATCATTTTGGACCCATTTATGATTCAAATATCATCACAATTCATACCTTAAAGCTAATTAATAAGTTACAAATTATATTTCACATCAAATTGTCACAAAATGCATTCAAAACACATTTGAACAAGCTTATATTCGTTTTAACCAATTTGGCCTCGTTTACAATTCAAATATCATCAACATTCACACCAATGCTTATGCATATGCTTATTCATTATTTATATGTGATTTCAGAGTTAAATTGATTAGTTATGATGAATATTTCACCTCAAATTGCTTTAAAATGCATCTAAAACGCATTTGAACATGATGTTACACATTTTTAATCAATTTGGCCTCATTTCTGATTCGAATATCATAAAAATTCGCATCAAAGCTTCTTGATATATTTATTTAATGTTTATACATGTTTTTGGAACAGAATTATTTAGTTATGACCAATTTTTCACCTTAAATATCTTCAAAATTCCTCTCAAACGTCCTTGAACATGTTCCCACTCATTTTTATTCAATTTCACCTCATTTCTAATTCATATATCATCAAAATTGGAAACAAAGTTTCTGGATATGTTTGTTTTTGTTTATCAGAGTTTTAGGAGCTAAATTTCACCTTAAATTGCTTAAAAATGCATTAAAACGCATTAGAAAATGATTATACTCGTTTTTAATCAATTTGGGCTCATTTCTGAATCAAATATCGTCAAAATTCACTCCAAAGCCGCTAGATACATTTGTCGTTTATAAGTAATTTTGCAACTATGTTAATTGGTCATGACCTATATTTCACCTCAAATAACTTTAAAACACATCTCGAGCACCTTTGAACATGATGTTACACATTTTTAATCAATTTGGCTTCATTTTTTATTCAAATATCAACAAAATTCGTACCACAGCTTATGGATACACATATATAATGTTTATATGTGTTTTTGGAGCTAATTGATTAATTATGAATTACATTTCACATCAAATTGTTATAAAATGCATTTGAAACATTTATACTCGTTTTTTATCTACTGGTCACCTTTTACAATTCAAATATCAGCAAAATTCATACGAAAGCTTATGTGATGTTGAAGTTAAATTGATTAGTTATGATCTATATTTTATCTTAAATTGTTTTAAAGTGCTTCTAAAAAGCACATGAACATGTTCGCGCACATGTTGTTATGATTAGTTATGATCTATATTTTATTTTAAATTGTTTTAAAGTGCTTCTAAAAAGCACATGAACATGTTCACGCACATTTTTAGTCAATTTCGTCTTGTTTCTAATGCAAATATCATAAAAACTCGTAACAAAGCTTCTGGATATGTTTATTTTTGTTTGTAAATATTTTTAGAGCAAAATTGATTAGTTACCCTATATTTCACCTGAAATTGCTTAAAAATGCAGCAAAAAACGAATTAGAACATATTTATACAAATTTTTAATCAATTAGACCTCATTTCTTATTCAAATATCATCTAAATTCATATTAAAGCTTCTGGATATATGTATGTAATGTTTAGCATGCTTTTGGAGCTAAATTGATTAGTTATAACCTATATTTCACCTCAAATTGCTTAAAAAAGCATCTAAAAACGTATCAGAACAGTTTTATACACATTTTTAACCGATTTGGCCTCATTTCTGATTCAAATATCACCAAAATTCACACGAAAGCTTCTGGATGTGTTTATTTTTGTTTATAAGAGATTTTCGAGCAAAATTCATTAGTTATGATTGATATTTCACAACAAATAGCTTCAAAAAATGCATCTAACACACATTAGAACTAGTTTTATACTTGTTTTTAATCAATTTGACCTCATTTCGGATTCAAGTATCACCAAAATTTACACCAAAGCTTCTGGATATGTTTATTTTTGTTTATAAGGGTTTTTGGTACAAAATTGATTTGTTATGACCTATTTTCACCTTAAATTGCTTTGAAACGTATCTAAAATGCAATTGAACGTATTTATACTCATTTTTTTTATTCAATTTGGCCACATTTACAGTTCAAATATCATCAAAATTCACACCAAAGCTTATGGATATGTTTATTTACTATTTATATGTGATTTTCGAGCAGAATTGATTAGTTATGACTAATATTTTACCTCAAATTGCTTTGAAACGCATCTAAAACGCATTTCAACATACCGTTACACATTTTTAATCAATGGGGCCTCATTTCTGATTCAAATATCATAGAAATTCACATCACAGCTTCTGGATATGTTTATTTATTGTTTATGTGTGATTTTCGAGCTAAATTGATTCGTTATGACTAATATTTCACCTCAAATTGCTTTAAAATGCATCTAAAATGCATTTGAACATGCTGCTACATATTTTTAATCAATTTGACCTCATTTCTGATTGAAATTTCATAAAAATTAACTTCAAAGCTTCTGGATATGTTTATTTTATGTTTATACGTGTTTTTGGAACTAAATTGATTAGTTATGACCTATTTCATCTAAAACACATTTAAACATGTTTATACTCTTTTTTTAATCAATTTGACCTCATTCACACTCAAGTATCATTAAAATTCACACCCAATCTTATGGATATGTTTATATATTTTTTATACGTGATTCTAGAACTAAATTGATTAGTTATGATCTATATTTCATCTCAAATTACATTAAAATGCATCAAAAATGGATTAGTTATGATTTCTGATTATTTGTTTTTTATTTTTTTAATATGAGATTTTGGAGCTAAATTGATTAGTTATGACCTATATTTCACCTCAAATTGCTTTAAAATGCTTCGAAAACGTACAAGAACATGTTCACACTCATTTTTATTCAATTTTGCCTCATTTCTAATTCAAATATCTTCAAAATTCGAAATAAAGTTTTTGGCCATGTTATTTATGTTTATAAGATTTTTTGGAGCAAAATCGATTAGTTATGACCTATATTTCATCTGAAATTGCTTAAAAATGCTTCTAAAGCATTTTAGAACATGTTTATACTCATTTTCAATCAATTTGGCCTCATTTCTGGTTCAAATATCATCAAAATTCACAACAGAGCTGCTGGATATGTTTATTTGTTGTTTATAATTATTTTTGAAACTAAATTAATTAGTTATGACCTATATTTCTCCTCAAATTGCTTTAAAATGCATCTGAAAAATATTTGAACATATTTATGCTCGTTTTTAATCATTTTGTCTCGTTTATGATTCAAATATCATCAAAATTTGTACCACAGCTTATGGATATATAAATATATGATGTTTATGTGTTTTTGGAGATAATTGATTAGTTATGAATTAAATTTCACATCAAGTTGTTATAGAATGCATTTAAAACGCATCTGAACATATTTATACTCATTTTGAATCTACTGTCTCATTCACAATTCAAATATCAGCAAAATTCACACAAAAGCTTGTGTGATTTGGGAGCTAAATTGATTAGCTATATTTATCTCAAATTACTTTAAAATGCTTCTAAAATGTACATGAACATATTCGCACGTACTTTTAGTCAATTTTGCCTCATTTCTACTGCAAATATCATGAAAATTCGCAACAAAGCTTATGGATATGTTTATTTTTGTTTATAAGTATTTTTGGAGCAAAATTAATTAGTTATACCTTATATTTCACCTGAAATTCCTTAAAAATGCAGCAAAAATGAATTAGAACATATTCATACAAATTTTTAATCAATTTAGCCTCATTTCTAATTTAAATATGATGAAAATTTCGCAACAAAGCTTCTAGATATGTATAAAAGTGATTTCCTTAAATCGATTGGTTATGACCTATATTTCATTTCAGACTGCTTAAAAATGCATCTAAAAACGTATTAGAACAGTTTTATTCTCGTTTTTATTCAATTTGACCTCATTTCTGATTCAAATATCACCAAAACTCCCATGTCTTCTGGATGTGTTTATTTTTGTTTATGTGAGATTTTGAAGCAAAGTTCATTAGTTATGACCGATATTTCACCACAAATACCTTTAAAATGCATCTAACACGAATTTGAACTAGTTTATATACTCGTTTTTAATCAATTTAGCCTCATTTCTGATTCGAATATCACCAAAAATTCACACCAAACCTTCTGGATGTGTTTATTTTTGTTTATAAGAGTTTTTGGTGCAAAATTGATTTCTTATGACCTATATTTCATCTCAAATTGCTTTCAAATGCATCTAAAATACAATTGAACCTATTTATACTCCTTTTTTAATCAATTTGGCCACATTTACAATTCAAATGTCATCAACATTCTCATCAAAGCTTATGGATATATTTATTTATTATTTATATGTGATTTTCGAGCATAATTGATCAGTTATGACTAATATTTTACCTTAAATTGCTTTAAAATGCATCTAAAACGCATTTGAACATACCGTTACACATTTTTAATCAAAGGGGCCTTATTTTTTATTCAAATATCATAGAAATTCACATCAAAGCTTCTGGACATGTTTATTTATTGTTTATGTGTATTTTCGAGCTAAATTGATTCGTTATGACCAATATTTCACCTCAAATTGCTTTAAAATGCATCTAAAACGCATTTGAACATGTTGTTACACATTTTTAATCAATTTGACCTCATTTCTGATTGAAATTTCATAAAAATTAACTTCAAAGCTTCTGGATATGTTTATTTTATGTTTATATGTGTTTTTGGAACTAAATTGATTAGTTATGACCTATATATTTCATCTCAAATTGCTTCAAAATTCCACTAAAACGTTTTAGGTCATCTTGATACTCCTTTTTAATCAATTTGGCCTCATTTCTGATTCAAATTTCATAAAAGTTCACTTTAAAGCTTCTGAATATGTTTTCTTAATGTTTATACGTGTTTTTAAAACTAGATCGATCAGTTATCACCTATCTTTAATCTCAAATTGCTTCAAAATCCTTCTAAAACGTACATGAACATGTTCGCACATATTTTTACTTAATTTGACCTCATTTCTAATGCAAATATCATGAAAATTCGCAACAAAGCTTCTTGATATGTTGATTTTTGTTTATAAGTTTTTTTGGAGCAAAATTGATTAGTTATAACCTATATTTCACCTGAAAATGCTTAAAAATGCAGAAAAAACGAATTAGAACATGTTTATAATCCTTTTTTAATTAATTTGGCCTCATTTCTTATTCAAATATTTTCAAAATTCACACAAATGCTGCAGAATATGTTTATTTATTATTTATATGTATTTTTGAAACTAAATTGAATAGGTATGACCTATCTCAAATTGATTTAAAATACTTCTAAAACATACTTGAACATGTTCACACTCATTTTTATTCAATTTGGCCTCATTTCTACTTGGAATATTATCAAAATTCGAAACAAAGCATCTGAACATGTTTATTTTTGTTAATAAGAGTTGTTGGAGCTTAATTGATTAGTTATCACCAATTTTTCACCTCAAATTGCTTAAATATGCTTCTCAAATGCATTTGTACATATACATGCTTATACTATCTGTACATGTTTCGATGATTCAAATATCATCGAAGCTTCTTGATATTTTTATTTAATATTTATATGTAATTTTTAACTACATTTACTAGTATGACCTATATTTCATCACAAAATTGCTTTAAAATGCTTCTAAAATGTACTTGAACATGTTCACACCCATTTTTGTTCAATTTCGCGTAATTTCTAATTCAAATATCATCAAAATTAGCATCAAAGCTCCTGGATATGTTTATTTTTGTTTATAAGAATTTTTGGAGCAAAATTAATTAGTTACGACCTATATTTCACCTCAAATTGCTTTAAAGTACATTTAAAACGAATTTGAACATGCTATTATACATTTTTTACAAATTTGACCCCATTTCTGATTCCAATTTCGTAAAAATTCAAATCAAAGCTTCTGGATATGTTTATTTAATATTTATATGTGTTTTCGGAGCTAAATTGTTTAGTTATGGCCTATATTTCACCTAAAATTGCTTCAAAATTCTTCTAAAACGTTTTAAAATATGTTTATACTCTTTTTTATTCAATTTGGCGTCATTTCTGATTCAAATATCACCAAAATTCACACCGAACCTTCTGGATATGTTTTTTTTTTTTTATAAGAGTTTTTGGAGCAAAATGATTAGTTATGACTTATATTTCACCTCAAATTGCTTAAAAATTCTTCTAAAACGTTTTAGAACATGTTTATACACTTTTTAATCAATTTGGCCTCATTTCTTGTTCAAATATTATCAAAGTTCACAGGAAAGCTGCTGAATATGTTTATTTGCTATTTTATAAGTATTTCTGGAACTAAATTAATTAGTTATGACATATTCAGCACAAATTGCTTTAAAACGCATCTCAAACACATTTGAACACATTTATGCTCGTTTTAATCATTTTGGCCTCATTTATAATCCAAATATCATCAAAATTCACATGAAAGCTTATGGTTGTTTTTATTTATTAATTGTTTGTGATTTTCAAGCTAAATTGATTAGTTATGACTTATATTTCATCTCAAATTATTTTAAAATGCTTCTAAAACGTACTTGAACATGTTCACACCCCATGTTTATTCAATTTCGTCTCATTTCTAATTGAAATATCATCAAAATTCGAAACAAAGCTTCTGGATATGTTTATTTTTGTTTCTAAAAGTTTTTGAAACTAAATTAATTAGTTATGACCTATATTTCACCTCAAATTGCATATAGATAATTCTAAAACGTTTTCGAACATGTTCATACTTCTTTTTAATCAATTTGGCTTTATTTCTGATTCAAATATCACGAAAAGTCACACAAATGCTGTAGGATACATTTAGTTATTATTTATATGTGATTTTGGAGCTAAATTGATTATGACCAATATTTCACCTCAAATTACTTTAAAATGTATCTAAAACACATTTGAACATGATGTTACACATTTTTAAAAAATTTGACCTCATTTCTCATTCAAATTCAGTAAAGATTCATATCAAAGCTTCTGGATATGTTTATTTAATGTTTATACATATTTTTGGAACTTAATTGATCAGTTATGATTTATCTGTTACCTCAAATTCCTTCAAAATTCTTCTAAAACGTACTTGAAAATATTCACGCTCTTTTTTATTCAATTTCACCTCATTTCTAATGCAAATATCATGAAAATTCGCAACAAAGCTTCTGGATATGATTATTTTTAATTATAAATATTTTTGGAGCAAAATTGATTAGTTATGTTTCACCTGTAATTGCTTAAAAATGCACCAAAAACTCATTAGAACATATTTATACGTATTTTTAACTAATTTGGGCACATTTTTTTATTTAAATATCATCAAAATTCACTTTAAAGCTTCTGAATATATATATTTAATATTTATATGTATTTTTGGAATTGGATTGATTTGTTATGACTTATATTTTACCTGAACTTTAAAATATTTTCGAAACGAACTTGAACATATCCGCACTCATTTTTATACAATTTCGCCTCATTTCTAATTAAATATCATCAAAATTTTCTAGCAAAGCTTCTGGACATGTCTATTTTTGTTTAGAAGAGTTTTTGAAGCTAAATTAATTAGTTATGACCTATATTTCACCTCAAATTACCTAAAAATACTTTTAAAACGCATTTGAACATTTTTATATTCCTTTTTAATTAATTTGGCTCATTTCTAATTCAAATATTATCAAAATTCACACAAATGCTATAGGATATGTTTACTTATTATTTATATGTGATTTTCGAGCTAAATTGATTAGTTATGATTTGTATTTCATCTCAAATTATTTTGAAATGCATCTAAAATACATTTAAAGTGATTATACACATTTTTAATCAATTTGGCCTCATTTATGATTCAAATTTCATAAAAATTCATATCAAAGCTTCTGGATATGTTTATTTAATGTTTATATGCATTTTTTATCTAAATTGATAATTTATGACCTATATATCCTCTCAAATTGCTTAAAAATATATCTAAATCGTATTTGAACAGATTTATACCCGTTTTTAATTAATTTGACATTATTTCTGATTCTAATATCATCAAAATTCATACCACATCTTAATGATATATTATATTGGTTATAAGTTTTTTTGGAGCTAAATTAATTACTTATGACTTATACCTCAAATTACTTAAAAAATACATCTAAATTGTATTTGAACATGTTTATACTCATTTTTAATCAATTTAACATCATTTCTGATTCTAATATCATGAAAATTCATACTACAACTTATGGATATATTTATATATTATTTATATGTATTTTTTGAGTTAAATTGATTAGTTATTATCTATATTTCACATCAAATTACTTTAAAATACATCCAAGACGTATTTAAACATGTTTATATTCGTTTTTAATCAATTTGATCTCATTTTTGATTCAAATTTATTCTTAAATTTTAATAAAAGCTTTCCATCCGGGGAGATAACATTTCTTGGTCAACGGAGAAAAATACTTATTTCAATGAATGTTATATTTACAAAATTTAATAATAAAGTTATTTTGATGACCGTAATAATTATTAAAAATTTAAAAATCAAATTATACACGATCCTAAATGATGATATCAATGAGATATAGAGATGCTGAATTCTCACATTGAAAGAACTTTGATATCGTTTATTTCGGTTGTATATATTTTAATATTATTCGTCAATATAAATATAATAATATCTTTTCGTTGAGTCTCCTTTTCAGTTCGCAAGAGAAAGAGAAAATATCCTATCCTCCCAGACTACCAAAGACGCCTCGCTAGTCGCTAACGCTTCTTCCCCTCAGCAACCCAGCAGGCAGCAACAACACTGCCGTGAGTAACACTCGCACAACACACAAAAGGCTGAGACTCTGAGACTGAAAAAGAGAGCTAGAAAGGCACGAGACCGAAACGAGAGGAGGAGACGAATACACCAAACAACCAAAGAAAAAGAAAAAAGGTAATCGAACCCAAAACATGAGCTGAATTTACAATAATCCTTCGAAAAGAGAAACAAGGAACATCATTCTCCCCCTCCTCCCCTTCTAGCAGAAATGGCATCACTGTCTCTCCGGTTTCATCCCTTCCTCTCCTTCCCCATGAAACGACCCCATCCGCAAGCGAAGTTCTTCCTCCCTCTAAGAGCTGAGACCGGGAAGGTCAAGACGAAGCAAACCTCGCTAGAATCCTCGGCGATTCTGCGGCGGCCACTGGTGGGGCCGTCTTCAGTGGAGGTGAGAGAGGAGGAGGAGGAGGAGGAGGAGGAGGAGGTGAGGGGAACGGAGGTGAGAGGGAGGAAGGAGAGACCGCAAGAGTGGGTCTGGGAGGATACGATCTTGGAGGACACTGTGCCACTGGTTGGATTTGTCAGGATGATTCTTCATTCTGGAAAGTTAGTCTCTCTACTTGATGTTTCTATCATAATCAGAGAATTTGGGGGAAGATAGATAGAGAGTAATGAGTAAACGTATAAATAAATAATCATAGTTGTTCAAGGATAGTAGTTACAGTGTGGTCATTGGGAACCTAGGATTGCGGATATTAGTCTTTAAATACTAAAAACTTGTACTTGTGTTGTACCAGTTTCGTGTATTGTCGTAACCTTGGACTGGTTTACAATTTTAGTAGCTGCAGTGTGATAATATTAAGCTAGTACTAGTATTGTGCCGTATTAGACTCGTTTGTAGGCTTGTACCAACGCCAGTGTGGTGACTCATATTGTACCAGTTTTCCGGAACTGTTGCTCAATTTGGTGCGGGTTCTAGAGCGATAACATTGAACTGATACCCATGTTGTACCAAACATTCTCCTGGTGTCCAAATTGAATTTTGCATTGCACCATGGACAAAAGTACTAGGCTACTATACCATCTCATTTACACAAATACCTTGTGTGGATATTGTAGGTACCAGATAGACTTCTAGACATAAGCTGGAAGCTTCTATAAACAAATAACACTTATGGGCTTTTTCTTATAGACATAAGCTGGAAGCTTTGTAACAACTTTAGTTCTGCTCTAATTTTTCTAACCTAATGTTAAGGAATGAAATAAATATACTGTGTCTTTGTGAACAATATTTTTGTTGCTGCTTTGGATTGATTGTCTTATTTTTCTGTGTTGGTGATAATATATAATAGGTATGAAAGTGGTGATCGGCTGAGTCCAGAACATGAAACTGCTATACGTGATAAGTTGCTTCCTTATCATCCGGAGTATGACAAGAAAGTTGGATGCGGCATTGATTACATAAAAGTATGTCTCCTAAGTTTTTTTTTTATATTTATTAAGCAAGGTTCAAATGCCTTCATTTTTTGTGCCTCTATTATGCCTCCATTGAAAATTTCATAAGTGCAGATAAAAATACTTTCATATTTCGGGTTTATAGTGAGGGTCATTAACAGCATAATAGAACACACACAAATTGTTACATTAGTAGAATTTTACATACCTCTTGATGCCCATAAAAAAAAAGCCAAAATTATATAATTTTTGCTGGGAAGGTAGAGAGTCTGATTTTGATCATATCTAATGGTTTTATCTTGTTATTACACATTAAGATTTCATTATTTTAACTTTAAGAAATAGTGGCATTTTGGAGGCACAAAAATGGATACATTCGTAGCCTCCTCAAATCTAATCCTTCAATTTCTTTCTCATTATTAAAATCCATGTTTTACCCATTTTGCACTAACAATATGAAGCCCTCACATTTTAATTTTTAAGTAATACCAGACACGTTTGAGGTGTCTGCAAATAACAAGCTAGTATGATGGAGACCTGTGTTTTATGTTGAGTATTGTCAATTCACCAAGACTTAATTACCTCCTTTTTTTCAGAACTAAAATGAACTGAAAGGATCTAATGTTGGGTGTCAAGTTGGATGAACTTTGGAAAGATTTGATTCTGTTATTGAATTAATTGTTTAATGATTAGTTTGAGTTAGTATGAATAGGTTAGTGGCAATGGCCATGTTTCAACCTTAAATCTGCGTGACATTTAAGTGTCATCTGGAAACTAACATAAAAAAAGTTTTGTTCGAAATATGAGATATATTGGGTCTGTATGAAAACATGGAAAAAATATCTAATGCATTATGTATATAAAGACCTTTATTTCTTAGTTCTTGTTGATTTCAGTTAATATATAGTACTACTTTCTCAGTTCTAGGGAAAAAAAAAACTATTTATCTATTTTGTCTATTTTTGAAGTATTATTTTCTACTGGACAGGTGGGTTTTCATCCTGAATTTAACAGATCAAGATGTCTTTTCATAGTGAGGACGGACGGTGAGGTGGAAGATTTCTCATTTTGGAAGTGTATCAAGGGCCTAATAAGAACGAAATATCCCCTCTATGCCGATGATTTCATCCATAAGCATTTTCATAAGAAAAGAAGAGATTAGATCAGCTTCTTCTTCTTCTTCTTCTTTTTATTTTTTATTTTTTTTTATTTGTGCAATTTGTAATATTCCCTGATATAACTTGGATTTACTCTCGGATAGGGTGGTTGTGCAATTGTATTGTTATATGATTGAGGTTTCAGAGTCAGAGCATTAAATCTTTTGAGGTTTCATATTTCTACTTAACCTGATGTCATCTTGGATAGAATGGTAATATTAAGTAAGAACAGCAAGTAGATCAGCTTTTCTAAATTGTGTTGTTTGTAATTCCACATGTTATATATGTTTTATTTGGTTAGAAGAAGTATAGAACTGTAATTGTTTTCTTTTATGTTTGAGGTGTCAGGTGCTTAAATTTGGTGTTCTGCTCACTGGAATCAGTCCATAAGGGCATTTTAGTCATTTTAATTTGGGTAAGATATATTGGGTCTGATTGGGCCGTGTAACTTTTAGTTTTTTTTTCCAACTATTTGGTATTTGGGTAAACTGGAACCAGCCGGGCCCATTTTAGTACCGCTCCTGGAGTGGCTGTTGCTGTTTGGTGCACCAAAATTATGGATCTCAGTGCGTCATGGGCTTAGGAAGCAATTGATTCATTGCACCAGAGTGTCTTTTAGGTATTTCATTAAAAAAATATTATTAAAAATCCACAAAATAATTTAATGAAATTTTTTTATAGTTAATATTTAAACCGTTATAATTTAATCGGATCATTGTGATTCTATAATAACGAGCAGATGTGGACTCCTCGAGAGTTCAGCTTATTACTGCAATATCTCAATAAGAGAGAAAAACTATGTAGAGCTTTTTAAATCTTGGATTATGAGTGAATCTCATGGTTGGCAACATGGCATCCAGACGCTGAGAAAGGTGTTTATTACCTGTTTCAAACACAAAAATTAGACAAAATGAGTCCTGTGATGTAACCCATATTCATTTAGTAAATCCATTGCGTATTTTGCTAAAATTAATTTGCATACATTTTGTCTAACACTTAATTATATAAACTTGTATTAAATTTGGTATTATTTTAAAGAGGTGTGATAGTTGCATATCAATTCTGCACCCCATAAGATTCTGAACATATATTCTGAAGATTCTAGACGCAGATTCTGTAGATCGGTGATGGAATGCTCAAAATTTCCAAAACTCACAATCTTCATTTCATGTATATATACGAGATAAAAGTGTTTATATTAACATTCAAATATGTTTATATAATATTCAAATGTGTTTATACTAACACTATAATATGTTTGTACTATTTAAATGTTTATACATGAGATATAAATATTTATACTAACATTCAAATGTGTTTATACATGAGATATAAATATTTATATTAATATTCATATATATTTATATATAAGATAAACACAACATACCATAGTGTCATGAGCTGTAATAGTATGTTACGGACTGTAACAATATGTAATGGGTTATAGCAAACTATTACGAAATATGATATATATCAAACCACATTATTATAGCCTGTAATATTTATTATTAGCGTTGGATTATGAGATACAGAAATGAGATGCAGAAGGTGAGGGAGTAACAATAATTTCTCTATTTTAAAATATTTTAATTATTTGTTAAATGATTTGAAAATTCAATAGTTTAATTTTATTGACTTCTAGTGAATAACTCAACTTTAAATTGCATAAAATTTAATACATAATTTATCTAAGTTTTAAACGATGAAGAGTTTATAGTTTTGTAGTTGAATAAATTTTGACATCAGTTTAATATATCAACGGTTGATTGATTTTTTCGTTTGTTTCTTTGTATATAGTAAAAAATAAAAAACTTACAACTTGTCTTGGTTATAATAACCCTTTGATTGGTTGACTTGTCAAAAAAATATAAAAAGAAAATGATAAAAAATATGCATAAAATTCTTCACAAAATCGTCGAGGTCTCATCGCTAAGAATGGATGTAATCTCTGTTATTCTTTGATAAAATTGGATGTCAATTACGTTTCAATTTTGACCCAACGGATAGGATTGAAAATGAATCAAGTTTCGAACAATCTAATTTTAATTCAGCTTGAGTTGTGTTCTATGTGATTTTAATTATTTATTTTTATTAAAATTCACATTATATTTAAAAATATAATATAAAATATATAAAAGTTTTTTACTTTGTAAAAAAAATATTTAGTTACTAATATTTCATTGATTTTTAATAAAATTTGAAAATGTTTACATTTATATCTCAAATTAGGCGCATTCTATATTATATTATTATATTAATAGTATAACATATTATATATTGTTTCAACAAAATAACATATTATACACTGAGCTATTTAGAGATACATTCAAGTAACTTAAACAAAACAATTACAAATCCAAACTCATACTCTATCCAATTAATACAAAATTTATTTAATATAAATTCACCTCAATGTAAATTCAGCACACTGAGCCGTATATTTAATATGGTAATGATATGTCTTATTTCTCTACTAAGAGATATAAATTTAAATTTTATAAAAGATATTAAAAAAATAAATATTAAAATTAAAAAATCTCATATCTTAAATATCGAAATTAAAAAATCTCATATCTTAAATTGGATTCAAATACAAACAAAGTCTAAACTCGTAGAAGGCGCCTTTGGTTTTGACTTGTGTTTGAATCAAATTCTAGTTGAAGTTATTGCAGAGTAGTCTTACCGACCTCAAAGGTTACTGGTGAGCCAGGCGCTGAGGCCACGTGGATGAGGTGATCCTAACCCACGGAGCAGTCCATAGGATAGGCGCCCTTTCATGGCCTCTATGGGACGCTGCTCCTTTTTCTAAAATTTGTGGATTGTATTTGGTATGTGATCATCATCATGTCCTTTTATTGTTAGTTGTGATGATGCCAGAGGAGGAGGTGGCCGCATGCATCATTGGATGTGGATTTTCTTTCATCGCTTGAATTGAATGAATCGCTCCTTTTGTTTTTGGTTTTGGTCTTTTGGTTAACACAAGAACCAGGAATCTATATTTCCAGGTTTGCCCAGAAAACTAGTTGTGAAATTACCGAAATGCCCCGATTCTAGTTTCAGCTGTTTAGTTTATAATAGAAGGGTTAATAATTGAAAAAAAAATTAAAGGGGTGAGTAAATTTGAATATAATATTAAAATTTAGTGATAAAAATGGATAAATAAAAATTCAGTAATAAAAAATGAATGTGAGATAAAATTTATCCATTTTGTTTGGTTTCAAATTTTGATATCACCAAGATTAAATTTAAATTGACTATATCAGGAACATCCAAATTTTGATATAAGATACTCGTTAATGGAAGAATAATAATTGTTTTCAGCTATAATTATCTAGTTTGCTCAATTATTGATTGAAGAATAATCTAAACTAACTAGAATTACCGGAGCTTTATTTTCAAATATTTAAGAGTATCAACTACCTGAAAAAAGATTCTTATCAACTAACTTAGCTTAAAAAAATATACTTCACTAAAAAGTTGTTAGGAAAATGACATATATATTATTAAGAACTTTGATAAGAATTGGATTTCACTGACTAAACTTTCAGTTATAAAACTTGTCATAACATATTTGCTTTTTTTTTATGACGTTAATCAAACATGTCTTATTAAATACAAAAATACTATTTTTCTTAATTTCTAAATGACCATAAAATGATATGTACTTTTCAAATTTTTATGGATACATCTAAAATTTGAGAAGCTTTTGTAAATGTACACACAACCAAAACAAAACAAGACAAATTCAAGGAATCACAAACAAACAAAAATTAAACTCCTGCAGCCGAGTTTCTTGGGGGCAAAATCGGAATAGCCATATACAACAGGAATGTAAAAGCTTGATATCAATTATGAAATGTGATGCTGGCTCTTAGGCATCTCCAAAAGGCCACCATTCTTCTCCTACAAAATCTCTCCAAAATGTCATCTACCATGCACCTTGCAACACCCTTTCACCAACAATGGCCTCATCCACCTCAATTCAAAGGCTCCTCTTCCCGCCTTCCAAGCCGCACCGTCGGCCCACTTCGGTATCGGCTGCTACTAGAACCCCTACTCCAACCCCGGCACCGGAAACAGAGTCATCGCCAGCTGTGGATTCCGGCAGATTGGAGACCAGAGTGGAGCAAACAGAGAATGGATATTGGGTTCTGAAGGAGAAGCATCGGGCCGGGATTAATCCGCAAGAGAAGGTCAAGCTGGAGAAGGAACCAATGTCACTTTTCATGGAGGGAGGAATTCAGGAGATTGCGGCCGTGCCGATGGAGGAGATCGACAAGTCCAAACTTAGTAAGGATGATGTTGATGTCAGACTCAAGTGGCTCGGCTTGTTCCACCGCCGCAAACATCAATGTAATTAATTCTTCTCTTTTTATTTATTCAATTTTTATTAATCCCCATCAATTTTAAGGAGTATAATTAGAAAAAAAATAAAAAATATCAGTTTTTGATCTACCAGCAAAGATAATGTTTTATGTATGAAAGTTGCAGGATTGAAATTTAAATGAGAGTTTTTTTATGAGTTCGATGATTTTGAACTTTATTTTTACCTCAAAAAAATTAAAAAAAAAACAAAACATTCGTATTCATAAAGAGGATATAATGAAATAAAACATTTGAAACTTTATTAGCTTTAAGATGTTGTTTATAGGAATTAATTACATATGCTATTTTTGGTAAGAATACAAATTACTTCCTATTAGGAGCATGCTGTTTTGTTCCATGAGTAGTTTTGTTTGAATGATATTAATTTGTTTTGGGATGGCTTTCTAGTAATTGTCTTCGTCTAGTTCAAAGAGAAAGGGTAGATATGATAGATATGGTGGGGATTTATTGACAATTAAAAGTCGACAACTTTGGTGATATATTTTTAAATAATTTTTAAAAATTTAAATTTTTTTTTAAAAATAGAAAAAAAGTATAAACATATTTTTGATCTCATAGATTGATCTATGATTATCTTTCAAGTCTAATACAATTTAAATATCAATTAATATTTCATCAAAGACCGTTAGATACGGAGTTGTAAATGTCATACAATTTTGATGGTTTTTGATGGAATATCAAATGACACTTTAATTGAATGAAATTTGAAATACAATCAATCTAAAATTGAAGAGCATGCTTATAATTTTTTTTTTTCTATTTCTAAATTTTTTTTATAATTATTTGAAAATATGTTGTCAAGGGATCCCCACTTGATAGATATAAACATTAATTATCTTAGTACTCTAGTTCCTTGTGACTTAACCGCCCTGGAAAAAGAAAACTATGTTATAAGGTTTGGTATCTCATAATTAAGCAGTTGATGATGCAGTATTAGTAAATGGGTGTTAGAGAACTAATTTGATTATGCCAAAAAAATATTAATTTGGCTAAGGTTTGATATGATAATTAAAGTTCTATGACCTTTTGTAATTAATTGAAATGGCCATGCATGTGAAGAAAAGGTACAAGATAAAATTTTCTTCAATGCTTTTCAGAGAACTTGAAAAAGAAAAGAATAATCCTCTCAAACCAGAAAAAAAGAAACAAATGCAGATATCTTTGATGCCAGTTTCAAACTATGGTCTTATCCATACTTCATAAAAGGCATCTCTGTGGCACACAGTGTATGATAATCTGTGTGCCCAATAACATATTTATTAGCATGGATGCAACCTAGCTTGCATAAACAAATTATCTTTCTTTTGCAATATATTACGAATTTAATGGAAAAATTAACTTCGCCTTCTTTGCAGATGGAAGGTTCATGATGAGATTGAAACTCCCAAATGGCGTCACAACGAGTGAACAAACACGATACCTCGCTGGGGTCATAGCAGCATATGGGGATCAAGGTTGTGCTGATGTGACAACACGTCAGAATTGGCAGATAAGAGGTGTGACATTGCCAGACGTGCCGGCCATCATTGACGGCCTTATGGCTGTTGGCCTCACCAGCCTTCAGAGTGGCATGGACAATGTCAGAAACCCTGTCGGGAACCCTCTTGCGGGAATCGATCCGCATGAGATTGTCGATACACGATCATATACAAATCTTCTGTCAGCATATATAACAGGAAATTTTAAAGGCAACCCGGAGATCACCAACCTGTGAGTCGTTATAATTTTAATTTTAGCAACAATGGCATTTATAATTTTTCAATATTTTACAAATTGAAAATCAAAATTATTCGTTCAATGACAAAATTTAATTTCTTTTTGGTTATAGTCCAAGAAAATGGAATGTTTGTGTGGTTGGCTCACATGATCTTTATGAGCATCCTCATATCAACGACCTGGCTTACATGCCAGCTATGAAGAACGGCAAGTTCGGCTTCAACTTGCTAGTCGGGGGTTTCTTTAGTCCGAAGAGATGTGCTGAGGCTATCCCACTTGATGCATGGGTCCCTGGCGACAATGTGATTCCTGTGTGCAAAGCAGTTCTTGAGGCATATCGAGACCTTGGCAACAGGGGAAACCGACAAAAGACAAGGATGATGTGGCTAATAGATGAACTTGTAAGTTCCTTAATTTATGTCTGTTCATTATTGGCATTAAAAATTTGGGGTATTAATTTGATTATGACATTTTCTCTGTTTGGTAACAAATGTAGGGCATAGAAGCGTTCAGGTCGGAGGTGGCGAAAAGAATGCCGGGAGGGGAACTTGAGCGTGCCTCGGAACAAGACCTAATAGACAAGAAATGGGAGAGGAGGGACTACCTTGGAGTACACCCACAAAAGCAACCCGGCTTATCTTTTGTGGGTCTCCACATCCCTGTGGGCCGCTTACAAGCCTCCGACATGGTTGAGCTGGCCCGCCTAGCAGACCAGTATGGCTCTAGTGAGCTCCGTCTTACCGTAGAACAAAACATTATCATACCGAATGTTGAAAACACAAAAATAGAATCACTTTTGAAAGAACCATTACTTGAGAAGTTCTCACCGGAACCGTCCCTACTGATGAAGAGCTTAGTTGCTTGCACGGGCAACCAATTTTGTGGCCAGGCAATTATTGAGACAAAGGCTAGGGCTTTGAAGGTTACAAAGGAAGTGGAGAGATTGGTGTCGGTGCCCCAGACCGTAAGGATGCATTGGACGGGCTGCCCGAATACATGCGGGCAAGTGCAGGTGGCCGACATAGGGTTTATGGGATGCATGGCCAGGGACTCAGAAGGGAAGATGTGCGAAGGGGTCGATGTTTTCTTGGGCGGTCGAATCGGGAGCGATTCACATTTAGGGGAGGTGTATAAAAAGGCAGTGCCTTGTAAGGATTTGGTGCCGTTGGTGGTTGACATTTTGATAGAGAAATTCGGGGCAGTAAGGAGGGACAGGGAGGAGGATGATGAAGACGGATCGGTTGCAAATTGATCGTTTGAATAATAAGAAAAAACAAAAAGATTGAGTTTACTGGTATGGATAAATGATGGCATGTTTATGGGTTTGCTATGGCTTTGAGTTGGATCATGATATAATTGAAGGAAATAAGTTTCTTGATTTTGTATAACTTGTTCTTAAAATGTTTGCCATGAAAGATGGAAATTTATGTTGACTCCATCTTTCCTTTTGTTTACTTTTCTTTTTATAATATATTATATTGATTTTTTTTCAATTGAGCAATGTGGATTCTGTACAAAGAGACTGGATGAGGTGAGTTGGAAGTTTTAGTATCACAAAAGATGCAAATTTAAGAATTTGCATTCTGATAAAATTGCTACTGGATGCAAATTTAATAAACTATATCCAATTATCAAACAGTCAGGTGGGGGTCCCTGATGCAATGTTTTGATTCTCTCTACTCTCTAGTATACTATACTGTATCGGTATGTACTGGTACAATATTTTCAGAAGCAGTTGGGTTAACTTTCATTTCATGTCTCTTTTAACTAGAGCAACTTCAGCATAACAATTAGAAATTTATGATTTAGAGAACCAGCCTTTGTTTGTCACACTTTAGTTTAGTGGTAAAAATAATAATTTTTGTATTAGAAATCATAAATTTCAAACTCAGATGAAATTTTTTATAAACATTTAAATTTGAGTGATTTAATTTTTATTTTTATCTAAGAGAAATTTACAATGCAAATATACATATATGTATATGTATATATATATAGGATAACCCTTATATTTGGTAAGTGGAGTAAGGGTGGAGTAAGTATTTTAAGATGTTTTAATGTACTAAATAAATGTGATTTAATATAAAATAAGTTGAAGTATCTACAAAAATAAAATAAAATAAAATAACTAAATTTCATAATTTTTTTAACACATTTTATTCTTATTATTTCATTTATTATTAAATATTAATATTTTAAAAATAATTTAATATTTATTTCGTTTTAATTTTATTTCACTTATCAAACATAACATATAAGTTTAGAACAAAGTTAAGGAATCTAACTTTTATGGAAGGCTCTAAATTTCTCCTTGATTGATCCATACTGCAGCAGCCCATTATTTGATTCCTACAGCCCAATTCACTAACTTTTCTCTCTACAACCTTCTCCAGAGAGCGTCTCTCGACATCAATTTCTTCTGTTATAACTAGATAGGTCGAAGAACTCTTCACTTCGATAAAATTGAAAGGTTTTTCTGTTACATCACACCTAATAATTATGTGACTTCATATTTTTATTTTATCTTATTTTGGATGTGGTTTACGGACTTGTTAGTTTTCTAGTAATTATGGGTTCTAGTTTCCATTCTTCTAATCTTATATTATAAAGAAAATATTATAGAGATATTATTATTGATATCGTCATTGATACGGATTTCATTATATACGTAAAATAAAATATTATATATATTAATGATTTTATATTATATAATATTTTTAATAATATACATAATAATTTATTTAAATTAAATAATAATATTATACAGAATAAATTTATATAATAAAATTATTAATATATATAATAATTTATTTTACGTGTATAATAAAATTTCTATAAAACGGTATTTATATATCTAACTCCCGTATTATAAACATTGTTAAATTAGACAACTAATTTTGTTCCCTTTTCCCAAAAAAAGAAGCAAAAACCGAAAATAACAACGTTCCAAGTTGCAACAGCTGCATTTACTGAGCTGGTGCACCGAGACCAGTCAAAAATCCTGACATCACAGTTTCCCTCCCACAACCGTCCCCCACCTTCCTTCAATTAATGGAGGATTAAAGTACAACACAACACGCATATCCAAGCCACGGCTTCATTAAAAGACAACAAAAACAAAACACCTAAGAGGAGAAAAAAAAAGAAAATAAAGAGAAATGGAGAGCTCCTTGAAATCGGCGGCTCTATTGGAGCTGATGAAGAAGCACCTCGAAACCGACGCAGGGAAGCAATTGAAGGAGAAGGTTGGCCTCGTGTACCAGCTCAACATCTCTCCTAAGGTCCTTTTCTTTTTCTTCCTTTTGATTGATGCGCTTTTGATGAAAATTGGCGAGATCCGGTATCTGATATTCAATTCTGTTTGTTTCGGTTTGTCCTGAACAGAAAATTGGATTCAACGAGGAGATCTTCGTGGTTGATCTTAAAGAGGGCAAAGTCTCTAAAGGTTTTTGATTAATTTCCCCTTAAAAAGCTATTACTTGTTCAAATTGATTTGTCTGGTATATTCGAGTCCAGTTATTTTTCGTGCTTGCCTCATACCAGATGCAATGAAATCTGTGAATTCGCCAGGTAAGGTTGGGAACTAACCTAGCTAGACCGATAATTGAGGATTCCATACCAAACAGAGAGGAATTAGGAATAAGATTCCTCTTGCATTTTGCTCTTGAATCAATTTTCCTGATCCCAATCCATAATGATCATATTCTGCCTTTTTTTGTTAAAATATTTCTTGTTTCAGGACCATATGATGGGAAACCGGATGCAACATTTTCATTTACTGATGACAATTTCCTCTCAATAGCTTCTGGGAAGATGAATCCACAAATTGCCTTCATTAGGTAATTTAAATTTTCTCCAAGTTCTTGTCATTGTCCATTTATTATAGTTATTCAATTAGTATTTGTATCAGATCAAGTAATTGAGATGTTGCTTCTGAGGAGATAAAGCTTTGTATCGGTACTGGTACCATATAGTATTATACAAGCTAACCGCATTGACCAGAAAGAGAATTGTATTAAACTATAACAGGCACTTGCTACTTTATATCCTATCATTACCAATCTCGATGATTATTATTATGGTATCACACATATGAGAAACCTAAGAATAGCCAATTTTTGAACTTCTGTTTGTTCTTTTCTGGAAGTAAAATTGAAGTACCAGTTTGGCTTGAGAAACAAAAACCAAAAAGAAAAAAAGAGAGAAAAAAGGTCCAAGTACTGGTTTTGTATTCTAGGGTACTAGAAGATGCTTAGCTTAACAAATGTATTTATTTTATGTTTTATTTGTGGTACGATACAGAGGTGCTATGAAGATCAAAGGAAGTATTAGTGCCGCACAAAAATTCACACCTGATATTTTCCCCAAGCCTTCTAAGCTGTGAAGCAGCAAATTATGAAATAGAATAAACTTTATACTAATCCTATTGTAATGCTGTTCAAAATAAGTTTATCTTTTATTGGAACAAATGGAATGTATGCACGATTCATTGCTAATGATCAAAATATCTTTGCGGGAGGCAATCATTCTCTTTATTTATTTTAGCTACACAATCTTGTGACTTGTGTGATCATTTTCTGAAACTGTAATTAATTTTTAAGATCGAGATTCTCAAAAGTACCACTGTAACTGAGCAGGCGAGTGGTATTTACTGCATTGGAGAGAATTCTTTGTTTACAGATAGTCACATTAGGAAGAACAACTTGAATAGGCAGTTTCAAAGAGGTATGTTGTTTAAATTGGGGTCTTTTGCTTTTGGTTATGTGAAATTACATTCTTTTTATTGTACAATTCGTTTATGATATTCTTACTTGGTGAAACATCTACTGAGCTTTAGTGGGCTTTACCCAAAAATATAGACCAGCATATTACTCGAAATATTATACAATTTGTTGTATCTATGGGCAGCCCGGGCAGAATCATTTCTTTCTTTCTCTATTTTCTATTTTGAAGAATTGCTAGGGAGCATAAAAATGCATTTATTTTTCAGAACTGTACTTTCTTGGTTTCTCCGCTAGTGAGAACTACAGGGTTTAAGACTTTAAGTACAAAATATGAGATAATTTGAGAACTGATCTTATTTAACTTAAAAAGTTCAGTTAATAAGCACTGATATGTGTAGCTAGAGAAATTGTTATATTTCTAGAAATACGTGACAGATGGTCCAACTCCCATTAGAACCAGAATCCGGTTAAAGAAATTTAACAAGGACATATAATTACTGCAAACAAAATCCTATGAAATTCTCAGTCATAGTGGATTCGACTTGCCTAATTAGATTTATTTTCTTACTGTTTTGGACAACAGAAAAAAATTTCAACATACTCTCAGGAACTAGATTTCTAAAACCTATGCATTTGACTATAAATGCTGCCAGTTCTGGTAAGCAGTCATGATCTTATCAAGTGAATGTGGTGAAAGATAACTATGATGGTAGCATGTCAATGTGATGCTCTTATCTTGTAGAAGCCTACGAAAAGTAGGCGGGTTGACTGTATCAGTTAGATTTCTCTAATGGCAGAAGAGAACCAAATTTGTTCATCATGTATGTACCTCATCACCTATGTCTCTAGCATGGCTTATCCGTTGAATGTCCAAGAAAACCTCTATCCTCTTTGTCCCCTTGCAACTGGCTAAGTATGATTGTAGGATGTACTGTAAGGTGGAGTTGGATATGCATCACTGAATCTCACCATGTCTGGCCAAATTTTGTAGCAATTAATGAACAGCACACTGAGCAGCTACTTTCTACCTAAGCTAGCTAGATTTGATTCAAGTAGATAAAAGGATGCTCCAACTTGAATTGCGGAAACGGTTTATCTGGTTTGTCTGATACCGCATACTGGGCCTCCATGTCATAACAATGTGACACCTCTCTAGTTGTTATATATACACATATACATATATATATATAAGAAGGCTGTTGTAGGTCTGAGTCTACTAACTACAAGTAGAACAGAAGGAAAGCCAGCTAGCTTTTGGAGAAACCATGAGAGGGATTTTCAGGGTCTTGTTTCTGGTTTTAATTTTACTTTGTCTAGCACCACAATTGTCAGTGGCTAAAATCCTTTTTCAGGTCAGAATTCAACTTGCAGTTGTAAAATAATGAAATGCCATAAATCAGTCTTTTTCTGAGACAATTATTTCTGTTGACATCTCTTTTGTGTGTAGGCTTTCAACTGGGAATCATGGAGGAAGGAAGGAGGCTGGTACAGCTTCCTCAGAGGACGAGTGCAAACCATCTCAAACACTACGGTGACACATGTCTGGCTCCCCCCACCTTCTCACTCTGTTTCTGAGCAAGGTTACATGCCAGGACGGCTGTATGACCTGAACGCATCACGATACGGAGACCAAGGGGATCTTAAGGCTCTGATAAGATTATTTCATGCAAGAGGAATCAAATGCATTGCAGATATCGTCATCAACCACCGCACTGCCGAGAATCGGAATGCGCAAGGCATCTACAACGTCTTTGAGGGTGGGACCCCTGACGCACGCCTAGATTGGGACCAGAGAATGATATGTAACACTGACACAATCTTTGGTGGCACTGGAAACCCTGACACGGGGTTAGATTTTGGTGCTGCGCCCGATATAGACCATCTCAATCCTCGGGTGCGTGCACTGACAAATATTTTCATTACACAAATTCTTTGTTGCAGAATGGATGTCGCCTTGAGATTATGTACTATGTCAAAATGATATACCACACATCTAAAAACATGTACATACTATGTCAAGAGATATACTGATATAGTATGTCAAAACGGTACAAAAACGAAAGGTACGTCACTTCTAAAAATTTGCACTAGAAAGAAGGACCTGCGGATGCTTTTTAGATGCCTAGCTTCGGTTATTGATAGAAAGTTATGTACCTTCCTTGAAGTTAGTAAGCATATCTGCCCAAAAAGGATATTAGAATTAATAAAATTGGTCGCTTACTATGACTAACACTTAAGAGAATAAGGAAAGAAAATTGAGTTTAATTTGTTTTGGTTAGCTGTTCTCTATATAAACGAACTGCTTATCTATTATCCAATAGGATAATTTGGCCATAAATTAATTATCTTGACTAATAAAGTGGTTATCTGTTCTATATAAACCAACTGCTTATCTATTATTCGGTTAGGGATAATTAACAGTGAATTATCTTGACAAATAAAGTTAAAAGTAAAAAAGGTTTATAGATGTGAATAATAAATATCCTACCTGGCACTTGCCAATAAAATTCAATTCATTTAATTTGCACAAGCATTGTTTGATAAAGAACCATGTATCGTGAATTTTAGACCACTGAAAAAGTTCCAATAATTTGATATAATGTGAAACATGCACCAAATTTCATCTTTCCTTATTGGCATAATATATGCCACCATATAGAACATGGCGTTGATGTTAAAATGACGATAGTCAAGATAATTCGTTGTCAATTGAGCCCTCTTTTCTAGAGACTAAACATGACAAGTTTTCAGGTGATTTCTGACAAGATATCTTTGCATCTGACATTGATTGATATTAATATGGATAGACTTTATTGTACTTGTAAATGATGCTACATAATTAGTGTCTAATTGCACAGGTTCAGCGTGAAATCTCAGATTGGTTAAACTGGCTGAAGAATGAAATTGGCTTTGACGGCTGGCGCCTTGACTTTGCCAGGGGCTTCTCTACCAACATTGCAAAAATTTACGTCCAGAACAGCAAACCTGACATAGTAATAGCTGAGATATGGAGCCCGCTAGGTGGCGACAATACTGGTCAAAACGCGCATAGGGAGGAGTTGGTCAACTGGGTGGATGCAGTAGGCAGCACTGCCACCGCATTTGATTTCACGACAAAAGGGGTACTTCAAAGTGCGGTGCAAGGCCAGTTGTGGATGTTGAGAGACCCGCATGCAAAAGCGCCTGGCATGATCGGTTTGAGGCCAGAGAAGGCAGTTACTTTTGTTGATAATCATGATACGGGTTCGACACAGAATATGTGGCCTTTTCCTGCTGACAAGGTCATGCAAGGTTATGCATATATTCTCACGCATCCAGGGATTCCTTGCATAGTAAGTTTTAAGCCGCTAAATTTGAGATTTTTGTTGGCTTTTCATCACTAAATTATATCACCAGTTTACAATGCAATGGCTGAACCCTTTCATATGTGAAGATCATAGAACTTCAGTTTAATCCCCAATTGTACATGCACTTGTCAAGAGTAGATGACATCAATTCAAACTAACAAGAAAAAGCTATGAATCAGAAGCCTAAAAAAACCCTTGTAGATGATACCAGTTCTAATACTGGTACGAAATCAGTGGTAGAAAACCCCAGTACCATTCTGCTAAGCGGCCCCTCGGTTCCAGAACCCATAATCCAAATCAGTACTGAAATCCAAAATATTAGTACATTATAGTTCAGAATTAATTTCCTCTCTTGTACAGTTTTATGATCACTACTTTGATTGGGGTCTGAGGGACGAGATTCGTAACCTGGCAGTGATCAGGAAGCGAAACAAGATTCACTCGGCTAGTGTTTTACGTATAATTGCTGCTGAGGGTGGTATATATGTTGCATCTATTGATGAAAGAATCATAGTAAAGATTGGACCAAGAAACCCTGTTGGCAATCTTGTTCCTCACAATTTCAAGTTAGTTGCTCAGGGAAGGGACTATGCTGTTTGGGAGAGAAAAAGGCGATCATTACACAGGGGTTAGCTTTGGCACAATTTGCTTATTGTTTTTTTTCTTTTTCTTAAAGTAAGGTCTCCTGTTATCCCAGCCCCATTTCTTTTTAGATGCTTATTGTGGAATCTGAATCTGGGTCTTATATTAGATAGCTGAGACCTATTATCATTTCTGCTAAGTTTGTGATTTCAATTTGCTTATTGTTCTTCTTATATTTTTAATCTTCTTTTGAATTAGTTGTGAGAACAGAAAAATATTAGTGGCTAATATAACATGTTTCCGTTTAATGGTTATTACATTCAACGGCTTATTTGATGACCTTCTTTTTTTCTTGTTAAGCAAGACTCCCATATTTAACAACATTTAATAAAACATTAAGTAATTTTTAAATTATATAAAAATTGTTACACAGCTAATTTATAAGAAAAACAACATGTTTTTTTTAATATTTTTCTCTTTGTTTTCATGAGTTGAGAAACTATTGTCATAGTTGCCATAAAAAACTTTGTCAATGAATTTCCACCCTAAATAAATATACAATTTTCTACACAGTCCATTTGAGTTCCTATTGTATCTTAATAAAGAATGTTCTTTTTATTTTTTTGAAATAAGAGCTATTATTAATTTTGGCATTTATTTTTTAAAATATTTTTTATGAGATTTGAACATATCTTTTTGTAAAGAGCTAAAGTCTATCACCATTTTGTTAGACTTACGGTTCAATAAAAAATGTTAATAGGGAGTTAATATACTAATCTCACTATTGATTTCCATGCTTCTATCCAATAGCTCAACAACTACCAATTTGGACCATTTTTCACAAAAAGAAAAAAAAAACTGATATCTAAATCATTTGCTATATCAGTGAGTTGTTTTGACTGTTCATTTTAATTAATTCATAGACGGATTCACATCCTTTGCCATGCTTTTTTCTATAACACATTAGTACTATAATTTTTTTGAGTCTATAATATGTGAAGTTAACTAAAATATAAATAAAAAAAATATTGTTTATTATTAAATTTAAACCGTTTAAATTAACCAAACCATTTAAATTCAATGATAATAAATCTCATAAAAAACTAATAACGGATGCTCACCCATCCATTGACTGTTATAGCGACATTGAAATGCTCAACCAAAACAGAAACCTTAGCCAAACAAATTAAGACTAGAATTAAATGAAGAAATCCCATGAAAAAAGTCCATGTAATTTGTTTGAATGTCCTTTGCCAAGTTACACAAAAGCTAGCAAAAACTTGAAAACAGAGAACAAGACGTATATGGAAGTCGAATTAAGTAAGAAATAAAAATTTAATGGAATATATTTATATTAAACATATTTTATTAATTGAATTAAGCAAGCCCTTCATTACACGTATGGAGCAAAATATGATATTTTTTTGAAAATGACAGAAAATGCACAAAAAAATTGCAACTTTTTAAAAATCATATGGAGTGGCCCCTCACATTTATATATTGGGTTTGAGATCGTTTTTGAAAGAATACAAAAATTGAAATGACATAACAACTTGATAAAATGGGATGAGTGTCCCAAATATTCTTAAAAAAATAGGAAGAATTCAAATTTTGATCTCTTAATTTTCTAAAAAAATCAATCTGATCCCTAAATTTTTATTTGTATAAAATTATTCCTTGAACTTCTTCAAAACAACAAATATATAATGAATGGAAGCCGTTGCATTGATGAAGACACATCTCTTTTGTAACATTTAATCTTCAATTTGTTCTGATTTGTCTTAAATCTCTTAAGACAATCCATTTTCTAGTTTCTTTTAATTATGGCTTTTTTTTTCCATGCTTTTCTATTCCTCTTCTTTTTCGAACAATTCTGTAATTTCTTTTGCTCTTTAATATAAGAAAATAGAGGCTTTAACCTCTATTTTAAAAAAAAAATTTAAGAATTTTTTTTTCATATATAACTATTTTGACCTTTACATTTTATACAGAAAGTTTCACTAATTTGACACGAATACTTTGAAAATAATAAATATTAATAAATTAATAACTATAAGTTACTCAATCAATAAATCCTTGATCTTCATTATAACTTTTTGTGCATCAATCACCATTATAAATTACATATCTTACCTTAAAATCCTACTTTAATTATTTCTTTGCAGTGATTTTTCTTCTTTTGGGGTGAACCCTTATAGGTAAGGAGCAATAACTAATTAACTTGAAACTAAAATTATATCTAATTGTTAAATCAATCCACTAATTAATAGCTAGAAAAAAAAATAATTAAGTTGGTTCAAAATTGGCATTAATTAAAAATTAACTACAAGGCTAATTAATTAAGTTCCAAAATGATGGTTAATTTGCATCCAATCCTCAAAACAAAACATTTTAAAAATTCAAAAAATTCAGTTAGTATTTGATCAAAAGGGAACTTTTCTGTACTAGTTATACCAGCTTCTCTTTAACTCAATCTTTTTAAAGAACGAACCTTTATGAACTCTAGAATTTGTCCCTTTCCTATCAGCTGAACTACTACTAGAGATCTTGAGCCGCTAAAACTGATGCTAGTTAATGCTGTTACACCTACATACAAACACAATTCCAAGTTTCCAACGCCTCCTCTCCTGTCAATACAAAACCACACTCGTCTTCTTCGACCGACTCGCGTGATTAATTTTGAGTTAAGCAAGACCTAGCAGAGCACTGGATAGCTGCGGCGCTATCGAGACTTGCGTGATAAGGAAAGGACGACACAGAGTTTATCCACAGAGGTAGGATAGCTTAAGATTGGGATGATGATGATCTCAGTCAAGTCTTTATGTACATATCCATATACAAGATGTGGTGCAGCCTCAAAAAGATAGGGGGGGAAAAGAGCAAATATAGAAAGGATAAGGCTATGATACACGTAGATGTACGTATGCCGATGCCCGACCGATCGCCGCCTCCGATTTACCAGTGATCCTTATCGGTCCCCACTTTGACCGCCTACTGTTTGAACCTGGTCTACTGTTTGGTGTTAATTTTGATATATAGTATAATGCTGTTAATTATATGTCATGGATCTCAAACCTATAATTGCTGCTAACATAATATATATATAGTATCTTACTCTTTTTTTTTTATAATAATTGTAGTGTCCAAGTGCAATAAAATTTACTCAATGATTTGGATAGAGTGCATTGATCCCAAATATTTGGTTCAATGAATTACTATATTAAGATGACAATTCTACTATTTTTTGTCCTTTGGTTTAAAACTTTAATGTGTTTATTGTACCATATTGACATTACTTACTATTTGATTAGTTCTTTTTAATTAAAAATATGAAAAAATTTCATGTCTGATATTTTGTTACTATCCAAAACTCAAAAGACAATTTTATTAAAGTTGCTCCAATAAATCACATTTTACTTAATGGTTCATATTTATTTATTTAGATGGCTAGCTATGTTATAAATATTATGTTAATTATCAAGTTTTCAGATATCAAGTGACAAGAAATATAAAACTAATTTTATTATAATTCATATTAATTACTAAATATTTGTTATTAGAAATTAGGAACTAGTCTTAAAAGTAAAGAAAATATTTCCTACCTATCATTATTTGATCTAATAATCAAAGATTCAAAATCAAAATTTGTTCCTACTTAATTACTCTTCATTGAATTCATAATTCGGATCAAATTCGGGTAAGAAAGATGTTAACTTCATCCACATCCATGAAACTAAACCAAAAACTAATTAATTTGGTACACCTAGTTTTGACAAAGAAACAATTAATGTGGCAGCAGCAATTCTGTTTCAGTTGCTAACGGCTAGTCTTTATCCTTAGCGGTGGTACCGGTTTCAAATTCCAACAGTATTGAGTCTATTGACGCCAAGTAAGCATCAACAGCAGCCACTCAGAACATAACCTTAACCCCATATATGGTATTTAGCTGCCATTGTTTCCCTATATAAACACACCACATGGCCATCCAGCTTCTCACACTACAACAAGTTCCATTTTCCCATTACTTAATTTTAATAGCTAGTAGATACTTGGTAGTTTTTCCTAGATAGTAAGTGATAGGGAAGCACAGATGGGAAAGCTCTTGGGTTCTCTATTTCAAGCTTTCCTTGTAGTTACACTTCTCCTTGCTTTTGCTGCCGAGATAGCACTAGCTCAAATCCTCTTTCAGGTATATGTTATGAGGTGGGCTAAAATACAATACGTTATATGGAGAAATTTATGTAAAGGATTCAAATTTCGAGTTTGGTAGAAAAAAATGATCAATTGGAGTCGCTCAATTTAATTTTCATATCAAAATCTCATAGAGGATTATATTTTATACTTTTTAGATTTTTTTACTATTTTTTTGAATGGGAAAAAAATCGTTGTAACTGGATGATCAAAATTCCTCAAATCAAACGATTTTTCTCCCATCCAAAAAATAATAAACAAATTCTAAAAGATATAAAATTTGGTATTGCATAAGATTTTAATATAGAGATTATATTGAATGGCCAGAATCGGTTAATTTGAACTTCAAACTTGAGATACAGAGCCGTTGTATAATTCCATCTATATAATGTGTTGCATTTTTAAACTTCTTATATATATATATATATGTATGCATATGCATGCATGATTTTATCCATTATACACTAATGCCAGAGATGTTATTACATGTATTCTCAGTGTCTTCAGGATGTAACTATGCCAAAAAAAAAAAAAATCTGAAAACCTGACACTTAGTTCAATCTGAGAAGTGACTAAAAGTATACAGTCCTACATATGATAGTGGATAAATGTTCTGACTAAGATCATAGACTATGCATATGTGTACTTAACTATATCATACTAGTGGTCTAGACTATAGTTGAAGGCTAACTATAAAATTATCTTTTAATTAATCAACTTCAGGGTTTTAACTGGGAATCATGGAGAAAGGAAGGGGGATGGTACAACAACTTGAAGGCCCAGGTCAATGACATAGCTAAAGCTGGAATCACACATGTTTGGCTTCCTCCCCCCTCTCACTCTGTTTCCCCACAAGGTTATTAGTTCTTCTATTTCGATCGCCTCTTTCTTTATGACGCTAGATTAACTATTTGTTTGTTTTGGAATTTGAATTTAGTAAGATATATAGAACTTTATGATGTTATAATGTCATTGCATCAAAACATGCCGTGTACGTTAAAGTGTTATACTACAAAAGCAATTTCTTTCATTTCTACATAAACAAGATTTGCTTACAACCTAATTAATTACTACTTAATTAGGTTATATGCCGGGGAGGCTCTATGATCTGAACGCATCGAAATATGGTACGCTAAATGAGCTCAAGTCATTGATAAGTGCTTTCCATGCTAAAGGCATCAAGTGCGTTGCTGACACAGTTATCAATCACCGGTGTGCTGACAAAAAGGATGGTCGTGGCATATACTGTGTTTTTGTAGGTGGCACCACGGACGGCCGTCTTGATTGGGGCCCTGACATGATCTGCCGTGACGATACCCAATTCTCTGATGGCAGAGGCAATCCAGATACTGGCTATGATTTTGCCGCTGCTCCCGACATTGACCACATGAATCCAAGGGTCCAAAAGGAGCTCTCGGATTGGTTGAATTGGCTAAAGACTGATATTGGTTTCGATGGATGGCGTCTGGACTTTGCCAAAGGATACTCGCCAGATGTTGCCAAGATCTACATCAAGAACACAGCACCAAGTCTTTGACTAACTTAATTAATCTAATTAATAAAATTTCTCCATATATAAAAGACATTCTTTCCGTACTTAGTCTGATTAATGATTTTTTTGACTAACTGAGTTTAATTAATCCATGTAGATTTTGTGGTTGCTGAGATATGGAAGTCATTATCATACGGGCCAGACGGAAAACCGATGAGCAACCAAGATTCAGAACGGCAAGAACTGGTAAATTGGGTACAAGGGGCAGGGGGCCCGGCGACAGCATTTGACTTCACTACAAAAGGGATCCTTCAGGCAGCCGTGCAAGGTGAACTGTGGCGACTCCGTGATGGTAATGGAAAATCACCTGGTATGATCGGGTGGTGGCCCGAGAAAGCTGTCACGTTTGTTGATAATCATGACACTGGTTCGACCCAGAAGATGTGGCCTTTCCCTGCTGACAAGGTCATTGAAGGCTATGCTTACATCCTCACTCACCCCGGCATCCCTACCATCGTAAGTTTGGATGATTCCTCACAATGCTAATAATTTTGTGTATATATTTCAGAAAATATTTATGGAATTAAGTGTACTGATTTTTCTTTGCTGAAATGAAGTTCTACGACCATATGATCGACTGGGGTCTGAAGGCAGAGATCAGTGCATTGTCAGCAATCAGGACCCGAAATGGCATTAACCCGGGAAGCAAGTTACAGATCCTGGTGGCGGAAGCGGATCTTTACTTGGCACAAATAGACGAGAAAATCATGGTGAAACTTGGACCAAGAATTGAGCTTGGAGGGTTAATTCCATCGAATTTTCGCTTGGCTGCCAGTGGCAATCAGTATGCAGTTTGGGAAAAGAAATAGATAGCAGCAACTTTAAAACTTTGGATTATATTCTCATAAAAACATGCATGTTGTAGCTTTGGTTAATTTGGGGGTTAATTAAGTTCCTTTGTTGTCATAATTTTTCCCTCTAGTATTTTTGTTGAGTTGCAAGGCTTGATGTTGCTGGCAATTATGTTAGGTTTCTTTAATTAATTTGCTGCATGTTTGCTCGTTTAATTTGGATGTGAAACTCATGCCATATATTTTAATTATCTTATGTTATAATATTTTTGGATTTCTTGTTTGATAACAGAGAAATAATATTTCTTGTGAGACTCAATTTCTTAGAGATAGTTGACCTATAATACTTAGTTCCCATCTATCTCAATAGAGATTTTTTTTGGGACTGTTTATATAAGCTTCAATTCATATACAAATTGACATTGTAAGATGGATATACTTTAATTTGTTTTGTTTACAGGTCAGGAAATCTATTAAGATTTGAAAATGCAGATCTCAGTTTATGTAATTAAAACTTATAATTTTTTGCCATCATCATAATTATTTGCACATATGTATTATTTCTTTGAAGTAGCGTTTGCACATTTTTATTAATAATTATCATCATTAATTTATTATTGTCCTGGACCCCTGGTATCACTGATCACTATTATTATTATTATAAAATTTTTTGGTTGTAGTGGGGTCAATGCCGACTCGCTATCTGCCAAAAAATGACATAATTTAAGACAAACAAATCAAATCACATTTTGACCCACTTACTAGTGGACCCCACCTTATCCTTTCAAGTTTGCTTCAATTTTAATCCGGCTACACACAGAGGTCGGCCTTACTGGGTCCCACCAGCAGAAACAATAACTTTTTGCTCGAATAAGGAATAAGGATAAACAGCATCCACTTTACTTCAAAAGTGTGAAAAATTAAGAATAGACAGGCTCCTCTTTCTATGAAAGAAAAAAAAATAAAAAAAGAAAATAGAAGGACTACATATTAATTGGTATAATTATTCATTTTTTCAATGAATATTAAATATAAAATTAATTTGATATAAATTAAAAATTAGAAGGATTAAATTGGTATCTTTAAAATTTTAAAAATTACAATGATAATTAAGTAATATTTTAAAAATTAAATTAATATTTTTAAAATTTTAAGAATTAAAATGATAAATGAATGATATTTTAAAGATTATTTACGTAATTTATTCAAAATATAAAAATAAAAAAGGTCCACTTGACCTAGTCAACACCTCAATATGAGCTGGACCAATGATCCCATCCACAGCACTCACCACATTCCATCATCCCACCAAATGTCCAGATTCTCTGTGGCTTTACAAATCTTGAAAATATATATGGTGGTGAATTAATTTCACGACCAAGTCAATGATGTATCTGTATTATAAAAATGCATGGTTGTTCTGGATCAAAAGTTTATTTCAATAATTATTTTTCTTTAGAAATATATGGTAAATTAATTTTTTTATGAAATTTAAAAATCTATAAATCTATATACAATTTAAAATGTATGAATAAATGTCAAATTAGTGGTATTAACAATATAAATCATAGAACAGTTTGACACATTGTTCTGAAAAAAGAAATCTGAAAATAGCATTGGATCCTAAGAATGACTGCTTATCACGTATCATTTTCATTTTTACAATTTTATGCAAACATGAACCAGTCATTCGTTACACAATGTAACTTATTCATCTGTCCACAGAGAATCTAAACATTTTTTTCCCTCTCATTCCTTACATCAGATGTCGGCATCTGATAGTTCCAGCTAAGAGCAAACTGATCGGCACAATCTATCCCTTTTTTCTCCTATTCCTCTTTTCTCTTTCAATTTAATTCCGCACGCGCAAAACGTTTTAAACTCGGATCAATTGAGCTTTTCAATACTAAACCAGGTCTCGTGGTCAAATACCTTAATTAAATCCAAAAAGTGTCAAATCCGTGTCTTTTATTTCTCGATTCCTTTGTCCCCTCGTATATATACCAACGCCATGTTTCCCCTACTCCATGCAACCTCCAATTCAGATATAATAAAGAAACCACCATGGTAGCTAGACAAGAACCTCATTTCATGCAACCCAGGTTTCAATTCGCACCATCCATCTCCAATGCTAGATCAATAACCAAGGAGCAGGAAGACATGATCATAGTTCATACTCTCACACAAGTGGTTTCAGGCAACACTGCTTCACTACTCGAGCTTCCGTTTTTCACCGAAATGTGTCCTTCTTGCGGCATTGTTGGTTGCCTCGGCTGTAACTTCTTCACCGGTACTGGAACTGAGACGGCTCAGGCATCAAACAGTGACAACACCGGAGCAAAGCAGAGTGGGAAGAAAGCGAGGAGGAAGAACAAGAAGAACAAGTACAGAGGTGTCAGACAGAGGCCGTGGGGCAAGTGGGCGGCTGAGATACGGGACCCGCACCGAGCGGTACGCAAGTGGCTGGGTACATTCGACACTGCCGAGGATGCAGCCCGAGCATATGACCGTGCGGCAATTGAGTTCCGTGGGCCACGCGCGAAGCTCAACTTTCCGTTTCCAGAGCAAATGCCGGCAGAGGACGAGTCAACCTCGCTGGTCTCTGACGAGTTGGGACCACCACAGGGAATGGAGAAATGTCAGGGGCAGTGGGATAAGGAGACAGTACCAGAGATATGGGATGATTTACAAGATCTGATCACACTAGATGATTGTCAATTTCAGCAATTTTATTGAAATTTGTAGTTACTGGTATGTGTACTGGTATCAATATATAATTTGTACAGGGTTTAGAATTTAAATAAAACAAATGCTCGTTTAGCCTCAAGAAAATGGAGAGATTAAAAGTCCGTTTGACAAACCAATCAAAGGATAGCACTAAAACAGTATTTTTGAAATAGTAGAAGTAAAATAATAAAAATAATAATAAAGAAGTGATAACTGCAAATCTTATTTACGCTCTAAGTATTTCAAACTAAAAAGTGCAAAATTTAGGACGCATAACTTAAAATTTGAAAATATATATTTTTGAAAAATATTTATATTTAGCATTGAGTACAAATAAAAAGTATAAAATTTGAAGTGTAAGAATAATTTATCATAATAATATTATTTAAATAGTACACCGAAGAGTGTTATTCTCATACTATTCGGAAAAGTGAAAATATATTTGACAAAATATTTGTTGAAATAGTATAATTAGTGCTATTTCGATTGAAACAATTGAGAATTATTTCATTATTCGAACAATATAATCGAATAGCAAAATAACATATTGCTATTTCAACTCGTTCTTTTGTATTCGGCACACTAATTCAGACGTAATAACGCACTATTTCGATATTCCACTCTACAATAACATTACCAAACATACCCCCAAAAAAAGAAATCAGTGTCTTACTACCATACTTATCCAATCTCACTCATTTTCTCAAATTTGGCATTTTCTTAATGCTAAAGATCAAACTAAATGTTTTAAGGATAAAGTAATTATTAAACACATGTTAATCATTTTTTTTTCAGAAAATGCGTGTGCATGGAGGTCGGTGAAAGCTAAGCTGAGAACATGTGAAAGTTGATGATGTAATTAAAATTAATGGTCAACAATTTAAAAAATTTTAAATTAAGAGATGCTGAACCCACCTGGGAGTTTCATATAAGAATTAAATAGACTCAATTATGTAGATATTTTAATTAAGAAATAGATGAGAGGAGTGTCTGACAGCAGATAACACACAAACAAAATCTGATGGTGACAACTTAGATAATAATTAATTGGGGAATTGAATTGAGAAACAGTCTTGTTTGAGATGTGAGAATCCGCGTTGAAATTGACATGAAGTCAATATCTAACTAGAATAACTGTCATCAACTTCTAGTGGGATTGGAAGGGATGATAAAAAAAGCCCAGTTCTTTTGTGGTTACAGATTGTGAAGTTTTCTGTGTGTTTACTAAGAAAGATCATGATTTTGCTAGTAGACTTCAATTTTATCTCAAGTGGAGGTTTATTGTGGCATTAATGCAAAGCATTGATATTCGTTGCATAAAATTTTTAAGAAATAAATTTAATGCTAATTCAAATATAGAAATTGAAATAGTGATGGAAGAGTGTTATTTGGAAGAAAGATAGTGGATGATATTCTTGTACTATTTGTGAGAATGATAATCATTTAATGGTAATAAAAGGAACATTATTTATGCTTACTTTCATTTAAAAAAAACAAATCAATATAAGAATTTTAAGCCTTTAGGTTTTTCTAATACTTAATTTATTCAAGTGAATTTTAACATAAAGACATTGCTAAAGAAATAAAATGCTTAGATAACTAAGGACACAAACTAAAATCAAAATCATAGACTAGATAACAAAAGTGCATTAATAGATCTTCCTACAATTAATCTTATGGCATAATTAAGCAATTATTTTCCTAATAGCTAGGCTTATGTATTTTTTATTAATTTAAAATGGTACTAGATATTTTTATGGATTTCATCAATTTACCTAATCCCTAGACCATTTTTCAATTAAAATCCTAACTTAGGTTGTAGTTTCAGTGATGAACTAGCACTTGGTTATATATAACTAATTTTTTTATTTTGCATTTTCTTAACATTCTTTATTTATGAAATTAATTATAGCATGTTTAAATATTTCTTATTTAGCTTCTCTAACAATATATATGTAAAGGGATTTATAATTCTTAAACTAAAATATTGCAACCACTCAATTTACTTATTGAATTATTATTATCACAATTATCCATCATTAACATACAATTAAACAAATTAAAATTTTCTTCTTAAGAATAGGTGTAGGTATAGTCAAACAATGCATCTCATTAAAACAAATTTAGATATTTTGTCAATCCGTTTATTTATTTTTTACTTACGATTCCCCTTGAAAACACCGACTTAAACCACATAAATTATAAACAGAGTTTATCTCAACTAATTAATCAACAACATCAATTAATTAATCACGAATAAAGAACACTTGACTTGGTTAGTTGGCTTAAAATAACTAATAATTTAATGACAAGTAGAATATATATTAATTGATGGTGTTTAAATATATATATGCTCCTACGTACCAAGGTTGGTGGCAGGTGGATATGATTATTATGATTCAATCATGATAAATTGATAATCCACAAACTTCATCCACATCCTGTTCAAAGAGGGAAATATAAAATATTTGACCCACAAAATCTGAACAAAATAACAAGACCTTCAAATTAAACTCATATTTGTTACATTTATTTAAAAAGATCTTTTAAAACCCACCGAACATAAATAAATTATTGGAATTCTGATGTTATTTATGTTGGTATCCAACAAAAAATATTTTAATTTGGCATGTGAAACATGATAACACCAGAATCCGGACAACTCGACTCATAATTAAACAAAACGAGCTGATATAGATACTGTTATTAATACCGTTATCGATACCGATTTTATTATTTAAACTAAATGAGTTATTATTTATGTTAACGTCTTTATTATGCAACATATTTATATAGTATTTTTATTATCTAACTTAAATGAGTTATTACTCATATTAATAGTATTTGAGTTGAAATAAAAGTATGGTACAAAAAATAAAATCATTAATATAAATAATAACTCATTTTATATAAATAATAAAATCGATATTAATGATGACATCAATGATGATATCTCTCAAACATTTTCTTTGAAAAAAAGCTCATAGAATATGATGCAATTCCATGAGGAACAAACCCAAACTCGATATTTATTTGAAATATAAAATAATTCAGATTAATTCAACTTAACATGATAAAAAAACTACCTGATCTACATGATTTGCGTACGAAATCTGTAACTCAATTAATTAAATCCTATTCATATTGGTTGACAACTCCATAAGATATGAAGCCGTGTGTGATATTAGTTGTATAATTATTGAAAATTGAAGGTGTTTTGAACCCTAAAATAAGCCAATTTGATGCACTCCGACTTTGGTACCTGGCTAATTGTATCAAAGGTGATCCGAATTTGACTTAATTTGATCCAATTAAAGTGTGATCCCTCCAATTTTCCAACTTTATAGATAATATCTTAGTTTTGAATAGCGGTGTTAATTTTCAACCCGATCCAACCCGATCCGATTAGTAAATGAATCCGGTATAGATCTAAATTTTTTGATGTGTCTCAAATCAAGTCAACCAATTTAATGGTGTAATATTGGATCTATTTTAAAAAAATTAACATAAAAATTTTGAGGTGTCTTAGGTTGAGTCAACTCAAAAACCGTTAAATAAAAATCGTTGAAAAGAACATACAATTTTAATAACTTTTAACTAAATATTAAATGATACTTAAATTATATGAAATTTGAAATACAACCAATTTATAACTTCAAACATATGTCTATTAATTTCTTTTCTATTTTTATTCAAATTTATTTGAAAATCTTAAAATTGTCAAAATATGTGATCCTCCATGTATGTTTATTTATTACTCCCAGGGTTGCAATCATGCTAAAAGGTGTTTATTTCTCTCTCTCTCTCTCTCTCTTTCGTTTTGTCCTTTTTATTGGATCCAAACAATGGAATGATTATGATGTGAGTGGTCACAATACTTGAGTTAAAATTTGAAAAATCATATTTCTAAATTCTAATATCTAATATATCAATAGCCTAGCAATCAGGGGTTAACTTCTGGACCTCTTATTTCATATCCCCATCTTCAACTCTAATCCAGTTCCAGTACTTGAATAGTTACTTGAAATTCCACTGACAAACCAAGGAGATAAACCCCCAAAATATGGCAATGGCATCCTCTGCAATCAATGGTAGCATGTCATGCAACATCTCCTTTCGCCAAACTCAAATTCCCTCTCCATTCAAGACCAAAAGAACTAAACAATTCTTTTCCGGCTTCCCCAAATCACGACCAAACCGGACTGTCGTTCGAGCGGAACGCGCCACCTGGCTACCTGGCTTGGACCCGCCGCCTTATCTAGATGGCAAGTCTGTTCTCCAAACCTGGCCTTTTAAACTGTCTATTTGTCAAAATTGGAATTGAGATTTTAGTGCCTTTTGGGTTGATCAATTGAAGTTTTGTTATAGACTAACTGGTGATTATGGGTTTGATCCCCTCGGACTTGGAGAGGATCCGGAGAGCTTGAGATGGTATGTACAGGCTGAGCTTGTTCATTGCCGATTCGCCATGGCCGGTGTCGCCGGCATTCTATTCACCGATGTATGTTACATTATCTATCAGAAGCTTTCTGAATTGCTATTATAGACTGTAATTTGTTTTGTATATGAAATTAAAGACTAACTAATACGAGGTATATAATCTAGAAAAAAAATAAATAACCAAATTTATTGGGCAATTTTATGATTTATCCTTTCCTCATAGAAACTAAAACAAAATTGCCTCAAACTTGTTATATTGCATTTGACATTTGTATCAGGAAGATGAAAATTGATTGTTTTGATATTTTCTAGCTGCTGCGTGTATCAGGGATCTCTAACCTGCCGATCTGGTACGAAGCCGGAGCCGCAAAGTATGATATTGCAAGCACCGGGGCGCTTTTCATTGTTCAGCTCCTCCTAATGGGGTAAAATTTCTCCCAAACTTAATTTCAAGAGTGCTAATATATTAATAAACAGCTTTTCTTTTGAATTAGATGAGAACAAGTTTTTAATTCAGTTGAGTTTTGTCTAAATTGAAAAAACAAATTGGCAGATTTGCAGAAACCAAAAGGTACATGGATTTTGTCAATCCAGGGTCTCAAGCAAAAGATGGCACTTTTCTGGGCCTTGAAGCAGCATTAGAAGGATTAAGGCCTGGGTATTTACTGAAACACCCTTGCAAATTTATATTTATGATTTCTCATAGTAAAAAATATGTTCATATTTTCTAGTATAAATTGATCTAAATTTCATACAATCGATGAAATATTTCAGATATCCAGGTGGGCCATTGTTTAATCCATTAGGCCTTGCTAAAGATATTGACAGTGAGCATGATTTGAGGCTGAAAGAAATCAAGAATGGTACATTTTTAAAACTAAAATAGTTGGTTTATAATGTGATTATTGATAATTACAATATATAATCAATTTGTGATATAACAATTTTGATCAAATTATAGGAAGGCTTGCGATGGTGGCTATGCTCGGCTTCTTCGTGCAAGCCGCCGTGACTCATGCGGGTCCGATCGACAATCTCGTGGCCCACATTTCAGATCCTCTACATAAAACCATAATTCAAACCCTTTCAAATTCTAATGTGTAAGTAAGAATGTACTTCTCCAAAGAAATTTTGGGTTTACACGCCATTTTCTATATTTATTATTCTTTCATTTTGTGAAAAAACAAGGTAATAGATGGATCTGTTTTGTAAGATTACTTCAATTGAAAAATATCTTAGAAATGACAATGTATTCAGTGATTGAAGTTAAACCATGTTTTCTTGTTTGTTACTTACCAAGTGGTGAAACTATTTCTTTTAAGAGAGATCACTTGATGATGATGGTTATTTTTGACAATCTTGATAATGAACTTTTAAAAAAAATTTAAATAATTTTTTTAAAATATAAAAGTTTATAAATATAATCTTGAACTTACAGATTGATTATGTTACAAATTTCATGCAATTTAAGTTTCATTTGATATTTCATAAAAAGTTATCAAAATTATTTATTTTGGTAATGATATATCGAATAATACTTAAATTATATAAAATTTAAAACACAATAAATCTATATTTCAAGATATGTTTGTATATATTTTTTATATTTTAAGATTTTTTTTGAATTTATTTAAAAAAATATTGTCAAAATAACCATTGTCAAATGATCCCTCTTCTTTTTGTAAATGAATATATATGTACTGATATAAGTAATTCATGCATGACTAATAAATAATAATAAATTGTATTGAAGATTGTACACAATTTTTAACTAGAATCTAGAAACAGATTATCAACAAGATAGCTTGTGTCAATTAATAAATCCAGCTTGAACTCGATTGTTGTGATTCAAGTCAAACCATGTTTTTTTAATTAATATTTAGCCAGGGGAGGGAAATTTTTTAAATAAATATAGCAGTCCTGAAATCATCAATGCATGAACAGCAGACACTTCAATTAATATCAACATGTATCGAATAATCGGCAAAATTTATAACCACAACCTAAAATAATAAATTATTCGTATTAATTAATAAATCCAGCTTATGTAATTGTGCCTCTAACTCTGGTCAACCGGACAGTTAGAAGGCGTCGAAAACGAGAATGAACACAAAAAAAAAAGGAAAAAAAAAATTCAAAGAAGACCGAAAACAAAGTAGCAGCTAATACCAAGAAAAAAATTGAAATATATAAACAAAATAACAGATGTATAATCCTGTATCATACTAAATCGTCAGAAAAAAAAATTATATATCCAATCTATACAAGAAAATTAACAACATGAGAGCTACCATCAGCCCCATGCAGCATTTGCTGGAATTGGAGCATGGTTTCATGGAGACAGCGTAGTCTTTCCACCAAAATCATGGCACACACCACTCAGTATACAATTCTATTGGTCTATTGCAACACCCTGAAATTCTTTAACATGCATTTGACTAGTGAACATTTTCATGACTACAACCCAGATCATAATATAAACAGGACAAATTTGTAATTTTTGATCCCAATTCCAGCGCGCATTCCACAGATAACCGTGGTGAAAACAGTACCCAACAAAAAGGAAAACAAAGCTAAAACCTATCTTTCTCACTATTATATGAAAATTTTCAATTGCATTTGCTCGTCCTATTGGTTCCATAAGAGTACTTAAAGCATAATAAACTTTAAAAAAAAATGAAAAGCAAACACAACCTCATATCATACAAATTTATCAAATATTTATACTATCTAAGGCTAAAAGATGTCAAATAGCAACACTACAACTCACTCTGATCAACTATTTTGATTCCCCAGCTGATATCATCACAGTGCCTGATATGTGGGACCATGCTTCCTGTATCTGCGCCTTGCTTCTGTTTACAATCATAAAATGGAGGTGTATGGAAGCAAGGCTCCATAGACATGTCCCTGCGGCAAGGTGGATTGGGAACAGTTCGGTTATCGGGTCTGAACATTATCCAAGGTTTCAAACCACCTAGACCTTGTGCAACATACCCAAAAGTTGACCAACCACTAGTCACCAACTTGTCAGTCAGGCTCAACAAGTACATCTCGGCCCATGCCTTTCTGTTGTGGTGCTTTTTTTCTGACTGTTGGTACCCTTCGTAACTTGGCTGGTACACACTGACAATTTCACCAGTAGAAGTTGGGTTTTCCCAATACATACTTCGTATATACTCATAATACTCAATATTAAGTGAGGTAAAGAGTACAGCTTTTGTTTTCGGGGTGGTTGCAGGATGTGCAATTTCATGTGAAACTGTTTGTGGTAAGAGGCCTTCAGTTTGCGTGCAGGAGATGATTTGGTCCAGGACATGTTGAAATGGACCACGTTTAACTTCAAAGACTCGTACCTGAATCCCGACCCTCTCATCCGCCTTGGCTATGTATGAGTCATAGTACCGTGTGATTAGGCCCCACACAGCATTTGTTGGTTGGAACAGGTAGCGACCCAGGTGGTGAAAAACTGTATCTTTTTCAGGGAAAAGCCGGTTCAACTCATCCTCAAAAAGTGAATTTAAGAACAGAGACGGTACGAAATAAACATCTGACCGTAGTATCAGCCACCTTGCATTTTGTATTGTTCTTTGATCCTCTTCACAAAAGAAGAGCTTGTCCTCGTCATTGTAACCATGATCAAGATGTAGATAGACAAAGTTAGCCTTGTCAACCTCTACTTTGTTCTTAATCATGTTACCATAACTCTCTTCTGTTGTGATTGAAAAATTTGCTAATTTATTTTGGAGAGGGAAATCAAGAGGAAGAAGCCATGAGGTTTCAGGAAATGGTTCACAGAAAAGGTCTTCCATGTCTTTCCCCCTATCCACTAATAGAACCCGGTTTGTTAAGAGAGAGTAAAGGAATGCAGATGCAGCAGTTAGGATTCGGTTACCCAACCCGCTATAAGAGATCCACACAAGGTAGTTGCAATCCGGGTCAAGGTGGCTGCTTTGACCAGATCTCAACTGCTCAACAGCTTTTTTGTATGGACTGGTGCCAGGTCCACATCTTTTCTGGAGGGCTTCGTGGGCTCTTAGCCTCTGTACAAGGTGGCGAGAGGGTTTATGTGGCATATTTCTACGGTAGAATGCTGTACGATACCGACTCAGGCAGGACTGATCATCAAATCCAGACGCTGCTAATAGGCCCCCTAGGGTTTTGTCTCGGTTTGTAAGACCTAAAGAAAAAATAAGTGATTAAAGGAGGTATGACATTAAACTAATGGATTTTTTAGTTTCTTAAAATTTAACAAAATATAAGCTTAACATACAATTTGCAAAAAAAAAGGCAACTACAAGAAATCTCCAACAATGAAATCTCCTCCATTTTTGTTATTTACACATTGTTGGAGAAACTCAAAGAAAGCACTACAGTTATTTTATCCTTCAACATTATTAGAATATTCTCTATGTGATAAAGTAGCGAAGCTAATATAGTTTAGGATCAGCAATGTGCTACTTTAAAGTCCCAACTTATTAACACATTTGAGCACCTATTTGCAATTTCTGTACCAGAATAAATTGGTGTGTTTTTAATTATTCAAATATTAAGAGTTTTAAATAAGATAGAAATAGCAAACCAGAGAGGTGTACATACCCAATTGCATAATTCAACGTGCAAAATATTATCAGAAGTCAACTACAGAATTAAATATTTCATCTCATAAAGAACAGCAATAGATCTATCTAGGCATTTCATTATTGGATATTAATAATTAAAGATGACCATTGCTATTGATCTTACTTTTGATCAACTAATTAGAACAACACTAACACCAATAAATACCAATATCACTCAACTGTGGAACACAGTACTTTCCAAACAATATAAAAGCAAAAAGTTCACATGCATAATATGTTCCTCTAGCAACCTATGCCGTAGATTTAAGACACGTACTATATAGTGGGGTCAGATTATGTGCTCTGTAATGGAGAATGGTATCAATACATGGTACCAGAAAACATGTTAGGCTAGAGTAGTTTGCTACTTCATAGAACTCAACTGTAATTTAAAGCTCTTATTGAGAAATTAATGGACACTTGCTGGTGTCCAACCACTTTTATCAAAAAAATAATAATAATAAATAAAGCCAAAGGGCAAATTATGTCAAATTTTAGTGCCTCCATTATGCCTCCACTTTTTAATTTACTAACAACAACAAATTTGAAACTAAAATGTCAAAATAAAACTGTTAAATGTAATCTATATTATATTCTCTTCATACACATAAAATATTATTAACATTTTGACTTGCTCTTTATATAATCAATAAGTTAAAAAAATCAACATTAGTGCATTTTTTATAAACTCTTAATCCCAAACAAAATAATGTTGAAATATCGTAATTTTTTATATATACATAGAGAAAGTGATATAGATCACATCTAATTATTTTATTTTGATATTTTAATTTTAAAATTAAAATTATTAGAAAATTAAAAAATAAAGGCACTATGAAGGTGAAGATATTTAAACCCTCCTCTTTTATCAATAGTGAACAAATTTAATCCTACGCTTATATAACTGTAGGATCAGTATTATGTTAGGTGAGACCTATGGTCTATAACTTTTAGGACAATAAACAAACAAATTTTTTTTTTCTCATGGGCTCAGTCTCCACTGATTAAGGCAATCACACTTAATTTCACATCACATGGACCACTTAACTAGAATATTTTGCAAATTTTAGTCTCTATTTGACCCAAATCAACACTTCCATTTCATCAAATATTTAAAATTAACCATGCAAAAAACCTGGCACATAAAAAGGGAAAAAATAATTAAGTTCAAATAAACTAACTGTTTCTAAGCCTGGATAGCAAGACTGTTTTCACCTCGCCTCCGCCTCCGCCACCTGTACCAGAGATGGTGACGATAGACTCGCTCCGGTGAACTCCTGACGTCACCACGAAGAACATGACAACAATGAAGCAAATCAGGAGCACGAAAACAGGGATCGAGATTTGGAACCCGTTCTTCTTGCCATGATGAGAGAACTGAAGCGCCTCTCCTCCCTCCTCCCCCTTTAACGGGTCCGCGTAGGGGTAGGATTGCCTCCGAATCCGCTTCATGTCCATTAGACAGCTCAGTTCGTACGATCCCGGATCAGATCGCCGAAGAGTGGTGGCGCATTTGTCGGTGGCGAGGTTTGGGTCGAAGAGAGAGAGAGAGAGAGAGAGAGGTGTAGGTGTTCGACGAAATGGAAACAAGGGTTTAATAGGCGGGCGGGAGGCAGGTGCGTCGATATATAAAATAAAAGAAAAATGGCAATAACAGATCCATCATTGTTTCAGTTCTAATTTTTCCCTTTTGCGAGGTAATTATTATACATTTTAACTAACTGAACAAACACAGGTTTCGGATTCGGGGTTCAGAGAACATAAATGAAACATTACCAAGGAGGTGACATGTAAATATAACAGATATTACGTACTATTATATCATATTATTATTGATATTAATTTTATTATTTATAAAAAATAAATTATTATTTATGTTAAAAATTTTATTACGTAATTTATTTATAAAGTAATTTTATTATTTAATTTAAATAAAATATTATTTATATTGATAATATTTAAGTTAAATAATATATAAAATAAATTATATAATAAAATCGTTAATATAAATAAAATTTTATTTGATATAAATAATAAAGTCCGAATGATTATCTTCCGGACATTTTTCAAAGAATAAAGATTGAAATTTGAGCGCCTCTCCTTTATGCTCCCTGAGCCCGAATCCGATACCCGCTTTTAACAAACCAAAAACAGATCCATCATTATTTTGAATATTTTTAACTTGAAAAGCTCCCTGTTCGGTGGCTTTTGAAGTGAAAGTTAATTGTACGTGTCCGCGATTGGTGTCGGACCGACCGCCAGGTGTCGGACTCGTCTCAGAGAAATTTTACTTTTTCCGGGCAGAACTCCGGGCAGTTGTCGGGACTAAAATCATGACTTAAGCCTGATCACGGGATCTTCTATAACAAGGTTAAGTAGTTTTCAATGTAGCGAGATGATATACAACTGGGAATGAATCGTTACGTGATTATGATGTGGATTAAGAAATAAGATATCCAAGCCAGTAAAGAAAATAGCTGGCCCCTGAGGCCAGAGCCCCTGACTGCTTTTTGACTTTAAATCTCTTGTTTTTCGTTTTTCTTTTTTTTACGTCTCTGAAATGAGGAGTTTCTTTTCCGATGTTTAAATTAGAAAAACGGCTACTTGACGAAACCATGGAAGACTTTTCAGAGCATTTAAATATGTAAAAGATTTGATAGTTTGATGATAAACAAATTATGACCCCATAGATATGAGAATATTTTAAATTTCAGGAACTCGCCTGGCGCACGACTAATCAGATTATTTTAGCGTATAATTGGACCCCAAATATGCGATGTGCATAACACTATTTCATTTTTTTATGAGAACACTGTCATCCACCACTATATATATATATATATGTCTCACTAATTGAATTTTTTTTTAGGTAATAAACGATAAATGTTGTAAGAGAGTGTGTTATTGTATCTATAGAGCAGACGTGACTTGATCGTTCGGCGTACTAAATAAAATTATTCAGATTCGTATCGTATTTGTTATTTTATTCAATTAATTCATAGAAATTACTTGATTTATTTAATAAGAATTTATTTACTAAATTCTGATTTTATTATTTAAATCCCTCAATAAATAAATATTGGAAAAACATTCCAAAAATTATTATCATTGTTAGTGAATAGTTTGACTAATCAACGATATGGATGATCATCTTTCTTAATTATTTTGTATAATCTCTTATGAATTTGATGGTGATGGACATTTGAATGATGTGACTAACTCAACAATAATTTGACAAACATTTAGTGATATTTCGTTTTGAATTAATCAATGCTCCAACAAACTTCCTATGACAATTTAATGCACTTTCCGGTTGTACTCTTTACAAAAAAAAAGAAGAAGATGAAGAAATAGTAAAAAAATAATAATATTTGAGTTGATGCAAATGAATATTATGAGAAAAGCAACAATTAGAAATTGAGGACAGTGTTATTAACTTATAATAATAGTTGCAAATATTATTTGGATGGTACAATTGATGATTTGTGCTAATTCATTCAAAAATTGCTAATATACTATTATTATTAAAAAATGATGGTTAACAGAATAGAGCTAACCAATACTATTTTAGACACAAAAGAAAGGTACTTGAATTTTATTTGAATGAAATAACACTATTGATAATTCCATATTATTTCATGCATCCAATATTTATTTTAATGTAAACATATTAACATTTTTTGAACTTACATTGTTTTAAACTGTACAATTCAACCGATGAAATTGAAGAAAATCATTTGCCTCCTTTTTTTTTCCTCTTTTGTTTGCAAGGGAATAATTAGAACACAAATTTATCATGATCTCTTAAAAAAATAACATTATTCTAACTTTTGTCTATTCAAATAATTAGTTAGATCTAAAACTTCATTGGTAGATCATCGTGAAGTATTTTATCATGAAGTGGACAGATTTTTAGTCTTGATAGTTCATCTTCGAATTAAAAATTATCCGCCTCTTAAATATCTATTCATGTTTTTTTTATACTTTCAATTTTAATTCTTTTAGTTATTTAACTTCTTTTTGCTCTTTTTTCCTCTCATCTTTCCTCCCTTTTTTAAAAGTGACAAGTGAGATATAACTTTTGAGCAACAAGCACATATGACAACAACAATATACTATTTTTAGATACATTTTTAATCAATGCATATTTGTAAAGATCATTTCATACAGAGATCTGTATTCTTCCAATTTTAACAAGAACAATATCAACTGAAAATTAAATGTGCTATTACGCCAATCAATTTAATTCAAAGGGAAATTCAATTGTACTTATTTAAGATTTTCAGTACTTATTTAAGATTTTTCAGTTTTGTAAAGTTAGAACTTTCAATTAGAATTCTAAGATAATTTCAATCTCTTTTAATAATTGTGCTCTACAATTGTGCATAATTTTTTGCTTAATAAAAATATACTCCAGGGATTTGAATAAAAAAATATGGTTGCAATCTAGAACAGTATTAATTATTCTAGCTGCAAATTAAAGAAATGGGATTAGTACATTGAGATACGTTAACATTAATTAGTTTGTCAAAGTGGTAAATTTCATGGATTCCATCAAATTAATGAAGTCTAAACTTCTGGGATTACATAAATTATTAAGGTAAATTAGCGAGGAAGATAAACTTCAGTTTAAATAAATGGGGATTCAGAAGGCATTGAGATTCGTTTTGATATTTGACAATTAATGTTGCCAAGGTCCTTGAAATCAGAGATATATATAATTCGTTGTGATTAAAAATATGAAATAATTTTATGGGACAAATGCTAAGTTGGAGTTCATATTTTTTTATAATAGACAGCTATTTCAGAGAATAAAATTATATACAATTATTATATTGAATATTGTAGCGGACAACATTGAGATTCACAAGAGAGATTTTATTGGAGAGATTTTTGTTCAATACAGATGAAGTATTATGTGAATTTTGCTAACTTCTGAAATCAATATTGTTACTAATAGGCCACATGCATGAGCGATAATAAAAAAAAAATACATAGAAATATTTCATACTTGAATTGCTAACTAGGACCACAAGACATTCATGACTTGATGATGCAAATGTTGATAATATATTGTATATATATAGTAATTGTATGGTTTTGTGGCTGTTATTATTTTCTGTATAAACGTGAGTAGTTTACATGATATTGTTGCATATGCAATGAGCTAGCGATTAATGTAATTTAATGGCGTTAATTAATTCTGCCTCAGGTTAATTATCAGTAGATAATATTTATTTCCATCCACATGGGCTTAAATCGTGCGCGCTATGATAGAATTTGAAAATTTTAGACATTAAATTTAGAAGTCTAGAGACTAAAATTGAGGGGAAAAAGAAAGGGTTAATTTCTTATATACCCCTCAATTTTTCCATCATTTTTTATGAGAAAAATCAGATATATACTTTAAAAAATCAGATATATATATACTTTAAAATATTATCTAATTAAATATTTATTCATCTAAATTTAAAATTTAGATATTTACTCATGAAAAAAATTAAAATTTTGGATATTCACCCATAACATATTATATTCTCGCAAAATTAAAATTAAAAGCTATTTAAAATTATAATATAATAAGAATGCTCTTCAATCATTTATGAGAGTTGAATATATATTTTTTACAATATTAGAAATTTTTAATTCTAATTTAAGATCATTGGCATTAATTCCATTTTTGTCCTTGACTCCATTGAGCATACTTATAAGATTGTCTAATTTAATTCTTTATTATCAGCTGACAAAAATTTTCTTATGCAGGATTGGAAAAATATGCGGGAAGGATATATTGTCATATGAATCCTTCTATATTTAGCAAAAAAATAAATTGTTTATAAAATTAATAAAAAAAATTGTAAATAATTTTAGGGATATGATTGTATTAACTATACCAACAAATGAATGTAGGGATGGTTCATGTGTTGTTATAGTATATGAGAAGGTTACATAATATAAGTATATATAGATGATTTTTCCATCCCACCAAAAAAAAAAAAAAAAATCTAAGGATGGTTGGACAGTCATGACTAATTCTGTTATGGATAATTTTATCTTTACCTAAAAAAATATAAATATGGATGGCTAATTCATCTCTAGAATGTTTTAATAGGATGAGTTTATATGATCTCAATACGGATTTATAGAGACAATTGTGCTGTTCAAAAGATGGATTATATGAACAGTTCACTCTATCTCAAATATATATATATATATATATATATATATATATATATATATATATATATATATATATATATATATGTATATATATGGAAGGTTATTCTTCCATCTCTATAATATTTTGAAACGATAATTCTTGCAACGGTTTTCAGACGGATATAATACCACCTTTACAATTATGTTCAGACAGACATAACCATCCCTACATATTTAAATAGCGTTTCTATAAGTATAATTTGTACTAGTGATATAAAGTTAAATTGTTAAATTGTCTAATATCATAAAATTAGTAATTGCTGGATGCAATGGAGATGCTCTAAGACTAGGCCTTAATCTTTTGGGCTCAGTTTCGAATTTCTTAAACTTTTTAGTAATGGGCTATAATATATAAGTTTAATTCGAGTTTCTGATTGTTAATACACGTATCCAAGTAACACAGAAGTAATTTAACACTAATTACTAATATCCCTATCCAAACTAACTGTGCTCGTAACATAAAAAAAACAAGAAATAAGAAGGCAAGAGAAAATTAGAAAAAGATGCTCAACAAATCAGATAAAACAATGAAGTTACCCATCTTTCTTTTACAAAAAAACAGTATCTGAGAATACTACTCCTAGCTAGCTACATGCCAAACATACTAATCAAATAGCTTAATACCACTCTTGACATCCTCGCAATGCCGGACATGCCTTACGATTTCTCCAAAATCGACATTTCTGTTGGTCTTGCAATCATATGAAGGAGGAGCATGAAAGCACGGTTCCATCGACATGGCTCGACGACATGGCGGGTTGGGTGCCTTTTGGTTCTTGGGGCTTAGCAAAATCCATGGTTTCAAACCTGCAATACCTTGTGATATGTACCCAAAAGTCGACCAACCAGAAGTCACCAACACATCACAATAACTCAACAGAAACATCTCAGCTAGTGCCTTCTGGTTGTGTGTTTGTTTCTCCGTGTGTTGCGTCTCTTCATGGCTAGGTTGTGAGAAACTAATTATCTCACCGGTGCTTGTTGTGCGCTCGTAGTATATGGACTTCATTTTCTCATAATATTCAGAGTTCAGTGAAGTGACCAAAACAGCCTTCCTTCTTCCCCCATTCTTGTCCACTTGTGTTACGCTTTGATTGATGCTTGGAAGAAGGTTTTCTTGCCAAGAGCAAACAAGGATCTGATTTGATAAATCTTCTATCGAAATAGGCATATACGAGAAAGTTCTAATTTGAATACCCATTTTTTCATCAGCGTTTGCCATATATGATATATAATATCTCATAATCATTCCCCAAACTGAATTGGTTGGATGGAACAGATAACGTGACAGGTGGTGAAAAACCGTCTCCTTTTCGGGAAACATCCATCTTAGCTCATCTTCGAATTGCGAAAGGAAAAACAAACCAGGGACAAAATACATATCCGATTTAATCAAAAGCCAATTCACCTTCGCAAGGACATTTTGGTCATTGTCACAGAAAAATAGCCTATCCAGGTGTTGATAGTCATGCTCCAAATGTAGGTAAACATACCCAGGAAGGGACTCAGCCGTAATCTTTACATCAGTTCTTATCCTTTTATTCTTTAGATAGTTACCATATGTTTGTTCAGAACCTAAATTTAATTTCTCCAAATCCTTTATGGGAAAATCGGAAGGAAGAGCCCAAGTCGAACCGGGAAATGGCTCGCAAAAAAGGTCAACCAAATCATCAGTAATGTGCAATAACAGAACCCGGTTTGTTAGAAGCGCATAAAGAAATGCTGATGCAATAGTCACCATTCGGTTGCCTAAACCGTTGAACGGTGACCACACCAAGTAGTTGCACTCCGTGAGACCCATACTGTGGCCAGACTTCAACTGGGATATTGACTTCTGGTACAATGGTGAATTTGGGCCGCATCGCTTGTGTAGCGCTTCATAATTTCTTAGCCGTGATACGAGGTATGAAGATGGTTTGTGGGGCGAAGGTTTGCGGTATGCTGAAGATTGGTATCGGCTCTGACAAGATTGTTCGTCAAAATTAGGAGAAAGTAGGCCGTCTAGTAGTTTGTCTATGGGTTGTTGAGCATGAATTATATCTGTTTTTTCTTCTGGGCCTGTTAATCCTGGTTAATTTTTTCGCATGCCAATTATGTAGAAATTAGATTATTCTTCTATCATTTATAATTTGATTATACTAAACGGATAAAATTAAATATCAGAATCGATTCTAATACTACATCCATTCTGTAAGTGCATTGATTAGTACTGCATGATGATATGTATAATTTGGGATAAGTATTTGTTCAGTACCAGTATATACCAATTAGCATTGTGACTATTTGTAATGGATTTGGATACCCAATTTGATCTTTGACCAGTTCTGTCAGAAAATAAGAATCTAGAAAATTAAAACAAAGAAGAGTACATCACAAATGAACTTGGTACCTAAATGTGTCATCACTATATAGTACCGTGATTGAAACTTACTAATGTTTTCAAACAAACATGAAACATGTACATACCTTGATGAACTGAGACACTTATCCCCTGAAGCCAAATTATAGATGAGTTCAAGTGGCCAATCCAGAGGTACAAAACAAGCAGAACAATCACCAAGCAAACGATGACCACAAACCGTTTCCTTCTAGGACTTAAAAGCAGAGCAGTGTTGTGAGCTGCCTTTTCTTGGCTTTTGATACTTTTTAGAGTAGCCATTCTCTGATCTCTACATCAAGAAAGAACACAGTGTTTCTTACTTTCGTTGGTTGATGGAATTAAAAAGTTATGAACTTTGCTTAAGATCCAAAATTGGTCTTTCTATTGCTTGTTCCAGAAATAAGGTGTATCTTCAATCTGAAATAAAAGAGTAGAGATTAGATTAATTTTTATATACAATAGCTTATTAAGTGAATGCTGTATAGAGCTAGTTTTGGTCTACTCTAAGCTCCAAATATTGACCTAAAAAAGTCAATAGTTTTGTCAACATATTCAATAGATTTAAGTGGCTACTTTTAGAAGGAAGATAAGTTATGCAGTTTTCTTTGCAGATATGAAATATCAAAATTGGCAAAACTCATAGTGTATTTTCTCAAAATGCAAAGAGAATTATGTGGATGTTAGATTTTGTAGTCAGATTGAAAGAACAATGGCGAAGTAGGGTTTTTTGTTTTTTTCATTAGTTTTGGAAATTTCCATACATGGATCCCTTTTGTGAACAAAGAATTGAAATATGTTTGGTCCAATAAAATTCAGTATTTGTAACTAGTTTTTTTTTTTAACCACTGTTTTTAATCGTATGGCAAGCTTTTCTGGTCGTAGAGATTAAAAATCATACAATTTTAGTTTGACGTAATAATACCTTCATCAATTAATTGATTTTTTTAAACAGAATGAAATTTAATGTTTTCTTTTTCAACAAGGGATTGACTTGAGAAGATCTCCCTTTTAATTCTGCAGTGGAGAAATTCCAATGGCCTAACTTAGGCATGGGGTAGGGTAAAGCACATGATGGCAAATGGTGGAATTCCAACTGCCTAATTTAGGCCAAATTCCACTAATTGAAAGTTCTAATAATTTAAATTCAAGTATGCATGTGTTAAACTTTAAACTACACACAGAAAATTTCACTTTTTGCCTTTCAGTTAAATGTGATAATCAGCAAGAAAATTCAATAGAAGAAGAATAGAATAATATGTTGGTCTCAATTTGAAAGAGATATATATGGAGAAGGCACAATATTGTGCATAGTTTGACCGTGAATATTAAGTCTAAATTCATTTGATCTGAGATTCTAAGATTGGACTTATCAATACAAATAAAAGATTAAAAGAACTAATCATAATTACTTGCTTTCCTTTTAAGGTTCAGTAATCTTAATCTGATACTTAAAACTTAATGTGTACAATCAAACTGTCCAAATCGAGTATACCTACTTCAAGATCCTCTGATACAAACACATCAACCAAAATCACAGACAAAATTTAAGTCATATTAAAAAAAATGAACTTCCTTCAATTTTACATTTTGCATTATATCTGAAAGAAATCCTAGATCATTAGTTAATCGCTCGCCTAATCAAACAACTTAATCCCCTCATTAACATCTTCACATTGCTTCACATACTGTTGCAATTTTTCCTTATCCACGGTCTTTCCTCTGCAGCTGTTTTTTGGTGGAGAATGTAGACATGGTTCCATCGAAACCGCTCTAACACATGGTGGATCGGGTACATTTTGGCCTCGAACTGATAGTAGAAATATCGGCTTTATTCCCGCAAGGCCATGACTGACATACCCAAAAGTTGACCAGCCACTTGTCATAAGCACATCACAAAGACTTAGCAAATAAATCTCAGCAAGTGCTTTCTGATTGTGTGACTGGTTCTCTGTGCTTTGTTTTCCTTCATGGCTCGGTTGGTAAACGCTTACAAACTCTCCGGTTTTTACCGAGTGCTCATAGTACATGGATTTGAACTTCTCGTAATAATCTGCATGCAATGATGCTACCAAAATTGCTTTCAATTTTGGTTCGTTGGTTTTGAAAGCTTTTGTTCTTTCCAAATCAATTTCAGGAAGTATGCTTTCTACCTTTGAGCAATTCAGGATCTGTTCAAATATCACATCGGACCAAACTTTCGACCAAGGAAAGATGCGTATTTGTATACCGATTTTTTCATCTGCATTGGCAAGGTAAGTAATGTAGTATCTAGTGACCATTCCCCAAACAGGGTTACTGGGATGAATCAAATAGTGTGCTAATAAGTAGAATACACTCTCTTTTTCCGGAAATAGCCAACCGAGTTCTTCTTCGAACAAAGGCGTCGAGTAAAGAGACGGCACAAAGTATAGATCAGATTGTAATAACAACCAATTGACCTTTCCAAGGACAATTTGATCGTCATTGCAAAAGAACAACCTGTCTAAATGGTGATAATCATGTTCTAGATGGGCATACACATAAGGAGGCAATGACTCGACCGTGATTTTTGGATCATTTCTTATAACATGTTTATCTAGCATGTTCCCATATGTCTCATTTGAAAAAACATTAAGTTGTGTTAGGTCTTTTATCGGAAAATCAGAAGGAAGAATCCATGAGGTATCAGGAAATGGCTCACAAAAGAGATCGACCAACTCATCCGTTGGTTGAATCAGTAAAACTCTGTCGGTGATGATAGCATAGAGAAATGTACTAACAAGGGATAGTATTCTGTTACCTAATCCATTATAAGGGATCCAAACCACATAATTGCAATCCATGAGTTCCATACTGTGGCCCGAGTTCAACTGCTGAATCGACTTCCGGTAAAGAGGAGTATTCGGGCCGCACTTCTTGTGGTGAGCCTCGTAATTTCTTAGCTTGTGCAAAAGGTATGAAGATGGCATGTAAGGGAATGTTTTGCGGTATAGTGCTGACTCGAATCGGCTCTGACATGATTCTTTGTCGAAGTTTGGGGAGATCAAGCCATGGAGATGGTTATTGTTTTTCACAGCAGAAGTCTGGTTTGAATCATGTTTCAACCCTGAAAATCAAAACCTAGTAAGTTAGGAATTATGTAAAGGAACAAATAAACAGGATGATAAAACAAACATAAAAGAACAAAAAAAGATCTTTAAATAATTAGTTCATTATGCTTAAGCTAATCTACTAATTAAAAAATTAAAATATGTTAATGTTAATCTATTAATCCAATAAAAGAGATCCATCCAGGAGTGTCAGGTCCAACTCAAATGTCAATCTCTCATCGCTAGGTTTTGTTCTGTGCTGAGCCAAAATTGTTCTGTTTAGCTTGAAAAAAAAATTGTGAATAAAACCTGGGAGAAACAAGACCGTTGTGATACGATTTTGGCAAATCATATATAATTTATACAGCATGATTTCTTTACTTGTATACTTTGTTAAACTGAAATACTCTATCATACTAAATTGAATAAAACAAATTATTGCTTAATAAACAACTACAATTTCAACAGATACAACAAAGCAAAAAAAAGGACCCAACTAATCTCCAACAAAAAAAAATGAACAAAAAATAAGCCTGATATTATTATCAGCACAAACTGACCAAATTGTATTTGAATCTGTATCCTAAGATTCATACTTCCAATTTATAAAACTTTTAGAAAGAAATAAGCAATACCTCATTTAAGCTAGTTTGGCGAAACATTCAGTTATATAACGAACTAACCAAATCAAACAAAAATGCGAAGTGACATAAAAAGTGAAGATGTCTAACCAATCCACTTATCAGTTGCTTTGAACAGGAACAGAGACGAGCCGCTTCTGCTTCCAAACAAAATAATCAGAAAAGTAGAAACTATAATCACCGCAATAACCGACTTCTCCGGTCTAACTGACGCTTGCCACCATGCCTTACTTCTCTCCTCCTCCACCTTCTCATTCATTCTCATACAAGATCTAATGAAGAAATTCTTGGAGGAAATTGCTATTCTCTCTCTCTCTCTCTCTCTCTCTCTCTCTCTCTCTCTCTCTCTCTGAATGCTGATGGTGCCAATAATGCAAAATATATATGTGTTAGAAGTCAACTGAAATGGATATATAGCATTGCTTTTGATTCTAGTGCTACAATAGTGCATTGAACAAAATATATGTATATACTCTCTATTTGTTTAAGAAAATTATATCAATCATACAAAAGAAGTACTTGCATTATTTCTTTATTAAGGTAGTACATTTTATTTGTGGTGAGATCGTGGTATACTATCATTACCCACAAAACTTCTAGAACAAGGTATTTTCAAAAAAGAAAAAGAATTAAAAATAAACAAACGAAGTTGACTGTGACATTAAAATTAGTGGTACCTAGCAAATTAATACATATATCATATACATGTAGGTTTGGCCAATGATAACAATGGCAAAGCTTAGTCGTATAAGGATATCATCTCTTCAATTTTTTCCTTTTTGAAGGTAGCTAGGTTCTAATTAAACTAGTGAAGCACTTCTTCTTCTTTTTTCCCCTTGAAGCTCTCCTTCTTGCATAATCACATGCATCATTAATTTTAGTTACTAGAGAAAAAGATAACGAATGGAAATGAGAAAACATCAACTTACAAAAAAAACCAATTTAAATTCCAGTTCGAGTAGACAAAATCCAAACCGTTGATCCTTTCTTTTTTTTTTGACGGAGCAAGTGAAACCGTTGATCCTTTTTTAAGTGCATTTCATACAAGATCAAGATGTGAAATAATCAACGTACGAAATTAACTACAGTCACTCGGTTGATTTTTTTCAACGTGTTGATCTTGTATTAATTAAATAAATTCTGAACGTGATATATATTTTGTTTTTCATATGTATGTATCGCTCATGATATTGAACAAGTTCAACAATTTATTATTTTCCATTTAGAATTGTAAAATTAAATTATTAATGCAACTAAATGTACTGTTATAAATTATAATATGCAATGAAAACAGGGTAGTTGATTTCTCCATTAAGAAAAATAGAAAACAGACAATTACCCACAATCAGAACGCTTGCTAGTAGACAAAAATTAAATGTTAATTATTCACATATATTGTTTCCTATATGTGAATAAAAGATCAGTGCTTAACTAGGACACCAAAACCTCACTGACTTTTCTTTTTTTTCTTTTAGAGAAATTATTATTATTCTTCACCTTCGGTATTTTATTTCTGCATTCTATGATCCAATATTAATAATGAATGTTACGAGCCGTAACAATGTGGTATGATATATGTCACGATCCGTAATAGTTTATTATAGCCCATAATAAATTGTTATGATCTGTAATATTGTGATTTGTTATGTTTATTCCGTATATAAACTCATTTGAATGTTAGTATAAATAATTTTATTTAATATATAAATACATTTAAATGTTAGTATAAATATATTTAAATAATAGTACAAATACATTGAAGTGCTAATATAAACACATTTGAATGTTAGTATATGAATGTTAGTATAAATATTTTTATCTTATATATATGCATAGAATAAGGAGCGTGAGTCTTAAAAATTTTAAACGCTCATTCATCGATCTACAGAATTTACATCCAGAATCTTAAAAATTTACACTCAGAATGTTGTTGGATGTAGAAGTGAGGTGCAAAATTTGTGTGCAATTATCACACCTCTTTTTTTTATTACTTTATAAACTGTTAGGCCTAAGCTAGGGAGGCGTTACATTTATAAGACTCGGGAAACACAAATTCTGTGGGTTCAAGCGGTTTAAATTGAGAATTTTATAGTTTCTTAAAAAAAAAGCAAATAGAAAAACTCAAGTGGTTAAAGTTTCTCAACATCATCCAAAGGAGAGCCAAACAAGTGGTAAGGTAAGCAAGCATAATTTATACTGAGAGTTGTAGATTATTTTTAATCTTGTCTTAGTCCATTATTAACAATACATGCAAAAAGTTATGACATTATACAGGTTGAATTCACAAAAAAGTTGAATTTGCAAGGTTTTTAGATAATCAAACCCAAGGTTGAATTTGCAAAAATCATTATGCCAGTACAGGTTATAATCCAAACTTCAAAGATCATTTTTTTAAAAAAAATTAAATATATTTGTTTTTAAATGATACACCTGTCCACAAACTAGTCAAAAAATTTTCCCGGAATATTTAATAAGTATGCCCATATAGCTTAATCAACCAATTCTAGTTGAATAAACACAAAAATAAAAAAATAGAAAAATTAAAGCAGACAAACAAAGCTGAAACAACCAATTACAATCCAATGTACCTAACTATCATACAATTTGATACCGAAGCCAACATCCTCACAGTGCCTTACGTACGGTACCAGCTTTGCTGCGTCGGTATCCTTTCCTCTACACTCGAGTAAAGGAGGCGAATGCAAACATGGTTCGACTGTCGTGGACCTGATACAAGGCACCTCTGCCACTTCTGTATCCCAATTGGGTCTCAGCAATATCCACGGTTTTATTCCCGCAAAACTATGTGCCACATATCCAAATGTTGACCACGCACTTATGGCCATTTTGTCACAAAAACTCAACAGATATATCTCAGCTAAAGCCTTTTGGTTGTGATTTTGTGCCTCAGTTTGTTGTTCTTCTTCGTGGCTAGGTTGGTAAACTGACACGACCTCACCGTTCAAAGTGGGATTATCGTAATAGATGGCTCGGATTCTTTCATAATAACCCGCATACAAAGATGTAATCAGAATAGCTTTGTGTTTAGTATTTGTAGATGAATTTCTCAAGGGCACAGTGTTAGTAATTTCGGGTAGAAATTTCACTTGGTTGGTGCATCTCATTATTTGATCATACATTACCTCAAACTTGATCGGTTTCTCACGAAAGATTCTAACTTGAAGCCCTATCTTTTCGTCAGTGTGAGCAAGATAAGCATCATAATATCTTTCAATCCTTCCCCAAACTTCGTTTGTTGGGTGGTAAAGATATCGCCCCAAATGATGAAAAACAGATTCCTTTTCTGGAAACATCCTCTTGAGCTCCTCTTGGTACGACGGCATCAAAAAGAGTGCCGGTGCAAAATAGCTGTCTGACTTGAGTAGCATCCAATTGAACTTTCGGAGCATCTTTTGATCCTCTTCACAGAAGATATTATTTTGCATCTTTAGTGAAAACTGCTCTAGGTGAAGATAAACATGGAGTTAGGTCTTTTATCGGAAAATCAGAAGGAAGAATCCATGAGGTATCAGGAAATGGCTCACAAAAGAGATCGACCAACTCATCCGTTGGTTGAATCAGTAAAACTCTGTCGGTGATGATAGCATAGAGAAATGTACTCACAAGGGATAGTATTCTGTTACCTAATCCATTATAAGGGATCCAAACCACATAATTGCAATCCATGAGTTCCATACTATGGCCCGAGTTCAACTGCTGAATCGACTTCCGGTAAAGAGGAGTATTCGGGCCGCACTTCTTGTGGTGAGCCTCGTAATTTCTTAGCTTGTGCAAAAGGTATGAAGATGGCATGTAAGGGAATGTTTTGCGGTATAGTGCTGACTCGAATCGGCTCTGACATGATTCTTTGTCGAAGTTTGGGGAGATCAAGCCATGGAGATGGTTATTGTTTTTCACAGCAGAAGTCTGGTTTGAATCATGTTTCAACCCTGAAAATCAAAACCTAGTAAGTTAGGAATTATGTAAAGGAACAAATAAACAGGATGATAAAACAAACATAAAAGAACAAAAAAAGATCTTTAAATAATTAGTTCATTATGCTTAAGCTAATCTACTAATTAAAAAATTAAAATATGTTAATGTTAATCTATTAATCCAATAAAAGAGATCCATCCAGGAGTGTCAGGTCCAACTCAAATGTCAATCTCTCATCGCTAGGTTTTGTTCTGTGCTGAGCCAAAATTGTTCTGTTTAGCTTGAAAAAAAAAATTGTGAATAAAACCTGGGAGAAACAAGACCGTTGTGATACGATTTTGGCAAATCATATATAATTTATACAGCATGATTTATTTACTTGTATACTTTGTTAAACTGAAATACTCTATTATACTAAATTGAATAAAACAAATTATTGCTTAGTAAACAACTCCAATTTCAACAGATACAACAAAGCAAAAAAAAAAAGACCCAACTAATCTCCAACAAAAAAAAAATGAACAAAAAATAAGCCTGATATTATTATCAGCACTATAAAGCACAAACTGACCTTTTACTGTCGTAACTTGTTCATTGCGAAGCCATATCAACGTCGAGCCGAAGCGGCCGCCGCTGCAGAGAAACACGAGAAATGGCAAGGTCATCAAGCAAACAAACAGTACAGATCCAGGAACTCCCCAGTTCTTGTGATCATCTTCTTTATCTTTCTTGAACGAATGTGCCGGTGAAGCTGAAGCATCCTCTATTTCGAACTGTCGACATGGCTTGATTTTCCCATTCCTCGCCATTTCATTGATCTCACGCGTGATTTTTTTTTATTTGACAATTGGATTCTCTCTGGCGTTGAGAAGTTGCTACATACATGATATAGGTGATTTATGTAATGTTATTGTATCTATATATATATATGCGAGGTACTTTATGTATGTTATAAGATAAAGTGCTATGGATCCTAATTAATTAGTTCAAAAGGTAGTGTCATTATTTATATAAGAGAAAGTAATGTTAATATTGTAATTAATCTTTCTAAGGTTCCGTATGGTATGAGAAAAGCACCAGCGATGTTTTAATTAATTATCATTCATTATATATATACTTTTTTCTAACATATATCATTATCATATGCACATTGTTTATGACCTTGGTTAAATAGAACCTCACATGGCCCCATTACTTGAGGCGCAATTTTGAGTATAGTCATCTAACTTATGTGAAAATGTCAATTTGATTCAATGATCTATATATATTGGATCTGACAAAAGAGGCGCCCACAATCTGATAAAATTTTAGAACCAATATATATATATAAACCGTTTGATCTAAAATTGACCCATTGGTGGCAGTGCTTAACATATTTTTAGGGGCAGCATCAGGGGGCAGGGAGGCCAGACCTGAGGCCTGCCATTATTTTTGAAACTATGTAATAACTTTTAGTAAAATTTAGCACTTGGGTCCCCCAATTGTCCAAGATTTTTTCAAAAGTTGGATGGCATTCAACAGGCTTTTTTTTCACTTTTTAAGCAGATTTCAGGCCCAATTTTCTTAAGTACATCTATAGCCCGGGTTTAATAAGTTAAATAAGAAAGCTTTAATTTCTAGAATCATCTTCTTCTTAAAATTTTCAATTGACTTCCGTTGAATTTTCAAGAAAAGAAAAACTTGGCTATATATATACCTTTAGTAGAATTGTCAATTGTCCTTGAACAATATCATGTGTGCTGACAACTTGCTAAATTTCATTCAATAATGACTCTTAATTTTGTAAAAAGCAAATACATTGAGTTTGTTTACAGTTTTAAGTATTGGATCTAGTTGTTTTGACAGGTCATTGTTTCTAGAGACCAAGAGTATTTCAAGAGACCAATTAGCAAAAATTAATTTGTAGTTTTGGTATTTAATTTATTAAGATAATAAATGTCTGAGGTGATGCCACAATATTTTAATTTGTAGTGTTGGTACTTAATGCTACAATCAACAAAAAATAGCCTCTTTTTTCTCACAAATTATTGAGATAACCTACAAATTGTTCAGATTAACTTTTCATATTGAACAAATTATATATTTTGATAAGACCAACTTATCAAATTAACTAAAAATTTTTAGACCAGAAGTAGCATCTTCACAATGCTTGATATATGGCACCTCTCTCTGTGTGGTATCCGAGTTACTTTTCCCCTTGCATTCTAATATTGGAGGTGAATGCAAACACGGCTCGACTGACAAGGACTTCACGCAAGCAGGACCATCCTGTGACTGCATCCAACTTGGGGTTCGAATTATCCACGGCTTTGAACCCGCTAAACCATGCGAAATGTACCCGAACGTCGATATTGCACTTGTAAGTATCTTGTCGCAATAACTGAGCAAGAATATCTCGGCTAGTGCTTTTTGGTTGTGTAACTGCGCATGTGTTTTTTGATGCAGTTCATGGCTAGGTTGGTATACAGCTACCATCTCTCCTGTTACAGTCGAGTTCTCGTAATATGTTGATTTGATCTTCTCAAAGTATTCTTGGAATAAAGAAACAACTAAAATTGCGGTACGTTTGGTTTGAATTGAAGCAGTGTTTGTGATGTTCAAGGGACCAATTTCAGGCAATAGCTTCTCCTTCTCTGAGCATTCCATGATACGCTGGTACATTTTCTCAAATGAAACAGGAGCTTGTGGGAATATTCTTATTTGAATCCCAATTTTTTCATCCGTATTAATAAGATAGGTTTTGTAAAACCTTTCTATTATTTCCCACACTGGATTTGCGGGTTGAAGGAGATACCGAGCCAAATGGTGAAAAACCGACTCCTTAACCGGAAACAACCGTGAGAGTTCATTTTCATACATGGGCATTAAAAAGAGAGCAGCTGCAAAATAGCTATCAGATCTGAGTATCATCCAGTTGAATTTTTGAAGAATTCTTTGATCATCCTCACAAAAGATACGGTTTTGTAAGCGCATGTTGACATTTTCGGCATGAAGGTACACTAAAGGAGGTAACGACTCTGGAGAAATATCCACATCATCACCGATTGTTTTGTTCTCAACCATGTTTGTGTAACTTTCAGGTGAATCTTTGTAAAACCTCCAGAAGCTTCTTACAGGAAAATCAGACGGTAAAACCCATGTGCTATTTTGAGGAAACGGTTCGCAAAACAGGTTTTGCATCTCCTCGGTAACTTCCAATAGTAGAACTCTGTTGGTGAGTAGAGAATACAGAAATGTAGAAACAATTGATAAAATTCTATTCCCTAAACCATTACTTTTAGTCCAAACAACATACTTGCACTCTGAATTTTCGGCATTTTTGCCGGATATTAACTGCTCAATAGATTGTTTATAGAGCTCTGAGTTAGGTCCACATTTCTTATGATATTTTTCATATTCTCTTAGTTTTTGAGTGAGATGAGGAGATACAGGAAAGGGCGAGCGTTTACGATACATTGAAGATTTGTAGCGGCCTATGCAGTTTTGCTCATTGAAATTAGGAGAAAGCAACCCGGCGAGAAATCTATCATATGTTTTCTCACCAGGATCCAAATGACTGTGTTCTGAATCTGTAACAAAATCAAACTTCAGTTTTATTAGTAATGTAAATATGGACCGACATGCTGCTAAATGTATACAGTTGCATATTCTGCTCACAAAAACAAATATATCATAAATATAAGTAATATGTAAATCCTGAAATTTATCCTGACAATAAAAATATACTACAAAAAGTATGAAAAGTAAGATTTCAGGTGTTTATATTTTCACCATGGATAGCGTTACTTATACAAGATGCCCTTACACTAAATTAAAATTACAAAATTTACCTGCAAAATTTTTGGTGCTTTTCGAAAGAATAGAAGAGAAGTTTTTCTGTATGCTGAAGAGAAAAACCATCAGAAAGAAGAAGACTATGATCATGCCAAGCACTGCCATCTCCGGTCTCTTAGTTCGATGCCACCAGTACTCCTTCCTCTGCATTGGTACCGCTTCAGCAGCCATCTCCTAGCAACCTATTAGATCACTTTATTCTCTCTTGCTTTGTTGCTCTCTCAGTACTTCCTCGTTATCTCATACTTAACATTGAAACAATATAAGAGGTGTCAATGCATATGGAGACCAGGTCAAGTCAACTACAAACATGTTTGCGCCAAATGATTTCCTTTTTTTTTTTTTAAGAAGCGGCATTGGTATCATTCAAAGAATTTGTGTAGTCTCTTTCTCTGTTCCAGGAAGAGGTAGTTGTCTGGATTAATGAAATGTACAAACTGTTTAGTGGTTAAGTGTAGCCTCTTCCTAATCCGGTCGTGCGTTCCATTTCTTTACTTTCAAAACATGTATCTATATATATATTTTTTATATGAACACATGTATAAATTAACAAAGGAAAGTACTTCCCTGCATGACAACTGCAAAAAAAAAAAATCATTTTTGGTCAAGGAGAAGGACAATATTAGTGGATTAAAAGTCAGAATTGTTCCCAGTGTTACACAGTATTCAACTATTCGTTCATAATTATTTTGTGGAAGTCGTTGGAGATGATAAATTTATAAAAAATATAAACGACCTACAAGAGTTCTTCAATCATTCCTTTGGTTAGTGGATTTGTCCTCTCCAGCTCAAATGTGTGTGTGTGTGTGTACACACACACACACTTGACCTGGGATTGACCTATGGCTTGACGTCCTCAGACCGGAGAGTACGAGTCCGGTCCGGTTTTAACCAAACCCGGTCTATTTAGTGTCTACTTCTGTATTAATTTACTAAATCAATCAGTGTTTCATCAGTATTTTTAAGTTTCAAAAAACACATCATATGCAGTAATCACAAACTAACTAATTGCTATTGTTTGTCACTTTCATATGTGGAAAAGCCTCACTGTCACAAAGTGTTTGATGAAATGCCACAGAGATTTATCTACAGTACTAACATACATTACTACCTCTTCTTCTCTTCTTAACCAACTCGACTCACAGCCTCAAAGAGATGCCTGATGTACAGATGAAGTCACAAGGGCCCACACAGTGCTGACGTGGACGGTCCAATCCAATCAAAATTGGTGTGGCCGAGTTGGATTTTCAAGAGGGATGTAACACACTTCTTTTTCTGTGTGGATTCTATGTTGTTTAGACTACACAATTTAGAGGTAAGAAACTAGTAATTTGGCTAGAATTACAAGTGTGGGATTATTTAGTTTGCAAAAAAAAAAAGATCCTAATTAATGACAGTGACCTACTTCGTGTTAAATCCGAGCATGTCCTAAATTTATAATACAAATTAAGCTCGTAAAGACTTAAAATGTTTCAAATGTTTTAGGTAACTTCATCACAACATATATTTTCTCAACTATTTTTTTTCTTCAATCTCTTTGATCCTGTGCTGAACGGATTGAAATATCTACAAATTTAGAATTTACACACAATAAATAAAAGGATCTACATGGTTGGAGGGTAAAATAATGATGGAAAAGAACGTTTCTATGGAAATAGATCCTTAAATTTCAAATTAAATACCTACACAAAAAAATGAGGAGTGATAATTGTACCCCTTATTTATACTCAGATGAATTTATACTTCTTTCAGAAAATATTTATATTTAATGATAAAAATATTTATACCTTGTATTATTATAATTAAAAATTATGCAAGTTGTATATATATTTGTACAACAAAATTTTTAACTTAAATTTTTCTATAATCATTAGAAAAAAAACGACAAATATTTTCTATATTAACTATAAATACTTAAAACTTTATATATAAATAAATTATCTATTTAGTATAAATATTTTTGATGTGCAGATAAGAAATATAAAATATGAGATGTAAGAATAAAAATCTCAAAAAAATAACATAAAGAAAAAAGAAAGAATAAAAATACCTAGACTACACGTCATTCACTTGTAAGCACTTAGAGTAACTTGCCAATTAATTAATGTTGAAACTTGATTTTTGACCAATCAAGGGAACATTGGTTTACTTATGAGACACGTCATTCTCTTGTAACAACCTTAAAATATGAGAGCTTTATTTTTGTAACAAAGTTGTTTTCTTTACTATAACCAGTTGTCAAAGTAATTAAAGACATTCCAACAGTAACATTGTTCAAAGCAAAAGTCCGATTAAATTTTTTTTCTTTATGCACACCTTTCTGGCAAAAGTGGTAATCAGAAAGAAAATTCAATATATAAAAAGCAGAAATCTTTCCTTAAAATGAGACTAGTTAAGTGCCTATGCATTGCGATATCAAAAACATATCATGGTAAGATAAAAGAGGGAAGAAGTGCATCTGAAATTTTATTGAAAATTTTAGTTATTATTGAACGAAGATAGATTTTCCTTACATCAAGTGCTGATTTTCAGTTACATAACATTGTACTGCACACGACGATATATAATTATATTATAGAGGAGTTGTTTTGAGATTTATTTTATACGAATCTTGATGCGATCAGTTGAATAAGATGAAATGAAATGAACTCCAATTACACCTAATTGTTTTGTAATTGGATATGGACTCCAATTACACTTGCATGAAATGAACTCTTTTTTATTTATTACATCATGTATTGTTGATGCCTTGGAAGGATTTTTTTTTCCCCCTTGAGTAAAACCGTTGAAAGAAGATACCAACGGCGAGGTAGGTGAGTATAACTAGCCTCTCCTTGATCAGGTCAAATATGCATTATTCCATTTCTTTAATTACATAATTAAGAAGCATATATAGTTAATTAAAAGAGAGAAGTGCTTCCCATGCGTACAACTTTTAGAAATTATCATATTGTCTCAGTGTTGTAAACTTGTACGTACGGTTGTCACCTAATTAATTTTGTTTATTTAAGGTCGGACAAAAAATTGAATTAGAAATCGAGTCTTGGTCAAACTTTGCATAAATGTAAGTTCGGCTCCTCTCTATTTACTTTTCAAAGCCAATTCAGAAAATTTGAAAAAAAAAATACCAATTCAGGATGTTGTAGAAATGAGAAATTAGACATGTAGCTAGTGAATAAAAAACGTGATGTATTATGGCATTCTGTATAAAAGTACGTACAACGTATCTTGGTTACATGATGTACCGTGACATGATATGACATATATATAATACATCTTTTTTTTAAATTTTATCTTTTCATTGAAAAAATATTAAAAATTATTGTGAAGTTTTAGAAAATATTAAAAAAATTTATGGTAAAAAATATATTACATATTTATATTAAAAATCAAAAAATATTTGATGTACGTATGACGGCACGTGATCATGTGTCATGTCATGCGCCGTATCATGGTTATATAATTTCACATGATGTGTTGTAACGTGTCAATTTTAGTTTAAAAGAGACACATTACGCGAAAGGATATGTCATGTGACATGTAAGACACGTCACATAACAGACACGTGTGCCGTAATATTTCGTGACATGACTAATCACGGCGCGCCATTTTTTAAACTCTATATGTGCCCTCTGCTTTTTGGATAAGTGGATGTTCTTAAACAAAATCTTCTAATTTTATTTCCCTAACTATTTTACTTCTCGTAGTAATAATTATATGTTTCCTTGTATTACAGAAAAGAAAAAGACACATCAAAACATTCGTCGTTCGGTACATGGATGTTTAAAACTTAAAAACCGTAGAATGTTTATACATGCATTAATGCATTAATAGATGTTTATATGGGGACATGACTAGCTATATGTAATCTAGTGTCATCTACATCAATTTGAAAGATCCATGCAATTAATTGTTGGTGTTAAGAAAGACTATCTTAAATGTTTATATTCGGATATTTTGAAATGAACAGTGTTGGTTTGAAATTATTTGTTCTTATAATTATTCGTTATTATAACTATTTGGTATTAAGAATGAATGACTTAATTAGGTGTTTATAGTGAAAACATCAAAACATTATAATGTTCAAAGTACTAATATTCATGTTTTTTATTCTTGTAATTAAAACTTTGAGTATTCAGTTTTTAGAAAGAATATTTTAGATTCTTATAGTTGCATTCTGTGTAGTCAGAGTGAATTTTTCATGCTCATTGATCGTGTAATTAAACCTTCAACTTCTTAGTGTAAAGAAATATTATGTTAGGTACTTATATAAATCGATCATAAATTATGAAACTAATGTGAAAAAAAGGGTACAAATTCAAATCACACAAGATCACGCTGGGATAAAAACCAAAGAAGTTTGATGAAATGTCATAGAGAGAAACTACGTTACTAACATACAATATATGCCACCTTCCTGTTCACTGGTCTCAGAATCTTCTCCCTCAACGTTGATGTGGCTGAGTCGAATTCAAGAGGGATGTAATTAACACTCTTCCAATCCAATCAACATTGGAAAGGTAATAATAATTAAACTCATGCTTCGTTGAACACAATTGTGAATGTGGGATTTTTTTAGTTTTAAAATAGGAAATCCGATATGGGAGGTTTTATGAGCGCCGTCTCTCCTATAAATGTTTGTTCCTAGTTTCACTAATGAAAAGATACTTTGTATGTAATTTTCTGACCTTAAGGCTGTACCTAATTACTGATGTTATGATGTACATAATAATTAAATCATTACAATATTACTCTTTTTGGAATCAGAGAATTCCAATGTACATACTAAATCAAAATATATGAAGTTTCTCAGTTTCAAAAGAAAAAAAGGTTCACTGCTGAAAAAATAATAGGCGCCGAGATCTACATATATATTATTACAGAGACAAGATGTGAATCATTAAAGCATGCGGAACAAGCACATTTATTTAAAAACCTAATTATTAAACATCTTAAGCCCATTGTCAAAATCCTCGCAAGTCCGAAGATAAGGAACCACCTCAGTAGGATTAATACTTGTATTTGGCTTACACTCGAGAAAAGGAGGCGAGTGCAAACATGGCTCAACTGATGTGGATCGCACACAAGCGGGGCCCGGTTTAGAGATCTGCCAAAACAGTGTCCTGAGTATGACCGGGTTCAATCCGGCCAAACCATGAGCTATATATCCAAATGTCGACATTGCTGTTATAGCTATCTTGTCACAATAGCTCAGGAGGTACATCTCAGCTAATGCTTTCTGATTGTGGAACTGCGCAAATGAGTTTTGTACTTCTTCATGTGTAGGTTGCAGCACGGAAACTAACTCTCCCGTTACGGTTGAATTCTCATAGTATGTGGATTTGATTTTCTCATAATACTCTGCAAACAAAGAAATGACCAGGATTGTTGTTCTTTTCTTAGTTGGACTTGATGTGGAGTTGGTGAAATTTGAAGCGCCAACTTCAGGTAGCAGTTTCTCTTTCTCTGAGCACTCCATTATGCGGCCGTATATTTTTTCAAAAGGAGGCGGATCAAAAGGTACGACTCTTACCTGAAGGCCAATTTTCTCATCTGTGTTTATTAGGTATGTCTGGTAAAATCTTTCAATCATATCCCATACCGGGTTAGCGGGTTGAAAGAGATACCGACTCAAGTGATGGAACATGGACTCCTTAACAGGAAACAAGAGCTTCATCTCATTTTCAAACTCAGGATACAAAAACAAAACCGGTGCGTAATAGCAATCGGATTTGGTAATCATCCAAGTGAACTTCTGTACAAACTTTTGATGATCTTCACAAAATATGTGGCCATCAACATGCCATACGTAGCTCCACGCATCAAAATACACATAAGGGGGCAAAGATTCGGCCGGGACATTAGGATCAAGGCCGTTGGTTTTATTCTCCAACAAGTTTAGGGAGCTTTCCGGGGATCCCTTCTGAAATCTCCATACTAAATCTTTCATGGGAAAATCAGAAGGCAATTCCCATGAGCTTTCGGGAAATGGCTCACAAAATACATTTCTTGTCTCCTCTGTCATTTCTATTATCATAACTCTTTTTGTAAGAAGAGAGTATAGAAATGTAGAGACGATAGCAAGCATTCGGTTCCCTAAACCATTACCTAATGCAAAAACAATATACTTGCACTCTGTATTCGCAGCATTTCGGCCGGAGTTCAGTTGTTCCATTGCTTCTTTGTAGAATTCAGAATGCGGGCCACATTTTTTATGGTACTTTTCATATTCTCTTAGTTTTTGAACAAGGTAAGGAGATACTTGAAAGGGAGAGGGTTTTCGATATGACGAAGACTTGTATCGGCCTCTGCAAGCGCTCTCGTTGAAATCGGGGGAAAGCAATCCTCCAAGAAGTTTATCTTTTTCTCCTGCCAAAAATGTGTAGCATACTCATTTCTTAAAATTATGAAATAAAACTAAAGAAGATGTGCCAATTGAAAAGCTTTTTTACCATGAAAGATCTAGTGTCAATTATTTTTGGTGCACCATATACAATTCTCATTTTGTCATCTCTTTCCAATTCTAATTTTGTTCCCTACACTCCCCAAAATCCACCCCCCCCCCCCCCCCCCTCAACGCACCATATATACAACGAGGTTCTTGAGCCAAACTCACTTAGTCCAAATAACAACTGATACCAATTTTAATTTTCTTTCTTCCAAGCATTCATTGCATCTATCTCTCAAAAAAAATTGTATTTGAATCTGTATCCTAAGAAAGCTGTTCTTTCAAACTTCCAATTTATAAAAATTTTAGAAAGAAATAAGCAATACCTCATTTAAGCTAGTTTGGCGAAACATTCAGTTATATAACGAACTAACCAAATCAAACAAAAATGCGAAGTGACATAAAAAGTGAAGATGTCTAACCAATCCACTTATCAGTTGCTTTGAACAGGAACAGAGACGAGCCGCTTCTGCTTCCAAACAAAATAATCAGAAAAGTAGAAACTATAATCACCGCAATAACCGACTTCTCCGGTCTAACTGATACTTGCCACCATGCCTTACTTCTCTCCTCCTCCACCTTCTCATCCATTTCTCATACAAGATCTAATGAAGAAATTCTTTGAGGAAATTGCTACTCTCTCTCTCTCTCTCTCTGAATGCTGATGGTGCCAATAATGCAAAATATATATGTGTTAGAAGTCAACTGAAATGGATATATAGCATTGCTTTTGATTCTAGTGCTACAATAGTGCATTGAACAAAATATATGTATATACTCTCTATTTGTTTAAGAAAATTATATCAATCATACAAAAGAAGTACTTGCATTATTTCTTTATTAAGGTAGTACATTTTATTTGTGGTGAGATCGTGGTATACTATCATTACCCACAAAAGTTCTAGAACAAGGTATTTTCAAAAAAGAAAAAGAATTAAAAATAAACAAACGAAGTTGACTGTGACATTAAAATTAGTGGTACCTAGCAAATTAATACATATATCATATACATGTAGGTTTGGCCAATGATAACAATGGCAAAGCTTAGTCGTATAAGGATATCATCTCTTCAATTTTTTCCTTTTTGAAGGTAGCTAGGTTCTAATTAAACTAGTGAAGCACTTCTTCTTCTTTTTTCCCCTTGAAGCTCTCCTTCTTGCATAATCACATGCATCATTAATTTTAGTTACTAGAGAAAAAGATAACGAATGGAAATGAGAAAACATCAACTTACAAAAAAAACCAATTTAAATTCCAGTTCGAGTAGACAAAATCCAAACCGTTGATCCTTTCTTTTTTTTTTGACGGAGCAAGTGAAACCGTTGATCCTTTTTTTTTTTTGACGGAGCAAGTGAAACCGTTGATCCTTTTTTTTTTGACGGAGCAAGTGAAACCGTTGATCCTTTTTTAAGTGCATTTCATACAAGATCAAGATGTGAAATAATCAACGTACGAAATTAACTACAGTCACTCGGTTGATTTTTTTCAACGTGTTGATCTTGTATTAATTAAATAAATTCTGAACGTGATATATATTTTGTTTTTCATATGTATGTATCGCTCATGATATTGAACAAGTTCAACAATTTATTATTTTCCATTTAGAATTGTAAAATTAAATTATTAATGCAACTAAATGTACTGTTATAAATTATAATATGCAATGAAAACAGGGTAGTTGATTTCTCCATTAAGAAAAATAGAAAACAGACAATTACCCACAATCAGAACGCTTGCTAGTAGACAAAAATTAAATGTTAATTATTCACATATATTGTTTCCTATATGTGAATAAAAGATCAGTGCTTAACTAGGACACCAAAACCTCACTGACTTTTCTTTTTTTTTTCTTTTAGAGAAATTATTATTATTCTTCACCTTCGGTATTTTATTTCTGCATTCTATGATCCAATATTAATAATGAATGTTACGAGCCGTAACAATGTGGTATGATATATGTCACGATCCGTAATAGTTTATTATAGCCCATAATAAATTGTTATGATCTGTAATATTGTGATTTGTTATGTTTATTCCGTATATAAACTCATTTGAATGTTAGTATAAATAATTTTATCTAATATATAAATACATTTAAATGTTAGTATAAATATATTTAAATAATAGTACAAATACATTGAAGTGCTAATATAAACACATTTGAATGTTAGTATATGAATGTTAGTATAAATATTTTTATCTTATATATATGCATAGAATAAGGAGCGTGAGTCTTAAAAATTTTAAACGTTCATTCATCGATCTACAGAATTTACATCCAGAATCTTAAAAATCTACACTCAAAATCTTGTTGGATGTAGAAGTGAGGTGCAAAATTTGTGTACAATTATCACACCTCTTTTTTTTATTACTTTATAAACTGTTAGGCCTAAGCTAGGGAGGCGTTACATTTATAAGACTCGGGAAACACAAATTCTGTGGGTTCAAGCGGTTTAAATTGAGAATTTTATAGTTTCTTAAAAAAAAAAGCAAATAGAAAAACTCAAGTGGTTAAAGTTTCTCAGCATCATCCAAAGGAGAGCCAAACAAGTGGTAAGGTAAGCAAGCATAATTTATACTGAGAGTTGTAGATTATTTTTAATCTTGTCTTAGTCCATTATTAACAATACATGCAAAAAGTTATGACATTATACAGGTTGAATTCACAAAAAAGTTGAATTTGCAAGGTTTTTAGATAATCAAACCCAAGGTTGAATTTGCAAAAATCATTATGCCAGTACAGGTTATAATCCAAACTTCAAAGATCATTTTTTTAAAAAATAATTAAATATATTTGTTTTTAAATGATACATCTGTCCACAAACTAGTACAAAAAATTTTCCCGGAATATTTCATAAGTATGCCCATATAACTTAATCAACCAATTCTAATTGAATAAACACAAAAATAAAAAAAATAGAAAAATTAAAACAGACAAACAAAGCTGAACCAACCAATTACAATCCAATGAACCTAACTATCATACAATTTGATACCAAAGTCAACATCCTCACAGTGCCTTACGTACGGTACCAGATTTGCTGCGTCGGTATCCTTTCCTCTACACTCGAGTAAAGGAGGCGAATGCAAACATGGTTCGACTGTCGTGGACCTGATACAAGGCACCTCTGCCACTTCTGTATCCCAATTGGGTCTCAGCAATATCCACGGTTTTATTCCCGCAAAACTATGTGCCACATATCCAAATGTTGACCACGCACTTATGGCCATTTTGTCACAAAAACTCAACAGATATATCTCGGCTAAAGCCTTTTGGTTGTGATTTTGTGCCTCAGTTTGTTGTTCTTCTTCGTGGCTAGGTTGGTAAACTGACACGACCTCACCGTTCAAAGTGGGATTATCGTAATAGATGGCTCGGATTCTTTCATAATAACCCGCATACAAAGATGTAATCAGAATAGCTTTGTGTTTAGTATTTGTAGATGAATTTCTCAAGGGCACAGTGTTAGTAATTTCGGGTAGAAATTTCACTTGGTTGGTGCATCTCATTATTTGATCATACATTACCTCAAACTTGATCGGTTTCTCACGAAAGATTCTAACTTGAAGCCCTATCTTTTCGTCAGTGTGAGCAAGATAAGCATCATAATATCTTTCAATCCTTCCCCAAACTTCGTTTGTTGGGTGGTAAAGATATCGCCCCAAATGATGAAAAACAGATTCCTTTTCTGGAAACATCCTCTTGAGCTCCTCTTGGTACGACGGCATCAAAAAGAGTGCCGGTGCAAAATAGCTGTCTGACTTGAGTAGCATCCAATTGAACTTTCGGAGCATCTTTTGATCCTCTTCACAGAAGATATTATTTTGCATCTTTAGTGAAAACTGCTCTAGGTGAAGATAAACATAGGGTGGTAAGGACGAAGCGTTAGCATTATACACAATAGCCCCTCTCTTTAGCATATTTACATAGCTGTCAGGTGTTTCAATGTGAAGGTTAAAGGGTTGGTTATATGGGAAATCAGGAGGTAAAACCCATGAGCTACCAGGAAATGGTTCACAAAAAAGGTTCTGAGATTCTTTACCCATATAGGTTAACAAAACCCGGTTTGTCAAAAGACCATAAAGGAATGTGGAGGCTAGGGTTAGCATTCGGTTCCCCAACCCATTACACGGAAACCATATAACATATTTGCATTGCGAGTTCTCATAATTGTGGCCAGATTTGAGTTGCTTCATGGCTTTCTTGTACAGTCTCGAACCAGGGCCACATTTCTTGTGGTATGCTTCGTACTTGCGCAGTTTTTTAGTGAGGTATGGTGAAAGGGTGAAGGGAGACTTTTGCCGGTATTGATAGGATTTGTACCGGCTTTGACATAATTGCTCATTGAAATTTGGGGCTAGTAACCCACCCAGCAATTTATCTGAACTTATGGCAGGTGTTGTACTTCGGGTAATCTCCTTGACCTCCTTGACCTCCTTAACCTCCTTACCTGAAACTTTTAAGTAACCCAAATTTTAGCTAAACGTTCATGTTTATAGAGAGGGCCAAGTTTCATGCAAATGCAAAATTCAATATGAATCATGAACTCTTTGTTGCATGACATAAACATTTTAATAGTGAATATGGTGCAGTATCAAGAACTTTATAAAAGAATTAATTAAATTATTTGCGCATATAGTTTCATGTTGAAATTGAACAGAAACATACTTGCATGATCTTCCGCTCACTTTTAAGTTATGGATTTTCTCTAATAATTATTAAAAAAACGAGAGGCCCCAGGTTTTACAAAGTACCAACCAAGAATTGGCCCAGTTAGTTTAACAGTAAAAAATTATGTGATATCAAAATTCAAAAGTTTGTGAATGGATCTTGATTAAACTTGATCATAAACTTAATTTTATTTACTGGATCGGAGAAAGAAAAAGAATGCTGCTTGCATCTCTTCCCCAGTCCATAAATTGGGCCGGGGCCCAACTCTGCCCGGAGTTCCAAGTACGTCGGTACGTGTCGTGTGGTGCAAAAACGAATTGGATAGAATAGTTAGACATAATATGAATTTAGATACAAATAGAGTCACATAGGACTATAAATTAAAGGTGGGGATTGGTTAACTTAATAATTTTAAAAAAAATGTTTTTCAAATAAATTTTAAAAAATCTTAAAAATACAAAATGTTTGTAGATATATTATTGCACTTATAGATTGATTGTATTTAAAATTGCATACAATTTTAAGTGTCATTTGCTATTTCATCACAAATTATTAAAATTGAAATTTATAACGGTTTAAATTTAATGATCATTGATGGAATATCAAATCATATTTAAATTGTATAAATTTTGAAATACCATCAATCTATAAACAAAAACATGTTTATAATTATTTTCTACTTTTAAAATTTCTTTTGAATTTATTAGAAAAACTATTGTCAAAATTATTAAGTTAACCATCGACCCATTGTCAATTGATTCCACTCTAAATTAAATGGATCGAGTTATATAAACATAACGAATATATTAAAAAAAACTGGTCAAAAATTATGCAATGTATGGACCTTAGTCTTTATTGTGAGGTACTTTTCTCACTTAATATAACATTCTTGTATATCCAATCATATTGATAAATAAAGTATTCTTATTATTACTACTACTACTATTCTTAAAAATATAATATCTTATTAATGGGAATAGAAAGGAGTCCTGAGTTGAAATCTATTGTCTGATTTTTGGGCTCTAATTTTCTACTGTACAGTTACACAATGTACAGATAAATGAATTATAAATTTTCTTTTTAATTTCCTTTACACAATTTTAATATACTAAAACAAACACAACACACACCATACAGTACAGAAAAAAAAAATACTAATCTCTAGTTCCCTGATAATTTGCCTTGAGCCTTGGGTCAAAGTTTCCTAGATCATGTTAGGTAGTACTTGACACTTGGTAGGTTACCTATAAAACACCAGTCTACATATAACAAGTCAAGTGAAATAAAGGTTAAATCAGACTCGTTAATTTGATACACCGTGTCTATTCAAGTTGAGAATGACCTCAAACGAACCTCTTTCAACGTCATTAAATAAGTACTTGGGGAAACCAATTTCCAAAACAAAACAAAAAAAGAAAGTACTTGGGGAATGGGAATCAAACCAGTGGGACCCACTCACACAGCTTACCACGAACAAAAAGAACTCAATTTCAACTTTAGCATCTCGCCATTTCTGGATCATTCTTCTCAAATAAAAGAGAAAATCATTTAATACCAGCTTTATACTTTTTTTCAACGAATTCTTTTTAAGTCGTTGTCCGACCAAAAGTTGCAGCTTGCATTCACAAAATTGTGGAATGCTTTGTCAATTTTTTTTGTTTTTTTCTTGACTAATTAGAGCACTCTTACTACTTCCCCCCAGGACCTAAAAAACTAAACTAATTTTCTAGCTCAATTAATGCTTCACAAAATGGAGCAAAAAGAAATCATATCAACAAAGTTCAAATTGGGCACATGCATGAACGATTCAATTAAACCACAGAAAAGAATTACTAATTAATCCTACTTTGAGACACTTCCTAAACAATGAAACCAAAGAGAAACAAAAGATGGATTAATTCATACATCAAAAGGGGAGGAATACATATATACATATAGTTGTATCTACCTTTCGGTATGACGGTGTCGGATTGGCTGCCGGTCTGTGGAGCGACGACAGTGCTACCTCCCCAGCGGCCGCCGACGAGGAGAATGATAACCGGGAAGGAGATAAAAATCCCAATCAGCACCAGCTCTGATCTCCTCAGGTTGCGGCGCCAGTGGTTCTTCTTCTTCTCTTCCTCCGCCGCATCCTCCTCCTCTCGTGACCTCCTTGGACTCTTCCCCATTTTCACATCCATTGTTGAAACCCCCTCCTATTTCATTCCCTCTTTCGTCTCTCTCTCTCTCTCTTCTGTTTTTCCTTGTTTTTTGACTTTCTAGTTCGGGATTAGAAGAGAGAAGAGAGAGGTGGCTGAGGTCAAAACACAAAATGGAGGAAGAAGCGAAGTGGCGCGAAGGTGGAATAATGGGAAGAGAAAATATCGGATGAGGTGTAAATGTAAGTAATTAAGTTTGATAAAATAGAATAAAATGGTATTAATTAATTAAAGTTATTTCTATTCACCTACTTTTCCTAAATATTATAACATTAGAAAAGTTTTTAAGAGTATTAGTCTATTTGAGTCTATCTTTCTTGGTGTCAGAACCGGGCCCCACTCTCTTTCTTTTTTATTTGTTTTATTTATTTGTTTTTTATTTTTTTCAAAATATTACTGTTTAGTTTTTTACTGTCTGTTCATATACCCATCTCTTATTTATTAACGTAAATTATATATTTATTAATTAAAAATATATTATTATTAACTAATAAACTTTAATTATTTTATATATAATGTATATAATTATATACATTTTATATATAAAATAATTATAATTAATTAATTAATAATAATATATTTTTAATTAATAAATATATAATTAATGTTAATAAATAAGAGATGAATAAATAAATAAACAGTAACTCAGTGAATTCATCTCATCCCTCCTATTTGTTTGCCAAATTACTTGTTCTTTATCCATGATTTGGAATGAATCAATGAAGACTTCACCAAGAGAGAGAGAGAGTTCCAGGCGTTGTACTCTTACCCTCTCCAATTAATCTCACGGATATGATTGGATCATTATCAAAACATATAATAATACTGAATGAATTATTGATGTCTAATTTAATATTGATCGATTTACATTGTAGCACATGTTGTCTGGTTCTGCAATGGTGGGGAGTAGTTGGTGACCAAATCACTCTTTCTATAATTCATTAATTATATTGCGTCATTGCATTGCATAGTGACACATGTTTGGGAGTTGAACTTGAATCCAAGTGTTGGAAGGTTTCAAATTATTTTTTTTTAGTGGGCACCTACATGTTGATTTTGACAAGTTAGAGGTCCCCAAGTGACCATGTCAATGATTATGACTTGTTGCGGAGATGGCTTTGTGCAAGCAAGTGGGAATTTTTGTGATGCATCTTATTATTAGGTGACTTGGGAACTTAGATTAAAATAATATCTATATACTTTAAAACTTGATAATTGGTGATCTACGTCAAGTTTAGATCTTCTATTACGTAATATTATATAGTATAATATATAAACTAATAAATTATAAAAATATTTTTTTAAATTTATTTCACACAAATTTTAATATAATTTGATGAATAATATATTATACTATATAATATAGCGTTACAGAAAATATAAATTCGTTCCACACCGGCCTAGAACTAAAACTGAGTTATCTACCTAGTACCTTCCTTGGTAACAACTAGCAAGAAGAATAACAACATTTCTTGCAATCTACCAAGAACAGTTCTTTCTTATTTATTCATGTTAGAGTTTTAGCACTCTGGATTTGCCCATATTATTTATCAATCATTTCCCACAATTTGTGAAGATAAAGGATCTCTATATTATTATATATAATGATGGTAATTACTAAAGGTACCCATTCTACCAAGTTTCATCCAAAAAGGGGGGGAAAAGAAAGAAAAGAGAAGGGATTATGATTTATGAACTGCTAGTGCATCATTTTTGCTGGGTGTTTGGAGGTTATTCATGGGATTCAGATAAGATATCCTCAAAAATCCTAATTATTGATCTCAGCAACTTCCCAAAACCAAAGTCTAAATCGTTTTGTCATCACTGATTGTTGTGATATAAACGACAAGATTTATCTTCCTTTTCACAAAATCTCACCTCAAAAACGAACAACCAACAGAGCAAAAGGAAAGAAAAGAGAAGGATGCAAACCTTGAGGCTTGATGGGTTTGGGTTCTTCGACTATTATTTGCGATGAAGAGAATGCAATCCCACCTCTCAAGAAATCAAACACAATCAACAAAGACAGCACGGATATGAAACCCACAACGAATGCTACCCGATTTCCTTCCATCATCTCCTGATTTTGATCTCACAACAGAGTTCTCTGCTTTCTCTTCTCAGAAACTTGGAAGGGGTCTCTCTACATTATTGGACTGGGTCGTCGCAAATAAGGACATAAACAATTGCTTTATTAATTAAAACAAGTGCCATGTGACCCCTTTAGTCAAACCCATGATATACTCCATACCTTATTGCTTTTTAATGCACCGGACCAGATACAAGGAGATGATCTATAGAGGGTTAAAATGGGCATATCTTTTTTGATGGAAGAGATATGGGTGCCAATTTTGAGTACTGATGGTGAAAAATCAACATCACTTGAGAGTTGAGACAAGAACAAGTCAAGACTGTATGGCAGAGAGAGAGAGAGAGAGAGAGAGAGATGAAAAGCTTTAATCATGTTTTACTTTTATATTTCTGTTGAGCAACACACTTCATTAACACAAAAAAAAGCTTCAAGAACAAGGGCTCATGTTTCACCATTTTAACTGACAAGTGACAACTCAAAACTATTCAAAAATGTAAAATTACAACGCTCAAATTTGAACAAAATCCTGGTGACGCTTCTTTGAACTTGGGAAGTAAGTTTCTTCTTTGCACAACAATAGTCATGGTGAGAGGAGACCGACCAGTCATACACTGGACCTTTCAAAAATCAATACAGAATGCATCATAAGCGGATAAGGGTTGCTTCTTAGCATTTCTCATCTCAAGCTGAAACCTCATTAAGGTGCTGTGTGCAATTTTTGCCAGGTGGGATAAATATCAAGTCATCCCATCCAGAATCCTTGTCATTCATCTGTACAGACATGAAATATAATACTGATTAGAAACAAAATTGCACAATATTTTAACAAAAAAAAATGTTTGGGAGGGGGGAGGGACTAAATTTATCGGTTTCAAAACTATACTGATATTTACTCGCAAAAGGAAGACCCGATATCAGCAACCAATAGTTTTAGGGGCTTTTTAGCACAAAAACCCCCTCCCCCTACCATTAATTATAATCTCACTGTATAAAGGAAAAAATAGTATCACAGATTGCCCAAAACAAAAGTCTTCTTTATTTAAGCTAATGGGACCTGACCTTTTCATCATGACTGTAGACAAATTTGGAACTTACTGGAACAGGGGAATGCTTAGTTTGGTTGCATGTTAATTTGGATTTGCAAGTGGCAGCTAATCAAAATAAGTGTCAATTTTGTTCCCAGAGGAATATGAGAAAACATCAACAATATACCCTTTTGAACTAATCAATCTAAAGGTCGTGTAATTTCTACGTATAGCAAGAAATTTGTGTCATTTGCAATATGAGATTGCTGGGCCTTATCTGCCAACATAACAGAACAAAGAATGTAATTTGTTAATGAATAAAAAGTCAGAGAACAGAGATGAAAAAAATAGAGATGATGCATCCCGATTCATACACAACCCTTTTTTGTTTAAAAATTCAAACAGGAAAAAAATAAGCTCAACATGCATACCTCCATTTTCTTCAGTACATCTTCCAAACTCCCTACCTGGAGGAGAACAAAAGTTGAGCAAGAAGCACAATTACAAATAAATGAAATGATAAAATCTCATTCCTAAAGCAAGAAAAGGAGAAAAAAAATTTATTTAATGCATGTACCACAATCTGTTGGGATGAGCTTGACTCTCTCAATTGCCTTGATGCTTTTGTGAGTTCTTTCTCTATATCTTCCCTCTGAAAATATATGGGGCAGTATCTCCTATTTTTCTTCTTTATAACCAGTAGATCTGACTGGAAATTGAAATTGAAAAAAAAAACTAAATAGGGTGTGTATACCAGCAAAGTACAATTACAATGTTAACCAAGATTAAAATAAAAACAATTCAGTGTTATAACCCCACAATGCCTTTCAAACAGTCAGAGAAAACAATATTAGATCCTGGAATAACAAAAGTTGAGCAATACCAATGCTCGATACTTTGCTTCATCAATGCAATAATTAAGCATTGCTGCAACATGCATTCTTATTCCAAAAATCAATATATAGATGGGAAGGAAAATAAAACATCTTTGTCTATCATGTTTCATATTTCCAAAGAGAAGTAAGCCAATAAGAAGCACAAGTATACCTGAAAAACTGGAACACCATCAAATCCTTTTGATAGATCAGATGATTTTAACTGCAATAAAGAATATGATGCAACTAAACATTTGAGTAAATTATCAACATTGCATAAATAAGAATTGTACCTTACCATAGGAATTATTATGCTGCTAAACATTACATAGAAATAAGATTATTAGTAAGTATACTTATCATGTGAGCTAGTCAAGTATTTTTACCATAAGTAACACAAATGAGACAAAAGTACCAGAAAAATATCAAATCATTCATTGTATCTTATTGATGTATTTTGCTGCATAAATAAATAATAGGCATTGCGACAGTAATTTCAGTACGTATTTTCATCAAGCAAACTGCCAAGCATTTATTATTAAAAAAAAGAAGACGTAATTAACAATAAAAAGGATAAATTCATGAGATAACCTTAAGAGCGTGCTTAATCTGAAGAGGATCAGGCAAGAATCTAAAAGCAATGCCTTCAACCTTTAACATGTACACCTGCATGCCTAAAGTTAGCATACCACAGGAAGAATCAAAAGACTAAAATTAATAAAACAAACACATTATGCTAAAATTGAATGCTTTAGAAGCAGACATCTCATAAACATGTATAGCTCAATGAAGAATTCCTATATGAAAGAAAAATCAGCACGGCAAACAAACAACTACATAGATGACCTAAACCCAACCATGATTTACCGGTACTGACAAATACTATATGGTATCATCATGTGGTACTGTAATACATAAAGACGATATCTTTAAATATAACCTTTCCATTGATAGTAACACCAAGATGACTATGGCAATATTAATATTGTCTTTCCTTATTATCAAAATTTCTGTCAGACAATTACACAGTATCAAAACCAATAGTTTCTACCTTAAATAATGATTATATCTAAATGGATTTAGGTCTAAAAAATGCACCTGATCAAGAGTAATTGGCACCACTCTCGCCCCTTTCCCCAAAACCGGCTGCCTGATCTTCACCTACAAGACAGACCAGCCAGACCAATCACCAATTTCACATCCATCAGTTCAACATTTGAAAAGCATGTATCAACTTTAAACTAGAGCAAATAATAAAAAACTGCAAAAGAAATATCACCTGTGAAAGAAGCGCCTCAGCATCCTCCTGACGAAAACAAAGCAACCCTAGGGATCTCATACCATTGCTTGGATCAGAAATGAGTACGAACTCGTTGTTCGAGTTACTGACAGTGTACACTGACGTACCAGAGAGTGTCTTCGCCACGTCAGCGGCACCGAGCGCGAGGTCGAAAGCGTGCTTTGGTTGCGGAATTGAAGCGGAGAGGGAAGGTGGAGGGGTAGAAAGGGAAGCGAAGGAGGCAGAGGCGGTGCGGAGGCCGTGGTCGAGGCGAGCGGAGAACTGGGAGAGGTGGTGGTGGACGAAGGAGGAAATGGCAGCGATGGGGTTGGGAGGAGATGAGGTGGCGGAGACGGAGATGGAGGCGGAGGCGGAGGCGGAGGAGGAGGAGGAGGAGGAGGCCATTGGCGCCGCGGAGAGCGGGAGAGAAGGCGAAGCGCCAGTCATATCTCTACTGGTACTCTCCCACTGTTGTCACTTTTTTCATTTGCTTTCGCTTGGGTGCTTCGTTGGGCCGCCAGTATCGGATCCCATGAGGCCCATGGCCCATGGGCTTTGGGCCTTGTTGAGGATAAGATGATCAAATTAGGATTGTTGATAGCTTATTTTTGTGAATATGTGACAACAAGATATCATAATGTTAATATCATTTGTTGAATCAAACAAACAATAGGATGACATTATTTATTCCCCTCGTCTAATTTTCTCTCTTTTCCTTCTTTAGTCTGCTGGGAGCTGTGTATAGATATGGTTGTTGATACCGTTATCGATACGAATTTTATTATACATGTTAAATGAGTTATTATATATGTTAATAATTTTATATGCAAATTTTGTACAGTATTATCATTATTTTAATTTAAATAAGTTATTATGCATATTAATGATATTTAAATTAAATAATTAATATATATAATAACTCATTTAATATGTATAATAAAGTTTATATCAATAACACTATCAATAATAGTATCTCCATATCATTTTCCATTTTTTCCGGACATTTTCTTTGATGTCACTTAAAGCATATTTGTTGTCTTACTTTTTCTTGTACTTTGAAGTTCTCCTATTTACATAACACGTTCAAATTTTATGTTGAAAGAGATGGAGAAGTATTAACTAATTAAAAGAATAAAAAATAAAAATATTAATTTTTTGTGTACCCATGAAAACTTTTAAAAAAAAACCTATATATCTATCAAAAACATCAAAATAACACATTCTCTAGTATTTCTTTTTTTCATTTTATCTTATTATAAATCTTTTATTAAAAAAAAGATGGACCGATTTATCCTTTTCACCTATTATAACATACATGAGGCAAATTTGTTGTAAAATTGTTGCTTAGATATAACATTATATTTGATCTTGTTGTTTGCTCATGTTAAATTTAACTTGCTGCCAATGGAGTACGGACACGCTTGAAACTAAGTTGTATCCGTGTCTGACGATATCGAACATTGATACGCGCACGACACGTTTTTGACACGAATTGGATACGATCAATTGTAAATCATCACGCGCTCAGAGGGTTGACACGGTTTGGATACATCCTGGACTCTCTAAAACGCGCTACAAAAAATCTCAAGTGTGCATTTGCACTGAACATGCATCCTTTTTGGGCTTTTGGTCTACACACCTTTCGAATTGTTCTCTGTATTTGATGTTTTTAATTATTAAACTAACTATATACAAACAAAGGCAAGAGGGAAATGAAAAGTTGAAAACAAACATCAATATCTGTGATTGGAACCCAAGCTCATATGAGTTTCAACAAAAGAACATATATCATCTGAGTTAAAGTTCTCTTTGTTAACTTCACAAAAATTATTATATATATATATATATATATATTTATAATTTCAAGTAAATTATATTTTATTTTAATTATTAGCCGTGTCGAGAACTGTATTGTGTCCATATTTATAAAAATATCGTATCATGTCGTGTTGGACACCCATGTCCATATTTGTGCTACATAGCTTGCTGCATTTCGCATGGATGAGCATGTTGTTTGCATTTAAAACATATATAATATATATATATATATATATATATATATATATATTTAATGTATTTTAATTCTATAATGGAAATTTTGATGTTATATAGAGATCAGAAATTAAATAGATAAAAATGATATATTAGTCAAATATATTCTCTATAAAAAAGTTCAATAGATAAAATGAGATAAAAGAAATATGTTATCTTGGAAAAATAAGTTATTTTAATATTTTTAGTAGTGATCAGGGCGTCTAGTGTGAAAAGGTTAGTGGTTGTTGACTATTTTGAATGAGTTGGAGGCGTTCCTTTCAATAAAATGGATTTTTCTTTTTTAAGGTGACAGTTTTAATTTACAGGAACAAATTTAGAGAAAGTTGAGGATTAAGTTTTTTAATTTTAAATTTTCACAAAAAAATTTTAATCAAATTTTAAACATGCATTTTCCACATAAATTTTTTTATCTACCCACTAAATCAATCGTTTGATTGATTCTCTAATTAAAAGAATTATTGACTTTAGTCATACTTCAAAAGCATTGCTATTTTCCTCCTAGAAGATATAAAATACAAAATCATATCATGCATATCCCTAATTTTTTTAACATAAACACCACTTCTTAATACAAATCCAACTTTAAAAGAACCATAACTTGATAAAGACATCGATGGATAGATTCAGCAATATAGTAAAACATTAGAAGTTACAATGAATTTTTGCATACAGCCATAGTATATATAGCTAACAATAATTGAAATATTTGAGTTTAATTATCTCATCATGCCACCAGGCATCGCCGGAGCTCCCATGACCGGAGCACTCATGACACCGCGTCTCTGCCTTTCCATGTTAGCCTCCCATCCTTCACACAATTCATCCAAATTTTCATCAAAAAATCACACAAACTAATTGTAAGAAAAAACCAATTCGAAAAAAGCAGAATTTCATATATACTCTTCCAAAACTTCAGTAATAATAATAATAATAAAGTCAGAATATGTCAAATTGAAAGGTTAACCATCTCAGTTTTCTTTTGGTTAACAAGTTTAGCCAAGTTTTGCATGTCATTAATTAGCATATATAATTTAATTCTTAGAAGAGTCAATGTTCTTTAATTAAACTGTTAAACTGTTCCAAGTACAACCAATTTTCTTGTAAAACCAGGATTTGGATTCAATTCTTGTTTGGTCAGCTAGTACCATCATTTATTCTAATTCCAAATTGACATGGATGCAATTAAAACCAGGAAGTTAATTAAGATAAAATAACTAACCGATTCCCATGTCGAATCCTCTGTTCTTAAGCTCACGGTATTCCTGACAAAGCGCGCATTGCTCACAGAAGAAATGAACTAAGCAGTCAGGGAGCGGTCCCTCGCTCAAATCATACTGGCTCCGCATCTTTGATCGGTAGAAACATGAATAGAGGCAACCGAGACCCACCGAACAAAAAAGCCCGTACACCGTCCCGCTTAACAGACAAGCTGAATTGTATAGTTGTTTAAGGCAGTTTCAGATCCAAACTTCAGTATATATTGCATGACATGGTTTTGCAAAATGTATTTTTTTTTCTGGTATTTTTGACTGGTCTCATAGTGACTGGCAAGCTATTAAAATTATACTCTTTCGTTTGAATAAATGTTTCAAGTATTTGAAATCTTTGAATGTTGTTTGAATTTAGGTAATGTTTTTTTAGCTGACAGTGTTGTTATTAACTATCAATTTTCTGAATTAGCTGACAACATGAAAAGGGAAATAAAGTAGAAGGATTGGATTTACTTACGGCATGAACCTTTGCCGATGATTTCGGCAATCTGTCCGAAAGTGATGCATGGGCATATGCATGTGATTATACCTTCAGAACAAAAAATAGAACAAAGAAAAATAAACTAATTATCATTTCATTCTATCAAAAAAAATATATTTGAAAAAAAAAAAGATGAGAGAAATTAAGTCAGAAAACTAGGATTTGGAGGGATTTGAAGGATTGAATAAGTGATTTGCTTACAGTTGCCAGGATCATCCATGCAATGGCAAAGGCCGGTCGACCACTGCGCCAGACGGGCTTGCGATGAGTGCTGGTACATAGCGTACGAGTTCTGCGGTGGAACTGGTACAGATACACCTTTATTCTGGTAATCCTGGTAAGCTTGAGGTGGTGGTGCAGGATACATAGATCAGGGTTTTTTTCTTTCTAAATGTTTAGGAAATTAAGAAAGGAGAGAGATAGCTTCACTTGCTCCTAAAAGTACCTCAATCACGTGACTTGTTCTCTGAATTTGTGCTAAGATAGCGTTAAATTTCGATTTCCAGTGGAAGTTTTGAGAAGTTTATTTTATTTTTTCAAACCAGAAGGTTGAATTTGAAAGTCACAAAATGATGTTTTGTATCAAGCAAGGTATGACTATGATTATTTTTGCAGAGGAAAAGCATATATTTATTCTATTGTAGAATCGATTGTATGTCCCAACTACCTCTACAGTTATTGACAAAAATAACCCTCAATAATTTGATCATGTGGGGCTTGTGTGTATTGAAAATTTGAGGAAGTGGAGGGGTAAAATCAGAGGCACTCTATCCATTAAAAGAAATTTGTATTTGTGATCTCATAAAGTTGATAATACGAAGAATAAGTAAAAATATCTATTTTCTATTCGAGGATCAAATTACAAATTGATAAAAAATTTCATTCTGATATGCAAGCTTCGGAAAAAAATAATTATATGAACATAATTATTGATGCTTGACTTCCTTTAAAATAAAAAATATATATATATATAGTAAGTTTCTAAGCTTGACGCGGCTAAGCATTCTGTCTAGTACTTCTCCTTAGTCACTAAGCAACAAAAGAGCAAGAATGCCAGTAAATACCAGTACTTCACACATAGAAATTTGAACAACACATCACGAATCATTGCACGTGAAAAAGATATTCATGTTCCCTGCCAAAATTCTCAAAAGAATTGCTCAATTTCTCGGTTAGCTCGTCAACTAAGTTAACAACTGGTCATATAGAAAGAATCCAATGATAATAATTATCATATTAGAAATATCAATTTTATTATTTATATTTAAATTTATAATTAAAATTATTAGATATTTTATATATTATTTGAATAATATGTATATAAAAAAATTATAAAATTTTAATTTTATTTCGATAGCTATTAAGAGAAGAGATTAAATTATTAAAATTTGAACCGTTGATTTTATTAGTTTTTGATATGTGTCAAAATAAAGTTGAAATAATATAAAACTCAAAAATCCATCAAATCGATTTCAAACGAAAAATTCAAATTGCACAATAAATTCTTCATATCAAAATCTCGTAGGATATCAAAATTTTCTATTTTACATTTTTTTAACTATTTATTTCGGATTTTTTAAAATCATTCTAATAATAACTAAAAAATAATAAATTTTTTGATATAAAAATAAATCATTTTAAAAAATATGAGCCTGTCATGGTTTCACCAAATACCAAAGAAAAAATAACAGGCTTGAAATCTGGATCCAGTTTTCATAGGCCCAGTTGTATCTTCTCACACGAGCTTCTTCTACACGGCTCGCAATAAAATAAATAAAAAGAGAAAAATGAAGAAAATTTTGCAAATTTTCGCCTCTTTTACCGCCAAAAGTGCGAGAATTCACAGCTTCCCGCGTCTTCTCTCCTCTCTTGACTGAGATTTTCAGGATCTCTCACCATGGCTTCGCGATTGGAGGAAGAAGAAGAAGAGGAGGAGGAAGAGATCGAGGTCCCCTCGGATTCTGCTAAATCAGACGGCGATGAGGATTACAATGGCTGTAGCGATGAAGAGGAAGGCGGAGAGGAGGATTCTCCATCGTCCGATCAGGAGAGGAAGTCTCAGAATGTCGCTGATTTGGTTGGGTAATGGAGAGTTTTTTTTTTTTTTGCCTTCGTTCCAATCAGGAGAGCAAATCCATGCTTTCTTTAATGGAGATCTCTATTGTTATTCCTATGATTAGTACTGTACCAGGTTCTAGAATGAGTAGAGCTAGTGTGTTCCTAAGCTCGCCAAGGAATTCCTTGAGCTAAACCTTTAAATGTTTTATAGGCTCTAGGTCATGAATGGTCGCTGCTAATATTGATCTGCTTTGCAAGTGATGCATGTAATTTGCAGAATTTCAAGCTAGTTTTGTACAATAATTTTTATTTTTTTGATAAAAGTGGAACATATCCACCTGTTTCATTGAAACTGAAGAAAATACAAAGTTTGTAGGTTTTATAAGGTACCAAACAGCTGGTACCAGTAAAACCAAAGATTGTATCTTTAACCTATACAGAGCTACTTAACACTACCTAAGCTCTAATCATCCTATTACATCTCAGCAAAAACAAGTATCAATAGCCAATTCTTTACACAGAACATCAAAGTTTGTAAAGTTTTTATCCTAATTCACCTATATCAGGAAAGAAAAAAATATCAAAAACACAATTTCAATCATGATGATCATCCTCTCTTCCAGACCCAAGGGGGGTTGAAGCCTGAAGTTTTGTAGAATAATTAATAGATTGAAAATGGAGGCTGAGAAGTTACTTTTGTGTCGAATTCTTCAATAATTTCCAATATGAAAAACTCGAAAATTTATAAATTTGGGACATAAGTGTGGCATCCTTGAAGCTTATTCCTGTATAAAGGTTAAGACCATCAGTCTTCTTGACGACTTTGGAACACCTCCAATCTGGTCGTGTTAGAACTTAGAAGTACTTGGTGCTGTTGTCTTTATTATTCTTGATATGTTTTATTGTACTTTTTGGTAATTTCGTAGTTGGTTTGCATTGTTTGTGCCATGACTCTAAATTGTGCTGTCATATTGGTCTCACATACAAATCTTTACTTTCACTTGCCAGAGGAAATCTCTTTCTAAAACGGCAGCCTCTGATTCCTAGAATCCTCTCAGTATCTGAAGCAGCTGAAATTGCTAGAAAGCCGTTCAAACCACCATGTGGAAAGGGTTACAGAGACCATAACGAAGAGCTTGCACGGCGTCTTTCGGCTCGAAAGAGGTTCGTCCCTTGGGGCTCAGGGCAGCCATTAACCCCTATATCCAATTTACTACCTCAGGCACCTGTTTCTTCTACTGGAGATGATATTTTAGAAAAGAGAGAGGAGCTTCCTCCAGGTGTTGAGCCTTTGATCTTGTGGCGTTCTGAGGAGAGTGATAAGGAGAATGACAACAATTGGACTATGATTGAGGTTGATCCATTGCTAGTTCGTTTTCTACGACCTCATCAAAGGTACTTCCACTAGTATATACTGACTTCTCTTAGAAATCAGCCCCACCATCAAATTAAAAAGCAACTGTGAAACAAAAAAAACAAGAGGAAGAAAGGGAAAATCTTGTATGAAACATCCACCCTATTGAGTTTCAAGAACCACATTGAATATTAAGATTTTTGTACCTGGTTACTGGAGTAATAAAACTTAAAAGAAACTGAAAGGAAAACTTATATCAGGTGTCTTCAAAACTAAGGGTCATTAGGTGAAAATAAAGGCACAGTATATGTTGGAAAAAAGAAATTTGAAATACAAGCGCCACATTTCTTGTTTTCTCTTATTTATTCCTTGTTGCAAAATTTGATTTATGCAGTGTTTTTCACTAGTAATTGTTTAAATCAGATGCTAGAGTTTCATTATAATTCCATTCACCTACTTACAATGTTTAATTCTAATTGCAGAGAGGGAGTTCAGTTCATGTTTGACTGTGTTTCTGGGTTGTCAAATGCTGAAGGTATTTCAGGGTGCATTCTTGCAGATGACATGGGGTAATAACATAACTCCATCTTATTTCTAAATTTCTTTCAAAATCATGCTGTGCGTAAAATCTAATGTTGTATGCTAGCGACGACTATTTTCTCTAAACCATGCAGCTTGGGAAAGACACTACAATCAATTACACTGTTATATACCCTTCTTCGGCAGGGGTTTGATGGAAAGCCAATTGTGAAGAGGGCGCTGATTGTTACTCCTACAAGCCTGGTTAGCAATTGGGAGTCTGAAATAAACAAGTGGCTTGGTGGAAGAGTTCAGCTGCTCTCTCTTTGTGAAAGTACTCGTGCAGATGTTCTTTCTGGAATTGATAATTTTCTAAAACCATGTAGTCGTTTCCAGGTAATTTCTTTCGAGTCCTCGAGTAGTTATCATTGTTGTTGCTTAAGATATTTGCAGGTTCAAATGCTGCATTTCTGGCACTGTTTCTTGCTTTTGACAGTGTCAATTATGTGTACATATCCATCTGTGCTTTTCTTTTTTTCCTCTTTTGTTAAATTTCTTTTTGTTATCTTGGCTTAATTAGTGATTAGTTTTAAAGTAGGATTAATTTATGATATCGAACTTCTGTGACCACTAATGGCATCGATTTTCCATATACGTCTTTTAGCCTATACTGCTATTATTGCCTTTGGAATTGTCTAGCATTCGAAGTGCTAACAACTTCCTTCTCAAAAGCAAATTGGTAAAATGCAGAAACAAAATGGGAATAGGGATGTTACCGACCGGTGGCATTTTGCAATTCTTGTTCTGCACTAATTTTACTCATCCTACAGTACTTTGAAATGTTGTCGCTCGAACTGTTTGATTTTCAGTGGATCTAATATTATACCATTATAATTTGGTTCCAGGTGTTGATAATTTCCTATGAGACATTTAGGATGCATTCTGCAAAGTTCGAAAGACCTGATAGTTGCAACCTCCTCATATGTGATGAGGCCCATAGGCTGAAGAACGATCAAACACTTACAAATAAGGTCAATCTTTGAAACCAAACCAAATCCCTTCTATATCTCTGTGGTCCATACATAAAGAAATTTTTTAACTTTGTGGGAAAATTATCTGGTAAATTTTTTAACTTAATGAGAGGGGTCCTATGATGTCTAGCATTTTAGCATGATACAGTGGATGATAAATTATGATACTGGTATGTTTTGTAAGTTTTCCGAAGACCAAATTATTACTAACATACCTAAACATAATAACATATCAAAACATCAATTCTATCATGTTTATGGCTACAACGAGAATATTCTTGCTTATGTCATTACTATTCTTTTCAGGCATTGGCAGCTCTTCCTTGTAAAAGGCGTATTCTTTTGTCTGGAACTCCAATGCAGGTAGTCACTTGTTAAAGCTTCCATTTCTGTTTTACCTTTCCCATCTAACAACCTGGTCCGGAAAGTTAAAACCTTGGTCTTTTTACTGAAACTTTATCTTTATCCCAACAGAATGATCTTGAGGAGTTCTTTTCCATGGTAAATTTCACTAATCCTGGAATTTTAGGGGATGTCTCCTACTTCCGTCGGTACTATGAAGTAAGTTTACTCTTTTGCCCATATTGCAATTTTTTCTACTTTCGCTGGTACCTTCCCAATTATATATTGAGTTTGCATTTATGAGCAAAATTCATGGCTTTCTTTGAGTGAAGGCACCGATAATTACTGGCAGAGAGCCAATTGCCACCTCAGAAGAAAAGAAATTGGGCTCTGAGAGATCTGCAGAGCTTAGTTCCAAAGTAAACCAGGTAATTTATTTATGCAGCAAATTAGACCATTTTTAAAATATCAAATGCTTCTTTTTGCTTTTGTTGTTCAAATTATAAATCAATTTTATCCTGGTAATTTTTTTATGGTTAACTATGGAAATTGTAGTTCATATTGAGGCGAACAAATACACTATTGTCAAACCACCTACCACCGAAGGTTAGTGCTATTCTTTCTCATTTTGTTTTCTTGAGAATATAGCAAACAAGTTGGTTCCAACGGGATACGAACACAAATTCCTTTTTAGTTTCGTTCTTCTGCAATGAGATTTGATTAAGAGCTCATACATATAATGTGATGAACGAAAGCTTAATCATTCTCTTGGATGGATCTAATGAAACTTTTACTGATATTTACTGACATAGTTAACTTACTGTTTTTGATATAGATAATTGAAGTGGTTTGTTGCAAGCTGACTCATTTGCAGATCACATTGTATAAACACTTCATACAGTCTAAGAATGTGAGTCTTCTATGTCTGATTATTGTGGAATTGTATCTGTATATTTACTGTCAAACTATTCATTTAAACAAAGTTTTGTTTTCAGGTTAGACGTCTCATAACTGAAGATGCGAAACAGTCCACGATTTTAGCCTGCATAACTAATCTAAAGAAGCTTTGCAACCATCCAAAGGTATCTGTAAAGTTTAGTTCTAAGCATGTCTCTCCACTTATGCATATATTAATTTGGCTCCTTGTACTGTTGCCTTGTTTGAGGTTGTATATTGTTAGAACAAATCTTTACTTCACTACTGGTTCTTTTGTTGCAGCTTATTTATGATGCAATGAAAAGTAGCAATTCAGTGACTTCGGGTTTTGACAATTGCCTCCAGTTCTTCCCTCCAGAGCTATTTGCTGGAAGGTAGATTATTCAGGAAGAATTTGTTGTCAGCTTTGGTGCTATGTATAGCAACAATTGCCTTGTGCTACAACTTCAAATTTCTGTTTTTGAGATTCAAACGACTGATGCAAGCCAATCAATGTGAATTATTCATTCCACTCTTGTAGTGAGAGAAAGCGGTGTTATTGAACAGTCTTAAATTATTTAAACTCAACAAATTTTCTCCTATCCAAAAAAAAAGTACTAAAAGAAATTTATAAAGTGTGATGGGACTTATTTGCTGCAAGATTTTGGTATATTGACCTTATCGAACAGTCATATTGGCCCATTGGAAGCCAAAATTGAGATTTGTGACAATAGCACAACCTATCTGTAGCCTTCACCTAACAACACTATATATTCTAATTCCCTATCAAAAAATAGTAAAGTGATTACTGGTCTTTGTTTCTGTTTCTCTTGCAAGGTCTGGTGCATGGACCGGCGGGGGAGGGATATGGGTAGAGCTATCTGGTAAAATGCATGTCTTAGCTCGGCTGTTGGGCCACCTACGTCAGAGGACAGATGACCGTATTGTCCTTGTATCAAATTACACTCAGGTGATTGATCTACAGTTGTGATCTATGTTTTCTCCTTTCTGTTATTCTTCAATTCTTCCTATCATTTTTCCTCAAATTGCACTTGTCAATTTGGTGTTAATCAGACTCTGGATCTGTTTGCACAACTATGCCGGGAGAGGCGATACCCATATGTAAGGCTAGACGGAACCACTTCCATTAGCAAAAGACAAAAGCTTGTAAATCAATTCAACAATCCATCTAAGGTGTGCAACAATAAAATAAAAGGCACCCTTCCTGTTTCTTTTTTTTCATTATTACTTTAATTGTTTTTTTCCTGGTGGTAGGATGAGTTTGCATTTTTACTTAGCAGCAAAGCTGGTGGCTGTGGGCTTAATTTAATAGGAGGCAATCGCTTGGTGCTCTTTGATCCTGACTGGAACCCAGCAAATGATAAACAGGTAATAAGGTGGTAACAAAAATCTAACTAGGCTATTATTCAACAAAGTTTCATCCCTTGCGTTATTCGCAAAAACCCATAACCGTGCCGAAAATTCAGAAGAATGACCTGTTCTTAACATTGTCTAGTGCTCTTAGAGGTTAAATCAGCAAAAGACAAGGGTTTGTAGGATTTTCCAAATCTCTTGATAAAGCACAGTGTTTTTTGTAAAATTGCCTTATTTTGAACCCACTAATTTGGTCGTGTTTGCTCTTTCTGAAAAGGCAGCTGCAAGAGTATGGAGAGATGGTCAGAAAAAGAGAGTTTATATCTATCGGTTCCTGAGCGCAGGAACTATTGAGGAGAAGGTATTATGCTTTACTAATCAATCATTTCTTGTAACTTGATAATTTAGGATGTAATATGATATCAGGTGTAACCCTTTCCTAAATAATAGAACTATCTGCCAGGTGTATCAGCGTCAGATGTCGAAAGAAGGCCTTCAGAAAGTAATTCAGCAAGGAAATGTCGACAGTGAGGAGAAGGTACATATTTCATAGACATCTTGCACTTTTTTCTTTTTCCCTCCTAGAACTCCTAATTTCTCACTGGATTGAACTTTCCTCTTCTTGCAGGGAAATTCTCTTTCCAGAGATGACCTACGAGATCTTTTCACGTATCGTGATGATGTTAGGTACTGTAATATATATTCTCTTTTTTTCTTATTGTTAACTTGGCTAAGTTTGAATTAAAGCTAAAAGACAAGCTAGATGAACATCAACAAGAACTGAAAAAGTCCTTGCAGCCATGTGATGGAACTGTTTTTGCATTTCACATGTTTCAAACTAGCACCCAATAATTTTATGAAATTTTGGCAAACTAATCACTAGGTTACTCTGATGTAGACATTTCTGTTAAATCGTTACATTGACACTAATAACTCTAGAAACATTTTTTTTTTTGGGGGGCACTGGGTGTGGGGGTGGATGGGATTGTGTATTTTGTATAAAACCTTATTCCTAGCTCAGGCCTCTGCTGAAACATACATTACGAGTTTTTAATATACTATCAGAACTCATGCAGATCTGAAATACATGAAAACATAAAATGCACAAGATGTGGGGATGATAACAACACAGCAGAAGGTGATGACTGTGTAAGCGATATGATCACTGAATCTGGGGTTGGTGACATTGGCGGCTTTGCTGAAATATCCGGATGCTTGCATCAACTTAAAAGATATGAGAAACAGGTTACAATTTTCTTTTAGTGACTTACACTTGTCTTCTTTAATATTAGAGTTGTCATATAGTTGGAGAAGGAAAATATAAGTAAATTGCATTGTAATTAAAGAACTAATTGAATGGTGGTTGTTTGCAAGGATTTCAATAGCTTCTTGGACCATACTTTTGTGACTATCTCATCTCTGTCTTATGTCATTTGGTTGTAAAAAGAAAAGTGCAAATAATGCCATATCCTCGAGTAACATTGAATGAACTGAACGTTCAAAAACCAATGATAGTCTTCTTTTTTCTGTCTCATGGTTCTTCTGTTATTTCAGATTGGGACACCTCTTGAGGAAGACTTGGTGAGTTGGGGTCATCACTCGGATCCATCAACTGTGCCTGACAGTATCCTTCAATCTTCTGCTGGTGATGAGGTAGGCACTTCTAGCAAACTTCTTTTTCAATTTCTCTAGAGAGTGGGTGGACGGACTAGAAGTGAGTAAATTTTGTCACTAGCTTTACTCGTATCCAATATTTGGTCACTTGGCTTTGATTCATCCCTCCACAGTTGCTGAATTTTAATTTTATTCCAAATTGAGTCACTGTGCAAATTTTAAATTCAACTTATACAGGCACTATTTGCAAATTTGTCAAACTATGAATCTATAGAACTACAACTTACCAAACAAATTGTTTTCTATTGATAATTTCTGAGAAATTATCTTTTGTGGAGCTAGGGTTTTAAAATTTTAACCTTTTGACGAATCAAATACTATACAATTTTAAGGTAAATGTGAAACTATCTGCTTTATACAGGAAGTTTGTTAGAGACTGAATATGAGTTAAAAAAAATCCCTTGAAAAGTAATTTAAAAGTTCTTTATAGTTTGAATTTAAAATAGACACTGTTCCAATTTCAATAAAGTTAAAAGTTCGGTGCTTGTGCGTAAAAAAGTTCAGTTAAGTGTCTAGAATAGATATAGCGCAAAGTTGAATGATGTCTTGTGAGATACAAGCAAAATAATAAGTAAACCAAGGCTTATATCAATATACTTCTGATAGATTTTAGAACTCATTTTGTTTGATTGTTGCAGATCAGCTTTGTTTTCACCAATCAAGTAGATGGTAAGCTCGTTCCAGTTGATTCCTTGCCAAAATGTACAGTGGAGAATCCACCCGCACAACTCAAAACACAACAACCTTCACTTCCCATATTACACTCAAGTAAGAACAGCCCAATTTTGCAACACTCATCAATCAAAACTCACTCTAAATCATTGAGGACATCACAAAGTAGGCCTCCTTTCTTGAATAAGCCCATTACATATCGTGATAATCAATCTACACCAAAACGGAAGCATCTTTCTTCTGATATATCTGATGATGATTTCGTTTGATTTCTTTTTCTAAATTGATCAGTTTTACTTGTGTTATAGTTTCTGAGGAAAGGTTGTATATAGAAATTATTCTAGTCCATCAGTTTTTTAAATCCAGAGTAGTACGTTATTCCAGTTGGATAAAGATTAAATTAGGATTACATAATTGAAGGTTCATATCAAACACAGTGGAGAACTAATAAAGAACTGTCATTTTTGTGAATGGGACTAATGCCTAGAACACTATTAGAGCTATTAGTAATGGTCCTGTTGGTTATCTCTATTCTCTACTAGAAGAGAAACCAAAGGTGCTGTCTGAGACTGTTGTGAGAGTGTTCTCCTTCTAGCTGGCTTAGGTCACTAAATTGACATCTTATCAACTTTGATAGTGATTGATGATAGAACTGGGTCAATAAATTTTCTTGCTTACAAGACCCAGTGGGGGTGGGGCTGGACCATTCGTAATTGTCCAAAATGAATTAACATATGTAAACACGGTATCCTATCTCAATTATCATCACAAAATTTATAAATTTCTGTTTTGATATCCTAAATGGTGGTTACTTGTAGAGAATTAGAGGTACAATTAGCTTTAGAGCATGACATATAAATGATACCAGTCCACCTGCCTGATATGATTTGCAAACGGTACCTGTGTTTAAATAATTGCACAAATCAGTTGCCATTGTATAATTAAAGTCCTAGGTAAGGACAAGTATGGATGGGCCATGAGCCCAATTATTTTCTGTATTTGGTGCCAATCTGATCCTTGACAGTACACTACATAAGCAATCAGGAAACAAATATTGAACCTCTCATGTTATTTGACCACAACTGTTGTCCTTTGTTTGGTGCTTATCATTTCCCTGTCAGTTCTCTGAATGTGACCCTCTTTTATCTTCTTTTTTTCCTTGCTTTTTTACTAAAATATTATATATGGATTCCGGCCGACATTGAAAAATGTTTTGGTTAAAATATATTCAAATATTTTATACTTTTACCATTTATTCTTTTACTTGGTTTATACTTAAAGTAAGTTACATATCCCCAGTAAGTTACATATTCGTTCAAAGTACATGTCAGTGGTAAAACAAATATTTAATTTATTTATAAAAAAGAAGAAGGGTGTAATAAACTACTATATTTAGGAAATCGAATATAAAATTTTTCATGAAGGGAAGTTTGTTAAGATTAAGGAGACCAGATTCGGATAATTCTCTGGTGTTCCTTGACCAATTTGGTTCTAAGTTCCACTTGGATGATGATATTTGGTGACACGTGTACACTGATTCTTAGGTATATCCATGTGAGTGACAATCGTACAGTTGGGTTTAAGCGGTGTGCTTCTTGACCAATACACGTTGTGTTTCTCTCTCAACTTAATAGTCAAATCCAATCCAGCCTAGCTCCCAAGAGGAGAATCTTAGAGCAATCCACAAATTGAAACTCATTAAAATAAATTTAGACTACTTGACATTTTTAAGAGTTCTTGGGAGTTGAGATATATCACCATTCCACATAAGAAATTTTCTGTGTAAATCTCATTCAGTCTGTTTAATTCAAAATATATGTGAACTTAATTAAAAAAAATTCTCTCTATAATTCATTAATTCTATCATAAGTATATGTAGATATCAATTTTTTTCATTTTAAATTACCATACTCTTTCTCAACAAAATACATGTAGAGATTCCTTCATTTCTTTCTACATTTGGAACAAAATAAAAAGAAAACTAAATTGGGATGAAATGGAAGAAAGGTGGAAAAAATAGTTGTGTAGTCAAAGTTGGGACCAATTTTTGGAAGTCATCAAAGCAACATATGATTTAATTAAGCTATTTGACACTCAATAATAGAAGCATTTAATTACTAAAGAACTTCAAGTTTTCTCAGTGTTAATAACGGTGATACAGAAATTTATATTTAAATTTACATTTTTCAATCATGGGTCCAACTAAATGATTAATTATGAGGTACATGAAAAACAAGTTGTTCCCTTGTATTTACATGTTGAGAAAGACATTTAATCGGAACAAACGGACCATTTTTGGTCTAACTTGACCAGATTAAGGTATTGACAAGACAAAATTTCTTGATGATTAGACATTTTTTCTAATTGGAGTTTTCCATTATTTTTAAATTTAGTAAAAAAAATGAACTGGACCACACGTTTAGCTCATAATAAAAACTAAGTATGAAGCTCAATTAATTAAGAAACAAAGAAAAATTTAAATTTTTTTTTATGTGAAAGTAATTTAAATTGGTGCCATAAGGAAAATTATAACTTTTTTAAAAGCATTTAAATTCATGATTTCTCAAACAAAGATGAACTTAGTAATGAATTTTTTTTTTTCAAAATGCTGAAGATGTTTATAAACAACACAATTAGCCATATGGTAATTTATATAGATGAATATGAAAGAGTTATATTATTTAAAAAATTAAATTGTAACTTAGACGTACACATCACACTCATCTCTTTTAAATGAAAAGAGAGAAGAATAACACGGAACCATTTGATTAAAGATAATCTAGGAGAAAGATACAAAATCAATGATAGAGAACATAAATGATGCATCGATGATTTCTTTTAACAGTTCACCACATGCCGTTCAGGCGTCAATATTATGCCGTTCAGGCATGATGTTTAGTGTCGCAGGCGTGCACTACATGACGTTCAGACATACATGACATGTCGCTCAGACATAATGTTCAGGTCAAAGGCGTGCACCACATGATATTCAGACATATCTGTCATGCCGTTTAGGCATGATGTTCAGGGTCACAGGCATCCATCACGTGCCGCTCAGACATGCATGACATGTTGTTCAAGCATGATGTTCAGGGTCACAGGCATGCACTAGATGCCGTTCAGACATGATGTTCAGGGTCACAGGGTGCCAATATATATATATATATATATAATTTCTCCTATATATAGTTAATTAGCATCCAAAACCTACATCAATAGGCCACTATTTTACATTGAAACCTACACGCAATTAATCATAAGGGAAGAAATGTGCTCTGTCACAATAGTACATACATGCTTGTCTCTCTAGTTCAAAGATTTCTCCAATATATGCTACTACTAAAATAGGAACTAAAATAGGAACAAATTAAGCTTTCACGCAATAAACAATCAAAATTAATTAATTAACTATGGCCAAAAATGCACTGGTCTCCAATCGAACTGTCTAAGGTGTGGCACATGCATATATATTTGATTAAAGTTAATACACTGTTTGTGAAGTTAAGACCCTTCTCATGTGACCACATGGTGGTTATATGTAGATCCAAATATATGCGTCTGAAAACGACAAACATATATAGAAATAGTTAGGATTAACCCCTTAATTAATTTTATTTTGTGTTAATTTTACTGTTGTTAATGTTATTTTATTGTCATAATTGGGTTTTGGCTTACTTTTATGATATATCTAATTTTTACACTATATATATATTTTTGAGAAATATTATTCAAATTAAAAAAGTAAAAGTATAGATGCGTTTTCAATTATTTAGAGATGGGGATCTATTGATAATTGTTAATTTGACAATTGTGACAATAATTTCTTAAAAATTAAATTCATAAAAATATTAAAATAAACAAAGTATAGACATATTCTTAAATTTACATATTGATTGTGTTTCAAAATTAATGCAATTTAGATATCATTTTTTTTACAGGTATGGTCCGATGTCAATCGATTTTTTTTTGTTTAGAAATTGATGTCGATGATTTTGTTTTTCGAGTTACTGAAAATTCAATATGCATCTAATTGATTAAAGTCTAAATTCGTTATTTTTTTTTAGATCAAGTCGAACTAAATGGACTGATAGCTTTTTAATCAGTCAAATCACTTGAGTGGTTTACAAACTAAAAAAAAATCAATTAAACTTGTTGTTGACATTGAAATCCTCTAAATCATACATCGCCGTTAATTGACAATTAATTTAATTTAATCCTCTGATTAAACCTATAAAACCGTCAACAAAAACCTGTCGTTAAAAACCTTTATTTTTTTAAAAAAAATCTCGTTGTTACTAAATAATAATGTATAAAATCATAATCAATATCCTGATAACACAACTTAAATAAATAAAAAAAAAAAGAGTAAAGGCCGATGAAACAAAAAATATATGGATATATCAAATATATACCAACTAGTGGCAAGGATCAAATTAAATGAAGATAAAAAAAATTAAAAAAATGCATCACGTGGTCTTATCGAGAGGTCGATGTCGCCAGCTCAGCTTCCCTTCGCTCCATTTGAGTTGAATTTGAGTTTTCTGTGGCAGATACAAACCTTCAGATCGTGTGCCGAGTTGCTAACAGCAGGAACCTACAACCCGGAAATGTACACTCCGCAATTACACAATGTACACTGTATGCACTCAACTAGTTATATTGCATGATGCATATTTATTTTTTTGAACTCTTATATATATTTTATTAGAATCAAATTGAATATACACTTGATTAACAATTATTTACTAAATGCTATATGCTTATTTCTTTTATCAAAAATTGGCTAAACATTATTAAAGAATATTTAAGTGGTAAATACCTAAAAGTATGTTAATTTATTATTTTTTAGAGGAAGTCTATATACAATTAATGCGTTACTAGAGTCTCTCCATATAACTATTTCATATTTAAGTTAGAATGTTCAAACGACCAATTTGAATCGTTCAATTTAATCTACATATTACATATCAAAATTTTTTAGAAAACCAAATGTTATATTTTTAAAAAAATTTCACTATATTTTTTAATAGAAATAAAATCAATTGATCTGAGAATTTGGAAGCATATAACAACAATATTTTTTCCCATCCAAAAAAATAGGAAAAAAGATAATTAAAAAAAGTAAATTTTGGGTTTTGTAAGATTTTGATGTTAAATATCACACTAAGCAGCTCATATCAATTGTTTAAAATTCGGATCATCGAGATTTAAAGTCGTTGCACTTGTCTATCCATACAATGTGTAATATTTAGCCTTCCATTTAATATATATAAACTTTTTTTATGACCAATTTGAATATTTAAACTTTTTGTATGATCGACTTAAATATGATGCTCATCCAATATATATCTAATAAAGACAGAAAAGCATAGTTTGGCTTAGAGACTGACACATTATCAGTGTTTCACCCAAATATACGGCTTTAAAAATTAGTCACATTTAAATTGGTGACTAATTTAATTAGCCACATTTAAACAAAACCTTCAATTAGATTGGCTACACATGTTACTATATACCGCCACCTGGTCGTCATTTATTGGTCTAACATAGTTAATTTTTGATAATAGTTGTGACTAAAAATCTAAAATAATCTGTACCAAGTCAAAATCTAGACAATAATTAGCAACCCTTTAAAAGAATTTCACATATGATGAACCACAATGTACATTTAATGTCCCACAAATTATACACTTAATTGACATATCTATTTTGAGTCCAAATGAAATGGAATCCAAAACTGTCTCCATCTGTGTCATGACTCATGACCTGATCCTGAGGAGTGCAACTAGTTATTAATATTCCTTTTAAAATAGTATGTGCATGAATTTATACTGGCACAACCAGTCAAAGTATTGGTCTCAGTTTCTTAACAGAGGTTAGGTTCATGCCATAGATATTGTACCAACTAATTAAATGGACCACAGAAGTGCAGTGACAGCTTTTATTAGATTCTAATTTTGACCAATTTGTTGCTACTTGCTCTTGTGCTGCAACTAACTTGACCAGATAATAATAATGGTGTATCAACCTTTAAAATTGTAATTGAGCAAGTTATGGAGTCCATTTGTTTGTTGTGTATTTATTTGTTCATTTCTTTATTTGTTAATTGTAATTATATATTTGTCAAATGAAAATATATGGTTGTTTATTATCAAAGTTTAAGTGTACATATTTATGCAGATTTATATATATAATGATTATAGTAATAACAACTATGTATTGTTAATTAGTTGATAGATAAATAGTTATAGTTAACAAATAAAGTGGTGGACATTGAGTGAGTGAATTGTTTATGTTTTCCATTGTAATTTTAGAGGTTTTGTTGATAAAATAAGCACATACTTACCTTTCAAAAAGAAAAGAGTAAATAAAGAGCACATTACACAAATAGACTTTAAAATATCTCTCATTTAGTATTTTAATCCTTAGATTTTTTTTAATTATCAATTTAATTCTTAAATTTTTTTTATGTTTGTAACTAATTTGTTCCTATCATTATCTCTGATAAAAAGAAGCTACATGGAGATCTAAGTTCATATATTATAATGATATTTATGATAAAAATGTATGTCAATATTATTTTTAATCAATTTATGATGGCACAAATATTTTTTCTAGTATCAGTTTGTTTATATTAGTTTAATTTTACACTATTTGTACTGCTTGGTGAATTCATGCATCCGCATTAGTTCTAATATTAAAGATGAACTATGATAGATAAAAATATTTTTTTTAATAGAAATTAAACATAGTCACAATTTAATAACACTAAAAATTTTAAGGATCAAAATGATAATTAATTTTTGAGGATTCTAACTCACGCATAAAATGTAGGGAAAATTTACTCAATTCTACAGTTTTATTTTGTTTTTATTTTATTTTTCTTTGATGAGTATGGTGATGATCTTGAAGTTTAAATATGCTTTCTTTGATGAATATGTACGCATTATAATCTCATTTTATGGGTTCCTAAAATTTATAAAATATTTACGGGTGATAATTATTGTTAAGGGTAAATTAATCATTTCCGTCTATAAGAAAAACATAATAAGGAATAATATATACCGCAATGAAAATATTTCTCTTTGATCTTGTGGTTTCAATTACGTTTGACAAGCCTAAGTTCTTCTATAATGCCTCTCATACCGTAAGCTTTCAAATATTTATCGGTTGGGGATATATAGATCCTGAAATTAATTAAGCTTATCCCTCTATTTCATAACCCAAGAGCTTCGATCTTATGTGTTTCATACGAAAATCACCCGTTCTTATCCCTAACATGAAGGAGAAAGACGGTCATAATGTTCTCTCTCTTCTTTTTCACTCTAAATCCGTCTGTGTAGAATTAATTTTCTGTTAAACATACTTGAGAGATACAAAAAGATATAATATATACAACATACAACACCAAATGAAAAAAAAAAAGCTTTCAAAGAGTGCATAGCCATTCCATATATCTCCACGCATAAAAATCCAACACCATCTCATTCAGCACAGGATTTTTTTTTTGGTTTTAAAATTCATGCAGGGTTTACTCTTTTTTAGTACAAAAATGGTGATCCTACACCGAGAGAGACCTAGACAATTTTTCCCATTATAAAAAATAGTTAAGACTATTTCTTACTAAAAATGGTATTTTCATTGGCAATGTCAAAACTTTTCAGAAAAAATATTGATGTTGAAATTTGTACTTGTGCATCCAATTCATTCCATAAACAAAACATTTTTGCAGCCCCAATTGAGTATATTTTATTTTCGCTTGAGCAGATAACAGTATGTATTAGTCCTAAAAAAAGGGGATTATCCACAATAAGAGCAGTTAATTTACAATTTGATCAATAAATTTAAGTTTTTCTTCAAGTGAAATTGGGAACAGAAAAATATGTACAGAGCATTTTTTTCTGAGAAATGTTAAGGAGATACCATTATTAATACCATTATCGATATTGACTTTATTATTTATATCAAATGAGTTATTATTCATATCAATGACTTTATTATGTAATTTATTTCGTACAATATTTTCATTATTCAATTTAAATATCACTAATCTGAATAATGATTTACTTAAGTTGAATAATAAAAGTATTGCACAAAATAAATTGCATAATAAAATCATTAATATGAATAATAACTCATTTAACATAAATAATAAAATTGATATCGATGACGGTATCTGTGTATCAGCCCCTTATTTTTTTCCCAAAAAAAAAACAAAAAGAAAGTGTAATTCTGAAGTTATCTAATACATCAATTAAGCTCAGAATTTTTTTTTTTCTGAGAAAGAGGCTTTTATTACAAGATATAAATACAGTATACTACAGATCTAGATCCTTCCCATAATATTAATTACCTCTACTCTACCAAATACCAAGCCAACCTCTCTCTCTCCTTCCATTTTATATATATACACATGTAACACATCTACACAAGCTACCTTCAATAAAAAGCACTCTTAATTCTCCAAAGGCTATTTCACCTCAGAAGCTGAATCTCTCTCTCTCTCTCTCTCTCTCTCTCTCTCTCTCTCTCTCTCTCTCTATCTCTCTATCTCTCTTTCTCTTTCTTAGAAAACAAAATACAAGAGAAACAAAAATCATCCAACCAAACTATTTTTTCAATGGCATGCATCAACATGTTCAATGCAGACCATCAAGGCGCGCTGTGTCCACGCATCTCCTTCTCGAGCGACTTCTCAGTCGAGCCGCCAGCTCAGCCTCCCCTCTCGCAACGCCTTCCAGTCAGCGATCCCGACTTTGAATTCTCGGTCAGTAGCCACCATATGATAGCGGCTGACCAGATATTCTCCAAGGGAAGGATACTGCCGCTCAAAGATAGCAGGTACTGTGGGTCCCACCACCGCAGGCCAACAACGCTGAGAGATGAGTTGCGTGAGGGTGACGTTGAGAGAGGGAGCAAAGGGCCATCCTTGCGGTGGAAGGAATTCCTCGGAATAAAGAAGGGGCATAAGAGTGGTACCAGTATAGGTACAGTGGACAATTCTGTGCTACATACAGAGAATGTGATTCAGGTCTCTGATTAGTTTTCAAAACCAGTTCTCTGTGATTGATTTTCAGATTTAGTTTTTTTTTTTGGTTTTTTTAGTTGGTTTTATTCCTGTTCTCCTATATTATCAGACATGTTTAGGGTTCTTTTGTGTCATAAATAAAAGAATAAACACCTTGTGGTTTAATTATATATTTGTCCATTTATATATGTAAATAATGGCATGCTTGCTCTGGCAACACACATGATTTATGTTTCTTGAGAATTTTTGTTGGGGAATATATACTTGACATTATAACATCTCTTATTTACTCCTTTTTAATTTATATATGTTAATAATTACGATTCAACTATAGTCCAAAAGATACAGAAAGAGAAACACTGCCACCCCAAAAAGTAAAGTTGCAGAGAAATCCTGATTCAAAACAATATTACTGACAAATTAATTTCAATTTTGCTTCACTTATCTTTATGAAGACAACCATATATATAATATGATTATTGATCTGCCTAGCTAATCTTGCTTTTTATTGCTCAAATTTCAGGAGCAATGATGATGTGAAGAGTTCAGAAAGCAAGCACATCTATCCTTGTTTGTAATTGAATATCCTCTTAATTTAAATACTGTTAATTAATTCCAGTTTTCCTGTAATGAGATGTGATTTACTAGGTGAATGAACTCAAATTTGGGGCTCCTTTTTTGCTACGTTTTTTTTGTTGGTCTTGAGGAGTATCCATTAATTGGGTGCATGAAATTGTATTAGTGATTGCTTCAAAAGGGAAATTAATTAGTTGGGTCTTTAATTACTCTTTATTTATTAACACACACACCATATTCTTCTTCTTCTTTTTTAAGCTTCGCAAAAACTACGAAGTCGTAAGGAAATATCGAATTCTCAATCTTTAAGTAAACAACACTCTTAGGGTTTTTTCCTCACCAACTGCGCTACCACACACACAATCTCTCTCTCTCTCTCTCTCTAGATCTCTGTCTCTCTGTCTTCCCATCACTTTGTTGCTTGAATCAGGTTGTCTTTCAGACAATGTTTTAATTGTTACATGTTTCACAGCGTGGCCTGGAGCTGTCTAATCTGTTTTTTTTTTTTTATCTTTCTCTATCTTCTCTGGTACAAAATGTTTGTAGCATTGATAATAAATAAATGGTGCTTTCAATTCATGAAAAAACCTGAATGTAGATCTAGTGGCTTCTCTTCTGTATCAATTTAAGTCTTCTGGTTGTGCAATAGTGAGCATTTTGTCTCTTCTGGGTGTCAGATGTGCCATAATGAATAAATAAATGAAAAATGAAATGTAAGGTGCTAATAAACAAAGGAAATAGGAAGAAGATATATTCAATAATTACAAATTAAGCTATATGAAATTCCATATAGATAGAGAGAAAAAATAATTGTGTATATTGCAATAGTTTATATTTCACTAACATATGAATAGCCCTTGCATTGTACAATAATCAAACTTGTATGTTTTTAAAGTGTTTACATATTTATGGGGAGCATATTTGAAGGATAAATTCATGAAGTAGATAATAGGCCTTTTATGATATTGGGCTTCAAATTATTTGTTTCTGACCCACCACAATTCAAATCCTGAAAGTACTACAATAATAGTCTAATAATTTTGTTGAGGATCTTGAGGATATTTTGTCATATGTGAGCATATAAAATTGTTAACATCTCTGTCCTAGCTTAATTTCTAATCCAGATGTAACCTAAAGACCAAGTACAAATCATTGATTTATGAGCTGCTTTCACTTGTTTATAAATAAAAAAAAAAGCCATCTTTTCAGTGTCGTATTTACAGGTTAATCAAATTCCTGTTTTGACACTTCCTAAGGTACAGTTTTGTTTAGTAACATGAATAGAATATATATAAAGAAAATTATTCCTGTACTTCATATTTTACACCCTTTAGTTGCACATTAAAAATAATTATACTAAATAAATAATTTATTTATATTTGTATCTATAAATATTTATAATTAATATAAAAAATATTTATCAATTTTCATTCCTGATTACAGAAAATTCAAATTCAAAAACTTCGTAATAGAAATATAAATAGAACTTGTAAAACTTTTAATTCTAATAACACAACACATAAACACTTTAAAAAAATATGAATATCTTGTAGAAATATAAATAGAACTTGTAAAACTTTTAATTCTAATAACACAACACATAAACACTTTAAAAAAATATGAATATCTTGTAGAAATATAAATACAACTTGTAAAACTTTTAATTCTAATAACACAACACATAAACACTTTAAAAAAATATGAATATCTTTAGAATGCAAATAAGATATGCAGCTAATGGATATAATTATCACTCTTTTATATACAATATCCCTTTCATAATGTGGTATGGTAATGCAACAATCATTGCTTAAGCAAACAAGAAATAAAGTTAAATATATAAGATAAGTTATTCTAATTAGTAGATATCCAGTCAATAGGACCGTTGAAAGTTCTCCCTTGCAGGAAATATGAGATATGCACACCTAAGTAAATATACAATGACACCACCAGCACAGGAAAGCTGACATGACATATACCAGTGCACCAAGCTCATTATATTAGTTGCTACCAGAGAAATTACAGCCTCATATATTGTATAAAATTAATATATTAGTTGCTAGCAGAGAAATTACAGCCTCATATATTGTATACAATTAATTGACGCCTTCCTATTACATACAGCCCTCTTCCCTCCATATTTACAAAATTGTTTTTGCCCCGTCACTTATTCCATAATTTATAGTCGAGAACGAAGCAAGCATTTGATAGGATTAAACGGACCAAGCCTACGTGAAGAAGCAAAACCCTGACGATCCTTCAAATACATCCCAGGTTTAATATCCCAACCTTCGACATTTTTTGGTACACAAACATCATATAAAATCTGCCCAAGAACACCCTGGGGCTCAATTCGGGGTATTTGTAGCAATTCTCTTCTCTGTTCATCAACCAACGAACCTGCTTCTCTACCTTCATTCGAGCTAGAATCACTGTAGAACTGGTCAGTTGGAAAATTCCCGACTTGTCTTAGGCTGTCATTCGAAGTAGCGGCCACTTCATGAAGATTGCACACAGACTCGGCTATGTCGTAGAGGGGCCCACTAACAACTTTTTGGCTGCTGATTTGTCTTTTCCTCTGGGAAAAGGTGGCCAACGCCTTGCTGAGAAATTCAGTTACGGCAAGTCTGTACTCTGCTTTGTGGAACTTGTAATGTCCTAAAGCATAGGTATTTTGAAAAGTTCTCTTAGAGTACCATAATTGACTTTATTTGCAGAAAACACCTGAGATATTTGGTATTTGCAAAAGCAATCCATTGAAGCAGGTAAAAGAATAATTTAATGGACTATTTCTTTTGCTGCCCCAAACCATATTTCTCTTTGGACAGGTCTCTTCTTACATTATCTATGTTTGGACAACCATTGTAAATTTTCATTATTGAAAAATCATTTGTACAAGTTAGAGTTATGAAAGATTGTATAGAGATCACTGTTTGCAAATATATGTTGCAGTTAGTGCTAATATTTGTTATACATATTCTTTATAAAAATATCACTAACCAGGTGGACCCGTAAATACTGATAATGGTGGTACCTCTTTCAAAAGTTCCATTATGTAACTAAATAAAATTGAGAAGAGAATATTGTAATGTACCGATATGATGAGAGCTGCTCCATTTCACAAGTCTGACATCACCGCCAAGGTCAGCAAGTGTTTGTGCAGAGTTGCAAACACTTCGGTACGGTGCTAGTTTGTCAACCTCTGAACAAAATATCAGAAAGGGGCCCATTTCCTATTTGCAGACAAAATTTCAACTTTTATTCAGTAAGGCACAAGAAAATGGGGGAAAAAAGGGTTAAAAAATACAACCAGAAAAGGCAGCAATAGTATTTTCTCTTCTTTTTTTTTTTGTACAGAAAAAAAAGTTCCCCTTTTGAATCATGATCTGATGCCACAACTATAATACCCAATGCAACATCCAATAAGAAGAAAATTTTTGCCAGGTATCCTACCAGGAAACTAAGAAGACAAGTTTTATCTATATCAATTTGTGATTGGAAGTCCCGCAAAAAGTATTTGAAAAGGAATAAATGCTGGGGTTAACGGAAGCTCTTATATCAAAAAAAAAATTGTGATTGGAAGTGTCAACCAACATTCAAGTAGACATCTCTCTTCAACGAAAATTTGTCAATCAAGCATTCAAATTTTTTTTGGGTTCAACTAAAGCCCTCAACTCCTTATTTTGCTTCAGCCTGTACCTTCCATCAGCAAAGACTGATAAAGCTTGCGTCAAATTCAAAAGTGGGACCTACATAATTACAAATCTATATGAAGCACCAAGGAACCATTGTTCCAATCCCCTCTGTATCTCATGTCATCCGGGAGAAAAGGCTACAGTTTCCCACTTCCCAATGTGAAAAAATGGGACGCGACTTTCTAATCCCTCTTTTCTATTTTAATAGAACAGCTATCCTAATCCAATACATATATATAAATCTACATATAGAGTGAAGCTAAGGTGAGCTTAAGCTCACCAAGCTCTTTGATGAGTTTAACTCAAAAACCTATCAAATCGATTTCAAACGACAAATTCAAGTTACTTAATAAATTTTTCATATCAAAATCTTGTAGAATACTGAAATTTTCTATTGTTAGAAATTTGTAACTATTTTTTTCAGATTTTTTTTAAAATGGCCTATTCTTAAATAAAACATTCATTATTTTATTATTATTATTATAGAATCATTTTCAAAAATCTGAAATAAATAGTTAAAAAACTCTAAAAATAGAAAATTTTGATATTCTATGAGATTTTATATATGAAGAATTTATTGAGTCACTCGAATTTATCGTTTGAAGCCGTTTCGATCATTTGAGTAAAGCTCACCAAAGGGCCTGGTGAGCTTAAGCTCACCAAAGGGTGGGGATCTCTTGACAACTATTATTTTGACAACCTTAACAATCAATTTTCAAATAATTTCAAAAAAATTCTTAAAAATAGAAAAAAAAAATTATAAGCATATTCTTTAACTTATAGATCGATTGTGTTTCAAATTTCATATAATTTAAGTATTATTTGATACTCCATCAAAGACCATCAAAATAATATGACATTTACAACAGTCCATATTTAATAGTCTTTGATGGAGTATCAAATGACCATTAAATTGCATGAAATTTGAAACACAATCATCAATCTATAAGTTAAAAAATAAATTTGTCGACCTTTTTCTATTTTTGAGAATTTCTAAAAATTATTTAAAAATTGGTTGTCAACATTGTCAAAATAATAGTTGTCAAGGAATCTTCTCCCATATATATATACACACACACATACTTTGATAAGAGACCAACATAAAATAAAACAGAACAGAGAAGGGTTAAGATTTGGGAATTCAGCTCAAAACAGGGAAAACTCAAAAGAAAAGTAGAACAATTATGTTCCCAATTTCATACCCCTCAATAATTAACATGGGTCCCACTTTTTGAAATTAACACACCACATCTGTTTTTTTTAGTTCAAAATGACTGAAGGGTGCGATGAAAGCGTATTTTAAATCAAAATCAGGAGTTGAGGGATTGATTGAACCAAAATAAAGTTTAGAGGCTTGATTGAACCAATATTTCAGGAGTTGGTGTTTTTATCTTACAAAGAAGCCTGCATCAGCTGTAGGTAACATTGAAAGTACTGACCCTACAAAGATATCCAACAAATTTCAATAAGACAAAAAAAATAAAAAATTTACCACTGATGAGTAAAGAGTCTGCCAATATTCATTGCACTGTGCCTGAAGGCTACTAGGGAAGAGAGTGTCAAAGCCGGATGCAACTGCCTTTGTCATCCAAGAAAATAATCTTGGTTGAAGTGAGTTCGCACCCGAGTCTGGTGCATCGCCTTCCTTTATAAAACCCACTGGGCTGGAGTCGTATATTTGCCCGCATACGCAGTCCCTTATAATCTGATACTCATCCTGGCCATAGAATTATGAATGATGCTTTCATGAATAAATTTATAGCAATTGATTTTTTTTTTTTGAGTTTACTCTTTAGTGACCCCGAAATGAAGCTTTACCAAGCTTATGTTTGATAGTCCAAAGTAAATACAAAACAAAAGAAAGTTAGAAGCTAAATAATATAACATACCATCGAAGCTTCTCCTTCCCATTTTGCATCAAGTAACTATGCATAAACAAAATTCTGATGAGTTACAGAAGCATTGCAAAAGCACAATTCATTTATTGATACAGTTAAAAATTTATCTGATATACAACCTGAATAACCTTGCACAATCCCCCCGCTGACCAACCGGAGAAGGTAGCAAATATCACAGGTGATGCCTCAGATTTTAGCTCCTAGAAATTTAAAAAAGACAATTGGATTAGATCAGTATGTTTATATTTGAAACTACAAATGAACGAATCTCATGTATAGACTATCAGATACATGCCCACTAAACATCAGAAGTATAGTCAATATTATTCCTAGCTGTACATTTCAAACGATGCCCAGATTAACCTTCCTTGTATAACACCTTTTTTTCCTAAATAGTTGGATATGCCTTGCATGTCTCACGTCAAACATACCAATAGGCCATCAAAGACATTTCTCCATTAGCAAAAGTACGCATGATATTTTGGTGATTACAGGGACGTACGTCAAATAATTGCAACCTAGCAATGATTGGCAATTCACATGCCACATTAATGCCAACAGCCATCTAAACAAATTAAACTTACTATCATACTTCTAGTTGCTTTGCTATTTTTTCTTAAACAATTTGCATATAGTTGATCTTATCAAATAGAAAATAATCGTAAAAATGCAAATAGAACATGCTAACCAACCTTGACTAGCTCATTAAGTACATCAAATGCTAAATTGGTCGCCTTTTCTGGGAAAAGTCTGCACAATTCATGTAAAAACAATAGTAAGCTAAAAGAAATTTTCATTTATGAATCCTCAATGGAATGAAATCTTGATCTCATGAAGTTTAATTAGGTTTTTCTCAGAAAGAAACAAGACAATCCTACTTAAGACTTAACCTAGTACCAAGTTTTCACCATATCCAGATAATTCCTAGCAAAAGTTATCAAAAAATAAGTAACTAGTCTTTTGATTCTTCTTTTTTCATTTTTTTTAAGTAAAAATAAATTTTCCTTGATTCGCTTCCTCTGAGTTACCAGATAAAATTTCAGAATGAAGAATCTTAATACAAAATTTTAACTGAAAGAGAAGGAGATCATCTAACACTTACATAGCGAGAGCATCAGCATGGCAAATCAGGCATCGCCATCCCAGAGACCAATAGAGATCCACAAAGGGCTTGAGTTGACTCTCATCGCTCCACATCCATGCAAATACGACTATTATCCCCTTAAGCTCCCCTCTCTCCATTAACCCCTCCGTCCTTCCCCAATATAACCTCTCTCCACCTCTCCACATCGCTAATTGCCTTCACCAAAACCTAATTACCTGCTCGATTGAGCACTAGTACAGATAACACGAGAGAATTGGAAGACAAATCGGATCAAACGAACCAAACTTTGGAGAATTAAAGCGAAAAAAACTGGAAGGAGCTCTCTCTCTCTCTCCCCCTATCTCCCTCTCCCCTCTAGCTGTGACGTCTGATCACTAGAGAGCGGTCTACGCTATCGTGAGCCGCGGCGTAGGATAAGCACTAAGAAGGTTACATAACGGTCTACGCTATCGTGAGCCGCGGCGTAGGATAAGCACTAAGAAGGTTACATAGCGGTCTACGCTATCGTGAGCCGCAGCGTAGGATAAGCACTAGGAAAGGTTAAATAATGGCCTGCTCCAGGAAAATAGAGGTAATGTGGACTAATTAGTAATTTACAAATATAATAACAAAATTATTTGAGATTTAAAGGAGAAAGTGTCAACCTAAGCTATTAAAATCATTACAACATGCCATACACCATAAATTAGAAAAATATTAGTTACTTATATAGTCAATGATTTTATTAAAAAAAAAAACTCAAAATGTACCGTTTATTCTTGTTCTTGATAATTGTTTCAAATGAACACACCTGAAAATTAGATATGTTATTTTAATTGTCAATATTATAAATTAACCGTTTAAAATTAATGAATTTATAAAATAATTTAAGAATACATTTACAAAATTGATTTTCAATTGAAGAGCAATAACTACTTTAAAGAAATTGAAAAACTTAGATATTTTAAATTGAATAAAAGTGTCCTTTACGCCTAAGCCTCCTAATATCTTCAAGATTATCACATAGATGTTTTAAATTAAATAAAAGTCTAGTCATCATTTCATATTCAATATAAATACAAATTCAGATTGATGATCAACAATATATATGCAAGGGTGAATTTATAATAAGGCGAGCCTCAACATTTATCGTGCTTAAACTCCAAAATAATTATATAATTTCTAATTTTATTATATTTAATCAAAATAAATTAAATATAAAATATAAATGATATTCGAATTTATGTTGATTGTTAGATCCGTCACTTTATATCTGGCTAAATTATTCGGTCAAGGTGTTTCTTCTTAGTGTGCGCCTAGACCAGCCAATTGTACAGAAAGACTGTACGACACGGGAAGCTGATTTCCGTGCACCTTTTACTGTGCACCGCGCATGGACTAACTACGCGCGCAATAAGGAATCAACAACCCACATAAATCAGACGGTATGCGCCAGCTGTATTCAACAGAAACGATTTTTTCCTCTCAAACTGACGTGGCAGATAATGCTGGATCCATTTGCGTGATTTGGCTTATGGTGCGCACGGCTCACAATCAGCTTCAAACGATGCTTTTTTTTTTCTGGTCAAGGAAATGAAGAGAAAAAAATATAATAATTCTTTAGTGCCTGGTCTTCTTATCTCATATCTCATGATCCACGCAAAAATGAAATTGTTGAAAAGAAAGGAAAAAAAAAATAAAGAGGAGATAAGCTTTAAAAATGAAATTGTGGAAAAGAAAGGAAAAAGTATATAGAGGAGATAAGCTTTTTGTTTTCAACATATGATATTTTGAAAGTTACCCGTGAAATTGATTAAATTAAAATTAAGGGAGCTGATATAATATCACATATCGTCGTTGATATTGTTGTTGTTGATATTGGTTTTATTTTTCAAATTAAATGAGTTATTATTTATGTTATTAATTTTATTATACAATTTATTTGTATAATATATTTATTATTCAATATAATTGAGTTATTATTCAGATTAGTGATATTTAAATGGAATAATAAAGTATTGTACAAAATAAATTGTATAATAAAATTGTTAATATAAATAATTACTCATTTTGCATGAATAATAAAATCATCATCAATGATAATATCTCTTAAATATTTTCCTAAAAATTAATAAGCACAAAGAAAAGGAGCAAAAATATACTTAAAAAAATAGTACATAAATTTACCAATTCAAATAAAGCAGATTTAGTAATTGTGAAAAAGAATAAATTAAAAGTCGAACACACGAGCTGACTAAACGGTTCGAGTTTGACTTATTTCAAACTTATCCGAATTTAAATCCGATTCAGACTTAGACTTTTTTTTTAATTTTAATGAACAAGTTGGTCAATTTTGCCCTCCTTTTCCAATTTTAATTGATGAAAGTATGAAACACAAAATTTTTTTTGATTTCTACAACAATTTACATCAACTGCTATCAGTGAATTGTCAATTTACACACAAAAAAATAAAGCAAAAGTGGGCCCCACATAACTTACATCCCAAATATCCACCCAAAAAAAAAAGAAAATTGACCAAAAAAAAAATTAAATCCCAAGAGAAATAAAAAAGAAAACAAAAGATCTCATTCTGATGTGAAATTCATCATGTTTTTTAGTTGGATTCTCTCCATATTGTTGGTGCTAGTAAAAGTGACAATTAACAAAACCCACAATAAGATAATGGTTTTTTTGGAAGTTTATATATGTCGCCTTTTTTTTGGTTTTGGTTTTTTGTTTGGCGTTATTTCTCAAATAATAAATTAAGTGGGCCTTTGACAAATTGAGCTTCTAGGTGTTGTTGTTTTTTATTCATCAAAGACAAGTGCATATCGGTCCCCCTTTTTGTAATTAATAGTGTACTTGTCCCTACTTCCTAGGTTAATTACTAGTTCATATTGTTCAGTTTTTAAAAATAAGCTTAAAAAAATTTAATAATTATATTTTTTTAATAATTATTATTCTTACAAAAACTATAATAAATGTATATAAAAAGGGTAAATTTTTTTGAAGGTCCCTCAACTTTATATGAAATTCATTTTTAACCATCGAACTTCAATTTATCCTTTTTTAGTCACTAAACTTTAATATTTATCCGAATTTAATCCTTCCGTTAAAATTTCATCCATTACAAATTTTTTTGTTTGTCTCATCTCTTCTCACAATCTCCTTCTCCCTTATCCTCATTCAAAGTTGTAGGAAAATCTCTCTTTCGTGATCCTTCGACAAAGAGATCTTCTACACCTATAGAGTAGTAGTGTTGGGTTCCTATTCGCTACCATTAAAATCTATGATAACAACTATATCATAAATTTTGAAAACTCCGACTTGATTTAAATTGCTCAAATTTAGCTATAGAGGTGTTTTTTTATTTTTATTTTTAATGAGCCCCACATATCATAGATTCAAAAAAACTATGACACAATTATATCATAAAAAAGTATAGCAGCGGATGTGAATCCGTGTTTCTTGAACCCCTTCCCCCAAAAAAAAGAAAAAAAAATAAATATTTCCCTTCTGTCCCTCAAATGAGAATCATGGTATTTTGTCCCTCCACCTCCCCTTCAATTTGGTTCAATTTATTTCAAACTCATATTTTGCATTTCGATGTCTCTGGTGAGTCTTATTATTCAATTATCTCATCATTTCATCCAATTGATCTAGTATCAAATTACTTTACATAAAAATAATATACTGCCACAACTAATCAGATTGAAGCTTCAAGCTTAGAACAATGATATGAAGCTGCATAATATAAAATTCAATGTTCTGAATTAATTGTTTTGTGTTAATGTTTTAGATGTAATTTATCATAAGATCTGAGCATGATATGAGGTGCAATTCTTGATTATTAGGATGGTTCCAAGCTTCAAGCTGATACTTTATTAATTTTATGAATTGTTCAATACTTTATTATTATTATCTTTTGAAAATAAGGACTTCCGTTAGCCTCGGTATTTATTCTTTTTTAAATATCTCTTATAAGATTTGAATCTGCGTCTCTCTGTACAGTGATGAGGTATATCACCACTGTACTAGATATATCATCACCGTTCAATACTTTATTATTTAACTCAAATATCACTAATCTGAATGATAACTCACTTAAATTAAATAATATAAAAGTGAGTTTTATAATAAAGTCTCTAAGATGAATAATAACTCATTTAATTTAAATAATAAAATTGATATTGATGACGGTATCAGCGACAGTTTCTATATATCAGCTCCCAATTATAAAATTTTACTCATGAAACTATACTTCTAGTAACAAATAATTACAAAATTATATTGGTTTTCATAATAATTACAAAAATATATGTCTTGTTCAAAATTTTTGCCATAACATATATCTCTTCCGAATGCCTTTTTTTTTTCAATTCTGAAAGTAAAAGGAATTGCCAAGTCACTTTCTGACATATTATTGTGTTGATATCTAGACTTGATATTACGTAGCGTCTAAGTTTAAATTTTTAATACAAGTTTTCTTGTTTCAAGTTACAATCATTGACAAACTCAAATGAAAATTCAAGTGTCCTTTAAGTAACTTTTTGGGTATTTGATGAATTTATTTGCTTCAAGTTAAGTTACCCTTGATCATAGAATTAATATACATATAATATAAACATAACCTATTGATGTTTAGATGAGTATCAAAATCAAAGGTAAAATGCAAAGAAAAGGCAGAGAAATGGCCCATTTAATTAGCCCAAACAATTTTATTCAACATTTGAATTTTAAATTCGGCCCAATTTTTAGGGGTGGCGGTTGTAATAAATGCTAGCACTAGCACCTAAGGTTGCATGTTTCCTTCCAAATAGAAAACCATTATTATTCTTCAATCTTCATTCATTGAATGAGATGCTATTTGTTTTAAATAAATAAATAAAGGAAAATTTTTTGGGAGATACTGTAATCGATACCGACTTTGCTATTCAGATATATATGAGTTATTATTTATATTAAATACTTTATTATACAACTTATTTTTGACAATATTTTTATTATTCAACTCAAAATATCACTAATATGAGTAATAACTCACTTAAATTGAACAACAAAAGTACTGTACAAATAAGTTGCATAATGAAATGATTAATATGAATAGAAACTCATTTAATTTAAAAAAATAAAGTCGGTATCGATTATAGTATATATATATCAACTCTCATAAATAATAAATAGATAGAGTAGGTTTGACATATCAGGAGATGAAACCCTAAAAGTTCCTATCAGAGTGCACCAGAATCAGATCCATATCTGTTTGTCATAAATAAATTTTGTTAATGGAATTTGCATTTAATGTCTTTATTCCTTAATAGTCCACAGAATATCATCTTTCCAAACTTAAAAATAAAAAAAATAAAAACCAGCTATGCAACAATTAATACAAAAATAATGCACCATCCCAACCCACTATTGGTCCATTAACCATCCACCTTTAATTAAACAAATTAACTAATGCACAATATATAGTATAATTCCACCTCCTTGGCAATTGCATGATAATAATCATGGTATGATCTTAATTTAATCTGAACCATGCATCTATTTTAATAATAAGGAAGAATCAATGGTGGCGCCTTAATTAATGGCAACTTTATAATTCCAATTGCAATACGGATCGGATCTGTATATTAAATGTTATCCAATTAAATTATGCACAGTCATAAAGTAGGGAATCACTAATTAATGTATTAAAATTATTGGATGGCCTTTGTATAATTTCATAAATAATACAATCTAAATATAACTATAATTTCATCGTAAAAATTCCCGCAAAATTGTCAGATAGGATAACGATCATATGGTGTTTTGAATTTCCATGAAAAAAATAAACGATCCATATTTTGATAATAATTTTTTTGAGAAAAATAAGGCATATTTTGATAATAATTATTCATAAAATTTGTATAACAAAAGAGGACGACATTCTCGTGCAAGATAATAGAACAGAAAGATTCCTATTTTATTACTATAAAAAATTATGACATATAATAATAGAACAAAACGATTCCAATTTTGTTACTATAAAAAAACTATGACATACGATACGGCATATTTCATGAACTCTATAAAACCAGATTCTAACCATCCATATAAAATTCAATTAATTTTTTCGAAAAATCAGATTGTACTTTTTTACATATAAATATAAAATAAAGTCATTCAAATTTAAATATTAATAAAAAAAATTAATTCAAAGTCCAAACTTACAACCTTCTACAAAAAAAAAATAATAAAAAAAATCAAAACATAATCTCAAACATTTAATTTCAATTAAACAGTTCTACGTGTTAATATTTCCAGAGAGACGTAGATTTAAGTTTCGTAAAAAATATTTTAAAAAAACAAATGTCAAAATTAACGGAACCCTTATTTCAAAATATATATATATATATATATATATATATATATATATATATATATATATCACTACTAACACAACTACAATACAAATCTACACTGGAAAAAGAATCTACCATATTATTCTCAAAAGGATTCTCTTTCTCTAACCTCTATCATGCGTCATTGCTGATTCAATCCAAATCACATGAAAAGAAGCCATACGCATAATAAACTAACAACCAAATTACAAAAAGCAAATAATAATTAACACCTTAGGTTCATCATTTGTGTGTGTTGATCGTCTCAAGCTTATCCAAACCAAATCCCATATGGCTAAGGAGGCATATATATATATATACATAGATATGTATATATATATATATATATATATATATATATATATATATATATATATATATATATATATATATATATATATGCACACACACTGGAATCATAGGTCTAATGACTGTTGGATTAATTTTTGTATTCGATGTATAAAATAACCATATGATAATATTAAAATTCGAGTTGAAATTTTTTTTATATGCTTCAATAATTGCGTGAAGTATTAGGTTTAACAATCCAACAGTTAAAATTACCAATCAATTTAAATTCGGTTCGATGGACATTGTACCTCTTTCTGTTCCATGCACACTACAAACCAAATCACATGCAATTTTAACAAGAGGAAGCTTTAGCATTTACCAATAAAAAAAATTTGAATTTGGCCTCAATAATAGTCCTAATCTTTTGCTACTCAGTACAACACTGTACAATACATTAACCGTTAAATTATAGAAAATAAAATTTACTTTACACGAATCTAAATAAAATCAGATAAAAAATACGTTACCTCGCATGATACAACTTAACAAAAAAATATGAATTCGAGGAATCTAGCTCCATTTGCAAATGGCAGTTTAATTACGGTATTGATTGTAACAAGGTAACTTTTTCTCGTGTGGAATGTTATTTTCCTTGGGATCCTCGCAAAAGCTCCTCTTTAATTTGTCGTCCCAATTTCCCATGCGTTTCTTTCTCGTCTCCAGCGCTCTCTCTGCACCTATAAAAAAGAATTTGGGAATGATTCGCAAGCGTCCGTGAAAATGTTTTATTTGTAAATATGCCCCTGAGATATGACCAGAAAGGCAATTTTCTATACTATGCAGAGTCTGCAATTAATGCCCTTGTAATTTTTTTTTTTGCTACTTATTTTGTATTCCTTTTTGCTTTTTTTTGTTGTCTTTGTTTATATTTTGTGCTATTTCTTTGCTCGGGGTTTCCTGATATGTTACTCAAAAACGAAGCTAGAAAATTTTAATGAGAAGAGTTGAATACACTTTGTAATAATTTTTACTACAAATTATAATTTGTTAATATTTTATTTTCCATCTTATTTGAAATACACTTTTATCTCAACACAGTTGTGAATGTTACTAAATTCTTATTTATTTTATACCTATACCATGAACAAGGAATTAATTACTGTATTGAAACTTCTGCTCTTTAGTCTTTACCTTTTTACTATGGTTACGCTTTAATATGTAAGGAAAAAACAAGATAAAATCTCATAGTAATTTGAAATTCCGATTGCATGCAGAATTTTCAAAATTAAAGAATGATATTATTTCCTTGGAGGGGCCAAATTTGTTGGATAGAATTGCTAGTTACAATTTAAGGCTAATCATTTAAATGAGGAACCATAAGGGGGGCTATAATATGGCCTCTATGGTCCCATATGCCTCCAATTCTTTGTTAATAGTGAAAATGTGGCAATCAGATACAAACTGTTAATGTGATTTCAAAGTAGTGAAAATGATGGCAAGAGTAGTTATATTGATTAATATGCTAATAGAAAAAAATGTGATTTCAAAGTAGGGGATTTTACTTTTTATATATGCAATCCTTTCATACCCTTCTATCTGCTCTCTTTATTCCCTACGGATTTGTATATATTTTTTTTTATAAATTATTTATATTTGATCATAAAATTATTTATTTTGTTAGGAAGATGATAAAATTACTTGTGCTTTAAGCTACTGAAATAATTACTCTAAAATTTATATTTTTTTTTACTTATTCGTTAAAAGTTTAATTTTAATAATCTTATCATCATTTTAAAAAAGAAGAATCAAGAATGATCAACATTCAGACATGAACATACTATATATAAATATTTTTTACGTACATATTAAGGATGCAACATATATATCGGATGCAAAAACAACTCACCTATTATTACCGTTCACATTTATTTTACACACAACTCATATATATTGTTAGCTAGGTAGATTAATTCATCACAAAACAAACCAAGTCAGATAGATATAATACTCATCTTTCAAATAATATATCCATCTCAAATTGCTGCTAAATTAAGGGGCAACAAACCCTTCTATTGTCAAGTAATTAAGAAGTCACCTAAATTACGCATACAAACGATAAGAACTTGTGCGCAGTAAATGCATGAAAGACACCCAAAAACAGCAGACATTTATGCAAATTATTAATTAAGCAATTTCTTTTAGGGAGAGGACGAGCTCAAATTAATTTAATTAGGGCCACATTTCAGAGATATTTATGTTTCCAAGAGCCCACAAATGAAGCACAAACTAAACCCCTTTTATAATATTTTACAAGTCCACCAGTCATAATCCTCCACGTCGCACTCATCCCATGTTAATCCCATCTACTCTTCATCCCCCCTCTCTCTCTCTCTCTCTCTCTCTCTCTCTCTCTCTCTCTCTTTGATAATTGATACCACTCACCATGCACCCACCATGTACCTCGGATCTGGTTTAATTGAGCTCAATCTTTAAGATTGCTTAACCCTTCTTTAATCATTAAACTTGGTTTTTTTCTTTTTCTTTTTTATCTCTCTCTAACTTGATACAACTTACAACCGTGCGTTTACAGAATGTAAAAAAATAATTGAAAAGGTAATAAAAAAAAATAACGTCAAACCCTTCTTTTTTTTGTAGGTAGTCACTGTCAACTTTAATCCAACATAAGCAGTAAATTAATTAATTCCAAATTACACTGACAGCGAGAAAACCAGCTAGAAGCCAAGAAACACCCCCCCTTCTCTCTCCTTTATTATTTTCTTTTTTTTCATTCATCAACTCTCAGATCCCAATAATGGCAACATTCCTTCCGTTTTCTCCAAACCCCAAAATTACCTCTGAATAATGAATATCATGAGTGCTTTCCTCTACTCTCCTGAGGACCTGAGCACGTACGCCATGTGCACCGGAGATCGAACCATTTTTAAATAACATTTTAAACTACGGATTCTTTAAACTACTACACTGAATACAAAATTTTTTGTTATTATTATTATTATAATTTTTCATACCCCCGAGAGAATACTGTAAAAAAAAAAGAAAAAAGGAGAGGTTCAAATCATTTGATTGGAAGCTGATCTCCTACGCCACGTGCAGCCTACCCTCTTTCCACGGCACGCCACCTATTAGTTTCTATTTCTTCTCCAGTTATATAAACTGGATACCTCCGGTTATTTCAAGATGCTTTTGTTTGTAAACGCTTTTTGCAGAGAATCAGTTTGGTACTTCCTTCTTTGCAAAATTGGAATCTCCCCTTCTTTCAATTGGGGAATGATGGCAACACAACAGCATCTTAGATAGAAAGGGAAACCCTGTTTGCATGGAAATGGAGAGGACTGTAACTGAACCAAACTAACTAAGACATTGCCTCGTTTTTTCTTCGGTGTCCCCGCCACCTTTGCTGGTGATCGTCAGATCTAGATCGTAAGGCTGAGAGAAAGATCAGAAAAAAACAAGAAAAGAAGAAGGCAAAGGACTCGAATTTCTTGAACTATTCTGAAACGGTCCGTATTTTACAGTACAAGCAGCAGCAGCAGAGAGAGAGAGAGAGAGAGAGAGAGAGAAAGAGACAGGCGAGAACTGAGAAGAGAAGAGAAAAGAGGAGAAATGGAAAGGCGGTGGTTAACTTACAGCCCTGCTGTACATTAATTCCCGTCCTACATGGACCCAAAGGAGAAACGACACTTACATGAGAAATAAATAAATTAAAACCTTGAAGAAAAATATATATATATAAAAGAAAAAGGTAGAATTAAGGAAGCAGAATTAACGAATCATTCTATCTTCCCAGTGTATTTTTTTTTTTTTTTGCTTCCAACATGATCCTATTTCCTTACATTCCCAATTTCCCGTCTACTTTTTAGCAATTCAACTGGACCCACTCGTAGCGGCCCTCCAGTGGCATCTCCTTCTCAACATCGAAATTATACCTGAAAAAGGAAAAAAGTTCACAAAAGATGTAGCGCAAATTTAGGTCAATTTCGCTAAGGTGATGTGAATCAAGAATTTTGAGCTAGGTTTTTGAAATTTTTGACACAAGATTTAGGTGTGAGCTTACTTTGAAGTGAATCGATCCCTCACAGCTTTCTCTGCGACTGCAAAGAATTCATCAATCTCGGTTTGAGAAGGCATTTTATTGACGGGAGATCTGCACCTCGATTTCTCACCAGTTTCAGACTCGAGATCGCTGATCTCGCCTTTAGATTCGCTTGAGGGAGTCATGTCTCTCCTAAATTCACACAATTCAGTTCGAAATTCAGCTAAATTATGCAAAGTTTAAAGAAACTAAATGCAAGTATACCTCGAAAAGAGAAGATTAAAATTAGAAGTAGTCTAACCTTTCTCTGTTGCACTCGGAGTTACCGACTGAGCTCTCCTGATCATTTGCAGCCTAAATTTCAGAAAAAAAAAGTAAAATAAATCTCAACAAAAACCTAGAATTCGCATGAAAAATCCATAATTCTCTCTAATTGCACTTCAATTGTATACTGTACTCACCTCTGCATCTCCAGATCGGAGGTGGCAGCGCTCTGAAGTATCTTTTTCCAACTTAGCATCAGCTAGAGAGCTCGTGCTAGAGCAACGCGAGAGCATGCTGCTGGAGGCTTCCAATTTGGAGATATTGCACCGTCTACTCCCAGAATTCACAGCAGGTCTGGTGATCCGAGGTGATATGAACAACCTTCGACTTCTAAGCTCTAGATACGCCTCCAACTCCGCCTCCGCCTGCTCCTTATAGTTAGCTTTCGCCATGGCAGCTGCTTTCATAGCTCGTGACCTCGTCCTTACCCCCACTACCTGCGTCACCTCCATCACCGTCATTTCTCCCACCGCTCCAGTCCCTTTGCACTTCCTAATGTACCTCCCCATCGCTCGATTCCACACTTTCTTATCGCTTAATGCTCGCTCCTTCTCCCCTCTCTCTCTCTCAATCACTCTGGAGATAGCTTTTCGCTCTCGCTTTCTCAATTCCACTTTCTCTCTCTATCTTTCGCCTTTTAGAAGGGTGTAGAAAAAGGGAGGCGAGAGTGGGATGAGATCCGAAATGGACGGATGAGATATGACTTCTTGATTATAACGGCCATGGTCTGCCTCTCCGTAACGGCGCCGTTATTAGCATCTTTTTGGTTACGTGTCAGTTTCGGGAAAAGGCTTACTCTCACTCTCTCTCTCCATGTACCGGCTAAACAGGTTTTTATTTCGTACAGATATGCCAGTTTCGAAAAAGAAACACAATTTTCAACCGGGTGTTGCAGGTGAAACCAGTTGTCCCAGAAGCGACCAAGTACCCCATGACTTCCTAGACCGTGTCTATATTAGACCTTGTCCAAACGATTCCGTTTGGTAGAAGGCTAGAAAGGCTTTCCTAAGTTTCCTGGGAGTAATAATGCAATCGGAATTATGTAATTATGTAATTGGATATGTAGTTTCATGATTCTTACGAAATATGACCTTATAAACTGTATGGGTACCTTTTCTTGGCATGGAGTGGGCGACACGTATTAGCCTCAGAGACTAGGTGATCGAGTGGAGATAACCTTGGACCATTTGTCTAAGAGGGAGTGGGGTGGGGACCACCTCGCCTCGCCCTTTTGGTGCCATCAGGCGTTACGACTCTCTGATCTGGAATTCAACGGCGGAGATTGCATGAGGTTCAATTTTAACGTTATATTTCGAAACTATTATAAAAAAAAAAGGGAAGAAACTGATTTGGTTTGAATTGATTTGAAAGGAGGCGGCTTGGTTTAAGGAGCAATCAAAGAGGAGAGGAGAGCACACAATACGCTCGGGGTCGTGCATCGGAATATGCATTGAATGGACTGAAGAATTTGGCAGGGACGGTGCACTGCACGAACCCGGCCTATTGTCTATAGCTTCACCTAAGAGATTTTATAAAGCGATCAGAGTGACCATCTGTGTGTGGTTTGATCTGCAGATGGGACCATGAAAGTTTTGTTTCGGTGATTCCGCAATCATTTGTGAATTCTGATGCGTTAATGAAGCTGTGACTGCTTGTTCTTTTGTAGGCTGCCACAGGGGATCATAAAATCGATGATTCTGGCGAGGCAAGCTTACGCCATATTCAGAACTCAGAACTGTATATTCTTTCTTTTTTTCTAAAAAGAATAATTTATTATTCTCTGTTTCCGTTAACCGTTTTTCTATGGTACGTCAGTTTTTGAAAAAATTATGCTCTGTTCTTGTTTACCGTTTTCTTTTTTTGTTTGTTTTTGTTTTGGTACATCACTTTTGAAAATTAATCCGCACCTCAGTTTCACAGGTTCTTTTTTTCTGAGGAAAAAAAGAACCAGACAGAAACACTAATTAGTCTAATGCTAATTTTTATAGGACTGTACTCGTCTAATTTCCACCTCCTTTTATTTTATTTTTTTGAGAACTCCAATTTTGTCCTTAGTTAATTTCTGCATGATTTTGGGTCCTTTTGCTACTTCAATCTTTTTTCCGCAGTAAAGTGCAAGAGATCTTTCAAAATTCTTCAACTCTATTTCATTTTTTTTTCAATAGTATTTGATAACTCAAATTTAAAAGAAAAATGATAATGATTATTACGATAAACTTAAAAAATGGCTTAGCAATAATAATAATAATAATAATAATAATAATAATAATAATTATAAAGATTTCAGAAAAAATTTCAAATTGCCGCCATATACTTTCATTAACGATTTTCTTAAGTAACCGTTACTAAAAGAGTGTTTACGAAAGTTATTTTTGTAGTAGTGATTTAACATGAAAAATCGTTCATGCATTTAGTTTAGGGCATTTTAAATTATTGCATCTATAAAATGTGTTATAGAAAAACACGTCATTAAATAATCAGTTATTGAGTTTTTTAGCTGGCTTCGTTATGTTATTTTGTTGATGATGTAGGTATGACGGACTATCAAATGGATGCAAAAGATACCGGTCTATGATACTCCAATTAATTCCAATATTTATTTATTTTTAAAATTTTTTTTTTATCGAACTTCAACTTCAATATACATTTCTCCGTAAAAATACGAAATTTATCACCATTATAATAGATATACATTTCTCCGTAAAAATACGAAATTTATCACCATTATAATAGACTTGTAATTCTAAATGAGGACCTAAATGCAATAATTTAGATAGAGACAGGACACGTGCGCGTAGCAAGAACTAGAAGTGGCCAGCAGGAGTAGAGATCTTGTGCTGTTGCATTAAAGCTGATTATCATTATTTTCTCAAAATTTCTAGATGGATTGAAAAGAAGATGATTCGTTGGGAAAAAAGCCATCCCAACTAAATTCTGATGGTATTGTTTTTTTTTTTTTGTTGGGTGTGTGTGTGTTGGGGGGGGGGGGGGGGGGGGGTGTTGTTCATGTGCATCTACGACCGAGTTGCTTTAAATTTGTTTTTAAATTTTGTAAAGGATCCACATGCATGATTTTCTATGCTCACATTAATGATTGTAAAGAACCCTAATTGCTAGATATAAAAACATGAAGGGAGGGATATATATATATATATATGCTGAAATTAATATCTTTTACCAAGCAAAGTAATAAACGGAGATATAGAACTATAAGCTAAGAAAGTAGCAATATATATAATTTAGTGTTTCTTTCTCATTTTCAGATATGTTTTAACAATGCAATTAATTGTCTTAGACTGATATATCCGATTATTCTTCATCGTCACATCCTCAAGCGTACTAGTCATGTCATGTACTAGAAAAAAAAGAAATAGTGCATAAATGATCTTATTTTTTTAACATTAACTAAAATCTAATATTTTTCATGCAGCTCACTATCAGAGTATTAATTAGTTTAGCATTATAAATAATATGGACTTTGTTGCGAATATAATAAAGGCGACATGACTACTAACGTTACGTATCAATTAATTAAATGAGTATTAACATTCACATCTGTTTTAACAAAAAAATAATTAAAAGTAATATTTGATTATATACATATATTGTCATAAAGTATCATCATAATATGGATATTAATGTCATTTTCATCAGAATTTTTGTGGATCCCATAAACTTAATTTAAAAAATCCAGCATAACATGGCTTGTACTCATTGATTAAATTGATAACCGAAAATATTTTTAGAAAATAATAATTATTTGTAATTCTGTTATACATCAGTGCACATAAAAAAAAATAAAAACATGGTTTACTTGCGGTGATTTTGGATAATTTATCATATATTTTCCTCCAAAGATATTGTTTACATGATTCTGAATACATAAAATTAAAACTATTGACAAAACAATGGCATTGTTTAAAAAATAAAATACTCTGCTTAATTAGAACTGTTGACATATATTCTCTGTTAATTCTAAGGAGCAGGTATTACATAATTTTTTTTTATTTTTTTTGCACTCCTACCTATATATAATATATTCAGTTAATTTCAACAGTACTAATCTCCCACCTACTAAATAAAATAATGCTAATAAACTAAATGACATGAATCCCAGACACTCATCATGTAGATAGCTTTCATAAGTTTATCTTATCAACTATGTCAAACTACATAGCATATATAAGAAAAATATAATTTATCTAGGTTGGTTAAATAACTCCTTTAGCTCTAACATGTACCACATGGCTACAGTCAAACCATGCATGATATGACTTATATTAAGAAAACCTACTGTTTATTATTTGACAAGTTTCACTGTTTCTTTGTATGAAACACACCAGTATATATATATATATATATACAGCAATCAAGGATAATATATGTTATGTTTTAAGATTTTTAAAGCGCTGAGTATATAGACTGATTGTGTGAGATATTAAAAAACTAATTGATGTTAAACAAGAGAAGGGTGTGGGAAAAGAAAAGATTTTTGAGGTAAAAAAATGGAAAAATAAAAAAAAAGCTTAGAAAAATATAAGCAAACATTAAATTCAATAGGTAATTTGACCATTTTGTTTTCCTACATATTTTATTATTTTTAATTTCTATTACAACAAACAATCAGAACTCAAGTCATAAAACATGGTAATTAATTTTGTAAACAAAACATGATTTTGGTTAATAAACAAAGACAGTTAATTAAATGGTAATTAAAAGGTGCCTGAAAAAGAGATAAATAATGCCTGGTGAACTTTTGGATTTTGGAAGTTTCTAAAAAGGTAAAAATTCACTTTTGATCATGAATCAGTTTGCACCTGTTCTTGGCCCCTCTATTAATTCTTTTTCTTTCTTTCCTTTTGTTTTTTTTTCTTTTTTTTTCATCTGGGGAGGCTACAAATTTGATGAAAACAAAGTACACACAAAACACTCAGATAAAATTTTTGTATCATTCAACAAATTTCACAGCTTAAAAATCTCCACTGTTGTTAAATTTTGACCACCTAAATTAGGACAAAAGGATGTTAAAAAATCAAGAGAAAACAAAATGTGCTGTTATTGGTCTTATCCATGTAGAGAGAGAGAGAGAGAGAGAGAGAGAGAGAGAGAGAGAGAGAGAGAGAGAGAGAGAAATAATGATATTTTGTAGGATTTAATATTTCCAATAATATAATAATAAAAGAAAGAGCGGATGTGACTGCGGTGGTTGGGTGTACCCCATCCTCCAAACAGCCAAATTCGGACCACCATTTTGGTGCACGGTGCACCGCAATTCTTATTTATGCATACAGCTCTTTGGTTTTTCTCTCTGTGATCTCATCCATCCATCCATCGCTTTCGGTGTTTATAGCAAAGATGAGGGGTGTCTACGGAGGAATTAATTTTTTTTTATGTTATCTTACCTGGATCTGTTATTTTTTTAAAAAATAAAAATATTATCTTTGATTTGAAAAGATTGACAACAGTAGATATGATTTTGAAAAGACTTTATTCAGCAAATCTAACTTAATGTATACAATTACTAAAGAAAATTTTATAATTTATATTAAATGCAAATATTTCAGGTTTAGTTTTTGCATCTTATGCTTGAATTTTTTTTTTTGCCGAATCGAAAAATTGTGATCAATATTATGTAGTGTTATTTTAAACAATAAATTATCTAGTTGTTGTTTAAAATACCAAAAATTGATTTGCTAGTCACAACTATTTCAATTTTTTTAAGATACAAAATGTCAACAACAGGAACACTTAACATTCAAAATCAATTTCCCGGCACAAATATTTAATTACAAACTGTAATATTTGTAAGTAATTTTTCTAATTTACATGAAAATAAATAGGGTTATTTTGATAATCATGATAATTTTTCAGTCTGTTTGGCAACTGCTGTTTAGTGCGCTATTCTGAATAACACTGTTATTTTGTTCAGGGCCGTTGCCAAACGCAAAAAGGATATAAGGAAGAGTGTGAGAATAGCTCCCTTCTGATATTCGAGAGAGGGGTTGGAAGAGCGGAAGAGCGGAAAGAGAAATATTCGGAAGAGAAAAAATTTGACTGTTGTTGCCATTTATTTTTTGTGTTTGTCATATGCTTTTTTTTTTCTTTATCAATGGTTGGAGTAGAGCTTGTTACTCTAATTTTGAGACAAAATTACATCATTTCCTTTTCCTCTCTATTAAATTTTGTGCATAATTTTTTTCCCTACCAAATTAATATATTTCTTCCCAACTTTTCTAATGTTTTTTCTTTTGAAATCTTCATAACCATATATGCATAACTAATATATCTCCTTTTGTTTATAATGGGTTGTGCATCCATCTCTCCGTAGATTATTTTTTTCTTTTTAATTATGAGACAAATTGTCTCAATTTGTAATTACATTTGGTCGAAATTATGAATCATACACTATTTAGTATATGAGGGTATTTATGTCTTTTTCATTATTTTAAATATTTTACACAACTTATCATATTACTATTCCAAAAATCGCTTACCAAATAATATTATCACTCTTCCAATAGTTAAAAATAATACTCGTTCATCATTTTTTTTATTACACTATCCTCACACTATTCTAAATTATTGTTCTAAATGGTACTATTATTATAATATTATTCTTTGATTACACTATCCTTACACTATTTTAAATTATTGTTCGAAATTATGAATCATACACTATTTAGTATATGAGGGTATTTATGTCTTTTTCATTATTTTAAATATTTTACACAACTTATCATATTACTATTCCAAAAATCGCTTACCAAATAATATTATCACTCTTCCAATAGTTAAAAATAATACTCGTCCATCATTTTTTTATTACACTATCCTCACACTATTCTAAATTATTGTTCTAAATGGTACTATTATTATAATACTATTCTTTGATTACACTATCCTCATACTATTCTAAATTATTGTTCTAAATGGTACTATTATTATAGTACTATTCTTTGATTACACTATCCTCACACTATTCTAAATTATTGTTCTAAATGGTACTATTATTATAATATTATTCTTTGATTACACTATTCTCACACTATTCTAAATTATTGTTCTAAATGGTACTATTATTATAGTACTATTCTTTGATTACACTATCCTCACACTATTCTAAATTATTGTTCTAAATGGTTATATTATTATAGTACTATTCTTTAATTACACTATCCTCACACTATTCTAAATTATTGTTCTAAATGGTATTATTATAGTACTATTCTTTGATTTACCAAACGGACCCTTCATGCCTTTATTTCCCTATAGATCGGGTACGTATCAATTTTTATATTATTTAAATAGTATTTGATATGAATAAATTATAAATTATATTTTCCTTGCTAAATTTCAAAAATATAAAAATTTTCAATCATTGTCAAAACAATTGGTTCTCATCAACCCCCCCCCCCCCCCCCCCCCAAACCTAAATAAATAACCCTTACATAATAGAAGTACAATGTCAATTAGTGGGGGCAAAATGGAGGACACGAAGCAATATCAGGCGTGCCAATTGGATCGAGTCCAACGCCGTGAGAGATGGCTTGACGAGTGGGCAACCTAAAGACTTAACGTGGTCCATCGGTACATTGGACCCAACCTGACACCATGCTAGTAGTAATAGCGCAGTAAGCACATAAAGGACATCCCAATAGTTTTCTTTTTTTTCCCCTTACAAAAAAGGCCTCATAAAAGTCCAAAAGAAGCACTATTTAATCTCCGGACACTTGATTATCCGTATCAGATACATACTCCTCACATGTGTAATGAGTCATAAAAACACATATTATTCACTAGCCACACAGACGGAATTCGGTTTCTTCCACAGAGAATCTGACACATTCATATGGGATCCAATGCTGGGATCAGATCCCAACAAAACAAGGTGACGTGGCCTTATGTGTGCGTGTAGAGAAAAAAGAGAGAGAGAAGAGAAGAGATAGAAGCCAAAGTGTATATGGAACCTTCTTGTATAATAATAGAAGAAACTTAACCCCCTCCACTGACATTTTTACTGATGCCAAAATTTTGTCTTTGGTAAATTAATTATAAATGTACAGTGAAGTACTGTGCTTCTTAATTTGAGATTGCGACTGACACGAGAAAGAAGGGACAAAGACAAACTAATAGTATGTGGTAATGTACTACTAATTATGTGCTACCTCCAAGAAATTTTTTCCAAGTTTATCATATCGCGCCGTCATTTTTTTTTTTGGTTTTGCTTGGTAAAATTTTATTTACCTACTTTATGATAGATAGGTTTTGTCGTTTTATTGGCACAATTGGACAAAGAAGTCAAGTTTGAGCGTTTTTGACACGGGATAATTTTGAATATTTAAATTTAATTCGTTATTGTCAAAAAGGCCCCCCCCCTTTTTTTTTTTCTTTGGGGCAATTGATTTCGGAAATTGACTTATTAGAGTATACATGTGACTACAGGAAGTTTGCAAGATTTTATTTCATTTGTCGCTTTTTAGCTAGAGTGGGATCTCCCCATAATTATTGACTTGTCAATTTTGACAACAAATTAAAAAAAAAATTAAAAATTTATATTCATATTTTTTTAATTTATAAATTGATTACTTTAAAATTTTTATATAATTTAAGGATTATTTTTTTATTTGTCAATTTTAGTAATAAATTTTCAAATAATTTTTAAAAATAAAAAAATTATAGACATATTTGAACTTATAAATTAATGATGCTTTAATTTTTGTGTAATTTAAAAATCATTTGATATTTCATCAAAAACCATTAAATTTAGACAATTATAAATTTTATATAATTTTGATTATTTTTTATAGAATATAAAATGATACTTGAACTGCATGACATTGGAAACACAACTAATTTATAAGTTCAAGAATATGTCTATAAATATTTTTTTTTTCATTTTTAACATCAATTTTTTGAAAATTATTCAAAAATCTGTTATCAAAGTTGTCAAAAAAAAATCTAACCCTACTTTTTTTTTTATTACTAGACGCATTCATATTTATGTTTTGAGTATAGGTATTGTACCAAAAGAATGTCATTTGCAGGTGCTACTTGATTGTAATTACCTATAATGTATAAAATGGAGTCAACATATTTGAAGTAATATAACTGTTTGCTGTTTAAAAGTTGCCAGAAAAATACACAAATTGAATTGCATGAAATTGATGATATAGTTCCATGTGATTTTTATACCAAAAAATTTGAAGTTATGAAATTATGTCAAATTTCATAATTTACCATATGTGAAAATTATTTCTTGAAATTAAAGAAACAATTTCATGTAATAGTCATGCCAAATATTAAATCATGAAATTATGTTCAATCTCATGATTTATCAAATCTCAAAATTATTTCTTGAAATTAAAAAAAATAATTTCATGAAATAATTATGCCAAACACCCTTTCAAAAAAATAATAATAATATATACACATGTGTGCAAAAAAAAATCTATGCACAAAACCCTAATTATATGAAATCAAGAAACAATTTCATATAATTAAACATGCCAAATTCAAAAATCATGAACTTCATTCATGAAAAATGCCCCAAATATTATCCCTTGGAATTAAAAAAATGATTCTTTAGAATAATCATGCCAAAACATTAATTGTATAAGATTAATATGCCTAATCATATACAATTAATGATTTAAGTGAAATTAATGCCTAATTTCACATCCAAAAATACCAAAAATATTACCTAAAATAACAGAATCATGGAATATATTTTCTGTGATTTTTCAGTAATTTTTCATGGATTTTCACATGAAGAATAAAATAAAATGAAAAAAAAGGAATAAAGAAAATACCAAAATCAGAACTGGAGATAGTTCTGGGTGCAATTTGGGGGATGTGCAATACTCTGGGTGCAATCTGGGGAGCTCAAACACAACCTCTGCCCTTGGGACTCGCCTGTCATACACACAAAATGTTAAAGGTGAGTTGCGTGGACCCAGTACCCATGCACCATACCACTGACAATACGTTTTAGTGCACAAAGACCAAGCCCACAGCCCAACCTCCAGTTTTTCGCTGGGGCTGTGTTTCATTAAACCTGACGACTGGGCCCCTCTCCTTCAGTCTCACTGCCAAGGGGGCCCAGTGTCCAGGTGACCCTTTGGCCAGCGAAGAAAAGAAAAGAAAAGAGGGGTGGACATGGTGCAAACTCTCCCTCTCTCTGACAGGTTTGAAATCAAAGCACGGTTCATGTGCACCCGACCCAAGCGAGAGAAACCTTTTGAATTTCTCTCTCTCTCCCTCCTTTCTTCCTCCTCGAGCTCCAGAGCTCAGTGGAGCTTCGAAAATGGAGTTTGGGTGTATGGTTCGAGTTGGCTTAAACCATTCTAGGGACTTAATCTACATCTTAAGGGGAGTTCAATGCCACAAACAACATTGAAAATAGTAAAGTAAATAAGGAGAAAATCGAAGGAGAAAATACCTCGACCTTGAAGGTGACAGGGCAATTGGGAGCTCGAGAGGCTAAGCCAACACTTGGGGGAGCTCCGAGATGCCTCCATGACGCTGCCTGAAGTGTCAATTTGGAGTGAAAAACACTCAATTGACAGGTGCACCACTTGGCACTCGAGTTTGATTTGGGTGTGGTCAATTGGCACAACTCAGCACTCAAGCAGCCAAATTGACACGTTGGACACACTCAGTGGCACCTTGGTGACATGTCAAGCGCTAGCAAGGCCAAGGAATATTCAGGATATGCTCACACCCGAAAGGCATGACACATTGACCCAAAGAAGAAGACAAAGCCAACGGCTCCTTCTCTCTCCCCAGGCCTGCGTCAGGGACACGTGTAGGCACCTCAATGGAGAGCTTTGAGCACCGGTTAGCTGGAGAAATCTTCCAAGGACAAGCCTCAGGCCAGCACAGGCCTGGCTGGCTCAATTTTGGCCATTTGATCAAACCAAGGGCTAGGATGATGCCAGCTCAGCCCTGAGGCTTAAACACTCGCGGGTTATACAAGACAAATGCTCTTAACAGGGGACGATCAAGTCGTCAATCACCCCCTAGAAATCAAGAGAGTTCCTAGAAACAGGAGCCAAATCCAATGCATGGATATCCAATGAGCGGTGAGCTCGAGTAGAACGGCTGAGGGAACATAGCTTCTCCAATAAATGCCGCATCTCCGATACAGAAGGACCTACAAATTAAACCAATGTTATCACATGCAATGTAAATATGAGACCTAAAGTGAGGAGATATAAGAGCACGTATCATCGGGAGAAATGTCACCCGAGAGTCTCTCCTCCTCAGGGTCCATCTCAAAGTCTTCTTCGGGAACGACGTTGAGTCCTGCATTGAGCTCAACCTCTGGCTCCACCTCAATCTCTTCGTCAGGCTCCTCTTCAATATTGTCGTCATGTCTGACACTGGAACTATCGCCGAACTCTGTACCGGTCGCCTCGGCAATAACAAAATCCTCAGGGTCTGAATTAAAAACAAGAATAAGATCCCCGAAGGGAGTGATGAAAGGAGTAAAGTATTGTGAGATGGTAAAATCATAATGGAATCATAACTGAGTCACTAATCATGATAGACTCCTGAAGGACGGTCAAATCTCCCGCTTCCCTTAATGGAGAAACTCTCACAGGCGAAGCAAACTCCCCGCTGAGAGCCGGTACTAATGGACTTTCGGAATTTCCTTCTGTTTCCAAGAATAGTGAAATAAGCAAGGAAAATTATGTGAAGAAGGTTTAATAAAAGATTCTAGAGCAGAATCATACCTATGACCGCATCGTCCTCAAAAGCGGTAGATGAGTTTTCCTTGGCCTCCGTCGTAGGAGGGTCGGCGCTCTCAAAGCCTGGAAACAAATCAAGGAGAATATAAGGAAAGAATGATCATTTCCCTAAACATAAAGGACCTTGCAAATATAAGTACGTCGCAAACCCGCTCGAAAAATGAAGAGCTCCTCCAAGATGGAGTCAGGTGCCTCTCTGTCGGTCGACCCTCCTGTAATTTCTCCGACATCAGTATATCATAAAGAAGTCACATAAAACATTTCGAGGATATTAATACAGTAAATAAAAGAGGCCATAAATAATATCACCTGTCTGAGAAGCGATAGGAGAATCTAATGGCACCTTACTGTCGAAACCCTGAAAATCAAGTAAGGTGCGAGAAGAGGAAGAGGAAGGAGATCTCCGCCGCTTGTTTTCATTTTTCTTTTTGTCCGGCAGTGGACAAGTCACACGTGTCATATCGGCAGGGAGTATCGCCTGATACGCAGAGATAGTGTGAGTATACCACCTATGATACATGGCGGTAAAAATCATCTCTGAGCGTGAAGCTCGAGACATGGTAAACTGGGAAACCGTACCCACACGAAGTATGGAAAACCAACATCTACTCAAACCCTCCAGGTCTGCAGAAAGCGACTCAGGGCGGGAAAGCAACTCGGGAATGCCCTGGTCATATCCAAACTGATGGGCACAACGGTGAGGAGAGTATGGCTCCAAGATAATGTGCTCATCGATGCGTAGAGGTAAAAAGCCGCACCGAATGCTAATAAGGTGCTCAGTGGCTGCCGAATCCTCTAAAATCCCCTGAACCAATCTTGACCGTGGAATGTCCGCGATGAGTCTATCTGAGCCTCTGGGCATCCTATACGAAAAAGCGCGTACCTCAGATCTCTGGAGTGCCCCTCGCGAACGGAAGAAACAATAGCGAGCATCCTTGGGAGATAGGGATGATGCCGAAGTACAAGCTATATCGGACAAATAGGGTAGTATAACCCGTATCTCATGAGAAAGTACAGGGGTATAAAGACCCATCCAGTGTGCATGAAGCCAACCACTGATGAAATAAAAGGGGATGACCTCCCCACTGAAAGAAGGATCGTGAGAGGAAACTAACCCGCAAAGAGATCGATAAATGTTGGCCAACGCTGGGATAGCCAGGGAAACCCTATGTCCCCGAGCCAAGATGTTAGCCACAACAAATGAAGAAGGCCTAATCCTGCCAACTGGAGAACTGGGAAAGACGAAATAGCACAACCACCATGAAAAAAAGGCAGTCAATAGTGTTTCCTCGTCCACAATCCTGGTAGTAATGGACTCCAAGCCTGGTTTAGGCCCCCTATGCACAATACTAGTCGATAGCCCTACCCCCAAAGGATCACAAGGATCGGCAAAGGAAGTGCGGGGATGTGTCGGAGCATCAGCAAAGTAAGAAACCCACTGGCCCAATGATACACCCTCTCGGTCCCCTAAAATCTCATGATAAATCTTATATACCTGACGAAGAGACGCCGGGTACATCGGAGTCCCGTCTGGCCTCAGGCTGAGGAGATCCACTCCACTGAGGCAATGCTCATCATACGGAAGGCCATAGATCGGCAACCCTGATAACTGGGAGAGGAACCATAGACTCAAAGTCATTTCACGATCCTCCGTGAATAAGGTGTTCGTGGCATAGCTCCAGCGCTCAGCAAATGCCTGGAACAAGGATGTGTCCGGGGTATATCCAAAAAGCGAGAGGTACACCGCCTCATAAATCCCCGCTTGCTTGAGCATGCTTTCTTCTGTAAGCAGGGTGAACTGAACCCATTTCACTTGACGGGGACGCCTTTCTAAAACCCCGCGGAGCACGCGCTTATCGTCCCAAGGACATGTCCGATATGAAGTCATCTCCGTGCCCAGAAGATGCAAAGGAGGCGGGCTGGTCGTCCCGACACTTGGGCTCAACACCCTCACTGTACATGGAATATACTCCCTCATGACAAGGTTGTTCCCTATCATGTTGTATGTGCCAGTGTGATCAGGGCCTTGGGGTGTCCAATCTGCTGGGTCTTTCATGAGAGGTGGAAAATGACCCGGCGAATATAAAGGCATAGGACCTTGAAAGGAAACCATAATATCCTGCGAAAAACACAAAATAAAGGATGATAAGCCCATGAAGTAATATAAATCTTTGCAAAAAGAATAGAGAAAAATCCGGCAGAATCTCCCCTGTACCGGGGGCAATCCTGATTTTTCAAAGGAGCAACGAGGCATGTGCTCAGTGCTTTAATAAGAGAAAGGACATGTGCCCAATCTCATTTCTTCAAAAAAGCAAAATGACAAGCCAATAAAACGAGAGACAGGGAGGCACATGTGCACCAATCCCTAACTTGAAGAACAGAGACACACCCTTGTTTCCTCAAGGCTCTTAAAAAAAAAGAAGAAAGGAAAACATTGGCACGAGAACAGGCCTCTCGGCCAGCAAAAACTCATGACCATTTTTGGTGGGTGGCTCTTTGTTTGCTGTTTAAAAGATGCCAGAAAAATACACAAATTGAATTGCATGAAATTGATGATATAGTTCCATGTGATTTTTATACCAAAAAATTTGAAGTTATGAAATTATGTCCAATTTCATAATTTACCATATGTGAAAATTATTTCTTGAAAATTAAAGAAATAATTTCATGAAATAGTCATGTCAAATATTAAATCATGAAATTATGTTCAATCTCATGATTTATCAAATCTCAAAATTATTTCTTGAAATTAAAAAAAATAATTTCATGAAATAATTATGCCAACCACCCTTTCAAAATAATAATAATAATATATACACATGTGTGCAAAAAAAAATCTATGCACAAAACCCTAATTATATGAAATCAAGAAACAATTTCATATAATTAAACATGCCAAATCCAAAAATCATGAACTTCATTCATGAAAAATGCCCCAAATATTATCCCTTGGAATTAAAAAAATGATTCTTTGGAATAATCATACCAAAACATTAATTGTATTAGATTAATATGCCTAATCAAAATATTTAAATATGCCAAATATGTCCAATATTTGACCAAACATGTCAAATATGCAAATATACCCAAACTTTTGACCAAACATGTCAAATATGCAAATAAATCCAAATATTTGACCAAATATGCCAAATATGCAAATATATCCAAATCTTTGACCAAACATGTCAAATATGCAAATCAACCCAAACATTTGATCAAATATGTCAAAAAATATAAATATGTACAAACCTTTGATCAAACATATCAAATATGCAAATATGCCCAAACTTTTGACCAACATGTCAAATATGCAAATATGTCCAAATCTCTGGTCAAACATGCCAAATATGCAAATAAGTCCAAAACATGATAAAAACAAAGCAACATATCAAATCATATCAAATCATGTTTCGGGAATATTAAACTGGCAGTGCGCTTCAGGTTTAATGTACCCCATTTTGGAAATCGAATAAAGAATTATATGTTCCTGATTCTCCAATTTTTTCCAGGTTTCGAATTGGCATAGCGCTTCAGATTCGGGATCTGGAAGGTCAACAGACTGTTTAGGATTATACGTCCTTGTCTTTAACATTAACCTTTCTAGAGATCAAATATCTCTGGTTCTTTGAGTATCGAGTTGGCAGTACGCTTCATATTCGAACTCCGTGAGATCAATAGAATTATACGTCCTCGATCCCTGATTTATGAGAAATTATACATTTATCTGACTTTAGATTATACGTCTTTAGTCTTATTATCCAAAGTTATACCTTTGGTTTATTTTAAGCACATATTATAATAAATTGAAAGGAAGAAATAAAGCCACAAATCTGATCCATATATTTTGATTAGTTTAGCCCATTAATCAGAGGTTCCCGAGGCGAGAGTCGGGGTAATTAACGGCGGGGGCTTGCGACCGTTGGAAAATAAAAGTTTCCACAATCACCTAAATAATAAGTCATTGAGCGCACAAACACGCGCAGGGATGTACCTGCACGTTCTTCCCCCGTGAGCGAGGACGCCGATGCCTGACGCGTAGGTCGCGAAAAAGGGACGCACAATAACATTTTAAAGTGTTTTCATAATTTAATGGTTGAGCTTGTTGCTATTGTTGCTACAACAGAGATTTTATGACACACAATCCAAACTGTGTAATTTGGATGAACATGCTCGGAAAGATGTTGTTTTTTTGAAGAATTCTTTTTATATTCATGCCGGGTTCATAACGGATGCTTGAGATTGTATGACACAGTTTCATAGATTGACATTCATTAATCTAAAGGCTACTTTCATAATTAATATAACAATTCAACATAAATTTGGTGAACCATGAACAATTTCGTAATTACTAACTATCGTTGCCAACATATTTACCTTCATGCTTAGGCATATCTTGAAGCTTAATTTCTTGGTAGTTACAAGGATTATTTTATGTAAAGTTTTAAATTGTGATTTTCAATATGTGTGTTATCAGTCACTGTGTAGTGCATAAATGATATCCGAATGTATATACGGTTGAATATGTAGATTTATATTCTGAAATTAAATATGTGAACTAAATTGAATCATTTAAAGAAAGAAGGGGATCCCTTAACAATTATTATGTTGACAATATTGACAATCAATTTTTAAATAATTTTTAGAAATTCTCAAAAATAGAAAAAAATTGATAAACATATCTTTTTAGCTTATAGATTGATTGTGTTTTAAATTTCATGTAATTTAAAGGTCATTTAAGATTCCGTCGAAGACCGTTAAATATAGATCGTTGTAAATATCATATAATTTTGATAGTCTTTGATGAAGTATTAAATAATACTTGAATTGTATGAAATTTGAAACACAATTAATCTACAAGTTAAAGAATATGTTTATCAAATTTTTTCTATTTTTAAGATTTTTTTTGAAATTATTTGAAAATTCGTTATCAACGATGTCAAAATATATATATAATTATCAAGTGATCTCACCTTTTAAAGAATTACAGTTAAAAATAAGAAAATATGCTAAGATATTAGTATAATTTTAGATTTCTGAAATGATAAATATCATATAATAAATTTTATAAAAGCTGAATAAGATGAAATTTTCAAAAATAATAATATGCTATTGAATATGCGGGTGCATGCATGCTATGTCGTACTACATAAACATATGCAATATATCTAATGTACTGTCCATGCTGTCACATTTTATAAAACTAGTTGTATGTATGTTCATGCTGATTTTTTTTAGAGGCTTGATAACAATCATATATCAGAAAAAAAAATTACGTTATGATTCGTCCAACAATACACACTAATTAAACATGCACCAATTCTTCTGATTCTGTTGATTCTTCTGATTCTGTTAATTCTGTTGATTCTTCTGATTCTTGTGATTTTGTTAATTTTTCTGAATTTTGATTAGCATTTTCATCATCAGCAGAAGCAAGCCCCCCCCCCCCCCCCCCCCCTTTTTCTTCTATTTCTTCTTTTGCTTCTATTTCTTCTAGAAGAAAAAAAATGACAATGACATTCTTTTTCACTATCAAACTATGAATTTCAATTCTTGCTCAAAATAAATTGGTACATATGAGAATTAATCAAACATCTCTGGTCTCCTTAATTAATTTGACACTCAATTTTGTGGATATATAATAAGTTTGGGAGAATTAATCAAGCTAGGTGGCTCGTATTTAGATAAAGTTATATTATGTAGATGCCTATATATATACCTCTCACTAAAAGATGTCATTAATTGATACACAATTGAAGAATATTTTTAGTTAATGTCAGGACGAGTTACTAGGAGATTTTTATATATAGTGCATAGATATATATTTATATCTACATGGGAACTTCGTGACATATATAATGCAATGTGGAATGCATACTAAGGAGAGAAAAAAGGGGAAAATAAAATAAAAATAAAGGTATTATGTGCATATTTTCATGTAGGATAATTCATAATTTATTTCTCATCATAAATCGACTTTAATTAAAATGTTTAACACATGTGGCACACCAGTTTGTTTGTCAAAATTAAGGATACATATTTGTGAAAAAAAGAATAATTAACCTCATAGTGTGAACATCTGATATTGAAATGATGATAACCATTAATTGATGATGTTTCCGAAAAAGAAAAAAAAAATCCTTTGCATTTTTGATGTAGTAAATTCTATTAATTATTGCACTAGAAAATTTATTGTTGGAATAAATTGTTTAAATACAGAAGGTGGTTAGATCCTTTCCTTTTAATTTTTTAAATAAATGAATTGGAGTACATGCCTATACCACTAAAGTCTAAATATGACAAATTTTAAACCAACCTTTCTTGTCAATAAAAATAACCAGTACAAGAATGCTTCTAGTTTTCAGAAATTTGGTGAATTCAATTGTTCTCATCCAACACCATACCAACAAAATGTACTGGTTTCAACCAGAAAAATTTGTGGCCCAATTTTAAGCTTGGATTCTTTAGTGAGAAATTAATCATAGTTAATTTAATGCAATAAAGAAGTTCAGAGATCAAGCACTCTGATTTAGATCTGAGGTTGAACTTTTTTGGTTGTCAGTAGTTGGTGTTTAATTGCAAAATTAATGAGTAGTAGTACTTAGTTCAGATCAAATTCGTCTAAGTCTGACATTCTCTTCTATCACAGAAATTAAATCAGTTTGGAAGCAAAAAAAAAGAATTTCTTCAGAGGGTCAGAACAGTATCTAATAATTAAGTAATTTAAGTAGGGAGGAATCACTTGATAATGATTATTCTGACAATCTTAACAGTAGGATTTCAAATAAATTCGAACAAAATTTATGTATATATTTTTGAACTTATAGATTATCATGTTTTAAATTTCATGCAATTTGAATTTTATTTGATAGTTTGTTAAATGCTATTAAAATTTATGTAATTTACAATGGTCCATATTTAACAGTCTTTGATAAAATAACAAATATAATTTAAATTAATTATATAAAATCTGAAATACAATTAATATATAAGTTCAAAAATATATTTATAAAATTTTCAAATTTATTTAAAATCTCATTATCAAAATTATCAAAATAATTATTGTGAACTGATTCCTTCCCTTCGAAGTATTAAACTTTATTTTGATATCTTTATAATTCATGAGCAATTCTTTCCACCATGTATTAATTTCCGATTAAAAAATGATGAACAGTATCTAATAATTTAATTTAATCCACCTCAAGACTGCACCAATAAATCCTACACATAAACCAACACTCAGAAAGACAGAAACACTACAACAGATAAAATATTATACGTATCTTTTTTTTTATTCCCTTGCTCCTTTTCTCCAAAGATTACTCTACATTCTACAACCATTAATTCTCATTTTCTTTTTGTTGTTGAATAAATATTATAATATACCCCTTTAATTACATCACTTCCCAAACTGTACGGACGGATCCAATGTTTCTCTTTAATTTATTATTGGTAGGATATCTAGACAACTATTATTTTGATAATTTTAATAACGAATTCTCAAATAATTTTAAAAATAAATCTTAAAAATAGAAAAAGTTTATAAATATATTTTTTATTTTATATATCGATTGTGTTTCAAATTTTATATAATTTAAGTATTATTTGATACTCCATCAAAAATCAATAAAATTACATGATATTTATAACGATTTATATTTAACGATTTTTGATAAAATATCAAATGATTATTAAATTACATAAAATTTAAAACACATTCGATCTGTAAATTAAAAAAATATATTTATCAATATTTTTCTTTTTTACAATTTTCTAAAAATTATTTAAAAATTAATCATCAATATTACCAAAATAATAATTATCAAACCATCCCCTTCATCATATATTAATATAATACTAAAAAAACAGAACACTGAGTCACTTTTACTGGCGCATGCATCTTACTAACTACTGTGTGCTGTCACACTCTGTGTGTGCGCGCGCTGGATGCTGATTTATTCACAACACTGTGCAAGTGGGCCCCACCACCCATCCTGCTCCCGCAAAATGGTGGGCCCCACAGGTCTTATTCAATGAGGACCGTACCAGTGCCATGGAAAAAGGCCGTGTGGGCCCCACACCGCTCACACCAACTCTGTGCACATGCATGAAATGACTATCCCACGTAGTCTTGGTGAGCTGAACTTAAAAGCGCACACACTTTTTTTTTTTTTGGCATTGCATTGCTGTGATTTTTGTATGTACCGTTGTTTTATTAATTGTAGTATATATCGTAAGAGGAACTTCTATGGATCTCGTTGAATGTATATGAAATTGTGATCAGCAATTGATACTAGACTATATTAATTGTGATTAGTTCTTTTTATTTCTAATTCTACATTGTGATAAATACAAAAAGATATTTGTCCTTTGCAATTTGAACTAATGTATGCTATCAATGTATACTCTGATCGGAGTAATTCTTATTGATCTCGTAGTTGATTCTCAATATTATAAATTTTCGATTATGTTATCATGAAAAGTTAAGAATCAATTCGTTTACATATGTTTGTACAAGTTCTAGCACTAGATCATTGCTATATTTTTTCAATTTTTAATTAGCCAAGAATCTAACTTTTGACCACTTTTGCAAAAATGGCTATACACAAACTAAGGATAGAAAACTATTGTTGTGCCTTTTTTGTGTCGTTGTGGGGATTCACTAACTAAAATAGTTGACTCAACCATTATTGTAGTGTTTATATTTGCTAATCTCGGCTAACAAAGAATTTGTAGTATGAGTTTTTGTTTAGCTCTTCACATTGTAATTAAAAGGAAAAATAAAATGTATCACTAATTTATGATATATACAAAAATTGATACCCAATATATAGGGAATTATGAAAGTGTCATGCCGTGCCTACACGTGTCAAGCACGCACATGCAAGCCGGACGTGCCGTGCCGTACTTTTGTATATTAATATTAAGAACAACACTTCAAACAATACAGCACATCTTGGCATGGCATACCTATACTTGTTTCAATTTTTTTAATTAAATTTCTGTTTTTAATTATTAAAAATATTTAAAATTTTGAAAAAAATAAAAAATCAGAAAAAAGGAAGAATGGAGGAAATTTTTTATAATAATATATATATATTTTTAAATGTACTTGTAACATGTATTAAAAATACATTATAACAATTATTTTTTAAAATTTCATATACGTACCATGTGCCGGCTAGGCACTTGAACGTGCCGTACATAATACGCTTATCGCTTAACACGACAAGTGATACGTCTAAGCACATGCGCTGTGTTTTGACTGTGCCGTGCTCACGTATCATGTGCTTTTGTTAATACACTACCAACATATATGATAAGGCACCATATATTTTTTTTAAATAGTTAGCTTAATTATGATATGCATATATTGATGCAAGCAAATAAAGTTTTGAGGTTCTAAGCTTCATGGGAAGTAACATTCTTAGGTAAAAGAAATGTGAGAGTATAATAAACATAGAAATTTGGAAATTACTAAATGTGAACAAGATATAGTGCAGTTGAGAAGTCAATCAATATAATTGAGGACAAATTTGTCCTTGCAGATGAGGTCAAAATTATGCACATAGTTTTTGCTTGCATCTGGCTCGGTATCAGATAAGTTTAAGGTCGAGATAAAAATCGAGATATAGAGTATATTTAATTAGTGTACAGCTAAAGTTGTATATATATGTGTGTGCTAGAGAGCATTAACAAAAGCAGAAATAAAGTTTCAATTCTACTTTTCTGCATATTCACAATTAAATACAATTTTAGTTATATTCAACGTCTCTTCTACCACAATTTTTGTATTGAACAAACTCATAATGTAAGAGAGCAAAATATTGTTTGTGCGATATTGAAAAAGTATTATCCATAATTCCTATGGAATGCTGGAAAGAAAGCAAATCGAGCAAAACAAGTATAATTACCATTGAGTTTAGTCCAGTGCCTATCGCCTTGCTGTCCATCATTTTATTTGTTATTTATAATTATATATCTATCAATTGGAAAGATATAATTGTTAATTTTTGTATATAAAATAATTAAAATTTATTAGTTAATAATAATGTGTTTTCAGTTGATAAATACATAACTGTAGTTAATAAATAAGAAATGGACAAATAGGTGGACAATAAGAGATGAATAACTTATGTTTTTCATTATCATTATATTAAAATTTAATCAAAGAAGCTACCCTAAGCTCTTATTGTATGGAATAAAACTTTGCCCAATTGCAAAATAGTGACCCGGTACACAAACTTCTCAAAGATATATATATTATTAGTTAATAGAAATTCCAGTGCATCTCCAGGAACAAATTTGTGACAGAGGAAAGACAATAATGGCTAACTCTATATTGTGCCCAAATACAGAGATGGATTGGCACGGAAAGATATGCTTTTGAAGTAGCCACATATTCTTCCTTCTAGTTTTTTTTTTAGTACCAATCTACAAAAGTAGCCTTATCATATCGCCTCTTTTGAATGGATGCTCTTCACAAATTAATTTCATAATTAATTATCTCCAGCCACATGTTCTTCTTTTTATTTTTTACCTTACCAATATTCCAGTACTTCTTGGAACTTGTTATAACATGACATAGACTACATATAAATGTTGACATTGTGTGTAACATATCACCATGTTGTCAGAGAATGTATGTATTGGAATGATGTCTTATTGTTACATAACATATATATATATATATATATATATATATATATATATATATACACACTGCATGCTACATAACAAAACAATGAACATGTTCAAATCACAGAGGGAAACAGAAATAATTGAGAGAGAGAAACAGTACTGATTGAGTTGGCAACACAAATTAAAGGCTGCATGTATTGCAGCTTAGTCATGGGACATAAAAGGAGGTGACTGCTCAAATCTCTTTCCATGCAGGAAGAAAGGTGAAAGAGCTCTATCTGACATGGAAAATATTCTAAACTCTAGCTAGTGTTTGATGGGATCTATTATCTCAAATGAAAAAAATATATCTCGACTATTTCAATTCGGATCGTCAGATCAAAACGGACGGATCAGATCGGTTCTATTTAGAGTTTAAAAAATTCTTTCTAAACAAATCTAATGTGTTCGTTTTAATCCAATGACCCAAATTGAAATAATAAGGTTCTATTTTTTTATTTGAAATAATAGGTGATTTCATTCCTGGATGGGATAGCGTTTGAGTTCTCTTTTCCCTCTTCCCTTGAACTCCTTATCTAATTTAATTCAATTATTCTATCACAGTACAATTAATCATGCATGCATGCTATTCTGATATATGCTTTCTCAGTTTGAGCTTAGGACTTGTTCTACTTTCCCTCTCTTGTCCTTTTACAATTACAACTTCACAGGTAAGGGACTTTAATTAATGGGAACTAATATATAGATAGCATTGTTGATACTGTCATTGATATCAATTTTATTATTCATATTAAATAGTTGTTATTCACGTTAACAACTTCATTATGCAACTTATTCATATAATATTTTTATTATTCAACTTGAGTTATTATTCGGATTAATGATATTTGAGTTGAATAATGAAAATAGTGTACAAAATAAATTACATAATAAAGTCGTTAATATAAATAATAACTCATTTTACATGGATAACAAAATCGGTATCGACAATAGTATCAACGATGATATCTCCCAAACATTTTCCTTAATTAATTAATTAATGGATCTAATCTTTTTTGCTTTTGATCATAGAGGAATGAGTTTAATTTTATATCTACATATTGTCTTTTTTGGATTATTGAGATAATGGGTAATTAAGTGCGTCGTTACACTCTCAAGCACCAACATTTGTTGCATGATGACCCACTTTTTCTGGCCATTATCTTGCTTTTTCCCTTTTCTTTGTGTGGTAATTAGTTGGATAAGTATTTCTTTATTTTGTAGCTTGGTTGGGTTGGAATTAATAGATAATACTATCATATTAAAATAATGTTCTTCTTTGACTATTGGGCGATGTACAGTTATAACAACTATTAGGAAATCAACCAATCAGTATTTAGGGGGGGGGGGGGGGGGGGGAGCAGAACCACTACAGATAGAACCATACAAATATACAATCCAATTTAAGAAGAAAATAAAAAGAAAAAAAAGAACAGTGCAAGGACATATTCTTGTTTGAATTCTTTTATCAATAAATGTTTGAAAGTAAATAATTAATGAGGAGGAAAACAACAAAGAAAGAACAAGGGCCACTGGCAGATGATAGTATAGTGTACTGAGACCAATTAACAGTCATGCAAAAGGCTACATGGAGAAAGGACAATGGTGAATTATATTAATTTCTTACAAACTTTTTGGTGAATAACTTTTTAGTGATCCAAGACAACATATGTACCGTATAGCAATAATATAATCTAGGTTAGTTTTAAGAAGTGTGCATTAAATGACTGAATCTGACCAATTGAAAGAACTCTGAATATATATATATATATATGCATGTCAATGTCAATGTCAGCAACTTCTGTGTACTGCTATTTAACAATATCTCAAGGGAAGTTTCTGCATGTTGTCTCTGTAATCCAACCAATTCAGACAGGACGAAATTATTAGGTAGCTAATGTTTGTACAGATAAAGTTAATTAATTGGAAATAGTACATACAGTGGCCAAACCAAAGACAAAACTGACCCCAAGATAAGGTGGAGTATATATGCTGTAAACTCATTTGTAAAGTAATTGTAAATGCTATATTTATAATTACAAAATGTAAAGACTTACTAATTTAACAAACTTACTCAATTAGTAATTTATATAAAAATCCCTTGTGGATAGAGGTTTCTAGTGAGTTGAAGCATCTGTATCATTTTTGCATTTGTAATACTCTGAATTTCCGAAAAGAAATGGAAATTGACGGATTTTCATTTGCTTTAGGAAAAAAAATAAGTTTTTTACAATTGCTTTGTAAGTGATATAATTATCTTCATTCCTGCAATTATTAAAAATAGCACAAAGTTTAACAAATATAAGACACATTTTGTAGCTAATTATATTTTTTGGCGTTTATAGTATGAGATGATGATTAGATGGCTTGGATTGCTCATTCAAATTATATCAAATGTGGAGATTTACATTGATGCTTTCTAAAGCACCATGATTCAATTCTATAAATATAAGACGAGACAAAAAGATACACAAGTACATAGAAGACCACATGCACCACATGTGGAGGCAAGGTTTGGTTGAAAGCAAATTAAATCGTGGAGCATTAATGTTTTACCTAGATAGAAAATTCAGGACCTTTTGAAAATTAATTATGAAAAAGTGACCACATATCATACATGAGGAAAGTTGTTTGTTGCCTACTTCATGTCTTCGTCTTTGATCTCAAAGATGCAATCAAATTTGTGGAGACAAAACGCTAAAAGATAAGAGTAATTATCCGCTAGAATTAAAAAATAAAAATGAATCTATTATTGTCACCCCCATGAAAGGAGATGTAACACCAGAATGGAAACAGATGCCATAATATATAATCCTCGTCTAGTCCATACAAAGGGAACATGGATAAGAACAAGTCTAGTAATTACCTTGAGTTAAACATTAATTACAACAATTCAATTTCGAAATGCGTTACATGCTCAGAATAGAAGGTTTAAGGGGAAAAAATGTCGGAATTGGTAGACTTTTTTTTATTTCAAAGCAATATTTTTTTTAAATATATTAGATATAAGCCTACTAATTGAATAAGATGGTTTCGATGACAAAATGAACTGGACTATAATATATTTATAATTTATAAATGAGTTATTATTGAATATATATCATATTAATGGGTCCTGATCTTCTGCTGTGTTGTGTAGTATTACGCTGTACATCATACAAACGGATGGATTATATCATTATAGGGGATTTTTTTGAGATTTATTTTATACAAATCTTAATACGATCAAAGAATAGCATACTACTCTGTACGATGCAGTATAGCGGCGGATATGAATCTTATGTAAGGCCCAAAATTGTACTCGTATTCAAACTCAGCAAAGCAAATGCCAAATAGACTGAGTAGGAACTGAGCTTTGAGCGGCCCATTGAGCAGCTCAAATTTTGTCCAATTCTTGACAGATCTCTCCGCATAGAAAGTGCATTCGGCGCCCCTTTTTTGTCTCTCTCCATCTCTCGTTCCTACGCTCTCTCTCGCTGAGGAGCCTGATGCGAGGAAATCTGGGCCTAGAAAGGCTTCCGATCGCTTCCCTCCGGTGTGTTTGAGAGTGCCGAGAAACCCTACATCGATGCGTGAAGAGAAGGTATAGGAATTGATTCGAATATCGAATGGAGAAGATCCAGGTACCGGAGAAGGTTAAGCGAAGAACTGCTGCTCGGATTTGTTCTCTGTGTAATCAGCGTAAGGCGGCTTTGAAACGACCTAAAACCCTAGAACAGGTACTTTGGATTGGATCTGTCATTACTAATTTCCCGATGGAAAGTTGCGACGAGTTAATCGGAATTGATAGGTGTTAGTTGATTAGTTTTAGCTCAATCGCGCTAATTGTTAGTGACTTAGTGTGCCTCATTATGATTTATCATTATGTGTATTCTGACCATAATTTTGCTTTTACTGATGATCTAATTTTTGATGTGTTATTTCGTTAGATTTGCGTTGAATGCTTTTACAATGTATTTGAGGATGAGATACACAGAGTTATTATAGAAAATAGTTTATTCAAAACGGGTGAGCGCATTGCAATAGGTGCTTCAGGAGGAAAAGGTACACTCAAGCACATCTGCACTCACATTTTTTGTGGACTATAATATAAAGCTCTGAGTAATGACATCTTTGTCCTTTTCAGATTCAACGGTGTTGGCTTATGTGTTGTCGGAGTTAAATCGACGACATAACTATGGCCTAGATCTTTTCCTACTGTCAGTTGATGAGGGCATAACGGGTTATAGGGATGACTCGCTTGAAACTGTCAAACGAAATGAATTACAGGTCAGTTTAATTTTGCTTGTGGAACTGGATTGGCTCAGGTTTGGTCTGTATTATTTTATTCAAGAAAATAAGTAGATCAGGACAAATTGAATTGAGTCGAATTCACATCCGCTGCCATTGGGTCTATGGAAAATGGGACCCACAAAACAACTATTAACCTCCACCCCCCCTCCCCCCCACAAAAAAAAAATCTGGGCTGTTGTGATTCTATGGAAGCAAACTGCCATAGAAACTGTGGCAGCAGATATGGACTAGAATTAAGTCTGGGCCAGTTTAAGTCAGACCCAATTAGACAGTCATTGCCAAATTGTCTAATTCATTGTGGGTATACAAGATTTTGTACCAGTCCGGACCCGTGAATATGCAGGTTTATACTAGGTTCGGTCAGGTACACAATTTCAAACCCTTGTTCAGGTCTATACTGGTAATGCGGTGGATCTCGTACACTGTGAATAGCCTGTGATAACCTAAACAAAATTTTGGTTGAATTGTGATCATTCTTTTGACTATAATCTTTTTTTGCAGTATGGGTTGCCCTTAAAAATAGTTTCGTACAAGGAATTGTATGGTTGGACCATGGATGAGATAGTTAAAGCTATAGGCCTAAAGAATAACTGCACCTTCTGTGGTGTATTTCGTCGACAGGTAGAGCTTTTGTTTGTACCATATTTTCGCTATATTTTATATTTGTTTGAATTAACTGGTGTTATGATATTTTTAGGCCCTAGATAGAGGAGCTGCATTAATTCAGGCAGACAAGATTGTAACGGGACATAATGCCGATGATATTGCAGAAACTGTTTTGTTGAATATTTTGCGAGGAGACATCGCTAGGTAAAATACTCTTTCTAGAACTCCAGTTCATATGTTTTGTTTTAGTTGATACTACAATTAGCTTTACATGTGTAGACTAAGTAGATGCACTTACATTACAACTGGCGAAGATGGACCTATTCCAAGGTGCAAACCTTTCAAGTACACTTATGAGAAAGATATTGTCATATATCCTTTTTCTATTTTTTCCTTTTTTTCAACACTCATGCTTATTCTTTTAATAATGAGGCCGTGTAAGAACAGATTCCTTAACTCTTAGCACGTATGCTTATTTTAAGAAGCTTGATTACTTCTCCACTGAATGTACTTCACTTGTTCTTCTAGCTCTTTTTCTTGAAATTTTTTTTTTACTTCTCTGGCAATCCTTTTATTTTTTGTTTCGATTGAAATCCTCTCAATCTAATATTTTCATAATTATCAACTTCTACTGCAGGCATATACTCTCCAAATGCATACCGTGGTTTTGCTCGTGAGTTCATCAAAGATTTGGAGAGAATAAGGTAACGTATTTTGCTTTTTCGTTTCTCCTAAGATAAGACTATTACCTTATGTTGCTTTTTTGTTTCTCCTAAGATAAGACTATTACTAAAAATTTCTTTATGCTCCTGCATGATCTCTTATTTTGAGTTTCTTTTTATTTTTCTTTTGAATTATGATTTCTCTTTAACATAATGTAGACCAAGAGCCATACTGGACATAATACGATCTGGAGAAAATTTCAGGATTTCTACAACAACTAAATTGCCTGAGCAAGGCACGTGTCAACGCTGTGGATACATTTCGAGCCAGGTAAAGAGAATATTCTTTTTTTCTTATGTTGTGCGATTGTTATCATCTTTTTCGCTGAATGCACTTTGCACACAGAGAAGGTGAAGCTTTATATTGTCAATTTGTAGAAACTTTGTAAAGCTTGTGTTTTGCTTGATGGTTTGAATCGAGGGCTCCCAAAACTGGGTATTGGAAGGAAAAAAGGATGCACTGGAGAGAACGGCAACCGAGAGCAGATAAAAAGGAGTCCTGAGAACGAAGGACCAAGTTTACATGGCAAGCATGGAAATGTTGATTTTTAGCATCTCAATTATGTTTTAAAATTTGTTTTTCGATTTATCCAGTTATAATGTATTAGGTTTAGGAGGGTTGTATAATATGACCGAATATCAGATGACTTCTGTAATAATTTATAGTATGTGTTCACAAGATTAGTTCTTTTTTTATTATTTTGTACTAGTTATTTGATTGTTCATACTTCATAGCAATAGCAGTTGGCTTGTCTGTGTTCAAATTGATATGACCTGGCATTTATCCTCACGGTTCAACCAAACCTTTTCATGTCAGAAATTCCGATTCAAAATGTTTGGAGAGTTTGTATCAAAAAAAATTTCTGAACATTTTCTACTTTTGGTATGGTAGGGTTTTTTTTTTTGCTTTTTTTTTTCTCAAAAAGAGGAAGTGTCGTTTTACTAGCATTATAAAAATGGAGGGGATTTCTTGACGATTATTATTTTGATATTCTTAACAATCAATTTTTAATAATTTTTATAAATCCTCAAAAATAGAAAAAAGTTGACAAATATATTTTTTTAATTTATAGATTAATTGTGTATTAAACTTCATATAGGATAATTTGATATTTCATCAAAGATAGATTGTTATAAATATCATGTTATTTTGATGATCCTTTATGGGATATCAAATAATATTTAAATTACATGAAATTTGAAACACAATCGATCTTTAGATTAAAAAATATATTTATATTTTTTTATTTTTTTTAAATTATTTAAAAATTCGTTGTCAAAGTTATCAAAATAATAATCACCAGTGAATCTCTACCGTATAAAAATTATTGTCACCAGAAACCTTAACTGGGTCTCGGGTTATTATGGGCCTTCGTTTCCTGCCATATCCCTTTCGCTTTCATCGCCATCTCCAATTGACAAAGTGCCAAAACCCTCAAATTTCGCCAAAATCTTGATCCGCCTCGTCTCTCGCAAACACTCGTCTCCAGTACCTCTCAACCTTCTCTGAACCAATGGCGGCGACTCCTCCGCCACACTCCAGCGGCTACGCCTCCTCCTCGCACGGCCGCGCCAATCGACCTAGTCTCATGGCGAGCGCGATGAAGAGGAAGGACAGCTTCATCCAGCTGTTCATCATGACTGGGATCTTCATGCTAAGTTGTCGATCGCTCGGTCAGAAGTACCGTATCAACGATCTCTCACAAGACAACGCCGACCTCCGCCAGGAGAGAGATGCTCTGTCCCACCGCATGGCGCACCTCAAGGCCGCGCTTCGCCGTGAAGCTGCGCTTGATGGATCAGGCACGCTCGCTTCTCACCTCACACGCCTCTTCGGTGAATCTTAGTGAGATGTGGATGGGGATGGGTTTTTTCTTTTGTTTTCAGGTTATGCAAGAATGGTAGGTCCGATTGTGAAGAGAGCTCAGGTTTCTTTTCAATAATGGAGATTTGGTGATGTTACTTGTTTAAATTCGATTGCCTCGTTTTTTATGAGAGATTGAAATGACGATGTTGATTTTTCCCCCCTTGAAATGATCTAATATGAGATAAAGAGGATTTTTTTTTTCTGTGTATTGATTTCTCTCTTTAGTCTATGCACTCCGATTCAATAGAGGCGAACAGCAATGCTGAACCTTGTGCTGATGGTCAGTTAAGCATGATTAGCTAATCTGTTGGTTCTTCCATGAGATTGTAACGAGCAACTGTTGTAAGTTAGTCTCAAGTATAGAATATTTGCAAATCTAACACACTCAAAAGAATATCGAATCTAACTCAAGTTAAAACGGAGTTAACTACAATGAATAACAATTTATAGAAGAACTTTAAAACTGAATTATATAATACACGATCCTGACAATCCTAGCACCATGTAGGCATGTACTCATCCCAATTAAGAAACGATAATCCAAATAGAGAAAAGATCTGTTAGTGATATTGTGAATTTGTGATGCAGTATTTTTTGGCAAAACTTATCGTCATGCAGTCCACAAAAAATATATTGTGCTGCAATATTACTGTCATGCAGTTTATGCTTCCAAGATGCAATAGGAAGTCTAATTTAAAAAGAAAAGGTCATGCAATCCAAGGCTTAAAACCAATTTCTCTGTTCTTACAATATAAATCATATGCTTTCAATATAAAGTTCGATCACGAAGTATAAATAGTACTTTCACATCTTGTAAAGTGCAAATGTTAATATAAAACACATCTGATACAATTTTCTTCACAAAACAAAACTAATGATAAAGAACTCTAGCACCATCAAAACATGAAATGACTAAAAATAAAACCCATTGCTGACCAGAGCTAAAATAAAAAAATAAATTAAGATCCAATATGGAAGATGAGCTATAACATTATGTAAATGAAGAGTTAAGCACCGCAGGTGTAAATCTCTAGAGACCCAGTCGACAGATTGGATTGTTCTTTATGAGGTTGAAATCGACCTACAATATGCATTGCATTAGCTCGATATCATCTCTACTCTTGCATATGACTCGAGTAGTATATCCAACCAAGACATAACCTTTAAATTAGTCAAAAAGAAAATGATAAAGGCTTACCTTAGGCCCAAAGAGATCTCTGATGTTGCTTATCCCGTACAAAATCATTGTAGGCCTGGATCAGAAAGAACCATTTCACAAAATGATATATACATAGCAATATAGTTTCCTAGATTAGTATTATTCCACAAGGCAACCAACTACTTTCCAAATTATATACTGTATAGTGTATACCATCACAAGTTCAATGATCCCATATATACAAACTAACATCTAATAAACATTTCAAACCCTAAAGAAAGTAAAAATGTGATGGATAGGAAAATCAATCCATTGTATGGGGTGAATTTTAAGAATACCTTTCAAGAGAGAGACCCCATGCTATAACATTGACATCTTCAGGAAGGCCCATGGGAAGAAGCATCTCAGGTCTGAACATGCCTGAATTTCCCACTTCTACCCACTTTCCGAGTCCATCGTGATAACTAGATGCAATAAAAGATTTTAAGTGAAGAACCAAAGAATCAAGAGATAATACAAATTTTGCCAAGAGTTAAAGAAGAGTTGGAACCTGAATATTTCCATGCTAGGTTCAGTATATGGATTGTAGGCAGGCTTGAAGCGCAGCTTCGTCATGCCTAGATATTAATGATAAAACCAAATTAAATAAATAAATGGATGAAGTATGCTGAGCTACAATGTCTCAGGAAGAAAAAATATTATTAAAACTTGAGCATATGTTAAGAGCTATCCTGCCCAAATGTGTACAATGCACTATAAGCATACGACAATATGTATCAAGTATGGATTTGTGCACAATGCAACAACAAGCATCTGATATGCCATCTGGGGTATTACAATATTTAAAATTAGAATCAGACAAAATACCATTGACAGACATGCATGGATATGCATGTTCTGGCAATTGTGGCACTCAATTCTCGAAAGAACATATATTGCACAAAGAACCGATTTTTTATTAGCTTTCCTCAGTTTGGGACTAATCATGTGGTTGATTGTAACTGCTGAAAAAAATATAGCAAAGAACTAACAAATGAATAGCAAGCAAGACACCTTTGCCACTTCACCCCCAAAAATTTTCATTAATTGATGTTAATAAAATTGGATTTTCAACTTTCTCATTCACCCAGAATTTGTACATATTTCTTATTAAAAAGTGAATATCTGTATTTCTTGAAATATTAAATATATTTCTCATCAGATTAGAATATTTCTGTGCTTTTCAAAAGCATAATTAGTGTTAAGCAGAAAGAATAATCAAAGAAAAAAGAATATATATTTAAAATGTATCATATCCTAAGATAATAAAAGTTTTATATCTGTATCAAGAATAGGTTAAAAGAGAATATGATAAGAAATATGGTCTACCAAGCCTCGAGAAGAAGTCTTCCAACACTCCAATCAAATCACCAAGAGTCAACCCACGGTCACATATTACACCTGATTTTGAAAATAAGCAAGTCAACTACACAAAATACTTGGGTCTAGTTTTTCATCATACAATATATATATAATTAAATAACCCGATAGCACCAAGAAATACCCTCTATTTGGTGAAACTCAGCAAGATGTGTCCTATCCACTGCTTCATTTCTGAAAACACGGTCTATGGAATAGTATCTCTTAGGAGTGAAAGTATCCTGCCAAAGTACTACTAATTAGCAATCACAATAAAAATTTAAAAGACCAATGACTGAAGAGAATATCACTAATTAGTAATGCTATACCTGTTGAGCAAGTGCATACAACATTCTTGTAGAAACAGCTGTAGTATGAGTACGTAAGAGGTTTTTCTCTGCTTCTTCTCTTTTCCAATCATAGCCATACCTAAAAATAACTACTTTTAAGTCAGCAATAATATGTACAAAAATGTCACTTTCAAAAACAAAAAGAGGGCAGATATTAAACCCTTTGGATCCGTAGCCACCGGATTCATGCACAAGCTTCACTCTTTTGAGATAATCTTCAGGCAAATCTTTAGTGAACTCGGGAACTGCCACAAGACAAGTGTAAACATATTTTATAGGTTTTACATGAATAATACACAATGCAGAATATTTTATTAAAGTGCATACTTTCCAAGAAGAAGGTATCATGCGAGTCACGGGCAGGGTGTTGTTGCGGTTGGAATAATGCATCAAAATTCCAGAAGCTACAAATCAGTCATGAGAAAGCATTCTTTGCTTAGATATACACAAAAAAACTCAAGAAAGTATTAATTAAATATCGGCATGAAATTTAATGTATTAACTAAATAACTCTTCAAGAAGCTACAAATCAGTCGTGAGAAAAGCGTTCTTCGTCTAGATATACAAAAATAACTCAAGAAAGTATTAATTAAATATCAGCATGAAATTTAATGTATTAACTAAATAACTCTTCAAGAATTTGGTCCATAAATATTTAATTAACATCATAGGGCGTTTCCTATTATTTAAATATTAGCTCTGAGGCAGTAAAATCATGAAGAACTATTCAAAACTACCACATGCTGAGGGTAGAGCTAAAAACTATCTATATATATTACATACCTGCTTTCCACAAAGTTATTTGTCGGCATTTCCTCAAATCTGCATCATTCAACAGATGAAGGGTTTTAAGACAGAATCCAGTTTAACATATAAAATCCATAATTAAGTACTCATATCTTACCCCATTTGCAAGAAGATATTCTGAATTTCCTCACGAACCTGAAATAAGAAGATTCAGAGGAAAAAAGCAGTCAATAGGAACTATAAAAATTAAGAGAGAGTTCTGTAAGACAGATAAAGTACAATCCCACAGTACAGTTGATGGGCTAAAACAGAAAAAGGAGCTCTCTAGAAGCTCATAGTATAAAATAACCAGGAACTTGCCATTTTGCATTAGCATTTCATGTATGAGGGATTGTTTTTGTCATTAATATTACTAAACAGGGAGAGACTGGCAAGACAGATGATTTATAATTGATTAAGGCTCTTGTGTTTGTCAATACCTTTTAAAAAAAACAATATGCTCTTTCGTCTTTTCTTTTTTTTCAAGTTAATTTCGTACTCCACAAGACAGAAATAAGATTCAGGCAAAAAAAAAATAATAAAAAGATGAGATGAGAGTAACTGTACCTCCAGCAAAGAATGCAAATAACCAGCTTGAATTGGTGGTGCCTCAGCATTGAGGTTATACGCTTTGAACTCTAGATTTTTCCAGTCACCACTTCAAAGTGAATAAATAAATAAATAAATCAAAGGACTCATGGTGCCTCTCATCATTGATACGCGGGGGGGGGGGGGGGGGGGGGGGGGGGGGTTCATTTAACAATACAAAGCTTTTATGTTTTTGAATGAAGCAGCCATAAGTTTGTTGCAAAGCATACTATCAGTATTGTAATATTGTGAGATAAAGCTTGAAATGTAGTGCATCAAATAAATTACGAAGTTCATCTTAAAATAGTTTTTGTCAGTTTTATAATGTTGCAACTTGCAATAATACCTCACGATATGTTCTCTGGTCAAATCAGTTGCAGCCTTTTTCCTCTTTGATACGTATTTAGGACCTTTCTTCAGTGAGTAGCCTTTCCATGTCCTGTGTTAGAAAAAATACAAAATGTGAGTTGCAAAGGATTGGCTTATGTTAAAAAACAAAATTATTATGATAAATTTTGTCAGGTATAAACTTACTGTTTAACAATGAGCTTTCTTCTCTTGAGATCATTAATAGCTTGATCTCCTACTGCCTATAATAATGGTGAAAATTCTCATAAAGCTCATACACTATCAAACACTGCTAGAATATTAGATCAAGTCTCAAAGTCAGGAAGTACCTCCCCACTGTTGATTCGTGCAAGCAGGTTCTTCACCTCATCCTGCACGCTCTCAACCTGGACAAATGAAAGAAAAAATATAGATAAAGAAGTGCATGAAAAGAATGGCAAAGGAAGAACAGTTGATTTTTGAGAGGGATGGGAGAAGATTCTACCTTTCTCTTGACCAGATCCTTCTCAAAAGCAATCCATTTATTTTTGGCTGCTGCTTTGCTCCCAATGTCAAAAACTTCAGAACCCAATTTCTCCTAAACTAATAAAGAGAAGATAATCAGACAGCAATTTCATGTTTTCACCAAGTTTTGTAATGCAATAAAAAGGAAATACCACCTTTAGATTATTCCTAGAGATGCCCTCAGGTGGTATGGCTGAGAAGAATAGCGCCTCCGGCGATCCATTTTTCATGTAAGTTTTGCCTTCTTCAGTGAGCACCCAGCTTTCACGTGTAACTTCCTAGACCCCAATTATATAGAACCAAAAGTAAGAATGCAGCTTATAATTCCATTTCTCTATATACATCAATGTTTTGGAATTTGGGGTCAGGTTGTGCGGTCAGGCAGAAAGGATATCTGCATTACTGTTACTTTCCATCATAAATTAGGAATGATCTCAACTCTCTATTGAGTTGGTAGACAGTCAGATATAAGACTATAAAGTTAGCAAATCATGTATGTTTTCAGAATAGAGAACAATACAGATGCTTCAACATCATCACACATATAACCAAAACATTTCCAGTAGCCAATTCCAGGTCGAGCCAGGTATAGGTATGGCCTCTACCAATATAGGTCAGGTAAGAAGTAACATAGAGAGAGATCCAAGTTCTACATTGTCAATGGGGAATCAAGTCAAAGGAATCAACAATCAGAGTACCGATTGTGAAAGGTATGGTTGAAATTCACCTGCGCATCGACAATTTCGAATCCCTTGAGGCTCTTGATGACATTCTCGAGCTCGGTGTGGGCGACGCCAATGGAGGAGGCGAACTCGTGCGAATCCGAGATCTGCTCCTTCGTTTGTAGAAACCCTAGCACAGCTTCTTCAGCCATGGATGGATGACTCGGGGCCTGGTCCAAGGCGAAACCGGAGAGCGAGCGGCGGGTTTTTGAGGGAGATGAAATGGATTTTGAGGTTAAACCCTAGTGAGGTAAGGCCGGGTAATGCGTAGACGGTTGGATTGGCTCTCAAGTCTCAACCAACTCTCAAGCAATGTTTGCTGATAGGTACTGGAGGAGAAATGGACTTGCTGTACTGGAGAGGATGTTTATGCCCAATGTAGGTTGATTGGGATAAATTAATTAAGTAGAAATACTGTTTTCTATTTAGTATATCCGTTTTGATATAAATATATTAGGGAGGTGATATATAAATATTGTTATTATTATTTAGATTAGATGAGTTATTATTTATATTAGTATTTAGTGTTTTTATTTATATAGTATTTTTATTATTTAATTTAATTAAGTTATTATTTATATTAGTGATATTTGAGTTGAATAATAAAATATTATATAAAATAAGTTGTATAATAAAATCGTTAACATAAATAATAATTTATTTTATATAAACAATAAAATTGATATGATGACGGTATCAACAATGATATCTCCCAAACATTTATATATATATATATATATATATATATATATATATATATATTATAAGGTATATCAAAATTCTTAAATATGTATCTATAATATACAAAATATTTATTAATTATTTTTTCTCTAAATAATTTGTATAAAAGTTCAAATTATAGACTCGTTGAATAAGTAGAAATACCTTTTTTTATAATTTACACAACATAAACTATTCTCCAAACTGAACTTGACCGATCAAATTAGAAGTTGAAAAAAGTAAAAACTTTTGGGTTCTATTGCTACAACAAAATTAATGGTCAAAATATTTTGGGCTGTTTTGCATTATTTTGTAGCCCAGCTCACGTGAGAAACCCATAAAAGTCCATCTATTCTTGACATCTAATCGAAGCGGTGTGGAGGAAGGATAAACCTAAATCCATCCCTCGCCTGATAATAAAAATCTTTCTTATTTCTTATTTCTTATTTTTGATCTTTCAGAATTTTGTCAATAAAATATCTAGCTACCTCTTGCCTCCTCATTCTCAGTTTCTCCAACATTCGAGCTGAGACTGAGAGGCCATGGCGTGCTCCAGCTCATTGCAACCTCGCCTCTTCTCCTCCTTCATTGGAGAACGCTTCGTCTGCTCTACTAAGCCTCTTCGTTCTCGTCTTCCCTTTAATACAGGTACCGTCTTTTTCATCTTGATATCACAAAGTTTTTAAGATTCTCTTTATTGCAACTCCAAAGAGCATCATTATATTATGCAATAAGAGAAGGACAGGTTTGTTCAATCCACACAAAAAAAAGATAAAATGCTTACATTTTTGGGTCAATTCTGAAAATGCTTACAGTTCGGTGTTTGTTTCTCTCTCTGTGATTATACTCTTATCATTCACTTTCTTGTGAAGTTTTATATACTAACTTTCGTCAAAAATACAGGAAATAAGCATGCATCCATGCAACAAAGAAGGGTATTATGCAATTTGGTTGATATCCTCTTTAACCGAAGGTATAATTAATCCCGAATTACTGATTTGATATGTTTGTTCTGTCTATATTTTCCATCTAATTTTTGTTTATAATTTTATCAGTAACAAGGAGGATGGCAAATTGAACAGCAAGCGCAAGCGTCTGAGACCAGGAAAAGTATCACCTCGCCTCACTGTCCCGGATCATATAATGCGGCCACCATATGTAGGTTCGCGCCAGTCACCGCAAATTTCAAGTGGGCCCGAGATCCATGAAGAGAAGGGCATAGAGTGCATGCGTGCGTCAGGACGATTAGCTGCTCAGGTTTTGGAATATGCTGGGACCCTTGTCAAAGTAATGTACACGTTTCTATTTGTTATTTCTGTTGCACTTTGATGAAATTGTTTGATTTCAATTAAAATAGTATTTGGTTTGCTCCATCTGTTCCTGGCTTGTTAAAGTAAATGAGCAATTTTTGTCCCCTTCTTTTAAGCTCGGTTCAGGTGAAGCTAAACGGTTATCATTTCGCATAGACAGTTATTTTCTGATATTTTCATTGTCTAAAATATTTCAAAGGTATATTTTTTTGTGTGCCTCGACAAACATTGTAACTACCATGTACACCCCTGTAAAACAAGAAATCTCCTATATAGTCATCTAAATTAATGAATAGCAAATTAGCAATATATACTTTTCCTCTCACATTTTTCCTCATCTGCATTAAGCAGTATGATGCATGGCATATTTTGGGCATCTTTCTAATAAAAATAGGGAGGGTCACATTGGATATTCTCAAATTCTGGAGGTATATTTTATATTGACATGCTTTTGGATGGTTATACATGATATATCAAAATGTAAATTTGCCATGTAATGAATAATTTTAACACAACCAATTTGAGGTCAATGGACAAGCTAGCATTACATAAATAACTATTGTTCTCTTTGGCAGCCAGGCATAACAACTGATGAGATTGATAAGGCTGTGCATCAAATGATAATAGAAAACGGTGCATATCCTTCACCACTCGGGTATTGTGGCTTCCCTAAGAGCGTTTGCACTTCAGTTAATGAATGTATTTGCCATGGTATACCCGATTCACGTCCACTTGAGGTTGAGTATTTTTATTTAATGTATTTCTGCATTAATTTGTTCCTATTTACTCTTTATGTAATTTGAAGTATTTTCTTTTCTTTTTATTGTAGGATGGTGATATCATCAACATCGATGTAACTGTGTATCTCAATGTAAGTTGTGGAAATACTCAGATAAATTTAAGTCCTTTTGACATAGCAGTTGGTCTTTTGATTGATTAGATAGTATTTACTAGTTTTCATTTTAAATTGTTGGATACTAAGCATCAAGTTATCCATGCATTTTATGGGTAATCGCTGGACTAATTAAAATTGACAAGTTGCTTTTTATAATTCTATTTTGTTATGATACATCTGTCTTGTATTTATTATTTCTGTTAGTGAGATTCCTTCGGGTTCAATACTATGTTTGGTACCTGACCAGTATCAGGTTCAATCTTAGGTCAGGCCTATACCAAAGTCAGGAGCCAAAGTTTTATAGAAATTTAGTGTAGTGTATAAGGTAGCCAGAGCCCAGAAATGAGAGCAGGGTCTCTATTTATAGAACTATGGAGGGGTGACATCATCCTTTTGTCTAGTAACTGTCTTTTGTCCGGATTTGGTGACGTCATGCGAGGGAAGACTGAATGGTCCCCCCCCCCCAAAAAAAAAGAACATCTGAGGAAAAATACTGGGGTTTATTTGGATGACCAATCCGAACACTATGGCCATCAGAAGACATCGGGAAGGTCCTCCGACATGGACCAGGCGACTGTATTTGTACCCGGCTTCTCCTGTCAAAACCTGATTTCCAGTATTCTCTTTGCCGAATTCAGAGACTAAAACCTGATTTTACCAATTATATGTCCCCTGCTTTTACTTAATGGTTGAATACTCTTCTATTGCTCCATTTTCACTTTTTAGAATTTTATATTGTTATGCTGCATCAATTTCTTCTTTTCACTTCTGAAGGTCAGATGGATTCATGTTTTTGTAGGGGTATCATGGTGACACATCAGCAACATTTTTTTGTGGAGATGTAGATGGCAAAGCTAAGCAATTGGTTGAGGTATCTGCACAAGGAATTGTCATATTTATGTTATTAGTCCCTAATATTTACTTCATATATGTTAGCGATAGAAAGATTTCTTAAGCCTTGTAATTGTAACTATGGATGCTCGTTTAGTTCTAAACCTTTCTGAACTTATTTTATCAGTAACAAAGGAATACCTTACGATTTTTAGGTAACAAGAGAATGTCTACACAAGGCAATATCAATATGTGCACCGGGAGTGGAATTGAACCGAATTGGCAGAACTATACAGTACGTACACGATAAAATGAATGCTTTTTGGTTATCTAATTTTGTTGTCTGAAGATATAATTTTGTTTAATACCAAATCTTGTTTTCCCAAAGATTCACAAGGCTGACAAATTGTTTTTCCTTTACTTGTCACGGTTAAGTAATCATGCAGATAAATACAAATTTGGTGTAGTTCGGCAATTTATAGGCCATGGAGTCGGTCAAGTTTTCCATGCAGATCCTGTTGTCTTACATTTCAGTGAGTGTTCAAATCTAAGCAAGCTTTTCATTTACTAGGTTAAAGCTTGATTACAATGCAATAAATTATTACCTGCCTATCAATTTTTTCATCTTACCAAGTGATTGTTAAATTTTCAGGAAATAAGGAACCCGGGCGCATGTTGCTGGGCCAGACATTCACCATAGGTATCTTCTTTTATCCACAAATTTTTTACACCTTCCCCTTTTTTTTATTTTGTCTTAATTAAATCTAACTTTGGAGTCAATCTAAAGTCATTTTTTTCGTTTTGTAAATGCTGTTATTTTTACAGAGCCCATGATAACTATTGGGAGCATAGATCCAGTTATATGGTCCGACGACTGGACAGCCGTGACGGAAGATGGGAGCCTGTCGGCACAATTTGAGCACACAATCCTAATTACCGAAAACGGCGCTGAAATATTGACTAAATGTTAAAGGCGATTCTATAGTGCTTCTTGTTTTTCAGTTTGCGACCGTACTTCTTTTCATTAGGCCAATCTTTTGTTTTTTATAAATTAATATCTGTATTGTTCTTTTGTTGTTGTTTTCACAATTTTTCTTTAACTAACAGTTTATGTGTGTGCTGCCTTTTGATTTTGTATTTCATCATTTGAGGAGAAGAATTAATTGCTTCATCCATCTGGTGCTACATTTCAGCAAGTACTCAAATTCACCCAGGTTTTGTTGTTATATTTCAAATATTCAGCTCTCTTTGAAGGGATGTCTTTTGTTTGTTATTGTCAATAACCGAAGTAGAGTCGGACGGTATGATTGCTGATCAACAGTGAAATATGCATTAGCTTTTGTGCCATGATGTAGTTGAAGATTCAATTGTATTCTAACAATCAAATTATTTAGATATTTGCAACATTCGTATAAATCTCAGTCCCAATTATATTATTTCTTAAAATTACTTCATCAGCAACAAAAAAGAAGAAATAAGTTCTCTCAGAGTAAACATACTACGAATCAGAGCACATGTAAACAAAACATAATCGAAAGAAAAAAAAAAAGAAACTTTCTTGTAAGAAATCTTCTTTCTTTTTTCATTTGGGAATTCTCTTCAAGAGCCATTTTTTTCCAAACTTAGGTGGTAGACACAAAAATAACACCAGCTCGGTAGCATCAAGAAATGTCGATTTGTCAAATCCTCCAGCTTCAACTTCAAGAATTTCATCAGAAATCATTGATGGAGTATAGTTACAATAGTCCTACATGAATTAAAGCATCGTAATTGCAAAACTAGCAAGCTAAAGTACTGGAGCCATACCAGTACACAAGAGGAGCATGTATTATCGAAAACATTTATCAAAATCTAAACAAAAAGAGAGCCTTTGAACTGGGAGAGTAAATAAAGTGGTCTGGGAAGGATTATACATGCTAAAAAAAAGACATGGGATCCAAAATTTCAGATTTCTTAGAATTTGAGACTGTACCAAATGGGGGCAGTGAATACTCAAATAGTGCTAGTGAAAACATTTCCAAGTTTAATTTTCATAAAACCAAAAAGTTTTGTGAAAGCTACATCAATATTTTCATATCTACAACAGGTATAGCTGTAATTGTAATAATCGAGCAATTAAAGTTTAATAGAGCCACATCAAGCATTTCAGCCAAGCAAAATTTACTGAACCTAACAATGTAAGAACAACTTTTTAAAAAAAATCCTGCTACAAAATCTGATAGTCTGGCTGATTTCAACAAGAAAGGAGATTTTCTGTTTTCCGATTAAACCCAAGAGAAAACAAAAAGAAAGAAAAGACGGGGACAGTGGACAGGCAGCAGACAAGAATCATATTTTCAGGAACGTTATGCAATCAAACAACAAGAGAAAAGAAGATACCAGAAAATTCACACTTTTCCTCTATTGTCCAGTATATCAAACAGGCCCTTATTGTTTTCAACTCAGAAGGCAGATCAAATCAGAATTTTCAAAATGCTAAATTTTAACAAAAACAGCTATTCATAGGCTGAAGCGTCTAAGAAGCTTCACCAGCTTACTATCTTTCTTCACATTCACTAAATTCTGCAATTCATACCCTTTTTTTGAAAAAAAAAAAATGATTCATACTAGGTTTAGCAGTAAGTTTTTTCTCATACTGTTTTAAGGGGGGAAAAAGAAGATGAAGGAACCTAATCAATTATAGTATTTTCTTTTGCTTCTTCCTAACTTTAAGCAAACGCAGAAGCCACGGCTTCCGGTATTCATGGGGCAGACACGATAACTTTTGCAGCTGATCTGGCTCATCATTAAGTATGTCATATAATTCCAAGTACTCTTCCAACTGAAATGAGCCTATCTCACCAAGCTGTTTAGAGGCTTGCATTGCTGTCAGTCTTACGGTTTCGAGATTATTCAGATCACAAGAATCTACAATCCCCGTTTTAGCAGCAACAGGCTCAAGTGACACCTTTGGCCTAGTAAAGACAACTGGAGCTGCCACTTTCGGCAGCACATCTGAGACTTCGACGGCATCACCAATAGAACAGATTGATAGCTCAGGCAGCACCTTTGGGTCAGCACAAACAACTGGAGCTGTCACTTTCGGCAGCATGTTTGGGAGTCCGGCGGCATCAACTATGTGATCGGTTGTTGGCTCAGGCCACACCTTCGGGTCATTACAAATAACTGAAGCTGCCACTTTCTGCGGCACATCTAAGACTTCGACCGCATCATCAGTACAACAGATTGATGGCATAGGCAGAACCATCAGGTCAGTACAAACAACTGGACGTGTCACTTTTGGTGGCACGTACGGGAGTTCGACGACATCGACAGTGTGATCATTTGCTGGGTCAGGCGGCACCTTCGGGTCAGCAGAAACAACAGGAGCTGCCACTTTCGGCAGCACGTCTGCGGCAACACCAGTGCAACAGATCGACAGCTCAGGTGGCACCTTCTGATCGCTGCAGATAACAGTGGTTTCAATCTCAGGACCACCAGCTTTAAGTGAGAGAGATCTAGACTGGTCCTGCAGAGGAATGATGTCCTCGGCAGGGAGAGGATTACCGCCTTGTATAGGCTCATTATGAAAAGGTTCAGCATCCCTGGCATCCACATCATTTGGCGCAGGTGGTGCAACAAATGTACTACTAGAAGCTCCACCTTGATTGGCACTAGTGTATGGGTATCTCTTGCCGTCAGAAGCAACAACGAGAAGTTCTACGTATACACCGCACATAACTTCTAGTTCTTTGGCTTTTTTAAAGAGGCGTTTGCGCCTTTTCAGAAATGTTGCATTCATTCTGGTTTTAGAACCAATCAATTCAATCACAGCTCTTTTCCTGCCCATCCTACAAAACCAAAATTGAGCAATACCATTATTTTTTCTATTTCAAATTTTTGGTACAAAGTAGAAGTTGGCTGAATTAGTTTAAAACAAAAAAAAAATTAATAAAGCTCATAATCTAACCGTATCCTTAAATAAAAGGTCACGGGTTGGAAGGATATGAATCCAATATACATTATTTCTCATCCTTATTCATTCACGTGCCTAGCCCTATAATTAGCATTAATCCTAATGAAACTGAAGCCTTCTAATCTAAACCAGCCATACTAATTGAGATATCTCTACGTCACATGTACATTGAATACAAAGATGTCACAAACTCAGAATTACATTGACTTCGATTAAAATAGTAGGAAACCTAAGGTGTATTCTTTAGGTCAGATTTCAAAATCTGGAGAGTTGCCCATCAAGAATGAATCTTGACGCTTTCTGGTATGTATACAATGAAAAATCAAAGAGATTTAGAGAGATCGGGAGGGAGAGATAAAGATGAGAAATGATCAGGTGGGGGGTATGTGTGTGTTTGGGAAGGGTGGGGGGGCGCCAACCCTCAATGCACACAGAGGAGAAAGAAACAAGGGGTTTCAATATTCTAAATAAGTTTGATTACCAGATTTAAATTTAAAAAGTGTATGAGCTAGCATCAGATTGAATCCGATTACCAGATTGGCAGATTATAGGACAAAGATTATCGTAAAATGCCCCTGACAGCAATCGTGTTTTAAAAATCTGACTGAATTGAAGTATCAGATTGAAAAAAAAACAAAATCCGATCGACTAGTATCGGCGATTGAGGCAACTTTATCACCTCGTTGGCGATTGACGAGGAGGAGGAGATGATGGGAAAGGGGAGAGTTCGAGGCGTCGCAGCCGCTTGCAACCGGAGGCGTCGGAGTCTGGGGCCCACTAGCCCGCTCAGAGGCGTCGCAGCCGGAGTGCTGAGGCGATAGAGAGAGTGAGTTAGAGAAACTGGAGGTAGAAGGATGAAGAGAGAATGTCGAGTGAGGGAGGCTGGGAGAGGGAGAAGCTATTGTAGTAGTGCTAGATTTGGAATACATCGGTCCGAATATATATAGGAATGGAATTCAAAACGCAAGCCAAATTTGGAAATATATTATTCAAGGAGTGTCAACTCCAACCGCTAACTATACATCTTATTTACACCCCAAATAAATTTATATTTTTTTTCAGAAAGTATTTATATTTAATGATAAAAATATTTATGTTTTTTATTATTAGAATAAAAATTATACAAATTATATTTATATTTATACAATAATATTTTTAACTTTAATTTTTCTATTATCATCTAGGAAAACAAAAATGATAAGTATTTTTTATACTAATTATAAACACTTATAAATAGTATTATAAACACTTAAATATAATTAAATATTATATTTTTTTACATCTTATTTTTTTAGAAATAACATTAATGAATTGGTGAATGAAAATTCTAATGATGTTTAATACTGTTAGCATATAAGGATAGCTTTGACCACAGTCAAAGCTGATTAGGTAGTTTGTTAGACTAAGTAGTTTGTCTGTTAGACTAAGTAGTTAGTTAGTTAGTTAGGAAGTTAACAGACTACTACAACTCTACAAGCAAATGTAACGGCTATAAATATCCCTTCTACTGTACACATCAAAAGGTTAACGAAAGATGAAATTTCTTGCACTCTTCTAAAGTTTTCATGGTATCAGCACTCAACATCTCAAACGAGAGATTCCTCAAAGAAACACAACACAGAGACCAAATACCAATGCCAACACTGAAATCTCATAATTTCACAAGGGAGCTGATATATAGATACTAACATTGACGCTGTCATCGGCACCGACGTTATTATTTGAATTAAATGAGTTATCATTTGTGTTAACAGTTTTATTATGTTACTTATTTTGTATAATATTTTTATTATTCAATTTAAGTGAGTTATTGTTCAGATTAATGATATTTGAGTTGAATAATAAAATATTGTACAAAATAAATTGCATAATAAAACCGCTAATATGAATAATAACTCATTTTACGTGAATAATAAAATTAATACCAATGGTGACGGTATCAATAATAATTTCTCTCAAAACATTTTCCATTTCACAAACCAGTCACACTGATAGTTCTATAAAAAATGTTGTCCACACTTCACTAGCACTAAATAATGATTTTAATTTTTCAGAAAGCTTATTTTTCTTATATTTCACATTCTATTTTAAAGAATGTACTCGGACCTGAATAACGAAACCAATAAAGAATTGAAATAAATGACGGAACCTTTGAGCCTTATACTGAGATTTCTTTTGGATTGGCTGATTTGATAAAGCATCACGTGCTCGTTTTTTCCAATAAATTTGACTTCATTTCTGATCGAAAGATTTGTGCTTCTTCCTCCTTCTGCCATGCTGTTGTTGAGATATCTCTTCTTCACCTTCTTCGTTGTCAAGGTATTACTGTGATTTACTAACAATGGGGGAAGAATTTCAATACGTAGAAAGGAGTACAAATACATTGGGGAAAAAAATAATAGTCAACAACAATCAACAAGTTAACTTTGCCAGGGACTAAAACACAATAAATGAGCAAATATAAGAGGAAATGGCATTTTCTTGACATTGATCATCCTAATAATTTTACAATATTTACTCGAATCAATTTTAAATAAAGATGAAAATTGAAAGTAAAATTATAGATATGTTATTGGACATACAGATAGTCTAACAATAAAATTTTATGCAATTTGAATATCACTTGATGATGTATGAAGAATCATTAAATTTTAAGACATTAAATTTCAATTAAATTACTTATCGTACCGTGAAATATACACTAAATCTCTCTTTTTTATAAAATAATATACATATAACACAAATTATTTTTATAATGTTGGATTTTTCAAATTTAAATATAATTTTCAAAAAGAATATTTCTAATATACATTCAAATTCTTATAATATATATTTTCATTAGAAATATCATTAAAATAAAAAATAAAATAATAGATGTTTCCCTAATTATATAAATAGGACATGCATCAAATTTCTGTCAATTTGAAATTTGATTGTTCATTCATTATAAAATTATTAAAGCTTAAAATTTTTAATTATTTGATGGGAGACTAAATATTTTTCAAATTGCCCTAAATTTGATACATATTATATCTAAATAACTGATAACACACCTGTATTTTTATTTTTCTAATTTAAATGATGTTATTAAAAATATATACCATAAAAATTGAATGCATCATAAAAATCGAATGCATATTAAAAATATCAAAAAGGATGATAAAAAAATAATAATGGTCAAGCGATTCATTCTTAACTTTTAAATAGTAAAGATTTTATTGGTATAGACTCAATTAAAAGAACCAATTATAAAATTTCGTTAAGCACGGATATTCTCGTAGGGCATGTAATCAAAGAATGATTTGCAAATTATAAGATATGATATGGCATAACATAGCATGTATATGATACGAATCATGCAAATATCTTTTGATTACATTCGTTAACGAAATAACTAAAATAAAAAAATAAAGATTTTATTGGTATAGACTCAATTAAAAGAACCAATTATAAATTTTCGTTAAACACGGATATTTTCGTAGGATATGTAATCAAAAAACGATTCGTAAATTGCAAGACATGATATGACAGAGCATAACATAACATAGCGTATTTATATACGATACGAGTCATGCAAATATCTTTCGATTACATTCCTTACAAGAAAAAAATGAAAAATTTTAATTAGCACGAAGTAACTAAAATAAAAAAAAAATAAGAAGAATGTACATACCTCGCCTGCTCCTGGTATGAATTGATCAGAAAAATTAATTGAGAGGAAAAAAAGGTTGCTAGGAGAATCGAAAGAAATCAAAAGGCTTGTCGCCTTTTTAAGTTTTAATGATCGAGTTCCCAAGTTTAATAGAAGAAGTCGGTGTTCCCAATTTTAGCGTTTCATTCCATTATCACCCAATTTTAGCGTTTAATTTGAGTCAGCTTGTATAGTAAAGTCAAATTAATTAAATTTATCCGTCCTTTCTTTAATTAATTAATTGAGCTCGATGCAGGATCAATATAGATTCTTTTGTTTTTTTTAATGGAATGTACTTCGATTTTCTATTAGGAATTAGATACCGAAAATAAACAATCAAAATGGTGGGGATGCTATTTAATTATTTTATTTTTTTGAAATATGCTAAAAGCCTAAAAGTGTATATGGATTGATCCGGTCCAATTATATATATTTTTTTTAAAATAAAGCTAGGGTATTCTTAAATTTATCAAAGGAATTAGTATGTTCAATTTAAAAATCTATCAAATTTTTTTTCAAAAAAAAGATCTATCGAATCAATTTTTTTTTTCAAAAAAAGATCTATCGAATTGATTTCAAATGATAAATCTAATTTGATCAATAAATTCTTTATATCAAAATCTCATAGGATATAAAAAATATTCTATTTGTAGAGTTTTTAAGTATTTATTTCAGATTTTCTTTTTTTGAAATGACCTATTATAATGTACAAACATTTATTATTTTATTATTATTTTAAAGTCATTTTAAATAATCTGAAAAAAATTATTAGAAAACTCTAAAAATAGAAAATATCAATATCCTATAAGATTTTGAAATGAAAAATTTATTAAGCAATTTGAATTTATTGTCGATTTGATAGGTTTTTAAGTTAAGCTCACTAAACTTCTTGATAAGTTTAAGTTCACCCTAACTTTACTCATTTTTTTTTAATGGTGATTTGTTATTAATTGTCAGTAAATCGATAATTTTTTTAGACGTAGTTAGTTTGCAGTCTGTCATTATAAAAAATTGGATCTTTTAATATACAATAATTTTCCACATTATTAGTAGACAATAACATGCTATTGTTCCCATTATCAAGTTTGATAATAAGAACTTTCTCATCAATCTTTAAATTCCAGACTCTATACACTCTAAACCGCGTCATCTATCTTTTTCAAAAAATATTTCAAATTCAGAAGTAATTCAGTAAAAATTAAGATTTTATGGACCAATCAAAAGTTTAGAGCAAGAATAATAACTAACAAAGGATATCATTACATAGCTAGCCTTAAGCCACATCATTTATGTTTTTATTTTAGATTGCTTTACCATATACAGCTTCATGACTTAAAACCTTGAGCAATGCTTGGTTTTGCATCTTTTTTTTTCCAGTAAAATAATTAGCGGAGAAGATGGTGCTCAATCCATGTAGTGAAATGCTTCAGTAAGGTGTGACTGGTGAGTGCATGAGTGTGCATAAATAGACAATGAAATTAAAAAAGAAAAAAAGAAAAAAGAAAAGAAAACAGACTGTTTGTGTGTTGCCTTAGCTCTGGGGGAAAAGGAAAAATATGGCAACGCTACCTGCTCTGGAAAAGTCTCCGGCAATGGCAACCACCGACAGTGACGATGCTTCTGACCTGGAGCGAAGAGTGATGGAGGCAGTGATGGCATCAGAGAAGCGTGGCGATCCGCCTTGGCTATGTGTGGCTGAGGTGGTACGATTCTGTGGCAGCAAGGGGACCAGTGAAGCAGGGTTCCCTAATGCTGACCTGGCATCCATCTTGGTGTCAAATCTTTGCTTTTCGCATAATACGCCTTCTATGTGGAAGCTACTTGAACAGGCCATGGCGACTCAGCTCGTCTATCCGTTGCATGTGCTCGCTTTACTTACTTCCAGGTGTTAATTCCTGCTTGCTCTTGAGTTTGTTCCTTGGAAATATGCAATTTGGTCCCTCGAGTTGGTATAATGTTTATTTCATCCTAGGAGCTCTTGAGCTCACCAAATTTTACTCCATTTGACCATAATAATGTAATTGAGCCTGCTTTCAGAGTTATGAGTTCCTGTGTGACAAATTTTGATTGATTTATGTTTTATCTAAATGCTAATAACCCAGTTGTCAAAAAGCTTTATTATACATTGAGGGAACTAGAAAATTAGTGGTTAGAAGCTCTATTAATCTTTTAAAGTTCTGATGTCTGATAGTTTCTGTTACTCTCTGAGACTGTTTGAGATTAACCATGATAATATTTCAGGGTGAATCAAAACCGAAGAGAACAGCCCGAAGCATACAGGCTTTATGTGGAACTCATGAGACGATACGCTATCACCTTTTCTTTGCTGGAGGCTGGGCCTCATAAGGAAAAGTACCATTTCTGAATTCTTGTTTCAGTATTTGTGAGATTTATATATTACCCATCACAGTATTATTTTGATCAATTAATTCGCTTCATATATAGGATGACAACATCTGTAGATGATGCCCTGCAACTTTCAGCCACCTACCTGGTTGAAAAAATGGATTTGGGAATGGCTGTGGTTTTATTTCTTGTTAGAGCAATAACAAGCTTGGTTGATTGCACACTTGAAGATTCGGGTTTCTTGGTTTTATCTGAAGGCCAGTTCATGAAAGAAGGGTGCCAATCTATGGATGTAGATGTGGAAAGTGAAATGTGTAATAATAGAAGCAAGAACAAATGTCATGAAGAGTATTGCTTGCTAAATAATTCACAGCCAAGTCCAAATGTCATGAAACTATTCCCAAAAAATCAGCCATGCTTTCGAAGCAAAGTAAAAGATGCAGAAATAACAAGAACAACAGCTGGACTTCATCCATATTCTAATAGGAAGGGAGACAATAACACTGGGATTAGACATAAAATTTACACAGTATCTTCCAATCAACCAACACTAGAACTAGAAGGTCCCTTAATTTGATTATTTTCACTAATGTACTAACATCCAAACCTATCATCCCCATTTACACAGAAATAGAAATGCAAAAGTGCAATAACTAACCGATCACCTCAAAGAGGCTGCTTCTGTTGTTTCTTCTGGAGCTGGGAATTCGCAATTGCCAGAAGCGATCGCAGCTTGACAATCGCCGACGTCTTATCTGGCGGACAGCTCTCGAGCGCCACTTTAAGCGACCTTACAGCCGCATCCGGTCTTTTCGCTGCTAGAGCAGCACAAGCTGCCTTGTACGCCTCGTCAGCAATCTTTGCATCGTAGCTGGATGCAGGTGATGATATGGCGGGCCCCGCAAGTTCTTCCTCGGTCGACGAGGTGCGGATCTCCGGTGGCGGAGAAGAGGAGCGGGAGTACTCGGTGGAGGCTATAGCGGCGTCGATCTCCGACATCAGCGCCTCGGGGGTGGAAGGAAAGGATCTGACGGCGTCGAATACGCTCCATGAACGGGTGCGAGGGGATCTCGTTGGTCGGAGATTGACGCTCATGGGTGCTCGGATTGGAGGTACGAAAGCGCTCCAGATAACCAAAATAGCTCCTTTGACTGGAATTTTTCTCTCCTGTTAGCCTCTGCTCCGAGGTTAGGTGCAAGGCTCTCTTTTTTACGTTCCGGGAGAATAATTTTTGAAAAAATAAATAAAAAATATCAAACAGAGTTCCTTTGCCAGTTTCTCAACAGTAATCTAAGGAAAATGTTTTTACATTTTAGTACATTTCCTAGTGTCCAACTTCTATTTTTAAGAGAAAAATATTTAGGAGATACCATAATCGATATTAACTATATTATTCATATTAACTATTTTATTATGTAATTATTTTATATAATATTTTTTAATCAATTTAAATATTATTAATCTGAATAATAATTTATTTAAGTTGAATAATAAAAGTACTGTACAAATAAGTTGTATAATAAACCGTCAACGTGAATAATAACTTGTTTAATATAAATAATAAAATTGATATCGATGGTGGTATTAACGATAATATTTGTATATTAGCTTTAAAAATAATATTCTACATGCAAGTACTTCAATGTTTTGAGTAAAATATCGTACATGTAAAGTTAATTGATCCTACTACAGGGTAATAAAAAAATATAATCGCGCGATTATGTTTGTTAATATCAAACTATACTTTAAAACAATATTATTTTTATAGACACTTATGTAGTTTCTTTGTAATATTTATTAGTATTTTTGTTGTCAAATTTTGATTTTGCTCTACCTTTCCTCTTCGTTCTCTGATGTAATAGGTTAGTGGAAAGGTTGAGACTTATCCTAACTTGAACTATGTATATGGTTTCATTATTTATCGATGCCTTGAAGGAGGTTTAGTTGCTGCATTGCAAGCATATATAGACGAGGATGTAAGGTCTTTCGTGTTCTTTAAGAGAAGTTTCTTTAATTTTTGAATTGAATTACTTAATGCCAAACATAATAGATGAAAATTGAGGGGGGGAGGGGGGGGGGGGGGGGGTATTGTGCTTGTTTTTCACATAAATATGGTTAAATAATGAAAAATGGCTGGGAAGGTCTCCCTGCTGAATTTGCCCATAAACTTTTGTCAGTCTACAAAATGACAGAAATGCACTAAACTGACATTAGATTTGCAACCTGTTTTTTTTTTTAAGATTTATGCTAAGTACATTAAAAGGTGTTTATGAAGTGAAGTAATTTGAGTTTTAGACTCGTAGGTATGAAGCAAAAGGCTCTAGATTAATTTCTTCTAAGCTTCCAGTTGCTTATCATTTTTCTTTTTTCCTTTCTTGATGTTCCCAGAAAGAAGAATCATACTATACTTTAAGTTGGGCATGTGAGCTAGATGGTACCCCTTTGTTAGTGGCTGGGGGTAGTAATGGAATTATACGTGTCATCAACTGTGGTACTGAGAAGATACACAAGGTTTTGTAAACTTTGCATTTTCTCCTACTTGTCCAAAGAGATCACTTTTTAATATACATTTAACACTTATAGAGATACAGTTCTTAAGACGTATTTGATGATTTGTAAACAGTCAAATAAATAACAATCATTGTACTTCCGTACTATAATCAGACAAATCTTCATAATTATAATCACACGTGTCAAAACTAAATAGGCATTCAAAAAAATAGCTAAACATATTTACAATATGGTTTAATGTTAAAAACAGTAGCCACACTATTTATTGGATACCAAATTGTGAGATTTTTCATTGTCTCGTGTTTCATTTGTAACATGAGTTAGATCAGGTTCGTACCAATTAAACTTCTCCGAAATGATTAAGTTTGATTGGATCGGATAGCTGTCAGATCAGATTAGGTCTTATCACTGCCATATAAAAATCTTATCCATACCAGTACAGATGGTTATTTTTGTTATTTCGTACTAGTGAAAGTCCCCACCAACTTTTAAAGCATATACAGAATCAATTTGCAATATTATACCGTGATTCAAGTAGAGCTTGTCAGCAGGACCTTTTTCCAGAAATCACACCATGAGAAAAAAGGAACATGCAACAATGACAGCAATACAATTGAAGGTCGTTGAGATCCAGGTAGCTGGTTTATTATTAAGACGCCGCTCTCAGAGACAGAATAACTATTCTGTAGAGATCAGCGTGATCCTCACCAAACAAGGGTGGTAGCTGAACTGCCACCATCATACTAAACATAACTTGCCAAGTTAAAAAAAATTCATTGATCAATTAATTGTGTGAAGAGCATCCATTTCATTATATTATGACTGGTTTTGGACGAACTAAGGGCAAAATTGGCTAATTTATATTGATTCAGGTAAAGCGTAGAGTTCATTAATTTTCTCTTTCCAGAAATGGTAGGTGAAAACCAACTATAAGATCTTTGTATTTTTCATGTGCCAATGTCCCAAAACAACAATTGACACAACGACAACAGAATTCCCGTAAAGTTATGACAATCAATAAAACAAGAAGCGGCTTTTCAAACTGAGCAGCAGCTCAAGAAGCCAATGCCTGTGGTAAAAATGTACAGTGATGTAAAAAAAATCAGGAATAAACCAAAGACGCAGAAGGAATTTGTCAAGGACGATGACCTGACTTCGTCCAGTCCAAAAGTGTTTGCGGTAGCTAAGAACTAGCCTCGTGTAGCATAAAAGTTGAGCTTTAACTAGAGATCACACCAGACATCCATGGCACAACAACAGGAGCTGTTGGATGTGAATCTCTATATGACTCAGAATACTTGTCCTTGAAGTTCAACCTAGGCTTTTCATCCTGCATAGGTATTGATATAGCGGCTCTTTGTCAATTTTAAAAACTATAAGCTGGACAATTTTCAAGATACTTTACAACTTATAAACTGGACATTTCTCAGATATTAACCGAGCGTTAAGCTATCAGCAAGTATTCAGCACAATATGGCACTGTGAACAGCACCTAAGAAAGTGAATATCTCTTCTTTATGTGTCCCGCATCTCGGATCCAGGATCAGTCATGAAAGATCCTTCTTTGGTTTATCATACTACTGTTAAAGCTCTCGACTTTGTATTTCTGTCATTTTGTGGTGGTATTTAGTTGTGCCATTATTTGCCATTATTTGATCCTAACCATCCATCTTACAATAAAAGGGGATTTTATTTGATTTAGACCCTTGGAAAGTTAAAGGGAATATTAGTGCAGTAGTGCAAACTATATGACAGCAGATATGAAGTCCAGTAAAGTACATCACAGCGATATTTCTTTTGACAGGCATTATCTGATCCCACTCTCATGTATCAAAAGTACACCTTTTCTTCTGGTTTTTTCAGTGTTATTTTGGCATTTTTCTTCTGCTAGCAACTTTTACCATCTCCAGTTTTGGTACTGTCCAGTAAGTACTGGTCTGACAACCAGACAATCAAGTAAGTCTTATTGGTAATGGAAAGCATGAGAAGGAAATCATTACCATTTTCAACCAGCACTCCTGATGCTTATGTTCGTAAATATCAGGTGAATAGCAGCCAAATTCAGAAGGGCAATAAACCCATATATTACACTTCATCTCTCCAGGCTTGGCATGTTTGGCCTGGTCAATACAAGCCTGGCAACAATCAGCCGCACTTTCCTTGTGATGAGTGAGGCCCCACCTGACAGCTGCACCAGCATAATCTGTGTGTAATTCAGCATTGCACTCTGGTCGTAGTGGTGGCCCTGGTATGATCTCTTCCTCTGTTGACCAAAAAAATAAAATCATGTAAGCAAGAAAGAGAACAAGGTCACAAAAACAAAATAATAGAGAGTATACAGATCCATACATCTCAAAAGACAGGGTAGAAGAAAATTTAAAACTTAGAAATAACCTTCAGGCTCATTAGCAGGCTTATCATCATGTTCTGGATTTATAACGTTAGCTGGTACCCAAATGCCAATGTCCTCCATTAGCATACGCCAGTTCGAGTCAAGTGCACTTTTCAGCAATTCTGTAAGACATGCATAGTCATTAGATTTATATTTCGAAGTTTTGGATTATTTTTTTTTTTAAGTATATACCTGCTTCTTTTGCAGAACTGACCAAATCTGACAAGTTCCTCTCAGAAGCATTAAGATCATTTAGCCTTTCAATACGCCACAACTCCAACGCTTCTGTTGAGAAATACTCAACGATTACATAAATTAAAGAAATAAGTATGAGGCATGATTGTAACAGGTAAATAATTTATTTAAGAGCTGGGATCTAATAGTTTAAATTTACAAGCAGTAAATTCAAAATAGTTAAACGGAAGTTTTATTGGAAGATTGATGAAGCAGGATCATTTGGAGCACAGAAGAGGGCTAATTATGCCCACATAAATCAATTGGTTGTGTGCTCGTCACATCAGCAGTTCATCAACAATTTAAACCGAGTTTTTCTCTATCTCATCAAAGATAGAACAACTAGGGCCTAATCTCTAACAAAAATAACAAGCACAGTAGAAATTTTATAATAGAGCAATGAATTTAATAACTGAACCATACAGATTGGGAAACTAGGTATATGTTGGTACTGAATCTACACTAAGCCGCTTCAGAAGAGCTCTGGTGGTAATATTTCAGACAGAATCAGTCAGTGGGAATTTAGTGACATCAGCACTGTCAATCAAATCAAACCGACAACAAAACATCAGAAACAGATTCAAAATCAGAATTAGATTCTGTTCCTACATGAACATTTCTAACCAACCTATTTCATCAGTAGTATTGCTGCCTTCTCTCAAACTTTTGAATTTCTCTATAATATCTCGAGCCACCTTCTGCTTGAGAGCTGGTGGCAACGTCACATTCCTCTTCTCTTGCTCAGCTATCTCTTTTTTCAATCTTTCCACCTGTCACATCATCAAACAAAGCATCAAACCCTAGCACCCTTTCAAACTGTGGAAAAATTGAAATCAAGTAGATACGAACCGCTTTCAGAAGCTCAGTCGAGACAGCTTCTTCGCGAATCCGAATTGACTCCTTTATCCTCTCAATTTGCCACTCTGTGTACTTCTTACTAACTGCAAACACATCAAATCAGCAAAAGTAAGAGAAAAAGGTTGAATATCTCCTCACACCCCGCCACAAGAAATTCGACCTTTTTTTCAATTTTCTCTCTCTCTCTCTTTTACCTGAAAGGGAGTTGCTGGCGCTGGAGAACCACAGAGATCTCAGGATCACCAGCGCAACAAAGAGATTCGCACAACAAACGGCGATCGTGAGCTTCTTATAAGAGCACAGCTTCCCTCTTCCCCACGACGCAACGCCCCTCGCCATGCCTCCGCACCGCCTCCGCCGGCGTCATGTTATTGCGGCCGCTGCATTACGAGCGCCGACAAGAGAACTAATTCGAGAGAGAGAGAGAGAGAGAGAGAGAGAGAGAGAGATTCTTTCCGAGAAGAAAAAGGTTGGTGGTTGGAGTTGGATTTGGGTTAAACGCTTTTTTAGTTTCTTTAAAAGCCTTCCTTTGATGGGATTGCTTTTTTTTTTTTTGGTTTCTCGCTTTTTGGTTTAGTTTTCTTGGGGTTGCCGCGAGGGGACGGTGGGTGGGAATTTGTAATGTGGGGGGGATATAATAGGAGATTATAAATCTGTGTTTTGGTTCGCATTTATTGGTAAACAGTACATGGTGTCCTTCTCTCTTTGGTTTGACTATGCAATTATTAATTGCAGAGAACATGGATTAAGATTAAAGCATCTTTCTCCCACTTTCAAATTAATTTATTTAATTTTATATATTAATTATAATTACAAAAATGAAGAATACTTACTGATTTAATAATCTTATTAAATTAGCAAGTCATGTTAAAATGTCACATAAATATTTACAATTCATTTGAAAGTGATATAAAATTTTTTTATCCCTGAACTTATTTAAAATTATTTTTTCTATCAATTAGAAAATGTCACGTCAATGAATTAGTAATTGTAGAAATGGAGATATTCTAAAATTATAGAGAACTGTTTAATTAAATTAGCAATTGAATTAATAATTGCAGTAACGAAGATAAGTGGGGAGGAGGTGTCTAATCATTTCAACAACTAAACAGTTTGTTATGAAAATATGGAAGAGAGAGCTTATTGTAGTTGTAGAGTAATAATTGTCACATAAAAAGTAATATTAATTAGATGTACGAAAGGAAGTTCATATATGGCGATACACAAATTAGTTGGTGGATGTGATCTATTTATTGATGAAACCATGATCATGAGATAACTATAGTGAAACAAACTATAGTTGATAGAATTAGAAACGAGGATGACCCAATTTTTATTTTAATGGATGACCTTGAAAAGCTAAATTTAAAATTAGGAACTGATGTGCCTATAACTTTGTGCTTAAAAAATTACTACCATCTTCAATATTATATTTAAATTATACTTAAAGAATTATAATTAAATATTCACTTTATTTGACTGGTCCTTGATCTCGAGCATTGAGTCCGAAAAAAATAAAAACGAAATAGTCAAAAACTGAAAAAAGTTAATACCAAAGGGATTTACTTTCGGTTCTGACCAAATCAAATAATATATATAATTTATGGTTCAGATTAACGGAATTATAGTTCAATTAAAATGGCTTAAGAATTTAATTTATTTACATAATTTATCAAAGACCGCTTCAATTAGATGGCAATAATGGTAGTAATAAATGTAGCACCTGAATATTTTGTTTTCTTAAATTATAGTTAAGGATTAAAACCCTGGCGTATAAATAACAATGTTACAATACATTCCTGTTGCATCATTTGGAGACCGAACAAAAATACAAAATCAGGAGAATTGTTCCTTTCAAAAACGGGACATATATGGCACAGGTACATACAGGCCAGCATTAACGTACCTGACGACGACCAGATGAAGAATGTTGCATTATTCAATTCTGGGGGGAGAAAGAGGCCAACGAACGTTGGTGAGTCAGAGGGATGGATAACTGATCTCTGTTTAAAAATAAAATTGTATAGTACAAGATCATGTACCATCCAATAGTGGGCCGAAGTGCAAGCTAATTACACCAAATATCAGGCACAACGACACATCACATAATTTTTCTGATCGGCCATCGCATCAGCCGCCCACATCCGTGCAAACAGGTCTCTGGTCCATCTACTTTTTTTTTTCTCCCTTCCAGAAACGCCCATGTCCACGTGAGTGTTCGTCTGGCACTTTTTTCATGATTGGATGCAGAATTAAACTAGATAGGTATACAATTGCGTTCGTTACGTACTACACGAGATTTGTATATATAGAACGGTTTTCTACGAAAATCCCTTGCAATGTAATTTGATTAATTTCTAATCGAATTTGTGATAACTGATAACGCTTGTTGATACATAGAAAGCTCAAGCGCCTACATGTTTTCTTTTCTTGGTTCTTTTGTTGGCTTGAATAATCTTTTTAGAGTTGAACCAAACAGCTATATTTACGAGCAAAACCATTATGAAAAAAGCTTAATTAAAATCTGGAGACTAGGTGCATGTGCAGAAAATTACGAAAAATTAAGTTCGATCACTTCTTCAGATCAGAAGTATAATAATGAAAAGATAAGTAAAAAAAAAAAATCCAGTACTGATAATCTATCAATGTCACATTGGGAATATCAATAACTGTTATTAAGTTCCGTTCAATATCACTCTTTTCATTTAATTTCCCCCCTGCAAAAATGGATTTTTTTTCCCAAAACAATCCAAATAAAAATGGTGACCACCTTTTGATTGGAGAAATCCGTAATTTTGTGGGTCTACTAACGACAGTTAAAGAATCTTCAGCTTGATACCTTGATTATTACCTATACTAGCAACATAGCAAGCTATCTTTATAAGGCCTTCTTGATCTCAAAAAACCCAGGCACCTCTTTGTGAGCAGCATCAACGTCGTCAGGAGATGCAACAGCAACCACAACACCTTTATTCTTGATAGACTCGATTGCATCGGCGAACTCCTTAAAATCCTTCGAACTGTTTCATGAAATGAATATTTGTTATTGCAAAAGAGAACCAACTAGGACTAGAGTACACAATCAGAAGAGATATCTCTACCTAGTGGACAGAATTTCTTCACGCCTTCTCTCACGTTCCTCATCTGTGATTTCCAGCAAATATCGCAACAAACTGCATAGGGTAAGAAACAAACTTAGTATGCGATTTATTCTTAGTTAACTCACTAGACAAGACATAAAACTACTATGACATCAGGAGATTTTGCTCGCACTACAGGAAAAATATTAGGTTGGATAACCTCTGAATATTTTTCAGCTTCAAAAAAATTCTTATAACACTGGATGGAACTTAACACAATATAATAATACTTCACAACTATTTCTTAATAGACTTGATCTCAAGGGAATAATAGATGGTTATTTTAATCAAATTAACATGTCACAATAAGTTCAAACACATCAATTAAATATAATAGCAAATTGGTCAGTTAATCTACTCTACACATCAAACTATGTTTGAACACATTCCAAATTAAATTATCACATATCAAAGTTCAAGTTTGTCGTAAGAATAACTCCATTACCTGCTGTAACCCTTTGCATCTGGCAGTTGGTAGGCATCAACGTCACCAATAGTGCCAATAATAGCCTTTGTAAGACTGTCTCCATCTAATTCCAGCTCTCTTAGGAAATCAGCTGTTCCGTCATATATGTCCAGTGTTTTCAATAGATTTGGATCTCTATATGACAAGTATGAGAATACCCCTGCCAATAATCACAGCTTTGTTAGAACATGTCTACCAAGCACCTATATCAAATTGAAAGAAACCATGTCCCTAGTAAAGAGGTGATAGACAGTGTACCTGAGTGGGTGTCAAAATCACAAAATCCACCATAGGCACCTCCACTGACCCTAACACGGTCCCACAGCCATGTATTACCAATGTACTTGGAAATGACATATGCACTCCCTTTGAGCTCATATCCTGTTTCAAATATGTTAGCAGCTTTCCCTACATAGTTGACCTGAAATGTGGCACATAAAAAATAGTCAGTGAAAAAAAAGAACAGGAATTTAGGAACCATATGTTCTCAATTCTCAATAATAGCATATAAGTGTTGTCACCTGTGTCGGAACAACAATGGCTTCATTCACTGGAGGAAGCTGATCAAGGAAGGAATTTCTCTGGCTGGAAGATCCACGAGGGAGTGAATCGAGAAATTTTGCAACGTAAAGTGTTGATTTTGTGAGATTTTTCCCATCAGCTGTCATATTGACCAAGCAACCTTCCTTCGATAAAAGAGATCTTCTTATCTCCTCCAGAGAAGAAGAGATGCTATCCCAATCTTGGTCAATCCTCTTTTCAAGGTCTTGTAAAAATTCTAAATAACTATACCAAGAGAAATAAGAATCAACAGAAACATTTTTCATTTGTTTAATAGCAAATTACTCGTGCTTATTATAATTCATAAATCTTAGCTATTTTGGTTCACTGCAATTGTGTACCTAACGCCACCCATCTGTTCAGAAATCCACCCAGCAGTATTCAGCTTGGCATCCATTCTAGCAGCTGCAATACTATGACCACTTCCTCTTAATCGGTTCTAGAAAACGGAAAAAGGGAATTATCAGTCACTTCAGAGCATAATTGTACAACTTTCTCAATGTTTAATGTGAACTTTTTTAATATGTACCTCCATCCTCGCTCTACTTTGTGAAACAAACTGCTTAAACCGCTGCTGCTCTTTAAATTGGACATCTTGAAGGATACAGTTCATCTACAAACATGAAGCAATAAATTAAAATAAGCTCGCTATAACACAGAAAGACACACAGACACACATACAGAGGGAGGAAGAAATGCACAGGGAAAGAAGTGTTATACCAGGTTAAATAGATCCTCTACTCTTGATGCCATGGCCTTCCCACGTACAAAAATTTTGGTGCATGGATCAGCCTTTCCACGTACTGGAGAAGTCCAGGGATAAACTGAGATACCACCCGTTTTTCTTCCAATGAGTTGGTTCAGCTGCACAAAATCCATATCTTTTGTACCCATCTCTAGCAACGACTGACTGAAAAAAAGGACAAGACGAATTTCAGCATAAAAGATTCTTGCAATTGGTTGTGTATGCAAAAATTTTCTAAATTATTTCCTCACCAAAATAGGGGTACCAACTGGAGAAGCTCTTTCTTTAGTGAGCCCAGATCAAACACAACTTCCGAGTACACGACATCATTTGTAAAAAGATCATGTTGCAGAAGCTTGACGCCATCAATTTCCCCAACCTAAACAGAAGGGAGAGATAACTAAACTATTCCAGACATCATTTATAACTTGGGTGTATTGACACCAGCAAAAAGATGACTTCAAATACCTCAATAGGTACATGGATAGGCTTTTTGGGGATGTCTTGCAATGACAGACTTGGCACACATTTCAAAGCTTCAGGAGGATCTGGGGTTTCTTGCTTTAGACGCAACTCCTCTGTGGCACGTGCCAGCTCAGCAAGGTCCTCTTCTGTCATGCTAGTTCTGACTTTCTCAAGAATTTCTCTTTCGGCAGCCTCATCAAGGGAGGATTTCTCAGGATCAGGCTAAAAAATATATAATAATAATCAATGCTACAAGAATCAACAAAAAATCAACCATAACGGGCTTACATATATAATAAATAAATTCTCAACATACTAGCTTATGCAAAATGTCTATAAAACCAAATTTTGTGCCCAAACTATGTTTGGACCCTTGGACATGTACCTGAATTGCTTATTTGCCCAAATACACCCAAAAATTTAGGGGCAAGTAGCACTCAGATCATAACAGAGTCAACTCATACTTCCAATTTCACCCTTTGACGATTATATTCTTTGGTGACGCATCAAACAAACAATATGATCATGAAAAGCTCAAACAAGACCTGACAATATGTATAAGGGTCCCAAGGGGTATGGCCCATGAACTTGACTTTGAAGGGATGCCAGGATAAACCAAACACGGGACGTTTAGGTGGCAATAGTAGATTTAGGTGGAAGACGAGACCAGAAATTAAATTTTAGTGAAAGAGATACCTGCATTTCGACTGTGACACAATGAGGATTATTTAAGATGTATCTCTCAATAAGGGGTGAGAAAACAGCTTTAGATCCTTCTGCTGCAACACGTGCTTTCAAACTTTGCAACGGTCCTTGATATTTTAGAGGCTCGAAGGGATCCAAATCATAAATCCATTTGCCCTGAATATTTGCAAAATAAATAAATATAATAGACAATGAATAAAAATTAATATGTATATCAAACATTGCAGCCCTTGTAGTGCAGAACTATCACAGTAACCAGTGTTATCTCAGTAAAAGCCAAAAGCATATATATTCAAGATAACAATATTCATACAATTGAGCGAAGCATTAGAGATAAGCCACGAGGAAATGATCCAGTGTTATTCTCCCTGAGAGCAAACTCGATAGTATTCATGGATGCCTCAACTGCCTCAGAGCTGAAACCTTCCTCTGCTAAATCCTTCAGAGTTTTCATAACCAATTCCTCGACTTTTTTAATGTCATCCTTTGAAACACCTTTCAGACCAATACTGAACTGGGGTTGAAGCAGCTCATCTTCCAATCCACCTCCAACAATCGCATCTCCCAATCCGCTTTCAAGGAGGGTTTTCCTAAGGGGAGATGCCGGTGTACCAAGTAGCAGATGATTGAGAAAGCCGAAGGTTAATTCAGTTTCTGTGACCAGGGGTTCCTCTGACAGGAGCCAATTGAGGCATACCATGTGTTTTTTTTCCAAGTCATCCCCTTCACTAGCAGGATACTTCTCCACAATTCTAACAGGCTCTTTGAACAGCTTCTGTGGGAAAACTTTTGACTCGTTACGAGAAGAGCTTGCTTCAAATTGGTCAAGGTATTCTAAAGAAGTAATAACAAAAAAAACCATCAAATTCCATAGAAGTTAGCTAGGCATCTACAGCAAACTTGTAGCACAAAAAAACAGATACATTACCACTTAAGATACGTAGTCGCTCCTTTGGGTCATCATCCCCATAAAACCATATTCTTGCATTACTAGGATGATAGTACTTTTGGTGAAACTCCTAAAGAAAATCAGGAGATTTACATTAAACAAAATAAAATTATGAAAATATCAACTCAAAACATTCAAAACTATTTTATGCATCAGTCCCATGTACTCCAAAAGAGATGATTATTTCGAACTAGGACTGCTTTATCTATATCCATGCCCTGCAGCAAAATATTTTTCCCACAAATAGATAAAGAAAAGTTATCACTGAGCAGACCTTGAATTCTTCAAATGTGAGTTTTGGTATCTCCTTTGGATCACCGCCACTGTCTACACCATAAGTGTTTTCAGGAAATACTGCCTGCAAAAAAACAAACCAAAAGAAACAAGCTCTATCATACCAAAAATATTCGTTCTTTAATATGCAATACTGTCAGTAATCATGATTTGAACATTGGACTAGCATGCTGGTAAGTTGGTGAGAAAAGAACCAACCATAGTAACTGAATTACCTGCTGACAAATCCTTCCAAGGATGTTATCAGGTTGTGAGTACACTCCTTTCATTTCATTGAAAACCACACCTGCAACAAGACATTTGAATTAGATGGCATTAAAAAAACAATGGTACCTAATAAGGGTACCAAGCAAGGCAGCTTCTCCCAACAAATGGCAACCCTCACCAAACAATAAAATAAAAAGGAAACCTGATTGGGATCAACCAAAACCAGCCAGACTACTTGAAAAATAATTATAATTGAAAACATAATGAAATGAATTAGATTTATGGCTTAAAACACAACGATACCAAAAAAAAGTAAAAAAGGTACAAAGGCAGTTTCTTACCCAAATGGCAACCCCCACTCAAAAAAGGAAAAAAAAAGAAGGAAAGAACAAAAAGAAAAGACAAAGAAGTTCGATTGGGATCATGAACCAAAACCAGCCAACTACAACATGAAAACAAAAATAGTTTAAAACATAATAAAACAAGAATTTCCACCTTTAAAGGATATCTCTTCATCAGGTTTATCAAGTTCATAATGCCATCCTTCTTGTTGAAACGTTTGGAAATCCTCTACGCATTTAGGAAAGAACACAGCATCCAGATATACATCAACTAAATTGTAGAAATCCTGAAAAATATAACATAAGATAGGGCTTTTTTAAGGTAGTAAACTCACAAAATGGTAACAGTGTCTCTAATGAAATATAAACAACATAATAAGTAAGGGCGTATGTACTTTGGTGTTTGTTGAGGCAACAGGATAGCAAGTCCTGTCTGGATAAGTAAATGCATTCAGAAAAGTGTGCAGGCTGCCTTTTAATAGCTCCACAAATGGTTCTTTCAAAGGGTACTTTCTGGATCCACACAGAACACTATGCTCGAGGATGTGGGGGATGCCAGTTGAGTTTTTCCTGTCAGTTCACAAGATCACCATGAAATTCCAGAAGATTGATACAACTAATCCCAGAAGCAGGTTCAGCCCAACAATTCTCACTAGCAAGCTCATTATAGAAATATTCAGATACATATATATTATTAGCAGTAGATGATGTCATATGGAAAGCAATATTAGGGTGGTGCTCCTGAGTTTGGGAGAAAGGGAAAGGGAAGGGAACGAAATGGGGATTATGTCTGTTATGCTCTAAAATGAAAGGGAAGAAATCTTGAAGACATTAATAGAGTGGTTCTCCTCATTCACCTCCATTTGCCTTCTGAAATTTCAACTTCAGAGCAACATTAATGTACCTTTTTCTTCTCTCTACCTTCCCTTTGTCCCCATTTTCCTCGGTTTACAAACTTGGGAGCATAATATCACTAACAAGTCCATTTATAAATAGTCTGGGATTATTTTGTTATCAAACATCAACTGAATTCATGCAATGATTTTCAAAAGAAAAATTACAACATATAAAAAGGAATATATGGATAGAAACTTACGGAGGAGTTCTGAACACAATACCAAAAACCTTATTCTCATCGTCATTTAGTACTGACATGACTTCTGCTCCAGTCTTCTTGTGCTTGTAAAGCACAGCAGTGGATTTACATTCTTCAATTGTTTGTTCACTGATCTTCTCAAATCCATACTTCTCAGCAAAATCGTATCCATCTGTATCTGCAAGCATCAAATTGGATAAATATGTCAAATATCCATCTTTCATCAATTGTTCCTTATACAGGGGAGTCATGCATCAAAATTAGGAACTCGATGGTGACCTAGGCTGTGCTGTACAATCATTGGTAAATGCATAAACAAAAATAACGAAGAAAGTAATCCTTGGTTCTGCTCCTAATTTTGAGCTATCTACCTAAAAATATAAAAATCTACATCAGGAAAGCTTACATTGTAGTATTGTACCAACACATTTGAAATAACCAAAAGCTATAAAATGTAAGCATGTTCTTATAATTATGTTGTTGCAAAAAATACATAAATACAATTCTGTTGAGTGATAAAATTGACTCCACTAGAATCAAAGTTATCACACAAATTAACAATATGATATATATCTGAATGTGACAACAGCTAATGAGCTAAAGCTCAAGTGAATGCTCGACTAATTAATCGCCCAATAATTCAAACATAGAGCGAATAAAGTAAGTACAAAATAGTACTAAAAAACCACAGCATTTCAAACTTTACCATGAGAAGTGGGAGAAGGAGAGGTGGATATGGCACGGGGTGAAAGATAGAAAGATCTTCTGGCTCCAGCCGCGCGAACACCGGCTAAGGTCCATCGCCGCAGCCCGCTGGTCGAGGATAAGGCGCGAGACGCGTTACGCTGGGATGCACGGACGCTCAGAGTAGAGGAGGAGGAGGAGGAGGAGAGACGAGACCTCGGCTTAGCACGCAGAAGAAGACTGCGACATGCGACCGTGGTGGAGCACGATAATGAGCGGAGCAACGCCACTCTCTCCATTGGAGCGCCGCCGCACTCCAGCGATTGTGCTTTTTGGAGCTTGTTTGCCAAGAGAGAGGAGAGAGAGGCGTGGAAGGAGAGGAGAGGAGATAAAAGAGTCGGGGAGCCTGTCTTTAGTGAAAACGCAAACAACTGAGATATTGGACTGGACTTGGCGTGTGGACAAGGAACGAGAGGCGTTCCAACGCCTATCGGACCATTTTTTATGCGATGGGTAAAGTCACCGTTGGATCATAAAATCTGATTACCGCACGATTATTAAAGCATAAGCGAAAATTTTGTGCGAATATTGATATCATCGAACGGTTGTTTTATCCATCGGACCAAAATTTGGTCCAATGGGCCTTGTAACCCCTCGTTTCCGTGAACGGTGGAAACGCGAAGGACTTGTACTCCAAGGAGAACTGAGAATGAGAATTGAGAAAGATCTGTAACTGTGATATTTTTCTGATTTTGTGTGGATAGATCGGATGGATCGGATGGATCGTGCGGTTGTAGTCGTCCTGTGGAAAATAAAGAAGGAAAGAATTTACGTCTGGGAAAAGAAATAAAGCAGAGGTGGTAATACAGCCAGCCAGCCCATCATGGGATTTGAGTGCAGTTTTTGTTTTGGGCTGATATTTCATAATAATCTACATATTTCGGGCTCGGAATATATTAATCTATTTCGTACCTGTGATTTTATTTTGAAATGGAAAATAATTGGGAGATATCAAAAGGATATCGATTTTATTAATAATATTACATAAATTATTATTTATATTAATTATTTTATTATATAATTTATTTTTAACACTATTTTTATTATTTAATTTAAATATTATTAATAAAAATAATAAAAATATTTTATAAATAAACTATATAATAAAATTATTAAATAATAATTTATTTAATTTGAATAGTAAAATTGATATTGTTAACTATATATGAGCTCGAGCTCCCTTTTGAATATTCAAAAGTTATCATAATCAAGCTTTAAATATCTTCCTCCGAGAACGGAGAAGAAGTCAACGTGGTTACAATGAATGATGCACAATTGAATCTAAACATTTCTTCTCCATCCGAGAAGAAATTTTCAAAATAAAATAGCCATTGATCGATGCACACACAACACAAGCCATCCTTGCACGTCGATCGAAGCCAGGTCAACATCCCTAGTTCTTCTACGTCTATCTCCGCAAATTCAATCCAGAGCTCTCTTCTTCTTCTTCTTCTTCTTCTTCTTCTTCTTCTTCTTCTTCTTCTTCTTCTTCTTCTTCTTCTTCTTCTTCTTCTTCTTCTTCTTCTTCTTCTTCTTCTTCTTCTTCTTCTACTTCCAATCCTCGTACCAGTAAAATCACAGAAAATAAATGGCGACTTACTCCAAAACAGGGGCGAGTTCTATGATCTGTGCCTCGCCAATTGTTAAAAGATCTCTCCCTCTTGTGTTTTTATTCACTGTGGTTTATGTTGTCACCAAGGAATGGATCAGTTCTTGGCCAAATAATTCCAAATTTATCCCCACACCCCCTTCTGATTTGGATCAAGATTTTCCCTCGGTCGATTCTTCTTCTTCGAAGCTCGACTCGGAGTTACAGTACGACTTCCCTCCTTACGTCCGTCTGTACAGAAGCGGCCGTGTCGAACGCCTTGCTGGTACTATCGTGGTACCTGTCTCGGCCTTTCCAATTCCAGGAACCGTTTCCAAAGATGTCATCATCAATGAAAAAACCGGCCTTGCTGCCCGTCTCTACATGCCAAATTTTGCAAACGGAACGATGAGCGAAGAGAAACTCCCGATATTGATCTACATCCATGGCGGTGCTTTTGTCGTTCAGTCGGCCTTCTCTCCAGTCTACCAGACATATCTCAAAACAGTAGCCCTCAAAGGAAATCTTCTGATTATGTCGGTTGATTACCGGCTAGCACCAGAGCATCCACTTCCAATTGCATACAATGATTCCTATGAGGCAGTTAAATGGGTTGTGGCGAATGCCAAGTCCGGCCCGGTGAAATACTTACTACAGCACGGTGATTTAAGCCGAATATTTGTGGCCGGTGAGAGCGCAGGTGGCAACATAGCACATAACACGGTTATGCTAGCTGGGAAAGAAGGATTGGATGATGGAGTGCGAATCAAAGGGCTGGTGCTCATGAACCCGTACTTCTGGGGGAAGGACCCGGTGGGGAAGGAGACGAGAGAGACGGCATTGAGGCAGCACATGGAGAGCACATGGGGGTTCGTGTGCGGGGGAAAATACGGGATCGACCACCCATACGTCAACCCTCTATCTTCCCCGGAGGAATGGAGGAAGCTCGGGTGTGACCGGGTGCTCGTGACGGTATCGGAACTGGATTTGTTCAGAGAGAGAGGCGTAGCGTATGTCGACGGGCTGAAAAAGAGCGGCTGGGCCGGGACGGTGGAGATGTATGAAACAATGGGGGAAGATCATGTGTATTATCTCTCCAAGCCGGATTCCGTCAAGTCTCGGAAGGAGATGGAGCATGTAATTTCCTTCATCAATCGTCCTTGAAAGTGATTTTATTGATTGAGAGGTTTTGTAGTTTTGCGAGTACATAGAGATTTTTGTTGTAGTAGTTAATTGTTATTAACATATTACCCCCTTTCAGCATGTTTTTCAAAGCATTTTTGGTAGGCCTGTCCAAATTCATATTTTCAATTGAAATATTAGGGTAAACTAATTCTATATTAAGTGAAATTGACTAATTTGGTAATTAGTACGTGTTGCAAGATGGGCATAAAAAAGGCATATACTTTAGCTGCTTAGCAGTGAAATCATTTTACAATTTTGGGAATATTTTTTCATATATATATATATATATATATATATATATATAATACCGAAAAAAAATTTATATGTGATGGATTTTGTAAAAATATTATTTTTTGTAAAAAAAAAGTAAAAATATATTTGACAGCGGATTTTGAAAATTCATCCCTCCCACTACTATGTTTATACACAAATTTTTCTACTCTAATTAAAACTGGAGCCCACTTTTCTCACAACTTAATCAATGTCGATCTAAGTAAATGAGAGGGGGAAAATAGTTAGATGAAACATTATTATCTTTAATTTATGTCATTTCATGTGTTTAGTACTTTGTTGGTTTGAATTGTATTAATCTTACGCCTCAATTTGGTTTTTGGTTCATTAATTTAGCTCAGAAGCTCATCAGTTACCAACATTGTAATATCTGGTTTTTGGTATTTTAACCTAATTGTAACTTTTTTGGGTTTGGTGAAAATTTAGGAAATTTGGATAGCAAAGAAATTAGTTAAAATAAATTGTATCAAAATTATGTTATTTGATTCGTAATACGTTGTCTTTAAAATATATTCTATCTTCATTGAGCGATACTTGCAAAACTACCATCAAAATAATTCAGAATTATCAGTCTTTATAATATGACCATAAAAATAATTGATGATAACTCTAGAATATTTAGCAACTTATTGAAGAAAATAATGATAATAATAAGTGAAAATACAAAGAATTTATGACTACATGTAACTAAAAAACAATATCACTAAAAAGGATTTTCAAGAGAGATCTCTAATAAAAACTGTTTTCTTTTATTTATTTATTTTTTTGTTTCTCCGTCTGACGGAATTAATTGACGACAGTTCATTAACAGTTGTAAATTAAATTTCTCCAACGTTAATAAAAAAACATTAACATTTTTAATTATTCCAAACGGTAAAGAATTCAAAAAAAATAAAACGGTTCAAATAAATAAATAAAAATTTGAGTTTTTATATTCTTTTGTTTCAATATTTTGAACAGATCAAAACTCAAGTAATACTATTTTTTCAATACTTGTGGGCTTCACATTTTAAAACAGTGGTAAAGTGAAAACTAAAATGTCAAATTAATAAATAATTAAATATATATGGGGAAAAAACTGGAATGCATTTTTCCTTCTTACTTTATTTATTCTTAATTAGGTCAGACCTAATCATGCAGATCCACCCAGAAAAAATCCCAGAATTATAATCCAAGGCTAATTAAATTGGTTTTTTTAACAGGGACCAAAATGCAAATTAATGACAATAATCTAATATCTGATTAATCAAATAACAATATGATTTTACATCAACTAAGTCCAAAAAAATGTTAGTTGGCATTTTTTTTAAAATAAGAGTTTTGACATTTATTTTTTTCAAATATATGTTACAAAACTTAAAAAAATGTACCATTCTTTTTTTAAATGTGGCATTCTGTTAACCTGAAAAAAAATGTCATCATCCGAAGGATATTTGAATTAGGATCCAATTTTTTTTTGAAATAAAGATAAGAGTTTAAATTAACTATTTAATTTTAAATGTCTATAATGGACTCTGTCCGAATTTCAAACATACAATCTTTCATACGAATAGCATTATTTTTATTACTAGATCAAATATTAGTGCTTAAATTGGGATCCAAATTCTAAATTATGCTTGCTCTTTTCCTTATTAAAGCCTAATTAAAGTACCATGCAAATAGGCTCTACTATATATTATGTATTAATCCTGAATTGATTCCAACAAAAAAAACTTTACCAAGAAGTAGTAATATATTATTATTCACAAAATAGTGTTAATAAAAGGAATGGCATTATCAATTTTTTTTTCTTACTTCAATACATCACTAAACGCCAATTTATCATGCCACACAAATTCTAGAAATGCCACGTGGCGTTGCTATCATGTAACAGATGGCTTTCCAAATATTTCATAATTTAAATTTTTTAAATTAACATCCAACAATTAATGAATAAAGATTAAACAATGATACTAAGTTACCAATAAGCATACAGTCCGTTTGGAGTTCAATTAGGTTATGGATCTTATAAATTAAATAATTGTGTATCAAAAAATTTTATGCGATCTAAATATTATTTGAAATTTTACCAAAGTTTGCTAAATATACATCGTTATAAATTTCATTTAATAACGAAATTTCATTGTTTTTTTTCATATATATGCATGATATAAGTATCCATAATATATATCACATTTCATTGAAGTTCATTAAATATTGACAATAGTTTCTAAAATTATGTCAAAGAAGTTTTGAAAATAAGAAAAAAAATAATAAATATGCTATTTTTTTATAGATTAATTGTATATCAATCTTTATGCAAGTTAAATATTATTTGATGTTTTCATAAATGCCATTAAATATAGTTTATTGTAAATTTTATGTCATTTGATTATTATTCAAACTTACATCATACTCCGTCATTTTTCATGTATATAATAGTTATAAAAATATGGATTAAATTTAATATCAGATTTAAAGAATATAAATTTTTTTTATCTCTGTCAATATTGTAAAGAGATCTCCGCCCCAAAAATCATATTTTTTTAATGGTTATCAAAATCATTAAATTAATCCATCATTCTATTGTAAATAAATTAATCCATCATTAATTTGTTCTATTGTAAATAAAACAAATTAATCTGATTTGTTTTAGCATAATTAAATTAATCCATCATTCTATTGTAAATTAATCCATCATTAATTTGTTCTATTGTAAATAAAACAAATTAATCTGATTTGTTTTAGCATAATTAAGTGTTTTTTTTATATATTTTTTTGCAAGAGAATGAAAAAAAAAACACTTTTTCCACAAATGTAAGCTACCAAATAACAATAGATAATAAAGAAAATTATTGTTTATGCTCTATATATGTTCCTGCATAAAAGCTCTCAAATTCCAATACTTTAAAATGAGCTAATATACTAATACTGTCATTGCATCATAGATTGAATTGTTCAGATAATATGAATAATTATAAACTTTTGAATCAGTTTTGAAACAGGAAAACTAATAGCAAAGAGTAAAATACAAGAAAAATCAATGTGAATTGGCTCTTGAACCGGTTTCAGCCAAACAATTTAATACGTTGTATTTCTCCGGAATCTTTTTTTTTTTATTTGTTTCCATTATTTTTAGAAGTTGATATACTGCTATTGGTATTGATTTTACTATTCATATTAATAATTTTATTATGAAATTTATTTTATATATTGTTATTTTTATTCAACTTGAGTGAGTTATTACTGTACAAAATAAATTGTATAATAAAGTTATTAATATGAATAGTAACACATTTAATTTGAATAATAAAGTCAATATCGATGTCTGATACAATGATATCACCGTAGCATTTTCCTTTCTTTTTATTATATTCTTTGTCCTAAGAATTGCTGAATTTGGAAACTAAGACCTCCAGACATGTATTTTGACTACAAATAAATAAAGAGTAAATTACATAAATGGTCTCTAAAATATCACTCTTTCATCATTTTGATCTCTAAAGTTTAAGAATTATCAATTTGGTCCTTAAAGTATTACTTGGATCTTATTTTGATCCTTAAAATTTCAAAAATATCAGTTTAGTCTTTCTAGTTTTTAATTTGTATCAAATTAGTCCTACATTTAATATCCATTGAAAAAAATAATAATTATATCTATATAGTGTCTTTTTTAGTATTAAGATTAATTTATACATCATTATCAAATAATATAAATAATATGAAAAAAATATAATTATTCATGACATCAAATATCAATTAAATTAGTATTAACATTCATCTTCGTGCCATCATAAATTAATTAAAATAAAAAATTTACATTTTTTCATAAATATAAATGTAGGATCAATTTGATACAAATTAAAAACTTGATAGGTATAATTATCATTTTTTTCACAATGAATATAATCATCTTTTTTTTTCAATAGATATTAAATGTAGGATCAATTTGATACAAATGAAAAACTTGAAGGATTAAATTGGTATCTTTAAAATTTCAAAGATCAAAATAGTAACTAAGTAATACTTTAAGGACTAAATTGATATTTTTAAAATTTTAAAGACCAAAATAATAATAGAGAGTGTACTTTAAGTACTATTTGTATAATTTACTCATAAATAAATAAAGTAAAGTATAAAATTGTTCATTATGGTTTGCACAAAGCAACAAATTAAGCCGTGGACCAGGTCCAGGCTCCAATAACCTTCATCCCACTCCACTAAAGTCTCTCTCAGCACCGCTTCTCCTCTCTTTCATACATTAATACATTAATTAATAATACGCACATATTCATTTCTTGTAATTTGTAAAAGAAAAACATCCGATGCTTCTACGACCAACACCACACACTCTTTCCCAAATAAGACCGTGAACTATAACTCTACATCCATACATACATACATCCATACATACATACATGCATTCTTCCATTCCATTAATTCCCCTGCCTCTCTCCCATTGGTTCTGTTCCTCGTATTAGGTTTAGATTCACAGATCAAAAATCAACAAACGAATTAACAAACGCATGGATAAGCTCCTGAGAGATCTCTCCTCTTTCTCTCTGTTCGTCAAAACCGCGCTCTCCATTCTCGTCTTCTTCTCTCTGTTCTACATCTTCAGCAAGGATTCGATACCCGATTCCGTGAGTCATCTACCACTGCGCCAGTCCCCAATCCAAATCCCAATCCCAATCCCAATCCCAATCCCAATCGAGAAACGAGAGCACAAACACCACACGCCCCGAATTGAGAAAGAAGCACCCCCGGTTATTGAAGCATCCAATCAGAAAGCGTTCTCGATCTTGGATCCGAAGCTGAAGGATGAGCTAGAGTATGATTTCTCGCCGTATGTCAAGCTATACAGAAGCGGCCGCGTGGAGCGGCTTCCCGACATCCCGCTGGTACCGCCCGGTATAGATCCCTTAACTGGCGTCAACTCAAAAGACGTAAGAATTGATCACAAAACAGGTGTATCGGTACGATTATACCTTCCTAAACAAGCAATCGGTACTGATCTGAAGCAACGCCGCAAATTCCCGGTATTACTCTACTTCCACGGAGGCGCTTTCGTAATCGAATCAGCCTTCTCTAAATTTTATCATCATTACCTAAATGTGCTAGTATCGAAGGCCCAAGTGGTGGCAGTTTCAGTAGATTACCGTCTAGCGCCGGAACACCGCCTCCCGGCTGCATATGACGATGGATGGATGGCTATAAAATGGGCTTTGAATAACTGTCAATCCGGGCCCGAGCCGTGGCTTTTTGGCCGTGGGGACATAAACCGGGTCTTTATAGGTGGAGACAGTGCTGGGGCCAACATTGCGCATGATGCAGCAATAAGGGCTGGAATAAATCCATCTGAATTGGGTGTTAAGATTAAAGGGTTGGTTTTATCAAACCCGTATTTCTGGGGGAAGGATCCGATAGGAACCGAACCCGGCGATAAGTGGATAAGGGAAACATTTGAGAAGAATTGGGAATTTGTATGTGGCGGGTTGATGGGGATCGACCACCCGGCTGTGAACCCGCTGACATGGACAGAGGGGCTGAAAACCCTCGGTTGCGAGCGGGTGATTGTGACTGTGGCGGGTCGGGATTTTTTCAGGGAGAGAGGGATGGCTTATGTTGAAGGTCTGAAGAACAGTGGATGGACAGGAAAGGTGGAGGTTTATGAAACCATGGATGAGTTTCATGTCTATTTCATTTCGGATCCGCTCGGGAAGAAGGCCGTCGAGGAGATGCAAGCTCTTGCTGCTTTCATCAACCGTTTGTGAAGATTTGTGGAGGTGATTTTTGTGAAGATTTTGTTAATTTATGATGGGTTTAATTTGTCTTTGCAAAAATTTGAACAGGGTTTTGGGTGGATGGTTTGGTTGATTATTGAAGGAAAGGTATGTATTTTAGTGTTTTGTTGTTTTGGTCTTTTAGTTTAGATGTACAAGTAGGAACCTGAAATTTAAAAAAAATTAAATAAAATCAAATAAGAAAAGATTAAAGATAGTGTTTATTGACTAATAAATTGTCCTTTTTTCCCTTTTTTTTTCCTTTTTTTTTCAAATGATGTATCGAGTGGTTCAATTGCGTTTAATTAACACTTAAATACACAAAGCCATATCACAAGAACAAAAATATATCATATCATATCATCCAACAATTAGTTATAACATAAATAAGACCATTACTCTAGTGCTAGATATTGCAATAAATAAATTAACATTACACATGCAGCTTCTCAAAATAATCATTATTAATTTAAGTGATCCTTCCTCTCTGTAATTTAAGCTAAATGTATTAATTTGTTTCTCCTTTAGTTTACTCTTGTTCTTATTTTTTTTTAAACATTATAATATCATGTGGTTATTTTGTTATGGAAAATGTTTCGGCAATACCGTATTTGATACGAGAGTCGATACCATTGAACCATATCCGGTTTAATTTTCGGTTCAACGTCCGGTTCACGATCTCTTCGTTCAATTTTCTCCATTCTCCTTCCCTCTCTTTGATGTTGCAATCCTCTCGCTCTCTCTGTCTCTCTCTCGTTCCTCGTCTCTCCTTATTTCTAATCTTTTACTCTTGTTTTTTTTCATTTTTATCATCTTTGTTTTCAAAATAATTGTTCTGTTTTAATTTGTTTTATAATTTTCACTGCTTTATTATACGACTTATTTGATTTTATTATTCAAATTGATTATTTTATTTTATTATCCATATAAGAAGCTTTATTATTCAAGTTATTTCATTTGTTATTTATGTTAATCAACTTAATATGTAACTTATTTTGTTATTATTCATATATGTTACTTATGTATGTTATTTAGATTGATAATATTAATTTCTTTTTGTTCCGTTTTGTTATTTGATATCCTGTAAATAATTCTTGAGTTTAACGATATCAGTTTTTGTTATTAAAATTGATTGTTTAGTTTTATTATTCATGTTCAGTGCTTTATTATTTAAGTTATTTATTTTATTATTCAAGTTAATCGATTTATTATTTTGAGTAATATTGGCATTTTTTCTTTCTCAAATTTTTGTTACTTGATTTGTTGCAAATGATCAATATAATAGTTTTACCATTGATTTAGACTTTGAAAAAGAAATTTTATTTCACATGATGTCTGTCAGTATCGTTTTCAATTTTAATTATTTTGAGTAATTAGAAGATATATATTTGGAGAAAGTACCATAAATCGATAAAAAAACATCTGAGGTCATCGACAATTTAATACCGGTCTGATATAAAGTTAGATTTGTTACTAGTATCTATCAAATGGACGTGCTCTTTTTGTTATTTTATATTTCACATAAATTAGTTTGTTATTCAATTTATTGATTTTATTATGCAAGTTAATGACTATATTATTTTATTTATATTAGATCGTTTATTATTTAATTTAATAATATTAGTGTTGAGAATACAGAAAAATATATAGATTAGACAAAACAAAAGGTATGACCACGTGAGACAGAATATAAGTTGTATATTGAGTCAAAAAAAAAGTTGACTCGATCAATTTTACTGTGGTATGGATATTAGTATTGGTATCTGTATATCAACTCCATTTTGTTATTTGTTTGCCAAGAAGAGATAAAAACAGTTGTCTTAGCATTGGGATTTTATTCTTTCTCATCACGTGGAATTTGTTGTTTCTTATATCCACTTACTCAAGTTTTAAACTAAGAAATATTGTGATATATCCACTTGCATTAGTTAGTGTTTTCCAATTCTTTTCCAGTGCTGTTGTACGCGTGCACTTGGCGTATGATACTTGAAAAGAACTGTTGGATAATGGTTAATTCTAACCATATTGACAATATTTTTTTAATCAAAAAATTCAAATAAAATTGTAAATTGAAAGAGAAATTTATTAGATAAATTATTGGATATACAAATAATTAACGATCAAATTTCATATAACTTTAATATTATTCTATCGTGTATAAAAATTTATTGAAATTTCAAATCACCTGATGTATGATGAAATGTGCATCAAAGTTTATTGTTTTTTATAGACATGTCATGTAAATAATTTACATAGACCATTTAATGTTGAATTTTGTACTAAGATTTATTTTTTTGAAAATTGTTAAAATTATTAAGATGAAGAATTGTCAAAACTATCAATTAAGTTAATATATATCTGGAATCAGAAGTTTAGCACAATGGTGATAACTTTCGTTTTTTTAAGAATAGATGTATATTCAAGTTCCATAAAAAATATTTGAAAATAAATAAATATCAGAACTAACGGAAGTCCTTATTTAAAAAAAAAATACATTGGAACTTACATTATTTGATTTGGGTTGTTCAGATATTACAAATTCAATCACTACCTTTACAAATTCATGACATGACATACATAGTAAATAAATAAATAGAGAGATATATAATGCGCACGGAAAATATAATATGTGAAAGATCATAGATTGACTTGTATATTTTGGAAGTTAAGGTGTTTCGGTTTCCGCATTTATCTTAACCATTTAGACCACTAATTTAGGAAGAATAAAATCAAAGTAATCAAACGTAAATCGTAATTTTTTTTTAGTGACTCGTGTGAATGGAAGGATAAATAAAACTCTCTTTCATATCTCAGAATTTGGAATTATTCAGTGTTGTGCTTGAAAATTGGAGGCATTTTTATCTCATTATCCGACGATACATTGCTTTCTTAATTCTAATTTTTGTCGAGCCTAAGCAGATAACCCGTCTAACTCGGATCCGTAATTCCTACTTTTTGGGGTTTCTAGAAGCTCTTAGATCCCGTGTGGCGTCTAGTATTGTTACTTGTTGTGTCACATACCATCAAGAAGCCAATTGCTCTTTCTCAAAGGGACGGAGGAGCTTCATTTCTTTCCCTTTTTCTTGTAAAAGATTAATAAAAGAAGCATCTCATCACCTAATCATACACCTACTTTCCCCAAACAATCCCCCTTTTTTTCTCTATAAACACGCATCGTTTGATCAGCGCCATCCAACAACCACATGATCTCTCTTACAATCGAATCCATTATATACCAGTTCTCAGTTCTATCAATACCTACACCACCCACCAGCTTTCTCTCACTCTCCAATCTCCATTAATGGATCCTGACAAAGAAGTTCACTTCGAATTCTTTCCCGTTGTTAGGGTTTACAAGAGCGGGCGCGTCCAGCGCTTCCACAGCCAAACCATCCCTGCCTCGGTCGACCCGGCGACCGGCGTCACCTCAAAGGATGTCGTGATCGACTCTTCCACTGGTCTGTGGGTCCGGTTCTACCTCCCCAAGCTCACAAACACTTCAGAGCACAAGTTGCCTGTTGTGATTTACTACCATGGAGGAGCATTCATGATCGGATCGGCCGCCGATCCCTTTAGCCATAGCTACCTCAATCGTCTAGTGGCTGATGCCAATGTCATAGCCGTCTCGGTGGATTACCGTCTCGCACCGGAGTATCCCCTGCCGATAGGGTATGACGACTCGGTAGCAGCTTTCAAGTGGGTAATATCACATGCCAATGGCAGTGGTCCTGAGCCATGGTTGGTCGATCATGCCGATTTTGGCCGTGTGTTCTTGGTTGGTTGCAGTGCTGGTGGTAACATGGCTCACACTGTCGCGCTCTGTGCCGGATTAGACAGGCTTGAGCCCAGTGTGGTTGTCAAGGGTATGGTGCTGATCCATCCTTATTTTTCGGGGAATGAACGGATAGGATCTGAGGTTGGGCTTTCTGATGCACAATGGGCAAAAACCGTGGAGGTGTGGCATTTTGTGTACCCGGGCACATCCGGGCTGGATGACCCGGTATCAAACCCATTTGCCAAGGGTGCTCCGAGTGTGAAGAATTTGGTGTGTAAGAGGGTCTTGGTGTGTGTGGCCGAGCACGATTCTCTGAGGGACAGAGGGGTGTGGTACTGTGAGAAGTTGAAGGAGACCGGGTGGGATGGCGAGACCGAGCTGTTCGAGTCGGTAGGAGAAGGGCATGCTTTCTTTGTTATGAAGCCAACATGTGACAAAACTTCCGAGCTGCAGGAGCGTGTAATTGCTTTCCTAAAGAAGTGAGAGGTGGTTTTTAGCTGTGCATTTGTGCATTTTCTTTCTCTATTCCAATAAATTCTGAAATTGAGCAATTTCTGTTGTTTTCTCTTGGTGCATGACAATTGCAAATTACAACATGGTAATATTGGAGAGCTTATATTTTCATAAGGCATTTTCTCGAACATCTCATCTGCAATACTTTTTCTTCTGGAATAAAGACCAGGATCTTGCTCCTTTTTTTTCTTTTATTGTGGAAAAGTAACCCACATGGATTATTTAATCCCATCTTAGGTGCTCTCTATCAGACTATCACTATCCTTTGGTTGGCTTCAACACCAAATTACAATTATACTGTCACTAGTGGATGGTGGGTTGATAAAATAATAACATATAGCTGCCTCTCTAAACCCTTTTACGTCAAACCAAATCTTTCCCTCTTGACCTCTCCAGGTAGTAAACTCAGAAAAAGATATTCAACTTGGATCATCTTATTCTAAAACTCGCAAACACGCATCATTGTAAGAGCGTTTACAATTATCCATCCCATGGGGACAAGTAAAGTCCCAGCCTTGAATTGATCAACAAACCAACATAACCTTGAAAGATGTAGTAACTAATCCGAAAACTGGTCTAGTCCAGTTTAATCTCCCCATTATCTTTTAGACGGTTCTGAGGCAAATAATCTTGGTACATGGGCTCAGACAGATCAAATGTGGTTTCTTTGACCTGGTACAGTCAGATAGTTACCCTGTAACTCCATGATGGGAGCAGGGTGGGTACAACCATGAGTGTACCATTTGATTGTGTACTCACACTTTGAACCACTAGATTTAATTATTGCTTTGAGATTCTCACAAAGTGATTAACGGAGTCAATATGTACTTAACTACAAGACCGTTTTCTTTAAGAAAGATGGAAACAGTTAATGCTTTTCAAGAAGCTCAAAGGTGATCTCGTTTATAGAGACAATTTCTATTCTCAGATTGATAAACAGTTAATATAAACAATTAATACTTTTGTTCATAGGATTCGCTTAATTCTGACTTCAAATTACTAATTATTAATTTCCCTAATTTTTTATAAATCTGTTTAGTCTATTGATAATTATGTTAGAATTGTAGGTATACTTTCACCGTTAATTATCATTTTATTAGTCACAGTTCAAATAAAATGCATACATTTTGGTTCCTAAAAAAATGCATAAATTTTGTTATTGCTAATTAAAATTTTTTATTGTTGAGTGATAAGTATTTGACCGGAATGAGTTGGATATAAATACTCTAATTTGAATTTAATTTCATTATTTTATAATTTTTTTCTTATGATTCGTCAGTTTTTTAATCATTATTTATTATTTATTTTTCAGCATCATATTCGGTGGGATGAATGAAGTATAAAAGGTATATAAGAGAAATTGCTTAAATTTACAGTGAAGCAAAAAATTTGAAAAGGCACCAAGCTGAGCTAGATTATCAATTTCAATTCTTTCTTTTAAGTTAGTGGGTCCCATTTGAGACAAAACATTGTTTAAAAAAAAAAGGAAAGTCCTATAGTTGAGTAACCATTATTCCGTTAATCTCTCTATGAAAATCTCAAAGCAATAATTAAATCCAGTGGTTAAAAGTGTGAGTAAACAATCAAATGGTACACTCATGGGTGCACCCACCCTGCTCCCCTCTATCATGGTTAGGGGAACATGGCATTATGAAGGATTGAAGTCGAGTAGGTGGAGACCGGACAAGAAAGTGGAATTACATGAGGCAGAGGGAAAAGTGCATGCTACTATTTTTTAAGAACTTTTGATTGTTCTTTTGTCAAATTGTATCCAACAAAAAGAGACCGTTCGTTGTCAATAGAAAAACGACCTCTCCGTAAAAGATCTTCTACATCATAAACAGCATTATTTCACCCTGCCATCAATGAGGTTTTGCTATTAGGTAACATGCTATTTACCAGCTTTCTTTGTATGTAAACTATTCACGATTAGCTATACTGGTATATGTAATAGGTATATTGGGAATGCAGACACAAAAAGAATTAATTGGACATCAAGCATGGAAAAAACAAAATTTGCACCAACTGTTTCTAGGAGATGCTACATAAGGGTTTAGGGTTTAGGGGGAGTTAAAAAAAAATAAAGAAAAAAAACAAGTCTTATGCCCATAAAAGGACCCGGAAGTATTGATTTAAGTTCCGGTGAGAAGATTTGTTATGGAGCCTTGCAAAGAGGCAGCCGAATCAATAGCAGTCTTTGCAAACCAGCTGATTCCAACCTTTACACGATGTTCGTCTGTAGGTAATCTCAATAGGTACACAAATTTCCTCGCTGAAACAAAAAATAGAATTGAGAAATAGGAAAAAAGAAATGAGGAAATTGTTTAAGCAATAAAGAACTACAAAAATCAGCAAAAATGAATTACCAGCATGTCCAATGGGGCCATCTAATGTGAAACCATCAATGAAGCTTGGTGTTACAGCAGCATCACTCTTCCCAAGTACCATCATCTCACCAAGATTTTGGAACCTGAAATTTAACAAATGAATTTGGTATTTCTTTGTCCTTCATTCAAACTCATTATTTCCATTCAATTGGGTTACAAAAAGTATTATTCTTAATAATAGACCTGAACGGCAGAAGAGGGCGGTCATTTATTGCTGCCCATAAATTCCAACCTGCAAAATCAGCTTGTTGAAATGCAACCTGCACAAACAAAAATAACTGCTGTTGCTTAAAAATTATTAAATAAAGAAGAATAAACACATCAATTTATTAAAAAAAAAAGGCAGAAAAAAGAAAATAAAACCTGAGCAGTGGCAGGGAGAAGTTTGCCAGATGGGTCTCTTAGAGCAGCTGAATCGCCAATTGCAAAAGTATGGGAGTGCCCTTTCACACGTAGAGTCTCCTCTGTCTCCACCAGACCCCGACCATTCAAGGGAATTGCAAAGGGTTGATCTGGAGGCTGTAATCGAGGAATCAGAGGTGCGGAACCCACTGTCCATAGCACCAAGTTTACCTCCAATGACTGGCTCTGAGGTCCTCTCTGGGCAGGTTGAAGCTGCAAAATATATTTCTTTTGCTTTCTTGTTGAACCATCATCAGGAGCACCACCAACCTCCTTTATACAACTAACGAAGTACCCCAATAAAAGTTCAATGTTTCGAGACTCAAGAACCTGGTTTAAAAAAAAAACAAAATGCTAAATTAAAAACTAAATGATTAAATTTGGAATAAATTAATGTTGGTTCTTACCTTTAAAGCAGCTTCCCTATTGCCAGGAGGGGCAGTCGGGCAAATTGTAGTCTGAACATTAATTGCTTGTACTTTTCCCTTACTTTGCAATCTTTCAGAGATGGTGGCAGCGAGCTCAACCCCAGAATAACCACATCCTACAATTGCCACACTTATAGGCAGTGAACTGTTACCAGAAATCCCTCTTTCCAACCTTTTCAACTCTTTATCAACTCTCTGCATATATCAACAGTTGAAGAAATGAAGTGTTGATTGTTTTACCATCCTAGTCAGAGAAGGTGGTTTTTTCCAAAAAAATTGAAATTATGAAATTATAGTTGCTGATGTTGACTTACAAGAGCATCTTCCAAGGTTGAAAAAGGAATAGCATATTCCGCTGACCCGGGAACAACATCAAGTTTAGGTTCAGTTCCCAATGCAAGAACGAGCCTGGCTGCCCACTCAAAACAATGCGACATCAGCCGAGAAAAGCAAACAAAAAAAAGGAGTCACTTTTACGACATAATTGAGAAAAATGCTTTTGCTGTCCGTAGAAACATTTACCAATCATATTCAATAGAAGTTCCACTTTCAAGGTCGACTGTTCCTGCAGATTTTGATGCATCTTTGTTCGTTCGTCCATGATGCAAATGGTCACAAGGGCGTAAAAGTTTCACTTTATCTTTAACAAATTGAACACTTGTATTCCTTAGTAGCTCTGTAAATGTCGGGGCTATTTCCCACTCATCTACTTCTGTCAAAGATCAATGGAAGAATAGAAAGGTTGATCAGCCTGATCAGCACTAATAAACTAATTGAACAAAAAAAGAGGCATTTTAAGCACTCTACCGCCTGACAGTAGTTCATACAACATTGGCTTGAAAACAAATCTATCAGATTGATCCACCAAAACCACCTGGAAAAAAGGTTCAAAGTAGTAAATGAAATATATATTTGTATATCAAATAGTAGATGGGCATGGAAATTGGACAACAAATCTAGACAGTCACAAGTTGATCTGGTTTTAAGGATCATGACAAGTATGTAAGCTTAAAATAAACATACTTAAATGTGGGATGATGCACACTGATCATGAACTACATACAATCGTCTGATGATTTAGTAAACAATAGTATAAGGCATGACATGAGATAAAAAAAAGGATAATACCAATAACATGCTCTACAAAAAGAATATATAAATAAGTAGATTGAGCCACCTAGAAATTAAATGTTATCTTTTTTTCTTTATATAACTTAGGAATATTACTCATCTTACCTTTTAGTTCAAAAGCGATCTATGATATCTCGAAAAGCAAGCCATACCTGAGGTTTCTTATTATCAGGCCAGAAAAGAGATTCCAGTCTTAGAGCAGTGTATAACCCTCCGAATCCACCACCCAGAATACACACACGTGATCTCTGAGAATAAAAAAAAAAAAAGCATTAGAATAACCCAAGTACATCTCATAGTTTCGATTTGGTCATATGCAGATGTATGTGCCTGATAAATCAAATAGAATAAAACAAGCACCTTATCTTGTTTGCAAACATAATTATTAGTGGAAAACACAAACTTATTAGTTATATGTTTCCCAACATAATCATTGATGGAAAACATGAGAAGAACTGGTAACAACAAGCTTATAACAACATAAATAAACGAAAAAACTAACCTTCTTATCTGGCCATATATAGGGGGAGGACATTGAGATCTCACTATTTGTTGTAGGCTGATCGAATCCGTTTTCTCCAGAGTCAATTGAGGCCACATTACAAAAGAAATTTGACGAATTTCTTGAGAAGCTCGATAAATTCCCCAAAAATCTCTGTGAATTCTTCAGAACCAAATTGGCCCAGCAAGTCCTTCCTACTGTGATAGTTAAACACTGTTTCTTAGCAAATTTCCCCATCAAATGCTCAATAAGCAATTTATCAATTAGAAAACAAGTTGTTTAGTTACAAATAGATAGAACTAAATTAACTGCCAGAGGATGTTCATATCAATTCAATCATCAACCTTATCTACATCCTCAGTTCAAAACATAAAATAAGAGGCAAGGATTTCAGAAGTAATACCTCCGAAGGAACTTTTGGAGCACGCGCTTCTAGGTGCGCCATTACTGGACCCTGGCGACAGCGCCGAGCAGCTCAACGGCGTGACATGGCTCGCCATGGGAAGGCGGAGGCAAAGCGATAGACCAGAGCGCGAAGTGACGTGGCGAGCGCCTAGCGGTATGGTAGAGATCGACACGACAAACCTCTCTCAACCTGGCCAAAAAGTTTAGAGAATTTCTTAGGGTTTCTTCGCAAATAATCTTTTGGGAAGAGTATATTTGAGTAAGCTGATAAGACGCTGTTAAGCTGTGTGATTGAGACCATATTGGAAAATCAATCAAGTGTCAAGTATTTATTCATTGAAATATAATAGGTTAGAAAAGGATAAAGCATAGTAACGCCTCTTACATGAGATTTTTTTTTATTTCTTGACTCAACGGAAGTTTATCTCGTAATGCATGTAATAGAATTTGGGAATAAGGGGATAGAGTATAGTAATAAATTCTTTTTTTTTTACAAAGAGATATAAATTTATTTTTAATAAAATATATCGGAAAAATAAATGTTAGAATTAATAAAAAAATTTGTTTAAATAAAAAGAAATTGTCTAATATAATGCTTTTATCAAAAAAGAATTAGAGAAAAAAAAAGGACTACCTCATATATCTTCCTCCGTAATTAATTATACTTTTTTTTTGAACTAGAGATGTTCTCCCGATATTCCGACCCAATGGTCAAATAATAGAATAGTACTCGATTTTAGCGTGCGGAATAGTAAAAGTCTCTCTTGTTAACCCTTTTGACCAATTTTTAGAATATTTTATCATTCTATTATTCCAACTAATTTTATCAAATAATATTTTTACTCTTTCAAATAATATGAAAATAACACTCTTCTTTTTACTATTTAGAATTATATTATTCTATCACTATTTTACTTTTATTATTTTAACGTTATTCTTTGATTTGCCAAACTGACTCTAATATTTTAGTTCAATTTATAATATCTTGTACTAACTTCCTTGTTGATTCTGCAAAAAAGAAGCTTACATCATGCATCGACGCATAGTTGTTCATCTGATTTTTTGTTTTATTAGTCGAGAGGATTAAAAATAAAAATTAAAAACCCTTCCAACTATTATTATTATTATTATTATTATCATCAAGTGTATCGGATCAAGGCGTCCATTTATTATTCTGTTAGGAAAAGTTGGGTTTTTTTTTAATTTGAACCGTCTGATTTAAAAAACTGACCAGATCGATCTGCTGATATCATTTTAAATATTTTTAATATAATCATCATCTAATCGTTCTAGAAGAACTTTTAATGCAGATAACATATATTCTTTTTAGATTGGACAATTCAAATAAGAATTTATTCTCCAAAAAATGATTGAGTTTCAAAATTTCTTAACCATGCAATCTCAAATCCAATTACAACTTCAGAAGCAACAGCATGAGTAAAATTTTAAATCAATTAGACTACTTCACGAAATTTTCCATTTCTTGCATTAATTTGTAGTGATTTATGATTTGTGATTTATGAACATCATATAACTCAAACAATTCCATGTTTGACTATGAAACCATCTTTTTTATTTATCCTATCCAATGATATGAGTAATCTATTTGTTTTTATAAAAACTTCATACTCGTGTGCCATGATCTAGTGACGTCACAATGGGAAAACGGGCAGTCCGGTCAACCGCTGTCCTTTTTTTCTCTGTGTATTCAGACTTCAGACTAAGAAACACGTGGTCGTGTGAGTCGGTCCGGTCAGTGCGGTTCTCAATTTTAGAAGTGGTATCTAATCTAGCTCCAATTGTGGCTATAATATTTGGAAGAAAAATATTAGGAAGGTGTTATTATTAATGTTATTGTAATATAAATTTTATTATATATGTCGGATGAATTATTATATAGGTTAATAATTTTATTTTATATAATATTTTTATTATTTTATTTAAATATATTAATATTAATAATTATTCATTTAAGTTGAATAATAATTAGTATTATATAAAATGAATTTGTATAATAAAGCCATTAATATATATAATGATTTATTTAACGTATAAATTAAAGTTCATATTGATAACGGTATCAACAATCGTATTTGTGTATTGCTCAGTGACGGAGACAACAAGAGTTTAAAGTTTAGATAGAACAATGAACTACATACATAGTATAAATTACTATTTTGTCCTCCTAAGCTATTTAGACCTTCGAGTATTAAATAAATTTCACTATAATAATATAATTTCCTTTATTTTTCTGAAGCAACAAAAGCGATATATGTAAATTATAGTGGACACAAATTTGTACATGATCATTTTTCATTAATTTTTCTATAAAATCGGACAAATCCATTACCATAAATTATTGATAAACTCCAATACTTAAACATTTAATTTTATTTAATTCCACAACTATCAAATAATATAAATTGACCCCTTCTTTATATACTTTCTGGCTTTGTCTGGTATCAGCTAAAAAATAAATAATCATATATAAAAGAAATAATAAAAGATGAATAATCATTTAACCGTGTCTGCGTATAATAAAAGAGATTTGATTAATTGCAATCCGATAAATAATCATTGCAATTTTAAGAAATAAAAGATGTATTGTTTTTATAATTAAATTTATGATGATGATGCTTTCAAATTAGGCACTCTTACATCACTATTAGTTGCTAGTCCGTCTAAATTCGCCATATTGGACATACAAAATTTTAACAAAGAAAAAAAATTCATGTTTTCTTTTTTTTTTACTAATTCTATTATGAATCATAATTTATATTATAGACGAAGAAATAAAATTGAAATTAATAGTTATGATTTATTAACCATTAGATTTTTTAATTCATAGCAAAATTATTTTTTTATTTTTATAAATTTCAACTGATAGTAAATTTAAAACCTACAACATTCTACAATAGATATAAAAAATAAATAAACATAATTTTGGAGAGCTAACAATCTTCCAAGAACTAGTTTTCTCTCTAAAATAGACCAAATTTATTGCAATGTTTTGTCACATTAATTTTCCTACAATGTTCATTATGTCTATAAATTTGTTAAATACAACTTTTTTACAAATTCAAAATATATACATGATTTGTGTCAAATATACAAATAAAAATATTTCTTGCAAGTCACATGAGCAAATGGCACGCTCAACATGAATTATTATGAGATAATATCACCACCAATCTACTAATCAAGCTTTCACCTACTTTAGCAAAAATATTAACTCTTGAATAATTTTCTTTTATTTTCATATGCTTTTGCCAAATATAATGTCTACTTTTATGAATCAAAATTTATATTATAGACGAAAGATCAGACTAAAATTAATAATTATACTTTATCTTAAAATTTTTTATTCATAACATAAATGTTCAAATATAATTATTTCGTATTTTCTTTTATTGAATTTTGGGCACCTTAGATATGATATTTATTGCTTTCCAAAAAAACAAAATAAAACAAATGAACTTGACAGGTCAAACTCGCATCAAATCAAAGAAAGAAGAAAAAAATGTGGTATCACGACGTTGATGGCACTCAACACCTTTTTTATTTTTTATTTTGTTTTTGAAAACTTCTTATTTGTATTCACGTTACATATATAATTAAAATAACATAATCTTTGTTGGTATGCTCGGTAAATATCTCAATCAATTTATACGGTTTAATTTCTACAAAGTTCCAAATATGGAACATGTCATTGACTCATAATTGGTAATATATTGCAAATCTTATTTTGATAATATTTTTTTTTTATAAAAAGATGAGAGTCAAGATTTCAAATTTTATATCTCTCATATTTTGATATTATATGTGTTTCGATATTATAGGTTGTTGAATAAAGTTAGTATGAGTTAATCTTATCAAGTACCCATCTTTTTCAAAAATAAAAAAATAAAAAATCTTACCAAGTAATTTCTTAATTTAATCCCAAATTAATTGGATCAATTTCCAATAATAGATTTAATTAGTTGACTTTTATTTATTTGACGAGTTTGCATTTAAAACTTTCAGTTCAATTTATAAAAAAAAAATCCAAATCTGAATTATTGTGACGAGTTTGCAACACAACTATTCTTTTATTTATATATTTTTAAAAAAAGTATTGTAATGCAATCATAACATATTGTCGTTAGCTTTATCGTCAGAAGTGGACTATAATTCATGTAATTGTATCCAAAATTGATTTTTTGTTTTAATTTTGATTTGTTTGGTAGCTACTCGATATTACTTTTTTGGTTTTTCCTAAACTCACCATGCTTTATTTTGAATTGCTCATAAAAAAATGTTCATACATATAATTTGCACATTTTACAAAATTGGTCAACAGTCAACACTTCATTAGGTAGAAAACTTTAAAATACCCCCTTTTTCTAGCCAAGTGATATTTAAGTATCCAGCTAATTAAAACACAAATATTATTATAGAGTCAAATGTACACAAAAATATTAAACAATCATGAAACATCAAGTTTATGAGGCCAATCCTATGTAGCCGAATATGTGCGAGTTCACTCTTGCGTAGATGAATGTGTATTTGGAAAATCCAATTGGACATGATATAGTTACTTTTTTTTTTCATTTGAAAAAAAAGATAAATTTTGTAAATTTAAAAAGTGAATTATGTATGAATTTCAAAATAAAACAATCAGTTCATGGATTTAATTTATATTAAAAAACAATCACAATCATTGATTTAATTTCAATAATAATAATAATATGATTTAATTTATTTTGATCCACAACAAATTCGGCCTTAATAACAAAATTAATGATGATGATGATGATGATCTTATGGAGGATCAGGATACAACACACGGAAGCAAATATCTACATAAAATGAAAGATCATATAATCACAAGGGCCCACATGAAAATAACTGCCCGTTATAATTTCTTTCTTTTTTCTATCCATCCTTCCTTGGCTTTGGTTGATCCATCCAACTGTTTCATTTCATTTCATTTAAGACACTTCTATCCTCCTGTTTCTCACCTCTTTTCTCTCATCAACATCCTTCCTTCAATCCTCAACGCACGACGAAACAACATCGTTAACACGGTCAGAGATCGACGGAGAGGAGAAGACGAATCGACGATCGGCATCAAGCCGCATGGAGCTGGTGGCGCCGGTCAAACAAGACCCTCCTTTGATGATCGCCACCACATCGAGCCCTGGCACAAACTCAACAATGAGTGATGGCCATGTTGCCGGTCCCGTTAACCCGTTTGAGTTTGACTTTCCGGCTCCGGATTCAAACAGTGTCCCCAATCCATTCGAATTCCCGCCACCGAGCCCGACAAGCCGGCGGTCGAATCCGTTCATGGATGAACTGAGCTCGACCAGCCCGAGACGATCCATCAACCCGTTCGACTTCTTTTACCACTATAGTAGTGCTCCCTCCAGCCCAACCCGAGCTGCCGCTATCTATGCCGAGTTCAAATCTGAAGATGACACCTTCCTTGCACGCGCATCTTTCTCGACCGCATCCAAGGTACCGTTCAATTGGGAAGAGAAACCTGGCACGCCTAAATCCCCTAATTTGGCCAACAGTGAGAAGTCAATTACCAGCTCACCGGAATTTGAATTCAATGCGCCAGTAGAGGAAAACACATCCAAAACAAACCTGACGACGGCTGACGAGCTTTTTGAAGAAGGTAAGATAAGGCCGCTTAAGCCGCCACCTAGGCTCCAACTATTGGCCATGGATGAATCGCGTACCAGCATGAGCACAAACTCATCCCCTCGGTCGGCAAAAAGCTGGGCATTGCGTTCCCCACGCGGCAGGGCCAAGTCAGACTTTGACCCATTTGCTGCTGCGATGGCGGTGGCCACGGCGGATCGCGGGAGGGATGAGAAGGTGACCCCTTCTCATGCAAGGAAAGTGTCGAGGTCGCTGTCACCTTCCCCACTCGGTAGAGGAAATTTCTTAGAAGAGAAGATTGCTTCTTTCAAGTCTTCCATGCCGCCTGCACTCAATGAAACAAGTAGTACCGGTACTGGTACCAGTAAATCTTCCTCTAATAAAAGCAGAAAGAAGTGGCGGCTCAGCGACCTGCTTCTTTTCAGAAATGCATCGAAAGGACGTCTCGCGGGTGACAGAAGCAAAGATCCGATATTCAAGTATTCTGCTTCAGGAATCTTCAACGGTTCCCCGGTGTCGCCCTCTCCAGCTCCTGAGAAGAAAGCCGGCGGTGGTGACGAGACTAAAAAGCACGGTCCTCTCAGTTTGAAAGCAATGAAAGGCGGCAGTCTATTTACGAAGAAAACGGCGACAGTAATTGAGAAACAACAACATGTCGATGCAACACTAGAAGATCAGAAGAAAAAAGGTCAAGTACCGATCCGGCAAGGCGTGTTCAGTTGCATGCGGCTCAACCCGTCCATGAACCGGCTGATACGAGGGATGAACACACACCATTTGAGCAAGGACAAATGATTTGATTCAAGGTTTAGATCAATATGTTTTGTTTTTTCTTTCTTTCACAGATCGTGTATATTGTGATCTTCTTCTTTGAACTATTATTTTCAACTCTATTTTTTTTTTCCTTTTTGGGTAAATAATGTATGAGGTTTTTACATTTTCCAGAGGTTGCAATTCGGTATATTTATTTATTTTTAAATAAAGACTCATTTCGATATTTATTTCTTTTCAAATATCTCTTACAACATTTAAATTAATAAACCAATATTCCTCTCTGTAAAAATGTGAAATCTATCGTTACTGTACTAAATTTACGGTTTAATAATTCGGTCTGTTTTTTTTTTTTTATGTAAAATCTATCATCACTGTACTAAACTTACGATTTAATAATTCGGTCTGGGTTTTTTTTTTTTGGTTCAAATAATTCGGTCTTAGTTGTTTAGACATTTTCAGTTGACAATGTCAAGAGGTCTGTGTTCTGAATTCAGACGGGTTATAGCTCTGGTCAGATTTCCTAATATATTAATTAGGAATGAATTTAATAACTATAATGTATATATCTTTTCTTTTTATATTTATGTTTACTGTTTGTTCGGTTTTTTCTTCAATTAATTTAGGATATAAATTTCTCTTTGTTTCATGTTGTTTCGGACATGGCAATAAATTCACATTTTAATTCGTTAATTACCCGATTACATAATCAGGATGGGATCAACTGAGAAGAAATAATTTGATAATCTTGACGTTCATGAAAAAATAACTTCTAATTTTGAAATTTGATATATATTATATATAAACCATGATTCATGAGTATAAGAAATGATAAAACTTGTTACAAGTTTTATTATTTATCAATTGACTTTATATTTATAACGATTCATATATAATCACCTTTAATAAAAAAATGACATTTAAGTTCTATAAAACTTGATAAACAATCAATTTATAAAATCGATAACATATTTATAAATATTTTTCTATCTTAAAAATTTCTTTTAACTTTTATTTAAGAAATTGTCGAGTTAATTCATTATTAATGAATCCCATTCCTTACATAAAATAATTATAATTATTGCAGAGAACAATTTACATCTCACTACAATCAAATTCTTAGGCAAGTGATGAAATTTAAGAAGGAAAAATAAGCACTAAAATTTTTTTTGATAATATCCTCACTTTTCAGCAAAAAACTGGACTTGGACTCTTACATAATTTACATTTTTATGAAATTAAATCGCAAACTTAATACAATAATAATATATTTCATTTTTCAAAAAAAAAATATATATTTAAATTTCGTAAAAAATATTTAAAAAATAAATATCGAAATTAACAAAAATTCTTATTTAAAATAAAATACATTCTCTTATCAAGCTCAACAGCTGGTACATATATAATGGTACCGCACCATACATAAACAACTGGCACAAATTAAGTAAATACCTATTCTAGCCTTTCTAGGTCTAAACCTAAATGTTACTTCTAGCTCTAGGTGGAAATTTATTTTGGATTCTTTTTACTTTGGTGATCCACTCAATGATTGTAGTCAGATTTAATTACATCACATTTGTTCTTCTTAAAAAACAATATTTAGATTTGAGCCGCTAAATCAGGAGGAATTAAATTATGCTCTTAAGGGCACAATGAGAAAACACTAAATCAACATAGCTTGAAATGGGATCAATTCAAATTAACAGAAATTAAAATTCTTGAAGAAGAATTAAAAGTTTAATCGAGTGATAAATATCAAATAGGCCATCCTATCAATCAATTATCCGCTTGTTATAGTTGTGTAATAATGTAATATAAAAAAGAAGGAGCAAATATTAAAGTGACAAGTCAGAGTAACACCTATCACCATTTCACCACTTGGGCAAATCAATTTTTGTTTGCAATATAAATCAACATCGAACGTTAACAAATCAAAATTGGTATCAGTATTTCCCTTCTTTTGTTTTTCTAAAGAAAATTGTGTATAGTAATGTAGGTTCTCTTTACTCCTTGCTAGTAATCCTATATGTAATATAATGAGGAGAGAGAATTTGTTTTTGACAATCTTTTAAATAAATTTGAAACTTTTTTAAAAATAAAAAATTATAAATATATTCTTAAGGTTACAGATTAATTATGTTACAAATTTTATGCAATTCAAATGTATTTAGTGGTCCATAAAAAAACTGTTAAATAAAGACCGTTATAAATTACATAAGTTTTAATCTATAAATTTAGAAATAAAATTTAAAACATAATTAATCTATAAATTTAAAAACGTGTCTACAAACTCTTTTTCTATTTTTTAAATTTTTTTAAAAATTTATTATCAAAATTACATAATAGCCATTATCAAGTATGAAGTGATCCTCCCCTAATAATATAATATCCTGGAAAAGAAAAGAAAAGAAAAGAAAATATAAGTCATAGTTGATGCCCCCACGAAGGAGATGCTTTTGACTATTTAGGCGTAGAGAAACAGAATCAAGGGATCATCACCAACTCTGGTCTCCCTCTTTTCTTGTTTTCTAGTTTCTAAGTTTCAGATTTTGCTGACTGTTTCTTTGTTTTTCTTTGCTTAAAAAGAGGGAGGGAATGGTGACCTGAGTGTTTCTCCTCTCCTCCTATCAAACAAAAACAAAGTATTTATATTAGTAAATTGTGTTATTGTTCAAACTGAACAATTGATTGATTAAAGTAAACTAAGCTATAGAATCGTGGTGGGTCGCTCGTTGGTTGGTTTGTTTATATAATTTTTGTTTTTGTTTGTTTCCTCGGAGCAGCTTTTGAGAGTCGCACCGCACGCGTGATTCTTTGACTGCCTGGGTGTATTTTATACTGTCAGACTGAGGCGTGTAAGGACTAGGTTCATTAAAGAAAAAGCAAAAAAGAAGTTGAAGAGGAATAATCATAAAAACGTGGCAAGCATATATGACAATCCACGGCAAAATCAATCTTACCGAAGTACCAACGAGAAAGGAGTAGAGAAGTAGATTTGATTTAGTGATGATGATAATATTTTTTAAGTGAAAAATAATAAGTTCGAAATTCGAATAATTTTTTTTTCTGAATTTTAAAATTGAGTTATTTGATTTTATATTTATCTAAAAAAAATAAGGAGAAAAGAGGGAGCGTACTCAGAAAATTCAGGAAATCAGACCTGACTTTGAAGGTACTACACTGAATATCCAAATATTAAGGCCTTTTAAATAGCATGAAGATGTCAGTTAAGGCCCTTTATGAGACAACGGCCAATTACCGAATAATTTATGGAAATTAGTCAGACAATACATATATACCACTACTCTTTTATATCTCTATTTCACCAAATCTTGTAAGATAGATTGTTCCTAGAACCAGCCATGACACATCCAAACTCTGAATATCACAAAAAAGACACATCCAAACTCTGCTTTTAGGGTATATAATACAAGCACATCACTTAAACAATGCACTGAATTAATCAGTGAATCTATAAAGCTCAAGAAAATAATATCCACAAGTGCTCAATGTGCTTTATGAAGGGGAGACGAATACAGAACAGTCTACAATTTGAGATGAAGATCTTTTACAATTTCTCCTCTATCCCCTGAACTAGATGAAAACAATACAACAGTAGCGAATCCCTGCAACTACATAATCTTTACCAGATTAATAAGACCTGTAGAGATAATCTTTACCAGATTAATAAGATCTGTAGAGACCCAACAAGTGTTTCTCCCTTTCTTCAACTCTTTTCTTTGCTGCCTCTCTTGTCTTAAGGGCTTCCTCTTCCTCTTTAGACATTTTTTTGGGTTTCACATCCTCTCGCTTTCTCTTGTTAATGGCAACTGAAGATGGTGCCCCCTTAGTATTTCTCATGGGGTTCAATTGTTTTGAAATAACTAAACCTGGAGCTGCTTCTGTAGACTTGGTACCAGCTGATGGTTGGCCTATATCAGGTTTAGTGACTTCGCCAGATTTTGATGCCTCTTCTAGAGCCACCCATTTACCTAAAAAAAGTTCAAAAAAAAAAAAGGAAGAAAAGAGAAAGAGAATTAGTATAAGGATTTTAGCAATAAACTAAGTTACTGTTACAAAAGTAAAGCACATACCTAAACCAGCAGAATAATATAAATCAGAATTCTTGTCATAGTAGAAGCCATTCAATTTATTGTAATAATACCCAGAAGAAGAATCGAACTCCCAATCTGCAATGCAAATGTTAAAATACAAATAGATGTCATGCTTGATGAAATTCAATCCAGCAATGCAATTTCAGCTTGCAACAGAAGAAAATGAAATTCGAATGTAGAAATGCATTTCTAGCTACCAGCATACAACTTCAGCTTACAAAGAATTTTTTTTTTTTGCCTTTTAGCAGTACAAGACGGATGTTAACATTGTTTTTTTACTGTTCAATTAAATCTGTTTTGTCCAACTGATTTTCAATATACCAGATAATGAATCCAACAAAAAAGACTGGTTTCTAGAGTGTGAAGATGAGTAATGCTGGACATGATCAGAATATTCACTAAATTGTTACATATACAAAAAGTAAAATATAGTATACAGTACCACTTCCAGGTTTTGCTGAACATTTAGAGCTATCTGCAGTTCTTTGACTAGTTTCTACAGTATGGCTACTCGATACTTCCTGAAACGAGGCCAGGTCCTTCTGGTAACTCTTTTTGGCTTTCTGCAAACGGAAAATTGAAAGAAGTTCAGACTAATTTTCTAAACCATAACAATTAAAGTCAATTTTATTTTACCTAGTTTTAGCTCTCTTTTGCACATACTTGTTACAAAGTAACCAAGTACCCACAAATTCTCTGAGTACACATGGTGAAAAGCATTTTTTTCAAATCAACAACATGAGATGTGCTGTGCTGGTTGCCTTTTTCCGAAAAAAAAATGTGCTGTGTTGGCACTTTTGCTTGCTCTATTTTGTTTGCCAGCAGTTTGTTTTACAAATAAAATACAGTACCACTTCCAGTTGTTGGCATTGGTGCATGGTATATTAGTAACTCATTTTGGATTCAAGGATACAAATCCAAGTGTCAGCTTGCATCTCTGGCTTGTAATACTCTTTTAAGTATTGTATTTTATATGATTTCACAGGCAACGAAGCAGTTGATACTTAATGGCTGATGCCACTGTTAAGAAAAAAAGAAAAGAAAGAAAGGCTGTGTATCTACAGAAGTTACAAAAACAAGATTATAAAGAAGAATTACAGCTTCGATCTGCTCAAGGGCACGAGCAGCTTCCTTCTGCTCTTTCTCTTTGGCAGCACCTTCCTTTTGCATGGTGGCAAGCCGCTTGGAGACATTGTCCTTGTGCCGCTTCCCCAGCTCATGTGTTCTGATGCTTACTGGGTTATTAGATATGTATATTTTGCAGAAGTCGCACCATTTGTTTCCCTGACTAACCCAATACTGTAACAACAACAGCACATGCAAAACAGATCAGGGTTGATACAATTGTAACAATTCCTTTTCAATGTGTACACTTTACCGACTCGCTACTTAGCCCATAACACTGTATAAGAATCCCGTGTCACTGAAAGAGCTAAAAAGGTACATGTATAATTTTCCCCCCTTCAACTTTTCTGTTTATGTAGTAAAAGAGCTCAATTCTGAAGGGTACACAATTTCAGATAATTGAAGGAAACCAACTCAATTATGATTCGCTCAGTTCAGTGAAGTGAGAATTCGAGCTAATTGCACAGAACATGCTAGAATAAACGAGAAATTGATGCGAATTGCGCCCAAAACAATACCAAGCCGCGGAAATGTTATCCTACATCTACAATTTCAAACAAAAGTTACAAATTAGAACAAGAAGCTAGATAGATAGTTACCTCCGTCATGCTGGGATGGTGAGAAGGATGGAAGCAACGAACTGTCGCAGTGCGCCAATGGCAGGGGGGCTGAGGGGGAGGGAGCGATCAAACCCTAACCTTGCGGAGAGTACTATCAATCGCCTCTCGGAAACAGACTCACGTGCGGAGCACGAGTCGAGCAACGATGGATCGGGCGAGTATATTGGTAACGGGCCCAACAGGTCGCACCCGAATTAGGTTCAGCGTTGGGCTCTGAATAAAAAGCGTGTTGCGTCCTTGGTCTCGACTTTTGTAACTTTTCTTACTGGATCTTAGCACCAACTAGGAGACGACTTCACTTCCTCTGTAGTAATGAATCCGGCTCCTCTAGAATACCGTCCAGATTATCCGAATCGTTGGATGTTATTTATGAAATAAATATAATAGAACCGATAACATCAAAATTTGTGCTAAATGATCTAGATTTTGCCCATTACATCTGTATTACTACACTACAAAATTCATATCCTCTGAAACGGATAGTACTTCAGAGGATGAAGTGGACATAAATTATATGTGATAATATAATGATACTATAGCGAACGACATCGAAATTCACAGAAAATTTTATGGAAAGAATTTTTGCCTAATGTAGGTGAAGCACTAATTACTAGGAGACTAGGAGCAGCTGAGTTTGTTTGTGCTAAAAAACTATCCTTGAGGAATCCTAATTAAAAAAAGAGATCCACAATGAAAGGTTAAAAGAAGTTTAGACCGGTCAAATTGCATCAATTCCACAAGTTAGATTTGTCTTTGTCCATCTTATTTTATTTTATTTTTTATGATTTCTTTTAATTGTCTTAGTAACAGAAGAAATATTCTTAAACTAGTAGTATCAGCAGTGTTGCCATTACTTGGTAACTTTTGTTCATGTTATTTTTAAAACAACAGCAGTGAAGATGTTGCAATTGTGGAGTCTCCACATCATTATGTTCAGATATTATATATCATTCTATCAAAGATACCTACAAGTATCATGATATCTTATATCTAGCAATATCACAAAATAAATACATAATGATAATATATATAACATTACTATAAAAAAGAAGAGGTTTTATTTTTAATGACATGGAAAATTACAGACAGTCTTTGAACTATTGGAATGCAGAAACATGTTGTTTCAGGACAATTCCTCAAGAAGAAGTGAAGGCACTTATTCTCAACTTTAATATAGAGAATGCTAAACTAATAAAGCTAAACAAACAAACTGTACAACAAATCAGCAGATTAGTCGAAGTTCTCAATCTTAATTGGAGTTATGTCATCTGCCAGGTGAAAGTGCCCCACTACTCATGAAAAGAACATCATTTGTTGCTCACATGTAAACTTGATGTTCTCGGACTGTTTGAAAAGGTGAAGGGAACAGAAAACACTAATCAACCCATTTTTAATGGAAAACTGTACGGGAAAAAAATCAACTATGAAAGACTAAGTGAATTATATCAGCTTTTATCTGACTACCTTGCGAAACCCGTGTTGTTCTCCTTCATCCTCGACCAATGCGACAGGCACACCCTTCTCCTTCAAGGCCTTGTATATCTTTTGAGCCTGATCTGGTGGCACTACCTGGATAAAACCACTGTGACCTCAGTAAAATTAAAACACTGAATCGATGTCAGCATTAGTGCAAACAAAATTTCAAAAAATAGGTTGCACCAACATTGCTAGGACAAACTTTACAGTACATTTCATTGCAATTTGATGAGTTAATTTTGTAAATATACCTTATCATCAAGTCCTTGGAATAAAATCACAGGGCAGGAAAATTTGTTGACAGAGTTAATGGGAGACTTCTCCAAGAAGTCCTTTTCACTCCCTGGAATTTGTTGACAGAGTTAATGGCATGAGGAAAATATTTAGGTACTTCTGCTCAGAGAAAATATTCCTGTCTTTTTGGTCAAAAATCTTATTTCTTACCTACAAGGTTCTTGATATAATGAGATTCAAACTTGTGAGTTTCTGTGCTCATCAAAGACAAATCAGCCACCTGCTCTTTAACAAACAACACAAGTAGCATACATCAAGATATTTTTTTCCTCCAAACTAAAACAAGTATCTATTCAAATTAAGATTTGTCTAATTGATTAATAATACTTACATTAACACACAAAATCTTTAAAAGATACAAAAGAGCAGCAAAAGCAAATGACATAAAGCAGAGAGACATGCATGTGTAATCAGTACTCTTACTGTCATGTGAAATCTATGTAGTACAGTAAGACTATCAGCTTGTGCAAGCTTTTATATCCTAATGGGAAAATTCAATCAGAAAGAACCTTACCCATTTATAGCAAGGCAAATCATGAGTATAGTTCAAATTGAAAAGCACTAGAATACAAGACTGTTTGCTTCAATTTCACTATTAACTAGATTACTTGTACTCTCTGCTTTAGATTATTAATTTTAAGGCAATTTACCCGATTTCAGAGAAGCAGCCAACCCAAAGTTGTGATCTATCCCAGGGCATGTTTGGGTGACTCCATTCAGTCCATGCCATCCATTTTCTGGTAGGATCAACACGTGGAAAAGCACAGAAATCACTGCCAACAATTAACTGCTTTGGCTCTACGATGTGCAAAAAATACTCCAAATAAAGAAAAATGAATAGAGAAAAGAGAAAAGAAAAATCTCATTAGTTCTTAATAAGAAGAATTATATATTTGTACCTTCAACATCTTCATCACCCAAATATATAGTGGCAATTAGTGTTCTAAAATCGTGCATGCCGCGGCACAGCACGGCACGGGAGGTTGTTTTTTTTTTTTTGACGTGCGTGTCGTGCTGTGTCAAAAATGGGGGGTGGGCGGCACGGCACGGATAAGACACGGCACGGATAATACACGGTACGGTTAAGACACAGTACGGTTAAATCACGGCGTGCTATACATACTGTGTCGATTCGACATACCGTGCTAAACGTGACGTGCCGTGTCGTATCAAGTTAACATGCTGTGCTACACACGTCTTAACTGTGCTAAACATATTTGGTGGGGAAAATATTTAAAAAAATCGGAAAAGAATTGTAAAAAATTCGGAGAAATCTTAAAAAATATAAACAATTAAAAAATTTTAAATTTATTTGTTGCTAAAAAAATTAAATAAACAATTGGAAAAAATAATATTTTTGTAAAAATTGCAAAAAAATTATAAAAATCCGAAAATATTTTTAAAAAATTCAAAAATTTTAAAAATTTTAAAAATTACTTTTAGAAATTTTAAATTTGAATTTTGAATTAAATTGTATTTACCAGAGTACATTATTTAAATGATGTTTAACATTGCTAAAGAGAGCAGGTACGACGGGGTACGTAAACTGGGGAACAAATATCATATTAACCTATTTTTTAATCCTCATTACAAAATTTCATCAGTAAATTAAAAAATCGACCGTCCGATCAACATCCAACGGCCTACCATCTGTGCATACTATGCATATTCATGCTAACTGTGCTAAATGTGCCTACCCGTGCCTATTCGTGCTAAACGTGTCTACCCGTACCTACCCGTGTTCCCGTATCGTGCCTATGTGTGTCCCGTGCCGTGTCGCCTCTCTTATCTGTGCGTACCGTGCCATATCTACAGTGACGAAAACTGGACACGACACGACACGCGACACGCATAACATAGCACGTGTTGACACGTCGTGCCGTGCCGTGCTGTGTTATGTCGTATCTTGACACGGCGTGTTCCTTTTAATTCCCTAGTAGCAATTGTAGTTGTGGGGTTCAAGGTAGGAGATCAATGTCGAAGTTATACCCGTTAACTGATACTAGAACAAAACTCAATTTTGGCATGTTTAACCACCTTCCATAACAGTAAGATAACGGTTGAAATGAGGATCAAAGATGCCATCAGCATAATGTACTAACAGTCCCCCATAATCTGGGGTAAGAGGAACTGGTGAGTGACCTGCACAATCAGATAAATACATGTTAGTCATCAAAATTAACCTTCTGAGAATGTTAAGTACATGAATAGTTATCAAAATCAAGGAATTCCATCTCCAATTTGTGGTTTCACTCATTGTTCTTCAAGAAATAATAGAAAGACTTTTCTTAACAGCTCCAGTTAAAAAGGCCTTGGATTCTAGTCAGCCTTTCAGCAAACATTTCCATGAGCATAAAATAGTGGTTTCATCTGTTTACTTTTTTTGTACACAAATCTTAGATTGTAAAGTTGGTAAACTGCCTATGAAATATCTGCGTTTATCCCTTCATTGGAAGAAACCTTCCAAAGCTGAATGGCAGAAATTAATTGACAAAATTCAAAAGAAACTACCTGTTTGGAAAGGGAAATTATTATCATTGGGAGGGAGATTGGTTCTTTTAAATCATGTCTTATCTGCAATTCCTCTTTATTATCTGGCTATGTTTAGAATTCCAAAATGGGTCATCTATAAAATAAATCAAATCAGAAAATGCTTTCTGTGGGCTGGTGTGGAAAATTTTATTCGACGAAAATATTATTTGGTTCATTGGGATATTGTTTGTCGGGCTAAAGAAAATGGGGGGGGGGGGATTCTAAATTTAGAACAAATGAATTATGCTCTTTTATATAAATGGGGTTGGAAGCTTCTTTATCGAGATTCACAAGGGATCTGAAAAGATATGATTCGAATAAAATATAATGGCAATTTCGGGAGTCTTATTCTCCTTTTTGGAAGGCGGTGTGTACTGTCAATCATTTATTGTTGCTGGGTACCAAAATGGTGCTAGGAAATGGACAGAATATTAATTTTTGGCATGATACTTGGTTTCAGGATTGCCCGTTAGCTCTACAGTTTCCTCTGGTATATGCTAAGGTTAGGAATGACTAAGTCACAGTGGCAGCGGTCTGGAATTCTGGATCCATTAGATTATTTCTAACCAGGGGTATAAGTAATGCAATGGGAATTGAAAAAAAATCAATTAATCAATTTGTTGCAATCCCTTAATTTCACTGCTCTTTCTGATACTGCATCTTGGGAATGGGATCCCTCTGGAGTATATACTGTTCATTCTTTTTATAATTTTCTCAATTTTGGAGGGGTTAAATGTACTCTTATAAAATCTGTTTGGGCATTAAAAATTCCTTTGAAATACAAACTCTTCTTATGGCTTTCTCTAAATAATAGAATTCTTACTAAAGATAATTTGTCTAAACAAGGATGGAGAGGTACTTGTGGTGCTCCTGAAACTGTTTCTCATTTATTTTTTCATTGTAATATTATCAAAGATTTTTGGATTAAGGTTTTGAATGGTCATCCACAAGGGAGGAATTTGTCTAAGGATTCTCTGGGAGATTATTGGAGTTCATGTTTAACATTATCTGTTCTTGACATGAAGTTTTGGGGTACTTTACTTTCAGCAGTTCTTTGGGTTATATGGGGAGAAATGAATGCTTGTATAGTCTTTGATAATAGTCTCTGATCGTTATAGTTTGAGAAAATAATGATGTCGTCTTTGATTGCAAAAACACCTCCGCCATATTCTTGGGCCCGAGTCCGAGCATCAAAATTTTCAGGAATAAGATCCACAGGTGCATGCTCAGAGTTTTCTGGCTCCTTAACTAAAGCTGCACGTCTGAAGAATCATGATAACAAAAACTGAGTAAATTTTTTATTTGCAAAAAAGGACCAAGTACCACAACAAACCTATCTACCTCTCTGTCTATTAAAGGGTAATTTTTTTGTGAAGATGCTAAACTATGCCTCCTATCACAATAGGTCATTGAACATTGATTTGTTATCCTTGAGTCACTATATGTTAGGATTAGGCTCATACCATGCCAAAAAAGAGCTCATGGCTGGACTTATAACTGGTTATTTTAGCTCCTCTTCTCTTGTTTTCTTCCTCTTCAAGTCTTGTTTATCTCTCCTGTGCTCTAGGATTGGCGAGTTTGAGAAAGAAGCTTGGATCTAATTGGGAAGGGAACTTTTTTGTACTCTTACGTTAGAAACTGATGGTGAGATTAAATTGTGGTCCATGCGATCATATATGCACATGATGTCAGTAACTCGTTATGGCTATGCTCAAGATGATATCCTGTCTATAATAAGCGGTTATGCAGCGGGTTAATGGGATATGCAAGCTAGGATGCCTAATAGGATATGCGATCACAGAATATCACTTCATTTTGCATATCACAAGGACTCAAGTGTGGCATAAGATAACCCACATAAGATCAGAAGAATTTGCACAAGACTTTATTTGATTGACAGGAGCAGTGAGCCAGCACAGAGGACAGAGTGTGTCATAATTTTTTAATTATTTTGCAAACAAAACATATTTTTCATAAATATTTCTTATATAAGTATAATTTATCACATATATATTTGAAAATACTTTGGGCCAAAGGAGTGGCAAGAGCCTCACCCTGCCCAAACGTCGCTCCACCCCTATTAATTAAGACATCAAATTTAGTTGGGAAAACAAGCTTGTGCAGACTCAAACTCGAGAAATGCAAGTACGTGAGCAAGAGCAACACCACTAGGTCACAGAGAAGGATTGATGAGACCTTATATGGCCCCAGAGTATCATAAGCTTAAATCCTGACAGCTTGCTATGTAAAATATCTGCATCAGCAACGTAATTTTAACCAAACTGATGAAATCCTGACAGCTTGCTATGTAAAAAATCAAAGAACATGGATGAAGTAGAGCAGTACAGTATAGGAGCGTACCCTCTTTCCTGGGGGCGGGGATCAATCCAGACTAGGCGGCCATCTCCAGCAACGGCGATTCCACTGAGACGCTTCTCAGCCCCGGACGCCACGTCAGCAGTGATCGGAGATTTCCATGACCCGTACTGTGCTGTTGTTTTCTCGGGAGAAGACGTCTGGTAAAAGATTGGAGAGACTAATGGAATCGTTAGCACTAGCAGGTGCACAAGCGGATTAGTGAGAGAGATGGGGGGGGCAATGGAGCAGGTAGCAGTAGTAACTAGTAACCAACTCCAATCAGAGTGAGTGACACCCTCCCACTTTCAAAATTAAAAATTACGTCACATTCAATTAAGGGCTCACACGCAGCGCGTTTGAGCCTGATTAGTTGTACTTGGATTGTCGTCAAACCGTCTGATAAAGGCAAGTCCGAAATTTATTTTTGGGCAAAATTTCATATATCCCCTCAAAAATATCAAGATTACATATTTCATCCCCGAAAATCTGTAATAACGTATATATACCCTTCAAAATTGTACGAACTCTCAATTTTACCCAATTAAGCTCTTCATTATAACCACCACCATTCTAACTATACAATTGAAACAACATCTCCACTAACCCGAATGACACAAAAGCAACACAATTCTCGTACTAAAAAAAATAGTTTTTACTATTCTCATTCACTAAACCAATTCTTACACTGATCCTCACACGAACATAACCTTGAAGATAAACAAAATAATTCTAACTCATTCTTTGGATCTGCTCCTTCTGAAGAAGCTTTTCGCGGGCCTTGGTCTTGGCCTGGGACTTGGAGCCCATAATGCCGCCACCCCACTTCTTCCTTAATTCATCATACTTGTCATTGAAGTTCATCTAAACAAAAAGAATTTAAAAACAGAAGCCCATTTGAGTACTCTTCAAGCATGTATATTAGCTAATCAAAGAATAAATGAAATGCTGAAAAGTAAAAACAAACCTTGATTGCCTCGAGAATCTTGCTGAACTCCAATTTGTCCTCATTCTTCACAGATGTAAGGCACAAAACTGAAGCAGTCTTCTTGTGCACAATCTGACATCCAGAACAAAACAAAATTAATTTAATTACAAGTCATGATTAGGAATAAGCACAGAAGATTAGCGAGCTGAGGTTTAAGCAGTTTAGAATTTGAATCACCCGCAATATATAAACCTTGTTCGATAATAAAAATATCAAGTAAAACTCTAACTAAACAAAGTAAAAACCCAACATAAAACAAACACCTGGCCAAGACGGGACTTCCCCTTCACAATGCAATAAGGCACCTCCATTTTGCGGCACAAGGCTGGAAGCCAGACCACTAGCTCAATAGGGTCCACATCATCTGCTATCACAACCAGCTGAGCCTTGTTCTGCAATTATTATCATTTCACAATTATAAAGTAGTGAAGTTACTAGAGTATACAAAAGCCCATATGAGCAGAAATGGTCCCTTTCTGCAAAATGCAGGACTCTTTACAAGCAAACAACATGCAGCTACTACTTTTGCAAACTAATATGACTATATTGGTCAAACTGTGATTCCAATTCTCAATAACTAAAGCCTTCTCTACTTGACAGGTACAAAAGGTGGCTGTGGAGACAAGGAACTTCATTGCAACCCTAAAAATTTTACAACCACCCATAGAAGAGAGGCAAACATACCTGCTCAATGAGATACGTAACGTGGTTCAGGCCATACTTCACCACAATAGGTTTCTTGACCTCCACAGTTTTGCCCTCAGCCTCAGCCTGAGCCCTCTTAAGAAGCCTCTCCTTCTTGGCTGCTCTGTCCTCTGGCCTGTACTTCAACAGCATCTTGAACAGATTGGTTGCTAAGAATAGAAGAAACAATCATGTATCTTAGTTACGCAATTAAATGTATCGTCATTAAAATCAGGTAAAAATTCTTTTGATAAAAATCAAGTATTTAATTAGCTTAAAAACGTTGATCTTACACAATTCAAAAACAAATAATTACCAAATGTTACAAAACAGAGTAGCCTACAGAAAAATATACCACTACCAAAGGCAATTAAGTCAACTAAATGCACATACCCAATTGAAAAAAAAATACATATAAACTATACGATTCAATAAGCAGAAAATGATCTTGTACACTACTGGACTGAACATGAGAAAAGAGGCATTCCAAAATACTAAACAGCTTACCTGGTGAAATGCATTTGCTACATTCGAACTTAATTGGTTTATAACCAATATTTGTTCCTATTATAGAGCAATGATATGACACAAGTAATGCCGGGCAGCTAAATACATAACTACCTTAATAGGTGATTAAATTTCCAGGTTCAAATACTAACACAATTTCAACAACAACAGTATATAGTACTCTACCATAACAACTAACAAACAATAAAACGATTACCAATCAAGCAGGAAGCAGTGTCTTACCCAAATTTTTGTCGAGGGTCTTGGTGAACTGGTTCAAAGTCGGTGGTACCTTGAGCCTCTGCTTGAGGATCCGTTTCTGCCGTTGAATGCGGACAACTTTGGGCCATTTCACAAACCGAGAGAGATCTTTCTTCGGTGGCAGAGCCCCACCAATTCCAAACTGCTTCGGCCTCTTTTCAAACAACGGATTAGAGACCTTCTCCTGGTATATTCAAACAACATGATTTTAGTTAAAGAAGAGTACTTACTAAAAACGAGACGAGGAAACGGAAGGGTTTTACTAGAAGGAAGCAAATGTAATAGAAATGTATAATGCAATACAAGTAACCTGGTTGTAGATTTCAGGCTTATATTAGCTGTGAGTATGATATTAAATTGTATGTAAAATAACAGAATTTCGTAAAAATGAAATAGAAAATACTGACAATATATATAACTTTCTTCTTCGCTGGAGCCTTCACGCCTTTCTTCGGGGCCTGAGAAGTTGAAAGAACTCATTAGACAAATTCATTACAACAGAAACCAAAAACATAAATCAAGATCTCAGAATCATCAAGTAAGAAACAGAATGCAACAAAAACGTAGTAGTAGTCGTACCATGGTGGCGCTGGATGAAGGGTTAGGGTTTTCGGTTGGAGTGAAAGAGGAGAGGTGGCGCAAACCGTTTGCCTAGGCGACGAGGAAGAAGGATTCGGAGGATGTGCGCCTATTTATAACCTGCTTCTAGGCCTTCGTTTTACTATTTTTTTACTTCCCTTCAGTTCTTTTGTAACATGCGCGTGTTGTCTTCTGTGGGTCTGTTTTGAGAGAGCATATAATATAATGGGCCTTATGTAATTATTTCGAGACTTTTACCAATGGCCTAAACAGTGACAACTTCATTTGGATCCATTTCGAGAGAGCATTCTATTTCTCTCCTCTTAAACTTAGTTATTGTATGACAAAGTTGCACGAGTTTTTCAACAAATCCTGTATAATATGTTCTATTTTTAATGTGCAATTTGGTGTATTATGATTGCTTAACGCTTATTGAATTCTGATTTCTTAAATTATTGATCAAAATAGTTCGTAGGTTTCTTTTGAACTATTACATAGGTTTTCTTATCTAAACAAAATCTATGTACTATTTCATAAAGAAACCTAAAGTATTATTTAGCTGCTTAATTTTTAAGTAGTGACCAGCAATGGAAGTTAAACTTTTCCAAATGCAGCAATTTTCAGAAGAAAAATAAATAAATAATAAGGTTATAATTAATTTCTCTTGAACTCGGCATGCTTTAAATAACATGGGTGATTAGACGGCTTAAAGCGGTCTTTTTTTTTCTTTTCATATCTCCATTTTTTGCAACTTAAATATAAAATATATGTAAGCTTTTCTATAATCTCTTTTTACTATTTCCATAATTTTTTTCGACTCACACAGGGATAACTTTAATTTGATCTTAAAAGTGTAGAACAAGTAAAATAATTGCAATATAAACTAAGAGAAATAATCAACAAAATGTTCTATCAGTTTTTTTTTTGTTCTATTGACAAAAACTTTATTCTTACCAGCGGGGAACAAACGTATCATACAACTAATCAAAATTGTCAATTTTAATTGGAGTGATATCATCAGCAACATTAAAATGGCCCACTAATCGTGCAAAGAACACCATTTGCTGCTCCAATGTAAATTTTATATTCTCAGCCTGCTCCAAGAAGGAAGGAATTGTCAGTTCAGTAATCGCCCATCTTATAATGAAATATAAACATAATCAGTGTAAATTTAATTGGGCCATTTCTTCAAGTACCTTACGAAATCCATGTTGTTCCCCTTCATACTCAACCAAAGCAACAGGCAAACCTTTATCTTTCAAGGCCTTATAGATCTTTCGGGCCTGATCTGGTGGCACAACCTGATTAACATAATTTGCAACTGGTCAAATTATAGAAGTTAAACGCCTCATGCAAAGTTTAATGCAAGGTAGAATTTCATTTATTTGGTCAATTTTGTCATTACAAAGTTGTCTTCAACATATCATCCAATTGATTATGCATACCTTGTCATCGAGTCCTTGGAACAAAATCACTGGACATGAAAATTTATCAACAGAGTTGATAGGGGCCCTCTCAAAATAAGCTTTTTCACTCCCTGGAACAATACAAGAATTTTAGAAATGTTGAAAATTTTGAACAGAATCACATTAATGTGCATTATGGTGGAATTGTGGAAATATGCTACTATTGCATACCTACAAGGTTGTCAAGATAGCGCGATTCAAACTTGTGAGTTTCAGCTCTCAATAAAGACAAGTCGGCAACCTGCTTTTTTGTAAAATGAGAAGAGTTCGTAAAGCGGAAAATAATAGAAAATGCACAGTAATGCAATTTTCTTTGTTTCTTTTTCATAATCACAGTAACATGAAATAGAAAACAAGCATCCTTTCCAAACAGGAAAGTAGGCAAACATTTTTGGAGGTAAAATTTTGACTTGTTAAAAGGTTTCATCGGATGGTAACTTACACCATACAAAGAAGCACCGGCCTTGAATGTATCCTTCAAGGCAAGGCAAGCAAGAGTTGTGTATCCACCAGCTGACCTGCCCATTATGCATAGTCTTTCTCCATCAACTTTTCCTTGTTCCACCTTAACAAAGAAACAAGAGTTGCCGGTTAAAATTCAAGTTTTAGTACTGATACTCACACTCTACGAAGAAGCACTATACAAATCCTACCAAGAAATTAGCACAGCTGCAGCAATCATTCACATCCACAATGCCCCATTTGCCCAGTAGTCTTTCCCGGAACTCCCTCCCATAACCTTCATAAATGCAAAGCAATTTTCAGCTCAGCTTATAATTTCATAAAACCCAATTTCAATAATAAGAATGCTGTAACAGATGTGCAGTAAATGATGTGATGCAACCTGTGCTTCCACCATAGTTAACATCCACAAATGCCCACCCTCTGCTAGTCCAGTATTGGATATTTAGATCTAACATACCACGTGCTTCTCCAGTAGGACCTCCTGTAAAATGTTGGAAGTATTAAAAACATGAACAAATAACATATATATAAAAATATAAAATAACTTATTGACAGCATAGCAGTTGATCTTGATAAAAGGTAAAATCAGCTGGTGCACAAATTCTTGAAAATCGCTATGGTAAATTTACCATGGTTTTTGACCAACAGTGGTGGTTTTTCATCTGATGGTGCTTGAAAGTCACCATTTGTAGGGGGGTAGAAGTAAGCATAGGCATTCTGACCGGAGATTTCTGTTGGAAACTCAATAACCTCAGGGGTACTAAAGTACACTTTGTATTTGGCTAAATCCGGCGAGGATGACCAAACAATAGAGAATTCTTTTACTTTTGATAACTTCTCATCCAAAGTCACCTATCAAGATAAAATACAACTTTTAGCACAATTCACCAAAATCGCAAAGTGCTCTACTTCCTAATAATTGTTGTGCAGTACCTCACAAGTACCATTAATCTGCTAACCAACTGTATCTCAACCGTTAACTATCAAAGCATTATGGCAATTAGGCATTTTCCCAGAAGAAAGACAAGATCGGGTACTGAGCCAATAATTTGAGCAATATATGTTGGGGGGGGGGGGTCACTTGATGTCTATTTTGACAATCTTCAAAATTAAAGCTTTCATTTGAAACCTAACATTATGGGCATGATCTATGTTATCTACATATCATGTCTATAAAATATGATGAGACTTGGTGTATGTTTCATCATATATCAAATGATTTCAAATCTCAATGGTCCAAAATAGGTCCTTGATGCATCATCAAACAATACTTAAATTACATGAAATTTGATTGTTAGCCTATCTATATGTCCAATAACATATCTATAAAGTTATTTTCAATTTTTAATCTTATTTGAATTTTTTTTTGAAAAACTATTATAAAAAATGTCAAAATAACCATTGTCAGGTGATCCTTTCTCATATATATTTTGTATGGAAACAATGGAATTAGTAGTAGGATTCATAATTGTACAATTTACAATTTTTTTGCTTTTCTTTTGCATAGTACCCTAGAAAAAGGCAATGTCTGATAGCAATCTAATCAATTATTTGATAGCAATCTAAATAACATCTTATTTAGTTAGTACTACCATCTAACCAATTGAATCTTATTAAATCCTTTATCCATTCAATTTCAATGAGTTCATTCTTAGGTCCAGTCAATTTTTCTTTATTTTTTCATATACATTTCTGTTTCTATACTCTAAAGAAATATTCAACAGTAAGTTCATATCAGAGAAAAGTAATCAGTTATCAATTTGGAATGCAAAACTGACAGCACATTGACCCAAACAAATGCCCTCCTATTTGGCATTTAAGGAGTGTATCAGATCAACTCAAACTTTGAGCAGGGCACTAAACAATAAAGATGCAAATGGGTTAAAAATTGGCATTGAATTCTACTATAAAAAAACAAAAATAAGAGAAGTATTCCAACTTGTGCAATCTAAGGAATCAAAGTTTAAAATAAACCTAACCTTTGCAATGGACAAGGATTGACTTGCAGATGCACCTTCCACATAAAAGTAGTCCTTTCGAGAGACCTGAATAAAATATACTTACGGTAGCTGAACTATATTTGACATTAAATGATTCACGAGAAACATGCAGAATTTCCCAAGAAAAAAAGTAGGAACATACGATGTTGGAGACATCGGAAAAGGGAATGTCGAGCAGTGAAAAAGAACCAGATTCATAATCCAGAATTCCAAGGTATGATCGACCATTTTGTCTGCATAAGACATATCACAGCTCATGGATAATATACCACAAGAACTGCAAAAGACAAAGAAAATTAAATTGGAACAAACAGTTCTCAATACCTGTAGCTGCAGACAATACGATTTACGCTGCCATTCTCGAGAAAATCATAGGAGCTAATACCAAATACCCAAAGAGGCCTAGTGAACTCAGCATTCAGTGAATATACTAGAACCACCTCATTTTTTTCTTCAACCTATCTCCAAGTGAACACAAGAAAAACTATAATATAATACTTTTTTTTTTCTAACATCACTAAGCCTTGTGATAGACTGGCAACAGTTGGAACAAAACTTCCCTAAAACAAGGAGGAACCAATCCAACCCGTCAAGGCTTACAATTATTCACCAGCGCTGAACGTGAGCTGCCTAAACTAAAAAAGTTATATATTGTAATTTGGTCATCGCTATCAGCATAAGTTGTAAGAAACAGTCAGATAAGATACTCTTTCATATCACTCTTGATTAAATCCGAAATCTGCTAAGTCTTGAGACTTAATGAGGGGAAGGGCAAGAGGTTGAATCCCAGTGTGGAAAAGAGGTGTTTTTTCTCCCTCCGATACAATCGACCTAACCTTCACCTTTCCTTTCAGTCTGAAAAACATCCTAATCTTTAGTTTCCCATCCAGGTCAGTACAGCCAAAGCTAAAACAGTTTCCCTGGATCTCTACGTATTAAACCATACTGAGCAATGGCAGCTCAGGAAAGGTTGGACTCAGATCCAACCGACTAACCCATTGGGTCAAACATAAACAGGTTGAGTCAGGTTGGGTCACAAATTGCACCTTCGTGATGATCAGGAAATTGTCGTTTATTATTCTATATGAGAAACATTTACCCATTTGTATATGTTCCAGAACCCACTATTTCTGTCAGTAATGAAGAACAGCTCTCCTACAAGTTTACATGTATCAATCAGACTCTCTCATTACAATATGGTAGACAAAATGGAAAATGATGTTCACTGATAGAACCCACCTTTTGGAGACCATTTGGGCTCAGTAGGAGACTCCACGAGAGTAGAATCAGCACCAGAAACACAGACCTTTTTGCTTATTTCTCTGCAAGAGAATGAATGACAAAGAAAAGAAAATCAAAAATAGGCTTAGAGTTTGATAAGATGAATTAGTTGCAAACTAAGTCACTAAACATTAAATTCGTAGCTAGTTGAAGTACCCGCTTTCAGAGAAGTAGCCAACCCAAATTTGTGATCTATCCCAAGGCATGTTTGGGTGGCTCCATTCCATCCACACCATCCGTTTTCCTCTTGGATCAATACGTGGAAAAGCATAGAAGTCATTGCCACCAATAAGTTGCTTTGGTTCTTTCATATATATCCAAAAAGAAGAAAAAAAATAATGAAAAACGAGTCAACCACAAGTTCTTCTTTAGTTCTGCGAGTAAAAAGAATCTATATAGTATTTTAGTCTCACCTTCAACATTTCCATCTACAAATGGTATAGCAGAAATTGTAGTAACCGGGTTCAAGCTGCTCTCTCGACAATCTGAAAAGTTTTTTCAACATCAGATGCTACAACTGATGATCATAAGCAGAAAATAAAACTATGTCATTCATATATTGACTCACCTTCCATTACAGTAACATATCGATCGAAATGAGGATCAAAGACCCCATCAGCATAGTGCATTAAAGGCCCTCCATAATCTGGAGTAAGAGGTATGGGTGACGAGCCTGTTGACAACATTTCAAGAAGTTAAGGCACTCCATAATCTGGAGAAAGATTTTGCTGTTGGTTGAAGCAAATTAATTCATAAGAAAATCTGTTCCCCTCTACCTCCAATTGATTGCTTGTACAGACGTTGATCTTTATAATTTGAGAATACCATAGTGTTATCTTTGATTGCAAGAGCACCGCCACCATACTCTTGCGCCAGAGTCCGAGCTGCAAAATTTTCAGGTATAAGATCCACAGGCCCATCTTCAGACTCTCCTGGTTCCTTAACTATGACTGCACGCCTGAAGCAATCCCAGAAGTCAACAAGGTTACCGAGTCTATATATTTGACTAACAAAAAAAGGCGCTAAGTTCTAAGAAGCAGCAATGTAAAAAAAGAATTATTAATCTCTTTGCTGAGGAATAGAAAGGATGTTCAAAATATCATTTTCAACATTTTCACAACTCCAAACTTGCCCATACTTAAACAGCTGTTATCAGTTTCCTTCAAAATGAACAATTTATACTATATTATAAAGTATTTATTGTTTATGCTTCTAATCAGACACAAACAAGACTTATTAATTGGCACAAGGATATCCTGGTGGCATCTACACATTTCTGATAAACATATATTATAATTGAGATTAGTACATGGTGCTTTGTTTTTGTCACTTTCACTTCTATCTTATAAATGGACTCTACATTCTAATTATTTATCTAATGCTCACAGGTCCAACTTGATATTTTTAAGCGAATTAATAATCTGGGATTTAGACAGAAATTTTGGTTCTTTATTAGAAAAACTTCGGTAGACTGTAGATATATAGACTATATGGAAGAATCTTAATAAATTATTTTTTTAGAGATATTTAGCCTCTCTTATTTTCTGTATTTCCCTATATTGGATAATTCAATGACAATATCATCAGATCCAGGTTGAAGAGATGCCATAGCTAATGGAGGATTTGTCCATTCGACTGGGACCATGTGCCAACTGGTTCACTGCAACTACAGTATCAACAATAAACTCAAGCTCAAACTTGGAATAACACGAGGAGAGAACTGCACCTGATTGTGATCACTGCTTTTCGGTTGGAATATCTTTTGCTTTAGATTTTGTTTCGTTGGTATGCTCAAACTTCAACTGTGGTTGTAATTTTTTTTGGGTGGTTAAATGCAACTGAAAGGGAAGCTTTTGTTCTGGTCCAGTGTGTTGAGAACTGCTAAGGACAAATGGTAGCTTGTTAGATGCTTCATAAGGAGGATGGGATGGTAATTTTCTTTCTTATTTCTGTCTATACTACAATAAAATATTTGTTTATTTTGACACAGATAGAGAAGAGTCATTAGAAAAAAAAAAAAGGAAAGTTATGCATTTTTATGAGTGTCAATTTATTTCCTTATTTCTCTCTTTGAAAGTATATATCTATATTCTTTATTGATTTACAGTTATCAATTTGTGTGGCATGTCGTCTTACTTTTTGTACAGCAAGGACCAAGATATGGTAAGGAAAGTGAGATCAAAGTTAAGCATACATATAACAGCTCATATAAGGTTAATTCAGTTCCAAAACCAGCCTATCCAAGTCTGGTATTAATTCTTCTGTAGCTGTTCTTAATAGCGATAGAGGAAGAATTATAAACACTTCTAAATGTTAATACATGGCTATCTGTTGTTTTCTTTTTATTTATAAGCTGGGGGTTATGCTTCATTTTGCCCCAATTAGCATTTTGAAATTACCGCAGGACCTTGCCGAGAGGAGAAGGAGACCAAGATAGGTATTTTGTTCTTTTTACTACAGAATAATTTTGCATGTAAAGAATGTACAAGTACGGTATAGTTGGTAGAGGGAAAGACATGGTCTTCATAGAAGCTTGGTGCAGTAATGGAGCAGATTGAGTACTTTAATCCCCCATAAGTTGGTAGTGGTATTGGTTTGGGCTAAAGGTGAGTGCATGGAGTTTGATCATATTTGTGCTTATATTGATTTATTCTGCAAGCTGTTATTAGCTCTGATTGTTTACTTTCTCTTGTGTTGTTTAGTTTTAATTTGGAGCAGTTGATGGCTCTGGTAACTAGTACATGATAATAGAGCTAAAAATGTGTGTGTGTTATGTAAAACTAAGACCATTTTATGACTGATAATTTCCAAACTAATAATAATTAAAAGAAAATAAAAGTTCCAACTGGAGAATATTTACTTATAATCATCATGTGTGCCTAACATCATGTTTTTAAATGTTGTTATTTTCAAAGTAAAATGGACCCACCCATCAGGCGGGTTTCTTTAATACTTCTACACAGAATAACGAATTGATAAGACTTAATTTCAGCGACCTGATATTCTGGTAAGGGAGCTGATACACAGATATGATTGTTGATACCTTAGTCGATACAGACTTTATTATACACGTAAAATGAATTATTATGCATGTTAATGACTTTATTATGCAAACTCATTTTATACAGTATTATCATAATTTAACTTAAATGAATTATTATGCATATTAATAGTATTTAAGTTAAATAATAAAAACATTGTACAACATAAAATTATTAACATATATAATAACTTATTTACCATATATAATAAAGCTCCTATGGTATCAATAATAATGATATCTCCGTAATGATATCTCCATGACATTTTCCTTCTGCTAATACCATCAACTAGAATCCAGCCTTCGGTCAAAGAGATGACTCAAAGCTAACGGTGCATGAAAGTCGCTCTCTCTTAATCCCATACAACTTTTGGAAACCAAGAGAGTATAAATACAATATACAAGACAGTGTACCCTTTCTCCTCGGGACGCGATTCGATCCAGACTAGGCGATCATCTCCAGCTATGGCGAATCCACCAAGACGCTTCTCGGCGCCGGAGACCACATCGGCGGTGATCGGAGACTTCCACGAGCCGTACGGAGCCGTCTTTCTCCCGGCACCGGTGTCCTCTGTGGACGAAGACATCTCAGACAAAGAGGAGATGCAGCCTAGTCGTCCGATTAGGAATGGACGATGGATACGCGAGAGAGAGGGGCGTAGAGCGAAGGTCAGTGTGGTCCAGCGAGAGATGGCTATCGCCATTTATCCAACTCGATTGATGACTATTGGGGTTTTGGATGGGTTTTTCTTTTTTCTTGTTTGTGATTTTTAGTTGGAGAATTGTTTTGGAAAGTTGGATCTCGTTATCTAATCTAATAAGAAATGTTGAGGCCTGTCGTGATTCGAACTGTCTAATGGGCCCCCAATCCGCTTCGAAACTGATTCATTGCACAAAATCCAACTCTCTGGTGATTCTTTTTTACCCATTGAAAGGAAAATGTTAGTTTAGTAGTCTGATAAAATAATTTCGATCAACAATTATGAAAACAAAAAATTATTCTTATAAAGATCAATTCAATTATGAAAATTTGATTTTAAATCTCAATATATTTTATTCTTTTCTACTGAATTAAAATCACTTGTTGTTAGGTCTGTTTCCACTAAAGGTTTATTACTTAATAATCAAGGAGTGATAACTGCATCTTTTAATTACATCATTTATTTATATCTTAGATGTATTTATATTTTCTTCAAAAAATATTTATATCTAATGATAAAAATATTTATACATTATATTATTAGAATTAAAAAATTTACAAATTTTATTTGTACTTATACAATAAAATTTTTAACTTAAAATTTTTCATATCATTGAGGAATGAAAATGTGATAAACATTTCTTATACTAACTATAAATACTTATAAATATGAATCACGTATTTATTCAGTATAAATATTTATGATGTACAAATAATGGGTGCAAAATATGGTGCAAGAATATTTTCTCTATTGAGTTTTACTTTTTTTTATTAGAGGATTAAAAAATGGAGATATTATGGAGGTACAAAAAATAAAAATATTTGAACCCTCCTCGATTATTATTCAATAAATTTTGTATCATCATAATTCTTGCAATCAATTATAATTTCATTTGTACTTAGTAATTTAATAATTTTAAATTTCATATCAGTACATACCAAACTGACAATAAGCTGATTTGACATTTTATACAAATTATGTTATATAAATAACATTAGTATTTGCAAATTTCATTCTGAGTAGGATGGAAACGCTGTAAGCTCAAATTTGCGCCGCCATCTTATGCTTAATTATTTATTTATGATTAAATTACCGTTTCAAGCATCAGCCTATAATATAACTATAATTAGTTAATCACTCAATTAATTTGACCTGCTAATTAAGATTCAGCAGGCGCTCCATTAATCTCAAATTCCAAATCATTTGCTTCACAAACCTTCCACTTTACATCAAATAAATATAAATATACTGATCATCAGAGACTAGCATGTAACATACATATAGCTGCAATTTCAACTGCAAACCATCAAAGACCTGATTCACCTCGCTCCTCGCTCCTTTATTACGACGGTCTAACCACGGCAAGGCCGCCTCGGAGTGATTACAAACTTCATGAGCCCGAGAGTGCAGTGAATCCCGTTGCGTTCCCCGCATGCAAAGTAGTGAGGCTTTCTCTTCTTGAGCACGAACTCGAACCCGCTGCCCCCGCCTTGAATCACATTGCCGACCATCCTCGCCTTGTTAAGATTGCACGCGAGGTAGCTCCGGAGGTTGTTCATCAGGTAGACGCTGTGCGGGTGGGTGATGTTACTCGGAGGATCGTACATGAACACTGCGATATGATAAGTCATCGTATTATTATAATAAAATCATTGCCATTGAATCATTTCCTCTTATATATATATGTATTTGCAACTTGCTTGAGTGAACAATTAGTAACTATATATTATTCTAGTTCTATTTTGTGGAGCTTACCTAGTGTATCATTGACATGGAACGGCGCATTCTTCACTGCCCAGTCGGTGTAGTTGTAGCCGAAAGTCCAGTGCTTATCGTCACCGACGATAAATCTTGCCGCATTTACCATCGACATCTCCGAGGTAAACGCCAAGGCAAGAACCAAGACTATTCCGGCCATCACCGTGCTGCTTCTCAAACCCATTTGTCTCAACTCTCAAAGGCAGAGATGAATACTCTCAACTGAGATTTCTTTTTTTTTTGTCAACTCACAAAGGCAGAGATGATTTAATAAGCTCAATTGAGATTTTGATGGAGGTAACAAACCACAGATGAGCTTTTTATAGGAAGGGGTCAATGACAAGTCAAAGCCTTCCATTAGTTAGTTTGGTCCTAATTTTTGGTTGGTGGGGACAGACTTGGGGGCAGGCCAAGGTCCACTGCCCGTTTCATCCGGGCAAGTATTAGAGGAGGGGTCACCATTAATAACATAAAAAATGCACTATCAACTAGCACACTTTCAAAAGTTGCGTTACTTACGGTCCAAAAATAAACATCTGTCTCGTTTTCAAGGGAAATATATTCCACTTTTTTATTCTCTTTGTTGGGGCACAAGTTTCAAATTGAGTAATTATTTCAGGTAAATTAATCATCAATTGTTCACAAGTTCAAGATAGCATGTTGATATAGCCACTGTAGCAAGCAAGGCATGATGTAGCGGATAAGGATCAGCAATGATTCACAGGCATTATATTTATGCAACATTCCTGGAAATTTTGGAAAAAAAAATTGTGTTGAGTGAAAAAGAGTTTTAAGGATTTGTAATAATATAACCCTCTCTGTTTATTGTTACTTTTGTTTGACTAAAACATGATGTTCCTACTAAAAGTACTGTTTAGCATTGCAAATTTAGAAAATTATAAGATAGTGACGTAATAAAAGACCAAAAAGAATTGGCTATGATAATTAATTTTAGTGTATATTTAACTTTTATATATATTTATTTAATATTTTTAAAAATATTGTTCAAATTAGAAAACCAAAATTACAATGTATATTTCATTTATTGAATATTATGTATATTAACTTTTGGTTGATTTGACGTTATTCATCCTTCCATCAAATAATTAAAAACTTCTAACAATAGAATTTTAATGGTTCTATTATCAAATTCTCAATTGACTCATATTGTTATATTCTTATCTAAGATATCAAATAAATATACCATAAAAGTTATATACTGAAATTAACCTTTCAACAAAGAGTAAGAACAAAATTTTTTTTTTTAAAGGCTTGCCAACTTTCATTTTTTATCTTTGATACATTATTTATTGAAAAAAATTCATGAAGCGCTCTATTACAAAACAGAAACAGAAACAGAAACCCCAATTAATTTCTTAAAGAAATCAACCGAGTGCTTTGTCTTTGAGTGACGAAAATGAGATGTAAGCATTACTTATCACCTCTATCATGTAGTGTGAATGCATCATTCACTGATAAATTAAGTGGATTTGCGCTTAATTATAACAGTGTTGGGTTGTTGGACGGTGGACTTCTCGGACTCACAATTCTTTTGATTTTCTTACACACTGGTGCGTTGCATAGTCTAGAAGATAATCATTTCAATTTGGGGTAATTAAATTGGGAACTGATATATAAATATCGTCATTGATACCGTCGTCGATACAGATTTTGTTATTATTCATGTTAGTGATTTTATTATACAACTTATTTGTATTGTATTTTATTATTTTTATTATTCAATTTAAATGAGTTATTATTCAGATTATTGATATTTGAGTTGAATAATAAAATACTATATAAAATAAATTATATAATAAAATCATAAAGTCCATATCAATGACATATCAATAATTATATCTTCCAAATATTTTCCAATTAATTTTTACAAATTTGAGGGGGCATAATCGGTTTTGTGCGATGCGGTCGGCATGCTTTAATCACGCTTTGTAATTGAAAGTTATCGGTCCAATCAACACACAGGTAATATTATTATTTGCGCAAATTTTACGGTCGCTTGAGCTTGAATCAAAATCAATCATTTAATTACATGGTACTAATCTAAAAACTTTCTTTTAATCAAAGAAAAAAGAAATGTAAATGTTTGCCTAAGGAACAGATCCTTGTTGTTGCTTTAATTTTTGTCGATTTTTTTCTAAGAAGCAATTAATCAGTGGAATCTTATACGCTTGCGAGATGGAGAAGTTTAAATATTTAGTTTCTTCTTTTTTTTTTCCTAGTGCACGGATAGATTTATGCGAGAGTAATATATTTAATGTATTATCATTTTGATATATAATAAATCAAATATGAAATTTAAAAATGCCCAAAATTTGATGTACAATAAGTCAATAATTAAGGAAGAAATTGACTTTCTTTATCAATCTGATAATATTAGTTCTTTTTGTCTATGTTTATGTGATTGTCTCAATCCATCACTAGTTCATTATTAATAATTTAATATCATATGCACGTTAAGAGACAAACTGGCAATGAAACTTGTAGAATCAATATACGAATAGTTCTCCGATAGATTAAATTTTTTAGTGATTAATAAATCACAACTGTTAATTTCAATCTGATCTTTTCCCCTATAATATAAATTCTATCCATAGTAAAATTAGCCTTTTTTTTTTACATATAACGATGGAGAGGGTCACAAATTTTTTTGAAATTCCATTATCAAAATTATCAAAATAAGCATTGCCAAGTGATCCCTCTCTTATATTAAAAAAAAAGAAAGTAGATACAAAGTAACAACGATATCCTCCTATGGCGTCTCTGATAAACAGAATCTTCTTTTATAGAAGTTCCTTCATGACGCATTTTGGAATCAAACAATAGCCTACTGAAAAGTGGCTAGTACATAAGGATATTCAATTCCTTTCATCTACAATATTGAAATAAAGGGGAGGGGCAGGTTGAGTGGGGTGGGGGGATTAATCAATTTTTCTACATATTATTAAGATCACAACCATGAAAGAATCTCCATCGAATCCAACAGTGAAGAAAAATTGTGTGGACAAAGATGCGCTCTCCACTTCAGCTACTAGTCAACCTTTAAAAGTATTCTGGATTATAATTTATAAATTATAGATATATGTTGTATACTGTTGTAGGTCAATGGATGAAATATATATGCTCGATGTGTGTTCATCGGTAACTATTTTTTGGGTCAGTTGAAAGTTCCTAAGAATATAAAATTCAAAATTTGTATATGGAGAATATGTTAAACTGTTTGAATTTTAAAATTCAAAATTTGAATGTAAAATACAGAAGAATTAGTACTTTGTAAAACACATTATATATCTTATATGATCGATGAACGCAGATCAAGCAAATATTATCCAACAACAATAATGCGTGATCTGGCAGCACATGCTGCATAGCAGTATAGCACCCCGCATTGTTCTTTCATTTATAAAGCACTAGATTCTAAAATGAAATATCCAACACCAGAGAAGACAGTTAGATAAAAAAAACAATAATGACAAAAATAATGAAGTAGAAGGAAAGAAAAAGAAAAAGAATCAATGATAATATTAGAAATCTGGAAAGCTGTCCTGAAAAACTTCTGACATGAAAAATGAGCAATAAAGAGACCTAACCAGAACTGATGCTGCTGGTCAATAACTTGTGGTAGTTTGCAATCCAAAAGCACTGTACACTCAGCAGCCTTAGCCAAAGTGCCAAGCAAAAACATCTGCAATCTCTTTGTTTCGATATGATTTAAGCAAGCTTAATATAACAACTACTATACATTGTAATCATCCAATCCAAGATCCCTCAATGCTGCAGTAGCAGCATCCTTGCATCCTTGCATTCCCTTTGCTCTCCTTATCAGCTTCTCAACACCACCATTCAAAAGGATTGTCCTAAATGTATAGAAATGCAATCAGGGCCCAAGGCAATCATCACAAGTTTGATTTAGATACCATGATCTTTCATTACTGGTATATGCCGTATAACACTGTCTAATCTCAAAATCATCATAGTAATGGATATAAATTTATGTTAAGAGTTGGGCTAACCCAGAATTCATTCTATTACTCAAATGAAATACCCTGTCATACGACTGGAGGACAGCAAACAAAGCAAACAAAAAATCCTTCCAGGACAACTTCACAAGAGAAAGCTGTCAATCTAAAATATTGTTGGGGTGTAGTAACACATACCTATTTTCTGGGTTCCTAACCACCAGGTTGCGAATCATGAGACATGCTTGTCTCTGCATCTGATGTGAAGTGGGGTATTTTTGCATGGATTCAACTGCCAGATCTCCTATTCCTGCTTCAATTGCATGGGCTGCATTCTCAGGTAATCTTAGTGACAGCACGGTAATTATTGACATGACCTGTATAAAGTAAGTAGGTTGTTAGTGTAGTTTATTCTCTTTAACACAGCATAATCTTCTAAATGTCAGATATACCTGTATTAAATCGAGTGCAACATTACATTCATTGTTACACAGAAAATAGCTGCCACACTGGACATCATTTCAAGTGCTTTTGAGGGTAATGAAAGAGTGCAACAGAAAATTTCAAGCATTGAAAAAATCTATAAATATTACCTCTTGTATAACTGATGGATCATCAGAAAATCTTGATGATAGTATAATCAGCTTTTTGATCCCACCTTTCTGTACAATTGCAATCTTGTTTGCATCGCTGCCTGCCAGCTTCATAGAAGAGACCAAAAGATACCTCAAAAAAATTGGAAAAAAAATAAAAAATGCTATACTTATGTGATAAAACAATTAATTCCAAGAACCAGACCTTAGACAACAAAGAGCAGCAAGATTTAGCAATGGCTCTATTTCCTTTTTCTCCGCTTTCATCGATACATTGTAATATTACATCAATCCCACCTTTTTCAGATATTGATTTGCAAATCTCATCCTGTGGAAAGAATAGTAAATAAGATGTCAATGTGATTGATTGCTCTCAGAAAAAAATGAAATAAAACAATAAGGGATCCTATGCTGTACAAGACTCCAAGATGATTTCGGGGCATGTTTATCAGAATAACTGCTTTAGGCCCTAGAGTGTGATCCAGGATATTTCTTAGCTCAAGTCAAACCATGCTTTGCTGATTTGAGCATGGAAAGGCTCAATCCATTCCATACTAAATCTTATGATAATTCTGTTACAACCACAAATCCTTAGATAGGACAAAGTCACCAAAATATATATTGATTACAATAAATCAATACAGGCAATATGAAGCCTGATGCAGACATTTATGAAAATGAGGGACTATTACTTTGTGCCAACAGTCAAACTTACATTAACAGCAACAGCCTTTAAAGCAGCACAAGCTGAAGGCAAGCATGAAGAACCCACACCCTTGCGCAGCGCATCTACAAGAGCATCCCCCATCCCGAGTTTTGCAAAAGTTCGCGCATACCCAAATACCTGCTTTCACAAAATCAATTATTTGAAAAATGAAGTTAGGGTAGTGTTGTCAGACTAAGGAGAAAAAAAATACAAAGATCTTCGCAGACATCAGCTTCTTGGTATGTTTTTATCAGATAAATGCACATGAAATTCCATTTACCAGTAACTTATACTGAGTTCATATTCAATTCAAATAACACTTATACTAACATGCCAACTATTATCCGGTCTGTGTGGCAGTTATGTTTGCTTGGTAGTTACATAAGATCAGAAGTAGATGACATATAATGTACAGATTAGGTTAACTAATTACCATAAATTAATTCCATTACATGATATTTTGGCAGATTGATTGGTTTGTTCTTCAACTTTTTCAAAGCATAGTAAATCCAAACAGAGACTACTTGAAGCACTGGCATGTAGATCAAAATACTGACGCTTCTTCAGAAGAATAGCTGAATAGGTACAATAACATGTAATTATGCACACAATTACCTGAGATGCTGCCACCCTGCCATCATCTGGAGTTAGAATGACGCGTATGGCATCATACAAACTTTGCATGTTGTTATTAGATTGCTCCTTCATGGCCTGAACTAAGAGCTCATCCGCTTTCAGCTCCATAAATAATTCTTTCACAACTTCATTCCCAGTTGAGGCTGACGCAATCACCGCAAAGGAACTTTCTCGAATATCTAAACTTTTTGGTGCTCCATGTAAAATATCCATGACAGTTCTGGGGCCACCACATTGACGACATGATTCAGAGCTTTGAAGGTCTGTGCATGAAATTAGTTAAAAAGGACAAGCAATGAGCCTAGATTTTGTGAAAATACATAACTTGTTTTAGTTAAATCAATATAAAGGTGAAAGCTAGTTAATGTAACACAAGTATATTGATCCTATGTCAAAAACCTAGAATAATATAATACCAGGTAGATTAAGCATTTAATATACAAAATCATCAATGGCATACATAGTTAAGTTTATTTTATAAATAAGAACAATTAGTAATTTTTTGGTTGATATACTATAAGCCTGTACATGTAGTTAACTCATGATCAAGGTCTAAGCTGCATTACATAAGATTCAATCCTTTTTTTTTGTCACCACAAAATAATAAGCAACCATTAGATTTTTTTATTTTTTGAATTTTTTTCAGAAGCATAACCAACAAGGAACAGACAACTTGATGAAGTAAATACATGAAAAGTTAGATGAAGTACATTTTTTTTATCGCGCATGAAAATGAAAGACAAAGCATACCACAGACAATCAAGCTCAATGCTTTCAATCCCAAAGCAAGTGCTCTTTCAAATTTACAATCAAGTGAAGAACATAGAGAGGTCAGTGCTTCAACTCCTCCATTCCTAGAAGCTACCGTTGCATTTTCAGATCCAGCAACAGAGCACAGTTGACATAGTTTATTTAGCAACTCAACAAGTTTCTCGCCATTCTTGTCTTCACTAGATAATTCTTTTGAGTCGGAAGTCTCCAAAGAGGTAACAATGATCTTCAGTTCATTCATCAATTGGATGACAGGATTGTCTTTAACATCACTTGTTCCAGGGATGCATTTTATAACCCCTACAAGTTATTGGATCAGAACGCTATTTTCATAAGCATAATGAAAAATAGCACACAGTTCACTGGTAACAAAATTCTGAACACCAGAAAGCAGAACTGGACGATTTGCAACCAGAGAGCTGAAAGGGAGTAGAAATTTCCTAAATTCATTAAATCAGAAGGTATAATTTCATAGTACACTAGGAAATATATATACGATATAACCTTACATCTAAACATTTCATAGGATTTGCCTTCTATAACAGCGAGAAACCGAATCTAATAGGACCAGAATCTACCTGAACAGAAATACATTTCAATTCTCAGAACATTCGGAAGATCGGAAGAAGATAGTGTCAAACAGATCTAAATCCGGAACACAAACAGCTATATTTCTCTCACCTGATAGATCGACGCCTTGAAGAGTGAGGGTTTGGATAGCATCTTCTAGCGCTTCGTCGGGATCCATGCCGAGATCGTCGATATTCTCCTTCACCAGCTCGTCAAATGCTTCCTGCGAGATGGTTCGCGCAGCTGGAGGCCCCATTGTTTGTTCCCCTTTCGTCTCCTCTGGAGTAATGGCGGGGGCTCGGATTTGAGTGTAGAGGTAGAGCGGAGCTGTTCGAAGAAAAAAATGTTTGAATTTCGGAATTTTTGGGCAAACGAGGAGAGAAAGCTGAGGTGACCACAGGTGGTAAGTTGCTGGGAGAAAAAAAAAAAAGCACAATCTACAATTTTTAAGGTAAACTTTTTTGAGAGGTCATTAATTTCACATAAAATTTATTTTTAATCACTAAACTTTTAATTATTCGTTTAATGTGTCTTCATTTTTAGTTACTTCATTATTTGTTCTATCCAAAACTCTAGCAGAGATTGTTGTAACGCCTGTGTGGGCTTTTGTTTTATACAGTTGGATAATTATGAAGGTTTTAAAATACAAATTTGACATAATTTTGCTTATTTAGTTTTTTTTATAGTTAGAGTATATTAATATCTTCAATTGATATTTTATAACCTCCTCAATAATCTAACTATACAAGATAAAATCCATGCAAATGATATAATAGCTTCCATTAAAGTTTTAGATTAAAAAAAAACGGAGTGATTACATATAGAGATATATTAAAATTCAGGGACTAAAAATAAATAATTAAAAATATGCTGACCAAATATGAATTTTACATAAAATTTAGTGATCTCTTAAAAAATTTACTATACAATTTTTATAGCTGAAGCTGAAATTAAAATCTAATCAATTTTTTTGCTCAGTGTCATACTCTCATTCAAAATTAGCTTTGTCAATATCCCATGTTATTTTTGGCGAAATGAAACATTAATTAATCTTTTAAATATAGCATACTTTCCATAAATAAATAAAAAAAAAGACAATACCGACTTCTAATCTCTCTATAAAAATATCAACCAACGAAGGTTTAATTGTTCATTTTTTCCACAAACTGATCATAAATCCTCAACCTCTCTCTCTCTCTATTTCATTGTAGCAATCTTTACAGGATTTCATATTTGATTATTCATCTCACAATCAGGTGAGGCATATTATGATTTTTTTTCATTTGTCTTATTAATTCTCCTTCCTATTGAATTATTTGATCCAAATATTTTCTATTGTCTGATTAATTGCAAACAAAGATTTATGAAACTGAGAAAGCAGGACTCTGCTTAACAAAACTTTTCAAATTTGGTTCTTTGATTGTCTTACCAGAATCTTATTTCCATTGATAACTGTCCATAAATTTGTGAAAATTAGTTAAATTGAGTTTAATTTTTGGGTAAGAATATGATTAATTATAGCGTACTTTTAATTTTTATAGTATATCAACTTGATATCTTGGAAAATATTGTGCAAGGTGAAAAAAAATTAATTTATCTAAATAGGATGTTTATTAATTTGAGTTAATTTGAAATTTAATCTGAAATTTAATTTGTCAATCATAATAAAATCATTAAGATTTTCAAAATTGTTTGATGGAAGTACAAACATCTTTCAAAACGGTCCAAATTCGAAAATGCTCTTTTTATTTAAAGAATCAAACTCTTACGGTTGATTTATGCTATTTCAATCTACCTTTTCCGTTATTTTTTTAAAAACTATATTTTTGGAGAATAACATTTATATATGGAAAGTAATCCACAATAACCAAGTCAACATACAAAAATAGGCTTCGGAATAAAGGAAAGAGAGAAATGTTCATTAATTGAGGGGCAATATTATCCAGAAAATAATTATGACATGAGAAGTTCTATTAAACTTTAAAAAAAAAAAAGGCCCAAAACCTTCATCCCTTCAATTTCTCTAATTTCATTTTTTTCCTAATTAGGTGCAATTAAGATATATGATTATAGTATTATCATGGTAATGTTAAAGGTGAAACAAGTGCATGTCAGCAACAGCATGGAAGCAAGCACAAGCACAAGCACAAGCACAGCCTCTTCCACTGGCAGTAATTTCATCATTATAAGTGATGAACTAACAGATGATGCTTCATCAAATGCACCTAACCAAATTGATTTCCAGCCCAAGGCTCAAAGGTTTAGTTCATTTCAATTTAGAACCAAATAATTTTAGCATGATAGCATCAACCAGTTTCCTTCATTATATTATGATATGGACTATGGAATTATGAGTCATTTGTAAGTAACAGTGAAGTGTCAGAATCAAGGTAAAACTTAAGTTTTATGTAAATGGGTAGATATCTTTTGATAATTATTAATTTGATAATTTTAATAACGAATGTTTAAAAAATTTCAAAAAACAGAAAAAGAGTTTAGTCATATTCTTGAACTTATAATTATACTACTAATTTCATGAAATAAATATAAGTGTCAATTGACTAAAAATAGATAAATAAAAGTTGAGTGGTCAAACACGAAAAAAATTTAGTGACATTCGAAAAAATTTATCCATTTTTTTTCTTTGTAGTATGGGTTATATATTCAAGTTGGCTGATGAAATCGCTCAAAAGCAGCTCCAACGCCTGCACAATTACTTCATCGCACAAATCGGCCCTTACGAAAGCACCGCAGAAAGTGCTCTCCGTACCGACAAAGTAAGTAAAATTAGGTGCATGAATGAAATTTTGCGGCTTTAAAATGCGAGTAAATCACAATTATGCTTTGATTTGGTGCATGAATAATTTCATACATGGATGTTAATTATCCGTGTCTATGAAAATTGAAACGTAGTGTACATTACATTCGGCAACAAAATAGTCCAAATTGTCAAAGTTAATTAGAAATTTAATACAGATTTCAATTACTAAGTTGTTGGATTAGACATTGGAATATCTGCAACAAATTGTCAAATTTTTGTAATGCATGTGTTTTCTTTCTTGTTTCAATCCATGTACAAATGTGACCTCCTCATGACTGTGCTAATTTTGTGCAGAGGAAGTACACATCCCAAATGATTTGTGATGAACTTGTTGCATTCGGATTTGATCAACACACCTTCTCTGAGGCTTATGATATGCTTGCACATGATGAAGAGCAGTTGAAGTTATTTTTGGATGTGCCACCCAAGTTCCGAAGAGGTTGGATAATGAGGGGAGTTCACAAAAGAAAAGACTTGGAAATTGAAGAGAAGATGAAGGTCCCAATTAAGAAAAGAAAAAGAAATGTGTTCTGATTACAAATGCTCGGATTTGGAAATGCAATGTCAAGAAAAGTTATGATTATGCACAACGCATATTGTAATTTCTTTTTCTAGCACCTTCGGGTGAGTGGTAGGAAACTGAAATCAATTATTGATATTTTGGATCGTTCAAAAATGAGATTTCTTTAGATATGTTTTGTGATGATTATCTGCAATGCAGATTGACTTTTGTTGTTGTACTAACTGCGTCATCCGGTATTTCTTTGTTTCTTATTTTTCTTGTTTGTCTTTTGTGATTTTAAGTTGTAGTTTTGTCTCCTCGTTTCTTATAGAAAATAAAAAATCCGAAAAAAATAGTTAGAAAACTCTAAAAATAGATCAGCTGGCTAATTGGTTTAACATTTAGCACTGCAAATTTCGGTATGCTATGATATTTTGATATGAAGAATTTAATGAACATTTTAGATATATCATTTGAAGTCAATTTAATAAGTTTTTTAATTTAAGTTCATCAAAAATTTTGATGAACTTACGCTCACGTTAGTTTTACTCCTTAGAAAATGCCTCCATTTTTTATGTTTTCTTTTTGATACTTAAACGTTTAATAACATAAAAAAATCAAGTGCACAAACATCAAAATAAAACATTTAAATATAATTTTATCATTTTTCGTGCACACAATAAACGTAGAAAAATGTATGACATTGCGACAGTACATTGATTGGCATCAATATTTATGCAAAAGACATTTTAGTAATAATTCAAGTTTTATTAAAATGGAAGAATTGGATTTTATTATCATTTTCTTCTTTTGAAAATTTGCATTATCATTCTTAGAGATGCGTTATCAGCAAACTGCGTGCTAAGCTTGTTTTATGACTTCCTTACCATAAATACATATAAAATACTACACAACTTAAATTACCCTCGAGCTACTTAGAAGTGGTAGACTAAATTTTAGAAGGACGCATTTTTTCGATCGACTTATTCGGTACAAACATTGCTGACCTCAAAAATAAAGAAAAGAGCGAGATTGCATGCCCTTTCAGATCTTCACCTTTTATCAAAGGTTATATCTTATATGGAGAACAAGAGGTATACCATGTATTCATGTTAAATTGCAGATCGCCAAGGGAAAGCAGCACCAAAAAAATAAAAACATTTGTCCAAGAAAAACAAAAAATGGCCATCTTAAAAGAGTTCCAGAGTGAAACTTCAAATCCAGCACAACCATCAGTCAGTATAGTTTTACTTTAAAAAAAAGTTATTGTCAGACAAAATGTTCGATGCGCTTTTTTCACTATAACTTTTGACCCAATTTGTTCTGAACCTTCCCCCCCTTCTCCAGTTTAACCTGCAAATGACCCAAAGACTCAAATTAGTAAACTCCTCATGTGCACGCGCGCGCGCAGTGGTGGTATTTGTGTTGTGGGGGGGGGGGGGGGTGTGTGGAGAATCCAGGGTGAAAAAGAATACAAAATTACCTAAACTAAGTTTTAGAAATAACCAAAATGTGAACCCCCCTCTTATCACCAAAAATTATGTTTTGCATTGCTAAAGAACAGAGTGAATGGAATACAGCCATCACTGCAAAAAAGAAAACACAGAAAAAAGAAACAAACAAATAAATTGTCAGATGGAACAAAACACATATTTGCCCTACAAGTTCCAAACAGGAATGTAACAGCCGATTTTATCTAGGTTGGCCAATTCACAATTCCAGCTGACGGCAAGGACCTTGGCATTTGACCAATGTACCAAAGGATCTTCCATTACCCATTTACAGGTTTTCACTCCTAAATCCTAATTAGGCACAAAATAACCAACCTACCACAAGAAAAAGAAAATAGAAACCATAATCTAGAGAAATTACTTCAGAATTGTTGTCAGATCTTGACGAAGATTGGAACATTCTGGAAAAGGCCTTGCGTTCCTGATCTCGCCTATCTGCGATCTGTTAGAAAATAACATAACAACTTTAGAAAAAAAACACTACAATTATGTAAGTGACTAGAGATTTCGACTAACCCTTTTTTTGGCGACAGCAAGTTCTCGCTTAATGCCCGCTAAAAAAATAAAAACAAAAGGCATAAATTATGTAGCAACCAAATCAATCACTGCATGAATATAATAAAAGAATAAAGTATGTGCAACTAATGGGAGCTCTTATTTCAAAAAAGTAAAATAAAATAAAAAATAAAGTAATGCGCAAATATCAGAGTTGCCCACCATCATTTGGTTCCAACTCCAAAGCATGCTTAAAGCTATCCACAGCAGCATCAATGTCATTAAGTGCAATATGTGCCTGTAAATTGAAGTGATTCACAAAGTCAACACAGTAAATGCTTAGTTTTGAGAGCTCGTCATGAACCAACTTTGGGAAGTTAGAGCTCATTGTAAAGTTTTGTGAGGGTTCTGCCATCGAGGAAAGTTTCTCCTTACGATAATGATGAGCATTAAAAACTATCACTAAATTAAGCATAATAAACAGTTGAAAACCAAGTATGAAATATTTAATAGTTTGTGATTGATCCATTTTTTAATACTTCCATTGATCTAATGATAAATACAAAGAAAACCTTGGAGTTGGACGAAAATAGTCAACAAAGTGGACCCCATATATGGTGATTGATGAGGGATACCATTACACTCTATCCCAGTAAAAAGTAGGATAACCTGGTCCAAGCAAACCAACCGATTGTTGCTGAGAAGTTGACTTTTACCAACCAAATAATTGGTCATTGAAAGTTTGTGCCATTATTTAGTACAACAAAGTTTCTCATACAGCCCCCAAATTATTTTGTAATTCTGTCGCTCAAAACATAGCATCACAAGAAATTTGAGAACCTGGCCTTGCCGAAAATAAGCCTTAGCATGACCCTCCCTTTCACGAATTGCAAAATCAGCATCTAACAGAGCACCTTTGAAATCCCCTAACTTCAACTTGCAAGCCTGAGAGTATACAAGAAAAGACAACATCCAAGGGAGGTTTACAAATGGAAAACAATATTTAACATCAACCTTTATATCAACAAACAAAACCACTTTGTTTAATAAAATTATAATTAACAGGGAAGCTTACTGAGCTATTTGTGAGAATAATTGATTTTGTCTTCCTTAGCAGTGCACTTTTCTCTGCACAACAAAAATCATTTGAGAAAACAATGATTTCAGAACACAATTGATCCCATACATAATTGATCATTAAATAAAGTATACCGAGTAAAGACTCGCCTTCATCTATCTCTTCTTTCTCCCAGCAGACATCTAAGTAGCGCAAAGCCTTCCTGTACTTTCTCAAAGCCATCTTATAATCCTGCTTCTGTATGATACAAAATCTATATGTTTGAAAACACAACAGCATTGTCCACCAAACAAAAGTTTTGAAGAAAAATATAGGGCTCTTTTGCAAATTGCACCTAGCATCATGAGATTCTTGCCGACAACACTCAAATTTCTCAGATTCACAACTGGTGTGTGAGATTGTGGGAATGTTTGCAAAATGATACCCTATCTTTAGACCAAAAAAGTCAATAGTTTCACCCCCTACTATCTGCCATCATAAACCAATGAAATACAAATTGCGCACATGATTTCACAGTGCTGATTTCAAGTTTGTGTATACAGGCCAGAACTCAATTTGGTTTACTTGAGATGAAAAATTCATCAATTAGCTATATTTTACTATTACCTTGACTTTGACAGTCCTATGTTATTTGCAGTCAACCAAAAGCTGATCAATGTAATTTCAGCAAAACATGAAAAGCTACATGCAATTTGCAAAGCACAAAATATTTCCCATCAAAAATCAACAACAAACCTTAAAATTGTCATTTCCAAATGACTTGGCTGACTCAACCGCCTCAATCCACCAAGACACCTCATTGGGCTTCTCATCCAGGTCATTGGGCCAATCAGGATACAAGTCTCCATCTGTAAAAAAATTCACAACCCCATCCTCAGCTCCGTCTGGAAACTCCCCACAATCCTCAATAACAACATCCATCGATGGTCGATCAGCCTCTGCAGTTGGAAGATGCTCAACAGCACGTACAACACCCATGCCCTTGACCACCTTCCCAAAAACCACATGCTTGCCGTCAAGGTGGGGGGTGCGGGTTGTGGTGATGAAGAACTGGGACCCATTTGTGTTGGGCCCGGCATTGGCCATCGAGAGCATGCCTTTTCGCTCATGCTTTAGTTCAAAGTTTTCATCGTCAAAGTTGCGGCCATATATGGACTCACCGCCAGTCCCATCACCAGCTGAGATGTCTCCACCTTGGATCATAAACCCCTTTATGACACGGTGAAACGTTGAGCCCTGAAAGAACAGTAAAGGATGCAAGAACCATTTCATATTTGAATTGTCCTCTTCAAAGACATTCTCTTAAGAGGCATATAATCAAACACCCAGCGTGCAAAGGGCACTTACAAAACAAAACTCTCTAACACAACCCACTAATGTGAATTAATGCCGACTAACTTTTTCTATATACAAATAATTGATAAATAGATCTACAAATTTAGTATCAATACAATAGTTAGTCCATATCTTTCCTTTTTTTTCTTTTTTCTTTTAGAATTTGAAGGTTTTTACCATATGAATGCCATTGGAACAGTATTATCAAAAGAACAACCAATGTACCAGCTGTTAGAATCTACTAAACGAACCAGGACTAAATTTTACAATTAGGCACAGTAACAAACTGATAAATACAAGCAGACGGTCCAAAAGAAACAAAAAAAAACACATATTTTTTTAGCAGTCTTCTCACTCATTCATCCCACTAAGCAATGAATTGGCACCAAACGGGAACCGGAACAAAACCCAAACAGTTGACAGGCCTGGTAAAAAGACGATAATGACCTCAAGAAAATGAATCTTTAAATCACTCCAAACCTCAGGGGCTTTTTTTTTCAAGAAACAAGAACTCAAGGACCAAACCGCAAAATGTGTTACCTTGAAGTGGAGAGGAACTCCGGTACTGGGACCCACACCCTTCTCTCCGGTACAGAGAGCCCTGAAATTCTCAGCGGTTCTCGGAACAACCGAAGCGTAAAGTTCGATGACGATTCTACCCTCCATCTCCCCTCCGATACTCACATCCAAGTAGCATCTTGGATTAACGACCGTCGGTTGAGCTCCGTCTTTCCCCTCCATTAAACCCTAGTTTTTTTTCTCAATTTTCACCTTTGATGGAGATGGAGATGGAGATTGCGAATGGCGGCTTCTCACAGAGAGAGAGAGAGAGAGAGAGAGAGAAAGAAGGGCGCAGCACTACTTATATTCAATTCAAATTGAGGAGAGCAGTTTGTTTCTTTTTTTCAATTTTTCCTCCTCTTCTCTTTTTAAAAAAAAAAAGAATTAGAGAGGAGAGGAGAGGAGAGGTGAGTTACAGTCTTACCTTACATGGGCTCTGTTGTTCTGGAATCATCCGATGCGATTAAAAATAATACTGGGAAATTATGTCTCGACGTACCAAATCTCACGAGAGGTCAGTTTAGGACACGTGGCGCGGCCCCATTCGTTCAGATAGGGGTATATTGGTTTTTCGTATAATACCGTGTCGTTTAGTGAGATAAATAAAGTACGTGTCTCGACCCCTTACGAAAGTCCGGCTTGTCCGTTTGTGTTCTCAGTTCAGTGACTCAGTGAAAAGGCGTTTTGACGGACAATAGGTTCGTCAAACAATTAATTATGATGCGGTCAGATTAATCATGAAAATTTTGATATTTATATATGTTGATGCATAAAAATAAATATGTATAATTTCAGTAAAAATAAATTATCATTATTTTTTTCTGATATTTTTGAAAATAAAATACGTACCTACATTTTATATTTAGTTATGATCATGATAGAAAGAATTAAAATAATATGATAATTATTTTTCTCAATTTATTTTGTGAAATGTTAGAATGTACAAACAATAATCAACTTTGACAAATTATAGAAATTTTCTTGAATATTCAATTGAGAAAAAAATTACTTGCGCTTTGAGAAAAATGGTTGAGCTTGCACATTTGTAGAATTTGAAAATTTTCAAAACCCACAGTTTGATTGGAGAGAACCAAGAATAGTATAATAACAAGTACTCTTAAATCTGCTTTTATGGAGCAATTATTATATGATAAATTAGGAAAAAAATCAAGAACATCTGATTAGTCCGAATGAAGACGAGTGCATATGATATTGACAGTGAACGTGACATGGCGCAACTAAAGAGATGAAAGCTTGACCTTTTTCATGTATATTTAACTTATAATTTATAATAGAGTGTAAAAAAATAGCATGTGGTTATTAGTTATAATATCGAACGCCGGTGTATATATTATGTAATGTATTTTATATGTTATGTGATATATTTTATTTTAATTAAAATTAACACAGTATATATCAAGAGATTATTTAGACACGTCACGATACATCATATTATAACACGTTATGCGATCACGTGAAATTATACATTCATTATTTTAAATATTTTTTTATTTTTAATACAAATATGAAATATATTTACTATAAAAAAATTTCTAATGTTTTTCTTCACTTTATAATAAATTTTATAATTTGTTCACAAATTTAAATATATTTTTAATATTTTTTCAATGGAAAAATAAAAATTCGAGAAAATTTTGTCTAAATGTGATGTGTTATATGCATATTACGTCATGTCATGTATTGACATGTCACGATATAATATATATGTCTAAACGTGTCGTATCATACTGTAACGTGTCTTCACTTTATTATTTTTAACACGTCACGTGATCGAAATACATTATGTTTTTTTACGAAACATCACAGCATCTCACATTTTTTTTTCACTAATTTATAATTTCCAAAAAGAACTTATAATTTTTAATTTTTTTTAATGATTGGCTGTTTATGCCTGCAAACAATCAGTTGTCTGATTTTGCTCATCTTTTACTAATCATTTTGCCTATTTTGTTTCTGTAAGTGCAAACATATTGTCATGATGATTCTAACATGTGCTTATTAGCAGCAGCGGAGGAGCTTGATCAAAATTATTAAAGGGATAAAATATTATCTTCTGTTATATAAAGGAGTTATAGACAGAGGCGGAGGCAGAATTTCAAACATGGGGGACAAATGTATACGGTTTTGATCTTCTGCTACGCTGTACCAAGTTATACAACGTATGGATAAATGAGTTATAAGAGAAATTTTTTTAGATTTAACTTACATAAATCTTAATACGATCGAACGAATAATACATTGTATTACACGGTGCAGCGCAGTAAAGAATACGAATTCAAAATATACCAATTATAATGGTTATTTAAATAATTTTGATGATATTTTAAAAAAACAAAAAGAAAATTCATAGGTGTGCTATTAACTGAAATATTTGTTCGATACTATATTAATAATCATTAATTTTAGACCATTAAAAATTTAAGTGACTTGATGTGTGATGAAGTATATATTAAATCTTATCACTTTTTATAAATATGATATGTGTATAATATAAATCATACATATTAATGTTAGATTTCAAATATAAGATTTATTTTCAAAATTATCATAATTGTCAAAATAAAAATGTCAAAATCTCATCTTTTAAAACTTGCAATATATTATTTTGTGCTAATAACATACAGATGAAAATTTGATGATTAAAAGACATTATTCTTCTAATTTGATTTTTTCAATATATGAACCTATATATTTTTCTGCATGAAATTATAATATCTATAAAAAGACTATTTTTGTTCAAATGTGCTTAGTTGTTTGAATTGATTTTAAACATTAGTTAGCTCCTAAAAGATAATTTTTACATTTTTACTTGACATAATTATAAAAATATTGGTATTGAGAAAATATCTTAACTGCCCGTAAAAATCAACAAAATTGTTACTTTTGAGATACATCAAAAACAATAAACAAAAAAATTATTGATAGAACAACAATATCAATAAAATTTCATCAACAAACATACTAAAACGTTATCATTTGCTATTAGTGTCTGTTATTTTTTTAATATGAAAAAAAATATAATTGGATAATCACAAAAAAATTTCAACGATTTATCGGTATGAAGTGAAAAATAAATAAATTATAATAAAAATCTGATGAATTGATTAGTTGCTACAATAGTATTTTTCAGATTTTTTTTTTCTTTTCCATACCTCTTGTCGAATGTTAGAAGACAGAAATAGAGTTGAAATTTGAGAATTATTCATTGAGATTGTTTTCTGTAAAAGTCAAGTTCAAAAGGAGTTGGTGAAGTGTCATGTCAAATTTTTGGTAAAAAGAAATTTAAAAATATTTATGAATCATCTAAGTTGCACACAATAGAAAAATTGAAAAATATTCTGTTAGTTTGTTAGGATTTTATGATGTAATTACATAATGAGAATTTTAAAAATTCGGTAATGTATCAAAGGGACTATACGTACAATCAAAATGAAACCGAATATAAAATACAAATCAGTCTGTATCTTTGTTTTGTTGGAATCAAGCAGTATAGGCTGAAAGGGTTGCCAAAAAACACCGTCGAGGCCTCACATCATAAGCCTTCAATCGGTATCCACAAAAAAAAAAACGCTAGGCACTGACGAACTCCTTGCTAGCAAAGGTTGAGTCGATAGTAATTAATGCTTGTAATTGTCTCAAGCGATGGAGCGACATAGTTTCGACGTGAGAATCAGCAATATTTGAAACTCTTGGCAAACAACCTTTTATATAGGGCACTGGGATAGGGGCTCCCATGCCTCACCCACACAGAACGTGTGTGAGCATGGGCATGGATCGGTTTCCACAGTTGGAACCATGTATAGAACTGACCCAGCATGTAACTGCTCCCATAATCAACCAGTCATGGCCCATGACAACCTTTGTCACAACCAATGACACTTGGTGCCAAAGTAACTCATGTCACGATCTGTGACACCTGCTACGGCCCAAAACAGATCTTATCACGGCCCGAAACAGCTCCATCTGAATTCCATTTTAAAGATTGATGTTCATCTAATAAACATTGGTTTAAGTTTGTCATCCCATAACATTGCTCAAGTATCTCATGCTTGGTCTAACTCACTTTCTTTCAGTGTGATTCTACAGGATCTATGTCATTTGGTAATAATATCATAACCATTCTGACCTATAAGATGTGAGTAGCAACAATGTGCATCATACTGACTCAGATGACATAGCTGATATGTATTATATGCTATCACGATTCTCAAGTAATATTTGCCTTGTGTCAACTCCTTCTCATATGATATCTCTAATGAATTCAATGTAAGTTGTATAATCCTTACAGATTTACTATATTCTTGATTTCTGAAATGACATTAGTAATAATGATTGATACTTAGTCATATTTACATAATCACTAAAGCATTTTATCAAGTAGTTAATGCATATCATTACTCACAAAATGATATATGTGATAGACACATGCATTCTTGATCCATATATTCCCCCTACACAGAAAATACATACTAAGATAGAATCGTATAGCTATCAATTATGGTCAACGTTGGATAATTCTACAAGCACATAATATTCACATAGAAAATATATCATTTCATATTTTAGAACTAAGATATGCCAGAAACATCAATGACACTAATAGAATTCTGATGTCTCATCTTGGAGTCAAATCCAATATCATATTCTCGAATATATATTTATGTAATTAAGTTGATAATAATTATCACATAATTTGTGAAACAAAACTATCATATTAATCCATACACTAACTCGTACTGTGCAATTAGTGTTCTCTCTAATCAACAAGTTAGAGATATTTTAGAATAATATTTATGTTCTATTATTAAGTTTTACATTTCAGAGCTCAATCCAAAAAATCAATAAATGAAATAAATGAAGATAACTTAAAGAACAAAATGGATAAATATATTATATATATAAATTATTCAGATTACTTAAATGTATTGAATTTCTAGATCATTACATTAATATATTCATGAAAAACATATGGAGGCCATCATAGGAAATTATAGAAAAAAGTATGTGGTCAACTTTTAATTACTCGTAGCAATTTACTTAAAAAGTACCGTAAAATAACATATAACTAAGTAAATTTTGTGAATGAATGGGGTCTACCCTCATTCCATCAACGTAGATACAATTCACAATTTGGATACATATAATTAAGAAATTTTAGATACATATGATTAAGAAATTTTGCTTTAAATATTTAATCACATACGTTTATATATTTTAATATCCACCCTGATAATAAATATATGTGTAAAAATTAAACTACAAATACGTGCGTTTATAAAGTAAATATATTATTATTAAATTTATTAAAAGAGAATATTGATGTTAATGATTTTTTAAACAGTGAAATAAAAAAAAATTTCATATGCGACGAGTTTCCGAAACTAAAAACAATTAATTACGTACAAATTTTAATAGTATCCACACCATTCATCCGTACTTATTATCATTGAACATGTACTTTTTTGTTTAGTGTTTGTCGGCAGATGTCAGAATGTACCAACAGTTTAGATATTTAATTATTTCAATACAAAAGTGTTTGTGTGTAGATTTCTATTAATAATAATCCCTTTAAATAATCATATGTCTATTGTTTAGCATTATTCATTCAATGTTTTTGTTCATCTAATGTTACTTTTTAGACATTCAATTATTTCCAATACATAGCTTAGAAAACTTTACCAAGTGATATAAGTGTGAATATTCGGATTTTTTTTTGTTTGTCCATCTACATTTCTCAATTCTATAATATTTGTTCCTACACATTTTATATTCATAATTGATAACTTCTTTTTTAATATCTAATTGTTTATTCCAGATATCATAATATGCAGACTTTTTATAGGAACAATGAAAATGAAAGTTTTTTATGTATCTAATATTAATTGTTATATTCTTAATATTATTAGTAGAGTTCATATGTGAGCTAATATTAACACCAAATATCTGCATTTTTGCACAAATCATAACACAAATTGGATGGTACCAAAAAGAAAAAAGTTTAATACCATAAACGGACTCTTAATCTCTTATCAATATATTGTTTGAAAAAGTAAAATATGTTAATTGTCTGTGTGAATAATTCTTTTCTTCCTATACACAATTACTTTTTCAATACATCATGTTACCAGATTTATCCAACTAGTATCTGATCTTGTTAACCTTAAAAAAAACAAGTATCTGATCTTGTTTATCACACTACATCCACAGTTAACAACAATAATATCCAATAAAAAAAAAAGCATATTACTAAAAGGACTCATCTGATTTGACAATTGGCATTCTTTATGGGACACAGGATGCATGTGATTTATTTATATAGATACATAACTCAACACTTCCATTAGATGCATGTGATTTATTTATGATTTTTTCTATTCAATTGATTGCTTGGAAGCAAGTTTAGTGGCTGCTTATTATGCAATAAATTTATGTTATGTGAATTCAATCAATGGGGTCAGATATTCAGATCTGCAATTTGATGGTGGAGAAATGGTGTGTGACATTTATGGAAGGTTGCAAGAAAACAAAAGTGTCTGATGTCATCATTTCAAGACCAAAAGTGCTAGAATTTAGTGTGAAATTAGATATTATAAAATAATTCTAACCAAATCTAAGTATTGCATGGTTTATAATTGGCGCTGAAAACAATATATGATATATCTAAATCTAATGGTGGGCCCAAATGCAATGTTGTTGGTACCTTATCATGATAATGTTTATCTTTCCATTAGTTATGAAAATAAATAAATTAAAGAAATATATGCACCTTGATTTTATTATAACTTGAGAGCAATGAGCAAATGTCTGATGTCATCATTTTTGAAGTTCCTATTTACAAGATAAAAAATGCTTCAAATTTTTTTTATTTCAAATAAAATCCAAACTTTACTATGTTTTTATACAATGCATATATCACCCCCAAAGTCCCAAGATAGAACAACATCAGTGCTCCATATTTTTGTTTGGTTTAAAATTTACATTTGGAATTATTAATTGAAAATAATTTCGACGACAGAGCACCATGAATTAGATATTGAATTGTTCATCAAATTAGTAGACAATGAATCAAGATTAGGTGGAATTAAGATGAAATAAACTAGCTAGGGTTTGTATTCTTTGATGGCTGTAGTTCTCTAACATTTCCCTTTTAAAGAACAGTATCTGTATGTTTTGGATGTCTTTGTCGGATTGGGCTCCACGTGGAATTCTGAGAACGTCCTCTCTACTGAAACAAATACTGGAGAGGTCCATTTCTTCTGAAAAAGAAAATTTTGTGCCTGATACTTTCCAATTGGATTTGGAGAATCCTTTCTTTTATTTTTATTTTTGTGACTTTCTCCTTAATTATTACGTTAAGAAGAGCATTGTCACCATATTTTTTTAGTTGCTCAAATTATATTTGTGATAAAATGTTTCAATTATGCAGATTAGTGTAGTGAATATAATTATATAAGGATCAGAGATGAAGTCATAAATTTTTCATAAAGAGATTTAAGATTTAATAGTAGTAAAAATTTAACAAGATAAAATTATCAAAGAATATTTTTAATATTAACTAAACATATTATATTTTGATAAACAGACTCACCCAATTACTCAAAAAATTGAAACAAAAAAAATATACATTAATATATAATTTTTTTCGCATCGTTTATTTTAAAAATTAAGAGTTTAAATTTGTAACATAAAATAATCAATGTTATTCATAATACGATATCATACCGTAAGTTTTATTAAGTTCAACTTATTTTCTCATATAAAAAATGAAAAAAAATTCACACTCATCAACCTAAGCAAAGTATTCTTTTTCCAAAAAAATAACAATAATAACCCTCGCTTCAGAGTAAAATAGAAAAAAAAAGTAATTACAAAATGGACAATAAATGGATACTCCAATGCTCCTTTTTTTTATTGAAATGGAGAAAATCTGGTTTTTTCTGGTTCTGGTCTTGTCCCTACTGTGTGCAGCTTTTTTAATTGAAGAGATGTGATGGTAGCACTGAGCAACCAGATCTGCAGGGGGCACAAAAATGGCAAAAAATTGTGTGTGATAGAGAATCGTTTATGGACATTTTTTTTCTTGTTAGTAGTAGTAGTTGAATTGGCACAATGGAGTAGATGTAGACCCCCATTTCTTTCAAACAGAGTTGCATTTTTTGGAAAACCTTGGTTTTAGAATAATCATGATTTTATTACTAAATAGATGGGTATAAAAAATTAAAATTTTTGTAATAAACAAATAGATTAAACTATTTTTTTGAATATTTTAAATGTAAAAGAGGGGTGAGACAAGGAGATCCCTTATCTCCTTTTTTTTGTTTATTTAATTGCAGATGTTTTAAATAAGATTTTGAAAAAAGCCCAAAATTTAGGACATTTAGTTGGTATCTCTCTAGGGAATAATTTAGATAATATATTGAATTTACACTTAGCGGATGATACACTACTTTTTCTTCAAGCAAATGCTGCTAATATAGAGGTATTAAAATGGATTTTGATAGGTTTTGAACATTTATCTGGTATGAAGGTTAACTTTTCATAATGTGAAATGATATCATTACATATCTCTCAAAAAGAAGGCAGACAATTCCTCTGCATTGGAAAAAATTAAATTTTAAAGATCGGCAACCTCTAATAGATAAGATAGAAAATAAATTACAAAGTTGGAAAAGCAAGTTACTATCCTTAGGAGAAAGAATTATTTTTATTAAATTCAGTAATTTCTTCAATATCATTATATTGGCTCTCTTTTTATAGAATACCCAAAAATGTTAGAGATAGAATAGATAAACTTAGAAGGAGATTTCTTTGGTTTGGAAGAAATTCAGTAAGGAAAAAGAATGGAATATAGTTTGTAAAAGTAAATCCAAGGTGGACTAGGTGTGATTAATCTTGAGTTAATCAATAGAGCTTTCTTAGTTAAATGGCTCATTAGATTTAAGGATCATGATATTGAAGGTCAATGAAAAATAATTTTATCTAGGAAATATGATCATATGATTGCTGAAGTATATTTTTCTCCTTTCTGGAGAGATGTTTACAAACTAGATCTATAGTTGAAGTAGGTATTAATAAGATCATTGGAAATGATTTATCTGTTCTTTTCTGGACAGACAGATGGTATAAGGAATCAACTTTAGCATATCTCTATCCACTTTTATTTTCCATTGCTTCTGATGACAATATTACTGTTTATCAAGCTTTTCAAAATAATCGATTGCATCTTAATTTCTTTTAGAAGACAGTTAGTTGATGTTTACTTAGAAGAATGGAATCAACTTCAATCCGATTTGCAATATCTTATTTTGAATCCTTTGGTTAAGGACAAAATTAATATGGAGATCGTCACCTCTCGGTACCTTCTCAGTTCGTTCATTATATTTATGATTAGAATTTGAAGGTATTAACAATACTGATTACGATATCATCTGACAAATAAATATGCCCCTAAAGATTAAAATTTTCTTATGGCTGATACGCTGGAATAAGATTTTAACTAAATATAATTTATCCAAAAAAAGGATGAACTGGTGATATTAAATGTATTTTTTGTGATTCAATTGAAACTACTGACCATCTCTTTATCCAATGTGATGTAGCTAATGCTATATGGCAATGGATAGCCTCTTACAATAATTTCACTTTTCAAGATACTAAGTTAGAAGACTTATGGATTGTTGATTCATGTATTCCGCTTAAAGACAAAATTGCAGTGGAAATGGTGAGAGGTGCAGTTATATGGTTTATATGGTTAGAAAGAAATATAATTTGTTTTCAGAATTTTAAAGGTAGAAGCTTAAAAGCTATAGGAATGCAAATAATTAATTTAGCTCATTTTTGGTGCAAAAACAAAGGTAAAATAAATATTTTCAAGCTCTCTCTAATCTTACCATAGGATGTGGAGGGTCTTTCTTTTCAGGTTATGGAAGAGGTAGAGGTAGAGGAGTAGGTGATCTGTGGTGCATCTGATGATATTTAGAGATTAACTTTTAGTATGTTTTTGTGAAATATGTGTTGTACCAATAATAAATTTCAGGTTTTGTTGTGTTAAGTAGATAAGATTTTGTTTAGATTTCTAGTTGGTGATCTTTCATTTTGGAACATAGGTTTATCTGATATCAGATATTTGGTACTGATAAACACTATTTGTAAACATTTATAGTTTCAATGCAACTGGTAGAATAATCCATTTTTATCAAAAGAAAAAGATGTTCATTTTTTTCATCCTCTCCTACTTTAGTATACGTTACCATTTTATTTATGAAAAGCATATGTATATGCACTTAATTAACAGTTATAGTATTCAGAAATCAAGTATTACTGTTATTAAGTTCTAGAAGTTCGGAACTAAAAAAATTCTTAATCTTTTTTACTTTTTTAAATGTTCGAGATGGAGACACAGAGAAAATTTGATGGCTTGTCGTATATATAGACTAACAAACATGCATAGCCCCCATTATTTAATGGCGTAGGAGACTGTAGGAGAGGATTCTGTAAATGTGTTAAACTGTGGAGAACAGGAGGTATCAGATACGCATCTTTTGCTTTTCCCAAAAGCCAGCGGCTTCCTGGCTTCCAGATGGAAACAAATCAAATTTATATAATAATTATATATTTACGGGGCTGCTAAAAAGCATGGGCAGTAGAAACTAGAAAGTGACAAAACAGTAAAAACAGATTCCTACTATAATAATCACTCTTGGTGTGGTTAAATGAAGGGTTTTTTTTTTTTTTTGGGGGGGGGGGGGGTGCGTTTTGAGTCCATTTCTAGTCAACCAGGTTCTCTGTTGCTGATTCTCCCTGGCACATAGTAGTTACAATTGATGTCCTCTTATTAGGACTTAAAAAGAGCCTGGTATGTGTCTTTGTGGGACCCATAAGTCAGCAACTTGGAACAGGAATTGTTGTAAAGAAAGTTTAAAGGAGGATTTGGATATTTTTGTGCGTAAAAGCATCATTTGTGAGTGAGAGTGACTTATCATTCTTTTGCTGGCGGACAAAATGCTGTTCTCACATTAGCCAATTTGTGTGTGTGTGTGTGGGTCTGCCTTATCATCATTTTTAAACCCAAAATGTACTTTTTTTTCTGAACACTCAAAACTTCTTTGTCACTTATATATTATATTATTACTGTGAAATCTTGAACCATCCAATGAAGTAGGAGGACTGGAGGATGCTAATTGAATATTTTGGAACCAGCAGTTTTGAATTGCGGTTGAAAGTGTAGATGGAATTAAATTATTTCCAAAATCCTGTCTCGTTTTTACAAACAACATGAGATTGATATTGTATGTATTTTATGATATATTGCTAATATTTTGTTTTTTTTATGATATATTGATAATATTTTTAAATTGCAGATAAAAAAAATAAGTCAACAGAGAGACTCAATTATTAATTTACGCATATATATTCGGCTGGAGTAGTGCCATGACAAAGAAAAGCAAGAAAAAAAAAAAAGGACTGTCAAAAGTTTCTAAATTTTTTTGCCTTTGTTGTGTGGATGAGTACAGTGCAGGCTTTGAACTGCCGTATTACAATTCCTTCTCATTTAAAATGACATCCTTTTCTTTCATAAAATAGCAATATATACCAAAATGGTGATTGATCTGAAAGTCCAAATCGCAGAATTTCTGTCTGAAAATGTTGTCACAAGGCCCAAATATTTTAACTCTTTGGTGCGTGGAAAAAGGAGCGATGCGAACAATGTAACTACCACGGGCTAGGCCTATAACATCATATTTATATGAATCGAAGCATTAACTATTGTTAAAAAGCTTCACTAGAATTTTGTCCAATATAGAACCGACTCCTTTTTTACTTTAAAATATGTGTGATTCGGTTCACTCTTCAAATTTATATAGTTTATCTTTTTCCGAAAGAAAAATATTACACAAAATTTGTTAGAATTTTCATGGTCGATTGAAATCATTACCTTTTATGAAATACATGCCTCCGATCTTGCTTAAAAAAAAATGGATTAGATAAAGTTAACCACTATAGAGACGGATACCAATTGATTCTTTTTTTAAAGAATCATGGTACATTTCCTATCTAAACAGTAGGGTCAAAATTGAAAAATGATTATGTATGTACATCTCAGATCTTAAATTGGATGTCTATTACATAAATCGTTGGTCATCTGAGCTGCACACAGTACACCACATACCTGCTCCACTGATGAGCATTGGAGCAATAGACAAAGATGCATTTTCTGGTGATTTCAAGAAGGAAAAAAAAGAGAGATGCATCTTCTGGCAAATTTCAGACAAGATTTCTTTGATCACTACTCACAAATATAGCTTAACAAAAAGAAACTTCCACCTATTTCAGGTCATTAATTTAGAAGCTGTTTTCATAATCTGGTAGTATAACAGTTATCCAAGTAAATCTGGATTGTTTACCACAAAGTACAAGCTAATAACCCACATATTAAACTTAATTTGAAGCTATTTTTATACTGTAGCGGTACAACAGGGACCCAAGTATTAGTTTATTGAAGCATTTTACAGGGCTTCTTTTCAAACTGATGGGAACAGTTTCTTCATTTCCAACCAGGGCAGGACAATCTGTAGAGGCAGGAAAAAGAAAACTAACCGGTAAATTACTGTTAAATGTGAGAACTTTCACACAAGAACTAAATTAATTAGTGACCACTCTAATAAGATGCTAGAAGCTCTTGAATATATCAACCACTGAATAGATAGCATGATTGTCAGCCTGAGTTTCCTGACTTCAACCAAAAGTATGGATATATTTGCACCTTTTTCCTTACAATTATATGATTTATGTTTATTGGATTATATAAGTGAACTGGGGATGGTGATCAGAACCCAAGCTCAGCAGTTGACTGATGCATCCTAATCCAAAAAGAATGGCTAAATCAAGGTCCAAGTAAATCGCTAGAACTTATCTGAACTTTGTGGTTAATCAAATTGGTCTAACATAGAGCTCGGATTGGCACATGGTCTCATTAGAGGTTCTTGTAATATTTAAAACATGAAAATATCAAGAAAACTCAATTTTAATTAATCACCCTAATCTGAGGGAAGTGTCGGAGCTGTCTTCATTATAATCTTGGGAGCTACCAGAGTGCAGAGCAGTCATCACAGACTCCGAGGATTGCCCTTCTTCGGTTTGGGTGTTTTCAGTGTCATTACTCGCTGGTTGACCAGCCATGGAGATCTGCATCACCTTTACATTAGTCAGATCAGTAAAAGTTAATTGATTGTTGCCATAATTAAAAAAGTGACTTTTGCCTCACTTGCTGCTTCAAACGCCTGTTTTCCTCCTCAAGTGCCATGCCCTGCATTAAAATTTTAGAAAACAACTGGTTTTTTCACAGAAGATCCAGAGATACAATGATGGAAACAATGGAAAATGTTTATAGCTAAGTAGATATTTTTGAAAGGACGTGTAGGTGTGCTACAGAACATGAATCAACTAACCTATTTATATGGGCAACTCTTAACAAATTGTCTGAAATTTTGTCACATATAAGAAGAAATAAGGGCTTAATGAAAAAAAAATTGGGATTCATTGACAATGAATTGAAAATTGTCAAAAAAAAAATTGCAATCTTGAAAACCAGTCTTTTGGAATATGATTGCAAATGAAAAATTATGAAATCTGATGCAAGTTTCTGCCATTTGTCAAAGAATTTAAAACTTTCAATGTTCATATCTAATGATCTTTAATGAAATATTATATTAACACTTAAATTATAGAAAAATTGATACACAACCAATCCACAAGTCCAATAACACATTTATGAATTTTTTTAACTTGATTTGAGAAAATATCAATAAAGACAACCATTATCATGGATCCCAAAAATCATATAAGTACGGAAGGCAAAACAAGATACGAACTATATTGTTCATGGGCTACATGGCGAGAAACTATTAGTTAAATTTCAGTTTCAGTGAGGCACATACAACAACCATATGAAAAGTCCAAATTTAAAATCCTGACAGACTAGAGCCAGACATCATCAGCTGTGACTGCAATATTTCAAGTTCCACTTTAACTTTTTGAGCCCCATTTTTAACAACATCACAAACTAGTCATTAAATGTAACAACATCACAAGATAAGTTTGACCTAAGACTAACCTTTTGCCGGAGTCCATTGATCTGTTCCATCATTAAATGCCCCTGGTGATGTTTGCCACACAAAATTTTGTTAGAGGATATAATTAAATACTTATTGTGTTTTGGTACCGCTCTGGAGATTGAGTGTATTACAGCCGATACATGTCAACTATGTGCTTCACATTTGTGATTTCTCCTAGCTTACCTTTGACTGAACTAGTATATGTAATATTTAATGGGTCCTAACAAAACTCACTTTTTGTCACAAAAAGAATAATAATACTCGTAGGTGTGGAACCATAACTTCGAAACTCTTATTTTGCACTAGGATATTTTACATTTTTATCTTTCTATTTGATATCTTTCTAAAAAAAATTACAGAAAAACACAAGAGCAACAATCTCAACATCATAACTAATTTTAAGTTTAATTGAAGAATCAATAGTACTAGATCCCAACCCAACCAATTGTGTGAAATGCAACTGGGTCAAAGAAACTGAGTTCACTTAAGTACCTTTCTGTTAAGAACTCGGCTCAGACCATCTTCAAGTTTGTTCTCTAGTTGCTGAAGTTCTACTATACTCATTTTGTCAAGTTCCTCACCTCTCATATGCCTATATGAAATAATTAATGTACCATTTATTTTATGTTAAAATCAGTGGCATAGCAGGTACAAATGATTTCTTTCTTTTTTTTTTTTGACAAATATATTCATACATACTTCAGTTGGAGACTTGCTGCAGCAACCTTCTTGCTCAATTCTTCACAGTTGGTCTGCTCTACCTAGGGAAATATAATGTATACTTGACAAATTAGATTTGGTCTTCCATTATTAAGACCTAATATTTTCTTGTCAGGGATTTGAGTCATTTGACTTTCTTTTAGCTCTATATATGTTTTATAAATTTAATCTTGACCGGTCTTTATCCCTTCCTCTAAAACCCAGATGTAAAGGATTTATATACTGCCAGGATAATTCAAATCATTCATATGTACTGAACTTCGAATTCTTATAGACAAATAAAAATTTTAAGAAATGAGAGATCAAACATATCAAAAATCTTCACCGCAGTGGTTGGAGAAACTGTACTATTGTCCTACAAGATAACTAACCAATACTAACCACCCCCTGGATTAATAAAAGTTCAGTTCAACAAAGGTACATGATTCAATCACCAAACTTCATTAATTTGGAAGTTTAATTTGGAAAGGTGAAATCCTAAACCCTAAACCCTAAACCCTCATCCTAATCAGAAATACGTTTGGTGATGGACTGTTTAATTTTGAGAAATGTGCTTGTAAACAGTGGCAACATGCGCCATAGGGTCTCACCTTATCGTCCCAAAAAGTTTCAAAATAGGCATCTATCACTCTGCTTTTTCCAGAAAAAAATGCAAAAAATTTGCTTACTGATTAAAATAATTGCAAAAATTGTATCCCACTCTAAAATTTTGCCCCGCTATATAATACATGAAACTTTATTTTGAAGTAACTTTTTTCTTAGTCCAATATCCATAAATTTTAGGGGGGGGGGGGGGGGGGAACTAACATCCAATAATATATCCAATCGAATGGTCAAGAATATTACTGTTTTGTAAAAAATATGATAGCTAAAATTATGTAACTTAGAAACAAGTGTCTGAATTTTAATAAAATCGGATAGCTATCTATCTGTGTGTTTGAATATACGTATCTGCAAAAACCGGATACAAGCCAGATACAGACAGTAGATGCCTGATTCTTTTTTCACCTCTCTCTTTTTTATTGAATTCCATAGTCATCTCTTAAAAATTTTCATCTATTTTTCAAATTACCTGAAACCTAATGACCAAACTTAAAACCACAACTTGTTGTCATACAACACAACATATGATTATTTTTTTTTTACAACACCCACATTCAGGTTATATGGTAATACCTTGTTGAAGTCAATTAAATGCATGAGTAATCAGGGTGTAATTTGTTATGATGGAATTAATATTTTGTTGTGTTATTATATGTACAGATGTGTTATTTAATATTTAGGCTTTGTAAAATTAGAAAATGTTGATGTTTATAAAAATTACCGGCATCATGTTTATCAGCTGTCACATCACTCTAAACCCTAAATGCTAAATGACCCTTCTGCCACCATCGTTATCTAGAGCCTTGTGTGCAGATGAAACTGAGTATTATCACTTACATGGAACAATGTTTATTTAATGAACTCTTACATTCAAGTCAAGAGAAGCAGCAGACGGCTGATCTGGCTCCTCATGATCCTTCGAGTGTCCACAGTACTTGTCAAGCGTCTCCTTCATGCTTCTAATAACAAAGAAAAAAGAAAGTTGTAATATATAAATATAAAAGATTGTGCAAGTTCATAATAAATCTGAACTTGGTTATAACATATTAATATAAAACTACAAATTCCAGATTCCACTTCAACTATCTTTCATTTATACCTCTAGTCAAAATTGCTCTTACAAATAATAAACCCAAGTGACAACAAATTTATGCTACTTTGTTGTTTTGTTGATCCAAAAGCAGATAAAGCTGAATTGTTCAATTTTCAAATCATCCGGATTGATTGTCGATCAATCTTGAAATCACGTGAAATTTATTATACAGCCTATCTTACATAGCATAGGGGTTTTTGAAATTTTCTTTTCTGGTGCTTCTAAACAAGTTCAAATGATATATACAAAAGTTTTCTTTATTATTGCAATTTTATTTTTTTACAGGGCTGAAAGGAAGGTTATACATGTATCTGTACATATCCAGATATGGATAGTAAGGATATAACACAACCCTCCAAATGCAATACACATGCTGTAAGGGCATTTTAATCAATCATATCCTAAATAGAGATACATATGTTATTCAGAAGTATTGTCAACCTGTCAAAGGTTGATTTAACAAGAATTTGTTCAAGTTATATAGCAGGTTCGATGTGTTCATGCTGCAATTTAAAAGAGCTGAAGAGCGCTGAAGAGAACATACTGTAGTCTATCTAGTCACAGAGTCGAGGCTAATTATATTTATAGTTGAGTTTTGCAAATTGGTTTCTTTAACTAGAGAAGAACTGAGTCCAATTAATTACAAACTGGGTCAGATAAATCTATGTGATGAATAAGTTCAATGCCCACTTGACTTAAAATAAATTCAGTATTTCTCCTTTAAAAATCTCTTGTAATACTTACTCTATTGTCCTTTTACACCTGTTCCTCTTTCTCTACATTTTCTAAGTTCCCTCATAACCTCATCTGTAAAATTAACTAGCTTTGGATTAAAAGGAAGAAACAGTTCAAACAGGGCATGATTTTCACAGGGACTCTAAAAGAAGGAGAAGAAAAATCACGAATCCAGGTTGCTCAATGTTTCTGATATCTTTAAAGCAATGAAACTAGATATGTGAAGTAAAAATAAAATAGTCAAAGCAAACAAATCCAGAAATATGAAACAAAGATCTGAACAAAGAATATTCTCACAGCTAGGAAGGCAAATAATTACTTGAGTTAAAATTTTATTTATATGTTTGAAAACTTGTTCATTAGATTTTTCCACCTCACTATCATCACTGTCCAAGTAGGCATATTTGGTAGCAGGTTTTGCATTGGGATAGTGTAGTTAACAAGTTATGCATGTGTAGAACTAAAGGGCTATTCTAATAATAGTACATGCTTAGAAGCCGACTTAAATAACTATTTAAATTAGTTATAAATTGAGACTCTGAACCTTCTCCTTTACATCTATAAGAAGACATCCATCGTGATTATATAAAACATCCATAAACATAGTGTATCCATAATTTTCCTACTAATGTAATTAGGAAACAAATGTCAACAAACACATACAACGATACAACATAAGTCTTTTGTTACCATGGCTTATTTTAAAGTTCCATCAAACCAAAACTCAACACAGATTGGATAATACCCGTAAGGAAAAGAAGTAACAAGCTCTTAAACAAAGTTTCATATTTCCATCAAGTGAGTACCTTCAGTTAAAATTTAAAGCCTACCAGAAAGTTTCAAGATTTCTTGCACCAAATAAAATAATATGAGCTATCACAAACTAGCTATATTTTAAATGGACTAATTGATGTCAATGCATCAACAAAACCATCTATTGTCTGTTTTAAATGCTGAATTGAAATTAAAACGACGAATGAGTACACACAAAAAGTTGCATCTTCCATGAGGTGTTGACATCTCAACACAGGCACAAGGCCATTTACAAATTCAAAATTTATCTGAACGATAAACACAAGCAAGATAGGACTAGTGTGATAAAAAGAACGGTTAAATGATGGATTAATTAAAATTAAACAAATTTGAAAATAATGGGCAGCAAATAATTGCCGGTTAACGTTGCTACAGATTGAAATACTGTTGTTACTTGGCAAATCCACATTCTTTGATCAAGCCTTTTTGATACCTCTGATTATTACATAATTCCCAAATTATAGTCCACTGTCTGAAAATATAGTAGACATCCAAATAGAACTTTTTACTAGCTAATAGTATTTGAAAATGCAGATTCAGAAGCATCTTTCAAGATAGGTAAACAAGAGAGGACAACAAAGAATTGTTGTAGATTTTACTATCAAATAGTTGCTAAAGCTACAGGAATAAAAAAAGCAATCCCCTGATCAAAATCTGAAAATGTTAGAAATCATAATTGTTGAAAGGATTTCATGAATAAGTTATTGAAAATTAAGAATAATATGAGAGAAACGACTTGGTTTATATATCCCACGGAAAGAGCATACGAGAAAGAGCCTAGTGCTACTCCTAATAAGCGTTATCAACAAGATAATCACAAACTATCCAAGCCTGAGACTTAATTTATTAGTTGACTCCACTGAACCAAGAGAAGATTCAGGAATGGCACATTGGTTGGTACAAAAATGGGACAAAGCTACAAAGGAACGGTGGATAATTGATCGCTATTCTACTTTGTGACAATGAAGACTCCTACCTCAACTCGAGGACTTGGAATATCAATCAGATACCATGTTATTAGATCTCAATTAAGTAATGCTTATCTCCGAAAAATAATATATATATTTTTAAATAAGTATAGTAAATTAGTAAGATCAACAAGCCCATACATTGGCTGATGCAGATAGCAGATAATTGAATCCTTTGACCATGGTTTAGAGAAGATACCTTTGGTTACTGTTATTATATAAGTTTTGAAAGCTGGCAACATTTAAAGTTAACTGTACTGATTTCCAAAGAAAGAAAAGAAGTAACATTAATTTTGGAATCAAAAGAGACACAGAGAGGGAGGAGGCCAGAAGACTACAGAGAAAGAAAGATGAGAGTATGTAGTAATGGGTTTCCTCTCTCCTCTTCATTTTACTTTTTCTAATATAGGCTGTAGGTTTCCATTTTTACATATCATAGATTGGAGGTTTCCTCCTTGGCTCCTTCCTTGCTTCATTTTTCAGTATATGAAAATACAACTAGATAGTTTTATTGTAATTTCAACTTTTTTGAAATGTTGTAATGAGAAACTCACCTGTAATTAAGTTTCAAAGTTTGAGGCTAAACCTTTCTCCAAAGTTAAAAATGGAGTTTGAAGTTCTAACCTAGCACCATGATATAAAGCAAAAAATGAACCTCTAAACTTCCACAAGGGAACATTACTAGAGGGTTTGTCAATGTACACTGTTAATAACCCATGTCAAATTGCAAAAATATCATGACATTATTATTCTGTGCAAATAAGTAACCAAAAACAACTTGGAAAGTCAATTACCAACCTTTCAATTTCTTCCAACTGCGTACATGTAGGGATATCTCTTGAATAATGTTTTCAAACTAAGGATATCTTGAAGCAAGCAGAAAGCTAGTTAGGTTATATCTACAGAACAAGCCCGGCCGATCGAAATAAAAAAGGGTCATAAATCATAAAATGATCATAAATAAATCATTTTATGTAGAACAGTGGGAGTACAGGAGTTGTTGAAAAGCCTGTAGTTACAGAATAACTTTTCAAAAATAAAACAAACAAAACAAAATGACGATGCACACATCCAGAGACTGAAAAATATTAACTCAGACAAATCAAATTATTCCACTAGGCACAAAAAATTTTATTATCTGCAAGTAGTACATACCTTTGGGCTGTGGGATCTACTTTCCCTCCATGAAGTCTATTAGTTTAACAAATTAAGATTCGTTTTAAACTCTAATATAAATTCTTACAAGCTTTGCTGATCAGACTGCTTCTCTCTAGAGTCAAAAGACCATTAATAGTTTATGTTGTTTGCACTTTCTTACACTGTAGATCTTAGTAGATTATGATTAATTAAAGCACCATCCATTCACTACACGAAATAAACAGCATCTCCTCGTAAAAAGAACACAGAATCGAGTACAGACTTATGTAGCAAGATCGAATGTGTTATTTTCATCTCATCGTTAGATCTTCTAATAACGAGAAACTGAGAAACGAAGAAAGTATTGCAACATGAATCAGTCTTTTAGAGAACACTGTACCTGGAGCTGGAGAACTGGAAGAGCTTGCCAGTAGAAGAGAAGACGATGAGTGCCACCTCAGCATCGCAAAGGATTGACAGCTCCTCGGCCTTCTTGAACAATCCCTTTCTCCTCTTAGAGAAGGTCACTTGCCTCGCGGCCGTGTTATCAATCCTTCGCAGCTTGAGCTTCTCCCTCGCCATGGACGTAACTGTTCATCTTTCACTCAGTTAGAGAAAGAAAAGAAAAATGCAAAGAGGAAAGAGAAACAAAGGCGTGCAAAGTCGAACAACCTAGGGGGAAGAAGCGGGGGGGGATAACTGGAGACCAGTGTTTCAGAAATTTAGCACGAGCCAATAGAAGTACCTAGGTTTTGCTGGAGGGGAGAAGCTCGAGAAAGGAAATTAAAGAGGAAAGAGTCTCCCTCCAATGGCAAATGGGATTGGGACTCGCGACCTAATAATCTATAAGAGGATTTAATTGAGCGATAGGCTCACCTGTACTGGCACGAAATTTTAGATCAGGATTCAGAAGGAGAGGTGCTACTAGATATGGAATCGGAGAGACAGAGAAGGGGAGATGGAAAGAAACGTCAAACCCTTTTCTTCTCTCTCTCTCTCTCTCTCTCTCTCTCCCCTTCTCTCCTCTTTCTCTGGCTTGACCAATGGTATCAGCCGTATGTCCGTAGCTGCTACAGGAAAAAGACGCGGAAATAAATGGCTTTTTTTCCAGTTCTATCTAAAGGTATTATTGTCTTATATACCCTCCGAAACTTGATGTGTTACATGGGGGGCCTTTCCAGAATATTTTAAGATAAACAAATACCAGGGTGTTTATTGTTTTCAGTTTTTTAATTGATTGTATCTTCAGACGTCACTATCATTGTCATAAGAGGTAGAAACAAATCTTGATAAAATATTTTAAAATTAAATGATTGATTTCTTTTCTTCGTGAGTATATTTTCAAATGGGAATAAGTTAATTTATGTATAACGAGAAATTTTGAAAAAAAAATTAACTTTTGTCTACAAAAAGTTCATTGCATGATAATTCAATCTTTTTTCATCCATTTTCAGAAAAATTAATTTTTTATCTATAAAAAAATAATAATGTAAGCAAATATAATTTTCAGTTGTTAAACTATTCTATGTTAAAATAATGAGGTATTTTTGACAACTATTATTTTTACAACCTTATTAACGAATTTTTAAATAATTCCAAAAATTCTTAAAAATAGAAAAAAATTATAAACATATTCTTTAACTTATACATCTATTATATACTAAATTTTATACAATTTAAATATTATTTGATATTGCATCAAAGACCGTCAAATTATATAACATTTACAACAGTCCGTATTTAATGATATGGAATATCAAATTATCCTTAAATTACATAATATTTAAAACACTATCAATCTATAAGTTAAATAATATGCTTATCATTTTTTTTCATTTTTGAGAATATCTAAAAATTATTTAAAAAATAATTATCAAAATTGTGAAAATAATAATTATCAAAAAATCCCCACACATTAAAATAATCTCAGCATCTCATTTTCAACTATCTAGTTTCTATCGTACATACTATTTGTTAAATTGAAAAAAGACCAGGGTATGAAAAGAAAATGGCATAAAATAATGCCATGGTCCAAAAGGTAACCGAGGAAAGAGAGCCAGAGAGATCTGTTTTCTTTATGTGGTGAAGAGAAATCATTTCACCTCTTTCCGTTTCCACTTTGCCCTCTCTGGAGATTTCCAAAAGAAGAAAGAAATTTGGGGGGGGGGGGGGGGGGGGGGGGGGGTTTGTTCGACGTGGAGCTTCAAGTTCTCTCAATCGCGTGGCATAGTCGCATAGACCAGCCCCGCTCGAAGAAGTAAGTCACTGTTCCTTCCTTCTTTCCAATTGCTCTCGAATGAAATGAAACGGAAGCGACGTTTCTGTCATGCTATTTATGCCTACAGCTGGTTGGTTTCTGTAGCCTTTGGCGTTTTGTTAAAGTACGGCGTGAATGGGAGTTTTTTTTGTTTTTTCTGTGGCTGCGGCGTGGCCTCTTTACTGTAGTTGTTTTGTGTGGCGTTATGTTATGTTTTGGAGTTTGGAAAAACTTGTGATTAAATAGCATTTTCTTTTTCTTTTTTTTTTATTTTGTTAAGGTTTTATTATTTGGTCCGGGATAGGGAAGACAGTTAATAAAAGAAAAATGCACCAGCACGGCCTTAATGTTCAGTATTTTAAAGAATGGTATTTTTATTATAACTATTTATTAAAACTGCATACATAAGTATGTTACATTGATATTATAGTCTATATATAATTTAGTTAAAATAGCAAAAATTGAACCCACATAAATGTAATATTAAATTTTGTTCTGTGTGTCTTAGTCCAGCTTTTGTCAGAAGTATGCACATTGAATAACTTAATGTCCGTCATCAAATTGGCCTATATTTTTTGTTTTTAATAATTACATTTAACAGCAAATGGAATTATATATTAAATTATTTCAAAATTTGAAACTCTGAAAAATCTGAAAATGCAGAAAATTCTAAAAGAGGTTTTATTTGTATGCTTGCAAATGAGAAAAATGCTTTATTTATTCGGAAAAAAGTTGAAAAGGACAAATAAAGATCTTTATAGTTGAAGAGGATTTCATTGGGAGGGTTTTTCCATCTGTCATTTGTCAAGATTTATTTTTGATAGAGAGTTTTAGGCAGGGAAGAGTTTTTTTAATTTTTCAATAATTTTATCTAAATTATTCACGTACCTCATATTCTGCACCCCTTATCTGCACACACAAAATATTTATACTAAACAATTAACTTATTTATATCTAAATCTAAAAGTGCTTATAATCGTTTATTATTTTTCTTTCTTTAATAATTATAGAAAAATTCAAATTAAAAATTTTATTGTATAAGTAAAAATACAGCTTGCAAAACTTATAATATTAGCAATATAATGTATAAACACTATTGTCATTGGGTATAAATATTTTCTGAAAAAAATATAAACACGTCTGAAATACAAGTAAAAGGTGCGATTACGGGGTATAATTATAACTTCTCAATTTTATCTCTGCAATCGATCATTTTAAACACTATTCGTAATATAGTGTATATATTCAATATCGATATCAATTAAATAGAAAAAGGATGTACAGACTAGCTTCATCAAAACTAAAGGGGAAAAAAAGTAGTTTGATTGACTGATATTTTATTCCAAACCGATTATTTGTGTATCTTAATTTATGTAATGTTTATGTTCAATCCACTACAATCAATTTTTGCCTTTGTTGTTAAGGAACACTATATTACGAATATTTAATTTCAATAATTGTTGATCTTGATTTGAGATGTGATAGTAAAATATTAATGATAAAGACCATATTATCCATATCATATAATAATTTACCAAAATATCTATTATTATGTTTTCGCTTTTTATTACGGTCCCCAACAGACAGAGGCGGATCTAGACACGGACAAGCTCAGATCCATACCTAAGCTTAAATCTCAAAAATAATTACATCTTCTTAATTTTCTTCTATAAAATTCAAATAATTTGAAGATTTGTAATATATTATGCCCAGACTTTGTATAAGAAAATTGAGTTAATTTTATTATACAAATAATAAGACTATTGTCTCTAAATTTATTTAAAATCTGGATCCCTCACTACCAACAGAGGAACGGTTTATGTTACAAAAAGTCAATTGTTAGCTTTATTTCTGAGGGAATGCGCCTAAAAAAATCAATTGTTAGCTTTATTTCTGAGGGAATGCGCCTAAAAAAATCAATTGTTAGCTTTATTTCTGAGGGAATGCGCCTAAATTTTCTTTTTGACTTTGGGTAGTAAACTGCACTAAGAAGTTTTACTGTCACAAACCAAAATGTGACAATTTGCTTCTTGGTTTTTTTGTTTTTTCTCAGTACCAATCTTGTTGGAATAACTAGCAAATATTCGCGCTCTGCGGCGGCGAATTGATAGAATTTTTGTATTAGTTTTGTTTGATCATAATGATACGGTATGACATACAATTTTGAATGAATAAATAATAAATTCAAATGGATGAACTGAAATTTAGTATTTTGTTTGAAGTCCTGAGCTTATAGAAATATGTTACTTTTGCGATAATTTGACATTGCATGAATTTTAATTGATATAGATGAATTATGACAAATCATATATTGTCAATTTCATTTCCTGACTTTTGAAATATATTGCTGACAGAAATACCTCTTAAAATCAGTGTTATATCAACACTCCCCTTCTCTCTAGTCTACAATACTTTAAAATGAATTTATTTGATTAGTTACATTTTCAAAGATGCATCCTTGTTGTTATGAATAGAATGAACTCTATAATGATTTTCGTAAATTAATAGATACATAGCATTAATTAGAACATATGGTACGTTGTTAGTTTTCCTCATTTTCTCATTTTAAGTGATGCAAGCGAAGGAGATCAGCAACAGCTTAGGTTATTGCCGGTACCATATTGCTTCTCTTCATGGTATCATAATAATTCGTTATGATACAGTATGGATATTTTGAAGGAGTTATGTTCAGTATCCACTCTCTTATTATCCATCTATTTATCGACTCTTTTATTTATATCCGTTAATAAAAAATATATAATTATTAATTATGAAAATTTAAATATTATATATATATTTTATACATAAAATGATTAAATTTTATTAATTAATAATAATATTAGTTGATACATATATAATTATAGTTAATAAATAAAGAGATGGATAAACAAATGAAGAGTAAAAAGGTGGATGCTTAATGTTTTTTTATTTTGAAATGGCATGAAATTGTACCCGAAGCTTATGTGTGCATGTGAGATGTGTGAGAAGGATTAGTGTTTTGTAGCAGAAATCAAAGTATGAAAATGCCATAGGAGAGCTCAGAAATAAAAACCGACTCTTTCTCAAGCAGCTTTAGAAGACGAGATCAAACATTAAAAACTCAGGATTGTTGAAAACTGCTAAAGAATCAAAGGTGGTTCGGAAATTGCAGAAGGTAATTGGATTATCTAACACTCAAAATTGCATGACAGTTCATATAAAATAAGGAAATTAATCGTATTTTTTATCAGTTTAATTAGAAAAAGAAAAATGCAGCAAATTGAAAAAATTGAACTGCTACTACTTTTAAAAAAAAAAGAAAAGATAGTGCACTGTGTGCTGCCTTGCTAGCTTGTAAGAGGGCATATGATACAGTTGAGAAGGAGAAGAATGCTAGCAAGCACGCACGAGAGAAGTGACGACAAGAAAGAGTAGAGAGAGAGAAGCTTACACTACACAAATGCCAGAGTGGAGGGAAGAACATCTCGGAAAATGCATGAAAAAATAGGCGAGTTGGAGAGAGAGAGAGAGAGAGAGAGAGAGAGAGACGCTGAAGAGAGTGAGAAAGCGAAGAAGAAGAAGAAGAAAGAGCAGAGAGAAGCTTAAACTACACAAATGCCAGAGTGGAGGGAAGAACATCTCGGAAAATGCATGAAAAAATAGGCGAGTTGGAGAGAGAGAGAGAGAGAGACGCTGAAGAGAGTGAGAAAGCGAAGAAGAAGAAGAAGAAGAAGAAGTCTCCAGACTCCAGTGGAAGAAATCTCCGGAACTCGCGAATGGACGGAGGAGATGAGGTTGTAATTTAATCTAACGGAGGAGATGAAAGAAGTATTTCAGTACTGTTCTTCTTTAAACAACGCCGAACAGTGATGGTCTTTAATTGAACGCGTCAGATTTGAAGTCAAACAACAACGGACGGTACAGATTCAATTCGGATCTACTGTTTATTTCATCGTTGAGGATTTATAATATGTAATGTAATAATAGTAATGTGGAATGAAGACTTGGAATGAAATAAATATTCAAAAAAAAAAACATTCCCACGGCCCAAAATCAGTTGAAATATTTGAGTCTGTTCCATTCCAAATTTTACGAATTCTCTTTTTTGGTTTTGGGCCACGACTAAATAAAGCTAACCCGGATCTTACAGTGCTGGAATTAATTTTAAAGGTTATTCTAAAAATTTGTGTTGAAAAATAAAATGTTGTCTGGAGGTAAAAAGAACTCATCGCTAATGTGGCGAGTAATGTCGCTCGTGTATTTTCGTCCATAAATGTAAATCATAGACAAATTAAATTATTAGCATAACATCCGCGTGTTACGGGAGATATTTATCATTTTTATGTGCATTTTTGTTAACTTATAATATGAATCTTAAAAGCGTGATGGTAATATATTATATTGGGTTACTTAAAAATGAAACATTTTCATTAAATATTACGGCTATGGTATCAATAATAATGTGACGGGTTAACTCTATATGTATAATTTTTGAGTCATTAAAATTCTTAGCCAGTCTAATTGTGATAAAATACATTCAAAATATTTTTGAATTAGTTTAAATACGTTTTTAATTAATTTGACATAATTTCTGATTAAAATATAATTAAAATTTACTCATAAGCTGCTGAATATTTTTATTTATAATTTACATGTGTTTTTTGATTTAATTGATTAGTTCTGACCTATATTTTCATCTCGAAATTACATTATAATGCATTTAAAATACTTTTGAACATATTTAAACATATTTTTAATCAATTTAGCCTCATTTATAATTGAAACATCATCAAAATTCACTCATAAGTTGTTGGATGTATTTATTCATTGTTTATGAATATTTTTGAAGCTAAATTGATTAGTTATGACTTATATTTCATCTCAAATTACATTAAAATACATTTAAAATATTTTTGAACATGTTTAAACATATTTTAATTAATTTGATGTAATTTTTTTAATAAAATATCATTAAAATTCACACATAAATTATTAAATATATTCATTTATTATTTATATATATTTTTAAAACTAAATGATTAGTTATGACATATATTTTATCTCGAATTACATTAAAAATAATTTTGAACATATTAACGTTTTTGAGCTGTTAAATATATTTATTCGTCTTTAATAATTTCATTTGATTTGCATGATTACCAGGACTGCACGTGATTTAAATACCAAATTAACTTGTGTTGCCCGATTTGCTATCTAAAAGTTGAATGATTACAAACATGCCACCTTAAATTAAGGTAAAGTACATCATTTACTAACCCACCACAACCCCCCCCCCCCCCCCCCCCAAAAAAAAAAAAAAAAAACACACACACACACACAATGGAGGACAAAAAAAAGGAGAGCTAATATATAAATATCATTATTGATATCATTATCGACACCGATTTCATTATTTAGATTAAATGAGTTATTAGTTATGTAAGCGACTTTAATTTTATTATGTGATTTATTTATGTAATATTTTTATCATTCAATTTAAGTGAGTCATTATTCAGATTAATGATATTTGAGTTAAATAATAAAATATTATATAAAATAAATTATATAATAAAATCAATATTGATAATGATATTAATAATGATATCATCCAAACATTAAAAAAAAAAATCTAAGTCAAGAGCGTATGTCCCCCACATCAATGCAGGCCCAAAAAATATTCCTATCTTGTCAATTGGTTTTTTCTCCTTACTAAAATGAAAAATGCGCAAATTAATACGGAGAAAGCGTTGCATTATTTAGTTTTAGTGGATTTCATAGAACCGTGATTTCTACTTTCTATTTTTTATTTTTTAAAAACATTTCGGCGGGTCAAAACTCGAAAATAGCGAAAAAGTTTCTCAATCCGCGGTTGTGGCGCATACAACAATTTCTCTAGTCGGGGGTCTCTACGGAGATTTCAAAATCAACGATGACACAAAAAGGAAAGAGCACCTAGTATAAAATTTCAAAAAATAAAAATAATAAAAAATTAAATATTTCTGGCTTCAGTTCCTCCTCCCTCTCTCGTTTCTCGATAGGCCTCCTCTCTCTTGCTCCAAGCCACACCTCTACACTATACCAAACCGTCCAAGCGCATCCCTCTCGCACTCTCTCCTCTCGCCTTTTTCCTTTTCCGACCTAGGGTTTTGCTAGGAGAGCTTCTAGCTCTTACTCTAGCTCCGTCAATGGCGGAGCAGAAGAGATGGACCTGGGATGTGCCGGGATTCGAGTCCAGGAGTTCCTTCGAGAGGGAGGAGACTGCATCTGGGACCCGCCCCTTTGTCAGACGGCTCTCTATTTCTCCCTCAACTCTAGCTCCGCGCTCTGAGCTGTCAAGACCTGCTGTCACGACGAAGCTTCAGAGACTGGAGAAGCAAGTGAAGGTTCGTCACTGCGTAAAAATTGCTAAACTCATTGTATTATTGAAGTTCCCTTTCAGCTACTGGCCTTTTGGTTCCTAATCTCAACGAGCTTATGTTTGATTTGAGATATCATCGGATTACCGTTTGCTTGAGAAAATTTTGCAATGGCAATGTTCAGACCTAATCTTGCTAACTGATAACAGTTTATGAAATTCCTGTTAGTTTAATTAGTTCCTATGCTTACGGATATTAATGCATGGTGTCAGTTGAAGGAAAGCTTTAATGATGCCTCTACTCTTTAGTCGGTTTAATAAATTAGTAAGTTGAAATTGAAAGTAATGCGCTAGTGAGCTTGGTAATTATTGTTTTGAGTGGCTTATATGATATTGACAAATTGGAGTTTCAGAATACTAGAGAGGATTACTTAGAGCTGAGACAGGAAGCAAATGACCTTAGAGAGTATTCAAATGCCAAACTTGACCGGGTTACTCGGTATCTTGGTTTTCTAGCAGATAGAGCTCGCAAATTAGGTACTGGAAAATTTTTCATTTGTTAAGTTCATAAATCTTTTTGTTCAACTCATTTTTTTTCCTTCTACTATTACGGATCCTGATATACCTCTGATGAACTAATCCAAATCTACCATCTACTTATTTCAAGGCTGATGACAGTTTGCTTTCCTTTGTCCAAACCACAATATGCTTTCTGAGAGCACCTTATTTTTTTTTACTTCTAGTGTCATTGTATTAATGGGCCGTCTTTTGCTGGAGATGCAAACTGGAAAGCTTTTGAGGGCAATGAACCAAATTAAAATTTCGATCAGTTCATGTTGATATATGAAAATGTATAGAATTATGTATTCATTTTAATGGGCCGTCTTTTGCTGTCAGATCAAGCTGCACTTGAAACGGAGGCCCGAATAACTCCTTCAATCAATGAAAAGAAAAGGCTTTTTAATGAGTTACTAACTCTTAAAGGTACCACCGTACCGTTATATTACTCCTTTTTCTAAACACATGCTCTTCAAGACTTGTGGGTTTTACTTTTTCAAGTCATCTTAACATTACAGCTCCTTTCCAGGCAATGTGAAGGTGTATTGCCGTACAAGGCCGTTATTTGAAGATGAAGGTCCTTCCTTGGTCGAATTCCCTGATGACGTCACCATCCGTGTGAATACTGGGGACGAGTCATTAACTAACCCGAAGAAGGACTACGAATTTGATCGGGTATATGGGCCCCATGTAACACAAGGTAAGAAATCTCATTATTTAAATGACTCTGTGTTAATTAAGAAGTAGCCTATTCAATGTATGCACATTTTGTTGCCACAGGAGAACTTTTCCAGGATGTACAACCATTCGTGCAGTCAGCTCTGGATGGTTACAACATCTCTTTGTTTGCTTACGGGCCTAGTCGTTCTGGGAAAACACACACTATGGTATGTGTTTTCCTTTTTTTAGCTTGTTTGTACATGCATTTTCAGCTTGTAATGAATACTTTTCTCTAAGATATATTTCTCTTTCAGGAAGGGTCTAGTCATGAACGTGGCTTATACATAAGGAGCTTTGAGGAGCTATTCGACCTTTCAAATTCAGATACGACCTCCATATCTCAGTACAATTTTTATGTCACCGCCCTTGAGCTTTACAATGATGAGGTTAGTGTTATGTTCTAGCTTTTAAACACTTTCACTTTAGTTATTGTTGTTATCTCTCTTTTAGCTTCTTATTGTTATTTTTCCATACAAATTAGGTGAAGGATTTACTGTCAGAAGCTAAAAGTGCTTTTCCGAAAGTGAGGATGGGCACACAAGACTCTTATGTGGAAATTTTGCAAGAGAAAGTTGAGACTCCGTTGGACTTTTCTAGAGTTATCAAAGCAGCTATCAAGAAACGAGAAGCAGATTCATCAAAAGCTGCCTTCTCTCATTTGTAGGAGATAAATCATACATTTCTTATTCATAGGTTAAGCCATTGATATATGGTCTGGGTCCTGCAGATATGTTGTTTTGCATTTCAAATGCCTTGTTTGAGTTTGATTTATTGATTTATTCTTTCTTTCTTTTTGCTGCATTTTTATAATTAGTGAAATCCTAGATGTATATTTTCTCCAGCTATGTACAAATGCCAGAGATAAAGAGTTTAATTTCAAGTTTATTTCTAAAATCCAGGATAGTTACGATTCATATACACTACACAAATAGCGTCACAAGAGAGCATACATACAGCAAGCTGTCTTTAGTTGATTTACCAGGGAGTGAATGCCTAGTAGAGAATGATTCTATGGGGCATGTAACAGATTTTCTGCATGTGTCAAAATCACTGTCAGCGTGAGTTACTTTTCTTTCATTTTCCTTAGTTTGAATTAATCAGTCAGGATCCATCTAAAGTAAATGAGGCGTTTCAGGTACAATTTTTAATAATTTTAAAGTTATTTTTGGTCCTCCTTTCTATTATGGAAAATAAGTGAGATAGGACTATCTATTAAGGAAAATAGTTTGGATAGCTGGGCACCTTAAAGATGAATAAACCCCCATAACTTAACCAAGTGAAGTGCATAAATTGTATTTTTTTTTTAAACTTAACCAACTTCTTCTTATTTTCAATATTTATTTATTTATCTATCTATCTTTGTTCTTTAATATAACTCAAATAGGTTGGGTGATGTTTTATGGTCTTTGAGCTCAAAAAAGGAAGAAGTGCCATATGGAAATTCTAGACTTACACAGATTCTTGCTGACTCACTGGGTATCTAACTTATACATCTCAAATTTTCAAATTTTGAGTTTCATTTTTACCAAAACTTAGCAGACTTCTACTACATAATGTATCAAAAACTGTGCTCCTTTATTCTGTCAGGTGGCACCTCGAAGACCCTGTTAATTGTTCATCTGAGCCCAAGCACTTCAAATCTGTCTAGAACATTATCAACTCTTAGCTTCTCAGCAAGGGCTAGAAATTCTGAATTAAGTCTTGGCAGCCGTGACACAATAAAGAAATGGAGAGATGTGGTAAAAATTTTTCATTCTTTCATCTATGTTCAATCTGATTTAAATCCTGGTAATCATTGATTGATAAATGATCCAGCATTAGTAAAAAGCATATTTTCTTTATAAAAGGCCAATGACTCGAGGAAGGAGCTACAGGAGAAAGAGAAAGAAATAGTGGATTTAAAGAAGGAAATTTTGGGATTAAAAGTTGCACTAAAGGAAGCCAATGATCAGTGTACCCTTTTATTCAATGAAGTACAGAAAGCTTGGAAGGTCTCTTTCACTCTTCAGTCTGATTTGAAGGTATCACAATGTTCTTTATGTATTATGTCAACTAAAAATTACCTGACTCCTTGCCTGAATTCCTTTATCTCCTTGGCCCTTCAGTCAGAAAACAAAATGCTTGCTGAGAAAGAGAAGGTTGAGAAAGAACAGAACCTCCAGCTGAAGAATCAAGTTTCACGACTTCTGCACATAGAACAAGAACAGAAAACACAAATCAGAGATCGTGATTTGACCATTCAATCGCTGCAGGTAAATAAAAACAGCTTCTATTCTTGTTCTTGTTCTTACATGTCATCTTTGGTCGTGGTTTAGAGTGTGTTCATTTTGGTAATCTGCAAAATGCACTTCCTGCAGACGATTTTTGCAAAGACACCCACTATCTAGCTCTCCTTACAGTATTCATGATTTTTTTGATATTTACAGAAACACAACCATTTTAAATTGAAATGATTATTCTAAGGGAACTCCTTTTTAATTTGCCAAGGCTGGATTTGTCCTTATCTTTGAAACAAGCTGGTTTCCGGTTCAAATTGTTATTTTTCTTTTTGAAGATAACTATTGTCAATTGTTAACCTTTTATAGAAGGTAACTAGAATAAAGAAGGAATCAATTTGATCTTGGAGTATTCTTAAAGTTAAAATTCACTTTTACTGGCCTTTACATGAATCATGTTTTGTGTTATTGCAATAGGGTAATGTGGTTATCTTTCTAGAACCCAGTTAATTTTCATGTAATTTTTAGATTTCCTTATGTAATACCACAGTTCACGAATGTGTTTTGTGGTAACTGATAAACATTGGTTGCTTCTTTGCAAAAAACCCTTGATTTCATACACGGTGAAATATATGCATTTTGGGATGATATTTATGCAATCCTGCAATTTGCAGGCAAAACATAAGTCTATTGAGTCTCAACTTAAAGAAGCTCTGAACTCCAGTGAAGCAAGATCAACTTTTGGTTCAGAATCAGGCTCAACTGGGGTGGTATCTACCACAAAAGCAATAGAGTCAACTGCTGATTCTCTACAAGTGACCAAAAAGCTCGAAGAGGAATTATCAAAGAGAGACGCCCTTATAGAGGTTTGATATAAACATTTGGAATTTGTAGTTTAAACTGTACTTTTTGTAACTTCCGCTCTGATATGCCCGGATATTAATTTTTGATTGCTGATGTTGCAGAAATTACACGAGGAAAATGAGAAACTCTTTGACCGTCTCACTGAGAAGTCAGGTTTGGGAGGTTCACCCCTGGTAACACCCTGTTTACATTACATTGTTATAAATTTATTTAAATGAAAGAACTGCAAATAATTACCCAAACAGAATGGCAAGGTAAAATAGAAAAACAATATCATGCATATGTGCTACCTAAACTAACTATTTACATTTAGCACTGATCAGGGATCTATCTACATAATTTCAATTTTGCTATATTGTGATTCATACACTTTTCAGCTTATCAAGACATTTAATTAATAAATAAGAGTCGTGCAGGAGGTTTTTGACTAAATTTTATTGCAACAATCTGCCTTACAGGTTGCAAGCCCATCCATTAAAAAGGCAGTTACTAGTACACAGGGAAAGGATCTAAGCAGGTAACTAAGCTTTTATCTAGAAAAACTTAAAATATAGTTTTTTCATGGAAGATACTAGTTAAAATATGCTCTCTTTTCTTTGTTGCATTCTGTACTTACAGCAGTAAGGCACAGCCTCAGATTGGCACACAATCACAAGTGGCATCTCGGGGAAGTGAAAATGCTGGGGCCATTGTGAAGATGAGCAATGAATTAGCAAAGACCACTCCAGCAGGCGAGTACCTAACATCTGCACTAATGGAGTTTGATCCCGAACAATTCGAAAGCTTTGCTGCTATTTCTGATGGTGCAAATAAACTTCTCATGCTGGTTAGTCATATTATAAGACAGTTTCATGTGCAATTGTGAAAATTGGGTTTTTATGCTTAGTCAGGTTAGGATAAGGCTTGGTTTGATATTCAGGGTAAAATGGAATTTGTTTCTCTGTTTGAAATCATTCTAAGGAGATATGTCCTTGGGTAGGTTTTGGCTGCAGTCATTAAAGCAGGGGCTGCAAGGGAGCATGAAATACTTGCTGAAATCAGAGATGCTGTTTTTGCATTTATCCGTAAAATGGAGCCAAGGAAAGTAATGGATACAATGCTTGTTTCCCGAGTGAGAATTTTGTACGTCCGATCATTAATTGCCAGGTCGCCAGAGTTGCAATCTATCAAGGTAAATAAGTAGCATTGGAACCACCCTTTTTTACTCGAGATATTCTTTTTTTCACTTCTGTAAACTAGGGTTTGCTTGTATTTTCAATTTCCTTTCACCAGTAGCCTCCCTCATGTAATTCTTTTTGACTTTGTTTGTAAAAAATAATCTGTTAAATTTAACAAGGAATATCTGAAGCACTTTGGCTGCTGCAACAGGTGCAACCTGTTGAACGGTTTCTAGAAAAGTCAAATTCTAGCCGGAGCAGAAGTTCAAGTAGAGGCAATAGCCCTGGTAGATCTCCAGTTTACCATGATTCCAGTTCACGAACATCATTAATGGATGAGCGCGTTCATGGATTTAAAGTCAATATACGACAAGAAAAGAAAAACAAGTTATCTTCTATCGTTTTGAAGCTCAGAGGCATAGATCAGGTTAAAGTAACAAAACTTATATCTTAATTTTCATATTTTGGCATCATTGTTTTTTTAAATTATTGTGTTCTTATTAGCTTAAAGCTGTGAATATTTTATTGGTAAATCTTTAACTTATTAATGACTAGTAGCAAAGGAGCAGTTATTTTAAATATTTAGTAAGTTGTAGGAGCTTTTAAGTTTTGCTTTGTGCATTGTTCTTACTTTAATTCTCTCCATTCCCCTTCGAACAGGAAACTTGGAGACAGCATGTAACTGGAGGGAAACTGAGAGAACTAACAGAGGAGGCCAAAGCCTTTGCAATAAGCAACAAAGCACTTGCTGCACTCTTTGTTCACACACCAGCTGGTGAGCTGCAACGCCAGATCCGATCATGGCTTCTGGAGAACTTTGAGTTTCTATCAGTCACTGCTGCTGATGTGGCAGGTGGAACAACTGGTGAGCTTGAGCTTTTGTCTACTGCAATTATGGATGGGTGGATGGCTGGTCTAGGCACTGCTCAGTTCCCAAGTACTGATGCTTTAGGCCAGCTATTGTCTGAGTACAGTAAGCGTGTCTACACATCACAACTGCAGCACATGAAGGTTTTCTTACTGTTTCAGCTTACCTTTTAACTTTTATAAAATGTCAATAATGCAATGATTTTCTTATTTCACATCTATTCTCAGCTGTACTGACTTCCTGAGTGCGAGTTTATACAGAGTTTTTAATAATGTTTTTAACTTATATAACCATGTTTTCATCAGTTTTACTGTCTGGGTAAAATAAATTTGTACATAGTTCTCCATAATTATCTAATGGATATATCTTACAAGAGGTTCACTAACTGCATCCTATGTGTCAAACTGATCGGTTGATTTTAGTTTACCCCCTTGAATAACTAAACTTTTGGTTTTTTTCCTATCAATTCAGTTCCTTTCATCAGGTAAACAAACTAAACTAAATTTTGACTCCATTCTCTATCCTTTCCGGTTGTTTCTTATCCCTCGCAAGTATTGTCTTTTTTCCCCTTCCCATTCTCGCTCCTCTGTTCACTGGACATCACAACTTCTTTCCTTCATCCTGCTAGGTTGATAGAAGGCCAAAGAGATGTGAAGTTGAGTGACCTACTTGTGGTTTGGATATAGCTTGATGACCTCTTACAAAATTAAGCATTATCTAATCTTTTACAAAATATGGACTTGTAAGCTGACAGGTTAGTGTTGTTTACGAGATTGCATCTGTGCTGACTCTAAAATAGATGTTTCTTCTTGTCTTTTCCGCATATTTTGCCTGTCTTCTTTGTTAGGCATTTCAAGGGTAGTCTTTGAAGATTTGTTAACGTAAGTCATCTTCTCAGCTAATGTTACTATCCAACTTTTAGGATATAGCTGGTACTCTGGCAACAGAAGATGCCCCTGACCAAGCCAATGTCACGAAGTTGCGCTCTGCCCTGGAATCCGTTGATCATAAAAGGAAGAAGGTTTGTTTGCTGAGCCTAATTTGCCCCTTGTTTTTTATATGCTAAAAATCAATCAAGTAATAACTAGCTGTCACAGAAGTCAGAATTCCTCGTATACCCCTGTAAACCCAAAAATATCCTGTATACTATTGCAAAACATATAATATTATGGATAAATTTACAGAACACGTCAATATCACAGATTCTCCTGTAAACTTACTAATATTGATATTGTCCCTACTGTTGCTAGAATGTTGAGCTCCTTCAGTTTATTTTTATACCAATGTTTACTTATATGATAACTAAATATTTATCACATAAATAAATTTTACCCTTGACGTCCAAATAAAGTTGCTCACCTGATCATTCTATCCTTTGCCTTGCTCTATCAGATTCTACAACAAATGCGTAATGACAGTGCCCTGTTATCAAAAGAGGAAGGAGGTTCACCCATTAGAAACCCTTCAACAGCAGTTGAAGATGCCCGTTTAGCATCTCTCATATCTTTGGACAACATACTAAAACAAGCCAGGGTACATCTCCATACTCATTGGCTGTTGTTCCTTTAGACCTATGTTACATAATCCTCAGAATTAACTTTTGGTGTCTTTTTTATAGCATTCACTATTAATTATCTGTATTCTGAAATCAGGAGATAACAAGGCAAGCTTCTGCCAAAACTTTGACGAAATCGAAGAAAAGGGCATTGCTGACATCTGTTGATGAATTACTAGACCAGATGCCTTCCCTGCTTGACATAGATCATCCATGTGCCCAGAAACACATATCAGAAGCACGCAAAGTAGTAGAGGTATGCTCGGCATTTCTCTATATGGTGATCTATTCCCTGATTTGAGCATATTCCTGTCCAAACTTCTCTTAGGCTCTTTCATGATTTGCACCCTTTCTTAAAACTTATTTGCAAATGATTCACAGCATTAAAATCATGTTTAAGATAATGAGTGATCACTTCCAACTTTTCCAGTTTTACTTGGCCAAATTTATTCCAGCATTAGCTCTCAACAAAACTTAGAATGTTTACTTCATCACAGAAAGCAAAAGGCTTGGTTCTTGTGAATGTATTAAAAAAAAATTGGATGATATTGAAGTATGAAAGATTGTTGGTGCGATTTAAAGTCAGATATAGGGTGTGCAAAAGGCCATTTCTTTAATGAAAATTTGTTAAGGCACTTAATTCTTTAAATTCATACAGTCTGCACCAGAAGTAGAGAGCAGTATTGATGAGGCGACACAAGGTGGTGCCCAAACAAACTCAAGTTCATTATCTGGAGATGGAGAAGTTTCTCAATGGAATGTCTTACAGTTCAACACTGGTTCTACAAATCCATTTATAGTGAAATGTGGAGCAAACTCCAACTCTGAGTTGGTAATAAAGGCGGACTCCCGAGTCCAGGAACCAAAAGGAGGGGAGATAATTAGGGTTCTTCCAAAGCCATCTGTTCTTGCTGAGACGAGTTTTGAAGAGATCAAGCAGGCTTTCGATCAATTGCCCGAAGCAGTCAGTTTGCTTGCTCTGGCACGAACAGCTGATGGTACTAGAGCAAGGTACTCTAGATTGTATAGAACTCTTGCTAGCAAGGTTCCTGCTTTAAGGGAGATGATTGCTGAGATGGAGAGAGGTGGGGTTTTCAAGGATGTGAGGTCATAGTACTGGTACTATTTTTTATGCTGTATTTTGTGTAGTGTGTGTAAAATGCTGGGTGCATGTAGCACCAGCATGCCTTGTTTGTATTGGGACAAAAGTGCCATTTTTATTTGACATTTGCCGTGTTATATAACTATTTTGGATACAAGGGCAGCGAAATTTTCTCCTCTCCTTGTATGGAGGAGGACTAGTGTATTTATGGAAACAATCTTCTTTATTAACTAAATCATAATTCTCCAGTTCTTGGTCTAATGGTGATTGCCATTTATATTGCAAGTTATCGTGCCATGGACAAAATTAAGAACATACGAGTAAACACGTCGAGATGCATTAATTGCAGCTTTTTGAGGAAACTTTTGAGGCTAGTTGTGTAACCAAGAAAGGCTTGTTAGATAAGAATTTTGAAATTTCTTTTGAGAGCTTTTTAATACATAAAAAAAAAATTCTTATATTTGATGAATAATAAGATGTGTTTGTATGCATGCATACAAGTATATTTGTGGATGCAAGTGTTCAGAAATAGTATAGAGTTGTTAAATATTTGAAGGTAAAAAACCATTATATTAGTTCCAATGAATCGGAATAGACAAATGAAAAGAAAAATAAATTCCAGTGTGAATCTAATTTGATCTCTTCAAATCAAACAGTTCGGATTTCAATTCATGATCTGTTTCTTCAGCGACAGAAGGCAGCACCCAGCTCACAGCCACGGAAGGGAGGAAGAGAACTCGATCAACGCTGCTCAAGGATTATAGCTCAGGAATAACTCAAGCGCGATACTGATTTCCGCGCGAAGACATGGCAGCTTCGCCTCTTCCCCAACCGGGCGCGGCGATGGGAAACCCTAACAACCCTAACATGGACGGAGGAGCCAATCCGGCGATGCCTCCGCCTCCAGGCACCGACATGACTGGAATTTGCTTCAGGGACCAGCTCTGGCTCAATACCTACCCCCTTGACCGAAACTTGGTTTTTGATTACTTCGCCTTGTCTCCATTCTATGATTGGTCTTGCAACAACGAGCAGCTTCGGTCTCGCGCCATTCACCCTCTCGATATCTCCCAGCTCTCGTAATTCCCTACGCTTCGCTGGAATTTTTAATTATTCCGGGAGCAGCTTTTTCTTAGAATGAAGTTATGTACCAAAAATTGAGATGTATTTTTGTTTGATTAGTCTGTTGTCACCAAAGTTCGGTTTTATAACCAAAACTTTCTTTTTGGTAGCAAAAAAAAAAGAAAAAGTGTGCCTACAGCAGAATACTGTCAATCAGTATGCCAGTCGAGTTTGTAGAGCATTACAATAGATTGAAAAGTGGAATTGATGCCTAATCAGATGAAATAAAACATTTAGATAAAATCATGACATTAAATCGACTGCTTGGATATTTTGATCAACTACTAGAAAGCTCCTGTTTTACTATCCGTATTAATAAAACCCCGGTAATATACCATTGTTACCCATAAAAAAGAAAATAGAATTTTTTTTTTTTACTTTTTATGCCTAAAGATGTTTAGACTTTGTAATGCTCCTCTTTTTAGAAGAACTTAACTTGATAATGCCTAATAAGTCGTGTTTTGGGTGCTGATCTTTCCAGGAAGATGACTGGGATTGAATACATGCTAAGTGAAGCGATGGAACCTCACCTATTTGTGATCCGTAAACAGAAGAGAGATGGACCGGAAAAGGTCATTCCAGTGCTGGCATACTATATCCTTGATGGCTCAATTTACCAGTCTCCACAGCTTGGCAATGTTTTTGCCGCTCGTATTGTGAGTTCTTATCCCCTTTTAAGTTGTGTGCAAGCTCCACTCTGTTTTAGAAAAGGATGTAAAATTCAATTTTGTAAATATTGGGAAACTGAATGATCGGGAGTAGTATTGACCATTGGTACAGTAAAATCTTGTATGACTGTGATGTAACCAGAGTTATTCTTGGTTTCCAGTAGCCATTATCGAGCTACTGTTACTGTTTCCTGATTCAGCATACTGGTCCTGGTTGGTAAGTACTGATTGTAGTTCTCATTAATGTCTTTGGATGATGGAATGAAGTTTAAAATGGCTAACTAATATATACTTATGCAGGGCAGGGCTCTTTATCACATTTCGAAGGCTTTTACGATAGCATCTACCAAACTGGAGAAAGTTGGGAATGGTATGTATTTTTAAAGTTAGCTTATTACGTTTTCTGGCTACTGGTGGCAAATTATTTTGATTGCCATAGCAAAAGCTAGTTTGGAAGAACAATCCTTTTTAGTTTTGAATTGAGCTTAATGTCATACATATTGCAGCTGATGCAGACAATGAATCAGTAATTTCTGAACTCAAGCCTCAAAAGGCGGCAATTGATATAAAGGAATTAAAAAGAGTAGATCACATACTTGGTGCTCTTGGTCGAAAGGTACAAATGCTGTTTTTCACATTTACTATTGTTGCGACCCTTCTTGGTTGGGGTAATTTTACAAACTAGTCTTCCACCATGATCTGTCTCAAGCATGAGAATTGTAGCATTATTACCCTTTGTTAACAAATATTGGGAACCTTGTTATTTACACAAGTAAAAAGCAGAAAACTGAATTCCAGTTTATATGATGGGAATTCTTATATAGAACAATTTCCTGGTTCTGTTCTGGCATTTACATTATTACTAGAGGTAGTTGCTTTTCCCAAGAAGAAAATCCGACTTTCTGGTCAGGGGTCTATTTGGCAGAAGGATTTTTTGAGGGATTGCCTCGATTTCATAGAGGAATCTATTTATTTACATAGTTTGTCGAATGTTGGAATAGACTGAAGGTCAAACATAAACTTTCTTAGCTTCTTGAAGAACATAATTGGAGCATGCTACTATGAGACTGGCTATTTTGTGTATTATTGGCAACCACTTGTTTATAGGACATGGTATATCCATCTGACCCCAAACTACAGAAAATTGGGTGAACACCAGTTTAGTCATGAGAGATTATGATTTATCTCTGTATGTACTCTTGCAGCTGCCCCCGGCACCTCCACCTCCAGCATTTCCAGAAGGATATGCCCCACCGGCAGCAGCGTCAGAGGCTGACAAAGCACCGGAGGATCAGCAGCTGTCTGATTCCCAGCCTCCATCTATTGATCCTATCATTGACCAAGGCCCTGCCAAAAGGCTCAGGCTTCAATAACCAATAGTGAGACCATTTCTGGTAGAGTCATCATGGTGCCACTTCAGAGAAAGATCCACTCAGCTTTTTGTCCTGTTAGAAAAATCAGGTGGCAACATTCTATAGGTTGCAATGACTAATTCCTTGTATAAGGAACTTGGAATTCAGGATAATGACCGGTTTGTTTCTTGTCTCACAATTTTTGTGGGGAAGGATAATGATTGGTTAAATTTTCATCTAAGATTTCAGCATTGTTGGTCATCCTTCCACTCAACAACTTTTCTAGTTGAAAAGTCGGCTTTGTAAAGTACATCTAGTTTATTTCTTTTCATTTTTGAATGTTTTTGTCTATTTTTAAGAAGACCGATAATGACATATCTTATTTGTACATCTTACTTGCATTCAGATATATTTATTTTTTTTCAAAAAATATTTATACTTGAATATAAAATTGTTTAGACTTTACATTATTAGAAATAAAAAGTTCTCGAATTTTTTAATAATCAATCAAAAAATAAAAGCGACAAACATTTTACATACTAAATATAAATTCTTGTAAATAAATAACGATATGAATAATTTGTAAGTTGGTATAGATATTTCATTGAGGCGGATGACTGCGTATACATACATACATACATACATAGAAATTTGGTCGGCATCATTTGAGTAGTTACATAATTCACATCAATGTTTAGACAGATTCAGCATCAGTCATCAGAGCAGCCGTTTCAAATTCAAATTATGTCTCTTGCCGTGTAATAACAAGTTGCGCCAGCTCACTGCTAACGATCGCATCCTTTGATTGGGCCCCAGAGAGACGGAATCTTATCCTTTCAGATGGTCCTTTGTGTTCCCCTTTGGATTGCTCTGCTCGGCTCCCTGGTTTCCTTGCGAACATCGTCCGCTGTTTTTTACATCATAAAAGTATTTATACTTAAAATAATTATTATTTATATTTATTATTAAAAATATTTATATTTAATATATAAAATATTTATTACTTTTTGTTTTCTGAATAATCACATGAAAATTAAAATTAAAATTAATGTTGAATAGTTTAAAATATATATTTAAAATTTTTTAATCCTACTAATATAAAATATAAACACTTTCTATTTGTTCATTTTAATTCGGAACATTCAGATCCTTTTCTTTTTCTGAGAATAATAAGAACAAGATGCAGATGCCTTCGACTGTACCAGGACGTCAGTTTAAAATTAAATTGTTGTGTCAGCAATGCACGCTGTGGTGGTGGAGAAAGGTACACTCACATTTGATAGATGTCCCCTCCCCGCTGCCACCTCAGGTTTTATTCGCCTTTTCGAGTTCAGTAGAGCTAAGAAAAAGAAGTGATCAAATAAATATTTAAGGGTTTAGTAATGTTCAGATTGGCCATATAATGTGACATCGTTCCATTCCAGCTGTGTGGAGTCGCTTGCTGATTGCAAGTTTATGAAAGAATTATATAATTTTAATTTTAGTTTTAGTTTCTGTTTAGTTATTTTGAAGAAATCATGTATCGAGTATAAATTATGAATATGTTGAGATTTCGATATACAATAACTAAATGGGATGGAGTTTTTTTTTTTGTTTTATAAATTTGATAATGATAATTTGAGCAATATTCCAGTAATTAATTTTGATCATTCAATCAAATAATTATAAGTAGGGAATACTTACTTTAATTTTAAGATTAGTTCTAAAAATTTTATGAGAAAATATTCATTTTGGGTACGAATTATAACAAAATTACTTTTATATTATTGTCATATAATTTTTAAAATCTCAGTAAGATATCATAACCATCCGCTCAAATGAATGTGCATCATTCAACAATTGTCATATAATTTTTAAAATTACTTTCTCTCATCCTTTGTTCTCGAGTTCCAGTCCCCACACAGTTCTCTTATGCCTTTTTCTTTTTTTCTTTTCACATTTTCTCATCCTTTGCGCTTCCCTTTTTAGTAGACATTCTTTTTTCTTTTTTTCCCTTTTTACCCTTCACAAAATCTGTTATTGCACCCTTTATTTCTTATATATTCATTAGTCATGTAAAAAAATATTATTATTATTATTATTATTATTATTATGAGAAATATTCTTACACTCCAAATTCTGCACCTCTTATCTCCACCAAATGTTTAGTATAAATATTTTTAAAAAAAATATATATTTCAAAATTTAAATTATGCATCCTTTAGTTTCAAATACTTGAGGTACAAATAAGGAGTACGATTATCACGTCTCATTATTATATTGTATTATATTACAAAGACACTTATGAATTAATATAAAAATTAGACAATTTATAATGATGAACTAGAGGATTAAGCTTGAGACTTTTTAATACTATATACTATGGTTAGTGCCGCAAAAGATCCTCCAGTGAGAAGAGGTTGTGTGCCTGTGTCTATGTGCAAAGTCTCTGTCACTTTCCAAACTCCTCATCTCACCTCTCTAAAAACTAAAAAGTTTTTTTTATCCTCCACAGTCACCTTGCCAACGGTAAACGGGCAGCTCCGTTTTATTAAATTCAACAATCTCATCTTTAATCATCTCTAATCATCTCTCCAACATTCGTCCTTGTCTTCTTTCCACCTTTCTTTCTAACTAATGGCGACAGGAAATCTCGGTTGCGTAGTGGTCTCAGTAGATGGCAGCGAGGAGAGCATGAAGGCCCTCCAGTGGGCCCTCGCCAACCTCCGCCTCCGACCTGGCGGCGCCGCAACCGAGGAAGGCGGAGAGGCGGTTCAACCTGGTGTTCTGGTCGTTCTCCATGTCCAGCCACCGCCTTCCATCGCCGCTGGTCTCAACCCCGGCCCCATCCCCTTTGGTGGCCCAAGTAAGAACGATCAGATTGTGAAATAATTCAATAATCAGCTTAATTGTTTTGTATTGGGTTGTTTGATTTTTTCCCCCTTCTTTTTTGCATCTTTTTTTGTGCTGGATTAAGATGTAGTGGAGGTACCGGCGTTTACAGCTGCAATTGAGGCGCATCAGAGGCGGATTACACAGGCGATCATGGATCACGCTCTACAGATTTGTGATGGCAAGGGGGTAATGAAAAATTGATCTAATTCTAGCTTGATTTGAAGTTCATCATCAATTGTGGAACATCTATGTTTAATTTGATTTAGTGTTCTTTACTTTGAATTGAAGGTAAATGTGAAGACTCATGTGATAGTGGGTGATCCAAAGGAGAAAATTTGTGAGGCTGCTGCTAATTTGAAGGCCGATCTCCTTGTCATGGGATGCCGCGCTATTGGGCCAATTAAAAGGTTTTGTTTCCAGTTTTTCTAACAAATTTCTTCTCCTAATTTGTGTGAAAGACCAACAATGATTTCTTCTTTGGTTTGGTTTGGTTGGGTGGGAATAGATAAGCCATGTATCTGCAAATTATATGGTACAAATTATCAAGTATTACAGTGCAAAATGTGCAAGAAGAGAGAATTTTTTTTGACAAAGAAGGCACGAAACAGGAATTTAACTGAAATTAGTGTGAACTAACGAGTAACATCCTCAAAGAATTAATTACACATTGGTTAAACTGTAAGCACAAAAAGAACTAAATTAGCAATAATAAACATATGTTGATTATTGATACTGGACCACCATTTTGGTGTGCTCGGGAACATGTCCTGATCTGAGTAGTTAGCAAGGGGAACATGCAGCTTCCATATGACATGTGCTCCTTTTGTTGGAACTTTGATGTTTTTTTTCCTTGTAAGAATAAAAGAGGGTGAATTGGCAAATTTCCTGCTACGTCATTAAAAATATATATATATATATATAGAGTAGTAATAATAATAAAAAAGAAAGACCTCTGATGAAATTGAAATATAAATTGTTGCAGGATGTTCCTTGGGAGTGTGAGCAATTACTGCATCAACCATGTTGGCTGTCCGGTAGTTGTGATTAAGAATGCATAATTCTCTTCTTCTTGTATAATATTGTTTCACCTTCAGGTCAAGCTCGTTGCTATCCTAAAAGGTCGATGTTTCCTTACAACTTGTATTTGTTTTGAAATTCCCTTTCGTTATGGCTGGTGGTTGCATTGCCTTTGGGCTTTTTTTTTTGTTTGATGTTCAGCTTGCATAGGTTGAGGGCTTTATGTACAGAGAAATCTTTGGCATTGTTTTCGTTTCTTAAATAAGATTTTCATTTAGCATTACATTCTAAGATTACTGTTTTCTTTATTTTATCCCCCCCCCTCTGAGATGTGGATTTTTTCCAGAAAGGAGTTAATTTGACTTTGGGCTTAACAGAAACATAAAAGAGGAATGGTGTTAACTAGCTAATTTGATAACCAGGTCAAAAGAATCATGAAAGAGGATAAAAAAAAAATCCTCTAACTAATGCGTGGAAGGGACAATATGGAAATGAAGAAAAAAACACCCACATGAAGAATTTTTACATCCACATCATAAATTTTACATTGCTTCTGAATACCTACATAACAAATATGATACCTTTTCCAAGTGCAGTATTTGAAGAGAATCCTCAGATTTTTTACATTGTTTCAGAGTACCCACATCACAAATGTTTACATTGTTTCTGAACTCAGTATTAGAAGAGAAATTGTCCCCCGATGATCTTCAGTGATATGCTGAAATCAAATAAATTAAGTGCATTTCCTCTCCTCTTCTAACCCCACCACTGATGAACTGCAACCCCTTCATCCCTAAGCCTGCCATAAAGTGCTAAGCATTCCCAATAAGCCCTCTTGCTCTTTTTCCCCTTGAACCACTGGTTCTTGCATTCCAAAAAGAGCTCATCAACCAGTGCAATCGCTTTTCCTTGCAGCATTTCCTCCACTGCCCCGGCCTCAGCCTTCATCACCACGTAGTCTTCTTTCTTCACATTTGTCCTTAGCCAGTCTGACATCCCTTGCGCAGCACCAGCCACTTTCGTCTCAGACCCTGCAACATCCAATCTTACCATCTCAAAGTCCAATTTACCTTTAGGATAATTGTTCTTGAACCAACATTCGCTATTGGCTCTTTCCGTTGGGCCAACATCAATGAAAACTCTCCTCGGGTAGTTGTCTAGAGAATCACCAGTCAAAATCGGGAGGAACCTAATCCTTTTAGAGTTTTTCATCTTGCGTGATCCAATTGGTGGCTCCAAGAGCACGTCCTCAAGTTCATCTAGAGTGTTCCGCTGCACATCTGGCACGGAAAGCAGCCGCCTGCTTGTGGCTTTTCCACTAGAACTTTGTCCAATCTTCTTGACTGCAATGGCGGTCAAGTCAAACTTTTTCATGAAAACCATTCTATAGTTTTCTGGAAGTTGAACTGGGTCTGATCTCAGTTGGATCACAACAATTCCTCCTGTACGGAGAATTCTATCTATGAAGCCAAATGAATCGTCGCCAAAACCATCAGCTGCGACGATGAAATCAACTGAATGATCAGGAACAATCGGCTCCCATTTAGGAGAGAGCGGGATGAGATTGTTCTTCTTCAAGAGAGGAAGTAACGACAGAGAGTTACCCAGAAAGACAGCACGGTCGTCAGAGTTAAAAAGGCCACCGTGCCTCAGATCAGTTAAGAGTATTTGCAGCTCAAGGGAGTTGTCGACTCCTGACTGTGAGAAAATCACAGAGTGAAGCAAAGGGAAAGAGAGAAGGACCATGGTGATCAGAGCTGATCGAATGACGAAATGAATAATTCGCTCAGCAGAGAAAGAAACCATTAGGCGGTTCTCGCCAAGTTTCGTCGCGATGGCGGTTGATGAGCACTTCGTCATTAGTTGCTTGCAAGCAAAATTTTCTGACTAGCTAGGAAGAGAAGCAGCAGTTGTTTACTATCGAGTGGAATCAGAAAAGACAGAGAGGGGGGAAACGGGGTCCAGGAGACCGATTAGCGGGTGCAAAAGCGGGCAGCGGTATGGTTTCCACCCACAAGAGCGGCACGATTGCTTTTTGATCTAACCAAGATGAGTAGCAACTGTTTTAGGCGTTCAGGTTCCATTGGTTACACTATCTCTCTCTGAGAATTATTTATGGTGATTTTTTCATTCCTCGGTCTCCACCGGCCCGGTGGGAGGTAGAGTGCCGGGATGTTTTTTGGGAAGAGAGATGTGGGGCTGGAAGACTCTTTGATGTGAAACAATTGATGGGATGCAATGGGGTTAAAAACTGGATGTATATATGGAAAAAATCAGCGGAGAAGAAGATTGTACATAGGAAATCACTGATTTGCTAATTTTGGGTCTGCCAAACCATTTCCAGGTAGTATGGATGAAAACACGGCTCCTCCAAAGTTGCCACCCTTTTACAGAGTATGTTTGGTGAAACCGCCGTCTCCATTGGCTTGATTGTTTTCTCAATTAAGGACGTGTGGCCGAGTTCTGCGATGCCTGTTTTTGATTGTGATGCTTCACATTCTGTAAATAGCTACAAGCTGCTACAGGATACTGGTAGCAGAAATTTGGATTGATTGTGGGGTTCTGTATATTTACTAAATTTGGATGGAAATGGATGCAGCTGCATAAGACAATTGACATCATAGATGAAATCGAAGGTAAGTAATTTTTGAACATTGTTTATTTTCTGTTGGAAGCTAAATCCCTTATAGCTGAATCCTAAATATTATGTTACAGTTATATATTTTCTGGTATAGTCTTGGTTCCAAATCGACTGTCAAGCGATGTATAACATATAGGCTCTGTGCTAGGTATATACACCTTTGACCTGGATTTAATGGAGTTATATGGATGATCATATTAATTTGTTATTATGAGGATTAGCAGAGGCGCTCTAAACTTTTGGAAGGTAGAAAGAGTTAGTTTTAAGACAAAGGTAAAAGTAATCATGTAAACTGAAGATTAGGTTGATAAAGGTTATTAGTTTTGTGAAATTGAAACAAAAAATAATTTATGCTTCGCACCAAATTTTAAGCCAACTATAAATATATGCTCGGGAAGACTTTCAATCTTAACTAAATTTGCAGAAACTTTTTTTTTTGGTACATTACATTAGTATACTGTATTCAAGCCTGATTGCCTAACAAAACTTGCACCAACTTGAGACAATTCAAACATAAAATCTGTGTCTATTAAAGTACATTGATATATTGTTGTACGCTTACACAAACTTAAAACATTTCGAACATATGATCCTCAAGTTACTTTAACAAATATTAAACAACTTATGGGATATATCCAAGGAAATGAGATTTTGATGAGTAAATATCTTTTTTTTTTGAGGACAGATGGGTAAATATCTAATATTCGTATTTAGATGGGTAAATATTCAAATAGTGAACTTTTGATGGGTATACACCCAATTTTCCCATAATTCAATTAGCGCTTCGATCAATATTAATGTTATAATAGAGGATGATAATTGCACTTTAACTGTATCTCTTACTTGCATCTCATATGTGTTCACATTTTTTTTCAGAAATTATTTATACCTTATTTTATTAGTATTATAAATTTTGCAAGTTGTATTTTACTTATATAATGAAATTTTTAACTTAAATTTTTTTCATAATCATCGAGGATGATAAATATTTTTTATACTAATTATAAATACTTACTAATTTAGATATAAGTAAGTTAACCGTTTAGTATAAATATTTTTGGTGCAGATATAGGGTTTAGAAACATGAGGTGCAGGAATCATTTCTCCAATTAACGCTTCGATCAATATTAATTTTATAATAATTTTTTTGACTTAATTTTATAAAAATTATCTAGGCCGATTTCATATAAAAAAAGAGTAAATTATATAAATGGTATCTAAAGTATCACTCATTTATTATATTGGTCGTTGAAGTTTTAAAATTATCAATTTGATCATTAAAGTATCACTTAGTTATCATTTTGGTCCTCAAAGTCTCAAAGGATCAATTTAGTCCTTTAAGTTTTTAATTTATACCAAAATTGATCATACTTTTAACATCCATTGAAAAAATGATAATTATATCTATCATAGTGTCTTCTTTTTGCATTAAAACTAGTTTGGACATAACTATCAAACGATACAAATAATGTAAAAAGAAATATAATTATTCATATATTAAATATCAATTAAATTAATATTAACAATCATGTTTGTGCCATCATAAATTAATTAAAATAAAATTTACATAATTTTCCTAAATATAAAAAAAAATATCATGATGATACACATGTGAAGATGGATCTTCATTTAATTTTTTTGACCGATAATAATGGTAGAATTAAAATATTATATATAAAAAATTTTGAGGATCAAAAAAATGATAAATTAGTAATAGTTTAAGGACTATATTGATATCTTTAAAATTTTAAGGATCAAAATGATAAAAAATATAATATTTAGGGATCATTTGTGTAATTTACTCTAAAAAAAATTATCTAGGCCAGTTCAGTTGGTCTAGGTCTTATAATGGCCCATTTAAATTGGGCTAGGCCCATCGACTCAATACAGCGAGCGTACATGCTGCCTCTGATGCCCCCCGAACGGCGAATATTTTTCTCTGTTATTATTACAACCCAGCAACCCCTGCTATTCCAATCACTCCCGTCCAATTTGATCGTAAGGTCAATATTTAATAGCAGAATCATGTTATCGATAAAATAATAACAGAAGAATCTGACCCTCTTGATCGGAGAAAGAAAGAAAAGAAAAGAAGGGGTAAAATATCTACTCGCTAGCGGCGCGTTGGTGGATTGCGATCGCCGATCGGAGAGTTTGAAGAGAAGAGAGAAAAGAAAATGGGAATAGAGAAGCAAATCCTGAAAGCTGGCACTGGACCTAAACCCGTCAAGGGTCAAAAAGTTACTGTTCACTGCACTGGCTATGGTATTTTTTTTCTTTTTTTTCTATGTTTAGTGTTGGTTTTTCCTTTCCTTTGTAGCACTGTTTGAGTTTATCTGTCGCAGTTGAAAGTGCGAGTTTCAGATCGGAGAATGAATCGTTTTGTTTGTTGATGAGTCGAAAGATGTGAAACTGTTGATCGGAATGAGATTTCGATTCGCGACTTGGAAAAGTTAACGGTTGATCTAACAGAAAGTAATTGATTTCTTTAATCTGTTGCTCTGACAAGAGTTCTCAGAGAAGACCCTGAATTGTTGAAATAGTAGATATTTGAAGTAGATAATGATAGCAAGGGCCTTAATTTTAGAATCAAGGCACCGAATTATTAGATTTGACATGGACATTTGGTATAAATACCTTATCATTTGTTACCACATTGCTCCAATACGAACACAAAAACTAGTGTGCAAAGTTCTGCTCGGAGGTGCTTTCGTTTTATTACTTCCAGAGGTACTTGATTGTGAGGTTTTCTAGGAGTTTCATGTCATGTCTCGTTCCTATTTGAGCTTTATTTGAATATAACAGAAACTCAAATCATTTTCTGGTGGGCATTTTACACTGTGTATTAGTAATGCTCACGTTGTTTTGAACCATGTTGTTTGTTTGTAGGAAAGGACGGTGATCTTTCAAAGAAGTTCTGGAGGTGGATATACTGATTTGTTTTAATTTCTAGGTATTCTTAAAACTAAATCGAGATATTACCTACATTATAGTTGCTTATAAGATGCTTTGCGTCATCGTTTTTCAGCACCAAGGACCCAGGACAGGAGCCATTCAGCTTCAACATTGGAATGGGCTCAGTCATAAAAGGTGAATCATATTATATTATTATCTAATGCAAAGTTCCTGAATCTCTTGAGTTTTGTTGCTTCAAGCTCATGTTGTCATGCTTATGTGGTAGCGTTGTGTATGATTTTGTTAGGTGGTTGTGATAGAATCTGGTAATTGTTTTTTTCGTTTCAATATAATGATGCTGGGAATTGAAGGAGAATATTGTTAGGGGCTTGAGAAAATTTTTATGTATGACGCCATTCATTTGTATTTCAAAATTTTAAGCTAAACTTGTGTTAGTGGTAGTCTGGTAGATGCCTAAAAAACTTTTAATCTCAGATCTCTTATGGGTTTTCTCATGTCAAACTCACCTAATTGCATAGTTCCTTTTAGAATTTGAATTGCATGCCTTGTATTCTTTATTTTTATGTTATGTAAGACGGTGAATTGTTATGAATCATACAAAGAAACTCCCTCATGTTCTTCATTCTTATACTTCATTGAATAGTATTAAGTGCTTTGATTTTAAGTTACCTAACATTCTATTTATTGACTAATATTGTTCTTAACTTTGAAGGATGGGATGAGGGGGTGATGGGAATGCAAGTTGGTGAAGTTGCTCGTCTTGAGGTACCCCTTATTACATTTCTCCAATTTTCCTTTTTCATAGTTTTGGAAGAATTTGTTTCAAGTTCCTAAATATAGCTTTCTCATACCTGAGGCAGATGCTTAATTCAATATCATTAATCTTATTAGCATGGAAGGATGAAGTTGGTGGGCATATGACCTAATTAGTGACATTATCTGTGAATGTTTTTATAATTTGCAAGTGATAAAATTTTCTGCCTAATGTATGGCCTAACATGCCTCTGCAGCAATTAATATTGGTGGGTTGCTCTGCGTTTTTTTGTGTTTTTTAAAATAAAAGGATTTATATTTAAGATTAATTGGTCTTGTATTTTCAACCCACAATGTGCGCCCTTTTTCTGGTTTTCGTCTCCTAACATTGATCTCAAGTCCGTTATTCCTTGCATTCTTCTTACAATCAGGAATAACTTATCACATTTCAAATACTTGTGCATTGCAGTGCACTCCAGATTATGCTTATGGAGCTAGCGGATTCCCTGCTTGGGGTATCATGCGCAACTCACCTCTCATCTTTGAAATTGAAGTTTTGCGCGTTGGGTAACATCACAATTATTTTGGATGGGATGTTTTTTTGTTTCCATTTCAATGCTCGTGGAAGAATTTCAGTCCTTGATTAGAAACTTGCTGCTTTGCTATCATCTTATGGATAGAGATGGAGTATGTGTGAAGAACTTTTAATAAATTACTAATAATTATTGAAGGCACCCCCGTCTTTTTATCAAAAAATAATTATTTAAGGCATGCTTTGTTTGCTGTTTTAATATCTCAAATCTCAATGTGTGTGTTGGATTTTGCTGAGCATTTTAGTGCACCATCTTCTAATAGGGATCCTATATATCTCCAACTTTTGCCTCACATGCCTTTTATTGGAATTCAAGCAGATGAACATGTGCCATTTTTATCGTTCTATCCGTGGCAGCACATGCATGTTCAAAATTTTGAAATTCAGAATTCATCTTGTAGTTTGTACAGTATTCAGGTCAAGCCTGGCAAAAGGTTCAGTTTATAATTAATTTCGTGTGCTGGATTTTTTGTTGGTCCCTAGATCTGTACTGAATATCATTCCTGATTTACATGTATTTGTTCTATATTATAGAACGATTTATTTGGTTCCAACATGAACAAATTAGTAGCTTGAAAATTGTCATTTTTTTGTTATTATCGCCAAAAGATGCATGGGCCGTTGACCGTTATAACTTGGAAGTAGGAATTGAACAAATATTTTGTCCTATAGAATCGGTAAGGAATTTAAGTGCGATTTATTGAAAGGAGGACAAAAAAGCTTACTCCTATTGTTGAGCTGTTCTGCGCTGGCCTCTCTTTACTATTTAGTCAGCTATCTGCCTATGTTGCATAGGTGTTATGTTAGTTCAAATTTACATAATCGTCCTTCCAAAAGTAAAAATATGAAATTTGTTTATACTTCAACTATTTCATAAAACTTAAGTAAATTACACAAAGGATTCGTGGAGTATTACTTTTATATCATTTTGGTCCTTAAAATTTTTAAAATATCAATTTTATTCTTAAAGTATTACTTAGTTATCATTTTGATCCTTAAAGTTCTAAAGATATCAATTTAGTCCTTCAACTTTTTAATTTCTATCAAATTGATCTACATTTAATATCCATTGAAAAAAATAATAATTATATCCATCATGAAAAAATGATAATTATACTTATCAAGTTTTTAATTTGTACTAAATTGATTCTACATATATTTTTTATGAAAGGATAAATATATTATTTTTTATTAATTAATTAATTAAATATTCTTTTATTTTTGAAAGAATAAATATGTAATTAGAAATTTGCAAAAGAGCATACAAAGAACACGACTCATCGCCAGCGTACATGCTGCTCACAACTTCACACTGATAATGCGTAATTAGCTGTTGACATTTATAACTTGGACCTAACTAAAATAAACTAGAAAGGATCCAAATTCAAAAGCGCGTTACTTAATTAATTAGTCGTCGATATAATTAGAATTGAAAAAAACCCTTTGCTAGGTAGAAATGTCAGCTGTTGAGGACTAATAAATTGATTGTGTGCCAATCTGATAACTTGGCAAAAAACCTACAAAATGCAAATAATGATTTTTTTTCTTTTTTCTTTTCCTTTTTCCAAATTTCTCTTCAGCCCCTTTGCTTTCTATGGAATTCCGAAATGGTAAGAGTATACTTGCATTATATATATAGAGAATTATTTTGGAATCTTTGTGTAAAATTGCGAGGCGACAAATTGGGAGATCGACAAAAAACCACAAAAAGAAACGAAGCCGGGACCAAAATGAGAAGCGGCGTGTCCTCAGAGCCGACACGTCATTTTCGAATCGTTTGGTTCACTGAACCAAAACGAACGGTTCACTTGCTCTCATTCCCATTCATTCGGTTTTCTCCTTTATTTAAACATTTATATTCAATATATTATCAACGAATAAGGCTCCTCATGTTCGAATTAAGGTGGATGTATAGTACTTAAATCCAAAATGGAAAATATATTTTAAAAGGAAATAAGGGGGGCAACAATCTTTTTTTTTTTTTGATGTTTCCGGTTATTTATATGTTATTAGTTAATTAATTTATGTCAAAAGCTCGTAAAATTAATTTAGATTTGCATTCAAAAGAATTGATCATTGAGAAAATATTAATAGTGACTAAACATCCATGGGTGGCTCTATATGTAATTAATAGAGTTCAATGTTTTAATTCTATCTCAAATATATTTATATTTCTTTCAGAAAATATTAAGTATTTAATACTAAAAATATTTATTTTGTATTATTAAAATTAAAAGTTTTGCATATCGTATTTTTACTTGTATACTTGACTTGAATTTTTTTTATAATTATTTAGAAAAGAAAAAATAATAAATATTTTTTCACTAACTATAAATAATTACGAATTTATATATAAATAAATCACATATTTAGTATAAATATTTTTTTTATGTGTGCAAATAAGGGATGCAAACATGGAGTACAAAATAATTTCTCATTGTTTTTTTCTCATCAAACATATTTTATTTGTATTTTGGGTATATTATAATGAGGATAAATAAATTTTGTAAAAAAAATCATATTTAAATCCCATAAAAATATAATTATAGTCCATTACTGATCTTCACGGTTAAAATTCATACTTCTTAATATAATCATTAACTGATTTCCATTAATGCAAAATTAATTATTTAATTTCGAATTTCTTCATTCACTTGTATTAAAAATTTCCTCATTCTGTCGACGACAAACATCTTTTTGGGTTCTTTGTAACTTAAAATTTTTAATCTTTATTTTGAGGCAACTGAGCAAGAAAAAAAAATGAAATTTATCTCTTTGACAATATTACAAGATGCATGCACCATATATAAAGATGTATATATCTAGACATCTTTGTCATATAATTATGGAAAAGTTGTCATTACTTTAACCAAACGTAAAATCAATGTACCTCTCTCTCTCTCTCTCTCTCTCTACATGGAACCACAAGTTGACAATTTCCTGGACATCATTTATGGAGCAAATAAATGCATATTTAATAACAAAATTAGTATAATTATTAAGGCGTGTTGAACACAGAGAACTTTGAGTTCATCAAATGAATCTGAAATTAGGAAACAAAACACGCCACGTCATTTCCTTGGCATGTAGCATTTTACTACGATGATTACAACTAGAAAAGAATGCTCCACAAATAAAATAAATTATGGGTTTCGGTCTACATCCTCTACGTCAAAAATATCAGGATGGTATGATATCTAGATTGTAAATTTGGAATATTATTTTTATTTTTGTTTTGTAGGAGGTCCTTTTATTAACAATAAAATCAAATTAGGCCTTGTTGTCACCACAATTTTGTGTTCTTAGATTTGCTTTGGTCTCATAGCTTTTTTTTTTTTTAGGGAGCTGATATACAGATGTTATAATTGATATCAATTTTGTTATTCAGATTAAATAAATTGTTATTTATATAATGATTTTATTATGTAACTTATTTGTATGTTATTTTTGTTATTCAATTTAAGTGAGTTATTAGTCATGTTAGTTGTATTTGAGCTGAATAATAAAAATACTGTCAAAAATAAGTAGCATAATAAAATAGTTAAATATGAATAATTACTCATGTAATATGAATAATAAAGTCGGTATTGATTTTGATATCTCCCAATTTTTTTCCTTTTTTTATGTGTACCTGTTGAAAAAAAAATCAGATTAATTAGTGATCACCTTATTATAATTTTTTCTTGTCAGATAGGAAAAAATATACATGATACATGAAATAAAATTGTTATTGATATCAGGTGGCATATAACTTTTTTCCCTTTCAAACCAAAGCTGAAACCGAAAACTATCCTTTAGCCAAGTATTAAAGAGAATGCACTTAGAGATTATAGATTTGAAATTTAAATGAAGATTTTCTATAGATATTTAAAATTAGATAGATTAAAGTCTTATCTTTATCTTTAAAAAAAAAAATCAAAGCTGAAACCAAGAAGAAAAATCTTTGTTGATATGAGACAAGAGTGCCATTTGGTTTAGTGTTTCACAAGTTTTGACCCCAATCTAGTTGGTTCACCAGATTTTCTCTTCGTTTGACAAATAAAGTACAGATGATTTAAGTGATTTAAGATGTTTTAATGCATCAAATGGATATGATTTAAAGTGGAGTAAATTAAAACATCTATTAAGATAAAATAAGATTAAATAACCAAATTTCATAACTTTTAACCCTCGCCACTTAAATTAAATTACCAAATTTTATATCTTTTAACATTTTTTTTACTCTCATCACTTTATCTATTTCCTTCAGTATTATCAAATATCAATGTTTTAAAGTAATTTAACACTTAGTATGATTTAATTTTATTTCACCTATTCTGATAATTTGGGGCGCGCCGGGGGGTGGGGGGGGTGGGGGGGGGGGGGGTTTGAGTGTCATAGCCTAGGTATAAAACATGATTTTATAGAATTTGAAAGTAAATTATCCATTTTTTGAAATGTAAATAAGAAAAGTTTTTAAACAGATGGAAGATTTTGCTTGGCTAGAGTTTTTTTTTTCCCTATAAGAACAGTTCAAACGGAGGATTCTAATAGAAACAAAAAAAAAAATCCAATCCCACTGATTTTCTTTTTTTAAATAAAACCATCGCCTAACTTCCTGTCTAAACAGATATCAGATATGCCAAAAAGAAAATACCTACCATAAAATATTGCCAAACAATGGCTTAAATCTCCATAAGAAAATATTTGTTAAAATTTTCTAATTGGGATTCTTAACTTACCAATGGGCAGACAAATCTTATATGTATAACTAATTAGTTTGCATGTTGCATTTCATACAATAAATCTATTCTTTCATGAAATATTATTTTTTAAAATAAATAAAAGTTGATAAAATATTTAAAATAAGTGCTAAAATGTAAAAATATTTCCGTCATTATACAAAATAAAGTAACAGTGTTAATCAAATTTAACAATTAAAACTATAATAATTCTCACAAATTATATAAGTTTTTAGATGTAAATGTTCGAATTAAAAATTTCTCCAGACAAATCGTCACAATACGAAACTTTGAAAGATTGCAGTAGCATAAAAATCTAGAACAAAATTTCGTAAATCAGACCTGACACGACACGAGAACGACAAAAACATTAATATCCCACATTTCAGGAGCCAACTTGTAAAAAAACCCACGAGTCTACACTGGGACCCAGTAGCAGCACCTCGACACGTCCCAGAATTCCAAGTCAAGTTACCTAGAACGAAACTGGAGACCGATTCGCTGCGACCGGACACTGAGACACGCCTCCTTCGCGAGCGTCTCTCGAATCCGAGTGTCCAGTTCACGCACAATTGTGCTAACCGAAGGCTAACATCGGCGCATTATCAGCCGTTGGATGTTCCCACCCTCCCCCATCCAACGGTATAGAATATTTCTGATTCTAGGGTTTCGAAGAATATTATTTTCATGCGGCGCACGGTGCCCCGCGTGAACTCCAAGCGAAAATAACCAGAACAGGTCTGTAACCCCCGCGTTTGTGGACGCTTCGTAAAAGACAATTACTTCGACCTGTTGTATAATTACGTACTTCTACAGGCATCGCACTGGAATGACGTGGCAGTGTACAAGGGCGTCCATTAGTCAAAATTCGTAAAACTGCGTGAAATTACGGAGTGTGTATAAATAAATGAAATTAAAAACGAATACACCCTCACCAGGTATCACCCCCTTGCTTCAATTTAGGTATAGTGCGCTCTCTTTCCTTCACATCTTCGTTCTCCCTCCCGATTCTTTCTTTCTACCATTACTATATAAAGATCTTCCCCTCTTCTCTGGGAATTCATCTCACAAAATATAAATTAGACACAAAATAGCATATGTCTCAGAGACCTAGCGTTCCACATTACTCTTGCATAGCCTTCTCCCTCCATTCCCATCTCCTGGTTTCCAGTGAGATGAACTCTAATTCCAACTGGTAGTATATCAACTTGAGTTTGTCAGTATTCTCCTCCTTCTCCATTTCCTCAGATCTCGCTTTCTCTCTCGAATTTGGAGAGAAACCTGCCCAAATCGGCGAAGAAAAGCACCTTTTTTTGAGTTTTCAAGCAACCTAATCGAAAAATGGGCGTGAAAGGATTTGTTGAAGGAGGTATTGCCTCGATTGTAGCGGGTTGCTCAACTCACCCGCTTGATCTGATCAAGGTGCGCATGCAACTACAAGGTGAAAGTGCTCCTGCTCCGGCTTCCCAGCTTCGCCCAGCCGTGGCACTTCATAATGGAGGTGGCGCTACCATGACTCTGCCTCATCACCACCACCACCACCACCTCCCGACCATGACACCGCCGTGTAAACCGGGTCCTATCTCAGTCGGAGCTCAGATCCTCCGCTCAGAGGGCCCAGCGGCTCTCTTCTCTGGTGTATCGGCAACCGTGCTTCGCCAGACTCTCTATTCCACAACTAGAATGGGTCTCTACGACATCATGAAAAAGAAGTGGTCTCCGAATGGAGACGGCGCATCTCTCCCGCTGCATCGCAAAATTGCTGCCGGCCTTGTTGCTGGAGGCATCGGTGCGGCAGTGGGAAATCCTGCTGACGTGGCAATGGTAAGAATGCAAGCTGATGGTCGACTCCCATTGGCCGAGCGCCGCAATTACAAATCGGTAGGTGATGCGATCCTACGGATGGCACGACAAGAAGGTGTGAAGAGTCTATGGACCGGGTCCACACTGACCGTGAACCGGGCCATGATCGTCACTGCCGCACAGCTGGCCACCTATGACCAGGCAAAGGAGGCAATTGTCGGCTGGAGAGGCGGCGAGGGTGCTGACAGCCTAGGGACCCACGTGGCAGCCAGCTTCACGGCTGGCATTGTAGCAGCTGCTGCTTCAAATCCAGTGGATGTAGTAAAGACCAGGGTTATGAACATGAAAAAGGGAGTTGATGGATCAGTGCCTTATGCCGGTGCGGTCGACTGTGCAATGAAGACAGTTCGAGCTGAGGGGCCAATGGCATTGTACAAGGGGTTCGTGCCGACGGTTTGTCGGCAGGGGCCGTTTACTGTCGTGCTTTTCGTGACACTTGAGCAGGTCAGGAAGTTGCTCAAGGATTTTTGATGATGATGAAAATTGTGGGGGTTCCATAATTCTGTTTAGAATTATTATCAATTTGTCGGAGGTTGAATCCAAGTAAATTGGAGAAATATGTTTTGCCATGTTGTCTGTCTCTTTTGTTCTTACCTTGGACTCGTTTTAATTTACTGAGTTAATGAAATAAATTTTTTTATATGCTTCCTGTTGCATGAATGATGTGAATTCCAAAATAGTTGTTGGTCATGTCGAAATACGCCCCTGATTATGTTTCCAAATACTTTCTGATTTCAGAACAAAACCTCTTAAATTCAATTTTATAGGTTTTGTTGCACATTATATATTTCAATATAAAAATTGTGCTGTTGTAGTCCTGTTGTATTATTGCAAAAGTGCTACTTGCTTGTATCAATGGACCACGTTTATTCACACAGATTCTTCAAAATCTTTTAAATTTATATGGAGGGACCACAGTTGTTGACAAATTCCTTTTTAGAGGCCCAAGAAGAACAGAGTCCTGTCTCTTCTTTTTTTTTAAAAATAATTTAAGCCTCTTATTTTATGCATTGAGTTTTTATATATAAATCCTATTTTGTTTGAATAATTTCTTGGGACCAGCTAGAATAATTTTAATTGTTCTGTCACGATTACAATGAATAAGTCATTTATTTTATGAAAATTAGATCCTAGACAATCAATCATTCTTTCCTAAAGGCGACTCTAAAAGATGCCTCTTCTTTTATTAACATAAAATTCACGCAAAATAGATTTTGATTTGTGAAAAAGAAATAATTCAGGCATGTCAGAATTGGCATGTTTTAAACTCACACATCAGTTGTGATATACTCACACGTGCAGAGAAGAGAGGGAAAAAGAAAAAGAAAATTGTCAGCTTGACAGCTAGAATCAACAAAAAAGTTTTTAGTATTTGTCTGTGTCAGAATCGGTTTTTAATTTAATAATAAAAATAATATTTTTTATTTGAGCGATAGTATATTTAAAACATAAATGAAATATTTTTTATAAATAATTAAAATTAAATAATTTATAGCGGTAAATCAAGTGAAGGTAGAGATAGTAGTTAAAAATTTTCATGGCGATAATGATATAATAATAAAGAATTAAAAGAACAACTGTTACAATAAATCTGAACTGCTACTTTTGCTTCATATAAGACACAATCTGAGTAGGGGTAAGGCCAAAGTAAACAAATAGTAACATGGTCATTAATGCCGATGATACTTATTTTATAATTTATTTTTTAATTAATATATATAAATCGTTTAAATGTATTTTAATTCATCTCAACAATATATATATAAAAATATATTGAATTTTAAATTTGTTTCAGTAATATTAAATCACGAATTTGGTTTGTTGATTTTTGTTAGTTTGATGCATATCAAAATAAAATTGAAATGATGTAATTTCTTATGTACACATATATCATGATATATACGAAAAATTAGTCTTTGATATAGTGACAAAAACAATGTTCTCCGCGTAGAAGGTCATAAATTCGAAATTCAGAAGGAAGTCATTTATAAACATTTAAAAAATTGAGTGGGTTTAACCCTCATTTTTATTTCAAAAAAAGTATAACATAATATATATAAAATATCTAATTAATTAATTTTGTTATTTAAAAATATAATAAATAAATAATTATTCAAAATCGTGTAGAAATGGGCACAGACTTGGTCGAAGTCGCGAAAGAAAAAGAAATGGTCGAGGCCCTTTGAAACTTCGACTTCTTAATTTAAAATGTGAAAAGACACAATTCGGCTTTTGGTTTCACTAAAATTCTAAAGAAAGCATTAATTAAAGATCAAAAGCAACTACAGCTGCACTAGACAGGATAAAAGATCAACGCTTAGAATAATATCCCCTTCCCTTCCAAGAGATGAAAAGTCATATCTTGGTTTAAAATTGTTCAATTAAAGCTGAGTTGCGATTCCACGGCGACTCGGCCTAACGCACGAGATTTATTAGACGTATTTTCTTTTGAGAAAAGTCTCAAGTTGTTTACCTTTCTCCGAATAAGTCTAACAGTATCCAAGTTCAATATCATATTCATACATACCCTGGTTGTTTTAATATTTCATGATAACAAACAAAACAATAGTCTTTTCCTACTTAGAAAAAGAAGAAAAAAATCACATGTTGACACCCTTGCCTGATGTGTAGGAATAATAGTAGGACTGATTTGTTAGAAGTTAAAATTTTAAGCACAAGTTGATTTTTTTTTTAAACTAAAGGATTGAAATTTTACATGGATGATACTTTAAGATCAAAATAATAACTATGAAGTTTTAAGAACCAAATAGTAAACAAATGATGCTTAAGGACTAAAATAATATTTTTTTAAATTTCAAGGATCACAATAGTAAATGAATGATCCTTTAAGAACTTTTCTAAGAAGACCCATGAATGTATAAATTTAAGTTATAAACCTTTCCTTTATGATATCATATACATGCCGTATAATCTGTATCAGCATATCTACTTGCTATTTATCCGATGTGCGATTATACACTTATCCGCTCGTCATCCATTAGTCTTAACGGTATGAATAACCTCCACCGAATCACATTATATATTTTAACAACATATTTCCTATAGTAATTTCACAGTATCATACATATAAGCTGCTATAAATAGCTACAATAGCGCCATAAGCATCAAAAGTTAAATTAGTACACATCACTGCCATATAACCCTGAGCTTCTAATATGGATCACATACTCACCTAAGTTAGGAAAGCAATCTTGCTTTCCCTAACCTACCAAAACTTTCAAAACCCATAACTAAGTACCTTTTTTGACCTCCATGACCAACTATTTGGGACAATACGAGAGGACTCCGGTATTGCACACAGAAAAGAATAAACATATACAAGAATGATAGATAAACTAACTTCTACATGCATTATCACTCACCTAGTAATAGGCACTAAAAGATTTATACATAGGAGTATCCTGGCAAAGAATGGAGCGCACCTCCATGATCTTGCGAGGTGGCTGGAGATCGCTCTCTTGTAGCGAGTTGCCAAGCAGCTCTTGCATTTTGGAGGCAAATGTGTCATCCAAGCCCTGAATTTTTGCATGAATCCATTTGAGATGCAACAAAACCAGTCATATGAAGAGAAAAATCATATTTAAGATGCAACATAACCAGTTATATGAAGACAAGAAAAGGCAAGGATTAGAGGTTTGTTCTTACATTGACTGTGACCTTAGCTGCCTTAAACCAGGCCCTGTTCTCTTTCCGGTGTTCAAGAAAACTAAGGATATCCTGCAAGAGCAAGTCAGGAGTGTACAAGTTTAATTTTAGTGTCAACTTTGAATTCAGGTAAAATTAATAATTCAAGTAAAATATTGTTAAAACTTAAATGCACCACCCAAATCATTTTTTTTAGTGTCAATATTGAATTTTAGTGGAACTGGTGAGGACCAAAACTCTGATATGAAAGGAGCGTACAAGTTGTCTGTCTCCAATTTCAAAGTACATCCAACAGGGTTTTGCATGAAACTGGTTGCACACGAGACTATTTTAGCCTGATGGATTCACTGTTTTATTTTTGCTTGGCATCTTAGAAATTACCTGGCCCATTCGTTCCCAGAAACCACGGCAGATGGAAATGAAGAGCTGGGACTCAAAAACCTTGTTAAGCTGGTTTATCATCTCTTTCAGCTGCTCCTTCAATGGCTGCATGCGGCTTTTAATGTCAGACTCCATTCCCATCTCTTTTGAATCCTTCATTATCTTCTTTAGCTTTGTTGTGCCTTGTAAGTGCGTCTGAAATAGAAAAGAGCAAGAAACTTATTATGTTCTAGGATGACTTGGTATAAATGACATACCAGGGGTTCAATGGGTTGAGCACTTGATACAGAAAAATTATTCAATTTTCAATCTCTTAATTATATATAAAATGAGAACTCCGAAAATGAATTTTTGGATGCAGATGCTGCGCTCGTCAGGTAGATCAAGATCAACGATTTGAATTTGTCATTTGACAACAATACAACAATTTTTGAGGTCAAGCTTAGATTATAAATTGATAACTTACATTCTCCACCAATTTTTCTACAACAGCATTGGTGTAGTTCCTGAACTTTGATCTTAGAATAACAGCCGCCTCACTGAGCTTCTCTCCAGCAGCTGTACCGCCCACCCCACCTTGTAAACAAGATTCCCAGGATCTAAGATGGCCCTCAACCCTTGGCAGGAGCACATCTAGAAGCCTTTTCATAGAGTTCAAGAGAACTCCAAGCTGCATTTAAGTGATCGAGTAGTATTATATTTTTGACGCAAATGGTGTGAAAAATTAAAGGTTGGAATCACAGTTTAACTAACCTCCTCTGGGACAATATACGGGACAGAAGGCTTGCGCATCGCAAGCTTCTGAACGTACTTCAGGCCGAATTTCTTAGGGGCCAAGCTTTCTTTCAGCGGAGCCAAGACATCAGCATATTGCTTTTCTAGTGCAATGACTATGGCCTTCTGCACATCTGCTATTGCCTTTAAATTAAAAGAAATAAAATTAAAAACTGGGCTTGTAAGTGCTTATGAAATGCAATTTTTTCAGCAGTGTGCAATTTGACAGGATAAATGTTTATGAACATACATTTTCAAGCACGATAGTATATTCTGGCCAACGGCTGATGATGACCTCATACTCAGTCAGCATGTCAGTAAGACGGTCGAACATGTTGTCAATAAACGGAGTCGTCATGTGCTGGGTCCTGACTCCAGACCATTTAACCTGATTAATTAAGTAAATTAGTATTAGTATAAACCGTGTTATGCAGACGTGTGTCCACAAAAAGATGGGCAGTTTAAACTAGACACTGGTGCACTATTTAACAAAAAGAAATAGTAAATTTCTATTCCAGCCATTATAACTCCACACATTCAAACTTGAACGAAAAAACAAAAAGAAACAAACATAAAGATTTTACCTCATCCAACCTGCAAGCCTCCACCAGCACTCTTCTCTTGTCTTCAATCCACAAAATGATGTATAAATGGAACAATTCTTTAGCATCTACTGTCTTCTCAGAGCTGCAAGGGCAGTTAGGAAAAAAATTGAGCAGGAAACAGAGTTCACATGTATAACAAATAAAGGGCGAGTGACTGTTTACCAAAAAAAAAATATGGATGGCATTTATAAATTTGATCATATGACTGTTATTTGGTGACCATGTTACCAAAAAATGTGTAACTATTATATTTTTAGCTTACTGATATTGCCCTCAATTTATTGAACAGTCGAAACCAATTTCATAATTTTCCTCCCTAAAATGCGGTGTACTGAAGCAAATCCCATAAATAGATACCAATCACACCCATCACAGATTGCTAAGGTTTATAAGATTTGACTTTTTTAAGTAGGCAATTCATGAATAATTATACATAGCGATAAAAAAGAACTAACAATAAAGAAATATATACCGGATGTTCCAGCTAGCAAGATCCTTTTGGAAGTCAGCAGCAGCGATGACAAGATCTGCCACAGGTGGTGATGGGCCAGTAGGAGGGCATGCAACAAGGAATGCTCTCAATCTATTACCTAGCTCAGCGCAATAAATGTTTGCAGCTAAGTGTGGTAAGTCAACAAAGCTGCATTTGACAAAAAAATGTAGGTACTGAATAACACAAACGAAATATGGCAACTTCCAAAAGTTTTATCTAGAGGTTTTAGTTATCAAAACCTGGGGAGGATGTGCTGATTATGAATCTCAATGTCAGTGAAGATTTCATTCCTTGTGTTGTTGCAAAGAGAGATAATTTTCCTATATGCTGTTGTAAATGTCACCACATCCATCACGCTTACATCAGCATGGCCGGTTACGAACTCATCGGTTTCAAGAAGGTGCCGTCTCATCCGTTTTCTAGCAGCAGTCTGAAAATGTATTTTCTTTGCATCAATTCAGCTTAGAAAAAAAAAAACAAACACAAAAAGAAAAGTATAAATCAGGAAGGGTAATGACCTGGAAATAACAGCACAGCTTTATCTGAGCCTCTTGAGAAAGAATGTCATGGAGAAGAGTGTATAGTTTCATGGCAGGAACTAGTGCAGGTGCTGGAACTCCACTTGGCGACCTGAAAGCTTCTTCCACTCCAGACAAGACCGACTCATCCAGTGATTTGTAGTTTTCAAAAACCAGTGCTAGAAGTTGTTCAGCTTGCTCCTCTATTTCTGCAAGGATCCGATTCTGACAAAAGAAACAAGATCAGAAATGGTTATGAACCTGTTTAGTCATGAAAATAAGAAAGTATGGCTGTGATAATTATGTATTTGGAAAGCACACACCTAACTTGGAAAAATGGGACGCGTTGACAAATACAAAGTTTACCAAAAATGGAAAAAGAACTTGGCAGGTCGTACCTCTTGGTGGCTTAGATTGTTGTTACTTCTGCTCTTCATCACCACAGGCAACAACATATCATGGACCAATGACAGGCAGTCAGCAGTTGGAGTCGCCACATCCATAACATAGGTTAGGTACCTGACAAATGTTTTAAAACAGGATTTAGAAACTATATATTGATTCAGCAGACATAGAGCGATGATGATATACTTGGCTGTTTTCATTGAGGTACCTTAGCCTGGCATACTCATCAGAAACCCCATAATACGACGCAAACTCTGCCAATAGCCACTTCCATGCACCATGCAACACTAAGTTTCTTTGCTCAAACTTGAGTGATTTCATGGCAACTTCAAGGGTTATATCATAAGCTACAGTTTCAGCAATAGAACCACACTACACAGAGAAGAAAAAAAGATAAACAAGTCTAGCACAAACAAAATGCAAGCAAAAAGAAGAACAAAAAATGACTTCCATTTACATCAGTTTCTACTGCTCTGTACCTTAAGTGGATTGTTCTCATCAGTAGTGGTAGCATAATTCACATAAAGTTGGACCCGCCCTACAAGCTCACGTTGTGGTCCAAAATATATTGGCCACCACCGCACCTTGTCAGTCTGCATATTTTTTTAAAAAAACAAAAGAAGAAAGAAAGTGTTTAAAACAGCACCAAGATGAAATAATTCAAATTTCAAATGCAGAAACTAGCATGACTTTTTTAGTTTGTCCTTTTTCTGTTTTGGTTGCATGTTAAGTTGTCCGTAATTTCATCAATCTGAATTTATCTCCAGAAGCTCCTCAAAAGCCCATTCCCTGGATTCCCTTGTGGGGACACTAATAGAATTTGACTAATGCAACATGCATTGTATTATATCAAAACACTACCAGTGTTACATAAGCGCGGTGAACATTCGCAAAAGCATTAATATAAGAACCGATGTTTTGAAGGGTATGAATGACAGTAATATCTCTTATGTCAACTATGAAGAATGGAGATATTTAAAGCACTGATGCAAAAATTCCAACCCAATCTTCAGCAATGGCAGCAATTACTGATATCTCTTAGGATATTCATGTCAAATGTTTTTAATATTTCATTCATGCCAAGCCCAAACTTGTTGCTTAGAAAAGCCCCCCAAAAACCTGCTTTGCATATTTTCCATGTGGGGACACTAATGCACTGATGCAGTTTGACTAATGTAAAATGAACAATATGTTTTATTATATTAAAACAATAACAGTGTAATATAACTATAAGCCCAGCATTTGTTTCAAAAGCATAAAAATTTTCAAGGGCATGGATGTTGTAATATATCTTATGATTTCTAATGCTAAATACAAAAAAAAAAATACAAGTATAAATTTGCTACCAGATCTTCAGCTATGTTAGCCACTTGTGCGATGACCCTGCCACAGCATTGTCCTTGAGAATCATAAACATCCATGATTAAATCATCTCCCAAGCTATCAGGAAAGCTGAAAAAGGAAGCAAAGGAAAACAAGACATTCAGATTACTGTTTCAATAATAAGTTGAGCCAATTATTGGAAAACCCTACCAAAAGAGCCCATTTTTCCACTAAGACCCTAGAAACTTGCTTGCACCAAACTTCAAAATTTAAGAAAACCTAAAATAATTGCCAGCATCCACCCCCTCTTTTAATGATGGTTGCAAGCAAATCGATACATTTATACAAATTAAGCAGCTCATTCAAAAAAAAGTTTGAATCTTTGGGTCCCTCCTCTCTCTATTTCTGTAGTTACTGTCTCTTCTTTTAGTGGCCGAGAGAGGTAAGGGCTGATTGGGAAAGGATAGATTTTGGAAAATAAAAAATAAACTGTGCCCCATTTTCTTCTCTCAAGTCCCAAGGAGCCCTACTTTTATTTTTCATAATGACATATAATGACCCTAGGTAATAAACGGACTATAATCAAATATGTCATAAGAATAACCAAGCGAAGACCATTTGGTAAAGCATGTTATATATATATTTATTATAGAAGGACCCCAGGTAAATAACAAAATATAATCAAATGTCATAAGAATGACCAAGTTCATCCAAGAGAATTTGGCAAAGTTCATTCTGTATTTGTTTATTTTAACATTCATATTTTTAAAATTTATGGATTATTTTCAAGTCAGAGAAAAACAAAGAAAAGTATAGCAGCCAGTAAAACACTAAATCCATATTATTGACAACAAAAACTGAAGGCTAACTTTCTAATAAAAGAATCAATAATAGGCATCTTGCGTTTCAATAAAAGTACTGTGCTATTATAGGCAGGGATGGAACCACTTGGACAAAATGGGCAATTGGCTCCCATTCTTTCTCCATATTTCTGTAATATTATGCTATATTTTCATGCATTTTAAACAAAAATATCACAGATGATCTAAAATTACCCCAATATTTTTTAAAAAACTTTATACCATCGACCCCCCAAACTCTTCTCAAGCAAAATTTTTTCTATAATTGACCCCCATAGTTCAAACTACTGCCTCCACCCCTGATTATGTACATGGATAGCTCATCAGTTTCTCTTGTAGAAAAAATTGGACAGGTAGACAAAAGTTACGAATTTTGTCTTGTCAGGGTGCTAACTAGGCTGATGGTTGCTTTCATGGCTCCCACAAATTTTGTAAATGCAGAGGATCATTTTTTTTATTTTGGTCAGCAGTTTTCAACTTTTAATTTTGAAGCATGGAAAGTTCTCATCTAATAAAATTTTAACCCCTGTTATTGACTAAAAATGAGGTTTAAACTGCTTGGATTGTTATATAATTTTCCTTTCATTCTTTTTAAGAAAAAGAGATGCACACAAGGAGCAGAATTTTTAGTAACAAATCACGAAATGGTCTCATATTCAGTTTATCCGTTAAATAAGGACCTTTTTCTAAAATCAAATACCAGGCACATTAATAAATAGAGGACGAGCAATCCTGAAGGGAAACATGGTAATTGCTAAAAAAAAAGAAGTAAAGAGATTCAGTACTGACAAGACATGAGATTCACCAGATCCTGGCTGCATTGGTACCAACTCATCGTCAGGCATACTTTTCAGCCTCAGCTGACATGTGTACATTTCTACACAACAGACGACACATTTTACTTGTCAAAAAAAGTAAATATGCAATTAAATCAGTTGTTTTTCCTTTCAAGTTGCATTTATCAACATATTGCATTGTTGCAAATAGCACCCAAAACTTCTCGTACTTACAATTAACAGGTAAGGTAACATTGTTATTATTTATTTGCAGCTACTAGCTAATCAACAAGTAAAAATTTAATTCATGAAAAAAGTAACCAAATTGACCCTAACAAAGAGGGAAGTTCATTTGACTACCTTTTACACAGAAAATCTAGAATCAAATTGGCTGTTTGCTTTACTGCAATTCCGATTTTGCTTGCCTTACCCACAAATAGAAGGAGCTCGCTAGATATACAGTTAGCATTGCCAAACAATATGCTGAGAAATGCTTCCTTGTTCAAGCCCACCGGCTCGAGTAATATTTGCCAATACTTAAAAGCTAACCAGTTTTAATTGCAAATAAGCACCATCATGGGTAATACTTACAAATAAGGTAAATTTTAGGGTACTATTTGCAAAAGGCCTTTTTTATTAAAGACAGTCTCAGGTGTGCTCCATATTAGATACCTTGTACAGAATCAATTGCTGAACTGCTCCTGAGAGTGGTGGCACTGATCTTAAGCAGACTTGATACCTCCTTGATGTACTTGGCCCCAGCATGCATATATGCAATGCTATGCTTCGTGAAAGAGCTGTTAGCGGGTACCTGTGGCAGAACGCGGACCCGTCTGAATGAATCCCAACCCGAAGAGAGAGTGGACTGCGCACTATATAAACGGTACTTGATAGACTCAAGACGAGGAGTAGCAATAGCAGAGAGATTTGCACACCCTGTTGGCATGTCAAGTGACATCCTCACCCGTCGAACTATCACACAAAGACAAAACTTTACTATTGTCTGATCTCAAACAAGGAATATACAGATTGCATCTGGCAATTTTCAGTATTGTAGGAACACATAAAAAACTGCAAATCAATGCAGAATTTGGGCAACAGTAATGCGACAGTATAATTGAGTATTAATAATAGTTGTTACCTCAAAAGCCTCATTTAATTGTGAGCCAACATTGCAACAAACCAGACCTAAGTTACAGCATTGGTCTACAAGTTCTGTATTACCAATTATGACTTGATCTGATGGAGCTAAAAATTAAAAAGTCAGGGGCAATTTTACAGATTTCTTCTGATGGTTAGGTGTTATTTCTGCAATTAAAAACCAAAAAAGTAGGGTGCAGTAGCAAATCAGAGAAAATGTTGACATAGTGTACAATTTGCAAAAGGGATCAAAACTTTATATTAAAGCTTACATGGGCTAACAGAAACAATTGGAAGTGTAGTCATTGCTTCAATATCCTGTACTTAATTCTATTCTCAAATAACAGAAATAGACAAATGGTCATACCTTGAACCTTCAACCTGCCAACAACTTTCTTAGGTTTTGGGACAGCACCTTCATTGACAAGCTCTGAAGAGTTTCTGGCCAGAAGCTCCTCTTCAGGCTGTAATAAAATGTTCTTTAACCTGTTTCAAGAAGACAAAACTTATAATAAATGATACAAAGCATGAGAAATTAAGAGAAACCTCAAGATGACTCAAACATGTAAGAAAAAACAATAGAATCTGCAGGGGTCGTGTAATGATTAAAGATCATCAAAAAGGAAATTTGTAACTGATTGGTAGCAGTACTCCACCACCAAGTCATTGCCCCAATTTTACCAACCATGCAGCTAAGGCTGATAAAACCTGATTTTACTTCAACCAGGCAACTTTACTTCAGTTAAGTATATATAAATCATTAATCCTCCAAATCTACTTCAACTAAGCAACCCGATTATGCAATTTAGAAAGGTAGTTTCATCTTAACTAACCTCAGTTGAGCCCAATTTCCCTTTGTTCCTGATTATGCAACTTTTTTTCCTACGGACAAAACCACTAGTTCTACTTTTATTCATTATGACAGAGATTTAAAACCCTGACAAACCAAACCTCAGCCTAAACATTAACAAAAACCTAATCTCAAAACATACCCTTGTCAAGTCTCTTCTGATTGCTCATTCAGTTAAACTGTTATGAACTGCCTAAGTGAATCTAATGACAGCCAGCCAGATACAATTTCTATCATCAACGAGAGCAAAACAACTTACCCAAAAGCATTACGCAACAAGAGGCACTCATTTTGAAGAAATACAGGTGCTTCCGTGCACCCCTTTGCCCATGAGTTAAGACAGAGCCTGAAACAAGCCTCATATGCAAATATTGAGTACCAGGGGCCTTGCACACTGAAAAAAATTTGAGATAACAGATTGTTTATTCAAAAAGCAAAGAAGACTCAAAACTTAGATTAATATAGGTGCACAATGAGTCCAACAGACAAATACAAGCCTCATATCATCAAATAATTATGGGATAAATTGTCAAAGAAGTACATATATACAAAAAAAAAGGTAAAAGATTTTGCTCGCCCAGATCTGCCACCTGAAGTACATGTTGAAGAGTCATGATTGCAGAACTGAGATTTCATGTGGCATTGACAGTGTAATAATGCAAGGATTTGAATAATAATTGCCACAGAACATCCCAGGGAGACCTAGGTGAAACAAACCCTGTGCAGTTGTTACAAGCCCTCAAATTAGAAGTTTCCAAATGACTGTACCTTGCATGGTAGGTCGGAGCTCGAGCCTGGGCAGAACCAGAAAACTTGCTAACGCCAGCCATATTTGGCATCCTATATGAGAAGAAATAATAGTCCAACTTTTAAGAAACCGAAGTTCAGCATGAGTGCAGTTTCAGCAATTGAAGGTGAAGAGGTACAGACCTTGCATTCTGACTTGGTAAATCAGGTTCATTTGTGACCTGAGAAGGCATCTCTCTTGGACCCAAACCCGCATTTCTTGGGTTAGCGGGCTGGGAAATATCATCAGTCTCATGCCTGATATCAGAATCAGTATCTTCGGTGTAGTTATGTATTGGTGGTGCACTTGGCACATCAGAGGTACCCTGGGTGAGTGCATGAATATACAATTCATCATAGATGTCATCTACTGTAGGTTCTTTTGTGAATGGTAAGCAGTATCTCACTAAATTTTCATATAACACCCAACTAGCACCCAATTTTAACAAGACATTAATAGACGGCAACAAACCATTAGATTTTGAATTCTGAAATGCATATTTAGTTATTTACTTATCTTTCTTTTCTGCATGTCCAGCCATATTTTTTTGAGATAGTAGGCAAAATACCTACTATTCAAATTCCATGACAGAGCGGTAAGATAAGGGGAGAAGAGAGCAGGTTTACTACAAGAATCAGAAAATAACAAAAATTGGTAGCAATACTATCCAATTCTGAGGACTGAAGTGTCCTAGCTATGATCCTAAGTAGCAACCCTCTATTGGTGTGAGTAACCCTGAAAATTCACGGGTTTCTCCCTTTCCAGATTGTGCATGTAATCACTGTAAAGAACGTCCCACGTTAAACATGAAGACAGTGGTTGTATGTGCAGTATTTGGTCCAAAACTAATATAATGTGCAACCAGATCAGATATTACCCTCTTTAAGTTATTCTACACTTGGATGAAAAAGATTGGTATACCAGTTCAAAATGAAAGCGGTAGGTTACTGGGGTATTCTTTGCAAGTTGTCTGAAAAATGTTGGAACTTGCATTTTGCAAATACAAGACACCCTGGTTATCATAAGGTACTGCACTGGGTATCAAGCTTTTAAAATGCAATTAAACTTCCAATTGTACAATTAAATGGCTTTTGATACCCTAACATTAGAATTTTGTAAAGACATCTCACTGTTAAATTGTAATTATACAGCAATTAAATCAATTAAAACCATTAAATGACACCCCACAGTAAATGCCGTTATATGTTTTCTAAAAGCTTGTTGCGTGTAATTTGCAGAATACCCTACAATGAACATGGCACAAAAAGAGGGTTTGGAATCACTAAGCCGATAATTTAATGTAAAAAAAAAGTACCTTTTCAGCTGGCAGTTTAACTGATCTCCCAGCCTTCGCACCAAATTCGGCAGTACTAGAAGCAACACTTGGTGGATAACTGCTATTGTATGGCCCGCTTCTGATATTAACCCCAGCCCTCCCATTCGCCCGAACAGGTTGGCTCGAAAATTCAGAGCTCCCACCTGAATCTGACTCCTCTTCTTGCTCCTGTACGTAATTGTCAACCTGATCAGGTTTAGTAGATTGCAGCTTCTGTGAGAACCTTGTGTCTCTTGACGAACTCATTTCCGTGTAACCATCACTCGAATAGTATGCGTACCGCGAGGCTGCATGTGGAACCTGCCTGTTGAGAATGTCTTCTTGTGGTGATGAGTCGGCCGAATAGCGCGATGGATAGGTTTCAGGTTCTGTGTCAGAGGACTCGTCCATATCCGACCCGGATGCAGAGGCTGAGTCTCTACGGAGGGCATGAGAGACTGGAATGGAAGTTCGAGGCAGGTGACCGCTACGAAACTTTTCCAGAGGCGGTACGCTGAGTACAGTACCGGTACCGGTACGGCGAAGTGGGTCCATTCTTCGGTGGCTGGCAGCGGAAGCATGATTCTGCATTACCAAATTTATCAGGAATGCAGCTTTAAAGTAAAAGGAAAATAAAAATAAATAAAGGAACAAATATTTGTGTGTGTGTGTGTTTTTTTTTTTTTTTGGGGGGGGGAGGGGGGGGGGAGGGTGATTCTTACCTCGCGAATCCATTTAAGAGAGTGTGGATCTAAGCCTTCTGTAAACATTTCTCCTTAGAAGAAAATCAACCATAAACACCTCCGATTTTGGAATTTGATAACTGAACTATCAAAAGAAGCAAAAAAAAAAATGAGGAAAATTTGTCCTCTAGAGGAGAAGATTTTCAACGAAAATTTAAACATTAACTAGAAAACGAGACGATCTGTAGCATATACTAAAAAGAATTGCAAATGATACTACAAAATGCAGCGTGCTAGTGGGTTTTATGCTTGAGTAAAAAAAAAAAAAGGTTAGATGCCAAAAATAGAAATTTCAAATTGCCGAGTTCGGCCTTTTGATGGTTAAATTTAACCTGATTTTCTCAAACAGGAGGTTCAAACGATCTTCGCAATTAAGAAACGAACACTAATGGACAACTCTGGAAGTACTGTTTAGTGCCGAAATTTTTCAAAAGGATTTCAAAGAAAGAGAAAAATCGAAATCGCCAACTCAATCCTTGCAAAGGAGACCTCAAACCAGAACTAGAATGACGATAAGCAGCTAGCAATGCTAAGGTTTTACCGAAAAATATGAAAATAAAAAGGGACAAAAATGCATACCACAAACCCAATCGTTTCGCCTCAAAACCCTAAGTTCCGCTACGAAATAGGCAAAAACAATCAGCCTTCTAATGGCGACGCGCTCACTTGAGAGGAGAAGAGTGCTTTTGATGGGAGAGAGAAGAGAAGAAGAAAGAGAAGGATGTAGGTGTTAATAAAGAATAATAAAATTAATAATTGAGAGCCGTTTCCTAGAGACTCTAAACGCCAAAATGTGAACAAGAAAGAAAACCAAATTATAAACGGCGTCTAAATAAATACCGTTAATTGATGACGTGTCAGACGGTGCTGTCAGAAAATCTAACGGTCGAACCGTTAAGTTCGGAGCAAGGGGAAAAGATGCGGAGCGCCTTAGCTGTGACTGTGATCTCGTACAACTTTATAGATTGTAAAATTAAAAATTCTCAACGAAAATTCCGACCTCTTATAATCCAACCGTCGATTAATCAATGGGCTATTATTGACCGTCCGATTAGAGGCGAGATGCGTTCAATCAAAAGCAGGGTTTTGGAGACGAATAAAGTGGTTCTTTCCAAAATGGAGGAGACGTAGGCACATGGGGGGCTATATGTGGGGTCCCTTGCTTTCTTTAATTTTCAAAAATGGACCGTCGTATTTGTTCAAAAAGACAGAAATGCCCATGAAATGCCACTCAAATTACAGACTTGGTGGTACCAGTGGTGACTGTGTGTGGCGGTGTTGCCGTTTCATGTGGAACGGGAGTTTGCAACAAAAACAAGATTACGATATTTTGGCAGGAAAAAAATGAAACCGCCAGTGAGGTTTAAGAAAATAAAGTTATTCGTTAATCACACGAAAAATGTTAGTTGGTCCACCAAAATGGTGCCATGTAAATAAGACATAGTGGGTAAATTTAGGATTATTGGGAAGAAGGGTAACTAATTTCTTAAAGTAAGAGAGATTGATTAATTTTTTCAGGCATGGTATGTTTACATCTCGACTAAGAATGAAAAGTTTTGATAAATTTGAATTGTTAATTTTATTAGATATATAGATAAATAAACGATAACAAATAATGTCGAAATTATCAATTTTATAATTTTATATAATATCAAGAGAATGAATAATTAAACTTTTCAGTCAATCGCATTGATTTTACTCATGCAAGTTATAATTTTTTACAACAATATATTTATCCAAAATGACGAACAAAAGCGTGCCACATTTTCATATCTTGGGTCCTACGTGTCTCCGTTTCCACGATCAAATTATAAGTAACCTGTACAGTTCATTCTTAATCAGACATACTATTGGTCTAAAATTGGAGAATTGGGATTGGTGATTCTTTTTATTTTTTTCTTTTGTGTTGGGATTCGTGAATATTTTGGGGGTGAATAGTATTATTGTTGTACGGGTCGGCAGCATGCCAGCATTTGACGAATGCTTTCACACGAAGGAACGATTAATTAATAAATGAAGCGAAGCCATTGAGTAATTGGGATCTTACAAAATTCTCGCTGGTCGCTGCTGGTTTCTGTTCTGAACGAGTTTGTAGTTTGTATACCTAAGCGAAAGACTTCAATCCTTATTACAGACTACAGAGGGAGTGTTTCATGACGCTCATCAGAGCAGTTTGATGATACATTGTAAATTAAATTTTAATTTGAATTAAGAAATTTATATTCAGTAGTTTTGATTTGTGAGTGAAAGTTAAAGTGATTTAATTTAGTGAGTGAGGGAGGTTCCTTAATGTACAGATATAGATTAAGATTTCGGATAAAAAATATTAAGAATGTATTATTAGTCTGTGTTAAAGAGTATGTGTTTGGAATGATTAAGTAATTAAGAAAGTTAAAGGAGATTTAAGAATTTATAAATTGAGGTTCTTTCTTAAAAAATGTAATGCATTAAGAATTTAAGATCCTGCAACAGTCAATTCATTAATACTGGCATATTATAATTCATATTTTTCAAAATAATAGTAATGTGTTTTTCCTTGATTCTATTTGCTTATATTAATGTAATAACAGTCATGTTAAATTATGTCTAAGAGTCGACTTTATTATCATACGTAACATGCAATATTGGGAGCACCAACCTTATCGTTTCTGTACTTTTTGGAAGTTGCCACATGCACATGATGATGTTGGCGTGGAATTTCCTGTCGAGGGAATTTCTCACTGTTTGTTTCAATAAAAATATGGCAAAATTAATAGCTAGTAAACCAGATGTCACCAAATCAGACTACTTTTCCATTCAGTGACTGATGTCTGTGCTGGCCAAGGAAAAACAAATTATCCTCCAGTTTGTTTCGCTTTATGTAGCTTTAGATATAGGCAGCCCTTTTTTTTTTATTTTATGTACATCTTTAGCCAGTTCTAAAAGCAAAAGCTCAGATACCAGATTATCCACCGCCAATTAATTCAAGTTCTTGATGGTTTATTAAATTATTATTATCTCGTTTATTCAAAAAATTAGAATTAATAAACTGTTCGTACGTGCTTTTAGAACACCGCCAACTTGCGGCCTATTTTTTGGTAGCATTGTGCCAGGTTCTATGCATTTTGGTATAAGCTTAATTAACATATGTATAACTGGCACTTAATTTCTTTACAAATGGAAAAGGTTGGGTTCAAATATAAATTGTTGTTTAGACCTTAGACCTCAAGAATGAATAAACAAAAAATAAATAAATAACCTAATGTATATTGATGTTAATTAGTCCTAAGAGCACAGTCAAAGAAAATATCAAAATGTATGGAAAACACTAATCATATAAATTATTGCTCTCCGTAAACTTACATGGGATGATGCCATGGATCAGCACTAATACATTCTCTCGCTGAAATGGCACCGCAGACCCTTTATTGAACACAACACATGCCAATAAAAATGTTACAAGCACAACAACCAAGATCACAAAGCTCACACTACGCAAACATTTCATCGACATCACACTCTCCAAGGAAAACCTTGATGCTTCTCGGCGAACCACAGCTCCCCTCAGCTATCAATGCTCTGTCATTTGCCGCCATGTGTTGTATTATCTTGTATATCATCTCAATCTGATCAGTCACAGCAGCATAGATAAAAATTGAAATATCAGGAAGAGCAACCAAGAAATGATATCTTCGTCTCTCAAAAGAATAATTGAAAAAAAAGTAGAGTTGGTAATAATGAAACTTTTCAAAACCACCATAAATATTAATTTTATTTTGTTCACTCAGTATATAGCTTTCTCGTCTTGGTACATTACTACAGAGGTAACATTTAAATCTAATATCCCTATTCCTATGTAACTGAGCATACCTTTTATTTGAGTCAAATAATACCTTTTTTGCATCATGCCGTTTTTTAGTCTGTTAAACAAACTTGTTTTGGTATAGGCTAAGGACCACAGTACTGCTTTTAAACTCAGTATTTAGCAACCTGGGTATAGCTTTCCAGTGCTTCATAGGTTTTCATTAGTGCATTCAAATGAGGAATCTCCACGAAATGTATAAACAAAATAGGGTTAGGATCCCTTAATAACAGATTAACATTAAATCTTGACAATACGTTTCAAATTAAGCCCAACAATGCAGAAAAAAATTATAGACATGTCGTTGGCCTTAAAGATTTATTGTGTCAGAAATTATGCAACTAATGTCATTCGATGTTCCCTCAAAAACCATAAGAAATTCTAAATCATTTGATAAACTAAAAAAGTTGCATCAGATTCTATCATCTTTTACGCGCATGATATTTTGTGTAGATCACATTCCAAATGTCATGTTTTAGAATTAGGTAATTTTTTTTTGGCAAATGTTTGGGAGATACCAAAATCAATACCATAATTGATACCGACTTTGTTATTCATATTAACTATTTTATTATGTAACTTATTTTTGATAGTATTTTTATTATTCAACTCAAACACCACTAATATGAATAATAACTCACTTAAGTTGAATAACAAAAGTACTATACAAATAAGTTGCATAGTAAAGTTATTATTATGAATAATAACTCATTTAATCTGAATAATAAAGTTGGTTTTGATTATCGTATCTGCATATTAGCTCCCTGTTTTTTTTATTGTCAAGATTGTCAATTTAATCCACCCTCAAATGGATCCCAACCCAACATATAAAGTCATCCAATGGTGACTATGTGAAATATGACATAAACTAGCAAGGGAAAAGCACCTCATCAGGGCAATGGCAGCGGTCAGCAATCTCATCAAGTGTCAATGGTTCAACTGGCTCTTTACAGCTGAAATTCATAGATAATTCGTTATTGAATTGAAATAAAAGGTAAACAGTCACATGGATAACAAATGAACATGACAAAAATAGATAGGGATGCAAATAGTCTCTCTCCATTCACCGTCATGGCCCTATATTCCCCTTGCTACAATTGAAAATATGAGAACAAAGATAATGAGGTGCCTCCCTTCCCGTTCCATCCTCCCACTCCCTCACTGCTCTAGTAGCAAAAGAGCATCATAAATTATGAAAAAAGAACAAATAAGCATAACTTTTATGATTAAGGAAAACGCCATCATTTTCGCCTTCAATTTCCTCTGGTATAGATCAGAAACAAGGCAGAAAAAAACAAAGGGCAAACCTGGCTTCATTAAGAATTGAAAGAACCCTCTTTTGAAGAGCTAACACTTCCCCTGCAGCCTTCTTTCCCGCTTCCACTCCTGCACAATTTTTAAGAAGGTGATAAGAAAGAAGTCTTCAATAACTCTATACAAAGCAAAATTAGGACGGGGGGGGGGGGGGAGAGAAAAACCAGGCTGATGGTAAGCATTAATGTTGATCAGAGCCGCATAGATACCCACAGCACGCTCATAAAGGGCGATCATAGCCCCAACACTTCTTGGAGTAACCTCTTGCACTGTTACTGTTATCGACTCCCTATCATTTGCGTATAGAGCTGAACGTGTTCCCTGTTAATCAATAGGGGAAAAAAAAAGCATTGAACGTTGTGATTAAAACTGGACCCTCCTACATACCAAGGATTATGGATTTAGGTGGTTGATTATTAATTATTTTATTTATCTATCTATTTTCTTGTTTACTTGTTTGTTAGTTTTATTTTTTGAGAGGGGAGACGAATGTGAGGGGCTGCAGAAGCCCATATTGGGTCATACTAATTACACCCCAACATGCAGTCCCACACTACCTCACCCCCAATCCAAAAGGTCAAGTTTTGTACCTGTAGCATTCCAAATAAGTAGTCACCACAGGTGACACCTGGCTCAAGCTCCCAATCATGACCGGGTGGCCGATCACGTAGCACCTCGATGAAGGTAACAAAGAAGTTGTGTACCCCTTCTCTTAATTGCTGAATATAGCTGCAATTACAAAGCAAGAAGGTTGAGGATTTTACATGACTAAATATTGATATAAACACATCCTCGATATCTCTGAGTAACCACTTACGCATGCTGATCTGTGCTTCCTTTGTTCCCATATACAGTTAACCCTTGATTGACCTGCCAAGAGGCAACAACCAGTCATTAATTGAAGGAACTAAAGTTGCAACACGTTTCCAATGCATACTGCCAAGGGTGTATTAGTAATAGCAAAGGTAAACTGGATGAGCTACATGACTCGTACCCGATTTCCATCAAGATCTAGTTCCTTGCCAAGTGATTCCATGACTAATTGCTGCAAGTACCTACTGAAGAGTAACAAACTGTCCTTGTAAGGGAGCACAACCATATCCTAGGGTGGTGGGGGGAGAGAGAGAAAGAGATGTTAGTTTTCAGCTAAGCATCAAATCAGATCAGTTGGTTAAATAAAATTGACATGAAAATCACTTTTAACAGTTTAAATGAGAACCATTTTCAACCTTTGATCCAATTCCATCAGACGCCCAGTACCAAGACATAGCAAGCAGTGCTGCCGGGTTGGCCCTCACCTAAAAGAACCACAGACTCGGTTACTGGTGCTTTAAGTAACTATTGTATACAATATCTTGTATACCTCAGTGCACATAAAAAAATTCATACCACAGTAGATCGAGTTGCCTCATCCATGAGTGCTGCACCAGCTAACATTTCTCTGATGTCTATTCCCTATAATATGATTAGATCATATAAAGTCAAGTTTGCTTCAATATTAATTCAGTACCTAATAATGCAGTCAAAGGACAAAGATGGCACCTGAAGAGCAGCAGGAAGTAAACCAACTGCTGACATCTCAGAGGTTCTACCACCTACCCAGTCAAACATTGGAAATCTAGCCAACCATCCTTCTATTCTAGCTGTGTTGTCTAATAGAGAGTTCTCTTGTGTGATTGCAACACCCTGCAAAAAAACACTTTGTGCTCAATTGTGCATTAAAATAGAGTATTGAGCATTGAACATGCCATTGTGTATTAAAAAAAAAACCCAATCATTAGATAGTGATGATAACAGTAAAAATATATATATTATTGACAACAGCATTTACAGAGACCTAAAAAGAAGCTCATATGACAATCTAAAGGCATTGGAATTAATTGAAATAATAGAACACAAGCTTTCAAACACTTTAGAAATTAGATGTAACACAGAGTTAATGATCAAGCAAATAATCAGTATATCCCAGAATTTGAGCATTGAAGTCTGGAAAATGCTGGAAGCAAATCAATCTTACGCAATGCGACGCCATACTAGGTCACATGATATCCACTGTTAAATACAGAAAAGCAACTGAAAAAGCCAGAAAGAAGAACCTGAGATCAAAACCTGTTTTGAGAAATTGAGCCCAGCATCTCTGAAAGCCTTTTGTACTTCCAATAAGCCATTCCTAGTCTCAGGGGTACCTCCACTCTAAGCATCCAATCACATTACATAAAAGATAATAAGCCATGAAAGTTTTCTCCAATTCTAACGACAACAACGAACAAAAAGCTGATGAGTGAAAGCATGTTACTAACCTTTGAGATCACAACTACAAGGGTTGAGGCAAGCTCCGGACCAAGTTGTGCAACTTGATGATCAATTCCAGCAGGATCTGTATTGTCAATAAATCTTATCTGGCATGTCGAGCAAGATACAGGCAGAGAAATCATGTAAGGTTCTCGTGGTTACAATATTTGCCAGAAGAAAAATAAGTAGTTTTAGATGCTTTATATCAAGTAGGTAATTAATACCTTCAGAGGAGGATTATCAGGAGCAAGTGCCTCTGCTACAAATTGAGGCCCCAAGGCTGAACCTCCAATTCCCACGGAGAGTATCTGAGTAAAACGGCCAGCAGGAGAAGCTGGTGGTTTAATCTGCTCAAAAGTACAAACCGTGGCAAATTCAGACCAGCTCCAACATGACATTAACATACAGTATTTGTTACCAGTTCTGATTCGCTCTATGCCGGTCTCAACTTCTTGGTAAGAGCTAACACTAACCGTTAGTTTTCCCAATGCAGCTAACTTTCCTATACAAAATACTTGCAAAATTCCTATTTAAAATTCAATTTTTATTCAACAGAAGCATTTTCATAATACCACAATATTATTTTTTTTATTGGAGTCGTTTCTTTGACAATGTTTTCTTCAGGTAGTTTGGCATAACTTGATTGACAGCTTCACATGCATCCATCCTAAAGAGGCTAGGTACTTACCATTCAACAAAAGTCTTATGATTTTGTATTTGTTAAAGAAAAAGTCCAACCGAATTGGACCAGCTGATCATGGAAAGTACTGGGAACAAATTAAACCTCTACCTTGGCACTGATTATAGCCTCTGCAAACTCACAAATCTTATCAAGCGTTCTCTCAATCTGATCCTTCAGATAACGGTTAGGTGACAAATGAGGACTCCTAAGCCAGTAATGTCCCACCATCCGCTGCTCATCTGGATTAGCAATTGCTCCCTTTTCGAGCTCCTCCATTGCCTTAAACGCCTTTTGCATTTTCGGCTCCATTTCCTGCAAGAACTCGTCAGTGAACCCGATTCGACTCACGTCTAGAAACAAGCCGAGGTCCTTGTGCTGGTATAGCCAGTCAACATACCGGTTCCATAGCTTAATCGGGTCCTTCTCAACTGGAGATAACGGTTCCGATTTGACAGAATTGTTAGTGGAAGAGGAGGGATAAGAAGGAGAGGAACGCGAGAGATCGGCGATGGATTGAGGCGGACGGAGACGGCGGAGGGAAAAGGCGGAGATGGCAATTGACTGGTGGCGGCGCGGCCGAAGGAGAGCGGATGAAGGAGAGAAGGCGCCGGAGATCGACGCCATTGACGAACTTAGGTTTCGCCGAAGAGAATAAATCAATAAACTAATCAAATAAGTTAGGTAATAAATGGTTCAGTTCAAACACGCATCAGGTTTGAGAGAGACGAGATGGATGGAGAAAGAAGGTGAGAGGACTGGAGAAGTAATAAGACAAGTAGGAGAGAGGAGAATCGAGCAGAGATTTATGCTTTGGGTTCGGAAAGAGCGCGGAGATTTTCCCATATGAACCTGGTCCACGTTTTATTCCGCGAGTTTCTAGTGCGAATCCTCTCATAACTCAATACGGTTCATGCACTAAATGATCTAATCCGGCTGGATGACCTGGCGAAGAGAGAGGACAGGTAGGCGTGACGCACGTGAGCGAGACGGCGTGAGGGTTTCGCACGCTGGAGGTGGAGAGGGAGGCCATGGTGGCGTCCTTTAGCGACAGCTTGGCAGAGATATTTAAAAGAACAGTTCTTATTGGACGAGAGAACTACGATCGGCACCTCCAAATCAGAAATTTTCTCTTTTTGAGAAAGCCTCCAAACCAGAATTTGTTGCACGAGTTTTGAGTTTCGGGTCCGCATCGGCAGGTTACGTCGTGAAAGATACCAACAGCGGCCCCTGCCATTTTAATCTGGTGCGTCCAATCTGAATCGGACGGTGCTAACTTAAGACGATGTTGTTTGAGGATTGTGACATCTATCGAGTACCATTCGTTGAAATCTGTTCGGACCGTTAGATATGAGATCATCCGATGGAGGACCTTGTTATTTTTATTTATTTTTTTGAGGAGGACCTTGTTATTTTTTATACAGCGCAAGTACAATCTCTCAACATAATTCGGGCGTTTTTCAAATATATTTTTACAAAATTTAAATTTATTATTGTTTTAATAAAAAGACGAAACTTATCATAATTAAACATATAATTTCAAAAACTAATACCATTTAACTCCTAATTAGCGCCTTTTCTCAAGCTAAACAGTCGTTGCCCTTGTGCCACTTCAATGGGTCATCTCATCTCATCTCATAAATCAAATCAACATTAATTATTCAGTGTTTTTATACCTCAACAATCACAATTCGCAACACAACATTCCGTTTACTTATTTTATTCTTTCTTTAATACTATAGGCTTTTCAAGACGCCAATCCGTACTTTCTGTAGGTCAGCCTTTCGATCCATGTTCGGTCCCTCCAACGAAGAAAAATGCCACCATTATTTTATTTTCCTCCTTAATTAATCAAGGTCGCTTTCTATGACTTTTAAAAAATTGTAAGTTTTAAATTTAGATGAATTTTTTTTATGACTGTTTAAAATTGAGTAATTGAGATTCTTATTTTTATCTTAAAAATAAAATATGAGATTGATTGATTGATCCTATCAAAGCCTAGATTAAAATGGGATTGATTGTAATTGGGCATATTGTTGGATTTATAAAGGCGAAGATATTAGAATTACAGAGCAGGTTTTTTTTTGTAAATTTTTTTCGGACAGTAATTATCTTGATGATTTTAACAATGTATTATTAAATCAAGTAAAAAAATTGTAGATATATTATTGATGTTATGAGTTAGTTGTGTCGAATTTAATATAATTTCAGTGTTATTAGATATTTTATTAAACATTGTTAAATGTAGATTGTTGTAATTTTTGAATTATTTAATTAATAGTAAAATTTACATTCATTTTTTTCATTCGTTCATTCGTGCCATATAAATATAATAAAAATTGTATTTTGACCATCAGATAAAAAATATTGAATAAAGTATTCTTAAATTTTTAAATTTTAAGACAAAAATATTCTGATAAAGTATTCTTAAATTTTAAAAAATAGAAAAAAACTTCATAAAATATTCTTAAATTTATAAATTGATCGAGTGCATTTATTGCCTGCCAAAGCAGTCCAATTACGCGTACTTGCTAGAACACATTCAAATTTTGTGTTGGTTGTGAGTTGATCCAAAATTCCAAATGATTTTCTAAATTGACCAGTTTTGTTGTGGATAAAAAATCTTAATAATTAATTTCAGTATGATCTCTTCATCTATAATATAAATTTTGATTCATAGTGAAATTCGTTTTTAGAGGGTCTTAAGATACGTCTAATTTAAAGAAGTCGGCAAAGTTGTACATAATTTTTTTATAGCGCGGGGCTATAATTGCATACGACTAAGTATAATCATTCTTGCTAAATCAAACTCGTCGAAACCATATCTTATTTGTGATAGTGAAACTAAAGTCTGGCCATTAATTTCGGATTCGGATTTCTTTGGTATCGCAAAAATGCACAATTTTTTTTTAATAATCATGTATACATGCCGGGAATCGATCCGATGACCGGAAACGATTGACGCATGATTCCGTCAGTTACTCATCTCAGACATGCCTGGAAATTGAAAAATTGAAATTGGTACCCGCTGAATTTAACTGAAAAAAATAACCCAAGGCTTCTCAAGGTACCAGAAATTTTAGATGCTTATCATTTATCAGGAAACCTAAAACATACAGAGGGACATTAATATCAGCATCAACAACAAGTGCAGTTTGAAGAGAAATGTCAAATGTATACACTCCACGTCACCATTTACACCATGAGGAAAATTGAAAAATGAATTAATTTCGTGGGAGAGGAGAAATGGGCCGGATTCTAGCAATATGGGCATCCGACCCGGTAAGCGTTCGATCCGAATCGTCAATTGTGGGCCAGGAGAGAGGAAAAAAAAATTGGTTCGGCGATCATTATCTAATTCGTACCATATCCTTATTTTAATATTTTGAACAGTGATAGTTAATAAAACTATTAAAAAGAGGGGAAAAGAAAAGAAATGGAGATATCTCAGTTAATAGGAAACAACTCTCAGCCGTCCGATTTGATCACAACGGTGACAGATTCTGAAGCTACGAGTGTTTCCACGTTACCAGTGAATTAAACAACCATTTTGCGGAGCACCTCTCTCTCTCTCTCTCTTTTTTTATTTTCCCAACACAGATTCTATTTCTGTTCGGAGATTAAAAAAAAAAGAGAAAAAGGTGAAGAGAGATAGAATCGACTGTTTCGTCTGAACTGTGTGCAAAGAAAGAGAGCGAGAAACTAGAACAAAATAAAATAGAAATCTGGAATCTTCTCTATTATCGATCAATCAAGCGAAGAGTGGAGCAGTGAGAAGGGAGCGATGTGGTGGGGTGGGTACGAGGAGATGTGGTGGGAAGGTTTCCCTGGTCAAGAACCCGATCGAGAGGAGCGAGAATCTCCCGTCGATTTCGATCTTCTCTCTCTCTTGTCACAGCCAAAGGTATAATTCCGTATCGTTTTCGCACTAAATTTCAGATTTTTTTCCTGTCTTAACTTAAATGTGCTAGGTTTACGGAGAGTAGGTTTTGATTAATTGAGAGGATGCTTAATTTAGGCGTTTTCCTTTGCAATTAGACCTTTGGAGGGAGTAATCTGGGTTGGTTTTTAGTTGAATTGAATCTAATTCGCTGATAGGGGCAATCTTTTTCCCTTTTTTTTTTACAACAAGAGAACTTTTGACTTTGCAAAATATCCACAAGGGTATTAGTATTTTGTTGCTTGTGCTTTACTATATATACGGTTTGTTACATGGCTTCAATTGGTTTAATCTTCTAGGTAGTGTGAAATTCTTAGCCAAGCTCCAAAAGGAAAATGTTATACAGATACCATTATTGGTACTGTTATCAATACGGATTTTATATACATATTAAATGAGTTATTATACATAGTAACTATTTTATTTTATATAATACTTTTATTATTCAACTTAAATATTACTAATATGTATAATAACTCATTTAAGTTGAATAATGATAATAGTGTATAAAATGAGTTTGCATAATAAAATTATTAACATGTATAATAACTCATTTAACGTATATAATAAAACCCGTATCGACAACGGTATCAACAGCCTTATCTATGTATCAACTCCCTTTACTTTTCTCTGATGTTCACTAATCTTGACACAGAAACCTACACAGGTTCCTAAGTATTTGGTTAGTAGATTGATTGATGCCTAAAGTACATGTGCTAGGTTGAACTATTTGTTTGGTTCAAAACATTTTTTTCTTTTTTACTTTTTTGAATAAGTTGCATTTTAGAATACAGGCAAATGACGGTGGCATACAAGTTGTCTTGTGGTTTTTCATGGATTTACTTAATTTAGTATCATTTCTTTCAAATACTCAAATTGGACTAACGATATGTTTGTGCAGAATTACTATAAAATACTAGAGGTTGATTATGATGCTACTGAAGAAACTATCCGCTCCAATTATATTCGCCTAGCTCTGGTTTGTCGCTTTAGTATAAAATTTTATTTTTGCGTTTTACTTTGTGATATCTGAATGTGTTGTTGTTGTTTTTTTTTTCTTTTATTATGATCGAAGTACATGTCATTAAGTACAGTATCAGTCCTGAAAAACATAATGCTAGAAACAGTAGTGTTTCTTGTACTTCCTGTTTCTCTTGCTGTCCTGAAAATAATTATAATATTTAGTGGTTATCATTCATTGTAGAAATGGCATCCTGATAAGAAAAAAAATGAAGATGATGCAACCTCAAGATTTCAAGAGATCAATGAGGCTTATCAGGGTAAGATTGCTAATCGTTTATAAAACCAAGTAGTCAGGATTGGTAAAACTTCATTTAATTTATCAATGTTTTGATGGATTAAAAAGCAGTTCTGAGCAATCCTGTTAGAAGGCGAGAGTATGATAGGAAGGGAATCATCCACATCCAAGATAATAATGTCGTTGTAAGTGAAGTTATTTGATGTTGTATCTCTTTTGTTGCGCTTGTTTATTAGATGCCTCGTCCATGAGTTCTTTTACTTTTGCACGGTCTGATAAGCGCAAGCTGCTATGTTTGATGACAGGATTATCTGAAACGCAACAAGGGTTTGATACTTACATGCAACGGTCTGGGCATCAGATACAACATATTGTAAAGCCCAAAGAACAAAAGGACACTAGTCCAAGGGAGGGGCTGACCATTGACAAACACCTGAAGTACTAATGCAGTTACTTATTTGCAATGTAACTCAGAACATTGGTATTTGGAAATGAATGGTTGTAGAATATAGAGATGTAAAAGCTTCTCCCTTGTTTCCCCCCATTTTTACGGATTAGAATTTCAACATTTAGAATACCGATACCATGTCATATGTCTTGGGTTGTTTTTATTTTGTAAATTTGCTTAGCGGGGATCGATCCCTTCAATCCTTGTTTATTACTGATAGTTGGAGTTCTTGAAAAGCTATTACAGTTCTGCAGTTAATTTATATGGTTGGGTTGTCTGTAACAAGAGTGATCTTTTAGAAAGTACTTAGCTGCTTTGTTTTGAAATTCTTAATTAGAACATCCAAAATTGCATTGCATTGAACTAACAGTAAACTATCATATTACGTACTTATCCAGCTAAGTTCGAAAACAATCAGATTTGGTTCTTGAAAATTGGAAGCTCATGAAAATGAAAATAGTATACTTATTTTGTTAGGTCACAAAAAGAGTTGAGTTATCAACTAGTTTACATCTTCCTACAATTTGCTTTGGACTTTAACCACTAGCAGCTCTACCAGTACAATAATTTATTATGATTTCCATACAGCCTGCATCAATGTGTACCGTACTTCAAACCCAGGCCGTCTTAGGTGCCATTTGAAGTTTTGAACTGTTCATTATTTTTTTTTTTAACTCCAAACAGCCAGTTCAGTTAATGGCATGTTGGTTTAAGCTGGTGTTGTACCCAGCATTGTGGCAATTCTCAATGCAGAATCACTCTACAACGGTCAAGTCATCAAGAAGCTCAAAACATCTTTCTATATTTCTTTTCCTACAAACAGACTCGAGCAGCCGCTCCCATGAGCCAGTTTCAGGCACAAACCCCATGTCTGCCAGTCCATAAAGTGCAACTGTTGCATCGGTTACTCTACCTGTATCGCATAAACCAACCAACAATTGGTTTGAAGCTGCAAAGTGTGGTACAAAACCTCTTTGAAGCATCAGCCCCAATAGAAGGACAGCTCTCTCCATGTACCCTTTCCTGCACAAAGAATTCATAACAATTCTATAACTAGCCGCATTAAGCTTCACACCTTTATAAGGCAAGCTCTCAAGCAATCTCATGGCTTCAACAATCCTGCCTTCTTTACACAATCCTTCTATCACTAGGTTATACATGATGATGTCCGCCATACAACCACTCTGGTTCATCTCCTTAACCAATTCAATTCCCTCATCTACTTTCCCATTTCTACAAAGGTAGCCGACCAAAGTTGTGTAACTTACAACATCCTTTTCCAAACCCAGCCTGTGCATTTCATCGAATACCTGCTTAGCCTCTTCCACCTTGCCTTCCATGCAAAACCCTTTCATCAAAGTTGAGTAAATGAACTTGTTAGGTTCACACCCGTTATTCCTCATGAACCCCAAAACTGCCTTGGCTTTGTCCATTTGCCCTTGCCGGCAAAACCCATCAATAAGCACGTTATAAGTCAGTTGGTCTGGCAAAATCCGGTCTCTCTCAATCATTTCCTCGAACAGTTGAAATGCCTCCTTCATCTTCCCTTGCTTGCTAAGCCCACCCATAAGTGTTGAATATGTGATCAAATTCGGCTTCATATCATCCGAATCCGACTGCTTCATCTCCTCTAACAACTCATATGCCTTATCAATTGCTCCTACCTTACAATAATGCTTGATCACGATATTATAAATGCACACATTCATACCAGACACATACCAATCTTTAACATGGCAGAGTAACTTATCAACGAGGTCCAATTCTCCTGCCTCGACAAGTAAATTGAGGCAAGTGGACACTGCTTTAGGGGATGGCTTATGACGGAGAAGAGATGGTAACGAGAGGAAAATGTCCAGGGCCTTTTCATGAAGGGAGAGTCGCGATGAGAGGAGAGAGATGAGGGAGAGGAAAGGAGGCTCGTACAGGCGGCAGGGGTGGTGGAGGCGGATGATGGAGAGGAGGGAATCGACAGCACAGATCTTGCGGGATTCGGCGAGCCGGAGGAGGAGCGCGGAGAGGGTGTCGTGGTTGTGGGAGAAACCAGGCTGGCGGGAGAGAGAGTTGAAGAGGTTGAGAGCGCGCTGCGGGTCGGGTTGGATGGAGATTAAACGGGCGGCTTCGGAGTGTTTGATGTAGCGGGAAGGGGATTCGGGTTTGAATTCGGGTTTTGGAGGGGAAGGGGTTGGAGAGGGGATAGGAGAGGAGGTTGAGGGAGAGAGATAGTGAAGAGGGGAGATCCAAGGGAGGAGGGTCGGAGAGGAAGAAAGGGGTTGAGGTGATGGGGAAGAGGAAGGGGGACTGAGTGGGGGTTTGCGAGGACGATGGAGACGATGATGTCTCATGGTTACAGAACGCGTGCTTTGAGTTTTGAGTTTGTGCTCTGTTGTCTTTGTTATTTTTTTAGGTGGATGCGCCGAGGCATGGGCAACCTCAGGCACTTCTCGTCTAGTCTCACATTTCGGAATAAACTATCATCATATCGGGCTTGTTCGGCAATTAGAGTGATAGAAAAATGAAAAAGAGAATTGATTTCTGTTCTATACAATTCTATTGTCGGCTGAGTTGGAATAGAGAAATTAATTGAAATAGATTTTCTATTTCAACCGAATACGATTAAAATTATATAAAAATAAAAAAGAGGAATTGAGATAAATATTTATAGTTAAATCTCTTTTTTTTTTTTTTTTGCATTTCGGTCTCTCTGTTTTATGGAATAGATTTATTTTCAATTTCATAGAGAGCATGAAATAGAGAAAAAAAATCATTTTCCATTAGTTGGAATAAATCAAGTATCATTTTTTACTATTTCATTCTTATCGGATATAATTAGAATAAATTAAAAAAGTAATCAATTCTCAATTCATTTCCTATTCTCCCTAGTGTTGAATATGCCATTTTATATCGAGCAAGCTCAGAATAGTAGAAGAGTGAAATTAAGTCTATTCTAATACTTGAAACAATCATTCTTCCACAATTCCACTCCTCCATGAAATAGTGGAATGGAATATGGAAAAAAATAAAGTGCAAAAAGTAAAGATTTAACTACATATTCCATTTTTCTATAATTTCATTCAATTTCATTTCTGTTCAATTACTATTCCAACACAACTTCACTATCTTCTTTTATTCTACCCTCAACGAACAGAACTGTGTCTGGGCTTGACTCTTTGAGTTAGAGGTCCGAATTTCTTTGCTCCGATTCTCATTTTGATCAGCTGAGCAGCAGAAAATTAAGAAAAAAATGATAAATTAGTTCCAAAATATTTAACGACATTATGTTTTTCTAACTATTTTTCATCTATATTTTTTCTTTCTCTTTGAATTTCGAAACCTAAACCATCTTTCATCTATAATCTTCTTTCTCTTTTTTTATTGCATCCTGACTCCTGAGAAAGCTCCTGCCAAGAAATCTTGAAGTCTCCTTCTTTTCTTTTCAAGAAAACTCCTGCCAGAAAAAAAAAAAACAGAGAGAGAGATAGAGAGCTCTTTTTATTGCATCCTGATAAGCTTCCTTCTCCTTTTCAATTTCTGAAACAAATATCAAGGGAGAGAAAACAGGAGACAGGCAGAGCATCAATGGAATAACTTTTTTCTCTTTGCTTCTGCAACTGTCATCTGCCTTTTCTCTTATCTTATTAATAATACAAGAAAATAACATCTAATTATTTTTTTATAGGTATGAACAATGAAGTCCTTTAATCAATTAAAAAGAGTGGCATTCACATTTTTCAAATTCAGTTACTTCAATCACTAACCTTACGATCACAAGACCTTGTGAATTTCTATTTATATTAATTTCAGCAAGTTGCATACATTGTGTCTAGGACTGTCAATGGATATCTATAATCTGAAATTTTGATCCAAATTCGCATACGGATTTAAAAAATATATTCGATAGTTTATTGGATTCTCATATGAACTTCGAAAAATGATCCACTTTACATTTTAAATTCGCACTTGGATCATACGTGATCCGAATCCGCTATGAATCAGATAAAATGATATTATTTTAAGTTTTTTAATAGCAAGATATATATAATAATGATTTATTTTGAATTGTTATAATTATTTATAAATATTATTGCAATCTAGTTAAATTAGTTTCGATAATTTTCACTATTTCCTATTCTGTCTATTTTTACAAAAGAAAATTTATTTATAGTTGCATGCTATATTAATATAGTTTTCATTATGATAATTAGATGATATTAGTTTTACAAAAAGATATTTTTTCAAGTCATGTAAGTTAATTAAATTAGAGTTTTTATCTTAATTTTTATATTTTTCTAATGTAAAATTATATATATTTATTCATGTTAAATATGTATTTTATTATTTTAAATATTTGAATAAATAATCCGATACATGATCCAAATCCAGTTCTATATCCAGAAACAAAATGAATATGAATTCGCATTTGAATCCTCAAATTCTAATTAAATATGGATCAACATATAAATCTTATAAATTTTTTAATGAATTCACATATGGATCATGCTAGATCCGATTCGAATCCGACCCATTTATAACCCTAATTATGTTTGTGCTTGTTATTCGTCAAACCTTCTACGTTTGCCACTAATTTTACAACTCATTTTGAGATAAGAATTGCTCGGAAAAAGACAACATGAATAAAATATTAAATGTATTGTGAATTTATTTTAATTGTATTTATTATCATGTAAATTGATGTATCGTTTCGAATTAGTATGAATAAATTTTTATATACACAATAATGTTGATGGTTTTATAACTTATTATAACTTAGAATGTGGCATAACCTTATGAAAACATCAACTAGTGTACAAAATACGTCATAATTTTGAATAAAACTGTTTTTATTTACATGTAAATTGATGTGTCGTTTAGATTCATAACATATATAAATTCAAAACAACCTAGCATGTCATTTTGTTGCTATTATTAAAATATAAGTTGATATTTCGCACATTTCTATGTATAATATACTGTTGATTAATTGCAAATATTGTAAGTAATTTTCACACATTCATTTTCCAAAGGATACGTAAAGTATGCAGTGGCAGATGCATATGTATTGAATGGGGTTTAATTACAAATGTTGTAAGTAATTGATCCCATTCTTTGTCAAACTTTTATTAAATTTGTACTGTATTTTATACTATTTAGAAAAAAATGCTATATTTATACTAAGATTGATCCCCATTTTATTGTACAAAATTTGTATGATTAACTCCCATATTTTTTTCGAAGACAAAAAAATAAAATGTAATAAATATTTGTGTATATATTGCTGGGATTTCATGTGTATGCTAATAGGGTGAAAAATTTTAATTGTTTATCTCTATTTGACTCAATACACAAAATGATCTTATTTATATCACAATGACAAACAAGATTAAACTAGACATTTCATTGAGCACCTAGTGTGCATCAAATAAAATAAATAAATATATTCATTTTTCGCATAAAAGGAGATGATGGTGTATACCTAAAGATATTGTCAAATCTCTTATTAGAGGGAAGTCGATTTCCCTTCTAAATCTCTTGAAAATACATTTAGTCTATTGTCCATTTTGAAAAAACCTTTTAATCTTTTGGCTCATCTTGAACTTAAACAACAAACTAATACACTTCTTAAATAGATGAATATAAAATTTAGAGCTTAGATTTAACCACTTTAATCTTCAATAAATAATTTATTTTATTTGATGACTAACTCTGAGCAAGTGAAAAAGAGGAGAAGAAAGGATTTTTTTTCTTCACACAAGAGAATGAGGGAAGAGGGGGCAATAATTGTTCACAAATTATAGTAAAAATGAGGAGAGAGAAAAAAAAAATACTATTTTGCTTTTTACACATCTCTTTATATCGATAAGACATAGTGCAATCCTTTATGCAAGTTTGGATTAATTATATAAATGTCATTACGAATAATATGATTGTAAACATATTAAGATTACATGTTTCTTATCTTGAGAATTTTATGGTTTAAGATCAAGTGTATTTTCTTAAACAATATTCAAAATTATAAATAATACATAAATCATTATCAAAATAGAAATTTTAAAATACATATTTTTCATATATTGGCCTCCATAAATAAAATTTCTACCTCCGCTGTTAAAATTATGTAAATACATGAACATGAACTATACACATTGTTCCCTTTAAAATCCATTATGAAACTTGCAAGAACAAAATTTACAAACTTACTCTCTACGTAGAAATACACATAGTTTATCGTTTTTATCTTAAGTATTTCCTTAAATTTTTAATCTTGTTACTTTGAAAAAAAAAAGTACTTGTTGGTTTATTTAAAGGGGAGAGATCACTTGACAATGATTATTTCAACAATCTTGACAATTAATTTTCAATTAAATTAAAAAAATCTTAAAAATAAAAAAATCTTCGTAGATATGTTTTTGAATTTATATATTGATTGTGTTTCAAATTTTATTTGATAGTCCATAAAAAACTATTAAAATTTATATAATTTGCAACGATCTATATTAAAGATCCCTGATGAAATGTTAAATATAATTTAAATTATATGAAATTTGAAATAAAATTAATCTATAAGGTTTAGAAAACGTTAATAAAAAGATTTCTATTATAATAATTTTTCAAATTTTTTTGAAATTTCATTATTAAAATTGTCAAAATAACCATTATTAAAATTGTTAAAATAACCACTCTAACGATCCTCCTCTTATTTGAATAATGAAAATTTATTATTAAAATTATTAAAATAATCATTATTAAGATTATTAAAATAATCATTATTAAGATTACTAAAATAACCATTATTAAGATTGTCAAATTATCCTCCCCTTATTTGAATGATTCTAGTTTAGGCACTGTACTACAATGTCGTTAGTCTGAAACTCAAGTAGTCATGGCGCTGGAACACTGTTCGATTCGATTCAATGGCTCCAATCCAAATATTTCGCAACTCAGCTTTCAAAATCCAAAACTCTCTTCTCTTGTGTGTTTTTCCCTCCGTGTTACCTGTCAATTTTTTCGAAACAATTTTGCTCTCCCTCCTATTTTTCCCCCAAAAGAAAAAAATGGCGCTCTTCCCATTCCCAGTGCCTACAAAAATCCATCCCCCAACCCCTGATTTCTCTCGCTTCTTCCCTCCGACCTATCATCTCAAACCCCGATCTTGACCTAGATTGTACCTCCGAGGGAAGTAGCCATGGCCGAGAGAGAGAACATCCCTCCCCGCATCACTCGTGCGGCGGTCAAGCGCGCCTCAGCCATGGAGATCTCGAGTTCTCAGCCTCAATCGAAGAAGAAGCGAGTTGCGCTCAGCGATGTGTACAATCTAACCAACGCGGTGCCTCCACGAGATGGCGCTGTTCAATCGAAGAGACAAAAGACCAGAGCTAAGAAGAGAGAGCGAGATTCGAAGAGTGAGGAGAATTCTTGCAAGGAGATCGAGGTCTCTAATGTCAGTATTTGTAATGCTGACACCATCGATGAAGTAAACGAGGTTGAAGAGCCACAGATGGCTGCGCCATATGCTTCGGATATCTACCATTATCTTCGATCGATGGAGGTCGGTTCTTGATTTTGACATTTACTCGTTTAGTTCAAGGGAGCAAAACAGAATATCAGATGTAGATCTTGATTCTTGATTTATTTTGATTCTATTATCCCACTAGATTTCATTTTTGTTAGGTTTCTTCCTACTGGAAACGATTTTTCACTCATCGGTCAGATGTGTTCTTCTTTGCCCTTCATTCTTTTTCTTAAATATAGTTTCTTTTTGTTGGAGTAAACTAGAGCGAGGTTCAATGACGATATCTTTTAGCGTTCTTTGTGCAATTGAGCGTCTATTAAGAAATTTCTTTCTTTCTTATTGTTTTAATTCTCTCTGATTAAGGTGTAATCAGAAGGTTAAGCAAAAATTCGGTGATTAGGCCTCACAACATAAAATTATCATTCTTCCAAAATTACAGAACTTTTTATTGCAAGCATTTGTGGAACTGGGAATAAACCTTAGTTATTGATCTGGTTGCAGCACTATCCTTACCAAATAGTGAAGTTTGAATCATGACACTAGTTTCATTTTCCTTTTTTTCTTATAGGTGGAGCCAAAGAGAAGACCTTTACTGAACTATGTTGAAACAACTCAAGTAGATATAACTGCTGATATGAGAGGGGTCTTGATAGATTGGTTGGTTGATGTGGCCGAAGAGTACAAGCTTGTACCAGAAACCCTGTACCTGACTGTATCGTACATCGACCGGTTCCTCTCTTACAATGCAATTAACAGAAGAAGGCTTCAACTTCTTGGTGTTTCTTCAATGCTTATTGCATCGTAAGTGTGAAATTGGATTAATTAATTTCTCAAAATTAGTATCCTAAGTAGTGATTTAATTGTTTATTTTTGGGCTTTCCTTTAGTCAAATCTGGTATAGGAAGGATTGAAAAATTTTCTTCTTCCTTCCAATGTTGTGATTGGCGACAGCAATGAGTGAGCTGAAATCAAATTTTATGGAGAAATTAATTTTCTATCTCAAGATAGGATAGTTGTCTAGACTGTTATAAATCACTTATGCTTCCAAAAAGAAAAAAAGAGGACTAAAAATATGATAAAAGTTGCTTGTGTTCGTAGGAATGTGATAAAAGTTGCTTGTATACACAGAAATTCTGGATAATTTTTGGTGATTTTTTTTGTCTTATTGGTTGGTTTGTTTGGTGGATTTTAATTTAGGAAATATGAAGAGATACACCCGCCAAATGTTGATGACTTCTGTGGCATTACTGCCAACACCTACAATAAGCAGGAGGTTGGCCTACTTTTCTTCCTCCCTTTTGAGTCTTATAGTTTTTTCTTTTTTTTTAAAAAAAAAATTCAAGATATGCAAAGGTTTTACAGTTTTTGTCTTTGAATGCAGGTTGTAGAAATGGAGAGGGATCTGTTAAGATTTTTGAAATATGAGATTGGAACCCCTACGGTCAACACTTTCCTTCGGAAGTTTTTAAAGGACGGACAGGAAGACAGCAAGGTAATTTAGTTTTTTTCTATATTGGTTTCTCATTTAGGGATAGAATATGCTTTGGAACTCAAATTAGTTTTTGTTTTCAACCAGAATTCAAATTTGGTACTGGAATTCTTGGCATATTACCTAGCTGAGCTGAGTCTTATTGATTATGGCTGTATCAAGTTTTTGCCTTCAGTTCTTGCCGCCTCGGCTGTTTTCTTGGCAAGATTCACGATTGCTCCAAGAAACCATCCTTGGGTAAAATCCGTTTTTCTCTTTTTCCATCAACACTTCTGATGATATTCCACATTGCTTCAGAAAATTTATTACAGGGGTTTTCGAGTAAATATTTTGTTAAAATTTAGAAAAGTTAACAAGATTATGTTGCTGTGAAATAATTTCAGAATGAAAAGTTCGAGAGAAGTACTGGGTATAAGGTGAGTGAGTTGAAGGAATGCATATATGCTTTACATGAACTACAATTGAATAAGAGATGTTCTTCCTTGGAGGCTATTAGAAACAAATACAAGCAACAAAAGGTATGTTTTATTTCATATCATATTTACAGTATCATATCTGTCGTTACTATGGAAAATATCTGAACAAGTCTTTCATCATCATTCTGTGAAAATGAATTGCCAGACAGGAGATACTTTTGTTCTATTAGAAAGTGATAGAGGTGGTGCAGGGAACATTTCCCATTTGGTTGTCGCTTGTACTTAATATGAAAAATGACAGAATTATCCTTGCCCAAACCCCAAATCATTTTAAATGCAAAATATACCAGTTTAGTTGGATGGTTGTTTTGGAAATACCTGAAAAGTGAGAGGTTTTAAGATTTTTGCATTGTGGACATGACACTTATCAGTTACCATTTAGCAGTTATGTTTTGGAATAATATCAATCTGATAATGGTAACAAAATCCTTTGAAACAGTTCAAGTGTGTGTCTACATTGTTCCCTCAGGAAGAGATGCTACATATTTTCTTTGATGAACTGAAAGAAGATTATGTTTGTGAAACAAAAAGCTGCAGTACTGGTGATGCTGATAGGTAGATAAGTTTAAACTAGTATTTTTAAGGATGACATGTAAGAGGTGTGTTAGTATGTTGTGGTTATAAAGTTCATTTACATGTTTATTCTTTTTGCAAAAAATATTTAATAATTAAGGTGCAGATGCCCACCTGAGGAAAGGGCCTACAGAAATGATCAGTTGATAACAGTACAACAATGATAACATTCTTTCAGTGTACATAATATCAGAAATCCACAACTGCGGAATATGAAGAAAGAAATCTTGAAGTTTTCTTTGGCATGTCTCTATTTGAACTCTTTCTATTGGCTCAGTAAAATAAAAAAATAAATGAAACCTATTTTCTTTTTCTATAAAGAAGATTGAATTTTACAAATTGCCTTGATTCTTGTTGACAATTAGTAGTTTGCATGAAGGGGTTTGTTGTTGTGAAATAGTACTGGTGAAGAGAAATGAGAGCTTCTGTTGACAACTTGGCATGATGACCTCTATTTTGTGGTTTCTCTCGCTCTCTCTCTTTCAGGGCTTGTTCTTCTTGTTTTTTTTTTTTTTTTGCATAAGGTGATGTATTTGTACTCTGTATTTTATAAGTTATATTTATACTCTATTGCCAATGATATACAGTATAATAATATCGAATTATGTAGAGAAGGGATTAAATAATCATGGTCATTGGTGTTCATGATATTTATTTTATTATTTATGTTTTAATTAATATATGTAAATCGTTAGATGTATTTAAATGTATTTCAATAACATGCATATAAAAAAATATTAAATTTAAATTTTGTTTCAATGGTCATTAAAAGAGTGAATTAAATCATAAAATTTGGTATGTTGATTTTTGTTAGCGCTTGATGCAAAATAAAATAAAATTAAAATGATGTAATTTTTTGTGTATTTATATAGTATAATATATACAAAATGTCCAATTGATTAATTTTTATTATTTAAAAGTTTAACAAATAATTATTTAAAATTTAATTTTATAATCATTGATGTGACATTAATGACCATGATCATCGGATGTCTCCTCAATTATATATATATTGTTGAATGATCTTATATATCTTTGTTTGAAGTTTTAGAAGAAATTAATTCCTTTTGTTTTCATAAAGAAGCGTGGCGTGGTGTTTGTCCAGCAATCTGTGATCAAATGAAAAGAGCAACAACTGGAACATAACAGCAAAAGGATATATTCTCAATTCTTCATAGTATGTTGAGGTTCGTCGAGATTTCTCTCTTGCCGTTGATTAAATAAGATTGACCCAGTTACATGTCCGTAGCGAGACAAAACTACTTCAATGCATCAAATAAGTAAACGACGACGATTGATATATCGGAAAGATTTTTGCCTTAGCAGTGCACTTTTCAAGCAATTTAGAGCCCTTTTCTTACTGGAAAGATTTTTGCAATTCAAGTCCCTGCAATGGGGAAAGATATTTAGAAGGCTCCAAATTGACACCATGCAAATTCTGTCTACACGGATTTATTAACGACCATTGATGTATCTGTCAAAATCCCTCGCCGTAAAAATTCAATAAAGGGTGTAAAATCAATTCAAATATTAGCGTTCAAAATTTTTAATTGACCGAACAATCAAATGTTGCTTTTCTTTCTAATTCAGAGCGCTTTTAGTGTAGAAGATAGTTTCTAATTTTGTAATATACCAGCTTTTTTTTTTTTTGAAATGCTCGGAATTAGTTCATCATGTACTAGACCTCAAAATGTATCTTAAAACCAAGACCAGAACAACTTATTTATGTGCCTTTTCACTGGGCAAGTGCAGAGAAAACCTTTCTTAACATTCAATTCATTCAGGTTAATTTTCATTAAATTTGTTAGCTACACAACAAGCAAAATTATTTAAAAATGAGAAATTTGTTTAGCTATGCAACAAATCTCATGTAATCCATAAGCTTATAATTTAACCATGGATATAGATAGTCTTAAGATATGAAAGAAAGAACTGGAGCAGCAAGCAGGGGGAATATCAGGCCAGAAACCAGTCATGTAAAAAATACCAGAAAAATTAACCAACTGGAGTCAATTTATACTCTATGACAAAACAAATAACAACTATCTCAAACCACTAAATATACCCATCATCAAATGCCCAAAATCAAAGAGACAACAAGCATTTTAAGCTGCAACATAATTCATTTTTAACAGAACCACACAAATCATTTTGAGGCAGCACTCCAAAATTCCTCACCATATCCTACTAAGATTTCTAATCACTCGTCATCAGATCCGAGTATTTGGTCTTTCAACTCAACAATTTTGGTGAACAACTCCTCTCGATTGTCCTGTGTGAACAAATATACATAATCATGCATTTTTACCAAGCAATTAATCAAACCAGATTTTACGTTGCAATTAATGCATTAATTTACCTTAAAAAGGAGATAGCGAGAGCTGAACCAAACTGTGTACCCAAGGCCGACTATCTCCATCAGCTTTGGGAACTGTATCAATGGATCATGTGCATCAATCCAATTTATTTGCTAATGATTAATTAATTTAAAAAGGTAATTGTGATATATAACAATTTATTTGCTAACGATTATTTACCAAGGGAATGGAGTCGACAGCCGAAACAACAATTGATGATATCCAAAGGGCAACCAAAGCACCAGCTCCATATACGAGCAATTTAGACTTGTCTTCAGAATCCAACTAGAAAGAGAAATAAATTTTTTCTCATTTACATATTGAGGTTTTAAATCTACTATTTGCAACATAGCCTGGGAATGGTACTTCACAGTATGAACTTTTTTTGTTCGATTCTTGAGTATATCACCGGAATTGAGATATCTAACAAATTCATAACAGTAATATCAAATTATTCACTGAGGCAATTCAACAAACACTTGATATGCATACATTGATATTGAGCTGGTTTAGGAGATCATTCGCCGGGCTCTGCTCCCCAGTTACCTCCTCGGATGAAACTTCTTCTTCTTTGACTTCATCAGCATCAGATACCTCCTCTTTCACCTCTTCTTCCTTCTCTATCGGCGGCGCTTCGTCTTGTTTCTCAGCAACAGCAATTCTTGTGGTCTCTTCACCATCAGCTACTGTCGACCAGAAATCCGAACCCGAACTCGAAATCGAACTCGAACGTAATCCTATAATCACGGAAAAAAATAAAAGAGATGTCATCGATTTGATGGACTAAAGAGCGTATCTCTCCTTAACAGCGTAAAATTTACCTCGCCTTGGGCGAAACCGAATAGAGCTCGTGACAACTGGTCTAGGGATTAAGAGGCGGGATTGGGGGAGGCAAGGAAGAACTCGTGGAGCAATGGCGAGCTCCATTTTTGCGCCTCTTAGTTTTTCTTTCCTTTATTTATCGGTTCTTTTTTTCTTTTTTCTGAGATCGAAACTGTCTTTCGAAATTTGAGGTCTCTTTTCTGCTTTGAGCTTTGAGGAAGAGAGGCGTACCAGCAACAGCAGAAATCATTCGAGAACATTTAAGTGTGAGATTCTCTGTTTTACTCTCTCTATAGTGATTTGTATTTCAGGTGGAACTTTGTATCACAAATGATCATAAATGACCCGTTACACTTTTGTATCATATAAAAGGAGCCTCAGGAAATGAGTTCGCCAGATGTATTGTACTCGGTGCACGGTGCAGTGAACCTAGTGCAGGCAAGAAAGTATTTTTTTGGGGTTTCTTCTTCTTTTTTCTTGTGTGTTCTTTTTTTTTTCTTTTAAAAGCATTTCTATTTTTAAAATAAAAATTAATAATCTTACTACATCAATGATTTACTAATTTTAGTAATTACCTCTCAATATCTTTCATGCAATCTCCGTTCCAACATTTCAATTATTAATAATTTTGTAATTTAAAATTTTAAGTATATGTAATTATTTTATTCTGGCTTTTTATTGGTACCAGTTGTTTGGTACAGTAAAAGTTGTCAAAACTTTGTATTTTTGTTGGAGTTTCAATGAAACTGATAGATACACTCCATTTAAAAAAAAGTATATATGTAATTATTTGTTACAAGCTGATGTGACATTTTTCACATTACTAATTTAGTATTTAAAATTTCGATTCCATTGCTAAATAAGTAGACTGAAAATTTTCATAGAAGAAAATATCAGAGTTTGGGCATGCCCAAGTTAATGATATATATACAATATGATATATATACTACTAATTTATTTTTAGCTAATATCCACTAAAAGCCCATGTGACCTCAAATATTGTAATATTGCAATTAATTAATATAGTCAAGTCTCCAGCGAATGTCGTAATTTGAAAATTTTGTCATCGATACAACTTTTATTTGCCTTAGCAAAATTATATAATTCATGATATATATACAATATGATTTATTAAAATAATTTAACGCATATATATAGTACCCACTGTGTCAATTTCTTTTTGTGAACTCTCAATGCGTTTAATTTCTTTAAAATATCAAATCAGTACTAATAAAAAGTGTTTCTATCTGCACACTTTTTGGTGTTAGTTATCAGCTCCCCTTTGTTAAATTGCAAATTTGCAATGAATAATAGAGAGATTGGACCGATGTGTAATAGTCTAATAGAGCTCATATATAGCATTGATATCGATTTTATTATTCATATTAACGATTTTATCATGCGACTTATTTATATAATATTTTTATTATTCAATTTAAGTGAGTTATTATTCAAATTAGTGATATTTGAAGTGAATAATAAAATATTGTACAAAATAAATTATATAATAAAGTCGTTGACATGAATAATAACTCATTTTACATAAATAATAAAATCGATATCGATAATAATATCAATGATTACATCTCTCAAATATTTTTCTATTCTAATAATAATAAAAGGTATAAGACCATAAACCCAAAAGAGTCAACTGCTACAGTAGTTAGCTAACAGAGAAGAACAATCAGAGCCGTTCATCTATTCAATCATTTGATCTCAACGGCTAGATTTCAACCTCCCTTATAAAACAAAACAAACTAAAGCATAGGCTTTGCCTGAGTAAGTATATAAACACATGATTCCTTCTTTCTCCTACCTGAGAAACTAAAACAAAAAATAAAACCCTTTCTTTGTATTGCATTTCTATTATCCCCATGTCAAAAGAAAAGAGGATGAAATCTAATTTCGAGAAATGTGCCACCTCGCACTTCAAAGACTAAGCGGTTTTGGAAGAGGAAGGTGATCTTCAATCGTATTATCGAAGGAGAAATTGAAGAGGAGACGAGAAATTATAGGATTAATCCGAGGTAATTCTGGGTGTATACGTGTGGTAATAGTTTGATCTCGCATTGACATATGGAGAGGTAAAAAGCGGTTTTTTCTTCTCTGCGAAGTACTGCTTTTGTAATTTCAGGCAACTTCGAGGACCATACTGTAAGTTTTTTTAGGAGTATATGTATGCTCTTTCAATTAATTTTTTGTTTTGTTTTACTTATGTTGTTTTCATCAATTGTAATACGATTTTTATCAACTTTTGCATTCTATTTTATAATTAGAGACGATGAGAAATAACTTCCAAATATGGAATACATTAACATCTTTATGCCCCTGCAATTTTTTTTTTCAAAATCAACTTTGCATTAAATAAAAAAAACTAGATACATACATAATTTGAGGCAGAGAATTCTGAAAATATATACAGGAGATCATAAAATTTGCTTAAAAAAAACTTTCAGGAAGTACACACACAAATGCATATCCAATTTTCATAATTCAGAATTGATATGGACAGGAATGATTTAATTCTTAAAAAGTGTTCTTTGATAAAAGAAAGAAAGCATCACAAAAAGAAAAACTATAAACCGATGTGGACATTATGTGTTAACAGAAAAATCTGAGAAAAAGAGAAATCTTTTTTTTAAAAAAAAAGAAGAAGCACATATATCTGTTGAAATAATACATGATTAAATTATTACACGTGATGGTTGACGTAAGCAGAATCTATAGTCATTAATTTAAAAGTTTTAATAATGAAAAATCCAAGGAGTCAAAAGTGAAATAAACTATTTGAAGGCATGACCTCATCTTTTTTTTTTTTTAAAATGACATGAATTGAAATAATGAATCAAAGGAAAAATCAGTAAAAATAATTGTCCTTCTGAAAAAATAAATAATTCCTCTGCCATAAAAAAATCACACATCAACAATTGCCAAAGTGCCTAACATCTCTAATATATATACTTTTTCTCTAACCCAATGAAAACACTTTTATTTATCATATTTAATGGGTATGTTTGATTTATTAGTAAATTATCTTCCATGATCCAACATGCATTATGTATGAACTTAATTCTGTAAATACTTTCATGAACTTATCTATACATCTAAGAATGCACAACTTAATTATTGTATAATTTACACTCAATTATTGAAAATGCAAGCTTGACCATGTCGGAGAGATTCACTTTTCTATGTCAGTTTAGATAGAATTGTTGACCACCATTTAACTTTTGTGCACATCTTTTGCACTTGCTTTTTAATTTTTCTTTTCAAAAAAAAAAAGAAACACCTGTTTATTTTAGTTTAGATAAAATTGTTGACTACTATCATGTATTTCGGCCAAATTAGAATGTGTTTTGACATCCATTTAAACTTCCAAACTCATTATTTGAAATCCAAATCTCTTAAAATGCACATCTATCTGTTATAAAATGCACTCTTGACTATTAGAAAATACACACTTGTTGTTAGAGAACCATTTCTGATATGAACACTTAGTTACTGTATAATATAACTTGTCTATTACAGATTGCGAACTTATCTCTTTCTTTTTTCTTTTTTTTTGAAAATTGGAAAAAAAAACGGTCAAGGATATTTGGTGACTTGGGATAAGTCTAATATTTCATTAATTGAAGTGATATTTTTCATGTTTACAGCTGTAATTTTGGCACAATTTTATCTATTTTATGGGTGGTCATAACTAATCCTTTTCATAATTTCAAATGAACATCAAAATCTAATTTAACAAAATGAAGAAAACTAGACTGTTGTAACATCTTTGACAAATTTAATTTAACGAGTATGGCAGGTGTTTTGCATTTCGACACTTCGGAAACGAGGGAGTCAAAATAATTGACGGTAAACTTTTGGAATCAGGTCTTTCTAATTAATACAATTAATATATATAGATATACACTTGAATATTGGTGTAAATATACCAAGATCAATGTATCTCATGATTGGAACCGTAAACTTAACACCTGATGCTCCACACTGCATCTAGTACATTGGATTGCATCGGTCCGGTTTGCATATCTTCTAATCAGGACTTATCAGACACACTAAAAGATATGAAGCGTTTTGATTGATTCGATTTCCATTCGAGGAGATTAGTCAAGGATTAATCTGTCTATACTGGTAAATACATATACACTGCCAGGTCTTATACAGCATATATATGACACTTTTATACATTCTACCCAGCATTTCATCCTGCTGGTATCTGCAAAACATAATTATATATCTTTCCCTTTGTTATTTGTTCTAGCTTTGTGTTTACTTTATAAGTTGTAACGAGTGGTACTGGTACATGATGCAAGCAAACCATCCTTTCAAAAAAGTATGTATTGTAATTAAAATCGATCAGTAATAAGCCCAATCAGTGACAGTGGATCCTACAAGGGAGAAAGCATAAAGGCCCGGTACCACTGTACCAGTAACCAAATTGCAACTGGTGGGCGTACATATGCACAGTTGCACACCCATTTTACTGGTAGATGAATCAGATGTGTTCTTGGTTTGAATTATTAAAATAAATTGATCTCATCAGTGGCTTATTGAATTATTAAAATAATTTGATCTCATCAGTGGCTTATAATTCAATAACAGTACAATAAACAAAGATTTGGTTTTTAATTGGCCATGGTAATACAGAGCATTTTCAAAGACACCAATTGGCCAGGATTTCATAAAAGTCAATGCCACATACATACTGACAAATGCACATGGAGATATATATACATGGATAGAAACCGAGTAATTAATTAAGTTACAGTTATAGCCTCATGCATGGTTCATGGTGGAATCAACCAGGGTTTAACGCATATTCTTGCGATTAAGCAAATTAATTATAAGTTTTGTTGATACTGAGAACCGGTCTTTAATCTAATAGCAAAGATACTACTCTCCGTGTGGGAAGTTGTAGGTTCAAAATTTGAATGATGATTTCTTTTATGAATATTTAAATTTGAGAGACTCAACCCTCATTTTATCTGAAAAAAAAATTATAAAAATTGTTGATGTTACTGTGGAGATTTGGGGACAACTGCTGATAGAAAACATATTCAAATATTTATTTAGTTATCAAAATATCAATTGAAGTATGACTTAGCAAAACGAATTAATTAAGTATAAAATCTATTTAATTTATTGGAATGCATTGGATGTAAATTAATTCATCACATCCTATGGCAATTTCTTACTCCCATCTCAATGAGGAGGTTTTATAGATTAAATTAGTACGGATGTCAGAATTAATCAACAGGTCGGACCCATACATAAAAATTTCAGCTCGGGAGACGGTACGAAGTCAGGTGGTGGTGGAGTAGCGGCGTCGCGTGACTCTCGGTGAGATGCCAACATCTAATATTTGGAAGCTTGTAAGTTCTTTTCTTATCCTTAAAAATGTCATAATTTTGTAATGACTGTTTTAATTGCTGAATCTAAAAAATATGTTGTTAAGAAAATTAATTTTAACTAAAAAGGGGAACCTACACAATTTTAAGTTCTATTTCTAAAAGAAAAATTAATTTTGTAGTGATTGATTGATTTCATATAAGTTCTTTCTTATCCATATGAATTTTTTTTTTGAGTTTTATAAAAATAAGTTAGGGATTTGAAATCAAATTAATCCAGACGATACCATTCATTATGAGCATGTCATGTGATAATTTAAAATTTATCCCAAATTAAACATGTTATGTTTTTTATCCCTCATGCTTTATTGTATGATGAAGTACTAAAATTTAATTTGAGAAAGAGAGAATCAATTACACAAGCCATGCATTAAAAGCATAGATATATAGCCTTGTGGTCCATGATCTGAGCATGTATGTCCTGGTTTTGTTTTATGCACTTCATGCCAATCAAATTTTGAGGAAATGCAAATTTCTGTACTTCTCACTACTAATGCAACATGCCATATATACATGTATATTTTTGTTTTCATACATTTTTGCCACCAATAAGAGTCTTGAAGGAATGCACATCTCACATTGGTCCAGCACCTCATTTTTAGGCTCTGTCCATTTTATGAACATAGCCCAATTGGATTTTGACTAGATGCAAATCTCATAACTAATATTTGTTTTTTGATTTTCAATTTGGATTTTTTTTTGTTTTTTTCCTAGATTTTTTCCAAGAGTTTGCTTGTACATTTATAGAGAAATTATTTTTGTATCATAAGTTCTACATCCTTTAATTACATCTAATGTCCTTATTTATATCCATTATTAGATATAAATATTTTTCAAAAATACATATTTTAAAATTTAAGTTAAAAATTATGTTAAATAACTTAAAATACTTGAGGTACAAATGAGATGTGGAATAAATGATGATGCAGTTATCATTCCTCATTAATTTTTATATATTTCTTATTTATGAATATTTGTTAATATTTTTCAATAATTATTTAACTATTACGTATTTATATCAGTAAACGTAAACACATCAATACTACATGTCAAGATGTAATGTAAATGAAATGCCTAGATGGGTTAGACAGATAATTAGATTGCTTTCCTTAGTTGCATACCAAGGTCTACATGTATTGGTGCCATAGAAAATCATACAATTTCATAACTAAGCTTCTGCGTTCCGCCAATCAGAATATGAGATATATTATATATAGTTCTCTCATTAATTTAATTATGTCACCAAATAAATTTTCGGTTCTGCTGCTTCTTCAACCATATAATAAATTAAGTAATATTATAGATAACTCCAAGTTCTCATTATTCAGATATTCTCCAACTGTGCTTTTGCTGGCTGGCTAAGTGTGCATTATCAAATTTATAAATGTATATCATGCAATATGTTTGATAGTTGTCAATAGCTGTCTTAAATTGAAAAATCAAAATGCATATTTTAAGATGTGCAAAAACCTACAAGGATATATATTGAAGTCTATGGAGATTGTTATTTTGTCTGGTAAATTAAGCCAAGTAATGAGGAATTAAATGACATGTAAAACTTTTGTTTAATTACACAATTTTTTAACAAGACAGAAAAATGAAGACATACATGTTGACAAATTAGAAGTTATCTTTTTTAATTTTGGATTTTATTTTTTACAGAAATGACAAATATCAACTCTAACAAAAAAATTACAATTGTTTAATTTGCATAATTTCTGACCATAAGTAAATATGAAGTGGATTGATCCAATTGAGTTTGCATAGTCGCTTGCAGTTTTATACATACGGAGTTTATAATGTAACGAAAAATGTTGTAAATCTAAATATGGGGCTTCTAATTTAGTATTTTTTTATTTTTGTTTAAAATGGGTTTTTATTGTGGTGTTTATTTTTTTAGCAAATATAAAAAAATAAATTAGCATTAATTAAATGTAATATTAACTATTTTGTTTTTTGTCAATCAATGTTTCGGATTTTAGATATGAAAAATCAAACAATCATGGCGAGGGAGAACACTATAAGAAAATTTACATGAAAAACATCATAGCAAAACTCTGTTACAAATAATTCAGAAAAATAATATTTTGCATTATTTGTTGATGCTTCTTTTACTGCTATTTATTACCTCCCTCTATTTCAATCTTAACGTTTAATTAGCAAAAATGTTACACTAAAGTTTCTGATTCACTATACTCTTTCGCATAATAAATTAGAATTGTTTGAACTTATGATCACGAAATTACCGTATTCGTAATTTGAAGTGTTAAGTTGCGACAATCATTACAAACTGTGACAACGAGGAGGTATCAACTATCAGTATTTCAACACTTCCAACATATATCTATCATTTATGTTTTCAGCAGATGATGAGTAGAAAATGCCTATATGTTTGGTTAGAGTTTTTGACTCAAAAAATGAACCAAATAACTTGAAATTAGAATAAATTAAGCTAAATTTAGGTATAGTAAGACCGGAATACTGCTGAAGCTTTGGATTTTGTAACTTTTAGGAATTATTTGAAGAATTTTGGAGAAGAATTCATGTCAAAAATAGAAGGAACTAAACTAAAACACGGAGCACTATATTTTAGACCAACAGACTTAGTATATATGATGATAGATCTTATCTCTCTATATAAAAATATAAATTCAAATTTTATAAAAATAATATTTAAAAAATAATAAATGCCGGACTAATAAAAATCTTTATTAAAAAAAGTTCTCAAATCTCAAGTAAAACAAAATGATGCCCCCATCCCTCCTATTAATTACAGATTGTTTTAAAGAACACTGCTCTTCACTTAATGATCTTCTACTAATCTTAATTATTGTTTTTTTCTTTTTTGACCAACAGGTTTCCCAGTCATAAATACAAATATAAAATACTACAAGGTGCAATCCCAAAAATTCCAGGATCTTTTGCTAATATCCCTCGTGTGGGTGTCTGTGTGTGTTTTTGCAAGGACACAGAGCACGTGTCAAAAAACAAAGGTAATAAATACTGCACAAGACAAGAGGCCTTCTCTTAGTAATTGGTCGTCATTCCAGTGCTTGACTCCTCAGAATGTGAAATTCCAAAAATACCCTCTACTTTTTCCCCTCTCCTCCTCTACAGCAAAAGGAACGTTACTTTCTCTCTCTTCCTATACGGCTACGCTGTGACATAGCCCTCTTTGACTGTAGTGCCATTGGTCTGAGTATGTTGTACCCTTGAGAAGGCTGGAAATGTGAAATGACGGAAATACCCTCGTGTATATGACAATTTTGTTTTGTCCTTGATGAAGGAATTAATTAATTATTTATTTATTTATTCATGGAATGAGGGAAACATGACAAAAATCATTGGTTGGAAGGTATGATTGTAAAGGATGATTTATTTTTTATTTGTCAATTAAATGTGATTAATTTTGTAAACATGAAATTTAGAAATGGTGGTCATGTTTCTATGGCATCATGCAGAGTCCAAATTTTAGATTTTAGAATATTTACAACATATTATGAGGCTACGGAATTAATCATCAGTTATTTTCCTAATAATAATAGTAATATTGCCTAATTATAATAATAATAATTTTATGCATTATTAGTTCTCAATTCGTTCTTGAATGTATACAAAAACTAAAACGGTTGAATGTGAATAATTCTTTTTGTATCCGCAATGTTGTGAATTTTCCAATTTCACATATAGTAATGGATTTATATAGCAATATTATTTGTAGGATTTATGAAATTTCATTTGCTTAGAAGATATTAATATTTTAATTGAAGGGATCATTTGACAATAATTATTTTAACGATCTTGACAATGAGATTTCAAATAAATTCGAAATTTTTTTTAAAAATAAAAGAATTATAGATACATCTTTGAATTTATAGATTGATTGTGAATTAATGTATCATTTGCGAGTTAGAATTTTTTTTGTCACTCAACAAAGTACTAAAAGTGAACTTTTGTGAAAAGAACGTGAAATTAAAGTTGCACGAATCTTGATAAAGTCGAATAACTCGAATATTGATCAGAATAGATGTTGACAGTAGATAATTTGAAATCTTCATTTATCAAATCCCAACTCAGACAATCTTACAAGCAAAAACATTAAAAAAGGGAGGAAAAAAACAGACATAATTTCTTGGTCAATCAAATAAAACAGTTATCAACCTTGATTTTGGTCAATCATCAATCTAATTTTACTTCTTTCAAAAAAAACAAAACAAAAAAAACATCATTTACAAATCAATTCAAATCCAAATTCTCATATCTCAAGGGATAACATAATTGTATGATCATGCTTAATCATTTCTCTTCTTTTGAAGAAGCAAATCATTAATTATACACTGTTACACATTTACCAAACCATAACGTTTCCACCCCAAGAAAAGTCCAGTGCCAGGAGTGGGACCACACTGGTAAGAAGATCATGGAATTTTGAAGCCCGGATTTTATGTGGCAAAGAGAAATGAAAAGCAAAACCAACGTTGTGTCAAAAAAACAAAGTTTTTATTTTTATTTTTTAGCTAACTGTTATTTTTTGGGTAATTCACTGGAACATATTTTCGTGGTAATTTTTATTTTTTTTATTACAGTTAATATAACTAAGAAATTACATTTCTTATTAATTATGTGTTGGAATTTAAAAATAAAGAAAATGAAATATACATTAACATAAAAAGTATTAATATTATTTGTGAGCACATAGCATTCTGGTAGCAACAAAATCAATTTTACAGATAATTAAAAGGTTGCTTCAAAATTTTCAATCTTACCATGTATAATAATAACATATCACATAAATGTACACTTGAAAGTTGAAACAGAGAATCAACTAACTGAGCTACCGCTACAGTACAACAAGCCCCAGTTAGAAAAGAGCCAAAATAAAAGACCACCCCTGTTGTTCTTCTTTAATCATCCTTTTTCTTTTCTTTTTTTTTTTCTTATCTCCTTCGCTTCTTTTGTCTCTCTGTTTCTTTTTGCCATTCTTTTCTAACAGCCCCTCTTTTTTTCCAAATTATAATTTCACGCCCTCGACTTTCTAAAATCCCTACAAAACCCCTCCACTTTACTCAAAACAGTGTCTCCTGCTCCCCTCTTTGTCTCTCTCTCTCTCTCTATCTATCTAGATAGAATGCTTAGCCACTGGGACTGAGCTACAAGAGCTCCACCATGAATTCTTCTATATGAGAAAGAAAAGGGTGTGGGGGGAAGGGGGAGGAGGGGGTAAGCAAAGGGGAAACTTTTCTTAAAAAAAATCCATCTTTGATTCCTTGTATCAGTAACAAATCGAAATACACAAACAAAATACAATGCCGCCTAGCTATGACAACTGTGCTGCGTCGTCTATTCTCCTCTGTGCGGAGGACAACAGCACCTTTTTGGATTTCGTTGAGGATGGCGATCGAGAAAACCACGAGATGGATTCTCTCGGAGAGATTGATTGCTTGGGACCAGGTTGGATTTTAGGGAAAAGGAGGTGTCTTCATGGGAATTTCTTCGTGGATTTCCCTCTCCAGTCCGAGGAATGCATCGCGCACGATTTGCGAAGAGAGATTGATCATATGCCCATGGGGGACTATGCTGAGAGGCTCTCGAAAGGGGACATGGATGCCTCCATTAGGAGAGATGCCATCGATTGGATTTGGAAGGTGTCTTCTTTGTTTTATTCTATAAATTTCTCCAGATTTCTTTTGTTCTTTTCACACAAAAGGTAAAAAAGAAAAATCACAGACTGAATCACTGAGTGATGAATTGGAATTTAATTAAATTTCTAATTTGTGCAATGTACAGGTTCATGCATATTTCAATTTTGGGCCTTTGAGTGCTTATCTCTCTGTCAACTATCTAGACAGATTTCTCTCTGTGTATGAAATACCTGTAAGTAACCTACCTCAAAACATCTCAAGTTTACATCTTTTTTACCATTAAAACGCGCCTCATTAGGATCGAAAAAATGTATTGGTTTCGTAGGAAGGTAATGCGTGGATGACACAGCTCTTGTCAGTTGCATGCTTGTCTTTGGCATCCAAAATGGAAGAAACCCTGGTTCCACTTCTCTTGGACTTGCAACAGGTTCTTTGACTCGCACCGTATTCTTTTTTGGCATTTTTAATTTTGACCTGTTTGTGAAACTTTTTTCTAATCTGGGGTCTCTGATGATAGGTCGGCGATGCTAAGTTTGTATTTGAAGCTAGAACTGTACAAAGAATGGAGCTTTTGGTTCTGAGTACTCTTAAGTTCAGATTGCAAGCCGTGACGCCTTTCTCTTTCATGGATTATTTTCTTTGCAAATTTAATGATGGAACTGGCCCCATGAAATTTCTCATCTTACAATCTGCCGATCTTGTCTTGACAATGATTAGAGGTAGGCTTCAATTATGTTAACATGCATTGAGTTAGACAGTTAGACCTGTTAGAGTTATGGAAGCCTGAATTTACTGTAGAGCCCGGTACACATTGATACCAATTGTAAATTTTATGTATCTAATACGTACAGTTGAATGACTGAAGGTTTTACTGTCAAGCAACATGCTAGTCTTAATTAGACATTAGCAATGAATAATCATGAATTAAATGCTTAACAGGAAAAACGCATTAGTTTGTGTGAAAACCATTTTGGTTGTTTAACGAGGGTTTATGAAGGTGGTTTTTCTTAAAGTAAGTGAAATTGAATTGTAGGAACGGATTTTCTGGAGTTCAAGCCATCAGAGTTAGCTGCTGCAGCTGCACTTACGGTGTTAGAAGAATTCCAATCCATCGATATAGAGAAGGCTTTTGCTACTTGTGTTTATCTAGAGAAGGTATACATGGTTTATAACTTCGTTAATTTTCTTTTGGAATTTTTTCTTTAAGTCTCTGTAATCTTCTAGTCAAGCTGAGGACCATATGTGTTGGATAAAACTATTGGTATGATAATCCTTGCTTGTATCTTTTGTGATAACATTTGTTTCTTGGATCAGTATTCGGTCTTTGGTTCCGATAATGCACCCTACTGCTCAGGTAGAAGCATGTACCGTTTATAGGCAATGCCAGCCTTGTACTGGTATGATGCCAATGGATTTCTGTTATTTGTTCATTGGGGCTTTTAAACTCTTAACTGGAATTGCTCATACTTATTGTACCATATTGATCCGGTAATCCTGTTGATCTGGTCATGTTCTGGTACTAGGATCATCCCCACTTCTCTTTCTATTTCCTTTTCTAGGATGTGCATTCCAATTTCAGCTCAATTTAAACTAATGCAGGAGAGAGTGTTAAATTGCTACGAGATGATTCAGAACAAAATAAGGAAGCGTCTCAATGCAACTAAAACGAGCGGTACATCTGTATCATTCACACCAGAGAGCCCAATTGCAGTACTGGAAATGCCATGTCTGAGTCATACCACTGAAGATACTGTTTTCTCGGATTCAAATGGAGATAGTATATCACTGATGAGTAAAAGGAGGAGAATTAGCAGATAGCTGAATAAATATATATTCTTGAATTTTATGTATGAGGGGGTATTTTTTGTCTCGAACTTTAAACAATTTGCTTTTTTGGCCTCTCTGAATTTTGAATGTTCCCATGCCATCTCAGAAAATGATAAAAATTATGAACTTGGTAAAACTGGAAAAACAGTGTACATCCGTAACATTTATTAGTGTACAAATACCATATACTGGTATGGATGGTTTCTGCTACTCTTTGCAGAGTCATACCTACCTGTACCGACCAATGGTTGTGGCACTTTTAAATTTATAACCATAGTACCATACCACACTTTTTCAGACTTTGGTGTGTGCAATATTTCATGAAATTTATGGATGCGTTTGAGAGAGAGAGAGGGTGGCACACTTGCTTCTGTGTACCCCTTTTTTGGTGAAAGAGGATGGCAAGGAGGGTTTGTTGGTTGTTGGGGGGGGGGGGGGTGTGAAAAAGAAAAGAAAGTCAGCTTCCTTTGGAAAGGCGTGAATTGTTGACACTTACATTGCATTGTTTTAGTTATCACTTTTTCTTTGCTTTACATTTATATTGGGGGTACCTTCTTCTCTTTTGACTGTTTGTCTGACTTTGTTTTCAATTTCTTCAATGGGTAGTAAAAAAAGGGGGAAACCAAAACCAGAGGAGATATATTCTGCTTGTGAAAGAATTCCTTTCTTTTGTGGGTAATTTCTCCTCTGTTCAACAAAAAGCAAAAACATGCTTGCTTGATTGATATAATATTAGAAAATAATGTCTGAATTCTTGTTCAATTATCAGTCGAGCGTGATTGGTCACTGTCAGCAAACACCACTTGCTGTACCAAATCAAAATCTAGGTAGGAACACATGCTTTTGCTATGTAAACAGAATCAGGCAATTATATTAATTGTGTTTATGTCTAGAAACTCTAGATCTAGGATTTTTTGAATTTTTGGTTTTCTTGTGTGGTATGGGATTTGAGGACAGATATATATCAAGTCAAGGTTGAGAAGTATGCATTTATTAGGTGGAAATGTGTCTCTGGTTATTAAGGCAATAAAATATATATTGTTAGGATATTTTTAGAGTATATTCAGTTTTTATGATACATATTTTTGAGGAATATAATTCAAATTAAAAAATTAAAATGGTAGTTGTGTTCTTAATTAATTGGATAAGATATGTATCAAATTTGAAATAATTTGAAAATATTTAATCTTTCATCAAACAATTTAAAATTTTTAACGGTGTAGTTTAAATGATTTTATAATAAATGACCAATTAAATATGATACACACTCTATTTAAATAATAAGGAACATATTTATAATTTTAGTTTTTTTTAATTTGAATAATATTTTATAAAAAAAATACTATAAGCATTAAATGTATTATAAAAGTTATATATATACTAGAAATATCCACATTATTATTTTAAAATCAAACCGTTTGCATATTGCATTGGATTTCACATCGGCTATTATAACTATAATATACGATCTGAACCGTTTAAATTAAGTTCTAATAAGGCTCGCACCAACATGAAATATTGACCTAAAAGTTATATATTTTATAATTTTTGATATATGTCACTATAATGACAGCAAATATTTAAACATTATTTCATCTCTGGTTTGAATTTGTTGTCTTTTTTCAAGTGAGATTTTATACCCTCCGTTCTAATTCAAACATCCCAAAATGTGTGAAATGCACAATTTAAAAAAGAGAAACAAGCCCACTTTTGTACTTTTTGTGTTGATTTCTCCGTTCCTTATATGATTGTTATGGCGTGAAAAGAATCAAAAGCTGATATATTCTCTCAAATTTTGACAGTGTAAAAATCTAATAGATAGATAGATACATAGCAATGTTTCCTTTTCCCATTTCAATTGCTGTGATTAATTGCCTAACTCGTTGTCAGATAAAACAAACACTTTATTACAGAATTAATGATTAAAATATATCTTTGATAACTTTATTTATCAAGTAATTTTCTGATAAAAGGATAACAGTATTTGAACAGTAACAGTAACCACCTTCTTTTTGTCTTTTCATTCCTTTGACCTTTGTGTCACATTTGAGGGTTTTGTCTTAGTCTTGCTTTTACTAAAGTACATTATCGAATTTCTATGATATATCTTTTCTTTCATGCTTTTACGGAGATTAAGAATTTTAATAATTTCGACAACAAGAATAAGGGATGTAATCAGCTTTTCATTTAGTAATAAAAACATCGTTTTTTGTACGAAAGATTGTAAATTTGAAATCTTAATAAAAAAATATTATAGATATTTAAAGTTAATAGTTTAGATTTTTATTTTTATTTCAAAGAATAATAGACGCACTTAACTACCAACTAATCGAGTTATTGATTCCAACCATTTAATTTTTTTTAATTTAAAGATAGCTTAATTGAAAGAAGGTACTCTATTATGAAAATTTCCAATAGAAAAATGTTTGATATCAAAATCGATATTAATTTTATTATTAATATTACATGAATCATTATTCATATTAACTATTTCATTATATAACTTATTTTTAATAGTATTTTCATTATTCAACTCAAATATCACTAATATGAATAATAACTCACTTAAGTTGAATAATAAAAGTATTGTACAAATAAGTTACATAATAAAGTCGTTAATATGAATAATAACTCATGTAATATAAATAATAATTCGTATAATATAAATAATAAAATCGATATCGATTTTGATATCTATATATCAACTCCCTTTCCAAAAATATTGAAGAACTCAAGCTATATTACTCATTCTATTTCGACATCAATATCATGTAATTCTACTCAAATAAAATCTCATATTATTTTAGCGAGGAAAACTCCATATCATATTTTTTTTTTTGGATGCTATAAATTACCACTAGTCTCTATTTTGTATTAGTATTTTAAAATCAAATCCAATTAACGAATCATAATCGTTGGTTTTATTTATTTCCTTTTCTTTTTAAGAGACGTGTCCGCAATAATTTATTATTTTGTAAGTTTATTTCATATAGCATGAGGAATCCAGAAATTAAGTAATGAACAAATCATAGTGACTATATTAGATATATTATGGACAATCATTATTCTCAGAGGTGGATTTATGTGTAGGCAAATTTATGTCAATATCTAAAAATATATTTCAAAAATAGCTGTTAATGTCACAATTTTCTTTCAAAACTTATAGAAATATAGTATGAATTTCTATTATATTTGGGCTTGATTGAGATTTTAGACTGAAAGAAGAATATATTTATCTGTGTACTCAAGCTTGCTTACAATTTTGGATCCCCTGTTTATTCCATCTCTTAATCATGTAAAAAAATAAATTAAAGGAATTATATTACTATAGGACTTGACTTAGATTCATCTCTTGTGGAGAATAAAAATAGATACTTCAAATTCATCATTTGAATTCTAGATTTTGAAATGCGGATGCGAAAGACAAATTGGACCACCAAATTCTCCTAATAGTGAACTGATTGTATCCAATATTCTTAATCATAACCATTTCATTAAAAAACTATGAAATATTGAACATCTCATTAATTATCTCAAGACAATATCATCAAAATCTAAATATAAACTTTTTTTTTTGAAATAAAGGTTCCCGTTAGTTTCGATATTTATTTATTTTTAAATATTTTTTGCAAAACTTAAATCTGCGTCTTTATGTAAAGAGACGAGACTTATCATCATTGTGTTAGGCCTATGATTTTTTCAAGTATATATTTATTTGACAAGCTCACATAATTATCACATTAAACCTCCTTAAACCTTCTTAATTTAATCTACTTACCTTTTAATCTTGCCAAACACTAATTTCATTCTGAAGATTACAACTCTTTATTTAAACCTTAATTTTGTTCAGACTCTCTCTCTCTCTAAAAAACCATTACCTTTAGATTAAATAAAGATCTATTGTCTCCTAAATAAATTATTTAACAAAGAGTCATTTTCTTAAAGACTTAAACTCTTATGTTGAACACCATCTCTTTTTTTTTTTTTTTTGGGGGGGGGGGGGGAGGGTTTATAAATTAAATTTTAATTCCACCGAATAGCTCCAGATCACATCTTTGACCAAAAGTAAAAGTAAAAATTTCCTGTACGACAGCTATTTTTTTACCTCATAAAAATAGCTGTCTAGTAGTAGATTGTCTGAGGGGAGGCCTGGAGCCAGAACAGGGGACAGATCCGAGTTGTATATATGTAAGTATATGTTACTTACCTGTATTTATAATTACGTGCAGTGCATACTGGCTGCAGAGTACAGTACAGGCTCTCATGTCATCAGCAACCTGTCCATTTCTCAATTCGGGACCAGGGACTGATATGCAAATTGCAAAAGTGGAAATGTTTAAACGGTAATAAGTTATAATGATGGGATCCTCTCCATTGCAGCGACACTGGAGATGTTATTTGTCCTCCTTTTTTTTAAAAAAAAATTGGCTCCCGTCAGTTTTGATATTTATTTATTTTCAAATATTTTTCGTGAAATTTGAACCCGTGTCTCTCCGTAGAAAATTATTTGTCCTCCTATATGTATGGTTTGAGTTATTGTTGTGTTGTACTAGAGAAAATGTCCGTTAATGTATTTAATTAGTGAACCGTAAGTCTAATACAGATGATGATGGATCTTATCTTTCTATGAAAAAAACATAAGTTTAAATTCAAAAAAAATATTTGAAAATGAATAAATATTGGAGCTAACGAGAACCCTTGTTTCAAAAAAAAATGTGCTTGATTATATTTTTTTTTCTTTTGTCATACTTTTGCAAGGTGCAAAATTTTGAACAAATTTGTTCATGAGGGTTTAAACCTATGACCTCTTAAAGATCATTCTAATTAGCTATCACTTGAGTTATTATATCATTTTCCTTTTAACAACATTCTTTTTAATTATTTCATTTTATCTGAGGCATGAGATCATACCACTCATCCAATTTGAGAGTAATGGAGAAGGAAAAGTTTCAAGCTTTCCAATTCTTCATTCCAGACAAAGGTGCTTAGGTGCATGAGACAAAAGAAAGCAAGGACATGCCAATACTGGTACAAAAATGGCAGGTCCAATTATACACTATCAAGTTGTGATAGTTGGAACTCTGAACCAGTCGCTACCATGATTATATAAATTTATAATTACCAGATCTGATGGACCACAACATAACCAATTTGTGATGCAAATCAGATCCATGTTCAATTCAAGCAACAAAAAAAAAAGCAAAATCAGATCCTTGTAATTTCGAATTCAGTCCAGAAGGCCCAATTTTTACAATATGACCCAATAAATATTTAGCTTTTGTTAATAGCCCAATGCCCAAAATACATGAAAGGGGAAACCAAAGGTCCAAAGTGCACTCTCTTTAAGCGGAAAGTTGGGAATGAAATTTTAAAAAGAGATAGGGGGATATTTACAAAAGTGGCATCGATTAATTACCAAGATTGCCATTGTCTCCATTGCTTGTTCCTCTTTCCCCAAAATCCTTCTCTGGTCACCAATCCCTTTCCTCTCTCTCTCTCTCTCTCTCTCCAAAAGTTCCATTATTCAATTCGATCATTCTCATCTCTCATCTCTCTCTCTATTTTCTCACTTTCAGTTGTCCCTTTCCGTTTGCTCTCCTCTTTCCACTTTGGTAGGAAATTCAATAACAGAAAGAGTCTCTTGGGGCTTTGCTTTCTCTGTCCAATTCTCTCCGTTCCCTGTTATGATTGCCTCTCGCGGGTGTAGCTTTCTTCGTTTCCAGTTCTGAGAGAAGAGAGAATGGAGAAGTACGAGGTGATCAAAGATATCGGGTCGGGGAATTTCGGCGTGGCCAAGCTGGTTAGAGATGTTAAAACCAAGGAGCTGTTTGCTGTCAAGTTCATAGAGAGAGGCCAAAAGGTTTTGTTTCTTTCTAAGTTTGGTTTGTGTTATTGATTGATTATGAATTTATGACTAGGGTTTCCAATTTTGAGCATGTGTAGTAATTGGCAAAAGTCAAAAGTATATGCTGCTGGATCTATGGGTGCTTTATTCTGACATTTTGAATTAATTATGATACTATTTATGTATATGAGGTAGATTGACGAGCACGTTCAGAGAGAGATAATGAACCACAGATCGTTGCGGCACCCGCATATCGTAAGATTTAAGGAGGTAATGCTATGTCTCTTTGTTTAAGTCTAAAACCCTCAATTAATCTAATTCTTTCTCTTTCTACAAGCAATTTGAATTAGATTATTTCCGTATTGGGTTTTGAACATTGGTATATGACGGAGTATGTAAATGTTGGTACAATTGCAAAATTGTGTTTAGCAACTTCTTTCAGCCTATTCGAGCCTTTGACCCCTTTATGTAGATTTGTAAATACTTGTAAGTCTACCAGATTCTATTTTAATTGATGTTAAATTTTATTTGATTAGTTTGGGACTGTGATTGACTTCTACCAGCATCTATTTTAATCTTCTGTGTCAAAATTTAATATTATTTTGTAGCATAGGTAACTATTAACTGCAGTTGTGGCAGGTTTTAATTATTAATTTACTCAAAGAGGTAGGAGTTTCTGGCCTTGTCTTAGACTTGGATGTGGGATTTCACCTTTCTTAGAAGTCACAACTCACAATCACCTAAAGATATATTTGATCGGGCAAGAGCTTTATTGGTTTCTGAAAATGCATATTATTATTGATGGGAATTTTTTAATGTTTAATATCAGGTGTTGTTGACCCCTACACATCTCGCTATAGTAATGGAGTATGCAGCTGGTGGTGAACTCTTTGAAAGAATTTGTAATGCTGGTAGATTTAGTGAAGATGAGGTATACAAATTTGTTCAAGACTTTTAGAATACTCTATGTTTGCAACTATATCCAACAGTTTGTAAGTTCTTTGCACTAATATCAAGGAACTCGGTTAACCTAATATAAGGAATATGTATTATGTTAGATATTATCTTTTTAGACCCTGATTTTTCTATGATTTTCAGAAAGTCGATATTTGCTATAATCAACTCAAGGAAATTTATGTGTTGTGCTTTAAGGTTGTGTGAACAAGTTAATGAAGATTTTGGATTTTTTGCTTGATATAACTCTAGCTGAAATAGTTGGCTACTGTTTACCAATGTTTCAAAACTTCAGTATTATTTGCAAGAATAATAAATGTTGGGTGTTGTGCAAATATGGTAAAATACCTTTGCAATTTCAAGTAATTCATGGGTGTTTTCGTGAAGTCGCTCTACTTGTTGGGCATCATTTCCAAATAGGTTGAGATTGAGAGATTTTAGACAGTTTACAAGAATGTGCATACATCCTTTTTTTTTGGGTTAAGCTGATAGAACTGTGCACCATAATCAGGCATGAGTACTTATTTTGCTCGCAAGTTCAAGATTCCAGAATGATATATTCAATTATCTGAGGGTTTTGATTGTAATGTGATGAATTTAACAACTGAATATAATCTCTCTCACAGGCAAGGTTCTTCTTCCAACAGCTCATATCGGGAGTCAGCTATTGTCACTCAATGGTACAATTGTAATTAATATTTATTTGTTAGAAACTATGTTTTCGTTTGAAAAATTATTTTCCATTGTCCGAGATTTACAAATTACAATTAAACAAGGCTTTTGATTGTCAGAGATTATGTTGTAACTTTCATCATCTCCTTCTCTTGACAGGAAATATGTCATCGCGACTTAAAGCTAGAAAATACGCTCTTGGATGGTAGCACTGCTCCTCGTGTCAAGATATGTGATTTTGGATACTCCAAGGTATTATCTCTGTTTACTTCATTTGAAGCTCACAAAATATATTAAATTGTTATGCATTTGTTATAAATAAAGCACTCAACACCTTTTTGGGTTGCTGACAAATATAATTGTAATGTTAAACCCTGTAATTTCTGGGTTTTTTCAAACATCAATGACCTTAATGTATTTGGAACTATAACTAAATGAATGCTCTATTTACAACTAGCACCCACCATATTTTGATTGTGTGCTGATTTCACCCAATTATAATTCGTGTTAATGCTGAATAAAAGATGACTGAACTTTTCGTAACCTTTATAGTTTACATATTAATTCTGGTTATTCTATTATTATCGAGATCATGTTGAACTTGGGAACCCAGCAGTTGGTTTGTTCTACATGGTTTATTTTAATTACACTTGAGGGAAAATAAAATGAACTCAGTAAGTTCTGAATAAATTTCTCGTTACTTTTAACGGATTATAACCCATATTATCTTACTGAGCTAACATTAAGCTGCCAGATGCAGATATCGCACATTTGAGGTCTTAGTTGCTATAGTGTCATTCACAAATACAGTAAAATTATTTGGTGCTCTTGCAAAAGATCCCATTTTGTAAAGAAGGCCTGAGAGTCCAGCACTATTATTATCCCCCTATGTACTTGCTCTGCATACCTTTTGTTGTTTTTTTGTATTTGCACTTGTGACCTCATCGTTTGGGTATTAACCCCTATCAACTGTTGTATACTTGTGGATGGTTTACTATATAGCTATAAAAACAAGGCTAGTTATTAGCTATTGCATGTTGATAACTGATAGTTTAAATTCTTCTGTATATCAGTCCTCTGTTTTGCACTCTCAGCCAAAATCAACTGTTGGCACTCCAGCTTACATTGCTCCTGAGGTTCTTTCTAGAAAGCAATATGATGGGAAGGTAAATCTAAACTTGGTTTTGTTTGCAGTGTGGTCAGGTCTTGTAGTGGCATGTCCTAGTAATTTTTTCATTGCTTATTGTTATTTGTTGGATTATTTACTACCGGATTTGTGATGTCATTGCAGTTCACGTATCAATCTTGTTACGTCCTGTATGTGTGAAGTACAGTTAGTATTGTATTTGTCAATCACATTTCAGAACCAATTAGTACTGAGACGATGCAAATTAGCAGATTGGTACAAACTTGGATTCTCTATTAAGGTGTAGTGATAGCATGTACCAGGAGGAATTGATGGCCTTAGATAAAAGCAATCATGTGTTTTTTTTTTCATTTATGAACCAATATCAACAAGTTTTCTCCTAATTATTCTTTGTTTTTAATTTGGTGGCATCAATTTAGATTGCAGATGTGTGGTCATGTGGGGTGACATTGTATGTCATGCTTGTTGGAGCGTACCCCTTTGAGGACCCAGATGATCCTAGAAACTTCAGAAAAACAATTACTGTGAGTATTCTAACTTGAACTGCTATACCATTTTCTTTGTTGAAATATAACATGGTCTTGTTGGTAATAGAACCCATTTTCTGATCATAATTGAAACTTAGCATATAACATTCTTTAATGTTTGCAACTAGTAGTGACGTTCTTCGAGGTACTTTGAGATAACACTGGCTTGTAGATTAATATGAAGGAGAAAATGACGTTAAATATTACATGAATCAGTTGTCAGAACAGTTTATTTGATTAAATGGAAGGTTGAGAACAATCTGTTCACTGTATACCCTTGTTTCAACGTTTTGGTACCTCTCATGAATTGCTAAATTGGATGTTAACTGTGACCAAAATCGATACTGGATGCTGTATGCAAATGTAGAATATTTGGTTTTCTGTTGTAAAATTACCCAATAAGCTTTGTACGTTCCCTTGGCCCTCATACTTGCTTCTTAGGATCTAACTCATTTGTTCTGAAATCTCAATAAATATCTAGTTTAGCCATTACTTGTATGTTACTTGTGAGTTCCATAAATTTCTCAAGCCAATAATTCAAGCATACTAATGCTTTGGATGAGCTTGACTCAGATGGTATTGAGATCCGATATTGCAATCTTTGGTTTTTCATTTTATCATTCCTCATGAGGTATTTGCGCTTATTTCAAAACATGAATTCCTTAATCTCCATTTATTGTGCAGCGTATACTTAGTGTCCAATACTCGATTCCAGATTATGTACGGGTATCAACAGAATGCCGCCATCTCTTGTCCATGATTTTTGTTGGAAATCCCGAACAGGTAATTTTATTTCTCTTATAAAAGCAGATGACAGGACTTGAGATATACATATTTAACCGAGTTATAGAAAATAATCTACATTTATCATAAAATTTAGTGGGTTCCATAAAATAACTTGTCAATGAAGAACAACAAAACAAATTTGGGGTTTAGATAAATAGAACTATATGTTTGTACTATCTCTTACCAGATGATCTCATTATTAATTCATCTGATGTGTACTTATGAGTGAACACAAAAATTGCTATATGGGAATTATACCAAAGATCACTATGTATCCCGGTTGAGCACTGAGGTACTGATTAGTATTTAGAGGTTTTCTTTTCTCTTTTAATTATTATTTTCATTATTGAGGTAGCACTTGGATGTCTAAAGTTGAATTAGAAATCAACTAGAACTGTGGACAGATCAAACTATCCAAAGTAAAAGATGAGACGGTCGAAAAATATGATGACTGATTAGTACATGACCTATCAGTTCCCATGGTTCATACTAACCCACTTCTGAGTGGTATCGGTATTGAATATTCCAGGGGCCATCATCTTACTATTTTGTGAATATTGGATTTGATGAAATCACTTACAATGATTTTTGTGGATTTCTAAAAACTTTCAGAGAATTACAATCCCAGAGATAAAAACCCACCCATGGTTTTTAAAGAACTTGCCGATAGAACTAACCGATGAATACCAAGCGGCCTTGCAAGCAGCTGACACCAACACCCCGGCTCAAAGCATAGAGGAAGTCATCGCAATCATACAGGAGGCAAAGAAGCCTGGTGCAGGTGATACCCGTAGACCTGGAGCCGACCTATTTGTTGGAGGCGGCAGCATGGACCTAGATGAAATAGATGATGCTGAGCTTGATGACATAGAAACAAGTGGGGACTATGTAGGTCAGCATGAATATTTTTAAGGAATACGTTCCGCATATACCCCTGCAAAACCGAAAAGTATCATGTTTAGTCTCAAATGCACCTATGAAATCATGAGAAGCATTGCATGTTTTAAGTAGATAGGAATTCACTTTTATGAAGTTAAGGATTGAGATTGTTGGTGCTTACCTTCCTTTTGTGTGTCATTTTGTAAATAAAGATTTTAGAGGGGTATTTGGGCAATTTTTGGAATGCATGGGGGAGTAATAGATATAGAATTCAATTTATATCATGCTTTTGTGGGTGTATATACTGTAGTAATATATATAGTAATTTACATCTACAGGTTTCTCAGTTGAGTTATTTGTCACATTCTTGAATTAATTGAGATGGGTGGTGTTTTTGGTGGATGATGACAGCTTTTTTTTATTTTTATTTTTCTCTGTTTTCACTCGTCCTTATGAAAAAAATATTACCTTTTTATTTTCAGCGTGATTTTACAATTCAAATTTCAACCTCAGGTCCTTGAGAGTAAGTTTATAGACAAAAGAACAGAACAAAAAACAAATGAAAGAAAATGTATGAGTGTAGCATGACGGTCCTGCTTGCACAAGCATATTCGCATTAGCAAAGGATAAGTTCTTTGTTTTTTTTTTCTTTTTCGGGTGGATGTCTTAACAATTATTAATTCAATAATTTTGAGAAAAAGTTTTTAAATAATTTTTAAAAATAAAAAAAATTATAAACATATTCTTAAGTTTATAGATTGATTTGTGTTTCAAATTTTATATAATTTAATTAGAAATGGGTATTCCATAAAAAATCATTAAATATAAAACATTGCAAATGGTATTAAATTTTTAGAGTGTTTGATGAAATATCAAATGCTTAAATCATATTAAATTTGAAACACAATTAATCTATAAATTTTTAGAATTTTTTTTCTACTTTCAAGATTATTTTAAATTAGTTGAAAATTCATTGTCAAAATCATCAAGTTAATAGTTATCAATAGATTTTCACTATTTTTTTTTTCCTTTGCAATGATAGTCATACTTTAAAATAGTGTTATCGCATTAGACCTTATGATGCAGAGGTAGATAGAGGTAGATATGTATGTCATGTGTTTATTTTTGTTTTAAATAGAAGTACCTTGACGAGTTGACGTGTTTATTTAAGGTTTTCAACAAATATTTAAGATTTCCCAAGTCTTGAGTGAGAGAGAGCTAAATAAGTATATAGGGTTGCGTTTAGATCATCAAAGATAAAGAGATATAATAATTATATATGTTATTTGTATTTTAGACTTGTTTTTATTTTTTTAAAAAAATATTTATATTTAAAGACAAAAATATTTATATTTTATATTATTAATTTTATAAATTTATAAGCTATAATTTATTTATACAATAAAATTTGAATAAATATGTTTATCCTCACCACTCCGTCCCCAAAAAAAAATTTCTATTTTGGGTTATGTTATTCTGATGGGGGTTGCTTCCATGATCCCATCGAAAGATAAATCCCTCAAAGGACAAAATCGGAACAAACAAATTTTAATTGACGTCGTTTACAGTTTCGTTTTTCTTTCTTCACCCCACATTCGCTCTTCTTCTCTGATTCCATCTGCTGCTCTCCTTCTCCGTGATCTCGCCCCGATTCAGCGCCTCTCCAACTCTGCTGCTCTCCTTCTCCGTCTCTCCTCTACGTTTTCGATTTCTCCCTTTCTCCGCCTTTCCTCTCCATTCTTCATCTCTCCCTCTCTCTCTCTCCACTCAGGTGAGCGTAGGTTGTGAGTGAAGAGGCAAGCCTGGAAGAAAAGAACTTGTGCTCTTCACGTAGTAGTATCTAACATCCCAGCAGTGGCGCATCAATAACTGGGCCCTCTCTGGCTCGCTGCAGTTTACAATGAAATAAGCTTGCTACATCTGACATTAGGAAAGGTGGGTTGAAAGAGGTTGACTTGTTTCATTGCTGTGTTGTTATACCAGTTGGTTTTGGTTCCTGCAATTGATATTTTATTTGTGTAAGCATGGTTTATTGAATTAGAGCATAATTCAATTCATTTCAGTTTGTTTCTGTATCAGAATTCCAACAATGGTTAGGTCACATAACTGTGCTAATTATGTGTTAACTGGAAGGAGGTTCATGTCCAGTGGGCAAAATATTCTCAACTGAGTGAAGCAATGCAACAAATTCTTAATAGATTCTTTATCACTGAGTGAGGCAATGCAACATATTCTTAACATATCCTTGAAACCTTATTATGATCACGCATCACAAAAATTAGCTCAAGCATGGAACCAGAAGTAATTGATCTCTGATTCAATCATTTCCTGATTTTTTTTATTTAAGAAAATCATTATTTGGAATTAAATAAATAGAAAAATGTGATGTGTATTTCGGAAAATAGGAGGGACGGGTTTTAAAATCCCGTCTCCAACTTGTACGGAATAATTTTTTAAATTTTTTAATGAAAATCAATATTTAATTGGGACGGAATTTCTTTACCTATGAGATGGGACGGAGAAAGAAATTATGTCCCAATTAAAATATTGATTTTTATTAAAAAAATTTAAAAAATTGTTCCGTATAAGTTGGGGACGGGATTTTAAAACCGTCCCTCCTAAAATACACATCATATTTTCCTATTTATTTAATTCTAAATAATGATTTTCTTAAATAAAAAAAATCGGAATAATTTCATCAAACACTACGTGAACAATATGCTTTTACCATAAAAAATAGTAATAACAATATTCTTTTATCCCTAAGCAAGCAATATATAAATTAAAACATAATAAGGTTATACAAACATTAAAACATGCAATTACCTCTTCATAGCAAGTATGACAGCTAGCAGTTCGGAACCAACTTATATCATACCACTTGAGAGTTCAAAGGAGTCGAAATACTCAAATATAGATTCGAATCTATGCAATTTAGCTTGACAGGCTCAGGAGTTGTTCGAAGAATGAGGTTTCTACAAAAATGAAGAATGGAAGAGAGGAGGAGGTTGACGTGTGAGTCCTCCCGGTACATTGCGAGGTGTTGCGGTCATCCCTGAGGTATAGCTGGAATCTCTAGCAAGAGACAAGGAGGAGATCGATTGGATCGGTGAGAGACAAGTTGCTCAATACATTACTCGAGGTACCGGGAACCAAGGCGATCAACCACATCAGAGGTGGTTCCCAGTCAGTGACGGAGCTTTGTTCTGATCACAGTAGGCCATGGCTCATCCCTTTTCATTCAAAATTTTATACAGAGACAATATATTTTCTAAATCAGTTGTTATTTGAGCCACGAAATGATCCCCTTAATTAATTTTGCATCATAAATTTTCTTCTTTAATTAAATTAATCATTTCTTATTTTGAGCTTAAGCTCCGTTAGTGTCCACAGGTGGATGGAATTGAATACAAGAGTAGAGGAGATGGTGAATTTTTTATATGACTAAAGTGTCCTTCCGAAAATTGTTTTAACCGGTTAATGACCGGCTATATAGCAAGTTAACCGGCTGTATATAGATTTAATCTTTATTTATAGCCATCCGATTAGTAATATCAACGGAAAGGAATGAAAGTTACATATAGTGGGATCATCAAAGTAATATTCTATTTTATTTTGATTATTGCTTTCTTGTTATAGTAAACTGAATTCAAAGTATTGAAGCGGTTCTTCATCAACAAAACGAAAGGATGAGAACTTAGTTTAAATATCAACCGGCCTCCATTTCTTTTCTTTCTCCGCATGGTTCTCTACTTCTTTATATGATTCTCTTAATTTTTTTTCTCCTCCTGACTTTCTCATTCTGATATGTGGCTTTCAATTTTTTTTTTCTAATTTCTCTAATCTTTGTTCAATATGAGAAGTCCTCACATATCTTTTCAAATATGAAAGCCTTATAAAATCTTTTTTTTTTTCAATTTGCTTATGATTTCATATGTTTTTTTATAGAATTTTGTTACATTCAAGTATGTCTTTTACTCCATGAAATATGTTTGCTTTAAATTCAGTTTGAATTATATTTTATGTTGCTTTTCTTCTAATTTTTTTTGTACATGATAATTTGTCTTGCATGCTTTTACTAAAATTTGGGTTTTACATCGAGAAAATTTGAATTGTTTATTCTAACGATCTAAATCTTATAATGTATTGAATCAATTAACTGCACATTTATGTTTCTGACTTCCAAGTAAAGAAACTTATAGATTTTTTATAATCAATATGGATTATTTTATACATTGTTTTGGATGATATTGTGTGTGGACATAATGAGGTTAGAGTTCTCTTTCAAAAAAACCCTAATTAAAATTTACTTCATTGACATATTTTATTTTGTTTTTCCTAATTAGTGTTGTCTCTTTTTTTCCATTTGATTTTAAATTTAATTTTTTCATGAAACTGACATAAATATCTGGTTCCTTCATTGCTATCCATAACTAGTCAAAATAATATAAATAGAACTTTTAACAACTATAAATAGGGCAAAAGATATTGTGCACCATTTAAAAATAATTGCTTTTGTATATCTCAATATATAGTTAAATTTGTATATATAAAATTTTTAATACGTATAAATAGCTCAAACTTAGACATTACGTACTTTTTATTTTGATAAATCATTACAACCAAATCATTGACGTCATTGAGTATCAAATATTAAAATATGTCACATCAAGTATAAATAGCAAAACCAATCAAAATAAATAGCTTAATAGAAACTCGACATATAACGTCAAAACAGGTTGTCGCACTTAGTATAAATAAAACTTTTAACAATTATAAATAACCTAAAATCAAACATTGTAAAAAATATTGTTATAGTAATTATTAATAACTACTAAATTTATTATAAATAGTGTTTATGATGATTAGGAATAGTCAGGGGCGGATCCATATTAGCACAAGCTTAAGTCAACATTCACTCATAATTTTCAAAATCAATAATAATTATATATATATTTTTTAAATTTAATAAATTAAGTATAAAATATTAAAATACTTAGGCTTAAATAGTTGATACTAAAAGAAAAAAATTTATTATTAGATGTATATCTAAATTTATTGGACTCTCTAGATTCGTCACTAGAAATAACCCCAAGTCTAAGAAGTTACGCTCAAAGCATTTTTTCAGAGCGCTTCATGCCCTTTTGACTACTTGGTCAATAGTTCAGGGATATTTCTGGGGACGAAAGGCTGGGGACTATTATCAAGTCTTATAAAATTTTTAACTTAAATTTTTTAAAATTCTTTTATAATCATTTGTGAAAAAAAATAATAAATATTTTTTTATATTAATTATAAATATTTTTAAATTAAAATATAAATAATTTAATTGTTTAATATAAATATTTTTAATGATCAGAGATAACAGATACCGAACATGAATTTCTCTATACTTAAAATACCAGATCTGATGGACCACAACATAACGAATTTGTGACGCAGATCAGATCCATGCTCAAGCAAAGAAAAACCAAAATCAGGTCCTTGTAATTTCCAATTAACCCATAAGACCCAACTTTACAATATGACCCAATAAATATTTAGTTTTTTTTAAGTAGCCCAAAGCCCAAAATACATCCGATCTAAAGGGGAAACCAAACCTCTCTTCAACTGGAATTAATTTTAAAACGAGATAGGGGGGTATTTACAAAAGTGGCATCGATTAGACGATCACAATTTACCAAGACTGCCATTGTGTACCGCCCACAGCTCCATTGCTCCTCTATTCCCCCTTCGTCCGAAACCCTAACCCTAGCTTCGGCTCCTATCGTCGGGATCGAAATCGCTGATCGGAGAAAGTAAGCTCTTTCAAATCTCTTTCTTCCTTCTCTTTCTCTTTTCAATTTTCTTTTCTCTCTAGTTTTTGTGCTGTTTTCTTAGCTTCTCCTGCTCTCTTCGCTGAAAGGTATCCTTCTTCTCCGTAATTTCGTCGTTCACCGAGTAGTTCTTTGTTATACTTGTGTTTTAGAAATATTAAGAGCCTGTTTTGAAGAGGGTGAAGAAGGGGAAGGGAGGGTTAGAGATTGGTGATTGATACTGTCTTAAGTACTCTTACCTTGCTATAAAAATTGGATTAGAGAGGGCCAGAGGGGTGATTGATCCTGCTGTAAGCGCTCTTACCTTGCTCTAGAACTTAAGTTTGAAGACTAGAGAAGGAGAGAGATGAGGTGAGGAGGGTTACCAACAGTATATAAATTCTTTAGATTTGCACCTCTCACCTCCCTCACCACCTCCTCCACCCCCAAAACACTATTTTTGGGGGTAGAATCTTAGCTTTCCCTTCAATTCATCCCTTTACTCTTCGTGAATCACTGCAATATTGGAGAGATATTGATTCAGAACCCGGTCTATCTACTCAATTACATCACTTATATAGTTGGGAGCTATAAGAAGAGATCGTTTTCTTGGTTGTTACACAAACTTCTATTTTCCCATGGGTACCGAGTTCTGGTTCATAAAGCTCAAATGTTTGGTTTGGTCATGGCTTGTTGAGTAGAACCTTTTGGTTTTTATGGGCTTTTGTTGCCCCTTTTTTGCTGCTAGGGAAGATATAATGTATTCAGCTGCTTTCTATTCAAATTTTTTTTTGCATTAAAGAAGTTGCTTTTCACATTTAATTTTCATTGAAATTGATGACTCATGCCATTCTTTCCTTTATCAGGTACATAACCAACTATATCTAAAATGGCGGGTCTGAAGGAGATCCTTCCAGCCGCAAGATCTACCACAGTATCATTCTACGACCACTCCAATGATCCTTGGTTCAAGGAACGATACGGATCTGGCCCTGCCGACCAGGCCCAAACCAAGGTCACCAAATCTAATCCGGTGCCTCCCTATGGCAGGAGGTCCGGGTTTATGCCCCGCAAACCTGAAGATTTTGGGGATGGCGGCGCCTTCCCTGAAATCCATATTGCACAATATCCCCTTGGAATGGGTCGAAAGGATGAGAAAACCGGATCCAAGATCCTTCCATTGACAGTCGATTCAAATGGAAATGTAGCATTTGATGCTATCGTCAAACAAAATGAAAATTCAAACAAAATAGTTCATTCGCAGCACAAAGACCTTGTGCCAAAGGTTGCTGTAGAGGAGAATAAAGAATTGGATGAGTATGAAAAGGAGATCGAGGAGACCACTGAGAGAACAAAAGTGGCTTTGGAGAAAATTGTTAGTGTTAGGTTAAGTGCTGCACAGCCGAAAAATGTACCAACTCACAACTCGGAATCACAATTTATCAAATACAAGCCATCGCAGGATTCAGCTGCTTTTAACTCAGGTGCCAAGGAGAGGATTATTCGGATGGTAGGAACACAGGTTGACCCACTTGAACCACCGAAATTCAAGCACAAGCGGGTCCCGAGGCCATCGGGGTCACCTCCAGTACCCATCATGCACTCGCCTCCTCGACCAGTTACAGTCAAGGACCAGCAAGACTGGAAGATCCCGCCTTGCATCTCTAACTGGAAGAACCCAAAAGGGTACACTATTCCACTTGACAAACGTCTGGCAGCTGATGGACGGGGCCTGCAGGATGTGCAAATTAATGATAATTTTGCGAAGTTATCAGAGTCTTTGTATGTTGCAGAACAGAAGGCGAGAGAGGCAGTGGCAATGCGATCTAAGGTGCAAAAAGAATTGGCACTAAAGGAGAAAGAGAGGAAGGAGCAGGAGTTGCGGGCGCTGGCCCAGAAGGCCCGGTCTGAACGCACGGGTATTGCACCTGCACCAGCTGGACCTGTTACGAATGATGATGAAGAGATGGCTGAAGAGGAGGCACCACCTCGTCCTCAGAGGAGAGAGACCCGTGAGGAGAGAGAGGAGAGGATCCAAAGGGATAAGATACGTGAGGAGAGGCGGCGGGAGAGGGAGAGGGAGAGACGCCTTGAGGCCCGCGATGCGGCTTCTGGGAAGAAGAGCAAGATCACTAGGGACAGGGACCGTGATGTCAGTGAGAAGATCGCGCTTGGGATGGCCAATGCTGGCAACGGACGTGGCGGTGAGGTCATGTATGACCAAAGGCTATTCAACCAAGACAAGGGCATGGATTCTGGTTTTGCAACTGAAGACCAGTACAATATTTATGACAAGGGTCTCTTCACAGCTCAACCAACTCTTTCCACTTTATACCGGCCGAAGAAGGATGCAGATGGAGATATGTATGGCGGTGATGCGGATGAGCAGTTGGAAAAGATTATGAAAACTGAGCGGTTTAAGCCAGATAAGGCGTTCTCTGGTGCGGGCGAACGTAGTAGCAAGAGAGACCGGCCTGTAGAGTTTGACAAGGCTGAGGAGAATGATCCATTCGGTCTGGATGAGTTCTTGACCGAGGTCAAGAAGGGGAAGAAGGCGGTTGAGAAGATCGGGGGTGGTGGAACCATGAAGGCCAGTGGTGGGTCATCAATGAGGGATGATTACGAGGGAGGCGGATCAGGTCGAACCCGCATCAATTTCGAACGGGGGCGATAAATGTTATAAATTAGAGGAGCTATAGGCTGTCTATTTCTGTTGTCAACTTGTTGGATTTCAATGTTTTCAGTTTAATTTTGATGCCTGTTATGATCGCGATACTGTTAGTTATGTTTTGTGTTGCCTTTGACTGTAACAAAGTATTAATATCATATTGTCGTGCTATCTCAAGTTTTCAGTAATTGTTTATTTATGAAATGTTGAAATGGTTGAGATAACTTTTCTTACCTTGTTGTAACTTTTATCTGTTATGATGACTGGATCTGATCTGCCTACTGGTGGTACTTTTTACTGGCAACTCCCCTGAGCTCACAGCTTTACAATTTATAAATAGAGTTCATCTAGAATGGTGCTAAAACAATACTGCGGATGTGTCATGCATTTCTGGAAGTGCTGATGCAACAACAATACTTCATTTTGTGTGTTTTTCTTTTGTTTTCGGCAATATCTACTTGAAATTCACAGACAGTAATCATTTCTTTGGGAGGGAACTGTTGAACAAAAATCAGACTGGCATACAGTGTACTTCTGGTGCTGACTGCTCAGCTAATATGTTTAGATCTCTGTTTGTTAGTTGTTTTATTTGGGGTTTGGTTGTTGGTTCTTTGGACAGTATATATATGTACGGTACCAGCTCAATTATATTGCACTGGAATAATACACGTCTGATCACCACTCAAAACCTAATTTGCTTTCACAGTAGTACCAGTGTAGTGCTGGTGGATGTTGAAGGAAAAACCAAAAGTGCTAAATTGAAAATTGAGCAGCCTGTGCAAAAGCAACAGTGTGAACTTCACAAGGGGCGTATTTTGTTATCCTGTAACCCTGTTTTCAAATAGAAATGAAAAGCCAGTGTCAGGTTTTCTCTTTGGCTTTGATACTTATTTGGCTTGGCCAAAAAGGCACCAGAAACTGAGAGTTCCTGATTTCATGATTGCATAGTTGAAATGTTTCGGAAATGTGCAGTGCCTAATATGTAACTTTCTATTTATGCATGTGATAGTTCTATGTGCTATAATGCAAGGTTGCTAGGTTTATAATTTATCAATTTGGTATTGCATGCTTCAATAGAATGGGACTATCAAAAACCAAAGAGAAATCTGACACTGGCTTTTTGTTTCTACTTGAAATCAGGACAACTGATTTTGCTCCTCCAAAGCTTTTAACTGTTGCCTTGATTCTTAGGCTCCTGACATTCTATTTAATTTAATTCGATTTTAGTCCTTACTTTTTTTGGTATTTTGTTGAACAAACTTTTCCATCAGTTCAAACAAAAAACCGGCGCCATTCTATTCTGACACAGCCTAAGAAATATAAGCTCCCCTATATCAACCATAAATAATACCAGTTCATGATGGAAAAAGACAACATAATATCACACACACAAGTTTCTAGTTATTTGCAATGATGATGATTTTCATCATATACACATTGTCATTAGTATTTTAAATTTGGCGCCATAAAAGTTTAACAAGATTTTTATTTGACAGTTTGAAATCTGATGGGAGGAGACTTGGATTAAGCACTGTATCACACCTCTTTTTGTTTTCTTTTTATTGGTAATATTAATAAATAAAATAATGAAGAGGTGGGAAGATCATAGCCAGAAATTCAATCGGCTCTCTTTCATCACAAAATACCTCTTAATTTCCTTTTCAACCATTTGGAAAATGATAGCCAGAAGTTGACAACAAAGCCAATTTAAAAAGTAGTTTGTAATTAACAATCCATAACCCACATTATTGAAAATTGACATATTTTACTATTATCTTAACCATGTAACTTTTTGTTAAGGAGCATGTAAATAACCTAACTAAAAGTCCCTAAAACTTTTTTTTTTATTGTTTTCTTTTTTTCTTTTGAGATAGGATAATTCTATCGTATATCAGTCCTTTATGATTCATTAAATTTTTATTTTTTGAAATATTGTCTAACTAAAAATTTGAAATTCTAGATGCATTTTTTTTTCATTATTTACATAGAGTGCTTATCAAGTTTGAGCAAATTTAAAAACGTTTAGCAATTCGTCAGATGCTTTACATTTTTCAATAATTTTCTTGATGATGAATTATTTATTTGGTGACGTATGATAAAAATAAATAAATAAATAATTCATATTTAAATAAACAATTTATCATCAATAGTTTTTCAACATTTTCCATTGTCTTAATAGGGACCAATAACACCCAAATTGAATGCATGTCTTCAAAATGAACACTTGATTGCAACAACTGATGCTTTCATAAATCATTATGAATATATGTGTCCAGATTAGCTTTACTCATTTTATATCTACAAATTTTTCATGAATTGAGCGCATGTGTTCAATTAAATTTTTTTCAAATCTAGACATAATGATGTCAAAAATTAGAATTAGTGCCAAATTTAAATAAAAAAACTTGGGATATTGTGCTATTCTTTAAAATCATAAATAAATAAATAAAGGCTAATTCTGCTATGGATCGAAATTTGTATTGTACATGAAAATTTCAAATCAAAATTGGGGATTATGATTCATCCGAATTAATAACACTAAATTTTTTTATTCATAACAGAAATACTCATAAATAAAGATTCAACCAAGAAGGGGAAGACAACTAGACTGGTTTGGCATCAGGTGCTACTCTCAGAGTAGAGTATTAGCAACTAATTGTTATTTAAAAGAAGAGGAGTGATAATTGTACCTCTTAACCATCATTTATTTGCATCCTAGATATATTTATACTTTTTTCAGAACTTATTTATATTTAATGATAAAATTATTTATACCTTATATTATTAGAATTAAGAATTACGCAAGTTATATAAATAAATACTAACTATAAACGCTTAAAATTCAGATATAAATAAATTACATATTTAAATTTTTTGGTGTGCAGATAAAAAGTATAAAATGTGAGGCGCAATGATATTTTTTCTTAAAAGAAATACGTGTAATTAATTAGGTCCATGTTGAAGAGTTTTTATGATAAAAAAATGAAACAGTTCATATCAAAATCAAAATAAATGATGACAACGAACCAAATCATATTTATATTTTTTTTAATATTTTGCTTGTAGCAAAAATTAATTTAAAACTTATGTGTTTAAAAACATTTAATAAAAAAGTATAAACATAATCCAATCCGATTTGCAAACGGACAGACATTTAAATATAGTTGGAAGTGGGAACACAGAGAATATAGATATAAACATCTGCACATGTGAGGCTCAGCAAATGTAATTAATATAAAATTAATGTCTATTATGAATAAATAAGTCATGTGTGAAACAGTGAGCAGTAGAAATTAGTGGTGGCAAATGCTATGCCAATGTATTATTGCTTGCCTCAGCGGTCACCTCAGCGGTCACCACCGGTCACCACAAAGAACTTCGCTCAGACGGTCAGACACCGGGCAGTTTCCTTGACTCTCACGTGCGTTCACCTTCCCCGACTTGCACTGTGCAGTTAGCCCAATCATTTGGGATTCCCTGTGCAGATTTCTTAGAGAACATACATGTAACGAGTTATTACCAATCAAGACCCCGCTGTCGCAGTCGATGCAAATATTCAGTTCGAGAGACTTATGACTCGTTACATGAATCACTCGCCACTACGTGGTGACAGAGTCATGAATAGTTTCGGACCGTTTGTTGTTCCAGCCTCGAGGTCCAGGAAGTAACGGGTTATACTGTGCCGCAGGAACTCTCTCTTGTTCACACGCATTCCTTTTCTTATCATTTCTTTTATCCTGGTCTCATAGGATCACCTGTTCCTATTACTGCTTCTGAAACCGTGTAATGTGGGATGCTCTTTCAGTCGTCGTATTTGACGGAAGCTTCTGGTATGGACTGAGGAGGAGAATTTGAGAATATTTATTTATTGTGCGGACAAGTTTTGTACAACTTTCTTGCTTTTAGCAAATAAAATAGATACTAATTAATTTTAGAAGTATTAATGTCGGGTGATATTAAAATAAGCAGATAAAATTATATGTAAAAAAATAGCAATTATTCTCAAACAAGTGAAATATTATGGACAGAAACTGCCAGAAAAAATAACATATTTGCTATTTGGCTTTAATTATAAAGGTATTTTAATTTTAGTCTGCTTCAAAGTCATCAATAATTTATTTTAAAAAAAGGTATAATATCCTTTGAAGCATCTCATCTTCATCTTAATTATAAAGAAATGTTGTCATTATGATTGCAATTTCAATTGCACAAATATAATAATTACTATTTTAGCAATTTTACTACATTGACAATATCTGAAAATACCACATTAAATTTTACAATTATTAATTTCGGAATACAATATTAGTAACTGAAAAAAAAATTTAATACTATATCACAAAAATAAAAATTGAAAGAATAAAAACACTCTAAAACTAATATGAAAATAATCAGCAAATTATTGACCTGGTAAAAATAAATTCAGAACGGAGATCTCTCAAATTTTTCGGAGGAGCAACGGACCGCTGGTCCCTTTCCATCTCTATAAAACAAACAAACCAAACGTGAAATATGCGAATTTTTCTAACACCTTTTTCTTTCTCCTTTTCCTCCCCCTCCCCATTGTCTCTCTCCAATAAAATGGGAAGCATTGGACCGGAGACGGGGCATGTCGGCGATGAGATCGCCGGAGATGTTCCACGCAAGCCGAGGTTCCTCTGTTTGCACGGATTTCGTACGAGCGCTGCGATCATGAAGAAACAGGTGGTAGGGAAGTGGCCTAGCCACGTCACCTCTCGCCTTGACTTGTTCTTCGCCGACGCGCCATTCCCAGCCGAGGGTAAATCTGATGTGGAAGGGATCTTCCCTCCTCCATACTACGAGTGGTTTCAGTTCTCCAAGGTTAGATTACCCCTACTCCAATTCGTATTATATTTTTGCTTCGAGATTGTAATAATAACATGATTTTTTTGGGTAAATTACCACAGAGTTTTATGGAATACCGGAATTTCGACGAGTGCCTTGCTTATATTGAAGATCTCATGATCAAACATGGGCCTTTTGATGGCCTTATGGGATTCTCTCAGGTTTGGTTTGCAATTCCTACTTTTAATTATTCAAATTAATCTATAAATTAATTCATTGTTGTAATTTTTTAAATTTAATGTGATTAGGGGGCTATTTTGTCTGCGGCGTTGCCAGGTCTACAATCAAGGGTAGGTATTCTTATTGCTTAATTATGTAAGTAATAAAAGATTTTTCCTAATGTCTAGTTGATTGAGTCTTGATTGTTTATGTTTGAAAGGGGCTGGCTTTAACAAAAGTACCGAAAATTAAGTGGTTGGTCATAATATCGGGAGCCCGGTTCCAGAAATTGGAGGTGGCTGAGAAGGCATATGGCACCAAGATTGAATGCCCTTCTCTTCATTTCTTAGGTACAATCTCTCTCAAATTGAATTTCCCATGATTACTTTTGAGTTTGGTCCTTCCAAGAGGAAATAGTTGAAGAGTTCTAGGCAGATTTGATGTGAGATTTTGAGCCTTCATCTTGGATCAGAAAATGTTGGATCCGTTGTTTCAAAATGGCCTACCTGAGTAGCTTCCATCAATAACAATTTTGTTACTGCCTGATCTCAGATACACATTACAGATCTGTCTAGGCACTCCTCAAATTGTCTCTTCAGTTGGCGAGAATCTGAACCTATTATTATCTAGGCTTTAACAAAGAGGTTACATCGAGAAGATCCTTCTGTTGATTTTAAATATAGGACCAGGGAGCTTCATGCATCAGTTATAAAAAAAACATAGTACATCATGAAAAATATTAGCATTCAGAAAAAAGAGAAGTGATATAATTTGATGATGAGTGCATTACCTAAGTTGTTTGTGTGTATGAATGTCAGGAAGGTCGCATTGCATGGATCGGTATATAGTTTATTGTTCTTTTAAGAAGTTAAACCTTTTTACTTATTTAATGGTCAACTTATCTTAAGGGGTAAAAAAAAAATTCTGATAAGATAATGATGTTTTCAAGATCAGGACCTTTGAAAACAGTATTATGTGAGTTATTAGCATTTAAAAGATGTATTACCTGATGATGGAATGCATTATGCTGGGTACCAGTACATATCAATACAATAAAGGATGTATATCCGCAGATTAATAATTATACTCAAATTTGTTCCTATTATCATCAGTATTGTTTTAGTTGTCAAGGAAAACAAGGTTTTCTGTGTGTGTTCAGCATTCGACAAATCCTCAATGGAAGATAGGAGAAGTACATAGGTTGAATTTCTAGAAAAAGAAATTACATAAATGGCTATGGTTGATAATGTAGGTTTCTTAAAAAATAATAGAAAACACAATGTGTATTGAAATGACAGGTCTAAAAAAAATTCAAATATGGATCTGCTGATAAAAAATATCCTAATTATGAGTATTTATTCAACAACTGATTGGCTGCATGTTGATAGAGTAGCCTATGCATTTCACGTACTTCCCATCATTTGAATTGGCACAATCTTTTGTAAACCTTTCTTACTCAAATTGTGTATTACTCTGTTCAATGTTGCAAATATCATATTTATCCTCTTAAAATACAAAATTCTCACATTTATCAATAAAATATTAAGAAAAACAAATTACCCAATTTGTTAGCAGTTTCTAAAATCAGCCAAGCTAACCATGGTTAATACTAAAAAGAAAAGATGGACAATACTCTTTTGGACTCTTTTAAGTTACAGTACAACAAGTGTGTACTGATATTATAAATATACCCTCCCTTATCTTTAATACAGGCTTGTACATGAGATGATACCCAATTAAACACTTCCGTGGAGTTAGTAGTGCAAAAATCTAATGGATGGAATAATGTGAGAGCTTTTGTGTTTGAGAAGGGTAAATATGATATTTGCAATTTTTGAGGGGAAATATATAATTTTGAGGTTTAGAGGGGTATTGCAACACTCTGCATTTAAATTTATGTTTTGTGTATTTAGAGGACAGCCCTGAACAGACAAATTCAATTTTCCAAGCTTCAATAGAAAAACTATGGTCTGGTCAAATGAAATCTACAGATTATGTCAATTCAAAGAAACTGTTGTGTTTTAATGTCAAGATCAGGTAATGGTATTTAGTTTATCAATACAGCAGTGTACTGTCCATACTATAGAGTTGAATAATTTTATCTATGGAAACTTTTAGAGCGGTAGTAGAATTTATGAGGTTTGGTTTGCAGGTGAAGAAGACTTTTTAAAATGTCATGGAGAGAATCTTCTGGAATCCTTTGTGGAGCCTTCGGTTATACGGCACCCTAAAGGCCACACTGTTCCTAGACTTGGTAAATTTATTATTATATTTCTTCCTTTTATATTATAGTTTTTTTTCCTTGTGGGGTTTGGGTCACAGGGATAGTGGGTCGATCAAATTAGGTGATTTATGCAGTTATGCCCTTAAAAGAAAGCATTTGTTTTGCACAAAGAATCTCAACCAGCTTTCGGTATGTAGCTAGATGTATGATGTCTCTGTTGGAGGCACTGCATCAATTGCAATAATTATTCCTCCTTTTTCATGCCTTGCATTTTATTAAATTTATCCAGTGCATGCATGTTTTTCGAGCCAGCTCTCATTAATGTTCCATTTTCAGAAAAAAAATTCTGATCTTGGCTGATTTTCTTATAGTTTGAAAATATGCTTGAGATCTGACTTGTAGCAATTTACATATTTACAGTAGATGAGGAGAGCTTAGAGACCATGAATGCTTTCATAAGCAAGATCGAAACTGATCTTGCGGTAACAAGGGATTCAGCGGAAGATAGTGTACCAGCTGAGCATTCTTATTCTGTATAGGCAGAGCATTTACAAATTATACTGGAGGAACCTTAAAAAAAGAAAAAAAAAAAGATTATACTTGAGAAAAAGGTAATTAAATTCTATTAGATTATTATTTTTACAGTCAACAAAAGGTCTGAGCACCGTGTTGCTTCCGAAGACTGAACACTCAAGTGTATAATTTGCTTGATTCTTAAGTTGCTATGTTTTTATGATGGGTAGTTTGTATGGAATGTTCATATTTGATTATTTGTTAAAGAAATTAATTTACTTTGTTTTACTTCAATTTGTCTGCCTTCAAGATGCTGATGATATTATTTGCATATCATATTTCATCGGTGTATTTCAATGCTCATTGTGACCTCGTCATGACAGCAACCTCTTGCAATTGGTGTTTTCAAATATGCAGTGTTGAACACACACACACACACACACACACACTGAGTGAAGCTAGAATGAGCTTAAGCTCATTAAGTTTTTTAATGAGTTTAATTTAAAAAATAATCAAAATAGTTTCAAACAATAAATCTGAGTAACTCAATAAATTCTTTATATCAAAATCTCATACGATATCAAAATTTTCTATTTTTAAAATTTTCTAACTATTTTTTCGGATTTTTTAAAATGATATAATAAAATAATAAATGTTTTTATATAAGAATAGGTTATTTTCAAAAAAAATTGAAAAAGTAGTTGGAAAATTTTAAAAATAAAAAAATTAAGTATTCTATAAAATCTTAATATGAAGAATTTATTATTTAAAATCAATTCGATAAATTTTTTTAGTTAAGTTTAAGCTCAGCTTTACTCTATATATACACAAACACACGGAAAAGTATATTGTATATAGTATATGCGGATTCATATATGCAATTTAATTTTTGCATTTTTAAATTGTGTAATTAAAACATATAAAAGGTCAGACCCAACCTAGTTTGTCAAATTTAAAGATGGCCCAACCCAACCTCGTTTCTATTCTTGTTTATAATAGATTTCTTTTATTTTTATTTTTCTATTTTTTTGGGACAAAATGTGCAATAGGTTTTTAATAGGCTTCCTCATATGATATCTGTGCTAACGTTGCAAAAATAATTTGAATCCATCCCAAGTATTTGGATTTGAGGCTCAACCTTTTCTTATAAGGCCTCTGGGCTAGTAGACCCAAAGTGGCCTTAATAAATTTTTTAGAACCAACTCTTTTTTTTTGTTTTTTTTTGGAGTTCAATATCAATCCACACCATTTTGTAATTTGGTTGCTATGCTGAATGAATTAACATCAACGAAGATTATTAAAAAAAAAAACAAAGAAAAAATGAAGATGGAAAAAATATGCAAGGTCTTCTGCTACAGAAAAGATGGGAAAAATAAATTTGATAAATTGTAACTTTTATTTTTTTGTTAATTTGTGTACTGTGAAAGAAATTGCATTTCCATATCTACCTGTCAGGTTTGCTACCAGATGTCCAGATTTAACATCAAGCATTCACAGTAGACAAGTTTTTAGATAATTTTTTAATTGGATTCAAAAGGGGAGTTGCTAAATTTCATCTAATTCTAGGTTTGAAAAATAAGTGTATATAGTTCACTAATAAGTACATATTGAAATAGAAATTTTATAATAATGTTAACTGTTCCAAAAGTTGAATTATTTTTTTAAGTTTGTTGCCCAGCAGTGTTGCCCAATTATTTTTTTCTTATTTCAATGTCCAATAAGACAAAAAAATGTTTAAAACGAAAAAAAAGTAAAATTTAAAGGAATATAAATACAACTAAACGGATCTATGAACATTTCATGCTTTTGTGCCTTTTTTTTTAATTTTAAGGACAAAATAGATATAAATTTTTTTTGGCAAGGTAATTTATTAATTTTTGGACTATATATATATGGTATATGGCAAGCAACTTAGTAATATTTTGAGTTTCAAGAAACAAAATTGTTGAATGTTTATATTTGAAGTCAATTATAGCATGACTTAATATTTTGTGTATGAAACTAGCAAACAAGATTAGTCTTTGATGAAACATGCTATATTAGTTATTACCTAGAAAATATAGCATGATATTATGTTCATGTTTCAAGATTGGATAAACAGTAAGAAAGAGCATTACATAACATTAATAATAGAAGGATATTTTTGATAGATAAAAAAAATGAAATTACTTAATGAATTAATAAGGAATTTAAACAAACACCTTTATCAGAGAAAAAATCGTAGTTGAAAGTGTTCAATCTCTCCGCCAATTCCTGATCTTTTTTTCTCTTCTTCTTTTTTCCTTGTATTAAAATTGTCCAAATTTTTTCGATTTTTTTTGTCAACTTATGTAGAGAAAACGACAAAAGAAGGTAATACAATTCTGAACAATCAAAATTCTTCACATGCAAATTTTTTTTTAAAAAACTTCCAAACTCAACATTGACTCAGAATCAAAATTAGTCGACGAGAGAACTCAAAATCCCCTCTCAAATATCAAAATCATTCCTTCTCTTCCTATAAATCGTGCTCTCAATCTCAATCTCTTTCTCGTTTTCTCCTCCTCGTTTTCTCCCAACGAGAAAGCGTAGCGATAACGCAAAGAAAGGGAGGGAGAGGGAGAGGGAGAGGGAGAGAGAGAGGGAGAGGGAGAGGGAGAGAGAGAGAGAGAGAGAGAGAGAGGGAGAGGGAGAGGGAGAGAGAGAGAGAGAGAGAGAGGGAGAGGGAGAGGGAGAGAGAGAGAGAGAGAGAGAGGGAGAGGGAGACGTCAGCTGTCGCGCACGTCAGATCAAGAGATGACGTGGCGGAGAGGCACATCACAGAGATATTATTCGGATATGATGATAAAATTGATAATAATGTATAGTATAGTGATGGGGATGGTGGATGGATTGAGATTGATACCTTATTACCCGAATCCGATAGATCACTCTCTCTCTCTCTCTGTCTTCTCTCTTCTCCAGTTCTCATCCTCCTCCGCCTAATCTCTAAGGCTATGATAATAGTATAATTGCGTAGACTTCCTTGGCTGTTTGTGTAGTCTTACGTGGCAATCTCAATCGCCATCAATCAAAATTTCTAATCCATCACTGTCCCTCCGTCACTCCATCGCTTCTTTCCAATTTATTCTTTATTCATTTATCTTCTTCTCTTGTGATTTATAAATTAAAATTCGGTACTACGAGTCCTGTTCCTCTCCTAATTTGGTACAACGTTATTGGGACCTTCCGAAACAACACTTTCTTTTTTTTTTTCCAATGTTGCATGCATTTAAATTTAATGACAATATCATTTCAGAGATCCCTTAATAATTATTAATTTATAGATTAATTTTATTTTAAATTTTATATAATTTAAGAATCACGTAATATTTAATCAAAAACAGTTTAATATAAATTGTTATAAATATTATGTAAATTTATATTTTAAATTTTATTTAAATTATTTAAAAATTTATTATTAAAATTGTCAAAATAATAATTGTAAAAAAGATGCTATCTCATCCATTTATCCATTGCAAAATTGGTGATTATAAAAATAATATTATTATAGTAGTGCAGTGACAGTGTGGCAGGAGGTGTTTTCTTTCGGTGTCGCCAATTGATTCTTTCCTCAAACAAGCACTTGCAACTAACTCCATCATAAGTGCACAATCATTCAAATTTTAGTGATGTATACAGGGTTGAATTTGATAAATAAGTACATCAACCACAATCACCAATTTACAATACAATCCAGTAGCTCCAAAGAAAGATTAATTAATATCTTCCGAGTAGATTTTTATTTGTATTTTTATCCAACATGATGTAACGTTAAACTTCTTGAGAAGTCGGATCATACACTTAATATATATATATATAGAGAGAGAGAGAAAATTTAGGGTGAATTAAACTTTTCAAGGAATTTTGGTGAGTTTAACTCAAAAATCTATTAAATTATTTTCAAACGACAAATTTAATTTGTTCAATAAAATTTTTATATCAAAATCTTATAGAATATAAAATTTTTTTATTTTTAGAGTTTCTTAAGTATTTGTTGGAGATATTTTTCAAAATGATTAACTTTAATATATAAATATTTATTATTTTATTATTATTTTGAAACCATCTTAAAAAATCCAAAAAAAATAGTTAAAAAAACGCAAAAAATGGAAAATTTCAGCCTCTTACAAGATTTTTGATATGAAAAATTTATTAAGTTACTCGGATTTGTTGTTTGGAGCCATTTCAATGCTTTTTTGAGTTAATCTCACCAACCCTTTGGTGAGCTTAAGCTCACGGTAGCTTTTACTCTCCCTATATATATATATATATAGAGAGAGAGAGAGAGAGTAAAGTTACGATGAGTTTAAGCTCATCAAATTTTTGGATTAATTTAACTAAAAAATCCATCGAATCGAATTCAAATGATAAATTCAACTTGCTTAATAAATTTTTCATATCAAAATCTTATGGAAAATGTCGAAATTTTCTAACTATTTTTTTCAAATTTTTTTGAAAATTACCTATTTTCATATAAAAAATTAATTATTTTATTATTATTTTAGAATCATTTTTCAAAAATTCGAAAAAAAATTTATCATTTAAAACTGTTTTTGATAGAAAATAAGATGAGTTTAAGCTCATCAAACCTTTTGATGAGTTTAATTCAAAAATTTATCGAATCAACTTCAAATGATAAATCCGAATAATTCAGTAAATTCTTCATATCAAAATCTCATAGAATACCAAAATTTTCTATTTTTAAAATTTCCTAACTATTTTTTAAAAATTTTTGAAGATGATTCTAATATAATAATAAAATAATAAATATTTTTACATGAGAATAGGTTATTTGTGTATTAACTCTCAGAAATATCATTACTAATATCGTCGTTGACATGAATTTTATTATACATATTAAATTAATTATTATGCATGTTAATAATATGCATAATAACTTATTTAAGTTGAATAATAATAATAATAATATTATATGAAATAAATTTATATAATAAAATCATTAACATACATAATAATTTATATAATATATATAATAAAATTCATATCAAAAACGTCATCCCTTCCAATAATAAGCTAAATCTAAATATAACATCTGTGGTGGCAATTAATTAAGTTTGGATAAATTTCTCCATTATGATTGAGTGAGTTGAAGGTGAACCAATTCAATTAATTGTCAAATCAGAGAGGTAAACTCTCAAACGTAAAGGCTTCAAAGTTCAAACCTAATAAAGCTAAAACATTATCCACGTTGCGAATATGTGAATTCGCTTTTGAATTTTGATCATGTTATTATAAAAAGAAAGAGATTTTTTATAGTACTAATAATTAAACAGACTTCCCATACTTCCATGCAATTGAAAAAAAAAAGTCAAACAAACCAATCAATTTACTGTGTTTTATGTAGAATTTTTTTCACCAGCTAATAAACCACATGTTATAAAATGAAGCGTGTAATAATATGCAAGAAGACAATAATTGAATACACCACAAGCTTGTAAGCGGCTGCATATATATATATATATATATAGGATTATATGTGGAATTGAGTATGTTTTTATTTTCCAGGACAATTTTGTGATCTGTTCTTTCTTTACAAAAATTATAACAAAATTTTTTTCCTTCAAAATTCTTTTTTAAATTGTCATTCTAAAACCCTCATTTACTCCAATCCTCTCTTCTCTTGTGTATTAAGGAGATTTTTTTATTCTTCTATTTGTATTTTATTAGTAAATTAATTAAAACAATATTACCAAACAAATTACATGCAAGTATTACATCAGATTAGCTGATGAAGTTATGCTAGTTAATTGTCATGATAGTTAATTTTTTGTGGACATTTATTATTGTCATATCATTTATTTGCTATTTTTATTTTTTTAATGCGAGTAAGAGTTTGCATGCGCATATATATTGCCGGATATATTGTATTTTCAAATATCAAACAAACCTAACATGTACAAAAAAAATTTAACCTCTTCGTATTTTATCCATAATGCTAAAAAAATCCCTCCATTGATTTGACAATATATTCTCGTCCGTGTGTTTGCTCTAAATATTTTTACTTTAAACATTGGATAAAGAGTAATTTTCAAATATATAGTGCATTTACAAATATCAAACAAACTTGACAAATATGAAAAAAGAAATAAAATAATATTTTGACAATTTCAACCTCTTTAGATTATACCCATAATCCTCAAAAATCTCTCCATTGATTTGATAATATATTCTCATCGGCGTGTTTGCTCTAAATATTTTTACTTTAAACATCGGATAAAGAATAATTTCCAAATATATGTGTTAGAGTGCTCAAATTATGCGTGTGTTTGACTAAATGAAGCGTTGCACACATGCCACCAACATTCTCCACTAAGTAAATATATATATAGGTCTCCTTTGACACTTCACATGAAATCCCCAACAAACAATAAGCAGCGCATATAATATATCCAATTAATACAATTATTATTATTATTGTTATTATCCCAACCCCATCAAATTCCAAACGCAAGAAAATGACGCTTTTGTTTTATGTATGTACCTATATCTAATTAATTAATGAGAAATTTATATTTATATTTTTGTATTCTTTATTTGTATATTAAAAATATTTAAATTAAATAAATAATTTATTTATATTTGAAATTATAAGTGTGTATATTTAGTATAGAAAATATTTATTATATTTTTATTTCTAAATAATCATAGAAAAATTAAAGTTAAAAACTTTTGCACAAATAAAATATGACTTACATAGTTTTTAATTTCAATAATACAAAATATAAACACTTTAAATATTTTAAAAAATATATAAATATATTTAAAGCGAATATAAAAAATACAGTTAAAAAAATCTAATTATCACTTCTGTTAATTAATATTTTAATCAATTTAATGGATTTGACATGAGAGGATTGAGAATTAGTGGGCGAAGAGAAAAAGATTTTGCTGCTTAAAGATTTGAGAATCGAAAACTTGTGATCGATCAGTGTTTGTTTTGATGACACGTAGTTTGAGCAATTTTGACTTTCTAGAAGAACTAAAAAGGAAATTCTTTCTCTCTTTATTAAAAATTATTCGTGATAAATTAACGAATAGACAGTTTGTTCGAATCATTCAGAAATTTTTTTTCTTTTTCCTTTTTTCGTTTGGTGGAGACAACAATGGAGCAAGCTCGAGTAACCATGCTCGGCTCGGGTATCGATAACGGGTCGGATCGTAAAAAGTCGGGTCAGATGAGAGGTAAATATATTCGCTTTTGCTTAGTTATTTTCTTTCATACTTTATTAAACATGCACTCTATTTAAATGTCAATCACAGAAGCTCTCTATACCTACACCTCCATATTTCATTGAAGAAAAGAAGAATAAAAATGCTGAGCTTATTTAATGTAGCTCTCTCTCCAGAGGGGTTGAATGAGGCAATAAATCAAAAAACAAGTTAGAGAAGCATAAGCTGGGGTGTTGTCAGTATATATACTACTGAGTAGTCTCAGTAGCATCAGCATATATCATCAGTTGGTACTTTTTACTGGCACAGACGTGATTGGTATTGCATGCACTGTTTGGTTTGGTTTGGTTTTCTTTTCTTTTCTTTTCTTTTCTTTTCTTTTGACTAATGTTGTGACCGGTGTGATGTATTGTGGTACCTAGGGAACAATACATGAGTAAATTTTGAGAATTACTCAGCGTGATAAGATCACCTATTATTCAACTGTATTCTGCAAAATTTATTATCACCAAGAAAAAAATGAATGAATGTTGAGCATTATTCTTTATTTTATTTTAGAAATAATAATATTTTATGTGTAGAAGTTCGTAAATAAATTTGGAATTTGAATGAAAATTTTCTTTTATTTTAGTAATAGAAATAATATCTTTAATGTTGAATCCGAACCGTTGAAATATGAATAAGGACAGATAATGATGCTAAAGGAATTACATTTAAATAAATAAAGAATACAAAGAAGTTATAAACTTGCTTTTTAGAAAAATTACAAAAATATGTAGAATATTATGTACAATAATCCTAATCCTAATCATTAATATAAAGGTGGGTTCAACAATTTTTAATTTTAGTTTGTTGGTGAGATTGAAAGCACCTAAGCTCTCTACTCAAATGAATTGTTTATGTGACAAAATGACATCATCCAAAACCAAATAAAAATGGTTGGAATAAAAAAAAAATGCCAACTATGTTCTCCTATTTATAACCTAAATAATCCACGATCAAATATATTGTATTTTAAATCATATATCTAGTACAGTAATGATAAATATTATTTTTTTATGAAAAATATAAATTCAAATTTCATAGAACATATTTAAAAAATAAATAAATATCGAAGTAAATAAAACCTCTTATTTTAAAAAATAAATAAATTATCATATATCCAAAAGTATTAATCTGCAAAATATTACTTGTAATATTCTTTTTTTTCTCCCGCTATAATAATTAATTTGATTTCGACTGGGTTGAGTTTGACCTAGCAATTCATCATGCATGATGATTTTCTAATGAAGGTTTTGTTGGAGAAGAGACTGAAGAGATGGCATTTTATATTGTTTATTTATTTCATGAACAGACTACAGAGATTAGAGAGCACTGTTTGCATGTGTACAAAATTTCAACATGACGACAAAAGATTACAGATTTGCGTAGGTCGAGGTAGGCTTTCTCAATCAAACTTAAATTAATTGATGGTACAAAAGGAGAAGAAAAACATAAAAATTTCATCAAATTAGCAAGCAAACAAAATACGGATGGGGAACAAATTTGTCAGATATATATATTTAAATATATATAACTCCTAGAGACAAGTACACCTCTGAAAATTTGAAATTTAATTAAATTCCACTTGATTTATAGCTAATCAAATGATGTATATGTATATCCATTATCCAATAATTATATTATATTTGGTAAGATTCTCAAGCGGTTTGTTTTCCCACTGCATAATTATGACATACAAGAAAATTAGAAAAGCTCTTTTTTTGTATTTTGTATTTATTTTTCTCAAGGAAGAAGAATGAAAATTAATAAAAGAGCTTTAATTTCTTTCTCCAATGATTTTGGGTAGCATCATGATTTGATTATTTATTACTGTTAGAAAATGTGCAGAATTAAATTTTTGATTCCCATCATGGGCATGGATAGGAAGATTTATAAATTATAATATTTGTTGTGTGTGCTTTGTAGATAATGTTGTTTTTAGAATTTGAAATTAAAAGTTTAGTGGATGTACTTTCATTGGTAAAAAATTCAGCTCTGATGATAAAATCTGTAGAATATAGATGAATAATAAAGAAAATAATAGAAAAGTATTTATATTTTGAAAAAAAAATTTATTTAACAATGATTATCTTAACAATCTTGACAATGATATTTTGAATCAATTCAAATGTGATTAAAAAAATTATAAACATGTTGAAAAAAATTATAAATATGTTGTTTAACATATAAGTAGTTTAAGATTCAATTTTCATATAATTTAAATATTATTTGATGATATATTAACGACCGTCAATTTCAAACTATTAAAATTTTAACTCACTTAATATATTATGAAACATACATCTCATCCTTTCAAATAGAAATAATGTTTACATCAGATCAACAAAATATATATCATGTATAATATTTTTCAGGTAGTAATACTATTTCCTCATTTATATCTCACAACTGGACTATAGCCAAATAGGTTCAAATGCAATTATATATACAATTTTTCTAAAAATGATAAATTCCTAACAAAACATTCACTCAGAATCTTTGAGCTTTCTTTAGATCTTTACCTTCTGCCGTACAGCATTGCGCTACACAACGATCGGACGGATCTCAACGCAATCAGACAACACTTTATAAAATTATTTTTTTAAAAATTTATAACGCACCGTCTCAACGCGATCGAGTGGACAACACGTTGCGCGCACGAGAAGAATTGGCTTTCTTTCTTTAATTTATAATTGTACTATCTTAATTGGGTAGACTGTGTAATCACAGTGAGCATAGTATACTTTTATAAAATTCTACTTCAAAGTTCAAACTTAGAAGGGAGGTTCAAAGCACTTAATTGCTTCCACCAATCTTCGGTTTTTAAACTTTTAAGCGTGCACTGCTAAGTTGAAGAATCCATTATCCATTATCCATCCATCAAAGTCAAACTGATCTCGACCGTTGGATCATTCCGCCAATCAGATCGCGACACGTGCACAGGCAGAGAAAATCGAAATCACAGCATGTGCGCCGAAGAAACTAAGTCACATCAAAGAACCTGATTTTCTTTGTCTTGAATAAAATCAAACGAATATGTAAAATAACGTAGAATTTTTTTTTATTTTGGGTTTTAAGTGGTTTTTGTTTGACCACTTAAATTCCACTTTTACCTTGCTCAACTCGTATTTATGTTTGTTTTATTCTTGTCTACAAAGATATTTTTTTAATGCCATGAATGTCTATTCACAGAGTAAATGTGCACCATTACTTTTTTTTTAAGTACTATGCTTTATTTCTTTGTCGGACATATAACTCTCATTTCTTATGAATATTTTTAAATTCATACATTCAATTTTTATTATATTCAACATTTATGATATATATTTAAAAAATCTTATTTAAATTGAGAAGTTGATATTATAAATGTAAATCAATTAAAAAAACATTTAGCCTTTGATCTAATAATTAAAAAATTTTAAGGCTGAAGCTTTAGTAAGTAATAACTTTATGACGAATGATAAATTAAAATTCAAAATTTTCTCCTTTTCATTATTTATTGCCTTCACAATTAGTTTGTGTGTATTGAGATGTGTTATATATGATCAAGGGAATTAAGGATACATCATTGGTGACATCTCAGTTTGGTTTGTACTTAATTAGTTTTTTGTCATTATTGAAAGGATTTTCAAATTACTAGCTTGTGACAATTGACAAGTCTTTTGGACTTGTAGTTTTGATAATTATCTTCATGAATTTTTCAATGTATGATGATAGCAATTTGAAATGTTTGCTTAACTCATAATTATTAGCCGTTGCATAAGAAATGACCCCAATGCTCATAAATGTTTATAGTGTCATTGTTATTTAATTCGGAAATTTTTTCCATTTTTCAATTTTTTTCAAATTTGTTTCAAAATCTACTGTCAAGATTGTCAAAATAACCGTTATCTTGTAATCCCCTCTTTCAATATATGATACAAAGTTTGTAAATAGTGTATCAAAATACCTTGAATAGGCCGAAAAAACACAGAGATATTAGTTCCATCCCATGCAATTATTTCATATTAAGAAGTTTGAAAAGGTGGTTATCAAAGTATTTTTTTTATTGGACACTATCAGCTGCTTTTTAATAGCAATTATTAAAAAGTTTGAAAAAGGTGATTGTCAAAATTATTTTTAAGATTAAATTACCTTGTTATAATAGGGTAGATGACATATGATTTATATTATTTTATGGCTAATTTATCACTAAAATGTTGCTAATTCCTGTGTTAATTATCTACATTAAAAAAATTATTTATATTTCAACTGACAACTAGTAGTCAACTGCTGATAATTCACAACCATATAACTTGAAGGAATGACAAGTGTCCATTTGCATGTAAACTTACATTAGGACTTTAGAAGAAGACCCATAACTAAGCCAGACAAATGATATTTATTTTGAGAAATGTAAATGGTACAGCTAAGCACAAAACCTTTCCAATATAACCTTAAGAAAAGATTCTCTCTCTCTCTCTCTCTCTCTCTCTCTCTTCTCTCTCATAACGAATCCAAACAAACAACTTTACATAAATCCAAATGCAACTGACTGTGGGAAAGGTTCCTGCATGGAGCTAACAAAAAAGAAAAGGAAAAAAACAAAACAATTTAATTTAGTACTGGGAAAAAAAACAACAAACAGGCTAGACTAAAAAAAAAAATGCAAAAACACATGACAGACAGAAGGAAATCACATGTAACCAACCGCTCCCAAATTGGTGATTAATTGGTTGCTATGTTAATTTTATATTAAATGCACAGCACAGCTTTGATTAGTGGAACTGGATTCCCAACTGATAGAAGATAGATCCATCTCACCATCCCACTGTGGAGTTCAGATCTTTGTAATATTTTATCTGAATTGAGCAAAAATCTCCTCTAAAATAATTCAGTAAGAATCTCAAAGCTGCCCGCTATAATATATGGAGCACTTTTTCCCTTCAATTTTTGCCCATTTCATTCGGTAAAGTAACCGATCAATACAGAGGATATGGACTCCCACCATGGCTATGGTTGGAACTGGGAATGAGAACATATTCTGCTGTTTTACTTGCTGGTAAATTTGTAAAGAACTGAGAATATTCTATTTAATTTATTACATGTACATCTAAATTGTCACTGTTATCTCTTTTCAATTTCAGAAAGTACTTCTCTGGTAACATCATTTTTTTTTAGTTGGTCATTTTAGAAGTCATATTTCACATCTCTTATGTGATATCTACAATATATTTTCAATTTTGGTTTTTAAAGAGGGTAGTACCACAACTTTAAATGCTAAGGCCGACATTATAAATGAAGAGAAACAAGACATTACAACTCAAATTGGAAAAATAAATAAAGAATCAAAAGCTTATTCCCATTAACTTGGAAGTCTTATATTACCCCCATTAAAAATAAATTATGAAAACAGCAAACATATGTAACAAGAAATCATCAATTTACTGTGACAGAATTTAAAATTTTGGAATTCCTAGTAGGTTAGGCTGGATCAAATTGACCCTTTCAAGACGGCTAGTATATAATAATTTCATAATGTTGAAAGTTTAGAGAAATATCAGCAAATATGGAGTCTCCACCCTCCACTAGCACTAATTTTGAGATGAAAGAGACAGTCCGATCAATGAACTATTTCTTTCCTTTGTTACCTTTAACAAAACCTGCATCTCAAATCTAAGACCATCAAAATTTAAAATTAAGAATTATAATATATAAATATAATGCTAGCAAAGCAAGTCTTTATTGAGATGAAAGAGATCTTCAGAGCTGTAGCAAGAACAAGTCTCTATTGATCTAATCATTAGCGGACCATACACAGACAGACCACATCAAAATTTAGAACACAACAAAGATAGTGCATTTATTGTTTGCAAATTGAAACAGTAACATGCTACCACCTAACTACTGGGGTTTCTTTTCCAAAAAAAAAAGGAAAAAAAAAGAAAAGAATTTAACATAGTACAACAAAATACAACAAATCCTTAGGCTTGTTTTGAAGCAAAGATACATGACAATGGAAAAAGTTTGCCAAATTCGAGCCCGGTTTTTTAAGAGGAAAAAAATTTTCAACTAGCCTAAGGTTACCCCTAAAACCCGAACAGATAAATAAAATGAGATGGATAATAATAACAGAAATAAAAACTCATAAAAGGGAAAGAAATTTAAAAAGCATAAAACTCACGAAAAAAACCTACACGGACCATATTTTCCATGCCTCCATTGCCTCTGATTCAAGAGGGTCAAATTTGCAATCACCATTGGTCGAACTGGGGAACTTTCGAAATGCCGCCTTGATCCTTTTTGCGCCTTGATCGAACACTTTGATGATCCAGCAGTGCATCGATCCAGATCAGCCTACCATGGTATGAGAAACATCTCCAGACGAAAGACTAAAGCGGTTACAAGATCTTAACAAAAGATGGTGCATCAGTCCGGGGCCCGGCAAGAGACCGGTACAAGTACAACTTCTCCACCATTTCTGTCTCCTCTCCTTCTTCTTCCTCAATAATATCCCAATCTCTAATCACTTCCACCACCAAATTGGGCTTGTTTCGAGCCACTTCCCTACAACCCCTCATTGACAAATTGCACGAGGACATCCATAAAAACCTCATGTTGTAATAAAATGGCAGGCCTGAAATCAATGACGTGTCGCCAAATGGGCTGTCCCTAATTTCCAATTTTTGCAGCCTCGGACACCCTTCAAGAACATATCTTAACCCCAAATCACTATCACCAGCGAAAGCAACAGATAAGGTCCGTATCATCTTACCATGCCGGCCGATATATTCAAATGCCTTATCGGTCAGCAAACCTGAAACTGACAAACGGGTCAACTTCTTACAGTTCATGACAATAGCCCTGAAACCCATATCCATGGGATCACCAGTGATTCGATCAGGCAGATGTCGGCCCATTATGCAGAGGCGGAAGACCACCAAATCAGGGCAGTTCTTTGACATGGTAACCACAGCTGCATTTGTCATGCGTTGACAGAAGTAGAGAATTGAACGCAACTTGCAGCAGCCCTCCGAGATGTATTGCAGCCCAATGTCTGACACAGAGCCATCCGAGTCTTCAGTCGCATCCAGTGGGAAGACTCGTAGCTCCCGTAAGTTGTGACAAGTTTCAGCTACTGCTCGGAGACCTTCATCCCCCACCGTGTCAAGTACCTGAATAAAAGAGAGGATGTATAACTTTGCCCAGTTTTAATGTGAATTTAAGAAACAGAAATTCCAACGTTGAGCTTTGCAATCAAATATCTAGCGCTTGGCTGGTTAAAATTAATAAGAATTTAGAGTGAAAGAGATAAGATACTATATTAAAGTATATGTCAGACACTCAAGATCTAACAACAGTACATTGTTGCAAAGAAATCAAGTGTCTCAGGGAAGCCTATCTAAATATGGAATACGATGTCGGGGCTCAATCAGCATACACAAAACACCAACTGGATTTCCTAATACAGATGCCAAAAAATGCTTGTCAGACAAACAGGATTGGATGGAGAATACAAATATTCCACAAGAATTGGCATCATTACGTTATCCAATTTGTTGAGTGCATGCTGCACTTTCATCAAAAGAGAGATTATGTGTTATACAGCTGAGCAGGCCACGCCCGGAATAGATACTTCTACCGGAGATATTAGATAAAGCTTGAAAATTACTTTCTATGTGAGAAATTACAAATCAGTTAAATCTCGATAATTACTCCGAAAGAAAGATCAGTGGTAATAAATTACAATAGCACCAATAACATACCCAGAAAGTTTGGAGATTATGGCACTGACGGATAACTGGATTAAGCTCATCAGCAGTCAAGCTCGCATAGCTAAAATTAAGCGAAGTCAAATTCACACAGACCGGATAGATAGCAGGTAGAAACTCTGGTTCAATTTCACGGAAGCCCGACAGGCAAACCAGGGACTTAGAAGCCGCAAAAGCAGATACTAAATCGAGATTTGGATCGACCTCACCAAAACCAGCCTCAGACCGAAATGTGCCAGTACCAAGATGCGTCAGCTGCGGGGCCCGTGCCATGAGTCGGCGTAGCTGCTCAACTGTCACATGGTGGTTCACACGGAGCTGCCGTAGGGATGGTGATCTTGCCACAAGTTTCTCCAAAGCCTCAAAATTAAAGGGGCAACCCACGCAATCGAAAACAAGCGACTCAAGAGAGATAGTTGTTTCTGGAAATTTTGAAATCCAGTCCACCACCTCATCCTCTTCGTCCTCTACATAGTCCTCAATCAGATCCAAAACACGGAGATGCCTGAAAAAGAAATCAACTTCTTGAGAAATTGTGTTTCAGAAAACAAACCAACTTGAAATGTTTCACTGTACAATACCTGCATCTCTCAGCAATTACTGCCAGCCCAAGTGTGCTAAAACCCTCACAACAAATCAAAATGAGGTCTCTGAAAAGAGGGAAACTTTCAGCTATAATTGTCAGATCATTGTCAGTGATAGTCATGCGCTTGAGGCAGATGCGCTCGAGGCACCGGTATGCGGCTCCAAACGAATTCACCCATGGTTGGAAGTGTGCACCCCAGCCGTAAGGCACGAGGTTGAAATCAGCAAACCGAGGCTTCCCCTTCAGCACAACTGACTTGATTGATCGGAACCTCTCTATAGCTCGGTGCGGCGCCACTGCATAGCAGTTGCCGATGAAAAGCTCGCGCCGAGTCTGCGCCTCAGCTCGGTACCACGACCGACACACAACCGATGCGGCGTTGCGGTCCCGCCTGGAAGTGAGGAACTCTAGAACGTTTTCTAGGACATTCTCTAAGACCTGGTCAGAGAAGGGAGGTGGAGAGTCGCCAAGAGGTGGGCCCAGGCCAGAATCAGAGTCGTCGGAGCGGATTTTAGAGAGATCAGGGGCCCAGCGTGCCCGCTCACCAGTTTCGTCGTCCTCTGACATGTCAGAGATCTCCTCTCTCATGAGAGAGAGAGGGAGAGGGAGAGGTTGGGGGGGAGAGAGGGGGAGAGGGAAAGATTTAGATTTGAGATTTAGGGTTAGGGATCAAAGAGAAGGGAGGTGGTAGCGGCCATGTGAGGCCAAACAAATAAAAATTAGGATGGATTAAATAATGATTAGATCTGAGGAGGAGGGGGGGCTGGGATGGTGTGGGAAGAAAGCATATTATTTTTTTCTTTGAAGAGGTGGGAAGGAGGCGACATATGAGGGGTTTTTTTTTTTTTTTTTTTTTTGAGAAACATATATTGAGAGGGGGGGGGGGGGGGGGGGGCAGTGGTGATTTGTATATTTGCTTAAAATTATTTGGCTTTTTTTAGTTTTATTTCAGTTTATTAGTATAATATAACGGAAATTTGTGACGATTATTATTTTAATGATTTTAATAACGAATTTTTAAATAATTTAAAAGAATAAAAATAGGAAAAAATTATAAATAGATTATTTAATTTATAGATCGATTGTGTTTCAAATTACATATAATTTAAGTATTATTTGATACTCTATCAAAGATCATCAAAATTACATGATATTTACAACCGTTCATATTTAACGATATTTGATGAAATATTAAATTATCCTTAAATTACAAAAAAAATTGAAACACAATCAATAAGTTAAAAAAAAATATGTTTATCAATTTTTGTTCTATTTTTTAAAATTAATAAAAATTATTTTAAAATTATTTAAAATTTAATTGTTAAGGTTCTGAAAATAATATATTTATCAATTTTTATTTTTAATATAATACAAAGGAGTTAATTTATTTTGTTGGATCAATGTCTCTCTCTCTCTCTCTCTCTCTCTCTCTCACTGTGCAAAGGAGGTAGCCCCTCTTTTAATTGATGTTTTGTTATTGTGATAATGTGATCTCTTGCTTAATAAGTGATTTGTTTATACAATTAATTGTTTTTACGAAATGTTTTTTAATGGATGACTCAGATCAGTACTGTACGGAGATGATTTGGTGGTATTTTCTTACTGGAGTGGACAATATTACTCTGTCTTATTGAATGGCACACATTTTCAAAATAAAAAAGGTTGGATTTTTATGGTAACACAGCGTTTTGAAAATACTAAAATTACCAGGTGCTAAGTTGCATTTTGTTAATAGTAAGTGTTTGTGCAGTTCAATTACCAGAATTTTTTTTTCTAATTTGTATTTTCATTATAAAAATAAAGATTTTCCATAAAATTGCATAGTTTTCTTTCACAATAAATATAAACAACTGATGTAATTATAATATATAATCAATCAAATATTATATAAATAAAGAACAGCATCTGGGGAATAATTTAGAAAGAAACTTGTAAGAACTTCAACTAAAAATTACTCTAAATAAACACATACAAACACAGTTAATAAGGACTCGAGATAATTTTTTAATTCAGAGAGAAATTTATTTGAATAATTTAAATCATACTTAATAGACACTCATAACAAGAATAATAAAAGATTTCATCGATGCAACGTAATGCACATAATTATATAGTTTAAAAATAAAAAAAGACACGTCAAAAGTCTTAAAGAAACCAAAAAAATTGAAAATATTTCTTAATATAAAAAACTTAAAAGTAAAAAAAAAATCATGAATTTGGGGGAAATTTTATATTTTCCTTCATTTTTCTTCATAATTTAGTATATAAAGCGAGTCTAAAACTAATCTATTCCACCAACCTTTCGTTTATGTTGACAATTTTATAACTAAATAACATTATAAAGTTATACTAATTCAATTGACTACTTAAATCTAACTTTCTATGTAATCTCTTTTCCACATCATCAAGAGATGCTAATTTATAATTCAAATCAGCGCAAACATGTATAATGTCAGATTTTCCAAATTAAAAAAAAATTGCATGTTTACTTTTTTTTTCATCATGTGTCTTATAAATTGCAACAATCATTATTGAGATTTGAACTTAATTAAAGAAAATGATTTTACAACTTTGGGTTAATCGCTTCGTTATGCCGAGTATAATGAACGCAATTAACTTCGAAAAAAAAACTTTTAATTTAACCTAACAAAAACTACTGAATCACAAATAAGCATTCAATATATTGCTGATGTAACTTTGCCAGTACGGTATATTTGAGAAATTTTTTGAGATAAAAGATATTTTGGAGAATTGGATTGCTTGATTTAGTAAATAGAAATTTAAAAGAGTTTATAAATTACAAGTACTCTCAACGTTGAAAATAAACATAATATGCAAGTAATGTGTTTTGAAACATCAAACTGTAAATCTAACATAAATAATAATAAATTTCGTTTTTTTATGAAGATACATGAGTTCAAGTCTCACCTCTCTACGCTATTTACGTACGTAATCCATTCAAAGCGTTATGAGTTATAATGTATATAGTGCTATTAAACGTAAATCATTTTTGGAGTCATGAGATATTTTTCAATTACATAGCCGTTAGATTATGAATTTATTATTCCCAAAATTATTTGACAGCCAAATATGCTTATATGCTGCAGCCTCCAGGAAACAAATTTAATTTCTTGGAAGGTCTCATGGAATCCCACTGCTTCCCAAACCACCGTACAGGTCCTGATATGCTGGTAGATATAATTCAGGTCCATATCCATCCCTCCTTGTCTACTGTGGTAATTGGAAAACATGGCAGTGTAAAACTGAAACTGATAATTTGTTTTCATGCGTTCATCCTTCTTCTCCATTCTCAAAGCAATGTAGATTTCTTTGTGCTCTAGCATTGAAAGGACATGTTTTTTTTTTTTTGAAGAAATTAAATAAAACGGAGAGACCAATTGTAAAAGCAGTTCGTCTTTTTTGGTTTTTCTCAGTATTATACTCTGGTAGGACACGCGTAATCTCCCAATTGTACAGTACGCATCCAAACTGTTTTCTTTGTACAAACAGTTTCATCTTTTCTTTCTCCTTTGTTTTCATTTGCCTTTTATTTTTTCTGATAGAACTCTGTAGTAGGCACCCACAAGCCACATCTCATCTTTTCTTTCTAGTTCAACAGCTCCAAAACTATCTCAGAATTTTATCTGAAAAAAAGAAAGGTTCTGAACAATTTGTAAAAGTTAAACTGGGATGGTTTGTACTTGGTAGTGAGGGGCGAAGTGCAAGTTGGAGGGAATTAACATAATTCTCGAAGTGGGTCCCGCTGTACAGTGTCAAAGTGGTGGGGTCGGCTGGTAAAAAAGCGGAGTCACTGAGACCCGCTTTTCCCGACCCTTTTGGATTTACTTCTACTGTTCTCTCTCTGCCACGCCTATTCATTGATTTGGATTCGCTCACAAGTCCCACATGCAAAAAACCGCGTGCTCCAGGCGTACATGTCAGAACAAGTTGCGACCGATCAATAGCGGTCTTTGCAGCGGGCTCTTACACACAGGAGTACTTTCTAATTGGTGGACTGTGCGTAGGGAAGTTATGATGGCACTTTCTACTATTGGGGAAATAATTGCCTTCAATACCTGATCTACAATCTATCACCTTATCCTGTGGTATCTGCTAGTATATTCCATCCTCTCCATTTCCTTAAACTGGATATGTCCATTGTTTTCTTCTGATAAGCGACAGACACCTCCAATTAAATGGGCCTCTGTGGTGGGCCTAACTGAGAGACCAAAATCATCATTTTTACCTATTGGCTATTGAATGTCTCTTTGACTAAAAAAAATATCACCTTTGACCAGTGATTGAGCTGGGATTGAAAAAACACTATCATCAACAAAGACTCAGAATATTACACTGTATTTACCTAAATCTTGTCGAACAAACTTATTATTATTATTATTAGGTTGGTTGCTGCTCTAATCTGATGTGCTTATTATAATTTACTTGAATATAATAAACTGCCTCATTTTGGGCGTTTAATGAATTACATGAAAATGATCTTGCATTATCATCAACCTAGTTTAATACATTACCTTCAGTAAAAATATTTCCACAAAAAAATCTGCTATATTAATTTATATCATGTAATTATATTAATCTAACTTATCCAAAATGTCTTATTCATATAGTTGCTAGCCCACTAATATAATTGGCATATGAGTGGATGCAATCTCCTGTATAAATGATGCTTCACCGTTCTTTCGCTTTTGAAAACCTCTTTCTTCTTACCTTCCACTTTGTTTTTTTTAATTTGGTTTTATAAAAAATATATTAGCCGGATGTTTACAATCTGGAAAAGTGATTTTTTGACAAATTTTAAAATCGAAACCTCGTATTATTTTTTTCCTACCATAAAAATAGTTGGGTTTCAAAGCTTGTTAGCTATATATCATATCATCATTTTCTTTCTCTTCATTTAAAAATGTGTTTATTGTGTTTAAGATATTAAATATTTTTTTAAAATGATATGACAGTTTTGTACTCCTGTATAAATTTTTTTATGTAACTAATTGTATTATTATTAATTATATAAATTATTTTTTCAAAGGATATTTATTTGTTTCGCAATGTGTCGTACATAAATTTATGATTAAAAATGATATTATTTTAAATAACTTTTTTGATAAATATTATTTAGAGAAAGTTCGAAAAACAACCCTAGTATATATAGTAGGCACTATTATTATTGCTTAGAAAAGAAAGGTTCATTTTGGCTGTGTGTAAAGCAATTGGTGGGAAAATTATTGTCACATACCCCTTTTACGTTACCATCTTTTCCACAAGAAAAAGAAACAAAAAAAAAAGAAGAAGATACCATCTTACATGCACAAACTGATCAATATATTTTGACACATTAATTTGGTTGATAAACACCAAAATTTGACCTGAATTTTCATTTCCTCAACAAAAATCTCAACTTAAAATCCATAACATAAAAAGTGATAAATAATTTGTATATTAGATATAAAAAATATAATAATTAAGACATAAATAACTTCTATACTAATTATAAATATTTTTAAAATGCGGATGAGGAGTAATGTACAAACATGAAATGCAAGAATAATTTTTTCAATTTTTAATTCTTGCACATTAGCTTTCAAACCATAGCTTTGCATCGACGGTTGATCTTCTCGGCATGCCTTGAATTCAAAGACACTCCGAGAATCATCTGAGCAATCTTGATTTTCCGAGATATATCCGATTAAATATCTCATGAAGGAAAAAAAAAAACAAAGAAAAATGAAGAACCACACTCAGAACTTTCCAATTGCCAGCAAGTAGCAACAGTTGTATTCTGAACTCTGAACCTCAGGATCCTGACCTATTAATGGCCAATAATGCTGGTTTAATTTTGCATTGCATAATGCAAAACATCCAAAATCTAAGTTGATATGGGAGAGCAGCACTGTTTAGGTTGTCATTATGGGTGGTCCAGTGGCTATTGCTATATATCATACCAGAAAGAAAGAAAGAAAGAAAGAAAGAAGGAAAGAAAGAAAGAAAGAAAGAAAGAAGGAAAGAAAGAAAGAAAGAAAGAGAAGAAGAAATCAAGAAACAGTGGTCCATGGTGTGCATGAATTCCATTGGTAGGTGGTGGTTGGTTACATCCGTACCGAAGCCCATCCTCAGACAATCAGACTGGACAGTACACTACCCCTTTACATTATACCTGAGCGCTAGCACTAGCGCTACCACCTCGGCCTCTTTTTTGCTTTTTTTTTTTTTTTTTTGCTCTTTTCTCTAGCCTCCCAACCCAGCCCAAATACCCAAATACACTTGATGTGATCCCCTACAACCAAATTCAGAAACAACCGTGTGATGCTTTGCTTCCGGTTTGTGATTATTTGTGTGATATATTATCGTTCTTGTATAGAGAAGATACCGATCTAAACTAAACACCTTAACATATATTTACCAAAAAGGATCAAGTCAAATAAACTCAATTTATTATGATTTAGAAAAGGAAAACAAAACAACCAAAAAAGACTAGGATATTATTATTTTTTTTACTAAAGTAAGATGAAAAATAAATATTGTCATATTGAGCTTCCTTGATTTTTTCCGTGACATTGTGAAAATTTAGGGAGTTGCTAACAGATCCCCTAACAAAATCCCCCCCCCCCCCCCCCCCCCCCCCCCATGTCCCCCTAACTAATTTTTTGTATATGAAAATTTTAAGAGGTCAAAGCAATTCAAAAATAGAAAGATGTCTTAGCACTATTTTCATGAGTGTCAAATTATCTATGCGTCTGAAAAACATACAAAAGTTAATTTTAGTCATTTTGTAGGAAGCAAAACCGCTCTATGCACCTGAAAATGTGCATGGATATTTTCATGATTTCTCATGTTTATATCTTAATTTTAGCTGTTTAGATATAAAATCTCATATTTTGACTGGACAAATTTCAATCTGAAGTATTTATATCTTAATTTTAGGTGTTTATATTTTAACTTCACGTGTTTTGATTTCAAAAGCAAGTGTTTATATCTTAATTTTAGATAATTATACCTATATCCACATGTTTATCAAACAAATTCCATCTCAGATGTTTATATTTTCATTTTAGTTGTTTATATATCATTTTCAGGTAATTATATCTTTATTTCAGGTGTTTAGACCTAAATCCATTGATTGAAATGCAATGTGTTTAGTTTTCAATCATAGGTGTTTATATATTAATTTTAGGTGCTTAGACTTAAATCTTGTGTGTTTAATTACAAAATAGATTTAAAATGCAAGGTGTTTAGATTTCAATTATAAGTGTTTATATATTAATTTCAAGTGTTTAGAACTAAATCCTGTGTGTAAACCACAAAGACTGAGATGTTATGTTCTTCTTGTTCAAGATATACTTTAATTTTTGGTGTTTTTAATAGTGCAAACCAATAGAATAAAATCTGAAATCCTCTTGTTTCTAGAGTAAGTATTTATTCTTCAGTTTTTGGTTTTTATATTTCAATTTTTGATATATATGCTAGTACAAAACACTATTTAGAAATTCATATATATTTTTGGAGCAGATTTTCAGATGTTTATATTGCAGCTTTTGGTTTTTAATTAGAGGAGAGATTCAATATCTACGATCATTGGTGCCTCATCAATGATTATGAAATTAAATTTCAAATAACTATTTGTTAAACTCTTAAATAACAAACTAATTAATTGAACATTTTATATATATCATAATATATACGTACACAAAAAATTATATCATTTCAACTTTATTTTGATATGTATCAAACACTAACAAAAATCGACGGCTCAAATTTTATGATTTAATTCTCTCTCTTAATGTCTATCTAAATAAAGTTAAAATTCAGTAATTTTTTATATGCATGTTATTGAGATGAATTAGAATATATCTAATGGTTTATATATATTAATTAAAATATAAATATTAAAATAAACACTATGGATATTAATGATCATAGACATTGGATCCCTCCTCTACTATACCAGTACAAAACACTAAAAAAAATATCCCCAAATATCTAAAGTGTTTATACTTAATTTTTTTTAATGCTTACCTTAGTATATTTCATGATATGTATAATTGTATATACGTACTAATGGCATACGTAAATATTAAAACTTATATGACCTGATGTTTATGCTTAATAGTATGATGATTATAAATGTAAAGATAGATTATCCTTATAATTAATTTCAATGATATTTGTATTAAACAATTTGAATTCATTATACACTCAACTATATAATTCCAACTACAATATATCTTGAACAATGCAAACATGTAGATTAATATTGTTTACCCTTTTCCTCTTGAGTAAGCATAAGTTTCATGACACGTGTGGTTTAACAAAGTTTATATTTGCTTACGGGCCCGAAATAAAAAAAAAACAAAGTTTATATGCAGTTTCGTCCAAAAAAAGAAATATTGATCCCTGATTTATGATATTTTTTTATTTTTTACTTATGATTAAATGGACGGTCAGGATGTCGTTTACTTTAGTCAAAGTCAAAGACAATAAGAGATGATGAACTGTAAAGCAATAACGGCAGGGTCAAATTTCGAATTGTCATAAACTTTACAGGGTCTACATGTAAACAGTCCCAAAAGTAAGAAATAAATTAAAATAAAATCACGAAAAAAGAAGAAAAAAGAAGATGCATTTCCCCGCGTAAGAGGTAGAGCGTGTTCTTTCCTTCTCCCGAGAGAAACCGATCGAATTCCTCTCTCTCTCTCTCACCATTCTGACCAAGGCGCATTGCATTGACATGGATCCGACCGTCAATCAACCGGAGAAGGCCAAATCGGACGGTGTGGATCCACCTCCTGTGCACACCATTGACATCAAGCCCTCGGCGGGGGAAGCGGCGCCTCCTCGTCCTGCTCCGTCCGATCAAAAATCGGCGGTTCCAGATGCTTCTATTGCCTTGGAAACAGAAGCTAGGTCGTCCGCTACAGTGCTTACTTCAGCTAGAAGTAATTTGTGTTGAATTTTGGTTCCACATCCTCTTGTTGAGGTTTTGATTTGAGTTTAGGATTTCTTTTGTTATCAGAAATGTAAGTAGATTGGATTTGATTTGGTTAGGTACCGTGGAGACAGTGAAGGATGTGCTGTGGAGGTGGGGGAAGAATGTGAAGGAAGCCAGTGTTGTCGCTCAGGATCTTTCTAGAAACACCTGGCAGCACTGTAAGTATATGAATCTGCGAACATAGTTTTCAATTTGATTTCGGTTGTCTTGTTCTGCTTGTCAGTACACTGTTGGCACAATATGATTGCTCGAATTTAGTTGCAAGTAGCATGCAAGTGCAATTAAGAATAAAATCAGGGATCCAAATTCCATTGATCATTTCATTTGGTCAGAACTCAATTCAATCAGTTGACAGTCAACATCTTCTCATAAAAGGGAAAACATTACAAATGATTAGTTTATAATTGCGATGAACTGTGGATTTGGGAAAACGGGTTTGCTGTTTTGATCAGAATAGGTTATCAGTACATCTTGCAAACCTAAATTAGGAGAATTAGACCAGGAAAGAGTATGTTTCATGCAACATTATTTCTGTTGGTCTTTTTCTTACCACTGATTATCTAGCCCTTTAGCTGAAACCTTTCCATATATCTTGGTGTCAGTGATTTCTGATGCCACTCGGAAGTTAGCTTTCAACAAATTTCCTATGAAGTATATGCAAACGACTATAATTGCTTTTATTTGATCCAGTTCCTGAAGCCTCTAAATTATTTTAGGGTCAATGTTTTGAATTGGTATATCTCAACCTTGCTAAGTTTATACTGTACCTTTTTTATGTCATAAGATTGTTCAAAGAACGCAAATTTACACAAATCCTGATTTATCAGGTATCCCTAGGTTCTGGTGTTCAATTGGAGTGTAAACTGGTTGAATTAGTTGGGTTAGGTGGTTCCACTTACACCCCTATTGTTCAATTCTAGAGAACTGTTTGTAAAGCATCATGCTTGAAATGCATATATGATCTAATATAGGTTTTGGTACATTGCATTATGTAATAAATTTAAATTCATTGTATGAACATCTGTAAGAACCAGCAAGTTGCTCTCAAGCTACTATGTACTGGTACATCCAATCTGATAGAATCTGTTGATAATTGTTGACAATGACCATTGATTGACTTCTAAATTTGAATTGAACGCTTTGGATGAGATCATGTTATGTATAATGATGGAGACACATGATAAGATTTGATCTAATGAATTCTATCCTTCTCATTGAATTATTTGAGAATTTTAAGAACCTGGACTCATAATTTTGGTACTAAAAAAGGCATTAAATTTGATATGAACAGGATATATACTTGATAACATTTAAATTTAATTTAGTTTTGGAACTTTTTAGAATTGTTAAGAAAGTTTTCAAGTTTATTTCAAAACTTGTTTTTATCCCATAATCAACGTCTCTTTATTTTTATAAATGATGTTCCTTCCTCCATTGAACTTACTGTTCTTGGTGTAGTGAACACTGGTCCGAGTTTTGTTGAGGCAGCCATGGGAAGGATAGCTCAAGGAACAAAGGTAATAGCAGAAGGCGGCTATGAGAAAATCTTCAAGCAAACTTTCGAAGTACTGCCAGAAGAGCAGTTATTGCAGTCTTTTGCATGCTATCTCTCTACATCTGCGGGCCCTGTTATGGGAGTGCTCTATATTTCTACCTCTAAGATTGCATTCTGTAGCGACAATCCCTTGCCATACAAGGCTCGTGGCAAGACAGAATGGAGCTTTTACAAGGTATCTCATTTGTCCTTTTTGGTGTTTTATCTATGAACCAATGTTTTAAATAGCAATTACATTTAGCAGTATGTAGCAGTAAGGTCTAGATTTAGGCTACATTGAATAGCAGTGACTATATCGGTTAGCTATCCTAAATAATGTTTTATGCTAAAAGAATAATATATTTTTTTAACTATTATCAAATTGTACATTAAAGTAATGTCTTAAAATAAGTTATGAACTCTTAATGCATCACATAAAGCAATAGTCCAGAGTTTTGAACTCTTAGTAGTGATATCAGTATCATGGTACAATTTAACACACAAAAGGAAAAAAAAATTTGAACACAATATAAATCCTTCACTCAACAGTCTACTCATAATTGTCACTCCTAATGAATCATTCAATAATCATCAGATGAAGAACCATATTAAAAATTGTACAAGTTAGTCTATGTAGCTTAGAGGACTGCTAAAATCGCTACATGCTAATTTTATATGTTTATAGCAGTAAAATTTTTTTAAGTTTCCAGTTTCTTGAGTCTTTTAGCATTTAGCATCCAAAACCTCTATTTGTGTTATATGCTGCTATTTTGAACATTGGTTTTCATTCAGCTTTGTCTGGCCAACTAACTCAGTCTGGTAAATGCCTATTTATCTCATTCCAAGATCTCAAAATTCTGTCTTGAGACAAGTTAAAAGGCAAAGTGAGTTATTGCTAAACATAATTGATATGCAGAAAACACACACCATGCAGTATTTTTTTCTTGATATTGAAAATTTTGAAATATAAATTTAATAAACAGGTGGTGATACCACTGGATCAATTGAGAGCAGCAAATCCATCAGGAAGCAAGATGAATGCAGCTGAGAGGTACATACAGGTTATCTCCTTAGATGAGCATGAGTTCTGGTTCATGGGTTTTCTTTACTACGACAGTGCTGTAAAAAGTCTTGAAGAAGCTCTTATTACCGCTCGCAGCTTACGGCCTTAGACCACTTATAATTAGAACAAGATACTGGGTATGTTTCCTAAATAGCCGTATCATCATTTAGGTGCTTGTATTGCAGTTTCTTCTTTATCTATTCTTGGAAGCATATGTGTTGTGGGTTTGCACGTTGTGTAGTATAATCAGGTGTTTTTGTTTTTGTTTTGATTGGGGGTTGTAACATGAAAGATCTATAGGAAAACTTCACTTTTTTGTTTTATCATTATTTGTTATGTATAGGAGCAATAGTCTGATCTGAGAAAAAATTCCTGAAATGTCCTGTTACTAATTCCGGGCGCATAGTTATATAAGCTTTCATTTTTTTAAATTTATTTATTTTTTGTTGTTGTATTATGCAAATCATTAAGCTATGAGAGAAAGTTACGCAAATCACACCTAAAAAAAAGCTATTTGCTGTTTCCATGTGCTGTAATTGCATAACTGATTATGCAATTTGTACTAGATTCCACCAAGCAATTTATTCCCAACGAGTAAATTCATCTCATCATATCTAGTGTGAGATCTCATTTCATTTTGTTCCAATCAGGTTGGAAGTATTTGAATGAAATTATTTGCAAAAGGAAACCAACGCATTGGATTCGTTGCCTTGCAATGCTGCAGAGTATCAATAATACAACATTGCCTTTTTGTTTTGTTTTCTACTTTAAAAACCTTTCTAGAAAGAGAGGCTTTCTTTCTTACCCACGGACAAAATGATCTCCGCCTATTACCTATGCCTATATATATAAAGAAGCCACCTTTCGGTTTCGCTTTGATGACATGAAATGAAATGAAACGATGCTGCTTGTTTTCCGGTGGTTTTAATTTCACGTGATGCGACGACTCCTATATTATCATTGTTTCCTGTTTTTAATTTTGTGTTTCATTGTACATGAGATTCCGATCGATGCGACTATACACCACCAGTGAAAAGTGTCACGTGAATGTGCACTTGTGCATAGATCCTCCTGCTTTTAATCATTGTAAATCTAGGACTTGCTAAAAGATAGAACGCTTATGAATTAAAAAAAAATAAGTAGATAAAAAAGAAGCAAGTTAGAAGTTAGCATGTTGGCGGGCAACTGACTTAAAAAAAAATGGCGCAACTGTGCGTTTTGAGCTTTGAAAATTGAAATAGCCCAGCTACAGATCATGCGCCAGCTGTGTGGTTGGATTTATAAAAATTATAGAACAAGAACACAAGGGAAAAAAAACATGCACTGCATATGCAATAAAAATAACAGACTCCAATTTTTAAAATTAAATACTATTCTTTCATTGCAGTTTCTTATTGCAATTTCTTAATTTTGACCGAAAGTTTCTAAATATATAGTTCGTAAGCTTTGAATTATTATTATTTTTTTCAAATGCATATCCCCACAGCATATGTGCATCTTTATATAACTGCTGTGCTATGCAGTAGCCAATGGCACATATATTAAATATTATATTTTAAAGCATTGCTCCTAAGAATATATTACCTTTACCACATTCTTAACTCTCATTTGAAATTAGATTCCTATTTTTCTTCTAAACATTGCTTCTAATAATTTCTTCGCTCATTCTTTTTATTAAGTTAATATTCGGCTCTGGGATCTGACAGATTTGCAAGGATACCGGAGGTATGAGAGAGAAAGCAAAAGTAACAACATATATAATAATTATGAAAGTTGTAAAACATACTATTTCAATAACTAACATATTTAGGAATTTCTTTTTATAACAGGATGCTTTAAATTTAGCCTTTTCGTATAAAAATTTGAAAGGGATACTGAGAATGCAATAATAAATGATTAGTAGTTATAGCTCTGCAGAAAATAAAAGATCCCTAAATCATCAAGTCCCACGAATTAGACATATAAAACGTTAGATGCAATTAGAAGTACATTGCAAACAGTGTCCATTCCAAACAATATTCTCAAGAAACATGAACACAAATTTTATATATCAGAATTTGTCCACAAAATATGTACCATTCTTTCATTCTGAAACAAAGAAAAAAGAAAAAAAATTAAGGACAAAAAAAACAACATAAGCAACAAAAATTGCAAAACCTAAAGGAATTTTCCTTTCTTCTGATCCTTTATACCTACAATCAGACATTCACGAAAAATGCATACCTTTCAAATGAATACTATTATCATTTGATAGCCTTTTGTTTCAAAATAGAGGTTAGAAGTATTCCATGTAACTTTCTCGATTGAAGGAAATCGGTAACATGGCCTAATTTGTCGGAAAAGCTCATCTGAGCTTGATATGGTGCAGCCCTTAGCTTATGGTCTTTCCAAGAACCAAATTAAGAAGTAGAAAAGTGGCAATGGTCAGCATGATCTTAGGGCCAGTGAGGTGACCAACGAGTCGCTGCCACCTGTAAGTTTAACCAGTAGAAAGCTGCTGGTAAAGCCTGTTAATTCACATCCAAACTCATTTTCAATTTAAGTGCATGAAACTTCTTTTAACGGTAAGAAGAATAGTACTTGCAAAACCAAGGACAGGTGCTACTGTATATTTACTATAATATTTTGTGTAGCAATTCATGTTTGGGTTAGCTTTCCTTGAAAACAGTGAACTCAAACACCTTGTGCTACAAGCCAGTTACCTTTTATTGTCCCACAGGGGTCACTAAACTTGGATTTTGATCCGATAATGTCATGCTGTCTCTATTTCTTCCAAATAATGATAATAATAATAGAAAAAAAGAAAAAATAAAACAAAGAGGAAAGTCTGATTTTGGACTATTGCTTCACTTAATTGGCCCCTCAAACTACAGCACTTGGTTCTATCAGGCACCCGCCAATATCATTTAATAATACTGATGGGTCATGTAAGGTGCTGATGTAGTGGTTACAACCTTACAGATGCTGACTTGGTATTTACGAGCCACTGGCATGACATTTATATGATGTGGAAATCTTTTGGCAACATAACATTCTGGTTAATGAGGATATGGTACCATGTTTTTTGTCTCTAATTGAAGGGCCCAATTGATACAAACAAGTAGAGTTCTTGGGATGGATTAAAACCCAAGGAAGTTCAGGAGCCTAATTGAACTAAACAACAGTTTTGAGTGCCAAAAGGATATTTCCTCAACAACAAAACAATCAAATGCGCTTTCCTGTTTCTCTTAACTACTTGCTTCATTATTATTTCTCATCTTTCCTCCAGCAATGAATATGCAATGGGGAGGGTGAGTTTATTGGAGTTGGAATGTGAAAATAATGATGAAAGGTAATAAAATCAATAAAAAGAAAAGAGGATAGAAATGTTAATTTTGCTTGTTGATTGGATGCAGGGAATATCACCTATCTCAGACAAAGAATATTAGCAACTCCAAGGGGCAAAAAACAGACTTGAATGACCAACTTGTGAGATGTTTCCAAGTTCAGTGACATCAAAAAATTATAACTACTACTTTGTATTCTGTGATTCCAAAGTAATTGGCTTATTTCACCACACAGCACGATATCTACAACTACAAGTCCACCTCTGAGTACACGACTTTCCAATTTAACTATATAATAAGATAACTTCGCTAATGAAAGACAGACATGCTAATTTTAATTCAAGTTCACGTATTGTGATCATAACAAACATACCAGTTCTCTCCAGCAAATTCATTATTCTCTTTTGTCGCTTCCTCCAAAGCAAACTCTTCCAATATTGCCCTCTGGCGTTCATTGACAGACCTTTGAAAAAATTAAGATATATGCTTATCTCACAAGAACTTCTGCACTTCTATAAAGATAACAAGTAAACTCCAACTAAAGCTTCACGGTAAACATATTTGCATTTTTATATCAATGGAACGATTCAAATAAATTGTTACATTACCAATAATACACTATTGGCATTCCTTCAGTTAAAAGTTAGCGTTTGACTAAGAATCAACAACTAAAGCAGATAACAACAAACGAATAATGAAAACCAGCCATCGTGTACACTGGATGCTATCTATCAGCTACAGAGGCAGGATTTTTGACTATGGGATTGGGGGTCACTATATACAGAGAGGTACTAATATTTGTTTTTTCTTAAAATGGTCATTTTAAAACATATGGAGGGTAGTATGGGGGTCAAATAAGCGTCTTTCTAGCAATTTCACCTAAAATCAAACATATCAATATGGAAGTTTAAAAAAAAAAAATGGGGTCCGTTGACCACCATTCTTGGATCTGCTGCTGTCTATTACATTATAGCCAAGGGGACTACACTAAGCCAAGGTAAGTCAATTCACCGTACTGTGGCTCAAGGAGCTAAAGTTTTTTTTTTTTCCATCTTAACTACTAGTTCACAAAAAAGAATTCTTGTATTTGCAAAATTAAGCCTCAAATAATGATCATATATTTTTTTTTGCAAGTAAAATATAGTGAGGGTGATGAAGTATGGAATTTATTTATCCTACTCTGAAAATATGTCCGACTCCACCCCTGATTATAGCAGGAACCTAGCACACCTGTATGGGATCTTACTGATACCATGAATTGACTAGTACAACACAGCGCTGATACTCCATAATAAGCAGAAATGGTTTGCACATTTTTAAATCTTATCTAACCTGTAATAGGAAAGCACGGTCGTCAAAATGACCAACTTTAACTCACTAAAAGAAGGCTTGAGGAGCTTACGAGGGGAAATGTACACGGAAACGTACATACTGGTCGCCATAAGCTATATATCTTGCTGCCAGAGGGCCTCTAGGTAATCCTGCTGACACTATCCTCTTAGTAAAATTCATAAATAATTAAATACACTGCAAAAGAAATGTGGAACTAAAAAAAAAAAGAACTGTGGTTAGGTGCTCATACCTTTACCCCTTAAAACCACATGTTGCCCCGGTTGCACACCTTTTGGTATCTGATATGCACACGAGATAAGTAAATAACTTACAACATATCCCATGCATTTTATATGCAAGCAAAATATGTATTAGATTGAGCTTTGTTAAACTGAGATATAGACAAGGATTCCAAAAATTTTAAAGAAAAAAGTAAACTACTCTGCGCACCTTTAATTGTGTTTTTCCAGACAATGTTTGTACTTCAACTGCACCACCAAGAATAGCCTGGGTGAAACTTATACGAGTATCCACGTAGATATCAGAACCGTCTCGGGCAAACACAGGGTCCTCTTCCACCTAAAAAAGTTTAATAGGGCAAGATTTGAGTAAAAGCCACCTAGATAAGAACTTAAGAAGTAACTAGCCAGTATCAACATATGAGAAAAAACATTGCAATGCCAAAACTGACCTCCAATTTTATAAGCAGATTACCCGGGTTTACACCTTTGCGCCCATTATTTCCTGCCTCAGCTACTCGAATTGTATCTCCTGAATCAACCCCTATTTCCAACAAACTTCCATATTTAGTTGAGAACTGAAAACACAAACCTCATATGACAACAAGTATTTAAAATACAAGAACATTACGATTAGATGCTACAACTCACCAGCTGGAATTTCGACATTGACAGTCCTCAAGCCATCAACCACCCCCACACCCTTGCAAACTAGACAAAAATCCTGGGAAGAAGAAGTAACTGTCATTACAGAATAAGATAAGAACACAACAAAAAACCACATTATCAAGATTGGTCTGTTTCAGAATTTATACCTTGATTATTCTCCCAGATCCTCTGCAGTGATCACAAACGGTTGTGAACGGAAAAACAGTCACCTGTCAATATAACCCACCAATAACACAGTAAGTTTTAGGGAAAATAAAAGTTTTTCATACAAAGGAGATGTTATGATTTAAGGAACCTACTTTTCCCACACCATCACAATTGGGACAGACATAACGCTTTGCATTTACTGAGTAGCCCCTACCATCTGCATGATAAAATTTTGGTAGAATCTTAACTATTAACAGTGGGAATAAGGTCATGCCAACACAAGTAGTGAAAATAGTTTTAACCTACCGCATGAATCACAGAGAACCTTTGCTCTGAAAGACAACTTCTTCATGGTCCCTTCAGCAGCTTCAGCAAAAGAGAGCTTCAATGCTACCTAAATGATTGAAGTAATGCCTATTATCCAAAGATTCTGTCAAGGACAAATAAGGGATATTCAATATGAAAGATAAGGAACCAAAAGCAACCTCTATATCATCAGCATAAGCATCTCTCTCATTCTCAAAAACCTAGACAAGAAAAAAATTAAAGAAAGCTATAAAATAAAGAAATAATACTACGAAAGATGAAAAATAAAAATAGAGATATAAACCTCTGAAAATATTTTATAGAAATCATCAGAGAAAGGGTCTCGATTAGCTTTACGAAATCCTGAGAAAGGGTCTTGATATGTTCTACTATGGAACTCTCCTGCACCATCTGCAGTGTATCTCATTTCTTCTTCTTCAGAAAACCTCTTTTAACCACAATAAATGTATATAAGTTTTTGCTAATGTAAACACCAAGTTATGTCAACTACCAACTTTTGACTGATAATAATAGACCTGAGTTCATACCTTGTCATGCTGTGCTCTCTTTGAAGGGTCTCGCAATATCTGTATGATACATCAAGATTGACACACAAAATTCTCAGCCCTATCAGCCTAACTCCTTTTAGTTTTACTTGTAAATACATAAAGAGAGCTTGCCTCATAAGCATCTCTAATCTCTTGGAACTTCCTCTTTGCTGATTGACTGTTGTTTGTGTCCGGATGATACTTCTTTGCAAGCTATGAAAAAGGAGTAGAAATAACTATTCAACAATAGTAGTTTTAGTAGGATTAGCAACATCAGTAGGATTCACAGTAATGATGATGATGATTTTATGGTTTTAAGCCTTTTTGAAATCTTGTTATTTAAATAATAACTTAGTCCTAACTGAGAACAATAGAGACCTCCATTGATGCGTAAATTGTACCAGCAAGCGCCATTCTACAATATACACATATTAAGTGGGGAATTTACATAAGAAACTAAGCAATTTCTGTAGGTGTCAGTAGGTACTCATACAATATTTGTGTAAAATACATGAAGCCATGACCTAAGTTACTCACGGTAAGAAAGGCCTTCTTGATGTCATCTTGAGAAGCATCCTTAGAAACACCAAGAATCTCATAGTAATCCTTTTCTATGGCATGGCGTGGAACTAAGAAAAACATACACAAAAGATCCAACACTACTTTGCGTAAGGTACTTGTTACAAAGGATCTAAAAAATACAAAAAATGAAAAGGTACCTGTTGCATGAAAAGCTTGGTTTGCACCAAGGAATGGGGCTCTGAGGTAGCTCTGGCGTCTCCCGAAGTTATACAAGTCATTGTAATTCACTGAATTATATCACAGAAAAAAAAAGAGATTTACAACCAATTATCTAACATCAATTTATTAAAAGATAAAAGAATATAAATATCTAGTTCTACACCAAAACAAAACACCATCATGCTACAACAAATCTAAAAGGTACGAAAGAGAGTAAATCTCAAGATCAAACAAGAAAATGAATAATTACATTGCAAGAGATGAGAAATTCCTCTCACAAACTTATGAATCTCTCCAGTTTTGGCTCCGACAAGCCCCAACCCTGATCCCTTGAGCTGAAATAAAGAAGGTGAATTCATTGAACGTGCAATCCATTGCTAAGAAGATGTTACATACAAATCAAAACCTTTCACACATTCTTATTTACATACAAACCCCTGCAAATTCAAGATATGGATACATTGACAGCATCTACAAAAGAGTATCAGCTCCATTTTACACCTTTGGACCAGGATTTCATATTTCAGAAGCTCCCTTTTTTCAGAGAATACGCAACCTCACCTTATGAACAGATATGGCGAATTGAAATTCTCACCTTACTGGATTGAAGCAAGAAAGACCTAGAGGCGAGCCGTGCGCAACCAAATAAAGCCATCTGCAACAGAGTACAGACTGAGAGAATCAGTCGCCGGTGTCGCTGCTCTGTTGCATGTACAACAAGCAAGGTCGCAGTTCACCGGCGGTGACCAGACTTCGCGAGTTATCACTAGTGTTTAGTCGATCAAAATTGAAGACTGAAGAAAGAGGGGTTTTTGAGACCGGTCCGGGCCGGGCCGAATAGAAACAGGAGAGAACAATTGGATCACTGTTCTAACAATTTATTTACAAAGTATTTTTCATATTATTTCTGAAATAATAATAAAGAGAGTATTTTTTTACAATTGCAAAGATGAAGATAAATACATCACTTATTGATGATTTGTTGGATTGAATATATTTATCTAATTTAGTAAGAAGTATATGTTAGAATTTTATTATGAAAGGAACAATAATAATAATATATGGAAGTGAAATTTTTGTGGCTTAATAGAGTTTCCCTCTTGAGCTGTTAATGTATGTACATGATTAGAATAGGAGGGATTATTTGGCGGTCATTTATTTTAATAGTTTTGAAAATAAAATTTAAATTTAAGTCTAACATTATAGATATGATTGTATGATGAAATTTGATGTGCGTTTCAACGTACATCAAAGTAACTTGAACTTTTTGTCATCTAAAATTAATGATTCTTATTGCATCATCAAACGATACTTAAATTATATGGGATTTTATTTTTAACACTATCAATGTGTCTAATAACATATCTGAAAATTTTATTGTTTGATTTTCAATATTATTTGAATTAGTTTTTAAAAATTATTGTTCAAGTTGTCAATATAACAAACAATATTGTCTAGTGATCTCTCTCATTAAAATATCTCTTGTATATCGGAAGTTATTACATTCAAAATAAACGCCTACTACTCAACAAAATTAATGCTAGAACAATAAGCAAAAATATAAAAAGCAACTATTAGCTTGTAATTTTTATTAAGAATGATATCATCATAAACAGATTATACTTTTTAAGTTTCTTTTTTTTTTATGCATTCATTGGTGGTGGGTATTGACAAGTAGCTAGTCAGATTTGATAGGCAACTAAATAATTAATCGAATTTGATGACCAACTAGTTAAATTTGAATGTTTGAGACAACGAAATTTCTACCACATGTACTATTTTTGATATGGTAATAGTATATTTACCACTACCGACAAATAAACTAACTAATAGATCTATTCGACTCTTTTTAATTTTGACCATGCATTTAAAATTTAAAATCAGTTTGCTCTTTATGAATCTACTCGTGATCAAAATTGAACGATCCAAAATTGTCTAACCTGTCCACTTCACAGCGTGAGTTATTTTACAAGATACAAACTCTTACTTATTATATATCAAAAGAAAAAAAAAACACAAAGGAAGAAAAGGCCCATTGTTTTGGGCAATGTGTATCAGATTTTCCTGTTCTAATAACACAAAAAAAAGCATATATTGAAAGAAAACTTATCAATTTCTGTCCGATTATCTTAGATTAATTCATCAGAATATTTAACCTGGAGACATAATTCCAATACTTCATTAGTTGATTCTGTTCGTTTTTTGTATACAAACAAATAAAAAAGAAGGTGATATACATCAGCGCAAATCTTAAAGCACCACTATAGAAACTAATACAAAAAATCTTTACCTTTAATTTTCTCCATAAAATTTACCCTATTTACAGCGACTCACCTCCAAAGTCCAAAAGTTCAAAATCCAAACCACGTATCTAATTACTAATTAAGAAAAAATCAGTGGCAATGTGACTCAAAACCATTACTGGTTCACGCGTTACTGTGCCATCCCTTAAAAAAATTCAACCTCCTTTATACTATCTAACCCCAAAAGTATATTACATTCCACAGTCAAACTGTAAACTTGCCTGGTCAAACCTGCCGGGCAATGGCCGTGGTTTCGTCCTCCTCTTCTCCGGCCGAATCTACTTTTGAAGCCGATGCACCTCCGAGACAGTCAAAGCTACCTTTCGTACCGCCTTGATTACCTTTCGCCGATCCTTCGGCATCTGGCTTCTTAACTGATCCCTCAGAATCACCTCGCCAGTTAGTTATCCATGCCGGGGCTCTTGTCGAGAACGTTCTAGTAATAAAAGACGGCCACCTATCCGAACGGCCGAACCGAACGCTCCTCCCCATTCGGTTGCTTCCTTCACCTCCACCACGGTAACCCCTCCTAGAGCTCGCCTCTCCATGTGCAGGGAATGAGTACTGGAGACTCCGAGCTCGTTTCAATTGTCCCGAGGCTATGATTTCTTTCTTGATATGATCAGGTAATCTCAGAGTGTACTTGTTGATGCTCCCGTCTGGCCTTACTGCTGCTGGTGGCGCTCCAAGAGAATGCCCGGTTGAGTGGGAACGAGGAAATTCCGGTTGTTGCCGTACCGATTTTGCACGCAGGGCTCGTCTCTGGCTTCCGATTCTCTCCAGCTCAATTGCCTCTTGCCTCCTCCTCCTCTCATCTTCATGCTCATCGACATCAATTACCACTGCCGAATCTGGTTGGTTTGATGGGTTTTGTGTCTCTTCGACTTGTGTCAAACTACTTGACTCGGCTCCCTCTTCAGTTTGTTCCGATGGTTGGTTGGGATCAGGAGTGAGGTTGCACCGGCAAACCGGACATGTCACGTGAGAGGAGAGCCATTCATCAATACAATCAGCATGGAACACGTGGCTGCACTTGGGGAGGAGACGGATGTTCTCATCGTCTTCAAACTCACACAAGCACACGGCACACTCGAGTGACCCCTTTCCGATCTTGTGCTCCTTCACCTCTGAGTAAACCATAACCGGAAAGGTCTCTAGCACAGCTGCGTCAAGACCTCGTTGCCGCCTTGACCGTGCCATCGCATTGGCCAAGGCACCACGAACAGAGGCGCCGGCGCCACTGCCATTGCCGCCACAATTTCTGATGTACACAGAGAAGAACCCGAGGAAAAAGAATGCACTGATAAGAACTATGATCAGTATGGCCACTGAAGGATTGAAAGAATACTGGCTGCCCCAATACGCATCGTCGTTTGATGATGGTGGCGACGATTGGGCTCCTACTGCCGGTGAATGTACCGCCAGAAGAAATAACAATATCAAACCGAGCGAGTTCTTCTCTCGGCTAATGGCGCCTAAATGGCCGTCCGTCCGCCACATTTTTAATTGCCTTTTGTTGATGGTTATTAGATAAAAAGAGTTAGTGAGAAGAAATTGAGGTTCTAAAAGGCAGGATGTGAGATGGAGGCCTAAAAAGGGGAACTCAAAGCCGTGAAGCTGAAGTATGGTGCACGCTAAGTCAAAGTCTCCATCGTTGAAATATTGGAATGCATGAAAATTTTGAAAATATTGTTATCAATCTGTACCTTCTGGTAGTAAGTCTTAAGCTGAGATTCCTTTTTGGGTTTGGTTTCAATCCTGATCCGAGTCGGACAAGTGGATCTGGTGTTTCTTGAAGGCATGTGCAGAGACTAACAGGTGGCTAGAAAAAATGAAATTTGTATTATAGTGCTATTATAAGAATAATTTTTAACGTGTGTATATATATATATATATATATATACACACACACATTAAAAAAAATGATATTTAAATTTAAAAAATGTATAATTGTAGATGTGTTTTCAATTATTTAGATAGGATGTTTTTAAATTTTGATTGATTTGAAAGATGTTTAGCTTTGCAGTAAATAATTTAAAGTTTTCAATGGTAGAATTTTAATGATTTTATGATGAATGATTAATTAAACTCTTAATTGACTCAAATTTGATGCACATATTATCTAAATAATTGATAACATATCCAAAATATTAATTTAAATAATATTTTTCAAAAATATATATCATAAGATCAGTTAGATGTATATTAGAATTACCCATTATATATTAGAGATCATTTAACAATACTTTATTTTTACAGTCTAGACAATCTTCAGAAATAAAGCTTAATTAAAATCCAATATTATAGAAATTATTTATATTAACCACAATCAATGTATGTATATAACTTGCCGAAAATTTATATATGTTTCATTATACATCAAGTTATTTGAAATTTCAATGATTCAAAGTCAACGGCCTTAATATAACATCAAACAAAACATAAATTATATGAAATTTTTTTGTCATGCTATCTCTATGTGTTCACTAACAAAATTTATAAATTTACTTTTCAATTTTTAATTTAATTTATTATTTTTTTAAAATTCAGATTGTCAAAATAGTTATCATTAAGTAATTACCTTCTATTAGCTTATATCTGGGAAGCTGCACAAAAAACATTTAACATATCCACTTCCATTTTTCTCGTCTCAATTGTTCATGCTATCTTTAAACAAAATAAGAAAATAAGAATTAAAAAAAAAGTGGTCATGCATTAAATCTGAGTTTAAATGAACTGCCTAAACCAGGCTAAGCACACAACAAATGTGATCTCTAACATCGTTGCAAATCAGGAAAAGAGGAATCTCCATCCCTGAAAAACCAAAACACCCTTTTTTTTTTCTGGATAAAATATCCAGAAGAAGTAAACAATTGCGTGCACAAAACAACAATATCATCTCAATAAATAGCATAAATATACCAGCACAACAGTGGGTACCCACTGCCCAGGTGGCAATTCATTCCTTATTGGACACTGTTTATAAATTAGGAAAATGTCATATCATATAAATTAAATGAATTATTTTATATATTAAAATAATATATTAATAATTTTACTATATATAATATTTTTATTATTTAATTTAAATATTATTAATATACATAATAACTCATTTAAATTGTATAATAACAATACTGTATAAAATGAATTTACATAATAAAATCATTAATATACATAATAATTTATTTAATTTATATAATGACAATACTGTATAAAATAAATTTACATAATAAAATCAATAATAACTCATTTAATATATATAATTAAGTATCAATATACCAGCTCCCAATAAATTAATGCAGGGTGTTTGGTTTGTGTTATCTCATGGTTTGGTTTTTGGGTTTTGGTCTTTGGAAGGCGCCGCTTGCCAAAGACCAAAACTACTAAACAAGTCTGGTCAAGAAACGGTAGCTGATTCTTGAATCTTCATTTATTGGTTTGGGTCTTCTTCTAGAAACCTCTGATGGAGATGCTAACGGCAGTTTGGAAGAAATGACGGAATCAGTTACGCAATAAAAATATTAGGGGATGACGGAATCAGTTACGGATCAGATATTTTTATATTTATATTTATTTAATATTAGTTTTATTTATATTTTTTTTATTCGTTAAGATCAATGGGTGTTGAACGAATAATAGATAATTACAGAATAATTTATAACTAATATAATTTAAAAAATATATAACAAATAAATAAAAATATTATTTTAAATATAGCATATGCATAATAAATATAAAAATTATAATTATTAGTTTCATTATCTATAAAAAAATATAAATTAAAATATTACATAAATCAACCTTATCCTAAATTATACTATATGAAATATAAATTAATATCACAAGAACAACAACAATAATAATTAATAATTATAATGATAATATTAATAATACAGTGATATTAAATATTTTATAGTTAAATATAAAATTATAAATTATCATATATAATTTTCTTGTATATCATTTAATCTATAGAATAACGGATATAAAATAATTTTTATTTATACTTTCATCTGCTAAATTAATAAAAAAATCTTTATTTATATATATCTTATCGAATACGATGTAAATAGATAAAAATCTAAGAAAGAGGTGACAGTTCCTCACACACTGGCTGCTGGGAAGAGGGAGTTCTTTTGCGACGCTACTATGTAAAGAGTTCCTGTAGTGAATCTTAATCGTTTTTTCTTTTCTGGAAAGAAAGTCAAAACAGGGCGGGGCCAGAGTTCCAGACGGCATCCCGCACAAGGCGCTGCATACAGACGACTACAATGAAAGCGACACAGCGTATCTGGTATTGAAAGACCAATCAGAAGGGGCCAAGGGGTGCTTATCTGCTTCAGAGAATTTGAAAGTATTTCATCCAAGAATTGACAGATGGAAAGAATCTCCGAATTTGGAAAAAATAACAGTCACTGACAAAAAGAAAGGTTTCTAGAGAGAAATTTAATAACAGGAGCTAGAAGCTAATACTTTCCTTGCCATAATAGTGGACAATTATAGCACGCAGTCACATTTTAATGAATTGATTTGAGTATTTATTTATAGGAAGGAGCTGATATATAGTTATTGATACTGATATTGATTTTATTATTCAGATTAAATTAATTATTATTCAGATTAGTGATTTTATTATGTAATTTATTTGTATAATATTTTTAATATTCAACTTAAATGAGTTATTATTTAGATTAGTGATATTTAAGTTGAATAATAAGTACTGTATAAAATAGATTGCGTAATAAAATCGTTAATATGAATAATAATTCATTTTATATGAATATTAAAGTCGGTATCGATAACGATATCAACAATGATATCTCCCAAACATTTTCCTTTATTTATTTATTATATTTTTTTTTTGGTACTCAAGAGCGAGTTAGTGACTACAACGGTAAGCTTTATTGTTTATATCCGCTAAAGAAAATGTTCTCAATTTATTAATTAATTAACTAATGCCTTTTGTTGCATGACGATCATATAAACGGAATGCCTTGAGGGAAAAATCGTATGTACTTTTTGCCAAAGCATACGACCGTGATGTATCATGTATGAATACGCCTGGATCTGAAGTATAAAAAACGCAATCAATTATTAAGCACTACGAGTTGTTATTATTATTGGATTGGGTATTTTATTTTTTCAAATGGTCTGTACTTTGTAATAATAACTACTGCTCATACTAAGAGAAGGTAAGGAAAAATCTTTTATGGCGTGTTATCTGTTAATTTCCATGTCATTTCATGGTCATTAAAGGATGGCGTGCCACGTGGCATGATCAGAAGGCCAGGCCAAGACAACACAACCGAGATTTATTTGAACAATTTGTTTTTTCTCAATTCCATCTTGACATTTTTTTTTCTTTAATCGTATGGATTAAATCTGACGGTTCCATCCAATAATGACATAACAAGACATTTGATATTATACCAGGAACCTTTCAAAGACCGGTGCTGCTCACCAAGTGGACATGATGTTGCACCATTGACTTTGACTGTTAAATGATAAAATAATTTGCATTTTATTGTATATTCTAGATATATACCTTTTTTTTTATTGTTTACATTGACAGAAACAGAAGCTTCTGAGAACTTTTCTCAGAAGCCCATTTCTCATGCAGAAATGGATTTCTTAATTGACATTTACCAACAATTTTTCTTCCTAACCCACCACTAATTTTTTTTCCATGAAAGTGGGATGGTAAAATCATTACTTGTTGCCTTTTTTTGTTTTTTTGAAAAATTTCACCCAAGACTTATTTCTCCATGAGCAACTTTCACCACACAGACGGCTATCAAATAGTCAATATCATTTTTCATTTTCTGGATGTGACAAAAGTATATTGCAATCCTCTTCTTGACGGGGTACATTGCATGATTTATTAAAGATGTATAAGAATTGTTCGTCCTAATATACAAATAATACATTGAATGAGGCAAAATTTAAAATAATACTACCCCAAGTTTAAGGCAGAATTGTCTACAAATCAGATCAGAATTTTTTAGAGACTATCTGGTAAAACCTGAGATTGTTAATAGGAAAGTCCCGCACGGCACGACAGCTACCAAAAAGAAATTGGGGAATTTCACCGATGAACTACCTGAAAAAATATTAAATTACAAATAGGTAGAATAAGCACGAATTATGTTTAAGCTCCAATTGTTTGGTTTATATTTCAAAGCTAATGATCAGAGTTTACTGTCACATATCCATATCCTGGTTAACTGAATTCTTTTTTTATTACATGCTTGTTCAACACCTTTCATGTTTGGAAGAAAAACCTTATAAACTAATCAGATAAGCTCTTTCCTATTATTGTTTATGAAACTAATAATTGAGACATCAAACAATGGAACCATTGCCAAAGAGTTAATATAACCTTGGCAGCCACTGGCATGTTCTCAAAACGAAGAAAAAAAAAAGAAAAAGAAAGAACAGTCTTAGTTCTAGACTTTGATAGCGTCATGACAAAGAAAGAATACTGGTACTAAATTAACATGCAAAACACAAGTGGGGACCACTATTTTTCGGATATATCCTACAATAGTTTAAGATTTCTAAGTGGCATATGACGATTAGCTAGACAGATTAAGAGAACTAGCAAAGCATATTAAACAAATATAACGATAATAAAGCACATGACTAAGTATGCACATGAACTTACTTAGAAGGAGGAACCGATTTTTAATATTCCACTCAAAATCCCAGTGCGGCTGATCATTTTTAAGTGTCCAATAGGACCAACCAAAAGAAGCTTTACCGAAAACTTCCAGTTGAGCCCTTCCAAACAACTGATATTGGATTTTAGAGGCATTCGGTACACTCCATTCATTCACCCACTCCCCTGAAAATTACAGTAAATTAGCACATCATATGCGAATATAGTGATTGCAATAATTGAAGCAGACTAGGATTTAATTCCATCCTTTTCCACAGCTTCTAGAAGTCAAGTTTTTACAGATATTTAATGGAACTGCTGATTCACAAAAAGAAGCAAAATTGGGAGGAACATTCTATTGAGAAATAATGTGGAAAATAAATATATTGACGGTAATCTTGAGTGAGTGGATAGCAATTGAATAACTGCATCTAGATTTTTATCCGTTGCTCTCCTATTCTAGAGAAGTATGGAATTATCACTGAGACTAGGCATCCTTTCAATTTAAACCTTCAAAATTTGATTGGTGTCTTTTCCTAATTAAACTGATCGAAGAGTTTCTCCCTAGTTACCCATTATATAATAGTAGTTGCAGATATGACCCAACATTTAATGTTATTATAATATATGAATAATTTTTGGTTTTCTTTTTTTTGCAGTTGTAACCACAAAGAATAGTGAGCAGTTAGGTCAACATAAGAACCAAATTTTCATCTTGATGAACAACTTATGGAACAATCCTCCCCTTTTAATAGAAAATTTTGCAATTTTGTGTTAGAAAAAAAAATTTTCTTAAGGGCAAAATAATTCCAAAGGTGAATGGTTGATTATTGCAAATGTGAGGAATTTTAGCTTTTATTTGCTAAAGCTCGAGTATAGGCTAAAAATTGTATATAATTTTCAACAACACATCCATGTAACCCAAAAAACAAATAAATTACCGATGTAAACAAGAGGTCCATTAGCATCGTTAAGTGTCTCCAGCTGCATGGCACGGCTGTTGTACACAAATTGAATATTCTGAACCTCAGTCAGGTTATCAAAATATGGATCAAACAAGTTGTAATAATGCAAATCCACAACTGTATTTGAAGAGCCAATATTTGCCTGATACAACTCAATGGGATCTGCGTTGCCTATCCGTTGACACATTATGACATATGCTGTGGACGAATAATTTCGGACAATTTGGTATCCCTTTTTGTAATAAGAAACTAATGTGTCTAGTGGAACCGATGCTGCTGACGGCTCATTGAGGAGCTCTATGCCTAAGAGAGCTCTATTGTTGGCATATCTGTATATCAAAAGTTAAGAAAATCAAGTCAAGTAGCTGGAAGAAAATAACCCTGCCTCAAGCAATCGCATAATTCTGTCCTGTTCTTCTTTTCTTTTTCTTTTTCTCTTTCTCCTTTGTCTGTGTATGCGCGTGGGCATGCACTGTTTGGGGAGGGGTTGCTGGTGGTTTGAGCCTGTTCCCTTATTGAAAGGAAACCCAATTTGAGCAGCAAACAAGCATGACACAACTCAACCTGTATCTGAGCAACACACAAGTCTTAAAGGACCTGAAATCCTATTGTGCCAGAACCCAATATGAAAGCCAGACATGTACCACATAGAAAATCAACTCAATCTGACATGAACTTGACCTTAACTACGAATTAACCATTTCAGAATAAAAAACATAAATGACTCAGAACTTGCATTGAACAAATATAAAAAAGATCCCACCTGAATCCACCAAAGGGCTGTATCAACTTGATCTGATTGTTTTGCTTAATAAATTTACTACAATGCAGTTTCTTTAAAAAGGGAGAAATACGAACATCTGCAGGTATACTCTGTAGGGATGATTATCTTGACCATTAAATGGAAGTATTGAAATAGTACCTGGCAGACAAAAAGTCAATGACATCCAGAGTTTGTGAAATATAACCCTCTGAAGGCCAATCAACGGACCCATCTCTGCTTGCACTATGTTCCATCCCATTTTGTGATCCAGGTGCCGCATGTAAATCGATAACACACTTTATATCATAAGCCCTGGTGTTGACATTATTGATAAAAATATTGATGAAAATTTATGACTTTGAATTAAACCAGTGTTAACTGTTAAGAATTGTTTAAGTACTGGACCTACAGTGCCCATGAAAATGCACTATCGAGTGCAGCCAAGGAGCCACCAACAAAAGGGGCTGGCGGATCTGGGTCTTGTGCAATCCACCAACCAACAGGAATACGGACTGTGTTTATGCCACTTTTCCAAAGGAACTCAAAATCATTTGATGTGATAAAGGTCTTCCTGTGTTCCTTTGTATTAGACAGTGAAAATATACAAAAAAACATTATAGCACGTTTTATGAAATAAGAAAGAACCTACCTTCAGTAATCTATATTAGATTAATATGGCAAACCTAAAATAAGAAACTTCCTCTTAGAAGATGAAATGTCACTACTCCCCAAAATAATTGGAAAAATAAGACATGTTCAGCAAAACCCTTATAGTCATTATTATAAGAAATAAAAGGAAATAAGGCTGATATACCCTTGGTTGTAATGCAGTACTTTTATACTTACAGCAATGATAATTGGTACCTATATCTAAGGCTATGACATCTGCTATCTACTGAAACCCTACTTTCATGTTTAAGGCAATAGTTGGAAAGAAGGAAAATTGCAGATCAAACTTACTGCTAGGACAGTTTTGGCCTTTTCAGGTCCATAACCATTAGCAAGCTGGTAATCTCCATGCAAGTTGTTGGCCACAATTGTCATCTCAAATGTTGCTGCATTACCATCATCCCAACCAGGTTGAAACTGATAATTTGCGACAAGGACATTGTCTGTTGTTGCCTAAGATTGAACGAGAATGGTGAATCTTTTATCACATATAAGTTTGTCTTTCAGTCTAATATATATAAAATTAGTGTCCATCAGTTGGTCGAAATTTGGAAGTTATGCAAGTGTATTCTTTTACCTGGATGTAGCTCCCATTTATGGGCTTGATGTGAATCTTTGAACTGCTTCTTTCTATTACAAAGGTCTCTGCTATGCCCGGCATGTCAACATTTGCCGTGATCAAACCATTGTCATTGGCTGATGAGAGAAATTGACCTTGCAAGGTCCGAAATTGGAATTGATTCTCTGATACTCTCCAAAGCTGCTGGCAAACAGTAGTTAGATCGTGGCCCATTATAAAATTTAATTTCACACGACAATTTTTGAAAGGGAAAAGGCCTTTCTGAGACATAAAAAAGAGTAACGGACTAAGAGAAAACAAAGATCCATACAAAAGTAATGCACGGCCATAATTTACTGTGAATTTACCATGTCACTTAAATGAACTTCACCAGTTACCACTAAATTAGGAGATAGCGTTAGTCCTGGCCTAATTTAAGCTCTTATAAAGTGCTATTACCCAGTTTTCAATTGTTCAATTGAAAACTGGGTAAGACAGCATTCAAATGTTATGTACCATTGTGGCTGGTACATAGTGGTATTGCACTGATAATAGTCAGACTAGCATTTTGTAAATCTTCTGAGTAAAAGTTTAGCCCAGTGGCATGCTTGCCTTTATGATGGTATGAGTCATGAACATGCATTGTGATGCTTACAACAAGGCAACCATTTTTGAACTGAATTGAATTCAAATTTACAAGTAAATAGCATACTCAAATTCAAGTCTCTGACTAAATAAAAACAGAACCACATTATAAAAAAAGAAAAAGAAAAAGAAAAAAGAAACCTTGAAAGTCTCCCATGTAGAACCAGAATCACGGTCAACTATGATATTTGAGCCTCCGCCACCAGCGGCACTAATGTACTTTTGAAGCGTCACCGACTTCAATTGCACCTGAGTTCCATCCTGTGCAAAGTACAGAATACAAGCTTTTGTCACACTATAATAGAAGAAAAATGTTAGGGAGATACCATCATTGATACCGCAATTGATACCAACTTTATTATTCATACAAAATGAGTTATTATTCATATTAACGACTTTATTATGCAACTTTTTTTTAACATTATTTTTATTATTAAACTCAAATACCACTAATATGAATAATAACTCACTTAAAATGAATAACAAAAGTACTGTATAAATAAATTACATAATAAAGTCATTAATATGAATAATAACTTATTTAATTTGAATTACAAAGTCGGCATCCATTGTGATATCAATGACAATATCCGTATATCAGCTCCCATAATAGAAATATGTATGGTGATTGAATAGGAAATGAAGTATCTTTGGACCTACCAACATATCTCCATTGGGAATTCCTTCGAATAGCGAAGGCTCGATCCATCGCTCGATCACCAACCACCCTCCCAAATTAACCCCTCTCACCTTGTCAAATGCATCAACTGAATTACCAAAAAGGCCACATTAACTCATTAAGACGAGGCTAATTGAACAAGACAGTGATTGAATGACACTGATAAGCATGATCGCCACGACTCACCTGGTGAGAATGTTATAGCGAGGAGAATAAAACATAGCATCGTGACCTCAAGTCTCGATCTTGTAAAGCGATCCATCTTGCTCTTTGGGAGTGCAAAGAAGGATGATTTCTCGACAAGAGGACCAATTGAAAGAGACTAGAGGATAAATCATAGGGAAGAGGTATAGAGAGGTGAGGTGAGGTATCTTCACCTTCTATGCCTTGCTTAGGCAAAGGGTTATACCGAAGAAAGCTCTCTAAGATTCCAATTAGTATAATAGCAAGTGTGCTTTCAGTGAACGCAGGTAAATCCATGGAATTGGAGGAGATTTGATTGAGGTTTCTTGCTAAGATGGGTTTTGATTTGAGTTGGCTAAAAAAGGAAAATGACTGAAGAAAAGAAAAGGCCTTTTCAGGGACGATTCAGGCAGCAAAATTATGAAATGAACCAGGTGCATATTTGTTGAAACAATGACTTGAAAAGCGAATCAAAATTAATCACGAAATTGTACAGACTTAAATGACTGTACGGTTTAGACCAGGTTTAGAGAAATTGACAAGTTGTGCTGCAAGTTACTAGAGTTGAGGTTTTCTATTACAGATACTATAAAAGGAATTGTGCTGCAGATTTTTTACTCTGTTGTCCCTGAATACATTTAATGCTAACGGAGCTCAGCACTAATGACTCGTTACACGATTTCAATCAGATTATTAGGAGCAAACATGGAGACTCGAGTTACTAAACTCTTCTCCGATTACCCCGCATCTTTTTTTCCCACGATCCCACTGTGACGCTGTCTATCATACGCTCCTTGCTATTCTCCCGCTTCTCTCCCCTTATCGGATCCCACCCAGTTTGTCCGATCCGAATCAGAACCTGATGCGGACCGTTTGTTGTAGATCACGTCTCGCAGCCAGACTATTGAGTTCAATCGGAGAGGTCAAAGCATCTCATCCCGTAGTTATTAATCGCTATATCATCAATTTAACAGTTTAATTTCTGTATATTTTCATTCCTATAATTACTAATATGAACTACAATTTTTGCCTGGAGAACCACCGAGTTGGTACGAATGACAAATTTGAAATTTGGAGAGATCAAATATTCAACGAGGTGTGAAATTCTTTTTTTTTAGAAATAATGTGAGTATAACTTTGAAACAATTTGTTATTTATTAGTGAAGATGACACATGGAAATACGATTATTTAAAAGGAATAGATAAAATTATTTGTAAATATCCTTTATAATACTGATAATAATACATAAAGTTCTCATATTTTACGTTTACATTTGTTTAATTTGTCAGCTCTCTAGAAATCTGAAATTATTAAATTCAACTAATGATATATTTGCTGGTATAAATATAAATAAATCGAAAGAAAAAAAAATCACACGGTATTAACATTGATCACACTCAAATCGTAGGCATAACATAGTAATGATAGACATCACCTTTTTATGAAGAGAGTAGATTTAAATCCCGCAAAAAACATTTAAAAAGAAATAAATATCAGAATTAACGAAAACTCTTATTTCAAAAAAAATATATCGGTCACACTCTCTCTCTAAAGCGCTAGTTCTATCAATCTCTTTGCAACCACTCCGCACTAGAAGTGGGGGAATTCCAACTCCCATTAGACTTGATCCAATGGGCTAAATGTATGTTCAATAATATCAAAATTCACAAAAAAAATTCGTTTTTATGCTTTAAGAATCATGTGGGTCGTTAGATTTGATGATTCAAAGGTGATTTTATCCATCAGACCAAAATATAATTCAATGAGCATTAGAATGTACCCCCCACGAATTCCCTTGTAGTATTTTTTTTTCTAAATAATTATAGGATCCCTAGATCTAATCACTCCCCTTATCCAACTGAGTAGATCTTATCCCATTCATTCTTTTTCGTTGTTTTTATGATTCACGAAAGGCAAATCTAAAGAACCAATTTTTAGACTAGCGATAAAGATAATATCCTTTATGTGAGAGATCACATGTTCAAAATTTAAATGAGGGGTTTTTTTATGAATATTTAAATTTAAGTGGTCTGACCCTTATATTTATCTCAAAAAAAAGAAAGGCAAATCTCAAAATTTTTTTATATATTCAATATGAATTAAAAAAATTATTACACTTCATATTTTTATGAAACCTTCTTTCTCAAGTAAAGGTTACGTGTAAAATTTTAGTAATTTCAACATTAACACCTCTAATGGATACATAAATACCGAATGCTGTCCACATCAACATCTAATTGTATGCATGACAAAAATACTACAGACTACTACTTTATTTATTTCATAACATTATATGAAAATTTGCAAAATTGAAACATAAACAGTTTCATAATTGGGAGCTGATACACAGATACGCTTACTGATACCATCATCGATACGGGCTGAATTATACACATTAAATAAGTCATTATACATATTAATAACTTTATTATGCAAACTCATTTTGTACAATATTATTATTATGCAACTTAAATGAATTATAATGCACATTAATGGTTTTATTATGTAAATTCATTTTGTACAATATTGTCATTATGCAATTTAAATGAGTTATTAGACATATTAATGATATTTAAGTTAAATAATAGAAATATTATATATAATAAAGTCATTAATATACATAATAACTCATTTAATGTATATAATTATCGATGACGTATCAATAATGATATCTCCATAACATTTTCCTTTATAATTTACACACAGCCAGTTAGCCTGTAATTAGCTGATTGGCAGTTCTGGAAAAGGCCAATTTGGCATAAGCTGTAGTTCATGGTTATCATGTCCCTATTATATACAAAACCTAAACTAGTAATCTCAGTTCGGCCAACAATTTAACACCTTCAATAAATAAGATAATTTAGGCCCAAGAATACATACCAGGTCCGAATTAGAATACATGTAGTTGGGCTGCTGGTTAGAATCTGTGCGTAGATATAATGAGCAGCAAGTGTAACTCAAAATATTGCAACAAAGCAACCTTATCAAACCTGGACCAATGAGCAGGGAAACTCAGTAAAAAGGTAAAAAAAAAAAAAAGCAAAGAAAGCGGTGAAAAGTGAAAAGCATAGAAGAAGCTTGGAAAGTAGTAGGATAAGAAATTGAGACTCCTCCGAATTCAGAAAGGAAGCCAACGGCTGTCAATTCGGAGCAAAAGAAAACAAGCAAATTGGAAGGACATGAATCATGAACATTCCACTTTCTGTTGCTATGCTGTCTCTCTCTCTCTCTGGTTTTTTTTTTTCTCTATTTTGGTAAGTTTTAAGATAATGAGAGGAGGTTAAACTAAAGTGTTTAGCTCATTTTGTATAAAAATGTGATTTTTTATAGATTGCGTCTGACGTAATTTTTGTTGGTGATGTAAATGTCTTGGTTATGTTATGTTAGTTTCTATAGTTGTAAATTCTGCGAGCTGTATTTTATTTTGTACAATAAAATTTTTAATTTATATATTTCTATAATTATTTTTTATTTTTTATGCTGATTATAAATATTTATAAATTCAGAAATAAATAAATAATTTATTTAGTATAAATTTTTTGGTGTGTGGATAAAAGATGTAAAATATGGATACATGAATAATTTCTCAACATAATAAAACTATTAAGTTTACAAAATTTGATAATATGTCGTCAGATTTGGTAAATTGTGAGTTATTTTACACATATATATTCAAGTCGTTTTGAATATGTGCATTTAGTTTGGCTTCTCTCATAATTTTTAATTGTGTTGAAAATTAGACATAAGCTTGTCACACTTTTTAAAATCCCTGATAAAATATTATTTAATTAAATTTAGGATAGACAAAAAAATATAACATTCATAAAAAATATTTATTAGTAGATTCTTAAAAAAATTTCTATAGTAAAACCATCTATTAAGAACAGTTCATTTTATTGGCCAGTCCAATTAATTAACAAGATATTTGGTTTTTAGATATTAAATCCTAAACAGTTAATAAAAATAATCATATCATGATTAAAAATTAAATATAAAAATTATAACAAAAAAATCTGAAAATGTCTGGAACCGATGATTTAATTAGTGCCAGGCGATTCCATCACTAGACTGAAATATACAATCACAAATTATTTTACAAACATGCTCAACAATTAATGTACAACTGTTGTTGTTTTTTTTTTTATCGTCTTACCAAATCAGTGCAACATGCATTAAGCAATCCATTTCAATTGTATGATTTAATTCTAATTAAATAAGGTATACTCCAACGTGTATTAATTTTAGAGCTCCACAACTGCCATTCAGACCTGTTCATATTGCCTTGTCTCTGATTTGAACTGCTTGTCTCTCTTCAATTATTGTTCTTTTTCTATTATTCTTACATAGGACAAATAAAAGAAAAGAAAATACAATTGTGATTGCTATTTGCATGATATGGTTCGCTCTCAATTGCATCCTTTTCTTTAGCTAGTCTTGTTAGAAGTTTAATTTAATAAAAGGAGGAAATTCCTTCACAATTATTATTTTGACAACTTTAATAATAAATTTTTAAATAATTTTAATATAATCTTTAGAGATTCTCAAAAATAAAAAAAATGACAAACATATTTTTTAATTTATAGATTGATTGTGTTTCAAATTTTATGTAATTTAAAGATCATTTGATGTTTTATCAAAAACTATTAAATATGGATCGTTGTAAATATTATATAATTTTGATAGTCTTTAATAGAGTATCAAGTAATATTTAAATTATATGAAATCTAAAACACAATCAATCTATAAGTTAAAAAATATGTTTATAAATTTTTTTCTATTTTTAATTTTTTTAAATTATTTAAAAATTCGTTATTAAAGTTATAAAAATAATAGCTGTCAAGAATCCTCACCCTTTAATAAAACATAAATTCAGTATAAACCTTCTAGAAACATAATAACTGGATTTTAGGTAGTAGGAATAACATATTTGATATTTCCTTATTCCATTTCCCATCTCTTTTCTTCTGAGTATTCCTATTTAAAATAAACTATCTTTGAAGAGCCAGCCTGAATATTCTTATTCCATAACCCGTCCCATTTAAGTGACAATCTTTGAAGAGACAGCCTGTGAAAAACAAAGCAACATTTCAAACTTGGCCTTTTGTACAAGCGATGTATTTTTAATTGTACATTTCTAACCTTATCGCTTTCAAGATCCTGCCTTCTCGTCATTATCTTTCAGTGTGTATTTTAGCCTTCTTTTGTATTTGTTAAATTCTATACATATGTGTTGTCTTTTATCTGCCAACAAAGGATAGTATGTAAGAAGAAATTCCCAACTTGTTAGTTGTTACTGATCCACTGGTCTCCTCTAATATGGGTGAATTTTTTTTTCCACATTCAAAAAAAAAAAAAATGAGAGAACTAGTTTTTGATTTAATGATAAAAGAGAATGTATTCTGTATAGAAGGTTATAAGTTTAAAATTCAGATAGAGAAGTCATTTATGAATATTTATAAGTTGGATGGCTTAGATCTTCATTTTTCATTAAAAAAAAATCCAAAAATGAATATATGGAGGTATTAATTATATTTTACAATAAATGTGTTATGTAGTATTTGTAGTTAGTTAGTTTAGTAATATTTTAAGTTGTAGTCTTTTTTTTTTGTAATTTAGATTTGCATTAGTTATATTGTTGGAAATTTTAAGATTATGCAACTAACTTAAATACTGACGTAAATAGCATTATGCTATTATTATTAATTGTCATTTCATATTCGTAACTAAATCTGTATCCATTGAAATATCCATTTTGTATTCATATCCACTTAAGATGAATTTAATTTCGAATTCTGACATCCGTTTAATACTCATATGCATATTCATATTCACTTAGGTATAGATCCAAATATGATTTTATTACTATCCGTTCTGAATATGCTTTATTTATAACTTTTTTTGAAATAGAAATTCTCATAATGTTAATATTTATTTAGTTTTTATAAAATTTAAATTTATATCTCTTTATAAAAAAACGAAATCAATTATGTTCCTCCATTTACAGCTCTAACCATGCTCGATTGGGGTGGCAGCAATAAATCTCGGAAATTCGGTGAAGAGTGAACCAAACAAACTATTCACGGATGGTACACCTCTTGTGGGGCGCCCAACCAAGTCATAAACCAGCATAGGAGAGAGTTACAAGCTACGCGTACGCTGTACGGTGCGCCCACACAGATGCTACTGTTGCTATTTGCTACTTGCTAGCAGCAGCGAGCGAGCAGCTAACAGCGCGCCACATATACACACAGTGAGTGCTGCTGCTGCTGCTGCTGCGAGAGACAGAGAGAGAGACTGCGAGAGTGGTCTGACTGCGAGGCAGCGCAGTAGGCGCACCCCAACACAGTCATATGGGCACGGACTCCGGTGCCTGATTCTGGCGCTGTATACATCAGATTCCTCAACCTCTGTGCATGCATGTATACAGCGTACATACTACACAATACAATGCATATAAATACACACACACACACGTATAAATGTATACAAATTATAATTATACAGGTCACGTCGTGGGCTCCTGTATATATATTTTTTGTAAGTTTGAACGGACTACAATCTGAAATGTCACATGGGTACATGTGTAATGTCACTAGTGTGGGATGCGGCTAGGGAATAAAAAACGGCACGGCGTGTCAAGGCACGGCACGGCACGGTGTGTCAACGCGTGCTGTATCCGGTTTTTTTTACTGTAGACATGGCACGGGACACACATATGCACAGCACGGGGACACGCGTAAGCACGGATAAGCACAAGATAGGCACGGTTAGCACGGGTAGGCACGGTTTAGGCACGGCACGTGTAGGCATGGGTAGACACGTTTAGCACGGTTAGCACGAATAGCACGAATAAGCATAGTATGCATGGATTGTGGGTCGTTGGATGTTGATCGGACGGTTGATTTTGTAAATTTTTTGGAGGGATTTTGACAAGGGATTAAAAAATAGGATAATATGATATATATCCCCCAATTTGTGTACCCCGCCGTATCTCCTCTCTTTAGCAATGTTAAACACCCCCTAAATAATGTATTCCAATAAACACATTTTAATTTAAAATTCAAATTTAAAATAAAAAAATGACCAAAATACCCTCATTTAACATCTATAAACGGCTATATTCAGGGGTAAATATTTTTTTGTCTCTATATTTAATTAATCTTTAATTATAATTTTTAAATTACAATTTTTTCTTTCCATCAATCAGGCTAGGGTGGCTTCGGGTGTGTCAACGCCATCTAGATCTAATCTGACAACAAGAGGAAGGAGTACCATTTCTCGTATCCAATCTATCCTCCGCAGGAACTCCGACACACCTACATCTTCGACCCCGCGTGGAAGCAACACAGAGATCCAACTTTACGCAGCCTCCGTGTCTGACTATGGCAACATAAGTCCCGACGATGAAACTTTTGACATTCTACAATTCTGGCATCAAGTCAAGGGCGTGTTCCCCATTTTAGCGTCCATGGCTCAAGATATTTTTGCTGTTCTAGTCTCCACAATAGCTTCTGAATCTTGTTTTAGCGCAGCTAACGGGGTTTTAACTGACAAGAGAACTAGATTAGGTCCTGAAACATTTGAGGCCCTAGTTGTCTTGAAGGACTGGTTAGATGCAGAAATGAGACTTCAGGACAAGTCTTGGATGCACGCGATTGAACCAGAAGAAGTTGCTGGCACATCGGATTCCAATCCAACCAAACCAAGTCAGGAGATGACAGAGCCAGAGGTTACCCAATCCAATAAGGACCAATATTACTATGGATCGAATCCGTATATGTACAACTATGAAGAATATGGATACTCATACAATCAAGACTTGTATCACTAAGGAATAAGGTATATACTTTAATTTTAATGTAAATATTTAGATTTTAATTTTCTTAAATTGTACTAACCTATTTATAAGTTTTTAACTCCGCCTATGTTTCTGACATAGCCGGTCCCAAGCCCGGAAAAAGGAGGGGAAATTTGAAAAATAAAATATATTAAAAGTAATTTTAAAAAATTTTCAAAGTAATTTTTGAATTATGTAAAAATATTTGAATTTTTCAAAAATAATTTTCGGATTTTTTTAAAAAAATTTCGGATTTTTCTAATTTTGGGCAATTTTTACAAAAATATTATTTTTTTTCCAATTATTTGTTTACTTTTTTTAGCAGCAAATAAATTTAAAATTTTTCAATTTTGTATATTTTTAAATTTTGTAAATAATTTTTGAATTTTGTAAATAATTTTTTCAAATTTTTAAAAAATAATTTTCGGAATTAAAAAAAATTCGGATTTTTCTAATTTATTGGCTATTTTTACAAAACTATTATTTTTTCCAATTGTTTATTTAATTTTTTAGGTTAAGGCACGTAAATAATTTTTTAATTTTGTAAATAATTTTTTCAAATTTTTCAAAAATAATTTTCGGATTTTTAAAAAATATTTCGGATTTTTCTAATTTTTTTGGCTATTTTTACAAAAAAAATATTTTTTTTCCAATTGTTTGTTTAATTTTTTTAGGTTAAGGCATGTAAATAATTTTTGAATTTTGTAAATAATTTTTTTGAAATTTTTCATAAATAATTTTCGGATTTTTCTAATTTTTTGGCTATTTTTACAAAAATATTATTTTTTTTCAATTATTTGTTTTATTTTTTAGTAGCAAAGAAATTTAAAATTTTTATTTTTTATATTTTTAAAGATTTTTCCGATTTTTTTTTTCAAATTTTTTTCTATTTTTTTTAATTATTTTTTTCCACCAAACACGTTTAGCACGGTTAAGACACGTGTAGCACGACATGTCAATTCGACACGGCACAGCACGGTTAAGACACGTCACGTTTAGCACGGCACGTGTAGCACGCCGTGCCTTATCCGTGCCGTGCTGCCATCTCCCCATTTTTGGCATGACACGGCACGCACGGCAAAAACAAATTTCCACCTCCCGTTCTGTGTCGTGTCGTGCCGTGCCGTGGCACGCCGTATTTCGGCACGGGACGGCACGGTTTTAGAACCCTAGATGCGGCTATGGATTCAGTCTTATCCATCACCATGACACCATGGATTGAGGCATCATGGACCATCATCATGAGTTGCAAACCATCTGTCGATTTTATATTTGAAGAGGAATGAAATAAAATCATTCTTTCTATTTTTCTTTTTCTCTTGCTTTTGTACATAACCCTTCTTTATAAATGAAATTAAGTAGGCGTTTTGCCTACTTACCTTGAAAAAATATGTTTTTTTATAGACTTACATCGTACATATGTATAAACAAGTTGGGAGGTTACGAATTCACATTTTCAATTGGAGGATTTAAAAAAAAAGGAAAATAAAATTAGTATCAGTTTCACTAAAAGCACACTACAATGCAGTATATATAGAAAATGACCTAAAATTAATCCATAAAACAAGAATAATTAAGGGCCTACCTACGAATAAAGCTGGAATCTGAAGTAGTACTTATCCTGATATGAATGAAGTTGAATAAATTATTCATGGTATATCAGATTGAAAACGAAATAACAAACTAATGACATTCCAAATCTCGGAACAGGGGAATGCATCATACAAATACATGAACTATTAAATGTATCATAATTAACAAAAGATGTCAAATTAAATGGACCGCAATTTGTCTCCCTTCCCACCCACTTCTCCCCCTCTGAAGAAATAATTAGTCTTTATTGATGTACGCACTATATAATTCCAGGTTAACCAATGATTGTCAGGCAAAATCATGTACAAGTTGGTCAGGAAAATAACAAATAACGTAGAACTTTTTATGTATTTTGTGACCAAAGAATCTAACAGTAGGAGTCTAGCTACCAAGAATATTGTCCTATAAGGCTTATTAAATGTTAATGAATAGATTATTTATATGTCGTTAGCGAAGAAGCATAGAAAATATTGATATATTAATAGCCAATACTTTAATTTGGTGACCATACGGTCTTTCAGGAGCCACTGAGGTTATGTCTCAATAATTTAATAGTGGCGTAATTTTTCATGATGCAAAATTTTTATCGAATAAAAAATTAAATTGGAACATAAATTTGGGGGCAAATGGTTGTAAGTGAATATGTATGCAATTGCGTGCCTACGATCTTGTACCCAAAAAAAAGAAAAAGAAATGATTGTTAAAGAAATAGTACTATTTGAGTAAATTCTTCACAGTAAACACAATAAATATTTTTAAAACCAACTAAAGAAATAGGTTTAAATATTTGGTGAATCTAAAAAGCTTTCTAAAACAATTTTCTAATTTGCTTAATTTAATTTAATTTTTTTTTGCTCATATCATGTTTTTTACTAAATCATATTGTAAATTAAGAAATAGTATACAAAATAATATAAATGACAAATATATGCATACATATAGACAATTTTTTTACAAATTGAATTATAGAGGATCTTCCTGTATACATGTCAGGCTAGCTACTTGCTGGAGTATCCGATCCATTCATTCTTTGTTTTTTCTCTGAATTATCAAGTTGCATATGTTTTATAATGTCTTTGTTTTTTCTCTGAATTATCAAGTTGCATATGTTATAATGTCTTTGTTTTTTCTCTGAATTATCAAGTTGCATATATTACAATGTCTCTCAGGAGGTGCATTGCCAGCTGGCAGTCCTAATAAAAAAAAAAACCTCAGGTGCCTAGTCTAATATTATTGCTAGTAATTGACTAATTGGTCAATAATTGTCATCTTTTGTTTTTCATATTTCGTAATATAGGGTCAAATTAGGAATAATTAATTATATATTTTTTGAAATTATAATAAAAAAAATAATGCATATTATCAGATTTTGAAAAAAAAAATATGGAGATCAATTGAACCTTGTTGTATTTATATAAATTCTTCATTGACTTAATTTCATCTTTATCTAAAAGAATAATTGTCTTCTTCTTTAAGTGTACACCCACATATATGGTACTTGTATATATATGTCCAGTACTTGCTAATATATTGCCACTAATTAAGATCCATAGATGACAGCAAATAAAGCATGTCATATTTATTTTTCCTGCTTAGGTTTGACGGTTTTTGAAGAGTTTTCCAATCATAGTGTAAAAAAAAGATATCTAGATACATGCAAAATATCATCTTTCTATGACCTGTCATGGTGATAAACAAGTTCAATCCAGCCATAAAAATACATAAAAATCGCTGTTTTAATTCAAGTACAGACGATGAACTCACATGCTATATATTCTATATATCATGACACCATCTGAGGAAGAGACAAATATTGCCATATGGTAACATTAATTCCATGATTCCATCAGGATGAGACACATATATACGGGCAGTCAAGAACACGTATCATATTATAAATTTTAGCTACAGTACTGTCTTGATCTTTTCGGGTTAATTAAGTACAAGTTACAAATGGATTGGATCAAATTAAATCAAGATTTGAATAATTTTGCACCTTATTATATTCTACCTTGGCTCAAGTATTGAATTAAATGAACTTGTGTACTTTTCGAAAACTAATAAATGATTGAGTTTGAATAATTAACTTCTGATCTAGTAGTAAAGGTAAAAGTTTCTTTATGAAAGGTTGTAGATTCGAATTTTGAATAATTTTTTTTTAAGAATATTTAAAGTTTGACGACTTGACCATCTTTATCTAAAAAATGATTACAAAATTTTCTAAAATAAATCAAGTCATCAAGTATTTTTATAATTTTATTGTTATATCAGCCATTGATTATTGTCAAATTTAATCATATAGATGAAAATTATTTAATTTTGTCCAAATAAATGTTAATCAATAAATGCACGGGACTTACCTAACTAAATATATGAAATTAATTATTTTATTGTGTGATGTGTGATCATTTATTTAAATTCTTTTATATATTTTTGATGTTTCAGTCTATTTGATAATTTAAAACCTTTATTTTTTTTACAACATTTCACATTTCACAATTTAAAATCTTTATTTTTTTTCAACACGTAACTAATTTATTTGTGACGATGTTAAAAAAATATTCCTAATTTAAAACGTGTCGCAATCTTAATTAAGTTCGTAGCTGAAAAGACTTGTATTCAATTGTATATCAGTAGAGACAAAATATGGCCACAATATACACAACTCGAGATATTTTTATATGTATTATCATTGTTCATTGCCTTTTACTAATATAATATATTAATTAATTAATATTTTGGCAAAAAATGTTAACAGTTTCAATCATATTTTTTATATACGAATGATCAAGCTAGTTAGTTGAATCGGATTTTCATATTAAAATTTTGTTGAAAATCAAGTTTACTACTTTAATGTTTGTACATTATTTTTGAAATTGTTGAAAATGAATTTTTTTAGAGTAATAGTACAAAAGTACGAAAAAATTACCATTTTTCAAATAATTAAATTTGACATGTAGATATAATAAATCAGTCAACTTGATCGATTATTCCAACCACACACAAAAAAAAAACCTAAACTAAACTAAACTATAGTAATTACACAGCACTCCTCTGGATACACAGCTTGGCACTGAAATAAACATCAAAATTAGACAAGGACTTGACTAGCTACTTGTTGAGAGTTGAGAGGAGGATAATATAAGTGCATGACAGCAAGAAAAGATACGATGGAGAGAGGGGGGCACAGAGCGAGAGATAGAGAGAGAGGAGAAACGGGACACAAATCTAGGGAAAGCGAGTTCAGACTTTTATGGCAGATGGTACCAGCATCAGCAGCAGCAGCAGCATGGCTGTGGCCTGTGGTCTGTGTGGGGAAGAAGGCAAATGAGCCCAAAGAAATTGGGTACCCCAAATCCATAAACCCTAATCCCTAATCCCTAATCTCCATCCATGACTATCCGTTCATCCTTGGAAACTAGGATATTACCAAGCGGTACATACATATATACATCCATGCATACATACATTACATTGCATATATGCATGGATGGATTCTCAGGTTTTTCGCATGGCTTTACCCCAGCTAGCTGCGTATTTAACTCTTCAACCCTTCCATAATTTGTCAGGGAACTTATATAGTTATTTACCTCTCTCTATTGTACTGATGACTGAGCACATGGTTTTTCACAGCATCTGTTGCTTGCCTGGCTGGCTTCGTTTCCTCTCGCCACCTGCATGCATGCAAGGCACAGATCTGGCCGTCTGATTTAGCTAGTCATGCCAGATCTGACGGTTGAAGATTAATTGTTTCTTGTTGAGAGATTGTGATGCCATGCGATCCCTGGGAAACGGGGCAATTTCAGTATCTATTGAATCAAATTTGAGTTTGATCGACAGAATAATCATATGAAATATCAAAATAATCATGTGAAATATCAGAATTAATAATTTAACACAGTTATTTTGCTCATCGGATTCAAATTTGATCCGATAACTGAGCATTGAAACTCTCCTGTTCCGTCATCCTGATTGTTCAATCAGAAGTAGACATATAGTTCGGATCTGTTTGATTAGATTCGCGTTAAATGAAATCAAGTCTCGATTCATAATTGATGCAAGGAAAAAGTGAAGGACATTAATTGACTATTAAGGTTACAGTTCAGAAACAAACAAAGGCAGGGGAAAAGAGAGTGAGAGGTGGGACAGGAGTGTATATGAAGGAAATTATTGGAATCTTATTATTATTATTATTATTATTATTATTATTATTATCATCGTCGTCGTCATTGTCATTGTCATTGTCATTTTATTTTAAAATTAAAATTATGGGTGGAGATTAATTAATATTTTATTAGTATTGTTTCTGATGCACAATTAAAATGACTGTTGATCTGCAACGGCAATACAGAGATTTATTTATACTTGACTCTGCTACAATAGCATGGCATTGTCATATACTCATATGTATGCTATATATCATGTTCATACATTGATGAACAAAATTGCGCAGGTCCTTCCTGTCACTTCTAGTTGACTGTGTTTTTCTTTTGGCAATAAAGAAAAATTGGCGTTCCTTTGTTTTTAACTATATACTGTATATATGTTATCTTTCATTTCTAATTTAACTTACCTATCTGTATTGATTTGGACATCCTCTTCTTCATTTCATGAGTTTTTCTTTCTTACTTGCGTTAGCAAGGATCGAAATCCTGTCAAATTTACTAACAAACTAAACTATTTCCAGATGCATCTGAACTTAATTTTTTTTTGTTTTTGTTTTCTGTGGGGTGGGGGGGGGGGGGGGGGGGAGTGGATACAGCACTAACGACAAGCAGTCAAGGGCAGGAAATGACATAGGTAATTTAGTTATTTTTTGTTCTTAATAAAACAGGTAATGATAATTTAAATCATAATTTTTCAAATTTTTTGATGAAGAAAAGATGATTTAAGAAATGTTGATTTTTTTAATGGAAAAAGTAAAATATCTTATTTATTGATGGAAAATTGGACATTTTGAAAGTTGCAAAGAATATGCCAATAATTATTTCAAAGATCAAGAATTAGTCTTTGGTCTAGTGACAAAACAATGCTCTTCGTGTGAGAAGTCATAAATTCAAAATTCAGATGAAAGATCTTTTTATTATAAATATTTAAAGTTAATTAACTTAAACTCTTATCTTTATTTCAAAAAAATTATTCCAAAGATCAAACCGCTATAGCTAGAAGCTAGAAAGCACAGATCCTTAACTGCTTGTATTTACACTTTACAAAGTATGATCCAAATTTATGTTCTATTCATCTGATTTTGAAGCAGATGGACTAAATTCTCAGTCTCACTATTGATTTTTTGATAGAAAATTTAATTTGTGGAACTGATTAGTATGTTTTGGATTTGACGAAATAAACATTAAAAATATATTATTTTATCTTAAAATCTATACTCTATAAGAAAGTTAAAATTTCAAGTTTTTTAGCTACAATAAATCACTCTAAAATTCTTTTGCATTTCTCTAAAAGAAATTTCTATTTGAGATGATATGTTACTTTTGTTATACAAACCTTTAGTATTTCAAAAGAGAATATTTATTTGTGTCTAAAATTTGTTTACAGCCATATTTTTTTATAAACTTATATTATTTAATAATTTAGTTTTTTCATAAATATTTATTTTTTGAGAAGAAATCTCTAAAAAAAACCTTAATATAAAAGAATGAAAAATGTTTGGGAGATACTGTCATTGATACCGAAATCGATATCAATTTTATATTAATGACTTTATATGTAATTATTTTTTACAATATTTTTATTATTCAACTCAAATACTACTAATGTGGATAATAATTTACTTAAGTTGAATAATAAAAAAAATTTAAATAAATAAGTTACATAATAAAGTCATCAATATAAATTATAATTTATTTAATCTGAATAATAAAATTAAAAGTCATTAATATAGATAATAATTTATTTAATTTAAATAATAAAGTTAGTATCGATATTTGAATTATGAATTATACGTATATACCATTTAAGTCTGCATCAATCGTTGTTCAAAAGCCTTAAAAAATCAAGATACCGATGTTTCATAACTGGTCTGACCTGTCCTATCTAAACGAATCACGCATACACACCAATATTTCATAGATGCCTTTTTTTTTAAATCTAATTCTAATTCGGATAACAATATATAGTTATATACCAACCGAGTCATGCATCAAGTTCTCATCTGCCATTATTCGCGCCATGAAAAATTAAAATTAAGATCCTGATATTTCATATCCTAAACAGGAGTATATATATCTAATCAACAGAAATATATACGCATGATGCTTCATTTCATAATTCATATAGATAGATAGATAGATAGATAGATAGATATAGTCATATATATATATAGGCCATCATCTTTGATCTAATTGGGATCCGAAACCGTACCTTTACAAATAGATTTCTGTGTTTTTCCTTTCCAAATTCCAAGCCGTGAATAACAGGACAAAGGAATCCCTTACACCATTAGCATCATGTTGCATTGGAGAAAGAAAGACATGGTGAAGAGAGAGAGGAAGGGGGGACACCTTCCCTGTTAAACTCGTGTCAAAACCTTCCCATTTCATATTTCATCTCTTATCTTTTGGGAGATCGAACCTCTTTGCACCACACCCCACCAAATCATGGCCTAATCAGAACAAAACCACCAAATCCCCCCCTCCTCTCTACTCTACAACCAAATCCCTTTTATATATAAAATAGATCTCTAATATATCCTTGTGCAAATCGCCAAAAACCTTACCAACCTATTTATTTACATATTGCACCGCTTGTTGCTAGCTAATACCCTCCCCCACACTTTGCTCTCACGTGGCATCCTGTCCCTACTGTCTTTCTTTCTTTATTTTTCCTCTCTCAATTCTATTCTTTTTTCCCCCCTCACACCTTTAAAAATCGCTCCACCTTTGCTCTCCTCCTTCCTTTCAATGAGAGAAAAACAGAGCAACTGACACACTCACCACAATGGCGTTAGAAACCGTGGTTTTCCCACAAGAGTTTCTTTCAATGGCGGGGCTGACGACATGGGGAGGAGGATACACCAACTTTGAAGAGCTTGAATGCGGTCGCAAGGAGATCAAAGAGACGGCGAGCTTCGATGAGTGGGATGTTGACAGCACTCCTTCTCCGGAGGCGGTGAAAGGGAAAGAGACAGCAGCAGGGGCGGTGGCGCCGGCACGAAGGAAAAGACGGCGGGCGAAGGCGGTGAAGAATAAGGAGGAGGTGGAGAGCCAGAGAATGAATCACATTGCGATCGAGCGCAATCGGAGGAAGCAGATGAATGAGTACCTCGCGGTGCTTCGATCCCTCATGCCTCCTTCCTATGTCCAAAGGGTACTAATTCAAATTTCCTTTCTTTTATATACAAAAGTTTCTGTTAATTCTGATATTATTTTTTTCAAATGTTTCTTATAAAATTTGAATTTACGTTTTTTCTGGAAAAATTGAGACCTATTAAAGAAGTTAAATCTACATTTTTTTCATAAAGAATCGAAATTTATTACTACTAAACTTAGTTTACGGTTCAATTCAAATTTCTTCTTATTAGTATGTTGAATATGTAGTAGTTAATTACCAGTTCTAACAAGAAAAAATGTTGCAGAAAAGAAAATTTCTGAACATTGTAACAGAAAATTTATTGAGAGAATTAATGGTCAAAGATGGATTTAAAATTTGTTGTTATTTGTTTGTCGGATTGTGCCCTTTTTAGTGTTAGAAAGCACTGAGACTGCATTTTCAAAAAACCAAATAAAGGCTGACAGAATCAGAAAGAACCAGATTTAGTAGTAATCAAATAATCAAAGTACAGGGAAAAGTAAACTTAATAATATATATATTTATATATATATTCCCTAAGAGGGGAACATGATGAGCTAGGTAGAAAGTTAGTCATGGATCTTGTCAAAATTTGGGTTACAGTTTCGTCAGAGAATCTGTGACATCAGGATCCTCCCATGAAAAGACGCTGCTCTTTGGTTTTACATGTTTGTGCATTTCTAGTCCAATCACAATTCCCTTGTCTCAACAAATTTAAATTGTTCCACTTTAATCATATATAATTAAACTTTAAAAAAATCTTTCTAACAATAGCAATTGAACTATGTACTAATTAAACAGGGAGACCAAGCATCAATAGTTGGAGGAGCAATAAACTTTGTGAAGGAACTGGAACAGCTGCTTCAATCCCTAGAGGCCACAAAAAGAAGCACGCAACGGCCCAAGATCGAGACCGATACCGTGCCATTTGCCGATTTCTTCACATTCCCGCAATTCTCATGTTCTTTACCTCCCCACAGCTCGAGTTGCGGTAACTTCGGTTCCAAGGACAATGCGGTGATTGAGAGACAGAAAGCCTTTGCTGATATAGAGGTCACTATGGTGGAGAGCCACGCGAACCTTAAATTGCTCGTGAAAAGGAGGCCGAAACAGCTGCTGATGATCGTCATCGGTTTGCAAAATCTGAGGCTGTCAATTCTTCATCTAAATGCCAGTAGTTCTGATCAGATGGTTCTCTATTCTTTCAGTCTCAAGGTACCACAAATCTTAATTTAATTGTGTGTACATCTCTCTCAGTACTATCATCCTCTGCAAGGCTGCACCTGAAATAGATGCTCAATAACTATTTTTTTTAGGCAAATTGTTGCTATATTATATATGTAAATGAGTATATCAAATGGAAAGACCAGATTAAAATACACCTTACCACTTGTGTTTACATGTTTCTTTAATTGGGAGGTAGTGCAATTGGGTGAGAAAAAATCAATTAAATTAGCTCCTTGGCGCATCAAAGCAAATCAAACTTATTTGTTGGGTTGTTGTTTGAGTTCATTAAATAAGTTCTAGTTCTATGCATGGGATTGCAGGATCTGGAACCTGTCTGACTGACATTAAATAAAATTAAAATAAAATTGATCAAGGATATAATTAAGCCCCGTGAAAAGAGTTCAGTTGACAGATGGGTGAATTAATTTATATCCTCCACATGCATTAAAGTAATATCTAAAGTTAAAAATGTGCCACAAGTTTTGATTAAATTGAATTTATTCTTGTTTTGTTTCTCAGTTTGTACCAGAATTTGTAAAATCTAGTGTGTGTGTATATTTTTTCTTGAAATAAAGGTTTCGTTAACTCTAATATTTACTTTTTAAAATATTTTTTAGGAAATTTAAATTAAAATTTTTCCGTACAGAAACAAGAGACATTCTTAGTATGTCAAGACGTGTAGTTCAATGTAGCCTCACTGTGCTAGCACAGACCTGTAGTTCAATGTAGCGTACAGTTAATAAATTGTTTTCTTAATTCTTCCATCTAATTGATGTAATGTAATTAATGTGTTAATTAATTGGTGTATAGGTGGAAGATGATTGCCAGTTAACATCAGTGGACGACATTGCTACAGCAGTGCATGACATAGTTGCCAGTATGGAGTAGTAGGTTAGATGTAGCTAGCTAGCTAGAGAGAACAAAAAAGCAATTGAAAGATAATAATATTATTACTTAATTATGTATATTAATTAGTGTTTTTTTTTTCTTTTTTCCTAACAAGATGTCCTAGTCTGTCTCTGCCTTTGGTTCTATATATTCTTTTGTAGAATGTTGTTTTGCTGATTGATCGGGCTTGTGTGTAAGTAATCAATGATTTGCCTCCGTAATCTATTCTTATTTGGAGATTATTAGTATTAGTATTATATGTCATGTCATGTCTGTCTGATCTGACTTGGCTAAGCTTATCAGAAACTGTACGCTAATTAATTAATTAATCCTCTGCTATTATTATTGATTGAGTGATAATTACTTTTTTTTTATTTACACTTCAAATATATTTATATTTTTTTTCAAAAAGTATATATATCTAATGATAATAATATTTATACTTTATATTTAATGATAATAATATTTATATTTATATTTTTAGAATTAAATGTTATGCGATCTATATTTTTTATTTGTGTAATAAAGTTTTTAACTTAAATTTTTTTATAATAATTTATGAAGGAAAAACTAATAAATATTTTTTATACTAACTATAAATATTTATAAATTAGATATTAATATATTAACTATTTAGTATAAATATTTTTTTTGTGCAGATAAAAATGTAAAACGTAAGGGATAAGAATAATTTCTTTTATTATTCAAGCCTTGTATAAGGAGTGCTAATATTTTACATTTCAGTTTTTAGTTGAGCCATTATTGTACTTGCAAGCTACATTAAGCAAGGATCTGCAATTTTCATTTTTTTTATTAAAAAGAAGTGACTGGTACATATTAGGGATGAAAAAGGATTGAATATTATTCTGTGTATCCATTATCAAAATATTTATAATTATGGATAAGGGTATAGAAATAGTTCAAGCACATAAATATAAGGGGTCACTTAACGATTTTTATTTTGACAATTTTCAAAAATCAGTCTTGGATTTAAAATTCAATATTATAGACATAATCTATATTATTTATATATTATGTCTGTAATATATTATGAGATTTCATTTATGTTTCATTGTGCATGAAGTGTTTTGAAATTTTAACAGTATAAAATTAATTGACGATCTTTGATATATCATCAAACAATATTTAAATTATATGAAATTCGATTATCAATTATCTACATGTCCAGTAACATACCTATAAAGTTATTTTTTAATTAATTACCAAACTTTTTTTTTGAAAAATTCATGGACAAGATTGTCAAAACTTCAGATATTTGTTCAATATATTTATTTGGTAACTCGTAAGCTTGCAAATAAAGATAGTTTTATGTTATTATGACATATATGATAGAAATGTTACTTTATTTTTCACATCTATATTTGTTCATAGTTGTTAGTTTAAAAAAATAACTTTAGAATAACTTTCATAATAATATGAGTTATGCACAATTTTTGTTTTCTTATCTGAATTATATAAGTTCATAATTCTATGCATATTTATCTAAAATTTTATACTTCTCAGTATTCATCCAATTTTCAAATTTAGATTTCTAACCGAGTCTACACAACACGTCCATTTCTGTATTAGAAAAAAAAAAGAATAAATATAGATACGGTCTGACCAAAATTTGATCCGTTTTTGTCTTTATAAAATACCAATCTTTTTGCTTTTTCAAAAAAGAGACCAAAATATGTGACATTCTTTTTGTGTCTCTCATTAAAACATGACCATTATTTTTGCTCTAATTGAGACTTCAACTTGTCACCTTGTCTTATTTTATCCCAATTGTATATATATAAAATTAATTAATGTACTAATGCCCCCAGTATAATACAGACACCTATAAAAAGTTTGGCGTGTGTGATAATGAGAATAGATTTCTTGCGTATGTTGGTACGACACATCTTTACATTACAAGGTTTGTAGGTAGCTCAGAAATTTGGAATATTTGCTTCCCCAAAACCATATATGTCGTATATAATAGAACTCAAATGAGAGTAAAATTGTGTGTTTTTAAAAGTATTGAATTTTTCGATATTTTTAATTTAAAATTTATCGAATCGGTTTTAAACAATAAATTTTAATTGTTCAATAAATTTTTCATATTAAAATCTTATAGAATACTAAAAAATTTTATTTTTAGAGTTTTTTTAACTATCTATTTCATATTTTTTTTAAAATGATCTATTTTTATATGCAAAAATTTATTATTTTATTATTAATATTTGAGTAATCTTAAAAATTCGAAAATATAGTTATAAAATCTTAAAAATAGAAAATTTTGGTATATTATAAGATTTTAATATGAAAAATTTATTGAACAATTTGAAATTTTCATTTAAAATTGATTTGATAAAATTTTAAGTTAAAAATACTAAGAAATTCTGTACTTATAAGAACACATTAGCTTTGACTGATATGAACTCGATTTTATTTAATTTGCTTTTAATTTCAATTCCATAGCTTTTGAACTGTTTTTATATATTATTATTGATGCTTAAGAGAGAGAGACACACACACAACTAAACCAAATAAAAAGTGCCGTACATGCCACCTCATCATCGTGTCTAATTAAGTCAAATATGACAATGATTAAGGTCCTTTTCAACAAGTCTTTTTTCTGATGTGAATGATTAATGTGAAATGTATACTAATTTTTTCTCTATATCATTCTTTCCTAATCATGGAGTCGATTGTGATTATTTTAACACTATTAACTAGGAAACAGGATTATCTTCCTTTTCTTTTGAATGAAGGAAAACAGGATTTTCTGTGCCCATTTTTGTGGCATCCTCTGTTTTCTGTTATAGTATGTAGTGAGGGGAAATTAATCACTACGGGGATTCATTAACAACTAATAATTTGACAACATTGATAATGATTTTTTAAATAAATTTTAAAAATAGAAAAAAAATTATAGATATATTCTTAAAGTTATAGATTGATTGTATTTCAAATTTAATGCAATATAAATATCATTTGGTGCTCCATAAAATAACAAACAAAATTGCATGAAATTTGTAACGGTCTAAATTTAATGAATTTTGATGAAATATGTAATGATCCTTAAATTATATGAAAATTGAAACACAATCAAGTTATTAGTTATAAAATATGTTTGTAAACTTTTTTCTATTTTCAATAATTTTGAAGAATTATTTTGAAATTATTTAAAAATTTGTTGTCAGGATTGACAAAATAATAGTTGTCAAGGGATCCCCTCACAATTAATCTAAGTTGTATGATATAAATACAACATATTAGTTCAATTTTTCATATTTATAAATTACAGTGGCTTAAGTTCTGAACTCTCAATTACTTGCCTCAGAGCATCTGGTATCATATCCTTCCTAGGATGCTTATACATGTTGGTGATTTATTGGAAAGAATTTAGAGAAGGCAATTCATGAAATTGACATCTATGAGATGTGATAATAACAATTACAAATGTCCTTTTTACACTTCATTAACAGTATAGCGTGTGTATGGTTTCTCAGATCTTGACTAAATTAACAAAACGATCAAATCATAAAATTGGCTTATGTTAAGCAACTTTCAAGGTACAGAAACAAACTCCTACAACCTTAGAATTGACAATTACAGACTAGGTCCCTATAATTGACATTTACTGATTGTACTTGTTTCTTCATAAATAATATATCATGAACCTTAATACCAGTAATCTCTGAACATTTTCCATTTTCAAGGGTATACAGTTGTATACCAGTTGCTGGATCTCAAATGGTAGAAATTACTTTTTCTAAAAGAAGAAGGAACAAAGAGAATATTTAGAAGTCTCAGACAACAGTATGAAAGGAATAACTGTAATAAGTGGTCCAGATAGAGAAAGAACAATAACTTCAACATCAGATGGATATCCGGTATCATACCAACCTGACAGAGAAACAAAAAAATTGTTCTCTTTGATAATCCACCCCTCTTAACTCTTGAATTTGTGCTTATGCTATTAACCAATCAACAATTTGCTATATTTTTCAAGTCTAGTTTATTGCAATTGGTTATATATTAATTGTGATTGAAATGTACTATACTGGTACACCTGAGAATATAATAAACACCAAGATTGCTGTATCGAATTTTAATTTCTGTACTGATTCAATTGTTATAAGTAACGCACCTTGTATTTCTGTGCTGATTCAATTGTTGTAAGTAGTACACATTGCATAGAATTCTTATATAAATTATCTGAGCCACAATACCAGAAACCTGATGATAACTTTGTGACGAATTACAAGCAAGAAGCACATCACAGGAATTACAATTCTTTTCAGGGGTAAAAGAGCAAAAAAGGTACTGATACATAGTTCACTAAATTATAACAAGTGAACCATAGATTAAGGCAGAAATAAAGAGAAAAATAATATGAAATGTCGCATGTTCTTCTTACAAACCAAATCAAGCTATGTACGTAGCTAATTAAACTATATCGAGCTATGACTGTTATTAATATGATAGCGAATTGTATACTCTAATAACAGTAGATCTCTAGGACCACAAAAATATACGCTTCAATTATCAAATTAAGCACCTTGCCTAATACAGACATATTACATTAGTTGTGCAGTACATTTCATAGTAACTTATTTACTATGGGTCTGATCTGATCTGATTCTGATCCTTCTTTAGCTATCTAATTCCCTTACTAGTAGCTAGGCTCAGAATCAATCAATCAATGGCCCCCAATTAACGGATTTGTTCAGAAAATAATAATAATATATAAGTAAAAATAGCGTGATCTTAAGCTAATCAAAGAGTTTGATGAGTTTAACTAAAAAAATAATTGAAACGGTTTCAAACAATAAATCCGAGTAGCTCAACAAATTCTTCTTATTAAAATCTCCTAGGATACTGAAATTTTTTATTTTTAGATTTTTCAAACCATTTTTTCCGAATTTTTAAAAATGATTATAAAATAATAATAAAATAATGAATATTTTTATATATGAATAGGTCATTTAAAAAAATTGAAATAAATAGTTAAAAAAATAAAAAAGTAGAAAAAAATTAGTATTCTACAAGATTTTAATATGAAGAGTTTATTGAATAAATCGGATTTATCATTTGAAACCGTTTCAATAATTTTTTGAGTTAAGCTCACCAACAATCTTGGTCAGTTAAAACTCAGGTTAACTTTACTCATAATATATAATTAAAGAAGAAGAAAAAGCTATGCACAAAACAAAGAGGGAACACTTTTTAGGGAGAGAAAAGTCAAGCTTAATTAATTGGAGAGATTGGCTGTTAATACACCAAGAAATCATGGTGAAATAAGAAAGAATGGTAGCCTTTTTTGAAACACTGTTCAAATAAAAAACAAATCAGCTTTATTTGTCTCTGAGTTGGCTTCTTTGGATTTATTCAAACTGATTAAATTTGGCCATTTTTCATTCAAAATAGAATTACCCATTTTACCAGTTGTACATTTGTCCTTTTTTATTATTATTATTATTATTCTGCTCCTAGCTTTATTGTTGGATCATGTCATGTAGTCCATGTACCAGTACAATTTTTTTCATAGCTATTAGATGGATCCATAGCTGTTATTTTGCTGTCCCTATCTGCATAGTATTTTTCAATTTACTGAAATATGAAAAAAAAAAACAAATATTGTGACAAAATTATAACAAGGGACATCTTGGCATGTTTACACATTATATAATTATAAGATGTAAATGTCTAGAGAGACTAGTTTACTTACATTAATTATAACCTTATAATTGAACTACAAATTTAACACAGTGATGATATATCTCATCTCTCTACAGAAAATGCAGGTTTAAATTCCACAAAACACATTTCAAAAAGAATAAATGTCAAAACTAACAAGAAATCTTATTTAAAAAAAAAATTACAACCTTATAATGGAGATGCACATACTACCTAACAATAGACCAAATTCAAATATTACAAGAACATATATACAGGCTACACCTACCAGTCACAATTCTGAAGTTGAACAACAAACGAGGAGAAAAGAGGAGAAAAGAACAAAAAAGAAATGAGAAGAAAACATGAAGCATCCAAGCGATTTGGGCATCTCTGTCTTTTATGAAAACTACTCTTCGCAAGAAACCAAATCAAAACAGTGGGCTTGTCGGCCCAAATAATTAATCGTTACTATTTATTTAGGCCTGTTTCTTTCCGAATCAGCCCACCAAATTGTCAAAATTAATGTACCATTGATTGCACATGAGCATCATTGCATGCTAGTATTATATTTATGCTTTGCAACGAGTTATTTTTCAAATATAAATATATTTTTAAGATATTATAAAATTATTTTGAAAATAAATAAAGTGATATCATCTAATTTCATTTAACATATAAAATTACTCATAAAATTGAAAGATTATATAAGAAGACATAGAGAAATTAAGAACTAAAGTGTACTAAATAAGAACCATATCATTATCTAAATAATAATTATTTTTTTAGTACACCCTGAAATAGATATAAAAATGTGCTTATTTTTTATTTGATAGAATATTTATCTTAATTTCATCTTTATTATATTTAATCAGCTCATTAAATATCAAATAATGTTGTTTAATGTCTTTTCTTATAATATTTATAACTTTATAATTATAATAATATCAATTATCAATCAATTTAATAAAAATCCTTAAACGACATCACAATAAATGAAAAAAACAAAAATTGTAATTAGAGAGATGTAAATTTATGACAAAAGTTTGTGTAAAAATCTATATTGATGAGCAAAATTAGATGAATAAATTTTAATTCTTCTAAAATCATGATAACACAATCAATAATTAAAATTAATTTTAAAAATTAATTAATCAATCTAAACTGTTGTAAAATTAAAATTAGAATAACTATATATATATATTATAATCATTAAAATTAAAATCTATATATTATAATCATTTTGCACGGCCGTGAATGTATACAAGTATAATTAACCAATGTGCATATATATATAGGCACCGACATGACGTATCGACATGATTAATTGTATGATGATGATGTGCATGAACAAATTAAACATGGCAAAAGAGACATTTAAGTGCCAACGGCTCTCATATGATTAGACTACACGTTGAAGAAAAGATGTAAATAGTTTTTATGCACTGTTGGAAAATTATTTCCTGTTTACAGAAACAGTGTTAGTTTGGTATATATGTCTACATAAGTTCTAGAACATAGTTTGTACTTATGGTTGGTATAAGCTGTTTGATACTTGATATAATATTTTTGGGTTTGTAATGAAATTGGTGGGTTTTCCTGCTTTTTTTTTAAAAAAAAAGTTGTCTTTATAAGTTTAATGTGATGGAATTAGGGGTGTACAAATAAATTGGTTTATTTGAATTTCAATGGAACTGTTAAATTTTAGATTATTTGATTTGATTTTTCGGTTTAAGAGGTTTAGTTCAGTTGAAGATTTCAAGTTTTCAATTTATTCGGTTCTTCTTCTTTAGTTCAATTTATGTTTTTTTAAATCGGATAAACTAAATAAATCAAAGTTTACTAAGCAAAATCATTTTACTTTTCATAAATAAGGATCATATAAAAAATAATTTGAATATTTTTATTTTTTTTATAAGTTTTATTTTCTCGTTATTTTATTTTTTTTTCAATTATTTATCTCTTCTGTCATTAATTTGAAATTACCGATATTTTTGTCACCCTCTAACTAAAGTGAATTCATTTTGACCAAATAAATTGAACAAAATTTCAGTTTTATTTTGTTATTTTTTATTTGGTTGATATGATTAAAAGTTTGATTCAATTGATGTTTTAATAAACCGAATTAAAGTTTAATTATATATATTTAATTCAATTTAGACCGAACCGACTAACGATTACACACCCCTAGATGAAGTGAGGTTGAAACTTTGTAATTTTGAATTCAATTGAGCGGTTCAAACTTTCCGTCGTTATTTTGTGTAATTCAATCCGATATAATGACAAATTTATCTTTAAAATAAATTACTCTCGTACATTGAGGGAAATATTTATCATTTATAACGCCAATTTTATTTATAAAGGTGTATAAAATAGCCTCCTAAGCTTACAAAATTATTATAGACAATACTTAAGTGGAACTTGCTTTAATTGGGAGGAAACCATCGTCCAATCAACAAAATTATTCATGAGAAAAGAAAGGCAAATTAGACCATCAACAAAATTAAATTGAATTCAATTAAGATAAGTTAGTTTAAAATAACACTATGGATAAATATCAAAAAGAACAACAAATTGATGGATAAATATCTAATTTTTCTAATTAGATGAGGAAATATCTAAAAAGAAGAAATTTTAGGGACATGTTGTCAATTGGGCCATTAAATTTTTGTATTTAGATGATTATTAGTGGGCTATATATTGTGGCCTTAATGTCAAATATCTTTGGACACTATATTGGGCCTATACTACCCATTATGTTTTAACCCAACAAATATCTTATCAAACCAAACAACCTTATTCTAGATATAAATAAATAAATACTAAGTTAGGTGGGAAGTCCTTTTCAATATAACCCAAACCCTATTTGCCAATTTTTTTTTTGAGTAATTCATGCACGTAGGCTCCTATTTGCCAATTTGGTAAATGAAAAAAAAAATTGAATGTGCCATTTATTTTAAAAAAATATCCATTTGTAAACCCAAAACACAATACAATTCAGATCAGGCAGAATTAAACTAGAAAACACAAAAGCAAGAAGAATAAACATGCATCATAGTTTAAAAAGAAAGAAAAAAAAAGAACATTTGAATGTCTCATTTCTTCAACTAACATTAGTCAAAGTAAGAGGTCTAGTAAACGCCTAGTAAAAATGCAGAATTTTCAAGCTAAAGCGACTCTGCAACCATCTCTCTCTCATCTCTCTCTCATCTCTCTCTCTCTCTCTCTCTCTCTCTATCTATCTATCTCTCTCTCTCTCTCTCTCTCTCTCTCTCTCTCTCTCTCTCTCTCTCTCTCTCTCTCTCTCTCTCTCAATCTTTGTCATCTTTTTTCCACCTTGAAATATCACAAAGTAGAAAACAACAGTTGTGAGTATACTTGTGATTGAGAATATTAGGTTATTTGTATCCCTCTTGGTGGCTTTATCTGGTTCTGGTTTCTTCCATTCATGAAAGCAACAGTTGCTTTTAGGCTAGTTTATATTTCAAAAGTCAAAAGTGATTCCATGATGATTCAGTGTAGGTTTTATATGATAATTTAATTACCTTTAATTATAAGGCAAGCATGACTTTTTTTTTTTTTTACTTATATGTGTGTAATGCTTCAATGTATTACAACTTATAAAAAAAATAATGATTAATTTGAATTATCCAATCAAACAAGTCTAAGTTGAGATTATTTGCTTGGCTTTTGCTCCTAATTTTTGAAGAAGAATTTTGCTAATAAATATGGATTATTATAAAGAGAAATTATTCTTGTATGTCATATTTCATACCCTTTATCTTCATCCTAAAAATATTTATACTTAACATAAAATTTATGTATATCTATATTTTTCAAGGTTTATATCTAGTATACAAAATGTTTGTCATCGTTTTATTGTGAATGATATTAAAAATAAATCAATTTAAAGACTTTGTTAAATAAGTAAAAATACAAATTTGAGTTTTTAATCATACTAATACAAGGCATAAGTACTTTTTCATTAAGTATAAATATATTTTGAAAGAAGTATAAAAATATCTAAGATACATAAAATGTGCAAATAATTGGATGTGATTACAATTTTTCTATCATAAAATTATTTACAAAGTATTCTTATCTAATTTTACAAAACTTCTTTAACATATAATCATCAATCAAATGAAATAGAATTCCAAAAAAAAAATACAATACTGGAGGAATGTTTAATTCAAAGAATTATATAATAATTTGTTAAAATTAGCACATTTTACTTGTGAGGAAACATATAATTGTATTATTAAATTTTGAAATAAATCCTTAAAAATAATTAAGACTTGGGACGTTGCATGTGTTCTTAAAACTTCACATCCAAAAGCAACATTAGAGATAGCTCTTTGAATTGATCACTTCTTTAAAAAAAAATATATGAAAATACAAAAAAACAAACAAGAAGGTAATAAATTGGTCAAACAAAATCAGTCTAATTTCTTGTGTGGAGAAATAAAAACGCGGTTTCATGCATGTGTAGAACCAATCATCAAAAGGGGGATTGCTGGAATTTATGAATGGGTTGGTTGGCCAATTTATCTACATGTATTGACTGTTGACTAAAGAAAGTTCAATAAGATTAAAATAGATCACCTACTCCGCTGATACAATATTTAAGCTCATGGCAAGTTGGCAACCATATGAAAGCCTACGTGTCTAGATTGCAAAATAATAATAATAATAATAATATTATTATTATTAAATAAATGAAGAAAATATCCCATATTTCTAAGTCTTATATCATATATATTCTTGATTAGGTTGAGTTGTTTTGAAGTAAGCTTTGAAGGGAGGTCTCTATCATGTTGACAATTAATATTTAATAATATAGATTCACATTAGCAAAAGAAAATTTCAATTTTGTCAGATGTTATTTATCACAGTATTCCATCTTATTTTCCCCTTTATGTAGGAACTAATTAAGCTATATTATATCACAATATTAATTAACGTCAGTGATTTGGGAGAATAAATCAAATTCCTTGGGTGTACCACTTTTGTTCAAAAATCAAATTCTCAGAATACTTTTCCATGATGATGATGATGATGATGATTGATGCTCTTCATATTTAGAGCAAATAATTCTTTCTGCAACGCAATGACATAATGTTAAGTCTAATTATTAAAGACAATTTTTAATTGAAAGTTAAAAAGATAAAGAAGGATACTTTTCATATAGTTAATTGCTGCTTTCATCAACAAGAATATGCCTTGTGATTAATTAGATTATAAATAGGAGGATAAAATAGAGATTAAATATAACTATTGAAATTCTTTTATGATCGATGAATTCGTCATAAGGGATTTAGAGATTACTTAAAAAAAATTCTTCAGAAAATTGGTATTGAATAAAATTTGAAATTGAATAGTTTCAAATTATATTTTGGCAATTGCTGATTTGTCAAATTGATGCAGATTTCTAATTAATCTCTATTAATCTCCTTTTAGAAAGAGATGGGAACGTATAACATGTTTCTTTAATGATAGCCTGGTTGTAATTAATCTAAATTCATCACAACAACATCACTAATTAAACTAATGTAATTTGAAAACGATGGAATAAGCCAAAAGAAAAAAAGCTAGGAACTTGATTCGGACAGACATTATTTGTATTTTGGTATATAGTCTTTTCTAAGCTAAGCATTGCCTCCATCACACACTTTTACAAAAGAAATATATATATATATATATATATATATATAGTAAAGTTAGGGTGTTTTCATAAACATTTCGGTCCGAAATGTTTATGAGTCAAATTTTAAAATTTTGTGTCCAAAATATCAATTTAAGTAGTAGCTCAATAAATTTTTCGCATCAAAATCTCGTAGAATACTAAAGTTTACCATTTTTAGAGTTTTTGAACTATTTTTAATGAATTTTGAAAGATGACCATAAAAATAACAAAAAATTATTAATATTTGAATGGCAAAAAATAGTCATTTTAAAAAATCATTAAAAATAGTTCAAAACTCTAAAAATAGCAAATTTTAGTATTTTACAAGATTTTGATGTGCAAAATTTATTGAGCTACTTAAATCGACATTTTGGACACGAAATTTTGAAATTTGACCCATAAACATTTTGAATCGAAATGCTTATAGAAGCACCCTATCTTTACTCTCTATATATATTAATATAAAAAAGGAAAGGATAAATTAAATATTTATGTGATCAATAGTGCTGTTATTTTCGTCATTGTTTGGATCCCATTTGAATGGTGAATATATAAGTTAGAGATAATTTAAAAAGTAAAATATATCTTCTGTCAGAGATGCTGACAATTTTATTCTTTAATTCTGTCATATGAGATTCATACCAATTTGATAATTATCTAGTGTTTCCTTTGAAAGTTATATATAACCTCTAAAAAATTCTTTATTGAATGATTAAAAATGATTACATTGTATCAATAATATATATTTTTTTGAGTAAGCAGATGATATATTTATGTTTGAAATTCGGATGAAGGTTTTTTTTTTATAAATATTTAAAGTCAGATGATTGGAGTATCACCTTTCATCTTAAGAAAATTAGCTGACATATCTATAATTATATAAATTCTTAGAAAAAATTACAGTTCATCCACAACAGTGAGGAACAATAATCCGAAAAGATTATGTTCATAATACTGTTCACACCGAAGAAATTCTCAAGGAGATTACCGTTCATCCACAATAACAAAGAACAGTGTTCCAATAAGATTACTATTCATCTCGAAAAAACTGTTCATATTCGTATGCAATTAACTAATGATTTTTTTTGTATGTGATAAGAAATTAATGAAAAATTCTTCACAACGCAGCGGAGCGCGCTCTATTTTTTATTATATATAAATCTGTAGTCAATTCATATGTAATTAACTATCAATATCTACAATATTATGTTTGAGCATCTCACATATGCTCTTTTATTGTAATATAAATTATGCATTTCAGTTCATCTTTTGGATAGTAAATTAGAAACAATGTATCATCTTTTCATTATATACAATTATTTATAATCCTCAAATATTTGTGCTATCAATAGCATTTTAATTAATTACACTGTTTCTAAAAAATAATTAATATTTTCTATCATGAAAATAAAATTTTATAATATATACTACATATATATCTAACACCTCAAAAAATAATATACTAATATTAAACGCAATCCAAAACTTGACGGAGCGCATTTATTTACTAGTTTTACACAAATTAAATGGAACTTTTCCATATCCTCCTCTATTATTTTAGATTCTGAAATACTGAATTCCAATAGGTGTAATCAGTTTGATAAGTTTGAAAATTTCTGATTAAAATTTAAAGGATTTTCTTAATTAATTTGGTTTTAGAACGATGAATTTAAAATTTTTTACGATATAACAAGGCCCAGGGCTGCAAATTAAATGACTCATTTAAAGAAAAAATAAAGTTAAATATTAAAAAAAGAGTAAAAAGATAAAAACTTCTTCTGTCTAATCAAATACAAAAAAATTTAGGAGATAATAATTTTTAAGGTCCATAGGCGGTACCTATCAACATATATATTATTTAAAGAAAATATTATACAAAGTCAATGATACATTAATGATAAAATCAATATTAATAAGAAAACAAACTAACAAACAAAAAAGTAAACAGTAAAATGTAAAAATCCGTATCCATTCGTCAGCTTGTCGTCTTGCTTCCATAATAATATTACAATAACAGGGATTTCATAATTGATGTGTCCTAATTTTTATTAATTTATTCATTCTAAGAAAAGAGTTGTGTATTGTTAGTAATTATATATAATATATTCCTTTGTTATAAATTTTTACAGAAGCTAAAACATATAGTAAAGTCAATAGCTTCTGAGCTACTGGTAGGTTAATAATTTTTAATCCTTAGTTCCATACTCAATTTTTTTTCTTTTGTTTTTTTTGAATGAAAAGATGAGGTTATTCCATATCCAGTCATTAATTGGTTGACCATTGGATTGTAGATTTTATGTATCTTTTATTTACATCTCCAATTAATTGGTTGATTTGTAGTTACTTGTGTTACTACTCAGAAAAAAGAAAAAGTTGAAAAGAAAACAAAAAGGTTTTTGAGATCCTCCCAAGTCAGAATACATTTTAAATATTTTTTTGTTAAATTTAAATTTATATCATTTATTTTTATCATCATTTATATTAAATGTATGATTCTACCTCTGTATATATTCCTGCGTATAAGATGGAAGCAGGTATAAATGAGCAGAGATTTCATACGGACTACTCACTACTGTGCCAATGAAAATTTTCTTCTTTTCTTTTCTTTTCTTTTCACGTAGACTACTCACATGTAAAATCTTAAAAAAAAAATACTATTACGTATGTGCAATTACACCACATGACGCGTTAACCAAATTAATTTATTATGAAATAGAACCTTCCTGATTGGTGGTACTGGGATTACTGTCTCAGTCTCTTTGATCCATACCACATTTATTCCTTTTCCACCATAAAGGAACTAGAAATAAGAATAAAAAAATTAACCATAGATTAGGTATAACTGGACCGAATCCTATATTACTAACTCTCAACTAGCCAAGTAGCCACATTACCAACTCTTATATAACCACTACCACCTCCTCTCTTCTCTCTCAAACACTGCACAGTGCATACATCTTTGATTTGATCTGATCTGATCTCTGTGTATCCTGTTCTTTTTTCTTCTTTCTAGTGAAATAGCACCAAACTAATTACACACAGAAATAATGGCTTCTCAACGCTCTTTAGCTCTTGGTCTTTTGCTTCTCATAAGCTGTGTTTCATGGAGCTCAGCAACTGATTATACAGTCGGTGATACGTCCGGATGGGCTACCGGTGTCGATTACGCCACTTGGGTCTCCGGCAAATCGTTCCAAGTCGGCGACACTCTAAGTAAGTTCTCTTTTCTTTGATTTCCATAGAAATTCAGTAGACATCTCTTCATGTGAAGTATAATAGTAATGTGTTTGGAACTTAATTAGCAATTAATTCGTTGTTGATTGTATCCATGCATATTTGTTTTTCTTAGAATGAAATTAGGTTTATATACAATATAACTTGAAGTCTGAAGATTACCTTTTGGAAGTCTAATTTTAATCTTTTGATATTCTTCTCATGGCCAAAATTGGCTCTTAATTACACAATTATCATGTGCTGCCTAATCAAGTAATTAAATACATTGACCCAAAAGCATTGTGTTCCCATCTCACCAACTTTTTGAGACTAATGGGTCCCAGTACCAATACCAAATAGACCATTAATTATTGAGTCTTGAGAGAAATGCACCTCGTCACTATTTCCTTATCGACTATCATTTATTTATTAACGTCAATTATATATCTATCAACTAAAAATATATTATTAATAATTAATAAAATTTAATTATTTTTTATATGAAATAATTAAATTTTATTAATTATTAATAATATATTTTTAGTTGATAGATATATAATTGACGTTAATAAATAAATGAGTGAATAACTAAATGGATAGTAAGAGCTGGACGCTAAATATTTTATATGAAGCAATTAATTAAAATAAGTTTTGCATTAATTCAACTCCGACCAAAATTCCAATTCTTGTTTTGCAAATTGTTCTGCAGCTTTCAAGTACAGCGCCGGTGCTCATACCGTCGACGAGGTGTCTTCATCGGACTACTCATCCTGCTCTTCAAGCAACGCTCTCAGCACCGACATGAGCGGCACCACAACCATTACACTCAAGACAGCCGGTACCCACTACTACATCTGTGGTATCACCGGCCACTGCTCTGGCGGCATGAAGCTATCTGTCGCCGTCTCTGCCGCTGCCTCTCCTTCCACCCCCACCACCCCTTCCTCTCCTACCACTCCAAGCACCACACCAACACCAGCCACTCCTACAGCCACCACCCCAGCTTCAAATTCCGGTACCATGTCGACCGTGTCGGTACGTGAATTGGCGGTGATCGGTTTGGGCGGGCTTGTGGGTCTTGTTTTGGGTGTGTTTTAGACCTGGCCAGGGTTGAGACAGTGCTGCTTCCTTTGAGCTTGACTTCTTCTATTTTGGTTTTTATTTAGTTTATAATTGTGTATCTATTTGGTAATCAGAGTCGTTGATTGATTCGCTCGGACTATATATTTGAGATTTGCTGTTATGACATCGGATTAATCATATTGTTTTTTTAAAATTATTCTCTGCGATTCATTATTATTATATAAATAATGTATGATGGTCAATCTCTTCAATCTCTCAGAGCAATCTTGTGCAAGTAATATCTATCTCTTTTGTGTGACTCAGAAAAAAGTATGGATCATTCATTTTCCATGTGTATTTGTGGAAATTTGAATGTCGATATTTGCATAGTCGTTTTTTTAATTGTCTATATTTGAAACATCTCAAATGTATGTTGGGGCTAGAGGTCAAAAAAAATATCTTGTGGGGTGAGAAAATTAATGATGTGTGGAAATTTCATACCAAAATATATAATTTAATATATGAAAATTATTATAAGATATTAGAGGCATATCTATTAATTCGATCACTAAAATTACAAATGTAACTAATATAATGGTTTTTTTTCTAATAACGAAAAAGTTTCTTATGAATAATTTCTCAAATCAATTAGTTTCTTTTCTGTAATGAGCCATAACTTTTAACTTTTAATTGTTCAAGAATAATTTCTTTCGACTTTATTTTGTTGTTTCTTATTAATATGCTATTTGCTAAACTGAAAAAAAAATGACACATGGTTAGTTTTTGTGATATACTTGTATTTTAAACTTTCATATATATTTATATGTTTTTTCATACCCATTGTCAAGATTTTCTTCACAAAAGAATCAAACTAGAAATGTGTCATAATCAACATCAATCAATTAAAGATTTTCATTTTCATGAAAAATCAAATTTGATGTATGAATAATGCAGCAAAATCCATAACGCAACGTCAACCACTGCTTAATCCGTTATTTTTTTAATTTTAAAAACGACAAATCATACATATTTATAAAAAAAAAAATGAAGAAACGCTATTGCAACTGCAAGCATTGCATTATATAATTAATTAAAGCCGCCAATTTACAAAACTACGCATAATTAAAGCTCTCGTTGTAAAACAACGAATTATTAAACCGGAAAAAAAATCTGGTTACATGCTATTTCTTCAATCAAAAAGGTCAAAAAAGAAAAGAAAGAAAAAAAAAAGAAAAAGGTTTGCATATTGTTTACTCCAGCCATCACACGAAAGAAACGAGTCATGTTAATTTTTGAAGATATCTCAAATTCATGATCGAGCAATTTCAAAGCTTGGTTGAAGGAGTAGGTGTTGATGGTGACAGCCAAATTGGTTCGTTTGACCTAATACTTTGTTGCTTTTGACGTATTGTCATGAGAAAGGTATGGAGACATTTATGTATAGATTTTAGAAATGATAGACGACAAGACGAGTGTGGTTGGTATGAAAGGGATTAGGTTACTTGCTATACTATCTGCAGGTAGGGTTGTGATAATTTATTTAGTTTTATATACTTGCAAGACTTGATTTAATGTTGAGTTGCACGTCAATAGAATAATTTTATTCGTTGAATTAATTTTGTGTTTAAATTTTTTTATTTAAAATTTAATCCTTAAATATTACGCATTGAAATGTTTATAAAAGTATTTTATTATATATATATATATATATATATATATATATAGAGTAAAATTAGGGTGTTTCTATAATCATTTTGGTTCGAAATATTTACGGATCAAATTTCAAAATCTCATGTCCGAAAAGTCGATCCAACCGCTTAATAAATTTTTCATATCAAAACCTTATAGAATATCAAAATTTACCATTTTTAAGATTTTTGAACTATTTTTTAATGAATTTTAAAATATGACCATAAAAATAATAGAAAATTATTAATATTTGAATGGCAAAAAATAATTATTTTTAAAAAATCATTAAAAATAGTTCAAAAACTCTAAAAATGATAAATTTTGGTATTCTATAAGATTTTGATGTGAAAAATTTATTGAGTTACTTAAATCAATATTTCGGACACAAAATTTGAAAATTTAACATATAAACATTTCAAACTAAAATATTTATAAAAACACCTTAATTTTATTCTATATATATATATATATATATATATATATAAATGATGCCAAACGCCTCCTAACAATTTATCAACTTTGTGGATGTTTCATCACGACTCACAACTACTATAGTGTTTCAAATAGAAGGCACATGTTCCTATTATTTTTAGTTTAATGGGTTGTGAACAGAATAGGTCAACACCCTCTTTCAAATTCCATATTGAATTGACAACTCTTATACAACAACTCTTATAACAGAGAAACCACTTGGATTTCAAGAAAAATTTAGAAACTACAATTATCAATTTGATCTTTTTTTTTTCTGCTTTCATTTACTCAGAGAATTTTATTGAACTAACTCATTTTGTAGAATAGTCAGACTAAACAACCCTAATATACTGAAAATAAAGAATCGCTCGACAATGGTTATTTTGACGATTTTGAAAATGAAATTTTCAAATAAATTTGAAAAATATTTTAAAAATAAAATAAAATTTTATAGACATACTAGTGAACTTAGATTATTTTTTTCAAATTTATACAATTTAGATATTATTTGATAGTCTATCAAAGATCATTAAATCGAAACTGTTACAAATTATATAAAATTTTAATGATTTTTGATGACCTATCAAATGATACTTAAATTATATAAAATTTAAAACACAATCAATCAATAAATTTAAAAATATATCTATATTTTTTCCAAATTTATTTAAAATTCACTATTAAAATTATCAAAATTAGTAATCCCTCCTCTATGCTGAAATACAAAGGATGGATAATAAGATAAGTTGTGTATGCAAAAGCCTGAAACAGAGAACTCTCTGGGCTCCAAAAGCCCAAAGACAATGTGATTAGAAATATTGCAATAAAATGGGCCGGGCTAAGCACTTTAGAGCAATTTCTACCTCAATCAAGCATGGTGGTGCACCAAATAATCATCAAATCTGCTTCTCAGAAAATGCCCATGAACACCCATGATACAACATGCAATTGGCGGAGCTTTTTTATGATCATGATCTCTTTTTAAAGTTTAAAAATATATATTGAGTTATTTATTTTTTTGAATTAATTTCTGTTTGGGCCACAAAAATAACCTCTTTTCGTTTAGATTTGATCCCTTCTTAATTTCACTTCAAACTCTGCTACTGTTTGAATGTTGAAATCAAAAAGCAAATAACTGTGAAATTCATATTTTGTGAATATAATTCAGAATTTTTAGTAAAATAATTAGATTTGAAATACATTTTTTTCAGCAATTATTACGTGATGACTAATCTGAAAGTTTTTTCTGGGAAAAGCATTACAGTTATTTCTTGAAATATTTGTTTCAATTTTAGTGATATGCTCTTTTACATTGAGTTTTCATTTTCTTTTCTAGCAGTTAGATGTGATTAGTTGTATATAGAAAACCAAATGCACCTTTGATCTGGTATAAACTCTGTTTTGTTTTTCTAAAAACCAGCAGCGGAAAGATGGTTATATAGTTAAATCTTATGTAATGATTTCTGTTATATATCATTCTGACTGGCTGCTGTTGATTATTTTTGTAAGATTCCATCGTGCATGCATGACACATATATATATCTCTATTTTCTGCGTTCCCTATATATTGAATTGATTATTGTTTTTCATATATGCAAGTATTCCATAAGAAATCTAAAATGTCTCTCGATTGGCAGTATATATGATGGTATTCTGGTGTTTTTGACATTCAAATTTACACAGTTGATATGCAAATTATCAAGAAACATCAAATTCTCGTAATGTTTTGGCGAAAAACAATGCCTGAAAATCGACAGTATTTCTCGTTTTTTTGGCTTTGCAAAGGGAGGTTAATTACCTCTTGTATGCAAAACCTCTGTTATGAGACTAGCATCCCTAAACCTCTTGTGTCATTTTGCATAGGTTATACATTTATTTCATACTGCTGTTCTTCAGGAAGTATAAACTTTTAACTTTATAATAATTGATCCTCACTTTCGCCGTCAATTAATCCAAGTTTCACATTAGTTGTGAATTGATCACGATAATTAGTTAGCTATGTGATAGGAAATGAGCAACACTCTAAAATTTTGTTTACCTTAATAATAATTAAGGTGATAAGAATAAAGGAACTCGAAGGAATACTGTCATACTTAGACAGTTTATAGAGTTCTTTGATAAACGGAATGCAACAAGATACACATCTACGCAATAGGAAAAAGAAAACATATATATTTGTTTCTCGCTTATACATCTCGATCTCTCATAAATCCATCCATGTACAAATGCACACGAAGATAACAAATGTTAAAAAAAAAAGAAAAATAAAACAAGATCAAATGATCACAAAATAAAACAATTTCCGGTCAACATCAACAGAAAGATACCGATAGAAGCAGCACGTACAAACCTATATGATCATCTCTCACATTTAGAACGCATAAACACCGACAACACCAGCTGCAACAGCTACAGCCCATGCAATCGGGTTGGCAACTGAGGAAGCACCGCTGCTGCCGGGAGCAGGAGCGGGTGCATTTGATCCGGGGTTAACAGGTGATGGCGGTGGCAGAGACGATTTAGGAGTTGACGGAGTTGATGGAGTAGCTGGTGTTGATGGAGTTGGAGGAGTCTTTGGAGTTGGAGGTAGAGCCGGAGTTGGTGTTGGCGGGGCCGGGATTGACGGGACGGGAATTGGGGAAGCAGCAGGAGACTGTGCAGATGCGGTGATGGCGGAGAGGAGGAGAATGGCAACAAGAGATGTCAATGTGGTCGACATTTTGCTCTTGAGTCGAGATCGAAGGATGGATCGAGGGGGCCGGGCTCTTTGTAGACTCGACTCTGAGCTTGATCAAACTTGTTTTGAATTCTCAGGGATGAGGAGGGGGTTGTATATATAGGAAAAGGATGTAATTCTCTGAGAGAGAAGGAAAATTTCAAGTTTGAATAGTGATTTATTTAATTAATTACATAATTATTTAATAAGATCCACACGGAAGGGGGGATTTTTTTGGTTTGAATAAATCGCAATGCCAAGGAAAAATGATGATAAGTTGTTATTGATGGTGTGATGCTCATATGGAATTAATATATATGGATTGGTGACAGAATAATATTTTCTAATTAAATACAAATTTGCTCTTAAAAAAAAAGAGCTAGCAATGCACAACATGAACAATTGTTCTCTAATTGGACTTCACGAAAAGAGATGAGTATTGGGGGACAAATTTCAGATTAATTATATATAATTCTTGAAACATATCAAATTATAAATTTCATTATTTTTTACCAAACTGTTATAATTTAATTAAAATGTTTATTGTTGGAGATATTTGAGTTATATTTATTTCCAGAAACGATGAAGAGAAATCTAGTTGTTAGATTTGTAACCAAAAAGTCAAATATAAATATTTAATTGTTCTCACATTTCTCTTGAATAATTTAATGATTGAAATTAATATAAATATTTTTTTTTGTTAAAAGGTTGTAAGCTTTGGGGGGGGGGGGGGGGGGGGGGTTATCATTCTAGAGCCAAATTCTTAAAGTTTTAATTTTACACCAAATCGGTCCAACTATTATATATTATTAATTAAAAGTTCTACATTAATTGGCATCTATGCCATTATAAGTTTCAAAGAAAATATGCATATAATATTTTTTATTTAATTTATAGTGACATAAGTTGATAATGAAGTATTCATTAAACTTATGGTAGTGTAAATAACAATTTTATTATTAATGCATGTCATCTGTATATATTGCTTATGCAACTACAAACCCTCATTTGAAATGTTAAAATGCATTGCAGCAAAATAGATAAAATTATTTTTTAAAAAAATAGAAGAATAAAATAAATACTTTAAGTATCAAAAAATAACATTTCTAAATTTCATTAATTGGAAATGTGCTTAATTTTTGTGTATCCTATATCAACTCATTACACAAGTTCACATATTGGGCCAACTTCTTTCTTTCCTGCTTTGTCACTGAAATGTTATTTATTTAATTAATTGCCCCCTTGAACGAGTATATATTGTGCCTCCAGATAATTCTCTTGGAAAATTTCAACAAATATTTACCAATTTACATCATTGTAAATACAATTTCCAAATTGGAAAATGTTACGGAGATACCGCCGTCGATACATGCTTTATTATAAATATTAAATAAGTTATTATGCATATTAATGGTTTTATTATATACAATATTTCTATTATTTAACTTAAATAACATTAATATACATAATAACTCATTTAAATTCCATAATAACAGCACTGTATAAAATGAGTTTGCATAATAAAGTCATTAATATGCATAATAATTTATTTAAGTTGCACAATAATAATATTGTACAAAATGAATTTGCATAATAAAATCATTAAAATACAAAATAATTCATTTAATATATATAATTAAATATATATCAATAATTATATATCAATAATTATATCTATATATCAGCTACCTTTCAAATTAGCTGCCTCCAGCTCTCCTGAAATTTCTGAAGAGACCCCTTCAATTGAATGAAACGTGAAGTGCATAAAGACCGGCCAATTAAGTCCCATTTAAAAATACTATATATTTTCAATGCATATACATATACATATACATATATATATATATATATATATGTATATGTATATGTATATATATGTATATGTATATATATCGTTTCAACTTCACAGCTGTGAAGAAATAATATTGTTTGACCAGCTGAAACGCCTGAAAACTTGGTACTGTTGTGTTGTTGTACACTTTGCTTTGGAAGAAGCCAGCATATATATTTCTGTTGCTCTAATGCCAATTGTCTAGGAAAACTTAATATAGGATAAATAATATAATAGCTTTTTTTTAATGAGTAAAATACGGACATAATTATGACATTTTTTTTATTAGGTTTTTACTTTTTCATAATTATAATTTTGATCCTTCAAATTAATAATATATGAAGCAAATTTGTCCTATCATCATTATCTTGATATTGCAAGTTAACATTGATGCAATCAAAGATGTAATGCAAACATATCTGAATGTTAATATTTAACTATGATAACATGTACCAATTAACAAATGATAAGTCATAAGTTCGAAATGTAATTTTTGATCTAATGACAAAAACAATAATGCTCTTCATTTAAGAAAATTATAAATTTAAAATCTGAATGAAGAGTTTTTTATAGATATTTTAATTTGAATGGTTTAGATCTTCATCCTTATATATAAAAAGAAACAAATGATCGCATCAACATCTATGATAGATAATAAGTACATATCACGAGAAAACGGATCAATATTATATAAATCTCAACTTGGATATTGTTATGACAAAGATAATTTTTAGATCAGTGATAACAATATGATAATTTTGATATATATAAAAGGGACCAAAACAAAATCTTCATAATGTTAGATACCAAGGATGTTTGAATGATAATTTAAGAATCAAATTTATAATTTATTTCTTTAAAAAGAAGTAAAGAGGAATATACGTGTCTAGAGTTGAAACAGTTGGAGAAAAATTAAAGTTAGCTATTAATTAATGAAAGCTTAGTCTTTCATCATTTTAAATAATCAGAATTATATTATTTTGCACCAATTTGACATGTCTTGTGTCAAATATTCAAATAATATTTTTACATCAATTTCATAAATTCGTGCTTCCCACTATTACTATGAGAAAAAAAAAATACTCCTATTCAAACAGCAGGCCACATAATTTTTTGACAAATGTTGTGACATTCTCTTCTTTGAATTGTTCTTCACAAGAATAAAAAAAATAAACACTTCTTAAATTTTATTTTCACCTTTCAAACCAAACACAACATCATATGATATCTTTATTATTATTTTCATGCTCTTTTATAAGATGTTGATGCTATCAATTTCTTCTTCTTCTTTGAATTGTTCCTTTTATGGGTTCTTTGTGGAGAAAGCCCAATAAAATTGAATAGGCTCTTGGGCTCTCAGGAGCTTTTTTGTTTGTTTGTTTGTTTTATTAGTTATTACAAGATCATAGCTTCATAGTTACTACATTACTTTTTTCTTTAATTCTCTAGCTACAATTCAATTTTTACAAGAATTTTGAACTTGAGTCTCTAATATGAGACATATCATAATTTTACATACTTGCTGAGAAATGTATTTACCATCTAACTTATGCAAAATATCGAGATCGAACTGATGTAAATAACAACAATAAATTAACACCAATTAATCAAAATTTGAGAAAAAGAATCGGTTCGATCGATTACTAAATTCGCCCTGTTGTTTTGATAGTGTGATGTCGAGTTCTTTCTCTTTCCTTTAAAAATAAATTCTACATATTAAAATCTCGTTGAGTATGAAATTTTACTATTGTCCGAATTTTAAAATTTTTTTTTTAGAATTTTCGAAAGATGATCCTATTTGATATACAAACAATTTTATTAGATTGAAATTTCGATCTAAGTTACTCAATAACAAATTATCTCACATCAATCTGAATAAAACTTTAAAACAGAAGTAAATTTAAGGGCAGATACAGTAACAAAGAATAAGGTGAGATCAATTGCCTCCATTCTTTTTTCAAAGCTCTATATTATTATCATGTATTTAGATAAAAAAAAAAGGTTATAAACAGACATCTTTGACCCACATATTTATCAATAAATTTTCTGTGATTAGTCCCCATGCTTCTTTTAAAAAATAAAAATAATAATAACTTTATATACTCCGCCACCTACTTTAATTTTACATAACTTGGTCCAGTAGCCCAAAAAAAGACATGCACCATCCATCCCCTCTACAAATCCAAGCAACTGTTCTTCCAATTTCCAAACACAGCCCATCACCTGTCCTTTTACAAAATACAAAGTACATTACACAGCTCGCTCCACCAATCGAAAAGTACCAATTTGCCCCAATTTGATATTCTCTTCACCTTGTCTTGTCCTTTATCCGGAGATTGATTCCATTACCTCAAGGAGCAATCAAAGAGGCGAACAAAACAAACAAACAAACAAAGAAAAAAAGGGAAATGAAAGCTCAGTTCAATAAAGCGGTTTTTTGCATTCAGTTCAAGTTCAAGGCACTGTTATTGTTACCTGTTATTACTGTTAGCAATCAATTGCTAGCAGTACGATCCGAGAAAGCCGATCGAGATGCTCTCTTTTTGGAGTCGGGCTCCTCTATTATTTCACGTATGGAGTCGGCAGTTTAACCGATTCGGACCGTTGAATATTATTTATAAAATAATTTAATAAAATAGATAACATTAAAATTCGTGTTGAACGGTTCAGATTCTGATCACTCCATCTCTACTATTGTACAGGATTCTCTCACTCTCTCTCTCTCTTTTGGTCTTTCTTTAACTGTTTACTGTGACCTTTTGTTTTGATTCCTTGCGTTGTGTGACCCCTCTATCTCTATTGGAAAGTGAAACCACCAAAGCAAAACCAATGAGGCGAACAAAAAGCAAGAGCAGTTGCTTTTTATCTTTTATATATGTGAAAAAAAAGGAGATCAGAAAAAGAGACTTTTGGACGGATTTGACACAAACAACTTATATAGGATTTGATCTCTTAGAAACTTTTTAATAGTTTTATTATCTTGTAGGTTGTAGCCTACTGTTTCTAAACTTTCTATAGGTGTGTACTCGCCTGCCACAGTACTACGTGGGCATTTTTATAGCCGTTGCCTGGAATTTTTGCAAAAGCAAATGAGACATGTCATCATCACTCATCAGATTTAATTCAGGTGAAAAGTGCCTTGTACCAAATATTAATTCTTTTGTTTATTCCGTACTTGTAAAATATAGTACTTTTGGTAAAGGAAATAACTATTGTTTCTTTTTTCTTTTCAGAATTTGATGAGATTATTTTTTTTTCATTTTTTTCGATTGTAAACATAATATTGTCAAATTTTTAAAAATAAAATGCTTGTGTTTCATTTATTACATTATGCTAAATCTAAACAATTCATTTTAAATTAGACTGACTGAATTAGGAAGTTTTGAGTACTATATATCTGAAAAAAAAAATGAAAATCTGCTTTAATTCAGCTGCCAATGTACAGTTGACAGGGACTAGCTAGCATTAACCACAAATGAAAAGGATTACATTTCTGAGGTGGAAGAAGTTATTATCTACAACAATTTTTTTTATATAAGGATTTTTTTTAATTTTGATATTTTTTTTTCAAATGTTTCTTACGAAATTTGAACATACGTCTCTTTATAAAATAATAAAACCTATCATCACTGTGTTTGGTTTGTGGTTATATTATCTAGAACAAATTGATTTTCAGTTCCTTTTTTCTCTATATTGTGCTAATATAGAACAACAGTTTGTAATCCAATAATCCAAGTAATTAATTGAGGGAGCATGAGATGTGGCGCCAGCATCCTGAGTTAACTTATTATTTTGGAATTTGATTAATTATTGATGATTAATTAACTGACTCCTTTTAAATCCCACAAGAACAACAATTTCTATGGAACCTGGATATCCGAAATAATCTCTATAAATATTTTCACACACTCTACAATACACATTTGAGTATTAACAAAATACACACTTAATTATTATAAAATATGATCTAGCAATTAGAGCAATATCTTTTGTGTGATGATTTATAGGTTCAAAATCTAACTGAAAACAATAAGAAGATTTACTACTATTTTTATCTCAAAAAAATTACTACAAAATAAATACATACTCCTTTTTGAGTTTACACATGCTTAATGATGACAATGAAACATTTCTATGTATTTGGACAAAATACATTTTTGATAGCTGACGTCAGCTGTCTTAAACTTATAATTCAAACCTTAAAAATACATACATAACTATTACATAATCACATGCACTTTGTGCACTTGTTGGTTTGAACTTGTACACTCATTGTATGAATCATCCCCAAAATATATATTTTATTATTAATTAGAAACTTCACAAGTTTCTGTTTATTTATTTTTTTTAATTAATAAAAAAAAGTTCAGAAATATTTGAGAGATTATGATTTAATATAAGATGCCATACATACATGGAATCCACAACAAAGAAAAAGAAAAATCTATCAAATTCAAGTTAGCAATCCCTACTATAGAAAAGATGCTTACTCAAACCAAAATTTTAAACAGAGAAAAGAAAAGCGTAGAAGAAAGAAGCGCTTTTTTTAAAAGTAGAGGTGACAAATTGATTAGACGAGCAAGTTAGGTTCCAATTGGATTCAATTCAATTGAGTTTAAATTGATTTGACTTGAAATAAATATTTGCTTTCAAATTATTCAGTTTGATATTACTTTCTGATCTCTCAAGTCGTCACGCTCAAGTTAAGTCGACTTTCAAAATCATATAGTTTCGGATTAATTTCAAACTTTGGATCGTTGAGATAAGAAACAAATCAGATTTCAAATTGTTTAAATGAGATCAAATCGTGTTTTGGATCATTCATCTTAAGATCAACATATTTTTTAATGAAAGATAGAGAATCTAAGTCATACAATTTATAAATATTTATAAAGAATTTCCCTTAAAGTCAACATATATTTTTGATGGTTTGCTTTTGGTTATCTCGAGTTTAAATTATTTTTTGAGTTTCAAATTATTCTAGTAGGAGTCGGATTGGGTTTCATATCATCTTGCTTTGAATTATATTTTGGATCGATAAAGTTTGTGTTAAATTATATTTTAGATTGTTTGTATTTATATCATATAGAGTTTTCGGATTATTTGAGTTCAAACAAACTCAAATTTTCAATTGTCCGACTCAATTAATCATGAATTTTAAATCATCTCAGATCAAATCAGCCCAAGTTGATCTTTTAAAAAGTCTGAATTATCTCAGACTTAAATCCAAATTGTATATATCAAACATAATTATATTTAATTCAGATCAAATTTTATCCCTCCCGTATCTAACTTCCACAAAGGAAAAATAAAATCATTTAATTTAACGAGTGCCCAATTAATAACTAATCAACAACAATTTTATCTCTTCCGGCCTATCGAATTCAACCCAAAATACAAAATATTTAAGAGATACCGTCATTGATATCAATAACCATTATGACCGAGCCAAGCGACCGTTCATTGTGGCTATCAAATCCAACCCAAAATGCAAGACATAGACACACTCCACATCCAGCACCCCGACATATAAAAAAAATGTGACCCAAATTAAATACAAAGTTGTAACATTGTCCAAAAATGTAACCCAAATTAATACAAAGTTGTAACATTGTCAAATCTCAATGCCAAACCAAACCCCCATAGTACACGCACAGCCCCCAAACATCTCCTAGTGGCCATGTTGCTTTCAACCTTTTTTTCTTGAGTCATGAGGAGTCCGAATCTTTCTTCTTTTGTTTGTGTAATTGTGTTGAGTTAGGCTGTACAGCTACTGAGCTAGTTGCCAAACTATATAAGATGTTGTTGTCTATACTTTTTATGTAGATAAACTTCATGAAAATTCCTATGATGTAGTAAATTTGTTCAATTTTTTTTTCCAATTTTTTGGTGATTTTAATTATGTATATTTACTTAATATTTGTACCCAATAATGTTTTCTTGAGGAAGTCATCTAATTTGAAAAATTGAAATTATATATAAATATATTTTTCATCATGAAAGATGCATGAGTTTAATGTTATAAATTAGAAGGATGATAAACTCACGAGATGAAACATAATGGTGGTAACTTATCCATTAAGGGTTCCTATTCTCATAATAATGGAAAATGGGAATTAGGGAACTGCATAGTTTCTTCTCTTTTTCTTTTTCTTTCTTTTTTTGATTTTTCTGGATATAATTAATGCCAATAGACTTGGAATTGCATAGTTGATTCTTCTTCAGCAAGCCATTACTAAAGTAGACGCTTAAATAAAGGGGAGGGAATATTTTGACAACTTTAATAATTAGTTTTTAAATAATTTTTAAAAATTGAAAAAAAATTAACAAACATATTATTTAATTTATAGATTGATTGTTTTTCAAATTTTATGTAATTTAAGAGTCATTTGATATTCCATCAAAAACCGTTAAATATAAACCGTTGTAAATATCATGCAATTTTGATGGTCTTTAATGAACTATTAAATAATACTTAAATTATATGAAATTTAAAACACAATCGATCTATAAGTTAAAGAATATGTTTACAAGCTTTTAACTATTTTAAAATTTTTTTAAATTAGTTGAAAATTCATTGTCAAAATTATCAAAATAATAATTATTAAGGATCTCCACCGATAAATAATAAATAAGAACTTCTCTTTATTATTATCATTTTAATTTAGTTTCCGACACACAATAAATATTCTTTAAGGCACTGTTCGGAAACTCCCCATCCCATGGGAATTCACTGGGAATTAAATCTAATGGTAATTTTTCCTTAAAGCTGTTTGGTAGGTTATTTCTATCTCTTGGAAATGGATAAGAAATCTCACTTCATAAAATTCTGGGAAAAGAAAATCAGCTTAGACCTAATTTTTTTTTCCCACAAAACAATGCTCACTCTTTAACTCCCATCACGATAAAATCAAATAGAAGAAGAAAGATGAAAAATTATATTAGTAATTTTATTAAAGTGCACTGATAAATTATTCTTTTCTTCATAATTTTTAACTATTTTAAAAAAAATTGTATTTATTATAATTTTGCAAAAATTTTAAACTATTTTAATGAAGAAAGAAATAGTTTTTAAACAATATTAATAATTATTAACATAAAAATTAGTATTAGTATCAAGCATTAAAAAAAGTAAAATTTTTCATAATAGTTCTCACGATACAACTGAACAATAATTTGAAAATATTTCCATTTCATTCCCATATATATGAGTCCTCATAAATCAATTTTTGTATTTCTATACTCATATGATCTCATCTTATATAATTCCATAACGTGTCATTCGGCAACCCCTTCTTTAGCCTCTTTTAGCTTCTTTAGTTGTTTAATCCTTTCGAACACATGCTCCTTAGCGCAGATTAAAAACCTCTCTTTTAATCTCATTTTACTCGAATCTTAATCATCTACTCGCTCCTTAAAGAACCTCCTCTCCTAAATTAAACTTCTTTAACTTTCACTCACGAATAAAAATTTCCAAACATAAACTCCTTAACGTAAATTAAAAATTAACCCTAAATGTGTTACCGAACGGTCCCAATTTATAACCAAACAAGCCCTAAAAAATTTGACAAGTGTTACAAGCCTCCTACTATTTCAGGCCGGTGTTCTCCTTTATTCCAAACTACTGTACAAGATATATTAAAAGTATCTGGTCGGACAAAGGATACATGCATGAATCATGAAATGAAAGGTATATCAACTTCCGCTAACTAGTATACCTACCAAAGAAGGTTGGTTTAGCTACCGTATTAATTTCGCAAATATCAACATGTTTTCAACTGATTTTAAACATGTGGCTTCCCACCACAAGGACTAACATTTGTTGTAGATAAAATAAAAACAATTATTAGAATTAGAAAAAAAAGGATAAACAAGAGATGTGATGTGTTCAACTGAGGAATATAAACGGATGTAGTGTGGATAACATATAAATGCACTAAATCACTAATATTTAGGGTAAGAGATTTATTGAATTTAATGTAAGTTTTAATGTTCATCAAATAACTTTGAAATTGTTATAAATGGTTTTTTAAACTGTTTTTGATGGAATATTAAATGATTTTTGAATTGTATGAAATGTGATATGCACATATGACTACTATATAGATCAAACAAAATGCCTATAAAACTTTTTATTTATAATGATTTAAAATGATTGTTAAAATTATTAAGTTAATATATTACTAACTGAGCCTCACTCGATCTATGTTTAAATCAAGCCAAGAAAAGTTTTAAATTAGAAAAAAAAATGTTGACATATTATTAGGCTTGCATATTGATTTTGTATCAACTTTTATACAATCTGAATATTATTTAATATTTCATCAACGGTCATTAAATATAAAAATTCGAAAAATTTAACTAAATTTCAACACACACACACACACACACACACACATATATGATATTATATAATATAAATTATTACATTTTCAGTTGTTGGATTCTAAAATTGATACTAACTTTTAATTATTAAAATATTATCAAATTATTAATTTTATCTTAATAAAACAAACCAAAATAACAAAATGACTTACATAGTTTATTCTACCATGGTTTCATTAATTAAGCAGGTCCTCATTTATATATCCACACAGGTGGCAGGTCTCCATTAACCAAATAACCCTGAAGAAATTTAGCACATGCTAATTGTTAATTACCATGCTTAACAAATATTTTACTTAAACTTGAGGTTGATTTATTTGACCATACATTGAATTCCTCTATTTAAAACTTGACTGTGATTGACAGGAAATGCCAAAGCGAATTATGTCTTATTTTCATTGGAAGGGTGTGATTTGTTTAATCTTTCCGAATATTCTACGCTAATTAGATAATAATAACAATAATATTAATTAGATTGAAATTAAATTAAAAAAGCTTAGAAACGTGCTCCACACTGATGAAAAGTTTGGTCCGTACATTTTTGTTTTGTTATCTGATTCAATGTATGTTCTGGAAGGAAATTCTTTATTTTTTCTGTTAATTCAATGAACAGAATCTAGAGTTTCGAATGAAGATATTTTGTAATAACCATTCATATATATTTTTTTAAAAATGATTTAAAATTTAAATTTAAAAAAATATATATATTTTATTTAAGATATATATTAAATCTAAGCTAATTGAAAAAAAAATAGTTTTTCATCAAATAATTTAAAATTTTTAACGGTAAAATTTTAATAGCTATGATAAATGATCAATTAAATTTTAAATTGATTTTAATATATGTTCTATTTAAATAATTTTAAAAAATATAAATAATTTTAATTTTTTAATTTGAATGATATTTTTTAAAAATATGTATTATAATAATTGAATATACTATAAAATGTTAGATTTATACTAGAAGCACCTTCCAAATGATAAATAGACTCTTAAATATGATCTATTTTATTCTCTTTTTGCATGCATAAAAATATATAATATTTTGAGCTAATTGTGATGGAAATCAAGAGTATAAAAATAGAATCTAAAAGTCAATTACATCAATAAATCATTAGAAACTCTTAATGTCCATAAAACAAATGTAGTGAAGATGTCATAATTTTTCATAGTGCACAATATGATATAGATAAGATGTAATATTTTATTTTTGATATTTATGTCATAAATTTTATGCTGTTAAATTAAAAAAAAACACGAGGGAAAGACCACAAAAAGGAGAAATTTGAAGAATCGTTTTCATTTTTCGAATTATGATAACTAGTAATTGAACTATAGTATCTTCACTAAGAACATACAAATAATGAAATAACAAACCTTTACTTAGTTATTAATTATCCATGTTTTTATTTTTCAAATGTTCAATATAATCCTGATTAATTAAATAAACTTTTAATGTGCTATATCACCAAGACATTGACTAACTAAACGAACCGCACCCCAACTTGAAGGATTCGACTCAGATTTCTGTTCCTATATTCTCTCAAACTAACCCTGGTTAAATCTTAATTAACTCAAACCAAACCAAACCGAACCGAACCGAACCGAACCGAACCGAACCGAACCGAACCCCGCTCTCTTGCCAGGGACCAGGCTTCCACTTGTTTATATACTCCCTGGTTACAATATTGTAATCCCAGTTCTCTCTGGCACAACAGCTCTTTCTTTTCTCCCCTGTTCTACAAAATCTCTTCATTCTCCTCTGCTTCTTCCCCTGTTGCTCAGGTTATGACTGGAACTAGTACCGATCAATCATAATTCTCCTCGTGAAAATACTTCTTTTTGTTGATGATGTGATTAGAACGGGCCGAGATGGCGCGGAATGAGAAGGATGAAAGATCGTGCCGTGAAACCCCCTGTTTTCCTTCATTTACTTGTTGAGAGCACTGGCACAGTAGGCTGTTCGGCACCTACAACATTCTGACAAGTATTAGAACAGATTTACACTTCTAACCTGTTCACGACTAGTCGTGTGGTGAAGAAATTTGTTTTCTTGAGATAATGGATGGAATTGAAGACGAGGAGATTTTCATCGAAGACGAAACACTCTGTTTCTCTAAAGGGAAGAAAAGAAGACTGAGCATAGACCAAGTCAGGTCTCTTGAGAGGAGCTTCGAGCTCGACAACAAGCTCGAACCGGAGAGAAAGTTGAGACTGGCTCAGGAGCTAGGGTTAGAGCCGCGACAAGTGGCGGTATGGTTCCAAAACCGACGTGCCAGATGGAAGACCAAGAGGCTCGAGCGTGACTACGCAACACTCAAGTCGGAGTATGATCTTATGCGCCAGAAACACGATGCACTATTGCGGGACAAGGAGGCGCTTATGTCCGAAGTGAGTGATTTAGACCAATTATCACAGATTTAAATCATGAGCTTTGTTTGTCAAGTAAATAATGCTAGCTGATCAACACCAATTTTCATACATATAATTTGTTTAAGATCTTATATGTTTTGGCAAACTTGTTAATAGGTGTTCTAATTTTAATTTCAATACAAATTGTGTATTTGTGTTGCAGATAGAGGAGCTCAAGGCCAAACTAGGCGAAGATGACATTGCGGTGAGCATGTCCTCGGTGAAAGAGGAGAGTTGCAAGGCATCCGATGAGCAGCCAAATTTGATATTAAAAGACGGTTTGTCCGATAGCGATTCGAGTGCGGTCATTACCGACTCGAGGATAGTTGCGGCACTGGCACCGGTTGGTAGCTCTTCCGGCTTTCAGACAGCAATTTCGGATTCGATCCCCTTCTCAAACTTGGATTCGAGATTGTATCACGACAAGTGTAGCGGATTCGATTCGCAAATCTACCCATTTTTGAAGATGGAGGAATGTGATGAGTTTGTTGGAGGGGATGATGATACATGTGTATCGTTCTTCATTGAAGAACAAGCGCCATCTTTTGCTTGGTGTTATGGTGTTGATAATTGGAGCAATTAATTAATTAAGAGGAATGAACTAGTTGTTGTTATTTAATAAATAATAATGAGGGAATTAAGGGGTATTATATTAGAAATTTTTGCTATGTTTTGCTTGAGCAGTGGTGGTGCCTTCTATGTATGTATATAATTAAATCGATCTCAATAGTTTATTAGACAAGTGAATTACTAATTAAGTGGTGAAAAGATTAAGCCATTTTTATCTTTATTCTATCATGGTCCTTTTTTGTATAAACTAAACTATAAATTAAATAAGAACAAATTTCTTCTTCACTACTAGTTGCCATCTTGCATGCTTGCTAAAACTATTTACTTTATTAGGTGAAAATATGATCTCTTTCTAGGCATTGGTAAAAATAGAAAGGAATGATGTCTTAAATTATAAAATAATTTTCAATCCATTTGCTCTTGTTTTTATTTCAATTGGACAATGAAAAGTCAGAAGTTCTGAAAAGTAAATAATAAAACATTTTTTTTTTGGGTGTATTGGATGATGGAAATACTTGCCGTAGATGACGGGTATTAGACGATGGTGGTATCAAATTAAATAACTTGAAAATTACGTCTAATTTAATTGGCTATGGACATATTATTCACGTCAAAGATACATGTTTTTGTTTTTTGTGGTGATTCCTTAATAATTATTATTTTAACAATTTTCACAATAAATTTTCATATAATTTCTAAGAAAATCTTAAAAATAGAAAAAATTTATAAACATATATTTTTTTTAATTTATAAATTGATTGTGTTTCAAATTTCATATAATTTAGGTATTATTTGATACTTTATCAAAAATCATCAAAATTACATTACAATTATAAGGTTCCATATTTAAGGTTTTTGATGGAATATCAAATTATCCTTAAATTATATGAAATTTAAAATACTATCAATCTATAAGTTAAAAAATATATTTAGTGATTTTTTTATTTTTGAGAATTTTTAAAAATATTTCAAAATTATTTAAAAATTGGTTGTTAAGGTTGTCAAGATATCATCTCATTTTCTTTTAGATAAAAATGATGATCAAAGTTATTCAATTTTAAATGTTCATAAAAAAAATCTCATTTGAATTTCGAACTTGTGACCTAGAAAATATATGTTAAAAATGAGATAAATAGTTTTCATCGGTTATTAAAACAAAAGCCTAAATACTTTCATTAACAAAACAGAAAGATTAATACAAACTAATTAACTCCACATTTGTCCACAATAAATCGAGTTATTTCTCAGTATCTTCTTTTTTTTCATTTTCTTTTTCTTCAAATGTACATATTATAAGTATATGACAAAATTTTATGATGAAATAAACGTTGTAAGTTGAAGATAATTTAGCAAATAAGAAAAAAAAAACGCTTTGGATACAAAAGAAAAGGTCTTTAATCTTATTGCTAAGGCAATACTCTCTGTATAAGAAATTATAGGTTCGGAATCTGATTAAATTTTTTTTATAAATATTAAAATCAGAAAAGTCAACTTATATTTTTATTTCAAAAAATTCGAATATCAGTACATGCATGGTCATAATGGTCAAAACAACAAGCACAGTAACAAATGATAACTAAAGATTAAAAAAGAAATTCAAATTTAAATTTAAGTCATGTGTTAAACATTTGAATCATCATAGCTCAATATAGCCACACTTATTTGAATAGAACAATTCGAACTTTTAGGCTAGGTGCTATCAGCATAGCACCACATGTTATGTTTATGCATCAGCTGTACCAGCTGGTACCAACCCAACCAAGAATTTTGATATTTATCATTTATGTCTTTATATATAGCTCCAATTCACGCACAATTTCAACTCAAATGGTCGAAAATAGAACGAAATTGTGATTCACAAACCGTCTAAAATCGTGTATATTCTTCTCCTCTGAATCCAAATTCATGAACAGTGCCATAACATTTATCAAATTAAATTAAATGTTGCTAGAGAAAATGACAAGTGAGGTGGCCACACACAGTGCCATATAGTATAAGCCAATCCAATTTTCGTCTCCTCTCTTTTTCGTTGGATTATCAAAGCTTTTATATATATATATATATATATATATATATATATATATATATATATATATATATATATATATTATACTTTAATTCTGTATCCTATAAGATTTTGAATACAGATATTCAAAATTCTGAGTATAAATTCTATAAATCGAAGATAGGATATTCAAAATTTTTAAGACTCCCACTTCTCATTACATACATATATACGTGATAAAAATATTTATACTAACATTCAAATATATTTATATCGCATTCAAATATATTTATACTAACACTCCAATATATTTATGTTGTATTTAAATATATTTATATTAACATTCAAATGTATTTATATATGAGATAAAAATATTTATATTAATATTCAAACGTATTTTTGTGCGGAATAAACACAACAAACCACAATATCACGACCCGTAATACATATTAGATCACTTTGTTATCACTCGTAATACTTATTATTAATATTAAATCATTAGGTATAAAAAAAAGGAGAGATAGCAATAATTTTTCTTATATTTAATCTATTAAAAAAGAAAAAGAAACAAAGATAAATATGTTGTGTTTGGTACCTGTCACCTTTTCATTGTAGGCCAGGATCATTGAAAATTCTCAAATTTTCAAAATCAAGGGGAGTGTTGTCATCTATCAGAAATTAAAGCAACGAAAGAGACTTATCAAAGTCACTATCTGTTCAAAACTTGAGTTTACTTTTCGTAAAAAGAGGTGTATTTGTTACTAAACAAATCAAGAAATCAAAACTGCTACTTTTTCTGGTCCCTGTTCTTCTTTTGTGTGATTCTATGATGCCAAAACATCCTATTCTGAGATCTTTTTTCTGATCTCCAACACACGCTCAAATTAATGCATTTCTTTAATTTTTCAAATTCTAAACCTGAACCAGTTCCTGTTGGTACCATTAATTTCATGTATCTTTTTTTCCTAAAAGTAGCCAATCAAAACTTGTGATCCAGGGTACTGATGTTGATTTTTAAATTTCATTTGGTTACAAAACTTCCAAGGATGCATTAATGAACTAAAACAAAATGTATAAGAGGATTCCAGAAGGCTGAAGCTTTGGGTTCCACGGTATGTTGTGTTATTTAATTTTTTCAGTTACATCTATTATTCACATTCATTATATGCATCCTACGTATATTTGTATATTTTTTGAAAAATATTTATGCTTAATAGAGAAAGTGTTCATATCTTATATTATTTATCCAAATTTGGCAAATATACTTCCATAAGTATTTCGATCCGAAATATTTACGGATCAAATTTCAAAATTTTGTGTTTGAAACGTCGATTCAAGTAGCTTAACAAATTCTTCATATTAAAATTTTGTAGAATACTAAAATTTATCATTTTTAAAATTTTTTACTATTTTTAATGATTTTTGAAAATGACCCTAAAAATAAAAGAAAATATCAATATTTGAAAGTAAAAAAGGATCATTTTAGTATTCTACGAGGAATTTATTCAGCTACTTGGATCGCCGTTTCGAACACAGGATTTTAAATTTTCACCCGTAAATATTTTGTCGAAATACTTATGAAAGCATTGTAACTGAACTCTATTTATCCTAAACAACCACTAATTATATACAATCTTCAAAAAGACAAAGCACACAAATTAAAAAAAAAACTAGCCACTAAAAAGTTTTCAACTTCATACAAGCAGCATTAAAACATCATAACAAACTTTTTTATATAGAAATCAAGGCATAGTATATTATATTGCATATAGTTACCCGATCAATAATTTATTTAATAATGGATCCTATGTCAATGATTGATGGTGCTAAGCAGTGTTAATTTTTTTATTTATACTTATTTTTTTAAATTTAAGTTGTTAGATGTGTTTTATATCATTTTGATAACATACTTAATTTTTTAAATTTAAGTTGTTTTATATCATTTCGATAACATACACATAAAAAAAACTAATACCATGCATAATCGGACAAATTAAGTTTCATTTTTTTTTTTCAATTAACTACTGAATCTGTACTGTAGAAAATTCTCCCCATATATAAATCCAAAAACAATTTCCATATCCAACAGGCAAAAATAATTTGTCGTATAGTGTAATTTTTTCACAACAATTGAAAAATACTTTTGATCCTTAAAAGTCCTTATCTTTTGGGAAAAAAAAGACAAATTACAAATGTTTTTTTTTCTTGATCTCATATATATCCTTAAAAGAGGGGAGAAAAAGGAGGCTCCTAGTAGCTTCATGGTGACATAAACTTCTAGACCTCTGATTTTAGAAACAGTTTGCCATCGCCTGGACAACTGGTTGGTTTGATTATGTAAAAGTACAAATTAGTTGATTTTGTTGATCTATAATTCTTGTCAATGTTTCTAATATTTAGATTTGTTGAACATGCTGATCCAATTTGTTAAAGATGGGGATTCTTGATAACTAATCTTTTTGACAGCTTTAATGAAATTTATGGATGTTTTGTATTATTTATAGATTGATTGTGTATTAATTTTCATACAACTTAAATATTATCAGATGTTTCATTAAATATTATAAAATATGGATTGTTGCTAATTTCATGTTATTTTATTAACTAAACTATCTATCTAAAAATTTCACTTCAAAATCCTTTCTTTTAAACTGTTCTTAATTGAAATCAATTTAATTATAACTAAAAATAATTCAGATGGTCATTCATCAGGTTAAACATGAAGAAACATTGAAACCAGACAGGAAGGACATCTATTTTTAAATGAAAGAAAAAGGAAAGAGAAATGCCAACAGCTATATATTGTTTAATAACCTAACCTAACCTATATAATCAAGGTACTAGGAACCTTTGGATATGTATTCTCTTGAACTCATCAATCATGGTGAGGTTACAATACAACTGGCACCACAAATGAGCGAGCATTCGTTATTTATTGAAACCGAAACTGGTTCTCAATTCCTCAAACGTCATAGAAAGAAGATGCATCTGGAGTTCCAAGGTTATGTACGTAGCATAATTAATCTGCACATAATATAAGGCATGGAAACTGAGCAAGGATACAGGATACTGACAAAAATGAAAAGAAAAGAAAAGAAAGAAAAGAAAAGGAAGGAAGGAAGGAAGCAATCGGTCTGAGGAGTGTCGGCGTAGAGACGAGGGAAATTGATGGCGACGGAATTTGACGTTGCCTACGTCGTACCAGTTCCAGGCATGTACTCTGTAGAAGTGTTGTTCAATGTCGACAAAATAGGTTTGATTTATTTGATGATTCGATTGATTACATTACTCATTGCTTCGGTTTATACATACATACATATATATATGTATATATATGCGAATTGAATAACAGTTTGTTGTTGGTTAAGTTCAATTCAATTTGAGCCGAGATGATCGATTGGATGCACCTAGTTGTTGCCTTTGCCTTGACTGCTCTTCAATTTTTGTGTCTCTTAATCTTGTTATTTTTTTTCCCCTTGAGAGAAGTTGTTTATTTGAATCAATGCGCACTTAAGTAATACAAACTGTAAAGAGCAGAATGGACTTAAAACCTAGAGCATATCTATTTTATTTGCAAATAACTAGTTGATTTTGATATAATACTTACAATTATAATTTTAAGAATCAGATAACATTTAAATTACGAAATTTGAAATATGCTCAAACTATAGGTCTATAATTTTTTATTTTTTTAAATTTATTTAAAAAATCATTATTGAGATTGTGAAATTAACTATTTTCAATTATCTCCCTTCTAATTATTCATGATTGCATTGCAGTCATTTCTGAAATATTGAAATCCACACCTCTCTGAAAGTAGTGCATGTGAGTTGTTTAGTGAACAAATTATAGTAATAAGATTCGCGAATAATTCATGTATTATTCAGATTTCTGTCCAAAACGAACATATCAGTGTATTATTCAGCAATTCGCAAATTAAATGAATAATACATGAATTATTCGCGAAAAAATGGATTTCACGAATAAAATGCGTATTATTCAAAATAATTCAGACATTTAAATTTGTAGCCTAAGTTTTTGAGCTGATTTTTTCATATGAACGGCAAAGTAGAAAATCAATCAAATTATGAGAAGAGAGAGAGAAAATGCTAAAGTTAGAATGCATTAAATGTAAATTATTTCGGAGTCCAATAAACCCCTCCAATATTTTTTCTCCATTTAAAACATCAAATCTATACAAGTATTCCAAAAAAATTTGTGACTCAAAATTTTTAGAGTTTATTTGTGAAATTTAATTTTTAGATATTTTCATGAATATTTTATTATTAAAAGCTTATATTTAAAAAATGATTTTTTCCGAATTATATCCGTATTATTCTCAAATCACGAATTTTAAACATCGCCGAATCATTTCCGAATCATTCATTTATCACTATGTGACATACATTCCACTCCCATTAATCCGAAATACACAATATATTAAGATACCGCTACAAAAAATCTGGCACCCAATTTCGTGATCATGAAAAACGTGGTCCAAATTAATTGTGCAACTCAGTGATACAAGCATGCTCTCTCCTACACACACGTCAGAAAGCGGGCCCCATCACATTTGGTCTCCTCGGTTTCCTTCGATCTTTTGCAATTAGTTTTTGAAATATCAAATCACCAAACCCATTGGAAGTTTTGGAATCCTACTGTTCACTCGCTACAATTGAGATCACAAAGTAATTGGCACAAGAAACCGTGCAACAATTTAGAGGAAAACTTGAGATAAAATCGAAGAAAAATTGAGGAGGAAAGAAAAGACTTTATATTTGATGAATTACTTCACGCGCCATGAAATGGATAATTATTATTAAATTTAGATCGTTCAATTAAGATTTAAAATTTTGTTACCCCTGTAAATTTATTCGTAATCAAAATTGAATAATTTGAAATATATAAACCGCTCACCTCATGAAATGAAGTATTATAAAGAATATGAATTCGAGAAAAAAAAATGAGAGTTTTAAGAATTAGTAATAATAACTTGAAGGTTTGAAATTTGAATAGCTTGTAATGTTGTCGACAATAACTATTTGGGTTGGAAATAGTTGAAAATGAATATTGATGAAATAAATTTGGATGAGGTTGATTTGAACTTTGACTTGTTTGGTCAACTCGGCCCTTGTCTAAAATATATTATCAATTGAGTCCTATTATTTCTAAAGAAATGGATGTTTTGTTAATTAGAAAAATTGCAATAATATCGTAAGAGTCCTTCAAACTTTCATATTGTGATTAATTGACTCTTAAACTTTTAATTTTAAAAATAACTCTCCCTTCTCTTGAAGTATCTAGCTAGCGATAATTTGAATTGATTATATTGTTCATGAAGTAGGGATAAAAAATAATTGTTAAAAATAAAAATTCATAGTTAATTTGTCACAAAGTCAAAGTGGAAAGTTCTATATAATATTATTCTTAAAATATTTATGAAGGATAAAAAAAGTAATTGGATTACAGACCACAACAGGCAACAAATTAGTCACATGTGACAAAATTACAGATACATGATTGTGAATTTGTGATCCAACATGTGCAAATTAAAACCAATTACAATCACAGAGAAACGAGATTATCCTCAAAGAAATAGAAAAAAAAAAGCAAGAATTTGATGACTTGATCTACATCCCCTTTTTTCCCTCTAATTTACACTTGAGCCATTGATATTTTAAAATTGACAATTAAATAACATAAATTATTTATATCATACAAAATAACACATTTATGAAACTTAAATCTATTATCTCGCTGCGCGGAGATGAGACACGACTGTCCTGTGTTCTAAAATCGCACAACATTAAAACCATACATATAATATCTCTTTATTACAGAAACGAGGCTAACAACTCCAGCTCACCTCCTGTGGGCCCGACCAGCACCTAATTAGGCCCACTGAGGCGTGGGAGGGGACCACGTCCCACGTGCCAACGAATGCCCCCCATCTCCATTGCCTTGTCGCCTAGCGCTTTGGCATCATACGGAGAGGGAAATCAAACAAGCATCTGTTTTGTTTAGCCTTTAAATTAAACCTCTTCTACATGGTCCCACCTGTAAATCAATAAACTTTAATTTTTTTATTTCTAAGTTTTTACAAACTGACAAAAATAGTTAACTTACAAATATATTATCAAATCATATGACCCCAGAATGAATGGCCGCATGCAGCTAGGTAGATAGGATAGATTAGTAGCTATCAGGGTTTGGAAACATGATTTTAGAATCTCTATAAATGAGTCCAATTATTAATTTTCACATAAATATAAGGACAAACAAACAAAAGATAAATAAAGAAATGAAACTATGAAAGACTTCTATATCAAGTGCAAACAACAAAAGATTAAGCGGAGAGGGACTTGCTAGTGACACCATTTTTTGTTCTCCCAAAAAACAGAACAGATATCTGTAGACGCTATTAACAGCTGAGCTTGAGACTACATACATTAAAAGGCCTATAAGAACAGATCACACAAAAGGTTACAGGGCAATGGAAACAGATGATCAGATTCGGGTGGTCCATTGTGTCACCAAAAGTTCAAAGAGAAGTGACCAACCAGATGGTTGGACGCCACAGCGATGTCGTGGACCATTTGATGTGGCTCGCAGCTTATTCACCTGGTATTGATTTTCGTGTGGTGGTCCCCAGTAAATCGGGCCCCATTCCCCATTCCCCATTCCCAAATCGGTTATATCTTCTGTTCCGCAATATGAAAAATGTCTCGTATTGTATACTTGATCGACTTTTGAAGATAAATCATTAATCCTGTGCTGTTAACTCGTTGTCAGTCGTTGTAGATGCAAAATCAAGACAAAATCAGCGGATATTGTTTAGCAAGATTGAATTGCGCTCATGTCAAAAAACCCCCCTTTGAGACCCATCTCATCTTCCCTTTTGTAAAATCGAGGTCTCCTTACTTTGATCCAGCCCAAGGCATTAATGGCCCAGTTCAAAAAATCTTGATTATCAGCCCAAGATTCTGCTGCTACTACTTTTTCCCGCCAAAATTTCGCACTCGGAGACGACACCGCGCCACCTTCGACATGGCGGGGGAGAGACCATCGCCAGAAACCGTGAGGAAATCCTTCGCCGCTTTTCTTGTACGGTTCCACTCTTCCGATCTCCGTTCGATCATCGTCTCTCCCGATCAAACGCTCCATTACCCTCTCATCGTCCAGTAAGATCATCCTAGGTTTCTTTTTGATCTCTGATAATGTTTAATTTACTTGTATTCACTCTTCAAGTTTGTAATCTTAGTTTTGCGGAGCTCTTAAATTTCGATCCTGAATTGGCACACCTCCTATTTTCCCACCCGCTCGATCTCCTTCCCCTTTTTGATGAAGCTGCTCATCGATCCCAGGCCAGTTTTACAATCTCAGTTTCATTTTCCGGATATCTTTTAGATGTCAATATTTTGACAGATTTTATCTCTGTTTATGCTGTTTTCAGCGGGTGATCTATCAAGAGTCGAAGGATCTGACGGATGAAGCCAGTGAGAAGGCGTATATCCATGTTCGCATCAATATCAGTGGTTCCCCCTTAGAATGCCCCGGTAATAATATTTCTCCATAAACTTTTAGCCAACAATTACATTTAGTTTCTCTTATTTCCTGACATTTTACTGGTGATTGTTAATTTATGTAGAAACATTTCCATCTATTGGGAGATTAAGGGTAAAACACAGAGGTATACTTTTGACTCTCAAGGGAACTGTTATAAGATCAGGGGCTGTCAAAATGATAGAAGGGGAACGACAGTATCAGTGCAAGAAGTGCAAGTACAGGTAATGACATCCTAATTTCCCAGCAGATGCTATCTTAGTTTATCCTTTGTGCCTTCTTTTTTGTCCAACTTTATAATTACATTTCTGATAAGATCATGAAAACAGGATTACTTAAAACTTTCGAAAAGGAAAAAAAATGAAACTGATATTTCTCTATTTAAATCATATTGGTCTTTGGGATTACCACACAAAATCACATCAAAGTTCGCTCCTGTTTTCTTTTCTTAGTCTGAATATTTACATATCATATTCTGTATTTGCACTTCATAATTTATTTTTATTTTATTTCATTTTATTTTTTGATGAAAATGGCAAACAAGCCACCAATGTATATCGAATCTACTGAATCTTGCATAGCAACAGCAATAGACTACTTAAAACTACCAATCAAAATACTCTGGATTCTCCATAAGCTAGCTACACTAAACAGCATTGAATCAGGGCCTGTAGTTTGCGCCATGAGAACAATTCGGAGAAAAACTAAATCTTGGATTCCTGATATTCTTATTCTTCTAGTGGTTCTTATTTTCTTTTCTTAATCTGAGATGTTAACAGATTTAAAGTTTATCCAGAGATTGAGACTGGAAACAGAATAAATCTTCCCTCATCTTGCCCATCCCGGGTATAACCTGCGAATATTTCCTGATTGATAGTTTATTTTATTCAAAGTATCCTATTTGATTTGAATTGTCCTCATTTTGCTAATTGGCCTGAACAATGCATCAGGGATCGAAACCATGTCAGGGAGTATCATTTCAGTTCATAGAAGATAGCATGATTTGCCATGACTACCAGGAAATAAAGATCCAGGAAAGTGCACAGCTTCTAGGAGTTGGTTCTATACCTCGTTCTATTCCAGTAGTCTTGATGGATGACCTTGTTGACCTGGTCAAAGCTGGAGGTTTACTTTCCTTCTTTTAGGGTTCGTTTGGCAAATGCTATTCCACACATGATTTGGAATAGCGTTGCTATTTTATGCAAATGTGGTGCCAAACAGGGAAGAGATCAATTAGAATAGAACCGAAATAACACTCTTCCGCTATTTGGTGGTAGAGTTGGAATACCGGAAGAGAGGAGAGAGACACATGCGGAATAGCACTATTTTAACTAATTTTTGCCAAACGACATTTTCACTCTTCCAAATAATTCAAGAATAACACTCTTCTGTTCACTCTTTCAAATATCAATTCTATTATTATTCTACTTTTACTATTTCAATAGCACTATTCTAATGCTATTCTTTAATTTGCCAAACAAACCCTTAGTTTTTCTTAAACTATTTACCAATGCTATTTTATGTTACAGATATCTTATTGGTTTTCTGTGCCATGCTTACTGATTCTCTTTTCTTGCTTCAGATGATGTGATAGTTACAGGTGTTTTAACTGCCAAATGGTCTTCAGATTTGAAGGATGTGAGATGTGATCTTGACCCAATAATAGTTGCTAATTATGTAAGGCAAGTTCCTTTTTTTTTTTTGAGAAATTATTCTTGCACCCTATTTTTTGCACCCCTTAGTTGCACACCAAAAGTGTTTATACTAAATAAATAATTTATTTATATCTGTATCTATAAGTTTCTAATAGCTAGTATAAAAAGTATTTATCAATTTTCATTCCTGAATGTTATAGGAAATTTGAAGTTAAAAAAATTTTATAGCAAAAATAAAAATATAGCTTGCAGAATTTTTAATTCTACTAATGTAAAGTATAAATACTTTTGAAATTATATATAACCACTTTCAGAAAGGAGTATGAACACCTCTGGGGTGTAGATAATGTGTGCAGCTAAGGGGTGTAGTTATCACTCCTCTTTATTTTTAGTTTCTTTTTTGTTGAAATTGTCTTGTTTAAAACTTTCTTCTTCACATATTGGTCAATTATTTACAGAAACTTTTGATTGACCCTTCTTCGTTTCTAAATTTGTTTTGCTGAATCAGAAGAACCAATAAGTTGAAGTCTGAGATTGAAATCCCCGATGATATCATCAAGAAATTTGAGCATTTTTGGCTGCGTTACAGAAGCACTCCTCTGAAAGGTACTCTTACAGAGTTTGGTGTCTTTTACTGTGTATTAACTCTAATAGTTCTTTTTTATTGAACAATATCTCTCAGCAAGACCAAATCAATGACTTACAAGAGATCATTTATTTTCTTATTATCCTTTCCTAAGAAAAAGGCTCATACCTATTCTTGCTGGAAAGCATGTTATTTATTGGAGCTGACCTTCTTAGCTTGCATGCATCAAATGCTAAGTTGTTGTGAAATTGGTGTGTACAGGAAGAAATGTCATTTTGCAAGGAATTTGCCCCCAAATTTTTGGACTCTTTACAGTTAAGCTTGCAGGTTAGGTGTTTCTGTTCATTTTGACACAAAAATGTATTGCGGATACAATTATCTTGTGATAACAGATTATCATCCTTTTGTTCAGTTGCTCTAACATTGATTGGAGGTGTTCAGCATGTTGATTTTTCTGGTACAAAGGTTCGTGGAGAACCTCACATGCTTCTTGTTGGTGATCCAGGTACTTGATATTAGCAGAAATTCTAGAAGAAATAAATAACATCTGATGTAGAATAACATCCAAAAGATAAATAGGTTCATCATTAGTTTCAAATAATATAGGGTTCATTGGCATTTTTCTTTCTGGACAGGATCTTTTGTTTAGTCATCTAGAACCTAATTGTTGGTTGTATCTTTCTTAAGATGATGTCTGATTTAACTGATCATATAAATTTCAGGTACCGGGAAGTCACAATTTTTGAAGTTTGCAGCTAAATTAAGCAACCGGTCTGTGATCACCACTGGACTGGGAAGCACAAGTGCAGGTTTAACAGTGACTGCTGTCAAGGATTCAGGTAAATTTCTTATTTGCATGCAGAGAAAACTTGATGCATCGTTACCTTTTTGTAATTTATTTCTTCCATTAAGTGGCCATTTTGTCGCAGGTCTGCTGTTGTATTAATTGTTGGAACCAATGCATAGACATAGATATTGTGAACACACTTCTATATTTGCAGCATGAAATTCTAGGTCACTTTTTCAGTCTCAGATTTTCTTGCATGCTGATATATCACCAGGGGAGTGGATGCTTGAGGCTGGGGCACTTGTTTTGGCTGATGGTGGCCTATGTTGCATAGATGAATTTGACAGGTGACTTTTCTGGACTTTATGGTTAATGCTACTCTTACTAATGCATGTCTAGGAATGGAGCATAGATGAAATTTTCTTTTATACAAATATAGCATGCGTGAACATGATAGAGCAACAATACATGAAGCAATGGAACAACAGACAATAAGCGTTGCTAAGGTAATTTTGTGTTAATTTATTGCCATCAGTTGAAATATCGTGAATTTAGGACTAATTTCTTCATAATATTCCCAGGCTGGTCTTGTGACAACTCTGAGCACCAGAACTACTGTCTTTGGGGCAACAAACCCGAAGGGGCAATATGATCCTAACCAACGTACTTGTTCTTCTTCAAAACATCTCTGAAGTCTATTATTGCACCTAAAATCTTTAATGATTTAAAAGTCACTAAGAAAATTAAAAGTTTGCTCCATCGTTTTAGAGTCAATTTCCAAAGAATAGGAGAATATGAAATCACCAAATATGCTATAAAAATAATCTGTTTCACTCAAGATTGGTTTCTAAATGTTGTCCTTTGGATGAAATCTCAGCTTTATCTGTCAATACAACACTTTCTGGACCATTACTGAGTAGATTTGATATAGTTCTTGTCCTTCTGGATACAAAAAATCCAGAATGGGATGCCATCGTTTCTTCTCATATATTAGCTGAGGTAAGCTTCCTTCTTAGAATATTTGTTTAGTTAATTTAAAATTTATGAAGTATGTTAAGTGCTTGATGAACAAAAGTTGCTGACTGGAAGTATGTTTGATGCACTTCTTTCTTAGGTTTAGTTGTACATAAGGCCTGAACTTCTTTTTTAACATGCGTGCATACGCTTCTAAAATATGCACAAAGTATTTGATTCATAACCAGAGCTTTATTAATTAATTTAAACATTGTATTTTACCATAAGAATCCTTAAATTAAATATGGACAGAATTAAGGGAAAATATATATGGTTGTATAATGGGTAACATAATATAATAGTGTATCAATCTTGAAGCTTAAATTTCTCAAAAACAAGGTAAATAGATGCAGTAAAATAGAAGCAGAAAAAAGACTCTTCACTATATAAGAGCCCATTCCTTCAAGTAGGTTAAGCATACTTCGAAAGATACAATTTTGAGATTGTATAGCTATTTCATACATTATAACATGCAACCATTGAAAAGCTGCATTCTATGCACAAAGCCTACCATTTTCAAGCATGTTGGATTCTTGTTTTAGAGTTCACAAAGTAAATATGTTAAGATTTGATGTGTTTCGTGATTGCAGAGAAGTGAAGAGAAGCAAGAGATGAAGGATGATTCAGATGATATTTGGTCTCTACTTATGCTGCGAAGGTATAAAATGTTTATGCCCTTGAGATTTCTTTGGTTGTATGTGTTGTCTTGTTTATTCCTTTAGCTCACACCTTCCTATGAAAATTAGGTGATATTCATCTTTTAAGTTCTTGCCATTATGTATTTTTGTGGGTTTTACTCCTTTCCAATTGTATGGGAGTTCATTGGATGCAGTTTTATATCAGATAATTCAGGTCAGATCAGATAAAATCTGCCAATGTCATTCCCAAGCTGCCCAATTTAATAGGATTCAGACATGAAATGATCAGTCTGATCTGAAATGTTGGTCCAGACTTGCTGGGACCATCCAAACAATTTCTGCATATCAATTGAGCTAAAACCCATTTCAGATAAAATCTGCCAATGTCATTCCCAAGCTGCCCAATTTAATAGGATTCAGACATGAAATGATCAGTCTGATCTGAAATGTTGGTCCAGACTTGCTGGGACCATCCAAACAATTTCTGCATATCAATTGAGCTAAACCCCATTTCAGCCTTTGTACATCCTTAGCAATCAATAATTTTACAATTACTTTTTCAGGTACATCAATTATGTGAAGCAGCATTTTAGACCTGTTCTTACAAAGGAGTCTGAACAAATTATTTCTAGCTACTATCAACTCCAGAGAAGATCAGCTACAGATAATGCAGGTTTATTTGGCTTTCCTTTATTATTTTAAATTTTTTGCTTTCATATCCAGAGATCCCAATTTCTCATTTTCGGTGCTTTTCAGCTCGAACAACTGTGCGCATGCTAGAGAGCTTGATCAGGTTGGCTCAAGGTACATCTCAAACCCTTTTCCCCTCTCATGTTATGTTTGAGACAAATTATCAGTTGGCACCTGAACTTTGTTGAATACATGGAATAAGCCTTGTCCAATTAAAAAACTAGAATTTAATTTCAGCATATAGTTTTTTCCACTAATTAACAGACTGACAAATTCTATTTATTATTAGGTATGTTGCTCGGAGCAGGTGGCCTATCATTACTGTTGAGACCTAAGACAAATGTCTTTTTCAGGATTATAAAAAAGTAATTTTGAGAAATCCAACAGTATTCCCATCCAAAAATAAACTGTTGGGGGGAAAACAGATTGACCATAATCACTACAACAACCTACTTCTATGTCATTTGTCATTATGATACTTCAACACATGATTTTCGTTCTTTATCAGCACATGCAAGATTGATGTTCAGAAATGAAGTCACACAATTGGATGCAATTGCCGCCATTTTATGTGTGGAGTCATCAATGACGACTTCTGCTATCGTTGACAGTGTCGGCAATGCCCTCCACTCCAACTTTGCTGACAATCCTGATCAGGAATGTATCCTTAAAAAATAAACTATTTTTATACCATATTTTTAATAAACTGCTTGATTAGATCTCTCACTTAATCCCCATATATTCATGGACCTGAAAGCAAACAGCTACAAATCAACAAAGATATCACAAGCTCATGAGTATCGAGGGGATGCTTTTGCATGTGTCTTTTTTATTTGTTTACTTCATTATAGCTTTTGGTATTTCTTGACATGAGCTATACCAGATGCCAAGCAAGAGAAGATGATCCTTGAGAAGCTTAGACTGATTGATGAGTTTCCTTGAGGTGGCAACTCCAGCTTTTCTATTAATTGAAATTGCACCATCACAGTTTTGAGAATTTAAGGATGTAAATGTTGTTGACCAAAGCAACCATTTTAATCAATGAACTGAGTGAGTCCCAAAGGACATTAATGTAGCAAATGTCTCAGATTGTCTCATAGGTTCAATGTTTCATGGGCACTAATTATTTCTTGATGTAGAGCTTGACACCCTTTTCTACCCAATGAAAATGAGATGTGTATTAATACCACAAGAATTTACATATCGAAAGTTATTAACTAAACTTCGCAATCAATTATGAATAAACATTATTTATTGCTCCATAATTGATCCAGCATTTTATTATTACTTTTGGAACTTAAAGGAAATCTTTGGTGGTTAAGAAAAATCTTTTGAATTGGCATCGGAACAAATGTTGCCTAATTCCAAAGAGGCAAAGAATGAAAAAGTCTGTTGTCTTTTTTCTCGTCTTGACCTCTCTCTTTCCTGTAGTAGGGTACCGAAATAGATACTAAATCTAAATAATTTGCATATGTGGGGCTATACTGCTTTATAAATTAATCTTAGATGAAAGTTCCTGTTCCGAACCGCTCCAAAATTGAAGCAAAATAACATTTTGTCTGTCATAGACTCATATATCAGTGATGCCAGATCAAGCCCATCTCTAAAGTTGCATATTTGAATTACATCTGAAGGACACATATAAAAAAAAAACTTATAAATAAACCAGACAGAATTATCAATTATATGACCTGTCATAAATTGAATATACAAAAAATAGCACTCCATTAATTTGTCTGTGAAAACCGAAACCTTTTCTTGAGTTTTGTTTTGTCCCATCCAATGCCATTGTTGGGTCTTTATCCTACAAAACGCACAAAAATACCAAGCCCAACATTCTTTGCCACCCCTTGTGCGTTAAATCACCGAACCCTGACCTTATTTTAGTAACACCGACAATAATTCGTGACACCACGTTGGTACACCCAAATTACCGACTTGGGGTTTCGCAAACCAAGATATCATCGCGTGTAAAGATGGGAAATGTTGGCCTACTACCGGTTTGTAATAAAATAATATTTCTATCTGACAGTTACTGTTACATTTTTATTTTTTTTTATTTTTTGTGAGGAAAAACCTGTAAGTAACTCTTTACATATTCATGTGCCTTTCTAAAGTAAAGATTGCCATCTTTCAACTCATTTATTTTTATATAAATTACTTAATTTCGATTATAAAAGATGCTTAATTTTGGAACTGAGACCTTTTACTTGAAGGTCCTATACTAGAGATCGCATGTCTTATGTCTAAACATCTTATTTCATGTTTTAAAGTAGGAAAATGTCAAGAAGATATCATCATTGATATCGTCATCGATATCGATTTTATTATTTATATAAAATGACTTATTATTAATATTAACGATTTTATTATATAATTTATTTAATACAGTACTTTATTATTTAACTAAAATATCACTAATTTGAATAATAACTTACTTGAATAATAAAAATATTATATAAATAAGTTGCATAATAAAATTATTAATATGAATAATAACTCATTTAATCTGAATGATAAAATCGGTATCGACGATGATATCAATAATGATATATGTATATCAGCTCCCTTTAAAGTATTTTAACAATGGTTCCAACGAATAAGTCTAAAGCTCTCCTTCCATAAAAATTTACAGACTCCTTATACGTACCTACTTGTATATTTGCCTATGAAATAGATATTTTTTTTTGTAAATTTTGTTCAAATTGTCTATACTACATTTTGGTTTATTTAAAAGTTTATTAATCATCAGATTGATATTCTACTTTATATAGCTAGAGTGAACAATGAGTTGTTTTTTTGTCGCATCTGTAAGAAAATCATATTGCTTAGAGTTGAATCGAAATAAAGAGAAAATTCTGGTTGGAGTATTGTTTTCCCTCGTGATTTCGAAAATGAGTGATAATCTATTTATATCTAGAAAAATGATAGGAGTGATAACTATATCATTTATTCGCATCTTTTATTTACACTCAAAATATTTGAAGTTAAGAGATGCAGAATTTGAAACACAAATCTTAAATTTTGAAACATATATTTTTTAAAAAGTGTTTATACTTAACATTAAATAAAAATAAGAAATACAAAACTTGAGATATAAGAATAATTTCTTCATTCGTAAATTCAATTTATATATATGATTCGGACTTGTTAAAAACATACTTGTATTTGTGCATGACAAAATAAGATTGACACGTAATATACTCTGAAAAATAGATGACTTAGAGAGATGAAAATACTTTAGGAAACGAAGAAAATTATTCCTCAAATATAAATGACGTCTAATATTGACACCAATGATCAATTGCATCCTATATAAAATAAACATGATAATTGATACAGACAGAAATATTAATTGATACTTGATATGAAAATCAAAACTAATGAAAAGATTGATAACAGGAATTACTCTCTGTGTGGAATATGTATGTTCCAAATCTAACAACAACTGAAGTTTGTGAAACAAATAAATGGAAACATTATCCTTCCTAAATACTTCCAAATTTTCTTTTTTTGTAAATTTCTAAAACAGCGTGAACAATTTCGAGTTCTTTTATAATACCTTTTATTTTGTTAATTTTGTTTTAATTTGTACATTTCCAAACTAACTAAAATTTATGATTGTGTACATATTAAAAATTATCCTTGATGCATATGCAACATGGCACATGCAGTGCGTACGTGCGCGTTTGGTCGTGACAGAGGGAACACCACACGTGCGTTGCGTGATGGCTCTTCTTAATTTGGAATTAACTATATTATATCATATTATATCGTATTATATTACTTGGTGGTGTTATAAGATTAAACCATTCAAGGTCTCATCTCGTGCCCAAAAACTGTCGTCTCTTGCAAACATTTAATACATACCTGAGTAACGATAATCAAAACTAAATAATACGTGACGGTGTCATAACATGTGGTCCTGGCGTGCCTTTTCACAGTCCAAAGTTTATTTTTTAGTGTGCAACAAAAAGTAATGCGTATTTCAACTTGGGAGAATTGTACATATCCGTGCTTGCTTTAAATTTCTATGTGACAGTTCTTAGTTTATATGGAAGGGAATATATGAGAAAATTAACTACGTCTTCATCCGAGTTCAAACATAGTTTCTAGTCTTCTAGCAGCCATTATCTTTTGGACTATAAAAAAGTAAAGATGCAATGCAATTAAGCATACTTTTTTTAGGGGTTAACCAAATAGACGTAACAGTGTAACACTGTTTATTAATGAATTGCTTTTTTTTTGGTTTTTTTTTCTCTTATTTCTTATATAAGGGTTTTGTTACTCGACATTCTACGGAGTCTCTTGTGTTGCGTTTGTGAGAATTAATCTGTGCTTCAAAAAAAAAAATGAGGCCCTTTATCATATAATGTTACACACCATTCTAGTAAATTGGTTTAAACCTAAAAAATGGAAAAGAGGGGGATGCTCATGTTTCTGGATCTAGTAATTCATTAAGCTCACAAAAATAAATTCCTATTTGATTATGTTCTTTAGAGAATTAATTTTTAATTTAGTGATAAAAATAATATTTTTCATGTGGAATATTGCAGGTTCGAAATTTAAATAAAAGATATTTTATAGATATTTAAAGTTGGATTAATTTGATTTTTTTCATTTAGAGATGACAATAGATAAGATAAGATAACGCTTATGCTAAAATAATAATTTTATCTTAGTTCTCAAATTTAAGAATGACCCTATCTTATTATATCCATAAGGTTTAAATTATCAATTCATCACACCCTCTTGTATTATTATATACATGCCTTGTCAAGTTCTACATATTTTAGTACCATACATATGATTACTCATAAGTAAATATATATATTTCTTTTGATGAAAAAGTAAATATATGTATTGATAGTTTGTTTGAAATAATTAGTGAACAAATAACAAATTAATCAGAAGATTTTGATATTTTTTTAATTTATGTTTAATATTATCTTATTATTATACAAATAAATATAACGAAATATACAAAATATTTTGAAAAAAATATACATAATTATATATAATATGACAAGATAAGATATCGCTACCTTACATCATGTCTGATTCGAGATTTTATCATGCGGTATCTATCATTCTCTAATAAGATCGGACAAACTAAAGATAGAATAGAACAAAACAAACTAGATCGGGCAAAATTAGATGTAAAATATTTTTACTATTTCTATATCTCCATATTTATTTAAAAAAAATATTGTGTCTATAGACTAAATTAGAAGGGTTGGATCCTCGGAAGGGTCAGATAAGTACAATGACTAACCAAAAAATTAACTTTTTTTTTAGTGATGGAAATGTAATTGAATTCAAGATCCACAAATTTATCAATTGTATATAATATAAATAACATCTTACCAGACCACAAAATCAGTCAATTAGTTAACTGTCCATCCTTAGTCTTTCAACAAGATATACACCCACTCGCTACACGCAATACCACACCGACGATGTCCACAGCGCTGATCGCACGTGAGCAACAAACAGCGTGGTTTCTAGGAAATTTCATTCCCTTTCGCATGCTCTCTCTCTATCTTTGCTTACTTTAATCCAGCTTAATTCATTCATTATCCCCACCTAGCTAGCTAATTTTATATGCTTTCTTTCCTTAAAAGAAAAGTACTAATTAAGTAAGCTTATCCTAGTTGAATAAGAATGCTGTTGAGACTTGGCACCTTCAAATTCATATATATTATACTTAGTGGGAGCTGAGTTAGTCCTAAGCCTTTTAAACTATCTTTGTTCTAAGAGCTGGTACAACCGTGTGATTTAACTATAGTTGATTAATCGAACGATATCTGGAGAATTATGAAAATATCGTGACGTATCTATATGTATTATATGTATAAGGTACGTACGTGTTGTGTAAGTACGTGTAAAGATTAACACGTATCGTGCCGTATTTTTTTTATACTAATGTTAATAATGGTATTTTTAATGACATGATACGTCTTGATATATCGTATCTACATGTACTTACAAATTTTGGATGTATTTTAATTTTTGTAATTAAATTTCTGTTTTTAATTATTAAAAATATTTAAAAATTAGCAAAAAATAAAAAAATAGGATAAAGTAGAGGAATTTTTTTATAATAAAATATTTTTTAAAATATGCTTGTAATAGCTATTGAAAATATATTATAACAATTATTTTTTAAAATTTCATAGACCACGTACCAGTTAAGCATTTGAATGTGCCGTGTCATACCGTGTCCAGTGCGCTTATCACTTAACACAACACTTATAAAGATACGGTATATGACACGTCAAATATAAAATGTTTAAACACGCGTGCTATATTTTGACCATGTTCAAGTACGTACCATCCATATCGTACTCACATGCCACATGTTTTTATTAATACCCTAACAACATTTATTGAATATGTATACATAGAAACAAAGCTTGCTTTCTCCAATGTTTGGGAATCTAGCTTATGATTTGCTTTTACATCTCTCCCATAACAAAAAGCAATCTAAAAATAAATTTTAATATTACTGTCTAGAAATTAAGTTGGTTATTTTATTTACCGTTCAAATTCTATAAAAATTTTTGTGTCTATGTGTTTTTTTTTACTAAACCTAATTTAATGATATTATTACAATTAGAAATTATAGAAAAAAATAATGAGAGAACCTTCTCCATCTCAAATAACTTCACAAATTCTGATGAAAGAAAAGACATCAATTAAGTGCGCTTTGAAATTGTATAGAAACTTTTGCGATTTTTTTCTTGAAGTAAATCTTTCACGATTTCAATTTGCTATTCTTAAAAATGAATTGGAGCATAAAGCATTCATGATATTCAGTTTTTCTGTTAAACAATGAAAGAAACTGGAAGGCTCCAGTTTGTGTTTTTCAGTTCACCTGATAGTTATAGTTAAATATTTCCTTTTTAGTTAAAACGATGATCCGAGCGCTATCAAAATTTAACCTAAATCACATGGTTCTATAAGCCCTTTGGAGAGAGATGATCCAAAGCGCTTCCAACATGATTGAATGAATGTACCAGTACCACATCATCAAATATTAAAAAAGGCACTGTCGGCTAATTAATTGTGTATCTTAGAAAGGAGACGAGGATAGATCAGAGGTGGTGGCTGTTACATCTTTTCCATCTTTAATTTAATTTATCTTTGTGTTAGTGCTCGTAGCATGAGTAATTTTACTCCATTAATCTCCATTTATGTTGGAAAGTAGATACAGGCGGCTACGATTATATATTGGCCTGGAAATCTTTTTGCTTTTTTTTCTAAAAAAATTACTGTCAGAAATTCATTCTATGTTTCTTTTTGTTCTGTGGTTGATAGCTAGTTGTCTGGATCCATGCAATTTTGGTTTGTCTTTATAAATGCACCACAACGTACGAAATCACTTAATTAATTTAGACATTTCATCACTAATTTAAAGTTCATTTTTTTGTTATAATTAATTCTATTCAATGTATTTGTTCAATACAAGCATCTTATGACGAAGCTTAGTTTATGCACAGTGGAGAAGCTACATGGTAGCTTCTGAATGCAAATGAATAATTTGATTTTTATAAATTTATCTTTCAAATATATATAATTTAATCAATATTTTTTTCAAAATTGATTAATGAAAATTACATAGTAGACAATTCGCCTACTATATCAAAAAAATATATATTTTTTTAAATTAATATAAAATATACATAATGATCTCACCAAATATTTTCCCCCCTTTGTCACTGTTTATGCATTTAATTAATCTTAGAAAAAAGTGAGATAAATTAACCAATGAATTATCTCCATAAGGCTGCTAATAAGGGAGTCAAGAGCATGCCCTCTGTACCAAAATCAAGGTCAAATTTGCTTACGGGCTTGTACTAAAATTCTTAAAAAGAAAAAAGAAAAGAAAGAAGCAAGAAAGAAAAAAAGAAAAGAAAAGCTTTGAACCAAGGTCAAACCAAACACACCTCAGCCTTGACGCAATCATAGCTCCAACGGGGGCACAAAAGTTCAATTTTAAGGATCTTCCAATATACTCCCCATTGTATTCCATCTGTATGATTTATCGACACGTCAGCCCCACTCACCAACTGTATTGTGATATATATACTTAATTTAATGCATCAGTGATGATTGAATAGAAAGAAGCTTTAATATTCATTAGATTTGTATCATCTATTACGTTGTATCGTATATCATAACATGTTGTTCATCTGATCGTGTTAAAATTCATGCAAAATAAATTAAAAAAATTCTCTATAATCCTCCCGCTCTTACGTTATGCAAAGTAAATAAGCTTAATTAAATTTATCACAATATATATGATTTTAAATGAAGTTACTCTTGTAATTAATATTGTTTATTGATGTTCAGTAACGTAACGTAATAAAGTCCTAAATATTTTGGATTTCTTGGCAAAATAAAGAATTAATTCTAATAATAGTAAAATCCTAAACCTTTTTTTTTATCTCCTCTATTATTTTTTTTCTTTTGTTATTCTAACCTTTTCTCAAAATAATAGAAGAGTATTATTCTAGAATTCTTTTACATAGCAAATTTTTGTTTGAAAATGATCTTTGTATGAAATAGTACCACTATTTGATTGTTAAATGATTTTTTCATAGAACTTGAATGTTACTTATCTATTGAATTATCTCATTAAATAATTGTTGTATCTATTAACTATTGATATCTAAAAGATAACAAAATTGATTATATACATACTTAAATGAATTATCTTAAATTGAAATAACTCATCAAACTTATTAAAATATGATTAATTAACAATCTATTATTTATCCATTCACTCAGTTGAATCTGATTAAATCTCTCTTAACATATTACTTACAACAATACAACTACATAAACAATTAAATGGTAATTTAGTAAAATTTTGGTAGCTATTTATTTTTAGTTTTTTACAAATTTTAGATACATTATATAATATAATATATTGTTCAGAGAAATAAGCACAGTATCACATCACATATATATGACCCACAAAAACTTGGGAGATAATTCAGGAGAGCATCGCTGGCAGCGCGTTAGCAACGCCTAAAATTAGAAATACCCTGGAAACTTAACCCAAACCCCCACTTCTCTCTCAAATATATTTATATATATATATATATAAGCACCGCCATTTTTCCATTCCAAGAGAGAACTTCCAAGTAGTTCATTCTCTATATACCAAAGGATAGAAACAGATATACAAAAGAAGGGAAAAAGATAGAATCATCAAGAGAGAGAGAGAGAGAGAACTAGTGAGAGATCATGGGGAGGTCTGAATCTGATAGGAACAATTGTAGAAAGCATCCAAGACACAAGAATTCTACAGGAGTTTGCCCTTACTGCCTCAAAGAGAGACTTGCGCACCTCTCTTCTCCTACCTTCTCATTCCTAAACTTAGCTTGTTCTAGCTCTGCCTTTTCAACCCCTTTCTATTCGTCCGAATCCGATCTCTCTTCTTTGGCTGAGTCGCCGGCGCATGAGAAGATACAGAATGCAAAGATTGCCCTTCTGATCAAGGATGAGAGACAACTAGGCAATGCATTTCCGATCAAGAGGAACGAGCCGCTCTTGAAAAGCCGGTCTTTGATACATGTGGTCGGAAGAAAGAATGAATTAGGAGATGAAGATGTGAGGAGGTTGAGAGTAGAGAGAGGAAAGAAGGAGAAAATGGAGGATGATAAGGAAGAGAAGAAGGAGAAGAAAACAAGGTTTTGGTCTAAAATTTTGAGAGGAGGAATGAGAAGAGATCAAGAAAAAGGAGAGAAAAAATGGGTGTTGGAGCATTCAAAAACCCTAAAAGAGAAGACATCTGCCAAGTGGGTCCGCTTCGTTTAATTAGGGATTTGATTTGTTTGCTCTCTCTTTAATTAATAGTACTGGTTATGATTATTTTATTTGTTGTTTTATTGTTTTGTTAAGTTAATTAATTTCTCATATATGATGGTTTCACTCTTGTAATTAAAAATTTGCCGAAGAAATAAATTGGGAGGAACTCATCAAGAGTTCCCCTTTTTTAAATTTATGGATGAAATTAATTTGCAAAGTTTGATTTCTTTCTTATTTATTGTGTCGCCTATTTTGTGTAGATATTTCAAGTAATAAAATTTGTGGACAACTAAAAAGATGAAATAAGAAATATAATCTTGGTGAAGATCTTTTTTTTGTCTTATTTATGAAAATATAAATGTTTTAGCACGCAACTAAACAGCTATCAAATTATTAAATCATGAAATACAATTTGTTATTATATTATCTATTTATGTGTATACCCTTATTATTTGACCCACCAAACACAATCTTGGTTATCATCTCCCTTCTGATACAATGTACCTTTTCAAAGAATTTTTATTAATTTGGATATTGAATTCCTTTTCTTTTCTTTTCTTTTCTTTTTATTTTTAAGCAGGATTTTGAGAACTTATTGATACTTGAGCAGTAATTAGCATCTTTTTCACTGAATTTAATTCATAACTACACTTGGTATTGTCAGTTAGAAGTGAAACAGCATTCAGATATGTAGTACCCCAAAACAAAATAGAAAATAAAAGCCATCAACAACACAATTAAACCTTTACTATGCTGGATTAATTTATCACATCATAGCAACATCTCTTTGAGTTAAAATTTTACCCTTTTTGTATCCACACTCGGATGGTTCATTAATTACTCCTGTTCATAGAATGTTTTTTTTTTCAGAAAAAAAAATTGATAAAGTTCATCCCATCCCGTTTCATGGAAATGAAACTGGAAATAAACAAACTAGGAAAGATAAATAAAAGGAAAATGTCTGAGAAATACTAGTTGATACCGTCATCGATATCAATTTTATTATTCATGTAAAATAAGTTATTATTCATATCAACGATTTTCTTATACAACTTAATCTTATATAATGTTTTTATTATTCAACTCAAATACCATCAATCTAAATAATAACTCACTTAAATTGAATAATAAAGATATTATATAAATAAGTTACATAATAAAAATTCTTAATATGAATAATAGCTCATTTAATCTGAATAACAAAATATATATCAATTATGATATCAATAATAATATCTGTATATAAGCTCCCTAAATAAAATGCCCTAAACAAATTAAACCCCAGCCACCAAGTATCAGCAACACACGCCAGCACTTAATTAACCAGTTTTCATTCTTTTACTGCGTTGGTTTTTGCAAACCAATTCATGCATGGCAACCATATAAAAATTGAAATGTTACAATTTCAACCACACCCAGTTTTGCATCCATATGATACTATCTTTAATTCGTTTGGAACATCTCAAACTCCATGATTACTTCAGATAAATCGGATTCAAATTCGAAAGAGAAATAAAAAAGGGTAATTATCATAGTTTTTTTCTTTTTTTCCTATTAAACATTTTAGTTTGGCTTTTGATGAAAAGGATGGATTAGATACACGAGTTGAGAGGAAACTGAGAATGTGAAGGAAACAAAAGCGTGTTGAACAAATTACAAAAAGAGCCAGGTCAAAGAAGCAAATGCGAGGCATTTATTGATTTTGTTTATTGGTCGTTTCCATCCACACCGTCGATCTGGAAAGAAGAAAGAAAAAAACAAATCTAATGAGCAATGACCTGTTCAAAGTACAAGGCCCCACCACCAACATAAAAACCATTTGGATTCACCCATATCAAAATTCTCAGTTTTTTCCCAATATATTTTGCTAGTCGATTTAAAAATCGTAGTAGGCTAATTACAATTCTACTAGGCAGTTTCCTTTTGTTATTTATTTGACTTAATTTGTACTAGTGCAGTACGCCATGGTTAAGGCGGCGTTCAATACTTGAAAATTTTGACGAAGTTTGATCAAGGCACCGAGCGTACTAATTGGATTATGTTACAGTGCTTGTGTGATTATGTTCTCTTGTTGATTTTTCAAACTTGATTATGTTCTTTTTTTATTTATTTTTTTCTTAATAAGAGTACTTGTATTTGCCTTTCAAAAATCGAATGACGTAAAGAAAGAAAAAATATAAACCAAGATGGAATTATATGCTTTGAATCCACCCATTTTTTTTGAGATTAATATAAATATAACTATACAAAATTTTGAACACAAAAAAGGAAAACAAGCATACTGATAATACTTACCCCTGGACCATGGGATTCAGCACAAAAGTAACACATGCTAGAAAAAGAATGAACTTGGGAAAAAACATCTTTTTTTGTTTTTTTTATTTTTTTATGTACTAGGGGTGTATATCCACCGCAAAAAATATAAATACATAAGAAAAAAAATCCATATCATAACTCTACAGCATGGGAAGGTCTCTTTATCCATTGAAAATAGCCATCAAACTAGTGATGAATGCATCTTTTACAGAACCAACAACATTCCTGTACATTTCTTTCTATAAACCCCTTTTTTAACTTTTAAAATTTTCCTATTCTATGGAATTTTGTATTCTTTCGAAAGCATATGCTGCATCTACCTACCTGAGCCAGGCTAGATCAAATCCAAATTTATGCATCATGCTGTATCATGGTCAATGTCAGAATCATCATTACCGTCATTTGGTCTCTTGTTCAACCTCTTAAAGATTTCATCAAGTGACTGCGAGGATGATTCCCATGTGTGAATTGTGGGCCCTGGCTCCATTTGTCGCAGCGGCAAAAATTTTCTGGAATTCATATTTGCTTTGAAACTTTGAAATCCAGATTTCATGTTGGCCCATGTAGAGGCCAGCCCATTTGTTGGGCCTATATTTGTGTTATTGCTAGACACATTATCTGACAGGTTAGGCTCTAACAAAGAAACAGATGTAGTTGATGGCTCAACAGAGACCGGGTTTGATTGTTTTCTAACTGCATACTTGGTTGCAATCATCTCCCTGCTATTCCCATATTTCCGGTTTTCTTCCTTGTGAGATGTCAATGCACCTCTTCTCAAGTCATCTTTTGGAGGGGTCGCAGCACCTTTCAACTCCACTGTGGTTTTTTCCTGCTAATACCAAAACAAATAGAAAAGATTAGTCATCAAAATATACTGACATATTTATTTATTTTTTCTTCTCAACAAAGGTAACTTTTTTTAAATATTGACATACCATAGCTGCATTTCCAGATTCCATATCAACATTGTTATCATTGAAGTATCTTGCCAATGGTACAACCTGTTCTCCCACTTTGCATCCTTGCTCCAGCCAACTTCTCTCTGCAAAAATTATTTTATATAAATATTAAGAGCTGAATCAATCAGAATAAAAAAAAATTAACAACGACTTGGAACTTCCAATTATGACCTTTTTGAAGAATAATCATTCCTGATGGATCAAACCCATCAACCAGATCATCCGCCTCTCGTTCAATCTTGAACCTCTTCCAGCTCCCAAAAAATTCAAACATTCGGCTAAAGAAATTAGAAGCAACTAATAGGGTGTAAATAACCATAATTAGTGGGTAAATTTTGTTAAATCCTTTGCCAAAGAAAGGGACTGCATCGTCGATATTACCCATCCTCTGCATGACAACAAAAGAGCACTTCTCAGTTCCTTTTAAGGATATACATTGATCATTTTAAATCAAAAAAGATTGGTGTGATCATAATACATGATAAAAAAAGAATAGTTTACAACAACTGCCATGCTTATCATGTCACTTCAATTATCTTGTAATTTTTAAGATGAAAATGCCTGAAAAAGCCCCATACTTAAATTGAGCTATTGAATTAAAAGACACCAAAAGAAGGTCAGAGATAAGTCATCACCTTCTCAAAAATGGTCTTAGCATTACCATCAAGATGAATCAGATTTAGGAAATTATAAGAAATAGGAGGAGCATATCTAGCAACCATGCTGCAAAAAAAAAGGGAAAAAAGAAGTTAGCTCAATTCAGCCATAATTAATGATTAATTAAAACATCGCCAAGAACTAAAAAGAGAACTTACGAACAAATCATCAGCAGGCTGACAGAGCTGGTCTGTCTAGGAGTCAGAGAATAAAACATCAGCATCCCAATCTTGAATAGAGAATAATATGTGCAAATGCACATGTACAGCAAGGGCACAAAGGCAGCAATCTGCAGTTTTCAATACCACAATGAGCTCCCACTTGATAAGATTTTCTCTAATTTCATTTTTGTGTTTCAAATTTGCAGCATCAGCTGGTTATAAATTGGGCACATACACACAAAATATCAAACTTAACCAATAATAAAGACCTTTTTTCCCACTTTTCTTCAAATAGGGAAAATGCCCTCTCACACACAGTACCTGGACTAGGACCTCCTGCCTCCCAACAACATTAATTAGATTGGAAAAGAGCGAGAGATCAACTCCACTTGGCAAAAGAGTGGCCTCAGCCAATAAAATTGCAACTGACATCACACCAAGCAACACCGCTAGCCCCTTCTGGAGTTGCATTCTCAGGATACAACGCCATATGAACTCTGCAATCTCAAGGTTTTATTCCCGTTAAGGTGCAGAAATAATCAGAAATATGCAAGTAAATAAATGAATGGAGGAATGAATGCGAGCATGCAAGCTATACAAATATACTGCCATTATACCTGAAAAATCAAGTAAAGATCCCAGTGTCCCTGATCTACTAGGTCGGAAACTTGAAACATACTTCCTACATGTTACAATTTAAAACATTAAAATATAATTTGTACTTTTATTTTCATTTTTATTTTGAACTATGATGCAAATGCAAATAAACAAACCATCCATTTGCTTCACGGAGCTCATTATTCTTTATCGTATCTTCTAGTTCCAGTGCTTCCATCACATAAGTCATATATTCACTGTATAGAACATAACACTCAATTAGCATAAAATTACACATATTGCAACATTTCATCCTTCCAAACAAGTATTACAAAAATGATAAGACAGAATCAGACTTGGTACTCTTATGATACATGCCTTTTACATCTATAATACTCTTCTCGTGCAATCCTGAGCTGGCGTCTCAGAGCAGCCATTGTTTTTTCATCAGTGTCATAATCCATGTCATTTTCTCCCAACCGACCTCCTGATGGCTTAAAAGCTGGATCCTCTTTCATCTGTAAATAAACAAGTTGTCAGATTATATTTTTGCTACAATGTCACAAATGCAACAGTAAATGTTAGAAAAAGTTGAAAAAGGGAGAGAAAAGTACCATTTGGACCAGCATTCTGTCAATAACATCCATGTATGGCCGCAAAGGGTCACGTTTTGACATTTGGTTTGAAGTGGCTTGGGCAACCTTAGCATAATAAGTTGACAAGAATTAGTGTTAAGCAGGGAAAAATGTCTTATTCCAAGAGGAACTTTTCAAAAAATTTCTACAATTTGGAATGCATAAAACTTATCAGAAGTTGCAAATCTTTTCTAAAAGGGACTTTCCAGATATATCCCACAAAACTAAGAAACTTAGGAATGTATTACTCTCTAAGTTGATATCTAAGAATCAGTATTTCAATTAACCTGTATTGCACGGGTATAGATGTGGGTATCGTATCCAATACATTACAGTTGTGGCAATACCGCAATTTTCAAAAACCTAGGACACAGATGCAGCTTAAATAAAAAAATTTCCCACTAAGAATTAAAAATGCTGCCAAGCATTCTAGAATATATATTTAACATATAGGAATGTTAAAGTAGAAAATAATAAATATTTCTTTTAAAGGCAAAATTAATTAAAATTAAATGAGGCACAAAACAAATATTCTTTTGTGTTGCTACAACTTTAAAAAAAGTACAGGGATACAGTTGAAAAAAATATATTTCATATGAAGAGAAAAGTCATGAGTGAATTAAATAAATTGTACTTGTACTTGATTTTATAAAGCTCACAATTCACAGCACTTTGTTAAAAAAAATGAATAAATGGAGAGCAAGTAAATGTATTGTCCCTTTTGCGCAAGGATAGATCCCATATTGGATAAGTAATGAAAACAAAAGCGCTCAAACATCTGAGCCACAACCCACATGCTATTACCCTCAGGGAGAAGCAGTGTTAGTGTGACTCTTGTCCCACTAATATGTGTATCCACACGAGTCGGAGACCAAATCAGAAGATCAAAATATTATAAACTATTGGATTCACCACCTAACGTATCTGATATATATACCACTGAATCCGTATGTGACATGTATCCGATACGGTGCCTTAGAAGGCATATCAGTGCAACATAGAAATTAACTTTTTTTTCTTCTGCTTACAATATGAAAAAATGAAAAAAAAAATCTAGGAATGATTGTTCCAAATTATCTCAGCTATACACAGGACGAAACTAAATCAAGGTTGCCGAAGACCAAAAAGAAAATGTGAAATGCATGTCAGATGAAAATCTAACTAAGAATTGTGATTGGATGAATGGCTAGATCAAAGAACTAAGCAAATAACACGATTCAAAATGAATTGAGTAGTAGTAAAAAATTAAGTGAAACAGCAAATTGCAAAACACTGTAGAATGAAATGTTGCAGTTTGTGTTGAGGTGCTATATGGGACCACATGGATAGGAGTACATCTCCTAACACTTAGGAAAGGATAAATCTTACATGTACCATAAAAATCATAGTTATTTTGTTCTTTTATCTGATGTACAACACTTCAGAGACGGTTTCCCAAAAAGATCATCTGCATGGGATAAAATGCAATCTCCTCTCTGTACTTATTTCTCTATTGGTTGGTATAAAAGATGAACATTTCACTTTGATGGACCGAATAACTGGAAGTAAGACAGTGGTGCAAAGTTGCTAAACAGAAAGCAACATAGGATTACAATCAGCAGTACCCTAGGTTGACTTTGCTGACATCCAGTTGTTGTATTGGTACATGGGCTGATTCAGTTGTTGACACCAGAAATCTTAAACTTAAACTTTTAATGTCAAGTTGAAGTTGTCTAATTGATTTGTTGTCTGATAAAACATTCCAAAAGTGTCCCGAATTTATTATAAACAGTTACTGGGGAAGCATTTAGTATCTGAGGGGGGAGAAAGAGAGAGAGAGAGAGAGAGAGAGCATACGACAATAGCATTAGAGAATTCCTGGTGAGCATCATCAAGTTTGACAGCCATTTTGGCGACCTTGTGAGAAAGGACCTTTTGGCGGTTAGTCAAGTCTGCATTTCTCCAGATACTCTTTGGGATCTCACTCAACCCAAATCCTAAGAGAAATGCACCAGTGACCAGACCAAAGGTATTTGAGAAACCCATAGCCAGACCCATAATATTGCTACCCCTGTGAATTACAAGTTTACAACATATATAAATAACAAGCATATATAAAATCTGTATCAAAGTTCAAACAAGCAAAGTAAAGAGCATGATAAGCAGGAAGAATTTAATTCATACTCTTGTACTAGATTGAAATTTCATTATATACCTAAAAAGTAAAAGACCTCACATACCCCCTCTATAACATGGAGACTACCACATTTCCACATTTCTCCTTGAACTGCCAAAATGGAGGGGAGGGGCCTTTTGCATATAAATAAACATCTGTTGGGGCGTCTTTAAAGTAAACAGTCACTGTTATCACATATGGCATTTTGTGCCCTTGTAAGAAAGTGATATACACAATCTATTATAGGACTGCATGTTTTTTCTATTTCATCAAGCATGCTCTGCAAATTTATTTTAATCTTTCAACAGAAGATGGGGAGCTTGACCCTATCAGTTACTCAAAATGTGTAGATGTCATTGTTTGTTTTACAGCGGCATATGCGCTTGTGTGATAACTTCCATGGGTACAAGATATTTGGCCCTAATTTAAAGACAGGTAATGACTGGTATTTTACTGGTTCTTGTTTTTCTTTAGTGTAACTTTTTTCTTTTTGGTAAATTAGGCAGGAAACCTACTTAACTAGTATTTTTACTGGTTAACTAGAGTGAGCTCATAAATGCCTTGCTCTTTGTACCATTCCACTACAAAGCAACGGAGGCTATTAATACAGATAGAGAGAGAGATAGAGAGCTACCAATCTCTTCGCATGATAATTAGTAGAATCAGCCCGAGCAGGCCAATGGATCCCACAATTGTGTAGAAGACCAGGTTAGCATGGATACTGGTCTTCAGCCTTTCCTTTACCGTAAAATCCCCTGCATCCTCGTACCCTTGAATTAAGGGGACCACAGCCCTGTTTAGAGTGATAAGAAAGAAAATAAAAAACTATAGTAAGAAAATAGCAACATGTTCATACATTACTAAACTATCATAGAAGATCAAAAGAATTAACAAACTAAAGTTAAATGATATACCATGTAAGGATGAAAGTACTCCAATAAGACAAGCTCCAAAATAACCCAATGCCTACCTTGTCTTGACCAATTATTGTCTACGAGAGATAAATGTATACATTCAGTTAGACCTAATATGTTATATAAATGCAAATATCCTTGTCAAGGAAAGAATATAGACCATAGCAAGCAAGATGTTTAAATTGCATGTTGAATCAAGTAATTGAAAATTTGACAAAATACACTATCAATTAGCAAGTTTCTGCCAAATTTATTCCCAATGAACTCATATAGTCATGCAGCTTAGGATGATCCAGAAACCATGAACAAAATAGACAATGAATTGGACTAAGTTGGCAGCTTATCATGCCTAAACCTGTACCAGACTTAACAAACGCTGTCAAAGACTAAAGAAATCTAATCAATTACCCCTCACGAACAAAGGCATCTAATGATCAAGTTTTATCAAAATAAATCAGACAAGAGGGATCTAGAAGGAAAAGGAAGGTAGCGGTTGAGACAACTAACGGTCCAGATGTCAGCTGGCACAAGGATGATGATCGCGACGGAGCAAAACCAGGTGTATCCGACGGTGAACAGCACGTAGCGAGGCACGTCGGGTCCGGCGAAATAGCGGAGCGTCACCGTGACCATGCCCAGCGTCAGAGGCAACGAAATCAGGTAAAACACCCACATCGTCGGATCAATCGGAGAGATCTGATCGGACTGGTGCTGTTGTATCACGGAAAGGGGAAGCCTGAGGAGGAAGGAAGGCGAAAAAGGAGAGAGGGGATGGAGGGAAGAGGGTTGAATTGTTGGTGGTGGGGATCATTACTTGGGGGTTGGGAGGGAGAGAGCCAATTTTTTTGGAAGTACGCCGGTTCACCGACCCGGTTTGGTTCGGTTCGGTTTTGGTTCAGTCTAGTCGGTGCGATCGGACTTCAGCTGTCGTGGGCTCGTGTTAGAGGGGGCCAGGTGGGGGTTCTGACTCGGTCTGACTCGTGGGGTCTGACCGGGTCAGCTTCGGCTGTTGTCAGAAAGGGTTATGACCTAAGGCGGCCCAATAATTGTGTTAAATAAATAGTACTTCTGGCCCATGAGGTTTTCATTCGCTTTCATGAATTGGACCTGACATTGATTCATTGAATGAAGATGCCAAGCTCAGTTTGATCCAGTCTACTACTTGCACCTACTGCTTGATAATTTTCAGAATGATTTGGAGCACAGGATTCAGGACTTGACATTTCCTCTTGATAAAACAACAAAACAGATATAACTAAAAAGCACATCATAAGTGAAATGATTAAAACAAAAAAAAGTTTTTTCCTTGTGCAATTTTGAGAATTAGTTAAATCATCGATTCATAAAAAAAAATGCATTTCATAAGAAAATTGAGATTAAAAAAGCACACCATGTAACTGAATGTTAGTAAATTTTCAAGCACTCCTTTATATTTATTAATGATTTCGACAAGAATTCAAACTTGAAGTGACATTGAAATACCAAATCTGTATAATTGAAATTTTGATTACCCCGTCTCGTGTTTAAAAAAATATCCACTTGAAATTAGATATAAGTGCCAAGCACGAAAATTGACTACTCAATCAAATCACCTAAAACAAATCAATGCTGACTTTCAAGTGGCAACAATAGATTAATGAAAAAAAATGATGGTTGACTATCAATGAGAGAACCATGCTTCTCACATGATTGTTTTTAAAGATAAGATATCATACATAAAAAGATTGGTCATGCAAACAATGCTGATTTCTGACACTATCATTGACTATATATCAAACTTATTATTTGATTAGTTGTTTGAATCCTTCAATTCTTTTTAATTAAAATTGCAAGTTTAATATAGACGGTGATATGTCTCACTTCTTTCTTTATGGAGTCGTGCAAATTCAATTTTCGTAAAAAAACATCTGAAAAAAAATATGTTAAAACTAACAGAAACACCCAAATTGTATTAATGAACACCAGAGATGTGAAACGTTACATTTTAATTAGGGAGGTTATCCAAAATAATGTTTCTTTTAGGAAAGTTGACTTCAAATAAGCCAAGACTTCAAACAAGACTTCTTTAATTGGGGAGGTTATCCAAAATGTTCCAAATTTTTGTTTAATAATTAAAAAGAGAGAAGAAAAACCATCAAGGTACCAAGCTATAAAAACCTTGCCCTCAGCTCTTATTTCAAAGTCAAACTCTTTACCTCTAATTTGCTTTTCTTCATCTCCCATTTGCAAGAGATTTCAACTTTCAACCATGGCTGATCAATTCCTCAAAATGTCACACACAGCCACCATAGAGGACCTACCGAATGACGTGCTAATGCATGTTCTCTCGCTACTAGATGGCCCTGCACTTGCCTCCTTGAGCTGTACTTCATGGCGACTCTACTCACTTTCCTCGGAGCCTGCATTATGGCGCCACCTTTGCCTGTCAATGTGGCCCTCTCTCAACCATCCAAGTGTCCTCTCCCTATCCATCCCTCACTGTTCCTTTGTAGCCGATGCATTTTCCTTTCCTTCTACTATCCTTCCACCACATCCCATCCAAACCGACCGCCTACCGAAACGACTGATCTTGGCAATCGATATATGTCATAATGGTCGGTCGATATTCTCTCGAGCTATGGAGACTGACACATCATCGCCATGGTTTCACAGTACACCATTTAGACTCGATGCACTCGAGAGGAAGGCAGTGGTGACGGCAACATTACCACTAGATGAGGTTATTTCTCCTGATAAATTAACACTAAGCTGGATATTAATTGACCCAAGCCAGAGCAGGTCTGTGAACCTCTCGAGCCGGCTTCCTGTATCCATAGATAGACACAGGTATTAGAATTACTCAATAATGTGCATCCATCTTCAACTTTATTGTTTTCTTTTTCTTCAAATTGAGACTAAATTAGGTCTTAACCACCAGGTACACCGGAGAAACACAAGTCAGATTTGGAATTGTGTTGGGAGGACTGTTGATTTCAATAGTCGTCACATGCTCAGAGAAGACTGGTTGCTTGCAAGAAGTTAGCTTAACAGTTGAGGATGAGGAAGGTGTATCAGTAAATGGAAAGAGTACTCTGGTAATTTTGACTCAGGCATTGGAGGGTAGGAGGAGAAATAGAGGAGATGAGGTGGCAATGGCGAGGAGGAAGTATGATGAGTTCACAAATTTGAAGAGGAAGAGGAAAGAAAGCAAAGCAAGCAAGGAGTCATTTTTCGATTTTTGTTGCTCGGCTGCTGGAGCAGTTCTTTTTCTATGCCTAACGTTTGCATTGCTATTTGGATGAAGGTTGGAGTCATGGCACATGGTACAATTTTGAATTGCTTCATGTGCTCAGAATACAGCAGCAGTTGCACTGACAGATTCTTCTGCTTTTTGTTTTCTGTTTCTTTTTTTTTTTTTGCTTTTACTGATGTTTCTTTTAGACTTCTGTACATAATAGAAGGTTATTCAGTTCAAAAATATTATGCTGCCAGATGGAGAAAGTTCAATATCAACCCCTCTTGCATTTATCCAAAATGCATTAGAGTAAGAGATTTAAAGAGAAAAATAGAGACTGGATTTGCATAAACCATCAATTCATACCAGAATCTCAACGTTCATAATAGAAGTATCAAACCCACAAGCATGAGTTCTGAATTCATTTTTGCAATTAAGCACATGTATGAACAAAAACCAATTACACCCAGGTGTGCATCCTGGGAGAAAATCCGGCTTTGCTATCAACACAGATTCCTTGGTCATTTAACACCACAAGATTGATTCTTTTGTTCTGTATCAGTTCCGAAAAATATAAACAGTTACAAAGAAGCATGCACTGGTAAATTATACAATTCATGGGTTACCATTAGTTACCTTGACATTAATTACAGTTCTGCTTCTCTGGGCTTCCTCATCTGATGCAAATTTCGAAATTACAAATCCTTTGGGTCTGTTGGAGGCTCAATCCGCCACTACTTGAGTTGAAAAGAAAGAGAAGACAAATTGAACTCAGTTTAAAGTTGTAGCGGTGCATGCTAAAATCAAAATATGGGGTAAAGAGAGTAATTAAGACCAATGAGTGCTTTAGAGAAAAAAATAGTACATCGCTTTAAATAAAAATCAAGACATTTTACTCAGTTATGTTATAAGAAAAACAGAGATGAACTAATTCCAACAGTTCTAATTGATGCAATGAAGTGCAGTGCAACAAAATTTTCTCATCTCAGCTGGGTCAGGCATTTTGTCAAACAGAACACCCGCAAAACTTTTTATAATATTCATGCAAGGTGAAAAAACCATTTGATCAAGCCAGCACAAAGACAAAAAGAATATTTGCATGAATCAATCTGAAACGATCAATGCTCTCAGATCGCATGAGAATTTAAAGTCGCGTTTGACACCTCCAATGAAGAGCTCACGATCCATGCCTTAAGAGAGGACAAATTGTGAAAAAAATGGCCCAAGAAATAATTAAGCCAGCTCAAATGCTCAATAGTTTTTTTCTGTAGATAGGCGTTCTATTCTATTACTAGTGGCGGATCCATGGATGTGTATTTGTTTCTATAGACAAAAGAGACAAACGGCCATAAATCTGGGCTGCTTATTAAAAAACCGGAAAGTGTTCTATCGCATTAATCGTGTTTGCATGTGGCGTATGAACTGCAGTTGTATTCGATCCCATGATTATTCTCTGATTGGAATCCAATCTAAAGTGGACAAGCTGAATTCCCCATTAAGAGAGCACTGTGAAAAAATTACTGCAACCAGGGACTATCATCAGGTGCAAGAATTGCTTTCATTGCAACATTGACTTTTACATTTTGTACCTATGCCTACTTTCATCTTAGAACACTTGCATTTTTATCTCGAAGCAGGTAATGTGTTATACTGTGACAGGGGCACGATCGGAAACTTGAGACTATCATGTATATCAATGACAAATGAATAGTACTATCTTCTAACTATCATCATTTTACCTTTTTTTAATCACTTATTCTCACAATTGAGTGATTCAAGATTTGTTGGGAAAAAACAAATAAATGAAATAACTTCTTACATCTGATGAGTTTCTAACTGATGCCTTGATGCCTAGAATACATGAAAGAGTGTGCGTGAGATATCCCAAATACTGAATAGGCACATTATTCCATCTTCATACCAGAAACTGAAAGTTTATTGATAAAAGATACTTATTGACTTCTAAAATTCTCAATTGTTTACTTCAAGCAGCTAAATAAGTTAATAGTTTTAATAACAACATCTATACTATACTACAAACTCAAAATATTAATCAACCTCCCATGGCTTAGGGGGACCCCTGGCAATAGGCCGAATGTTCTCATGAAAAGTCGGTTTTGCCTTCGGCCTCGCTTTCTCAACATATATTACTCGGCCATTCAGAACCTGTTCAAATTAAATACCAACAATACCTTTTATAAAAGGCTGGCGAAATAAAAAAGCAATTAATAAAGGGCATTTAGTAGCTGAGCTGCAATGTGCATTTTTTTAATACCAATGTCTGTAACAAGCACACAAGTAACACATGTAGATACAACCAAAAAAAGATTTGTTTTTGTTTGGTACAAATCAGCATTTACCGGTACTTGATAAACATCCCTTTTACCTTTCCATTCATTTCTGCTATAGCCTTTTGAGCTTCCTCCTCAGAGGCAAATTTTACAAAGCCAAATCCTTTTGGTTTGTTGGTGGCTTGATCCATGACTAATTTAGCTGAGAAAAGAATCACACTTTCAAATGTCATTCCAGTTGAAGAAACAAAAGGAAGCAAGAAAAAGAAAAAGAAAAAAAAAAGATAGTGCAAAGTAATAGAAAAAGGATGGGGATCCCTTGACAACTATTACTTTGACAACCTTGATAATGGATTTTCAAATAATTCTAAAAAATCTTAAAAATAGAAAAAAATTTATAAACATATTCTTTAACTTATAGATCAATTGTATTTCAAATTTCATACAATTTAAGTATTATTTGATACTCCATCAAAGATCATCAAAATTAGATGATATTTACAATGATCCATATTTAAAAATTTTAATGGAATATCAAATGACTCTTAAATTACATGAAATTTAAAACACAATAAATCTATAAGTTAAAAAATATGTTTGTCAATATTTTTTCTATTTTTGACAATTTCTAAAAATTATTTCAAAATTATTTAAAAATTGGTTGTCAATACTCAATAGATCCCCTCCCAAAGAAAAAACTGTGTGAGGAGGGACAACCTTCAATTACTTGACCAAATTGTGAGAAAGCTTCAGATAGATTCTCCTCTGTTGTGTAGAAGGAAACCCCTGCAATCACTTTATTATATCTTTATGCAAAAACTGGAGATTAACATACAATTGTCGAAAATTGCATGCCTTGCCTTTTCTATGGAGGTTTTTGATCATTAGTTGGTTCAAGCAAAAGGTCGAACAGTTGACATGCAAACCTTCTCTTCTCTCAGAACGTAAACCACCAATCCAATATAAACACACAAAAGAAGGTCCACTATGTGTATGAAAACTTCAACTATAAATAAAAAAAAAAAGCAAGAAGAAGAAAGAAATGTGCTGGACACCTCCAACAAAGAGCTTATGAGCGATGCCTCTACTGGAGACTAGCAACGAAGGGAGAAGAAGAGAAGTTTGCTCGTGTCTAGCGTTTTGTGTACTGAGTAGAGATGATAAATTGCTTCTTCCCCTGGAAAAGAGAGATGCGCCTCTGATTCTAAGAGCCGCCATCTTTCATTTTAGCTCGGCTCAGACACAGGTAGAAAGAATCGAGAATTCTCCTCTCTCTCTCAAATTCTGATCGATCGGAGAGAATCAGCTGATTGGATGGGATGGATACGCGTGTTAAAAACCAAAAGGGGCCTTTTTATTTCCATTGGATCTTGCCACGTGTTGTTCTTTTGGCAACTGTTGTTTTGGCCCAGAACGAAAATTTGACATCGGCACATGCTACTGGGTCCTTGTAATTTCTTAAATACTATTATTTGATAACGAATTTTTAAATAATTTTAAAAAAAATTAAAAATAAAAAATATTTATAAATACATTCTTAAGACTATAGATCGATTGTGTTTTAAATTTCATATAATTAAATATTATTTGATATCCTATCAAAAATCATCAAAATTACATAATATTTATAACGGTCTATATTTAACAGTTTTAATGAAATATCAAATAACTTTTAAATTACATAAAATTTAAAATATAATCAATTTATAAGTTGAAAAATATACTTGTCAATTTTTTTCTATTTTTGAAAAAAATTAAAAATTATTTAAAAATTAACTGTCAAAATTATGATAATAATTGTCAAAAAATACCCTTCTATTTCTAAAAGGAAAGCTAGATGAAGGTAAAAGGAATTATAATACCAAATTCATGGTCTTGCATATGACATTTAACTAAGAGGAGGATCACATTTTATCTTAACAATTTTGACTGGATTTTGTTAAATCGATTCAACTAAAGTGAAATATCAGAATTAAATGTATAATAGTATTATTGAACGTATAGATAATCTAACAATAAAATTGCATATAATGCAAGTATCACTTGATGATGCATCAAAGAGCGTTAATTTCAAACTCATTAAAACTTCAAATTATTAAATATATAGTGAAACAAACATCAAATCCCATAATATATTTATAGTAGACATGATATGTACCATATAAATTATAAACTCTGCAACGCTTTAAATACCAAAGTCAAATGGAAGTTGCAGGTTCTCTGCATCAAGTTGCTTTATTCTTTGACAAAAGAAAACATAACATTAAACTGTTCCACAAAACAACAGGTCTTTCTTAGATTAAGGGGAAAAAAAAGACGCTGATTAAGTATATATATATATATATATATATATATCCATCAACTAGGACACCTACCCCTCAGCAGCTTTCCCTTTCCTCCTATAACTTCCCCCATGCGAAGCACCGGAGCTCGCACCTGTCTCCAGAAGATAACATATCATTGAATCGGCATCATCACCGAAAATGCTATATGCCTCAATGACTTGCAGGTAACTGAAACCCATAGCAAGTAGGAGCTGCATGCTTCCTGTCAGTACATTGTCTGGCAATATTGCCTTGTTATAGATATCTTCTCCCTTCTCAGCTGGCCTTGACGATCCTGTAACTGCTGTTGACCAAGAAATATATGTATGTAAATTGATGTGAAGTTGCAGGGAAAAAGAATTTGCATGTAAGTGGACTTACTGGTAGCAGATGAGGAAGGCTCTGCCCCATGGGAGGTAGAGGAGTCGCAGAAAGAGTGCTGCTGCTGCTGCTGCTTGAGGTACTCAGCACGGGACGCTTCCATGACCATACGTTCTATTTCCTTTTCTGTCAGCTCCAGGTCTGAGTAAAACCTTCCCTCTGCTAACAGTGCCTGTTATTCATTTCAAAAAGCGTTTATATGCTGAAAACTGGCCACAATTTTATCTAGCATTCATATAGTATTATTTATCCTTGTAACTTCTTACATTATCAATTTGTTGCTCTTGCTGGGCTTTAATGGCAGCCTTTATTTGATCCCTATCAGCATTTACCTATTTTCAAATAAAGCAATAAATCAGCGACTACAACAGAAAAATTGATAGATTAGAGCTAGCATTATTGTAGAAGAAATCAAGAATACCCCTCTCAGACTGCTAAAACCAAGGCCAGCGCCAACTGTCTGCCGGCGAGGGTCCACGAGAGAGTTGTAATGGTTGCCGTGATGGTAACTAAGCCTAATTGGAGGTGTATCAGTGTGATAGCTCCCTTGAAATATATTAATCGGCTCTGCAAATATGCACAAAAGTACATAAACCACATGATAAGATATTCTAGACATTTCTGACAGTGTAAAACAGGAGAAAGGAAAAAGTAAAGGGCAGACCAGTGCTGTAGGAGTAGATGTGGATGGGACGATTATACATCTCAGCAAAAGCTTGTATTTCCATGTTGTTTCCGTATACCTGTTTTCAAAAAAATCAAATTATGCAGCACATATTAATATGGTCATGACAAAAATGGTGTATAGTACTAGTGGAATCGCTCTAGACCTAAAAAGGAAGTCTAACCAAAATTAAATAGTATATAAATGATTTCATCTACCATACTTGTTTATTTTTCTATTGTTCCCTTCTATGCATGTTTGCAGTGGTAGTGTGGTGGGGGTTCCATAACCAGACTCGTGTATAATTATTACTAATCATTTGGCATATTTGGTGATAGTAATAACATAATTGCCAATCAAAGGACAACAGAATCACAAAAAATTTGAGAGAGAGGAAGAGAGACCACATGCAACAAAGGTAGGTAGGTATTGATGAGATGGCTAACCTTATCTCTTCTTTTCCTCTTGCAGTAGGATGTGAAACTTTCAGTTATGAATTGAGAAAAATGATCCCTTTCCCTCTCCTACACAACAAAAAACCAGCAAATTTTCATGGATAAAAGTGAAATTTCGTAATTTGAAAATTAAAGGTGATAGAATAACTGAAAACTTCGACTCAAATGTCAGAACCAACCACTAAGTAACTACAAAACAAGACTGGCAAAGGATTCCATAACATCAATGTAACCAACAGCAGAAGGAATTTTCTCAAAAAAAAGTATTAAACAAAGTGCCCCCAGAATCTACCTGTCATATTCAAAAATTTCCCACATCTAAAATATAATTTCAAGGCCTTGTATTAATGAGACAAAGTCTTAACTTTGTCAGGTCAGACCAGAGGCAGATCCATAAACTTCAAAATCATAATGATTCAAAACCATGATGATGTATAGGCCCCATGGTTGATGCTGAGAAATAAAGGAAAATAGAAGTAATCAGATGATGAAAGCAGCATACCATATAGTCCACACACATCTGCCTAGCCATGTCATAAGCTTCAGCATCACCGTACACTTGATCAGCAACCGCACGAAATAAACAATTGCCATCCTTCAACATTCTTCTTATCTCAAACCCTTTCACCCGTCTTAACTCCAGCTCAAACATGTGCTCTCTCTCCTGAATGCATGATGTCAGCACGTAATTTTAGTGACAGAACATTTACTAAATAATGATAGCTAGAAGGGGCCTTCCATTTGTAGTCTTCAAGATAAATCATGCTACCTTGAGGAGTTCCCACCCATTATTTCAAGATTCCCACATCTTCCATCACTTTATATATAACTTTGAATAAAAGAGGAATAAATCAGCTATATACTCTTATAAAAATAATGTCAGAGGAATGCAAGTGATATCTGCCAAGCATTAAGGGTGTATAAGATACTTTACATAGGCATACATCATATTACGATATTTTCCGGACAAAGCATGATATTCCGTGCTTGGAAAATTGAATGGACAAAATCTAAGTAATAACTCAAAAAAACTTACAGCATCATAATTATTTGAAGGCATATAACAAGGTCCTTGTTCGTCAGCACTGTTATACCCATCGCTCTCTGCAATTGATCTGGGAGAAGCCGGGCGGGATCCAGAACCTGATGACCTAGATGACAGCGGAGGCCATGCACCTGACCTTCTGGAAGAGCCAATCCTCACACTGTTATTTAAACCACCTGAACCCATTCTTCTCAAATTACTGCTACTGTTAGTGTTATTATTTCCTTGTGTTGGCTTCGGGGGTGGTACCGGCGGTGGAGGAGGGTATGATGCAGATCCCATAACTTGTGGAGAACCGGTGCTCATTTGGAACGATCCAATTTGTTCCGAATCTTCACTCAGTCGAATCCTGCTAAGAGCTGCAGTTACCAGAGAAGAGTCTGTTGACTCGTCCGCCAACGGTTCGTCGGAATTTTCCGACAACAGTTCATCACTTTTTGTTTGTTTCTCATCTGAAAACTGATCTGTCAATTCAGCAGATACCGAATTCTCTTGAAAATTGGCGTCCTTTTCCTGTTCTTCGTCTCTAGAAATAGAAGAGGCAGCTTGTGTACCAATACTAGGCTGAGGCAGTGAAGAAGGGCGATTTTGGTTGGACGAAGACCCGCCCGACCCACGCGGAACAAAAATACGAGTCATCTTATCTTTCCTTTAAGATTCAACCACTTCTCTTCTTTGAGAACCAAGGGATTAATCAAAGAGGCATCCTTCTCTATCAACCTTAGATGGCAGTTTCTCAGAGGTAGAAACAGATACTCATAATACCTTTGTCTCTGGTTCTGACCTTGGGAGAAATGATACCAATCACCCAACCAACCGACTCGTCGCCTCCGAGCAGCAAGCTGGAATCTTTTCCTGGAGCTACAAACCTATGCAGCATCACCTTGTCAATTCTCATACCCTTGTCAGAAAACCCTAGCTTAGAGACTTTATTACAACTCCCACACAGAATACCCTGTCAAAACCCTAAATCAACAAAGCAAGAAATAAAAAATACGGAAGAAATTGAAGCAATTAGACGATCAATTACCTTGAGAGAGGAGTGGTTTCGAGTTTCGAGAGACGATCGAGATCAATTGATCGATCACGGAGCAAAATTACTTGCCAATTAATGGGAGAATTAGAGAGGGTTTGTATTTTTTCCTTTTAATATCGGGTGGAGAGAACACTAGGTGGGGTCTAAAAAATGCAAAGAACGACTAGAGGGAGAATTAAAAGAGATCAGAGATTGGGAGGAGAAAGAAAGAGAGAGGAGAAGAAAGAGGCAAGAAAATGGAGAAGCTCTTTTCTCCGGCCGATACAGCTACCATAGTTTCATACGCTCTTATACGCAAACCCTGCTTATCGATCGACGCGTGGACGTAAAGGCAGAGTGTAGAATTTTCACGTGAATTATGTCTTCCGAATTATTTCGCTATGTTTCTGCCTTTTACCATATTTGTAAAACCCACATTAGGGGAACCGTAACCGACACGTGCAGGTATAAAGAATTAAAGAATTTAAAGAATTGAAGTGGGATGTTAATTGAACCGTGTTATTTTCTCTGCTGCTACTATGTGGTCTGAATCTGATCATGTATATTTCTCAATGTAATAATAACCTAGTTCTTTCTTTTCTTTTCTTTTCTTTTCTTTTCTTTTCTTTTCTCTTCTTTTTTTCTTTCTTTTAGTGGTAGTCTGGTAGATCCCCAGTTTTTTCGCACAGAGAAAATGTACTGATTTTGTCGAAGATCTAAACCGGCCGGCCGAGAGGCAATTTTTAGGCTTCGGATGGGGCGGTTTAATCGGTGGAAACAAGAACTCGGGTTCTTTCTAACACTTTGATGTAACAGAAAATCGTGACACTTTGTTGATTGTCGAATTCATTCTTCCTTTTTCTCTTATAATAAAAAAGGATTATTCATTTTTTATGGCGCTACATTTTTTCAAGGGATAGTTCAGCTGCCAAAAGTTTTTAATTGAATAAACTTAAATCCTAAAATATTTTACAAAAGGTTTCATAAATAAAGAGGTCGAAGGTGCAATTACGTTCCGACCCCCAAATGTTTTTTCCCCTTTTCTGATAGGAGAATTTATTAAAAAAAAAAGAGCAATGAGTAATTATGTTATCACTCAAATTTTTTATAATTAATAAATTATAATTATTAATTTAAATCTAATTTTTTTATTTATAATATAAATTTTGATTCAGAGCAGAATTAGTCTTCACTTAACACACGAATTTTATTTATTTATTAGAGTAATTTTAACGTACATTCAACTCTTATGATATATTTTCTTAAGAAATATTGTTCAAATTAAAAAAATAAAATTATAGATGTATTCCTAATTACTTAAATAAAATATGTATTAATTTTGGGTCAATTTATAATTAATTGGTCACTCATCACAGAGTTATTAAAACTCCACCATTGAAATTTTAAAATCATTTGATAGAAGGCAAAATCTTTTTCAAATTGATACAAATTTGATACATATTTTATCTAAATAGTTACAAGCACATCTACAGTTTTAATTTTTTATTCAATCGATATTTCTGAAAAATATATATCGTAAAAATTAAATATACACTAAAAATTAAATCCCCGCTAAAATAGAATAGAATAGAATAGAATAGATAGATAACTCCTTTGACCTATTTATTATTTCCATACATCTTGTTTTTAATGTTGTCATAGTAGGAGGTACTAGCTAGCTTTTTTCTGGTGCTTGCATCTGGTCAATTTAGTTATACATTCTCTCTTTTCACAAAACCAAAAAAGGTACATTCCTATATCTAGTGCGCTGAGTGGTGATGGTTTGCTTTCTTCATCTAATTGAGTTCAGATCAGTAAATAAAACAGAAGTTATCAAATCTCTTTTTAGAGAAAATAACATTTAGGGTTGGAGTTTGCAATCCAGAAATTTTCTTTTTCAAAATCACTATCAAAATTTGTAAGATTGATTTCGAATTGAATTTTGATTAAATATAAGATTTTTTTTTCAGAATCGTTAGCAATAATAAACATGCTTTATCAAATGACAAAAAAAATCTCACCCTTAAATCTTTTTTTTTTCTAATTTTGTTGGGATTTTCTTCGTGGAATTTCACATTTCAACATAATAAAATAACAATTTGTTTCATTAAAGGGCGAGAAAAAACCTTCCGCCCTTTTGAAAAAAGAATTTAAAAACAAAAAAAAATCTCACCATTTGATAAAACGAGTTATGAAACCTGACAAAAAAAAAATAAAATTATAACAATTGGTTGTAAAATGGAAAAAATCTAAACGGCGAGAAAAAAAAATTCACATCATTATTAAACTATTGGTAAAAATAAGTTGAGATCTTGATCATTAGCGTAATTTTGTTTACAGATTGTAGTTTTTTATATATAAAAAAAGAGAATTTATCATTGCTCTTCATATTTTATACTTTTTATCTACGCACCAAAAGTATTTTTACTAAACTAATGATTTTTTACATCTGAATTTGTAAGTATTTATCATTTTTTCTTAGATGATTATAGAAAAATTAAAGTTAAAAAATTTTATTACATAAATATAAATTATAATTCGTATAATCTTTAATCCTATTAATGTAAGATATAAATAATTATGATTAAATATAAATATTTTCTGAAAAAATATAAATATATTTTTAATACAAATAAAATATACTGAGATGACTCCTCTAAAAACAATTCCTTTATTCCGGATCCACACTCCTCTGCAGTTCGAAACAAATGGAGATGTCCAGTACTAAAAGGGAGAGCAGACAAACATAGGTAGATACAGCCCGTAGTGAGTCATTTACAAGTCATGCAACCAAAGTCTATTAATAAAGAAACAAAAGGAAAAACATAAAAAGTAGACGAAAAGGAAAAAGTAAAATGCATTGTCTCATATAGTCATATCTCCATTACCACAAAATTCGAATCCAAACATACATACATACAACGTGGGTCCAGGGGCAAAGACAAAAACCAGTGGCGGTTATTTTTTCATTAAAATTCAGCAAAGTTTTTAGGTATTTCTCTATATATATACATACATATATGAACGGTTTTTATTGTTTCGAGTTCCCTACACTTGTCACTGAATTATCGGAAGAAGAAGGTGTTTCGTGTTTGCTGCTTAGTTTCGGATTAAATTCAAGTGTTCCCCAACCAAGCACTGATCTCGCGTGGAGTCTTGACCTTTGGTTTCATTCCATCCACTCCCCTTGTTTGGCCGTTCCACGAGTCTAGACTCTAGACGCTAGTAGTAGTAGACGAGAGTAACACGGATGGACCCCACCTGTCACTGACTCTCACAATGTAATGAAGAGGAGGAGGAGGATTTAGAACCTTGTTTTGTTGGAGAAAAAGGCCGAATCTTTGTAATCAATTAAAAGGTGGCCGATTCTTTGGTTGTCGGCGCAGTGTACTCTCGTCCAGCTCATCAAACTTAAAACACTGTAACGAGATAAGAATGAACTCTGTACAAATTGGATTTACACATAATTTATACTTTGTGGATTAATTTGTACTTCTGTTAATGATTTACAAATAAACTCTATATAAATTGAAGAAGAGGGATTACACTTGATAATGATTATTTTGATAATGAGATTTCAAATAAATTAAATTTTTTTTTAAATTACAGATATATTTTTGAATTTATGGATTAATTGTGTTTCAAATTTCATATAATTTAAGTATTATTTGATATTTAATAAAAAATCATTAAAATTTATGCAATTTATAACGGTCTCAAATTAATGACACAAATGTTTAAATTATACGAAATTTGAAACACAATTAATCTATAAATACAAAAATATGTCTATAATTCTTTTAAAATTTTTAATTTGTCAAATTTATTTGAGTATTGTAAAAATTATCAAAATAATCATTGTCAAGTGATCCCTCCCTTAAATTAAATTTATACATAATTCACACTTTGTGATTTTATTATATAACAGAAGGCGGTCAATATTTTGATTGTAAACGTGTAGTACCTGTGCGGTATACTTTTGTGAAGAAAGGCGCCATCATCTGACAAATTTCGCTTGGCTCGTCAAACTAAAAACGCCGTAGAATGAAGTATGAACTCCTTACAAGATGTCCGTTTAAAAACGAACTTTGAACAAACAGAAATTCAAGTATGATTCATACTTTTTTATCAGCTTAGATAAGAATGATTCTATACAAATTTAACTTATGTACTATTCATACTTTTTGATCCATTTCATTCTGGTTTGATGCGTTCTCATTAACTAGCAAGTCACGAACAAATTTTTTTCGCAACAATCCAAATCATTTCTTTTTTCTCTTATAAGAGTCACTGCCAAGTTCCAAGTTCCACCCTCAAGTCCTAAAAAATGTCAAGCATGTAAACATGTCCAAAAGTATCTCTATTTGAAATCTGCAACCACTTACATTATAGTTGCTTATGTACAAACTAACACATTTCAATGTACAGATGAAGTACAAATTCAGTTGTACAACCGAAAACCAACAGAGATGAAAATAGTAACCGGGCAAGAATAACGCCTTGTCGTAAAGCCAGGTAAAAACAAAACAACATCAAGCAGCATAATTTTGTGGGCAAAAATTCAGATTACAGCTAGGCATTTTTGGGTCGCAAATTAGCTGTATCCTGTATTATTCTTCGGCAATCCACCAGATAGCATCGAACTAAATATGAAATTTTGTGAATGAGCAAAACTATAAACTATTTTACTCTTTTTGAAAAGAGAACAAAATAGAAGTTAAAACAAGAAAAAACAACAGCATTGCATTTTTTGTATGACTTTATATTTTTTACAACCGTCGTCTAATGGCCAATAGACCATCCTCTCTCAGCGACGAATTCACGAACCCTTATAGCTACTTCAACTGCATCATTTAGAGGTGGATAACTCCAGCTATTTGAAATCTGAAACCAACGAAGCATTAAAAAGGCTATGTAAAGAAATAAGATTAAAAATGAAAAGAAGGGTAAAAAGAGATTGAAGACCATACATCCTCTAATCCAGTGAAAGGACGAACAACTCCTCTCTCACGGAGGTTCTTGTGGAAGTCCGTGAACTTCCATTTACAATGCTCGGTTCCAATTACATACACAGGTTTCCTACATGAAAGAGGTTTCAAGACGTAAGAACAAACTGTAATTGGAATGTATAAGAGAATGAATAAAATAGGGTGTAGGTGTAAATACCCAGTACTGCATGCCTCACTTAACATGCTGATAGAGTCGGCTGTGATTACAAATGCATCACCCCATGCAAGATGACCCATATGAGGGTTTGGATCTGCCCAAGTGCAATTTAAAGAACTTAAAATTCACCTTACTTAATTTACAACATAGAAACTGGAATCCAAGTAGATAAATGTAGTTATAATACTTCTATTGCTGCTGCAAGTTACCTTGTCCATCCCAGATATATATCTTGGGGTGAGTACCGAGCTCTTTTATTATGATATCTGACACCTGAGTAACAACACAAATCAACAACACTCATAAACCTTAAGAGATCATTTGTCACCAATTGCACAGAAGAATGATACAGATGTAAGATAAGACCTGCTTGTACCTTTCTTGGAGTTCTTCTGGAGAATGAGATTCTGACGCTTCCGCAAGTTTTCAGGACGTTCTGTAGTGATGCCACAAGCTGCTTAGCCAGATCTGCTCCATACTTGCAGTTCTCTGGTACATCAGTCAAAGCATATCAAATCCTGTGTAATTGACCCAATTGCCAGAACAAAGAAACAGAGAGGACGAGTTGAATGAATTACTAGTGGGCCCTCCAATGTTGACAATGAGCAAAGGTTTAGGAAGAGGGTCAAGTTCGTCATGCCAGGCCGAGGCAGCTAAACGTAGAGAAACAGGATCTGCCTGGTGTAGTGCTCCTACTGTCAGGACCTTGATCATTTTGCATATTTTACATTGACGTGAGTTACAAAAGAAGAATTCCTTCATCATATCATATTAATATGTTACATGACACATAAAGTGAGAGAAATGTACCACATTTCTACCAGGAGGTTCCTGCGGGGTCACCCATCTTCTGAGAAGACGAGGGATTTCTTTCTGTCCACTTGCTGTCAGTGCATAATAGTCGTGCCGAGGTGTCACGACCATGTCAAATCTGTTGAGTTGTGTTCTCGGATGTTGTATCTGAATTAGTAATTTTTAGGAGAATTCAGAATTAATGAGATGAGTACCCAGAAGAATTGTCCCACTAGAAACGTAGAGACCAAAGCATAAGCAAGCAACATACATGAGGTAAAAAAAAGAGGGAAAATGCATTTGCTAACCAATTGCCCCACAAATCCATTCGAATTAGTAACCATACCCAACAAGATGGGTGACAGTTATGCATTGATCATCATGTCATATGGTAATCAAAAGCAATAATCGAGCATATGTAACCCATATTCACTACTCTTTCAGTTCACATGTTCAAGCACCCATTCTTTACTTTATACTTGTTGATATTCAAATTTCATAAACTTTATCTGTTATTGCATATGCATTAATTATTTTTTTTTCAGTGCGGGTATTAGATAAACTAAATTTTCTAATATAGTACAACAACAATCCCCTCACACTTTATCATCAATTTTAACTTAATTTAACCATTAACAGCAACCTACCTTAGTAAGCATGTAACTACAAGTACGCTAACACTATGAATTAAGTATTCATAATCCGATTTTATCTGATACGAATAAAGCCCGAATAAATCTATCTTTGGTGGGAACAGTTCGTGATATTGTTTCCTTTCACTAACCACAATCCTGAGTGTCATTAGTAGGCGAAGGATATGTACCATCCTATTAGACAAAAGTAGTACAGTCATGGAATATGGATTTATAGTTAGTGTACCTGGATGACAAATACATTCTCAGGTGCTAGACGCCTGATAGAACTAGATACTGACATGGTGTCCCTTCCACATGCAACCACCAATGTAGGGCCCTCCCTGGAATCAAGCAAACTCTACTTAAACCATGCCCTCAACACAACACCGGAGCACAAAGCACAGACACATGCGTGCAAACACACACACATGTATAAATATATTTACAGAGATAGAGCTCACTTGTCAAAAGTTTCACGAGCAAAGGTTGCGATCTTTCTAGAATCGGCTTCTAAGATAGATGACAGACCGATTGATCCACTAGTATGAAATGTAGAAGGCACGACTCTCTTCCCTTGGAGTACCAAACCAACTCTTGATCCACCCAATAATTGCCGAAGAATCTGGTATACTATTTTATGTAAAGAGAGAGGCAACCAGTGCAGCCACTCATTAATTCCTCCACTCGGTCTAATGACACGCTACATCAAAGAAATATTTAATTACTATCTCAAGGAAGTACACCAGAAAAGCATCTTAAAGAGAAGAGCAGATTACACAAATACTGCATGCCGTATCATCTGCTTTGTAATTTTTCCTAAAGATGACACTTCCAATCTTAATTTTTTACAATTTTATACCATTTTGGCTGCTAGGGTTAATAGATAACACTTAAGCGACATATTCTGTAATTCGTCCAAAGAAAACATGTTGGAAATTGAAAAAATGCTGAGAAATATAAAATTTCACAGCACCACCACCAAACATTATTTACAACAGGACAAGTTTACCAGAAAAATACAATGATCTTCAATTACAATAGAGAAGCTAGTTGCAACACCTGGCCTGACTAATGGAACACTATTTCATAAGAAAATATGTGAATATCAATAAGGCATACTACAATTTTATGAATATATAAGTCCCAGGTGCAAGCTGGGAAATACTGTTACTAAACCTCAAAGAAAACTGTAATTACCAAATCTACCTTCTTAACACAGAAGTAGAACCTTGCTACAACAGAGCTAACATTATCTAGTAGAAGATAATAAAACCACTTAAAGGAACCAAATTGAATTACAGAGGTAAGAGGAATAGAGAACCTTACATAGATTGTTTGTCTATCAGATAGACCGAGCGCACGAACCAATCCCAAGCACTGGTTCTCAGCTCCGGCGAACCCATTCCCAATCACCACCGCTCGTCTGACAACATTCAGACCGCCATCGAATATCTCCGGCGTTCCTGCCATCCCGCTCGGTGGCTCCGGGAGCCGTATCGGTCTCATCTTCCTCTTTTCGTCGGATCAATGAAGATTTTGAGGCAATTCTTCGTTTTTTACTCTAGATTGGAACCGTATGGCAATGGCACCGGACTTAGGGTTTGGGAAGGGAATACGAAATTCGGATATTTCCTCTGATAGATTGCTTTATTCGTAATTTTCGTCCAATTTTTTTCTTTTTCTGATTACGAAAAGGAAATTGGGTTTTCAATTTTTGTTTTGTTTTTCTTTCTTTTCTTCTGTGAGGGAATTTCACGGCTGCTCTTTTGGTGGGGAGAACTGGAGGAGAGAAGTGTTGCTTGCGATCAGATATCACTTTTGCTTGAACCTAAAGCACCGAATTACGGAAGACCGATATGTAACTATTTGCAAACAACAATGACAGCGAGTCCTGATCCAGGTGCATGTAATATATTCAGTGATGGGACCCACAATGGCTTGGGCGATACGCCTATACGACTGCGTCACCTACTGGAAGGCAGGAAGGGGTGCTCAAAATAAGGCAAAATGTTTTTATGTACGCTGATCATTTTTCATCATTTAGATTTAGAAATTGCATAAACATAAGATTATTTTCGATTTTTTCATTTATTTTGTTAACTTTTTGGGAGTTCAGAACGGAATTTGTAGGAAGAAACACAAATTGCTCTTTCTTTTTTCTCGACAAATTGCTCTTTTATTCCTTCATGAAAGCAGTGTTTACAAAAAATCAGAGAAGAATATGAGATCTAATTTTGAAAAAGTTTGTTGAAAGTTTATACTTGTACATACGGTGCTCATAATAATAAGTTTAACTCTCATTTCTTAAAACTCTAGAATTTAAGAAAAACTTTTGAGTATTATACTTGAGTATTGAAGTTGAGAATTATAATAAATGATACTACTCAATTTGCATAGATGTGTTATCTATGCGAGCATTCCAAACTTTTGAGTATTATACTCGCATAAACGAGACATCAGAAAAGTTAAACTAGTTGAGAATTTAAGTTTGCAATATTTTCAATTTTCATCTATGTGAAGTATGCTCGCATAGATGAAACATCAGAAAAGTTTGGAATTATAATGAATAATTGCGGAAGAAGAGTAAAATTGAATGAAATTGCAAACAATTAAAATATATATATATATATATATATATATATAATTAGAATGACATTACGTAGTCATAATAATATAATTATTTTTCGGATTATATATCATTAAATATTATTCATCCATTATTTTGAATAAATATTAAATTAACAAAATAATACTAATTTAATGCTACTCCAAAGAAAGAAAAATATATTTGAAACACATCAAAACAAAAACAAAAATGATATGGATTAATAGATAGAGAAGCGATAATTACATCCTTAATTACATTCTGTATATACACCTCAAATATATTTATATTTAATTATAAAAATATTTATATTTTACATTATTAAAATTAAAACTCATTCAAGCTGTGTTTTTATTTAAGTAATAAATTTTTAATTTGAATTATTTTATAATCATTTAGAAAAAAAATGATAAATATTTTTTATATCAATTATAAATATTTATAAATTTAAATATAAATAAATTATTTATTTAATATAAATTTATATAAATATTTTCATAAATATGTAAATAAAAAATAAAAAATATAAGTTGTAAGTTGCAAGAATAATCTCTCTTCCCGTCAGCGCTATTTTCGTACATCCAAATCCGAACCGTTTGTACTTGTAAAACTCGCGAGGGCTCCAAACGAAAAAGGAAGCTTCGCAAATCGCAATCGCAATCGATTCCTCTCTTTCTAAACAAGTCTAGCATAGTATAGCATAGCTCTAGAACTAAAAGGGGAGAGGGACGAGAGCAATCGCCGCAACAATGGAGGAGACCGGCGCCGTACCCGTGCGATGCCAGAGGATCGGTTGCGACGCCATGTTCACCGATGCAGACAACCCCGACGATTCTTGTTGTTATCACGCCTCCGTACGAGATCCGTTCTTTTCTCCCTCTTGAATTCTGTACAGTTTCTCCGGACCATTGCCTCGCTTTTATGAACTAGTGGAAAATGCCAGATTTAGACTGTAGTAACCCGATCATCCCTGAATTTCCTGTCTGTAGAGTAAGGATCAAGGTTTAATTACGATTACAGTTTCTGTATTATCAGTACCTTGCATGGAAATTAGGCAGATCGTTTGGAAATTTTTTGTATTTCGTATATATTTTCTTGATTCTTCTTCAGTTGATGCTCCTAATCAATTCATATAGAGCAAGGTAGTAGGTTTTAGCAGCTGTAGGAGGAGGATTCTTTCAATAGTAGTTCATGTAGTGACCAAATCTACAGTCCTGTAAACCCCTTATTTACTAAATCAGAGTCTCAGAAATTATTTTATTTGATGCTAGTATTTGCAACTGGCTTTTTATTTTTCTAACGGTTCTGTAAATTGTTTCTTTACAGGGAGTAAGTGACTGTCCTTCACCATTTGATATTGAGGTAATTATTTTTGCCAAATAGACCAATGTTGATTTTTCTAATCAGAAAATGTTTGCCAGCCAATATTTCATGATGGAATGAAAGAATGGAGCTGCTGCAAGCAAAGAAGCCATGATTTCAGCTTATTTTTAGCTATTCCAGGGTACTATCTCCCTCTCTCTCCTCCCTTCTCTCTCTCTCTCTCTCTCTCTCTCTCTCCCCCCGTCATCTTACGTGCAATTTTTGGATGCGATAACATGCTTAGTCTAGTCTATTAATGGTAAATATATGTTTCCTACCTTATGTAGAACATAATTTATCAAGTGTTACAGCAAATATGCAACAGATTAAGGGATGCAGTATAGCAAATGGTCTGTCATATACTTACTGCAGTCACAGCCAATGTTGATCCATACCATTCATGTTAGTTTTGTAATGATACATGGAATTGGATCAATCTAGTTATTGCTTTATAGTTTCTTCAACTAGTTAATCACGGATAGAAATGATGTTACTGTTAGAATTGATTAATTTATTTTTGTAAAAAAGGTGCAAGACTGGAAAACATACTACAGAAAAACCTGTTTTGGCAAAGGCAGGCCCCGCAAACCCGCCAAGGGCGGTCCCTGTCCCACTGGGGGCCCAAAATAATACAGTCGCTGCTGAGAATTGTTCAAGGTGTCGGCAGGGCTTCTTCTGCTCTGATCATGGTAAATTCATTTTATCATTGGAATAATTAATGTGCTTGCCCCTGTAGAAATAAAAATGTCATCTAGTCTTGAAAATGAGAGATCTAACAGATGTGTCGCACGTTTAGTATCAGTTGAGTCCATGTACCGTATCCCTTCGGTTTCTTGATGAAGTAACCAGATTACCTCTATTTTCTGTCATTATTAACTTTGGAAAAGGTGCACTTCAGGTACCTTTTTAGTATCAATGAGCAAAAGAGGGCCATGCTTGACTTTCCTTTATGTCCTGTAGACATGGACTTATGCAATTTAAGTTTACCTTTATTGTTTTGTTTTTATTCAGGTTCACAAGGAAAATCATTGAAGCCACTGGCAGCAACTAACAACGGAGAAAGCAGTGAAAAGCCAGCTGTACCAGTAAAAAAGATTGTAAATTTGAATGAGGACAGGATTTGCAAAAACAAAAGTTGTGGTAAAACATACAAGGAGAAGGATAACCATGATGCTGCTTGTGAGTACCACCCTGGCCCGGCAGTTTTTCATGATCGCTTGAGGGGGGTATGCCATAATTTTTTTTTATTGCCCTCCTTTACCCTATTCATCTTCAACTTGTCTTGAAAATTGCTGCAGTATTTTGCAATAATAAGGAACGGGGCCAATCATTACCAAAATTTGCAGCTAACAATGGTCATTTTGGGTTGTTGCAAATAAGACTGAAGTACCTCTGGGTTTACCAGATTTGAAGACAACAGTTCTTTCCAATATGAGAATCAATATTCAAAATCTATCTGGGTCCTTGATTCCTTTTCAATTTAAATTTCACAAAATAAGAAGCTTGCAACTGAAGGAAAAATTGTCAGCATCTATTAAGACGCACTTATTGCAGATAGGTGATATTTTAGACAAAAAAAAAGAAGAATAGAAAATTAAGTGCTAGCTTCCAGTAGTGTACTTCAGCGTTATTTGCAATAATCTGAACATTTCTGGGTATAATTGCTTATTACCCCTCTGTCCTTGTAATTACAGAAAATCAGTGTTTTGGTCTATGTAATATAGAGGTATGGTAACTGGTAAGGCCCCTCTGGAAAGAATCGATAGGCTAGTGTTTTCCCCGAAATTTTCATTTTCGATATATTTCATTGTGGGCCATCTAAGAATCCCCCTGTTTGGCAAGTGGAGTAGAGGTGATTTAAGTGCTTTAAAGCGCTTTAATGCATCAAACAGAGGTGATTTAAGGTGAAGTAAGTTAAAATACTTATGGAGGGAAAGTTAACTTAAATCATCAAATTTCATAGTTTTTAACATTTTTTACTCTTACTACTTCATCTATTTACTTCATTACTACCAAACATCAATGTTTTAGAGTAATTTAACACTCACTCCATTTTAAATTTACTTCACTTGACAAACGGAGGGTGGATGGTTTTTTCTCTATCTAAAATATAGTAAAATGTTTCCAAAGATGCAGAAGTTTTGTCTCCTAAAAGGTTTTGATTTTTAGATCACATTGAGTTGTTCAGATTGGCTGTTCAAATCGTATGCGTGTCTAATTCAATTTTTAAAACAAAAATTTGTGCCAGTGGAAATGCTGTGATGTTCATGTCAAGGAGTTTGATGAGTTCATGGAGATCCCACCTTGCACCAAGGGATGGCACAATGCTGATGCTTCTTGATTTTTAGGATGTTCAAGCTGTTTAGTTAGCTTAATCAACCTTTATGAGTTGCATCATTACTATGGTTAAAGTATGCAATGATGTTAGGTATGGAACCGTCCATATTTTTGTTGAGGATTGGCAGTTCAAGCTTTTACTTGATTTTTAAGAGTCTAATCAATCTTTACATCTGTTTGAATTGGATACTTGAAATGCAAGCATGACTATAGATTTTGATGGAATCATTCTTAGACGGTTTTATAGATTTTTCCTGGTTTTTGTTCCCTTTTCTTTTATTGTTCTCTTGAATTTGATATTACTAAATAGCTGGTTTGTGGTGGGTAATTGATATGGTATAAGTGATGATGATGTAGAACAACAAAATTAAAATGTTTTGCAGCTTACATTTTAATTTTGTTGTTCTAAAACATTTACTACACATTTTAGTTTTGTAGAACAACATTTAGTGATATATTATAGATGATGACTAAAATAGTATATTTGGAATGTGATATATTTTAGTTTTGTTGTTCTACATCAAATGTTTTGCAGCTTAGATCATATTGGATTTCGTAGTTTGATATAATCTAAACAATCATCAAAATAATTTTTAATTCTATAAACATTTGGAATGTGATATGTAGTATATGAATTGCATGTGTATAAATGAGAGAAAAAAATTAATATAGAATTTTCTTTTCATCTAATGATTCGAATTTTATAACGATTTATATTTAATTATCATTGATGGAACATTAAATTACGTTCAAGTTACAAGAAGATTGTGCAAAATTAATCTATAAGATTTTTTGTAAAATTCTTTTATCTTGATTTGAAAGTTATCATCAATATTAACAAGTTAACTCATTCTCAATAATTCAACCTATAATATTTTCTAAAATGTGGGCTTGCAATGTTGGCGAGGGAGCACTAATTTAAAATGAATTGTATTTTGTTGGGGCATGCCTACATTAAACAATCAGCACGTTTGTTTGATCAACGAAGAGTTATTATATTAGATGAAACAAGATATATTTTGTATCATATGTGTCTGAGACACGCAGAACATATCCAATGCATGAATGTATTTGATCTATGATTCTTATAGTATAATTAAGGAGACAGAACCTTCTCTAGTTTGTAACACGTGGAAACAATAGGAAATATCCATTTATACGAACTGTAATTATTTCTCACTCAAATCAAAAAGCACAGTTGACACGATTGGAGAGTGGCGAAACCAACATCAAAATCAAACAAAAGGCCAAGAGCAAAAGCTGAGACATTCAACAGAGGAGTGATAATTACGCTTTTAATTATTTCTTATTTTTATTTATATTTAAGATGTATTTATATTATTTTTAAAAAATATTTATATCTAATAATAAAAATATTTATATTTTATATTATTAGAATTAAATATTATGCAAGTTGGATTTGAACACGTGTAATAAACTTTTTAACTTAAATTTTTCTATAATAATTTAGGAAAGAAAAATTGATACACACTTTCTATACTAGTTATAAACACTTACAAATTTAGATATAAATAAATTATTTATTTAATATAAATAGTTTCGGTATGCAGATAAATTGTGCAAAACATGTGAGCAAGTCCAATTCCTCTTTTCTCATTTGCTTTCTGGAAGAGCCTTTTTTCACAACCTAACGCCTTCACTGAGAAAATAAAAATGCTTGCTTGTTTTCACATAAAAATAATAGGAAAGTATATTATTGCAAATAGATTTGTTTATTTGAACGTGCATTTCTTTAATTATAGGAAATACACAAAAAAAATTGAAAAATGTTACATTGGTGGATTTATAACTAGGATATCAATATATGATATTTTTAGGAAACAACGTGAAGAGTTAAAATGGTTCACAAAGATGCAAAAATTTTAGATATCTAAATTTAGATGTCAAAATATGCTTTGTCAGTAACTTAATATTAACCTTATTTATGAGCCATCCGTAAAAAGAAAGAGAACAAATAAATGAAAAAAATGATCACTTAACAAAAAGCCATACGTACACAGTACATCAAGTTTTTGCTTCAGATATTTAGACCTCGTCCATAATTGATTTTATCAATCGAATTGCTAAATTGCTAATTTGTCCAAGACAGATCACTCGGATAGTTCTTCGTAAATGGAAAAAAAAAGAAATATGTTGTGATGTGCATAACTCTTTTAATTATGTGGATAAATGTACATGAAAATGAAATTAAGGGGCGTAAATGAGTCAATGAAGTCATTATCGCTCTTTCCAAAAAAAAAAAAAAATTACCTATCAGTTAGTTTGTAAGTTGATCTGTAAGCGTGTATTTAACAAGTGAAATAATGATAATTTATATGTTTTAAGATATTTTAATATATTAAATGGAGATGTTCTAAGCTGCAATTAGGTGCAGCTATTTAATTAAAATAAACTTCATACATGAAGAAAGATAAAATATCAAGTTTCTTAACTCTTGACATTTTTATTCTTAGTATTTTTCTTCTAAATGTAGTATATTAAAATATGTTTTATATTCTTACTTAATACTACATCATCTAATTACTTTACCATTATAAATCGTTAATACTTTAAAGAGGAGAGTTTAAATGTCTCCGCTATTAGTGTCTCCATTTTTTAATTTTCTAATAACCCTAATTTTAAAATTAAAATATCAAAATAAAACCATTAGATGAAATATATATTACTTTTTTATGTACATGTAAAAAAAATGATATTTTAATATTATTTTATTTGACATCAAGAGCTTGTAAAAAATATACTAATGTGGATAATTTCTGGACGTAAATTTTTTAACTTGTTGATTTACATAGAATGAAAGTCAAAATATCAATAATTTTTTATGTACATGAAAAAAATATAATATATATCACATTTAATTATTTTATTTTGATATTTTAATTAAAATTTTTTTTGTTATTAACAAATTAAAAAATAAAATCATAATAAAAACTTAAAAAGTATAAACATTTGAACCATCCTCTACTTTAAAATACTTTAATATTTATACTATTTTCACTTGTCAAAGGTAAGATAAACAAAATTTGGCACCTAAGACCACACGGTACGTCTTCACAGTGAATCCATGTATGTAATTAGCAACTCGTAGTACCTTCTTTTGAGTGAAGAAAGGGGAAAGAGAGAGAACAGCGATGGCTTCTACTTCTTTTCTCCCAATTCCGAGCAAAACCCTCCATCTCCATGGCGGCCTCTCCCGAGACTCGTGGAAGTTCTCCCACGCTCTCCCTGCACGTGCAAGGCACATGCGTTGCTCTTCCCGCGACGATTCCAGACCCGCTCCTGATAACTACTCCAGGTCTCTTTTCTCTCCCCATTTCATGATTTAAATCTTATCCGGTTGGCTGGTTTTGGCACTGGGGAATTGGAGAGGAGAATGTGCCACTAAATTCAGTGAATTCAGGAAGATTAAGTTCTTTATCTAATTCGCATGAGGAGATTTGGGGCAATTTGTGTTTGATTTGTGAAAAAAAAGTAATGCCAAATGTAGTAGTAGACTAATTAATACAAGGATAAGAAAGTACTGTGATTCTTTTATTTCTGGTGTGGACAGTTTTTGCATAATTGAAGGTCCAGAGACCGTGCAGGATTTCATGCAGTTGCAGTTGCAAGAGATTCGTGACAACATTCGAAGTCGCAGGAACAAAATTTTCCTTCTCATGGAAGAGGTAACTTTCTAGTTATTTTGTTTATTAAAAAGGAAGAACTTCTAATTATTTTAGAATATGCCAAGTACTGTTACTGGTTGAGTTCTATTCATGGTGGTTGACTTGACAAAAATTGCAATGAATTTTCAAATAATGCCCAATTTTAAAAAAAAATTATAAACATATTGTTAGCATTATAGATAGTTGTGTATCAAATATGTGCAATTTTAGTGTTTTTCATTATTCCATCAAGACTGGTCGATTTGGACCATTGTAAATTTCAAACTGAAGAAATGTAAACTTGCATCAAATTTCATTATTTTGTATGTGTATGATATATATGTAGTTTAAATCAACTGCAAAATGTTTGATTTCAAATTTAGAAATTATTTTTTATGATCGTCAAGTCACATTGCCAATGACTCTCTATCCTATTACATGTCTAAAATACCTTCTCCTAAAACTTTTTTAGATCTTAATACCCTCTAGCTGTCCAATATGTCTGACTTGTCAGGAGTCACAGGTAGATCACCCTTTGCAAACTTAACTTTTATTGGCATCTAATAAACATACGAAACACTATACACAGATAAAGTACAGAAAGGGATAGTTGTAATTTCGTCGATTATAGAAATAGCAGGTTAAGGGACCAATTCCATATTTTGTCTTCACTATACACAGACCAATTCCATATTTGGTCTTTACACCTGGTATGGACTCTGACAATGCCATGCTAATAAATCTCTATACAAAACCATGTATGAGTCGTCCCGATTAACTAGTAAGACATACACTGTATACAACATACATACCGTTTCTTTGTTATATGATTTGTGCCTCCACCTGTTAGGTGAGGAGACTACGTGTACAGCAGCGTATAAAGAGTGCAGAATCTTCTTTGAAGAGAACTGAAGAAAGTGATGAGACGCTCGATATACCTTCAACTATTCCATTTCTTCCTAATATGGTTATTATACACCCTCTTTCTTGTTTTATGTTACATATTATAATGAGTACTATAAATTCTTCACCCAACGGTGGCTCGAACTCATGACCTCTTGTATGTCATCTGGGTACCTTATTACTTGAGCTACTAGGCATTGACTGTACCATTTTTTTTACAGAACAAAAAAGTTTAAGCTACTTATCTAATCCTTTTTTATATTTATTTGTTCTTTCTGAATCAGACCACAAAAACTTTGAGGCAGCTCTATCTGACGTCATTCAGTTTCATATCAGGAATCATAGTCTTTGGTGGTCTGGTGGCTCCTGTTGTAAGTCATTGCATTGTTTTATAGAGCTATGTTTATCTTAAGATCTTTCATTGTTTTATTAAAGCGGTCTGAATTTAACAAATTGTGTAATTAATTTTTCATGCATGGTTATGCCAGTAAGGTATATCCCCAAATGCTCAAAAATGAAATTTCAGTGTCACATGCTCAAGTATCTGGAAGTCTATATGTGAAATATATGGTTCCAAGTAGTTCAGCATTTCTTTGTAATGCTTACTTGAAATCTTAAATTCCTGGACAGCTTGAATTAAAACTAGGGTTAGGCGGCACCTCATATGAAGATTTTATTCGTAACTTGCATCTACCTCTGCAATTAAGGTACTTCCACAATGGCAACTCTACTTTCTGCTATCAAAAAGAACTCTTGGGCTTAAGACTTTAAATTGCAAACCTAACTAAGGCCTTTGATTTTAAGGGGCAAATGATTAGAGAAGATAAAGCAAAGGAGCACTAATGCCTATCCATTTTTATTTCTATGTGGTACAGTCAGGTGGACCCGATTGTAGCCTCCTTTTCAGGCGGTGCTGTCGGTGTAATATCCGCCTTAATGCTGCTTGAAGCTAATAATGTGAAACAACAAGAGAAGAAGCGATGCAAATATTGCAATGGCACTGGTAAGGAATAAGCATAAATTATCAATCTTTTAAATCCCAGCAATGTACTTCTACACTACGTTCATAACTAGACCTGTATGATATATAAATTTATGGAAAATTTCCTTTCTAAAAGATATCAAATGCACACAAAATAGCACTGTTTAACTGTTATTGCAACTTACCAGAAACATTCTGACGTTATATGTGTAAAATTGTATATGAAAGTCGGTTGTGAATGTAGGATACTTGGCATGTGCAAGATGTTCAGCTAGTGGCATGATTTTGAGTATAGAACCGGTTTCAATTAGTGGAGGTCACCGTCGCCCCCTGCAACCTCCCTGTATGAGCAGATGTCCTAACTGCTCTGGTGCTGGAAAGGTATTTGTATCTTTCATTTCTTTAGTAGAATGGTACAATTGAACAATTATGTAGCTTGTTAACTGGTTATTTTGGGGAATGATACTTTGACAGGTGATGTGCCCGACATGTCTCTGCACAGGAATGGCCATGGCTAGCGAGCATGATCTGCGTATTGATCCCTTTGATTAAATCACACCAAAATGATCTGGTTGCCCTTTTGGTCTGATCATGATGCATTGATGCTGCCCCATAATATCATGGTGCTGTAAAATGCCAAATTGCTCGTGCAACACTTGTAGTGCTCTATGGTTATTTTTTTTTCCTTCTGTGTTTGGATTTTGGTAGACAGAAGTTCAGAATAATGGATATATTATATCTTTTATAAAAGAAATAATAGTTATTACAATGTGCAATCTTCAAGCTGGCATGAAAATAATTTCATATGAAGGAATTACCCGAGTTAGTTGCCGGAAAAGTTGTATTCAATAGTTATTCCACGATTGGTCCAATGTGGGAAGAGGGGTAGGTCCTGTGTCCACTGTATTAAAATTTAGATCTGATTGGCATACTAACATTTTGATGACATTAAAATTCACACCGAAGTTTTGCTCGAAAGCTTTAATAATCATGTGAATATCATATTTGGGGATCCGACCATAAAATCTGTTCATAGAACCAAAATTTCTCCATCAATGCATAAGCAGAGGAGAGCAATCAGACTGACAGTTAGGCCGAGAGGGAAAAAGAGTTAGTTTATTCTCTGATTAAAGATTTCTAGTATTAGTAGAATACGGATAATGCTATCAACAAAGACAGTTTGGCCGAGTGGTCTAAGGCGCCAGATTTAGGCTCTGGTCCGAAAGGGCGTGGGTTCAAATCCCACAGCTGTCAATGTTTTTGGTGGTGTAAGCCATTTTTTTTTTGGTTACTGTGTTTTGTATACATTCAACTATAACGATTATATATTTTTTTAGAAAATTAATTATAAATAATATTTTGTGAATGTCCTATCATCTATTATCTATTAAGTTATAAAGAGTTCTATTTCACTGGCTTTATAGAAAATGTAAATACATGAATGAAACTCCTTTACGTAATATGACGGGTTTTTATTTTTTATTTTTAAGGATTGAGAGTTTAAGGACCGGCCAAGGTACACGAATCCCAAAGAATAAAATTTTATTAAAAAACAATAAAATATTTGTTTTTTTGTTGGTGTAAGCCCTCCTTTTTTTTTTGGTTATAGTATAAGCCCTCTTTTGTATTCATTCGACTATGACGATTATATTCTTTTTAGAAAATTAATTGTATATAATATTTTGTGAATGTCCTATCACTTATTGCCTATCAAGTTAGAAAAAATTTCATTTCACTAGCTTTATAAAAAAATGTAAGTACTGGAACAAAACTCCTTTATGTGAGATAATAAGGTTTTTTTTTTTTTTTTAAGGATCAAGAGTTTAAGGATTGACCTTTATTTAAGGTACATAAATAGAACACCAACTCCAAAAAATAAATATTTTATTAAAAAATAATAAAATATTTGTTTTTGGTGGTGTAAGCCCCCTTTTTTTTTGGGTTACAGCGTAAGCCCTCTTTTGTATACATTCAACTATGGCAATTATATTCCTTGGAAAATTAATTGCAAATAATATTTTGTGAATGTTCAACCACCTATTGTCTATCAAGCTAGAAAAAATTTCATTTCACTAGCTTTATAGAAAATGTAAGTACTAGAACGAAGCTTCTTTATGTGAGATAACATATTTTTATTTTTATTTTTAAGGATCGAGAGTTTAAGGACTGACATTTATTTAAGATACATAAATAGAACACCAACTCCAAAGAATAAATATTTTATTAAAAAATAATTATTTTCTGAAAAAGAGGCTCTAATGGTCGGCTATTAAATCCCGACCCTCTCATATCTTGAATTCTATCTATGATTTTTCTAGAGATATAATTATAAATATTAATTTTCTTAATTTTAAAAAAATTGGCTCACCACAACTCTCTCATGGGAAAAAGAAAATTAAGTTGGAGCTAATAACTTTTTCCCATTAAAATAAAAAAGAGAAGCGACATCCAATGGAATTTTATTTCATTTTCCATTTACACCAAAATTATCTCACAAACAGACTTGAGATTGAAATCCCAATGTGCAAAACAATCTCTTGATTTCCAACGCCTGAGTTGCGAACAAAGAGACCCATTTTTTTGTTTTGAGAAGTGATAATTATATCTTTTATTTGCAGCTAAAATATTTAAAGTTAAGAAATGCGGATTTTAAATTTTAAAATATTTATTTTTAAAAAATATTTATATTAAATATTAAATATAAATAAATAATATAAAATTTAAAGTATAAGAATAATTTTTCTTTTATTTTTTTCTTTTGAAAGATAAAGCCCGGACAAGAGGTTGTTTTGGAAGTGAAATTAAATTATTACACTTAAAAAAAAAGAAAAAAACGAAAATCGGCCTTAATTCATCCGAAGCAGCGTATCGGCCCGGCCCGGCCCGCTTATACCGTCGTTTCTATATAAAAAGAAGCCCAAGAGATCGGCGCTTTAAGCTGTCTAGGGTTTCTATTTCTTCTCCTTCCCCTAGCCGCCGAAACCTCAATACGAGCTCTAAACCTCAGCTGCGCTACCATGGTAAGATATCTCAGATCTCTGTCAGATTTTCTTCAGATTTTTCTGATCGTAACCTCTGAATAAACTTGGATTTGGGTGCGTAGTCTGGGAGGAAGAAGGTAAGAGAGCCTAAGGAGGATAATGTCACGCTTGGTCCGGCTGTTCGCGAGGGAGAGCATGTCTTTGGCGTCGCTCACATCTTCGCCTCCTTCAACGATACCTTCATCGTAAGCGAAATCTTTCTTTTTTCTCGATTTAATCGTGTGTCTAACTTTTGTTGTACGCTGAATAGAAGAATTGTTTTCTCTTTTGTGTTTTCAGCATGTGACTGATCTGTCTGGAAGGGAAACGCTTGTTCGTATCACAGGTACTGGATTTGTTAAGTCTTGTTTTACAGTGCACCTGATTGTAACATAATGTAGTTTGCACATCGAGTTTCTAATTGGTCCTGTATATATGCTAGAACTATACTGTATAGTAGTTATGTCATAACATAGAATTTTTAAATGTTGACTTTATAACACAATTTTAGATGTTCACTGTTTAATCGTTGATCAATATTTTAGATTTAATGCTTAGATGACCAGCAATTGACTGAACTAGTTTTGATAACATAATTATACTATTGTAATACTTAGTTTGCTATTCTACAGTACCTTGATCAGGTGATGGGTTAAAATTAGGTTTTTTCCTCTAAAATTGTTACCTATAGAACAAAAATGTTTCATCTATTATTATGGTTTATGGTTAGCGTGGCCCTTAAGATCGCCTTCCAGAAAATAAAAATGGGAGCGTTTTGAGTCATAGCCACGCCATATAAAATACAAGGCACCAAAGAGTTCTTCTTTGGCATCTTTTCACTCTGTCTGTTTCTTCTTTGGCCGTTTCAAAGTTAGCATCTGGTTTTTCTTGAATAGCTCTGCTTTTGAGATATCTTTTGCTAACTTCTGTCGTGAGACGTTTCAATCACAGAAGAGTATACATGAAAAGTAAAACATACCTTGTTTCTTTCTTGCGAGCTATTTTCTTACATGCAATCTAGTTTAGAATCATGATAGGATGATATATTTGTTTAGGTGGAATGAAGGTGAAGGCTGACAGGGATGAGTCATCACCTTATGCTGCTATGCTTGCTGCCCAGGATGTTTCCTCTCGTTGCAAGGTACTCGATTTATGTGTACTTAAGGTCCCTTTTGGGGCTCTTTATTGGTTATTTCATGTTTTTTCGGTTGAAGATTGAATGTTACATGTTCTGTGAGAAATATCATTACGCTGTTAACTTACTATGCTGCATAGGTTGTGCCAAGGCTTCTCTATAAAAACCAGAATAATTACCTTTTATATGCACAAGGAAAACCCTTATGCTGTTAGTTGGTCATTAAAAAATGAGATGGAAAGGTTATTAGAAAAAAGATAATTTCTTTATCAGCAGTGAATGATATACTTATTGTATTATTTATGTTAATCTCTGTAGGAATTAGGCATAACAGCTCTGCACATTAAGCTGAGAGCCACAGGGGGTAACAAGACAAAGACCCCTGGCCCTGGTGCTCAGTCTGCACTTAGAGCACTTGCTCGTTCTGGCATGAAAATTGGTCGCATTGGTAAGTCCATGTTAACATGTATTTGGTTTTTTGTGACATAAATATTCTCCATATGCTTTTGTTTTATGAACTAACCTCTGTTGTTATGCATTAAATGCAGAGGATGTGACACCCATTCCAACCGACAGCACCCGTAGAAAGGGTGGCAGAAGGGGTCGCAGGCTTTAAATTTCTTTTGCTTGTGTTGAAATCCTCTCAAGAATTTACATGTACTCTTTGTCAAGCTTTATGGACACTCTTTGTAGTTTAATTCAATTTTAGCCATCTCAGTGAGATTTGGTATTGGAATTTTGGTACTGGAATGAACATGTAGAACTGTTGTTTCTTTTTCTTTTTTTTTTAAAAATTTTGTGAACTAGTTCTCAGCCTGTGATCTTTTTATCATAAAGCTTGAAGCGCTTTGCCTTCTGATGTTTCTTGTGTTGGTAAATTGAACATACAATGTCCTCTTTTGAGTTTCTTCAGAATATAGAATTGTTGGAATCTGTATCTGCTATTATTCCAAATGGAAAGTAGGAGCATGTTAGTCCAATTTGGATTGGTAGATCAAAACGGATGGATTAGATGGGGCCTCCATTTAAAATTTAAGGGTTTTTTTTTAAACAAATCTGATCTGTTCGTTTCAATCCAACGGTCCAAATTGGAATAACAGGGCCCAACTTTCTTATTTGGAATACTAGTTGATTCATTCCAGAATTGTTGTATTGGTGCACTTTGTAGCTAGAACCAAGTTTTCTGAAAGATGTTCAGTGTTGGAAATATTTTGGATAGCGTTAGAAATTGCAAACTTCAGGGTGTCATCTTTGCAAAGTTATTTGTCAAATGGTGTTTTGGGATTGGTGAAAATATATGTTCAAATAGTATGGAGCAAAAATTGTATTTGAAAAAATTATTTTTCCAAAGAAACGAAAATTTCCATCAATTCCCGTAAAATTAGATTGGTGGAACTGTCTGAAAAATTGAGCAAGGTTCAAGTCTGGGTAACTGGTCCTGGGATAAATTGATTTGATGAAATTATTCAGGTAATACCAGAGTGCAGCTTTTTATATTGATCTCGAAAAACATATCTTCAATATAAATGGGGTGATCTTTGTTGGGCTTTTTACTACTTTACTTGCCTCGTACAAATAAGCCTACATTAGGCACAGCCCGAGTTTTTCCTTTTTTTAAATAAGATATCAGAAGAGAGTTTGAGAGAGACAGAAAGTACTGCTCCATATTAGAAGTAGAGAGATGAAGAAGAATCGATCTCTGGCCGGTTGATTCCATCTCAGCAGTTTGGTTTCATACGGCTTAATACAGGTCATTGAATTTTTCTTGCTGTGTCTCCATGACTCTTGTAGTCCACCGGTGCCCGATGGTTATATCGGGGAAGTGTCAAACATGCAAATGCAACCCTTTGCAAATTATGAAGATGATGGCCTGATGGGGCTGTATGTGCTGCAGTGGCAGAGCTTAATGTCGGCCATGATGGGCCATGGCTCTTTCTTTTCATTCAAAAATTTATATAGAGACTATATTTTCTGAATCATTTGTTGTTTGGGCCGAAAAATAGCTCATTCCTAATCAGTTTTGGCTCAAACTCAGCTATTCATGTGCCGCACAGTGATACTCTATATTATGATTCAGTGAATTTTTTACCCGTATAGTATGAGATATACAGCTATTTCTAAGTTCAAAAAATCACTGGTTCAGAAATTCCTTGTTGAACAAAAAGGTGTGGTACTCTGGTGTACCTTTTTTTTTGTGTATCTTGATGTTTGATTATGCAAACACAAGGTGTTCGTTGAAATGTTTCAATACCATTCTGCTTGTTTATCAGGATCATAAAGTGTTTTCCTGGTAAATGAAGTCCTAATTACTAAAGCTGTGAGGTTAAGCTCCCATTCCGTGTTAAATTACAAATACGCAGAGAGCCCGGGATTTTTCTATGATTCTAATATTGAAGTTACTTCATTGTATCAGTATTGTTTCTTATTCCATTGATGTCAGAAAATTCTATTGTTACGAAAACTTGAGGGCATCATACGGTACCTACTTCTGCTGCAGCGGTCTATTATATATGTATGGAAGTTATCCAAGTTTGTTGCTTGATTCTTTAACGTTGACGATTTTTTTTTTTATAACTAAAATACTACATGTATAAGAAATTTTATTCTTGCTCTACTACAGGATTATTCGCTGGACCGATCAGCAAAGAGATTTTGGCATGAGAAAATTTCTTCGGATTTCGGCATATAATTTTGTGATTACAGTACTTTTATCTACCTCAGTGTACAACGATAATTTAGGTGGATTTTCTAATTCGAACAACAATGGAGGAGCAGAGGAGAGAAAGGTCTCAACTGGAATCAGTGGCGGAGTCAGGATTATTGCATGGGGGGGCCGAGCGATAGGTCCGCATTTTCGAAATCAATATGTAGCTTCTGACATTCTTGTTCCAACGTCGACCATTAATTTTTTTTTTAAAAATGACAGGAATCTTAAAGTAACATCAATTTTAATGTCAAAACAGAACATGAAATAATTTGTTTTCTAAGTCTCAAAATTTACCAAAATTAAATAAAAAAATTTCAAGCATCCTCAAAATTAGCTTTTCTCTTCATATTAGTATAAAAAAGGAATCGTATAACCTCACCAATTTATAAATTTTGTAAGCTTTGTGAATATGTTGAAGAAATATTTATAAGGTACATAAATGAAATTAATTAAATAGACTGAAAAAGAATACTAAACAAAAATCTTTTACATTTTTATGTCGTTTTGCTTACCGTTCACATCTCTAGATCTAGCTATACATATACACAATAACCCAACAAATACTTTATTTTTATTTGAATTCAACTGTTTGTTTAACCTCAACTCAAAGTGATAAATCCATTAACTAAGTTGAGACACAACGCAACAAAAAAACGCGTGAACATATAATTGAAAATAAGAGGAAAAAAAAACTCAACACAAGACATGAAAGTGAGGAGATCCATCCATATAAAAACGCCTCTTTAAAGAAAATAACTGATGCTAGCTGAACCCAACAAATCAGCCATGCCCTTTTTTATTCATTTTCTAATGATTGCATAAATAAAAGCACATTTTACTTCAGATTTTAACAATGATGGGCCACGTACTTGGCCTCTTATTGAAGTTTTTATGTTTTAAGCATTCATGGAATCAGAGCATGTCGTTCAACGGTCAATTGAAAATTGAAATGCAACGGCTAATTGGAGAACGGGTTTAGGATAACATGGGTAGTTTTTCTGTTTTCAGAAAGCTTGTGAAAAATACTGAAAACTCGAGAGAATAGGAGAGTAGAGGAAGGGGAAAAGGAATACAATTCTTTACTTGAAAAAATGGAATCGGAGTTTTACACCGTCAGTCACTCGCATTCTGTTTGGATAACACAAAGTGAAGAGAAAAGAAAATAAAAAGTAAGAGGAGAGAGGATGAAATGAGAATGAATATTATTATATTTTATATTTTTGATTTATTTTAATAACTTCCGTTACATTCTAATTTGAGAATTAATAAAATATAAACGTTAAGAGGTTGAAGAAAATTAAATGAGTAACCTTCATTAATTTTAACCTCTTATTAAATATTCAATCAAACAAAAATTAATCATGAAATTTTCTTTCCTCCTCTTTCTTCCCTTCCTCTACACTCCATTACACTCCATCCAAATAAGATGTCAGTAGCTGAAATAGAGAAATGAAGAGTCGGTTGATCCTCAAAAAAGGAAAGATACAAAGTGCATCTCCATATACATCAAATTCAAGTTGGATAAGCAATAATGAATTAGATGGTTGAGTCAAATAGTTGCACTCTGAGTTCTTTTTCTCAGTAGGATTCCACTTGATGAGTTGAATGGTTGCAATTGCAAGCGCCATTGATTCATGACTTTTCTCAGTATGGTACCAACTTGCAGAATAATGGATCAGCTTGGCACAGTAAACTGTCAAAAGTGTAAAAAGCACAGATCACACAAGATATGTATCAACTTGTAGAGTGAAACTGCAGATTTAGAATATATGATGATAGGTTCATGTTTTTATTAAGAGATATATATTTAAATTTTATAAAAAAATAAATAAATATTAAGACTAACGGGAACTCTTATTTAAAAAAAATATTGCAGAGTGATGATTTTGATTGTTTAAAAATTTTCGTTCAAATTTTAATTCTTTACAAAATAATTTTTTTATGTTAAAAAAATAAACTCTGCCTATTTAAATAATGAATCATGTGTAATTTTATAGTAAAAAAAAAGAATCTGACTAGGAAATCACTCAAGGAAATCCTCCAACTTGTAAAGTTCCCAATTTGCAAACAATATATTTTTTTTCTAGATTCGTTTCATCATATTTTTTTGCACGCGGAGCTTTCCTAGGAAATATTTCAAAGCACGCTCTATGAAAAGCAAAAGAAAAATATGACTAAAATATTGCAAACTCGTGGAAGAATTTTTTTTTTTTTTGATCCGGGACCAGACATGTTACTTTAGAAATTCTTTAATAAATGAACCTCAATATAGGACCTAGCTACAAGTAGTTCATTTTTCACAAACTAAATTGGAGATGGCTGTTTTTGCTTTGATTTTGGAAGGAGTAAACAATTAAATATTTCTTAAGATCTTGTTTGTCCATCATTTCTCTCAATGGTTCATGTGCAATGCATTAAATATTTATATTTGCAGTCTTCATCCATTATTCCAGTGGATATCAAAAAATCAAAATTGACAAAATACTTAAGTTCTTGTTTTTTTTAATAAAATATTTTAAGAGAAATTAATCTTGCATCGAATATTTTGTATCTTTTATCTGTACAACAAAAATATTTATACTAAATAAATAATTTATTTATATTTGCAATTATAAGTGTTTATAGTTAGTATAAAAAATATTTATCATTTTTTTAGATGATTATGGAAAATTTGAAGTTAAAATTTTTGTTATTCAAAAATAAATATAACTTGTATAATTTTTAATCTTAATAATACAACATATAAACAGGCAATTTGACAAAGAAAGAACTACACGGATAAAGGACATAATTAAGAGAGGGAAATGGCCTTTCATTTTAAGGCTTTGGGCGAGGAGGGACTCAAATCCTGATACCGTGGTTCGTAGCCACGTGCTTTAATCCCATTCATGAGCTATCCATACTAAATAGTACGAAAAGAAGGCCCGACTCCAAGTTGTTTAGGAGTAGTGGTCTTGAATTCCTCGACACTATAATGAAGTTTTAGGGTTAAAAATTTGGATATTTAGAAAGTAGACATTAAATTTAGTATCATAATTGTTTTTTCATAAAAATGTCTGCGAATCTGATCAATTATTTTTCGCGCTTTGAAAACAGAAATACCTATATGTATAACTAAAACTTGGACTTCTTTACTTGAACTTGAGTTCTTTTTCATAGGGTTATCCGCTAGCTTTAAAAAAAAAAGAAAAAGAAAAGAGTGACTCCATAATCAAGATTAAAGAAACCCGTCGAAACAAAAAATCGAAATTCTTAGAATAAATTTCATTTTCGAATTGAAATCCTGCTTTAATAAAATTTTTTTATCATTAGATATAAATATTTTATGAAAGAAATATAAATATATCTGGGTGTAAATAAGGGGTGTAATTATTACCCCTCTCACTTTAATTAGAAAAACACTATGAACAACTTTTATCTTTTTAAATTGGAAAACCACGTAAACCTTTGATAATGATAATCAATTAAGTTAAATCTTGTAGGAGGATTAAGAAAAAAAAGAAAAAAAAATGCAAGGTAACAGCAACAATGAAATGCAAACACTGAACTTTTATTGTAGGTATACCATGAGAACAAATAGAGCGTCAGACGAGCGTATTCCAAACTCAAACCATTATTTTAAATTGCCAAAATAAAATCTTACTGAAACCACATTCCAAACTACCTAACTGAAACACACCAAGATTAAAATTCTAATTAAGCGCCGATATTCATGAGTGGCTTCTTCAACTCCCAAGCATCAAGATTTGTGACCTTAATATCAGCATCACCATTGTTGAAGACGAACAAATGCGCATTGTCACCTTGAGCGAGCGTCGGGTATACTCTTGACGATATCACCGTCTTGCCATTTGCTCCGAAACTCTCCAAAACTGAGTTGTCAAGCTAAATAACCCCAGATCAGGGGGGAAAAAAAGAAAAAAAAAAGGAAAAGAGACCGAGTTAGAGAGGGTAAATTAAAATAGTAACAAATTTAGGGAAAGTGTCTTGCAATTTTGAATAAATGGGTCATGAAAAAAGCCAAATTAATGAGGTTTTTCTTTGTATTTAAGAAAATGAAGAAAGAAATTTAGTGAACATACAAGTGTCCTTAGAGAGATTGTGCTAAACTTGGTTAAGTCGACATCGACATAGCCAGCGAATGTTGGTTTGTACTCGTTCGGTGCGAGAGTTGAGCTGTTGTTCAAGGAAAAAGAGGAAAACTCAGTTAGTCAATTTCAAGCATAAAAAACTACAAAAATTTATGTGCTTCTCAAAATAATTTACACAATGATGCAAGCATTACATTTGACAATTTCAAATGCACCATTCAAGAACCTTTCAAGGTGGTTATGCATGCTTCAAAATGGAACTTGGGAGGTGTATGATTATGACAAATACTTAAAAAGAGAACATAAGCATGCAAGTTGACTTTACAAGATGCAAACCAACTTATCAAGACCTCTACTTTTTATATTTAGTGTGCTGCTCACTAGTCACTAATCACATCCATTTTTACCTCAAATTACACAGATGGAGGTGTGAGGAGAAAGTACAAAGAGAATAAAGAGCTGCTACCTACAACAACTAGAAAAGCACTGTTGGATGTCACAATCTAATACAAACAAACACTTGGTTGGGCCTCTAACTTTAGCTAGTGGCCCGTGATCCATTATAAAAAAAGGCATCCAACAATTCCTTTGTTCTATTTACAATTGGAGATGGGAATAGCCATCTGTCAGAAAGATTGGCTAGTGGACGGTCGACAGTGGTGCCTAATTCAATTAATTAATTATCCCTTTAAAAGGTATACCAATGGATTTAGGTACCATATATTACTACTATACTACTGGGTCACTTTTCTCTCTTCTAAGTTCCAAAATGTGATGTTGCAATGATATTTTTCAGGACAGTCTGATGTGGCATGCAAATTCTGGTACCGCATTATAATTTCAATAGTTTCAAAAGCATACATAACAAAAGAATTTTTTTTTGAGATAAAGATGTGGATCAAATTATTCAAATTTAAATGTTCATAAAAAAATTTCTATTCAGATTTCAAATCTGTAACCTCCCACATAAAGATAATTGCATTACTAAAGAAACTAATAAAGGGTCTACAACTCGAGTATAATTATGACCATTTTTCAAGCCAAGAATAATGGATTTTTACACAAAACTGCATATTTATTTATTTTGTAATATGCATAAGTGAAAAAAAAAATGACAAGAGAAATAAGTGAAACACACACCTGGTGGGGTCATTACACATGAGCACCATGTGCTTGTTTTCTGATTTGAAAACCCTAAAAAAGACGGCTGTTCTCTCTCTCAAATCTGAACTTGCCAAAACATAGAGACCAAAGGGACCAACACCTCCTTTCACAGCTGCACCCTTGATTTTACACAGAGCCTGTGCATCGTATATATATTTCGGATCGAACGGCTCTGCTTTGTCCAAGCACGATACATCAAATGCCACCTCTACATCAGCCTGTTGTTGAAAAATCCTTTTGGAGTTAGCAAATTCTTGCTGGAGATAACAAAGTTGAAATTGAATTCTGGTATCTGATTACCAGCATAGGTTGAAAAGGGAATATATACCTAATAGATAAGTTTGGAATTGCCACTCTTTTTCCTTTTGAAGGTACAAGGAATTAAGGAAATGGACAAATTTCTCATTCAAATAAGACCCATAAATACGGATTCTACTGAGCAATTTCAAAATAAATATGTCTTTTTAATAAAGAAATTGGCAAAAGACTTCTCTTAATATTCTACAATAGAGCAGCTATCTATTTCTTTTAGAAGAAGTGTACCTCCAACTTATCATCTTTGTTTTTTTGAAATAAAATGTTATCAAAACCTTTCTAAAGCATAGTACAAAAGAAGATGCACTAATCATCCACCTCACAAGTACAACAACTTTTTTAAATTTAAAATCAAAAGGACACTTTTGTAAAGGCAAATAAACAAAAAACTAACCTTCAAATTTTAATGTAGCTAGGTAGTTACGTTAGGTAATAAGTAAACACCAGAGACTTAAAAATAATCTAATCAACAAATCAAATTAATCTACCAGTCAATGCTTATTTTCAAAATATTATACCTGAGCAGTTTGAATTCCTGTCACTTCCAGGTGGTCCCCTGCCTTGACTGTCATGCTTTTAACATTGATTTTTTTTCCCCTGAGAGAATTGAGCTCTTCCACTGGCCATTGCAATAGCTGCTTCCCATTTGGATCTAACCAAACTGTCCTTGGGATCAACTAAAATTACAAAAACACAAAATAACAAAAAAGAAAAAATATTTAGTATGAATACATCCAATTACTGTTAGTGATATAATTATTTTATTTCAGTTTAAATATTAGATATTTTGCAATGCTTTGTGAGATACTCATAGAGAGACATATATATTTATTTAATTGGGAGGAGAATTTTAATTAGAATACAGAATCCTATATAGATTGCGGTTATGTTATATTATAAGAAAATTTCTCTGTTGTTAAATACAATTTACTTATTAAAGAAAAGATGTTAAAAGAAAACAATATGTTGCCAACAGAATTAATTACCTGAACTCCAGCCCAGCCCTTTATGTTATCTTCAGTTACAGTATCTGATTCATTTGCCCATCCCCACAAAATTCTTCTCTTCTTGTCTGGATCGTAAAACGTCTTTGAGGCATAGAAATTACCATAATCGTACCTCAATCCGTGTTTGTTATCTTTGGACGTGCCATCTGGTGTGTATCTATCCCTTTTGATATCATATGTACCGATAGTATAATACTCGTACCTATCCACGTCCAAGCTAACCTTGAGCACATGTTTAATACCCTTACCGTTCACCGATGTGTCAAGACCCAATAAACCCTTAGCAGATACTGGGTAAAAATCAGGGCACTCCCACATGCCGGTTCCCCTAGTAGCGTGTAATGTGTGCCTCGCCTTGACCCATTTCTTGAAATCCCTGCTCCTGTACAAGAGAGCCTGGCCTTTCAAGTCCCATTTGCTACCGACAACAAGCCTCCAATGCTTGTCCTCTGGGCTATACCAAGCCGTTGTTGGGTCCCGGAATGCGGTTCCATTGACTCCGGGTCCAATTGGAATAACTGGGTTGTAATCAGGTTTGTCCCATTCAAGCAAGTATGGATCAGACAAGTTCTTGGGATACGCTACATTCTGTACTTGGGTCCACAGTATGCCATTTGGGTTAGTATCATCTTTTGCTGTAATACCAGTATAGAGGATTGCTGGTGTGCCATCTAATAAAATTGTGGCCGAGCCAGACCAGCAACCATATGCATCGAAGGGTTTGGATGGGTAGATTGCAGGTTTAAGTGCAATCCAGTTAATCAGATCCTTCGATACCGAGTGGGCCCACACGATGTTGCCCCAGACGGCACCTTTAGGGTTGTATTGATAGAAGAGGTGGTAGTATCCCTTGTAGTACAAAGGCCCTGATCAAGATTTACAATTGAAATGTTACCATAATTTAAGAATATTAACTTAGTAGTCTTAAATACATATTTGTGTACCAATGTCATTTTCATTTTTTTTTCAGTTTCAATAAAAAAATGAGCTATATTGTGAATATATTTGTAGAAAGGAATATACTGGTGCATTTTCAACCAAAAAGAAAAATAAAAAATAATAATAAGTACATTAGAAACATACCATTTGGATCTGGTGGGCACCATTTTGTTGAAGACACCACAAAGTTTTCCCCAAGAAATCCAGAGAAGCAAAAAGTTAGATATTAGAAAGTGATAGAATCTTTGACAAGTAAGGAAATAATAAAAGCCAAATGATGCTTAACACACATCATTTTCATATATGGTGCTTGACAACATTATTTATGTACACCTTTGATAAAGTAGCAATAAATCATTTTTTCATGGAAAATAAATAACTTGTCATTAGATATTACTACGATGTAACAACAACTTGATATAATGGTAAAGGCAATGATGTCTGTGTGAGAGATTATAGATTTGAAATTTAGATGAAAGATTTTTTATGAACATTTAAATTTGAGTGATTTGATTCTTATTTTTATCTCAAAAAAAAAAGTTTTCTTCACTGTTAGTGAACACAAACATAAAAAAGTAGTCACGGGACACTTAAAAATACTATGTGGTGCCTATAGTGGAGTCATATTTTAACTTATGTACAGATTGAATGCCTAGCTGTCTTTATTATGGATTCATCACTTATTCATAGGCTGTTGTCGGGGATGTTTTTTTATTTTTTTTATTTTCTGACAACCAATCAAAATATGCCACGTCACGTTAGAATAAACGACTCATCTATTGTTTTTATAAGTCAAAGCTACGTATGCAAAAAATGATTTACACGATGTAAAAGAATAATATAAGTACAGTTGGTTGGTAAATTATCCCTTTTTATTACAATTTTGACTCTAAAGGCTTCTCCTTTTTTCAAACCTCTACAATTTCCAACAAAATTTTGATATGGGTTTAAAAATAAAAATGCAGAATAAGAAGGAAGGAGAACTAGGACTCTAGAGAAGCATTGACTGGACTGAGAGAAGAAAACCAACGAAAAAAACATGGAAAGAATCTCAAATTTGTGTGAGATGAAAGAAGGAAAGAAGAGAAAGAGAGAGAATTAGAAAAATGCATGTGTACCATTAATCCAATTGAAAGGAGGTCTGAAATGGTAGGCAGCTCTCAATGCAGGACTGGTAACAGCAACGGTATAATTGGGATCGGACACTTGTAAATGCCGGTACACATGATGAGAACCCTCTGCCTTCTCACAAGAAACCCATAAAAGCACAAGCACAACCATCCATTTTCCTATTTCTCTATAATGATAGGAGATCCCCATCTCTCTCTTTCGCTCTGTCCCTCTTTCTCTGGAGCTCTCTCTCCCTGTTTGAATGGTCTAATAGAGGTAGGAGGGTATATATAGAAGAGTGGATAGAGAGAGAAAGAGACATAGAGAGAAAGAGAAGACTGGACCTAGCTTAGAATAATAGGAGTGAAATGTTTCACCAATTTCTTTCTAATTACACTATATGACCATTTGTCAATGTATAATGGTATAATATAAGCAGGGATGGGCGGTTTGAAAGGTACAATGGAAGCTAGTTTCAAACTTTTTTAGTCTAAGAGAGTGACTCTGAAATTTCTTTCTTTATGTTTTACTGATAGATGTCTTAAATTAATAAATTTCAATATTTATTTTCTGAAAACGGGAGAGTTTTAATGTCCATGGATCAAAATTTAATTTAATGAGTAAAATAACTGTTCGATAGCGTCAAAATTGTCACAAAATTTTTCCTCTCACGTTTTAATAATAGTGTGAGTTATCAGATTTGATAATCTAATGATAATTTTAATCTATCGGAACAAAATATGATCTGATAGGCGTCGGAACTCTCCCCCCTCCTTATTTTCTCTTGATGGAATTATTTACACGTCATCATCAGACCATACCTCCCACATTGATATTTATCTCTAGAGTGTAGACTATATACTAATTAGAAATTAAGCTCATGCAATTAAATTAAGGCTTATTCTTTGAAATAAACTGATGCATTTAGAACCACAACTTTGAATGAATGAAAAGAACCCCCAATATGTAGAAGCAACTAATAGCAGTGCGCATAGCTCCAACACATTACAATTGCAATAGAATTTTGGGGAAGACAGAGGCGTTTTCTAGGGGTTAGCATCAATTTTTGGTTTTGCAATTTGCAATAGTCAAATTGAAAGAGACCGTGTAGATTGATAAATTTTTCTCAGCTTGGGGCAAGATCAAAGTTCTCTGTGGATGATTTGAATCGCCATAAATGTAGCTTTTTGGTGTTTAAAACTGATTCTGGTCTACAAAAGTACCAATCAGACTAGTTTTTTTTTTTTTGCCTTTATTTTTAGCCACAGAGTTTTGTTGCCTTTTAATTTAGGAAATGTAGAAATTTAATTTTGAACTTAGTTTAACAATCGTTATATGTGGTCCCGCATACAATTTCGATGCGGCTGGACGGAAATATTTCCAAAATTTTATAGTTTTGTTGGGTTGCGATTTTCTAATTACTTTAAATTCAACCGGTACCTAATTTTTACTTTTAAAATTGTCATATATATATAGCCTTTTGGTGTTTAAAATTGTTTCTGGTTTTGATATACCAATCAGACGCATGCCACATAGTTTTTGCCTTTATTTTTAGCCACAGTTTGTTGACTTTGTTTTAGGAAATGTATAAATTTATTTTTGGACTTAGTTTAACAGTGTTATACACGGTTTCGTATGTCTTTTCGATGTGACTGGACGAAATTTTTTTCAAAATTTTGTAGTTTTGTTGGGTCCGATTTTCTAATTACTTTAAAATCAAACAACATATATTTTTATCTTCAATTAGAAAAACATTTAAGTTTCGAATATGTAATCTTTCATACAAATAATATTGTCTTTACTATTAAACTAATGGCCGGTTCTAGAAATACATCAATTTTTTTTTTCAAAAAAAACAAAGTTTGGATTAATCTAAAAGGAGTTCCTTATGATAAAATTTGAAGTTTGTTACTTTTTAATTAAAAGAAAACTTTGCAAAATCAGAAAAAAGACCTTATATATATATATATATAGAGGTAGGACACACAAAGAATCAGAGATAAATAAATCACATATATCTCCATAAATCTTCAGTCTATTCTTGCAAATAGCCCAAATTATTTTTTTTCCTCCATATAGTGAGATTGGGTGATCAATTTTGGAGTATAAAGGAAATAGTACTTCTAACATATTACTTGTAGTCTCATTGGCCTATGATATGAATAATTCCTCTCACATGTTTGATAGTGTCATAGAAGCTTCTTACATCACTCAAGTGTATGCATACGAGAGAGAGAGAGGGGGGGGGGGGGGGGGGGGGGCGGTTAGGTTAGTTGAGATTGTAAGCTTAGTACAATAATAAATTTGGAATTAAGGAATAATTGGGCTAGATATAAAGTTTGTGATTTGAAAATAATATGGATATAATTTGAAAAAGTTAATTTTTATATGCCAGTAGTATATTAAAAATATTGATAATTGCAAAAAGCAAATAAAAATTCATAATTTTTGTGATTAATTTAAGTATAAATCAGTCATTAATTAAAGTATTACTCATAAAATTGACAGATATTTTGGTTAAAACATGAGTATTATTCATAAAATTCGTGAACATCAGTTTAATTTGTCATTTTTTTCAAGAGGATATATGCTAAGAAAACGCAATTATAATGAAAAAATTACTCAAAAAGATTGTTATTGTGCTAGTGTGATGACTGATAACTTGTATCATGCTATGGCCGGAGATATGAGCGAATTTCTTTTGGGGGACCAATATCATATCCCAACAAAAAAAGCTTCTTTTGTAAAACCCTTTTGGATTTTTGTATGGATAATCCCATGTGCTCTGCTCATTAAATGCAAAGAGAGAACAACAGGGGACCCAATCAAATGTTAATTTTATTTCTTTATTTTGCTTAGAAACCGAGAGCGTGACTTCTCTTTCATTTCGTTTCGTGCAATAATTATTCATTTAAAACAGATGTCAGCTTTCATTTCTTGAGAGTTCAGATCATTTTCAAATGTACTACTATTCTCTGATAAAATTGCAAAATATTGCCACCAACTAATCCTTTGATATTTGACGTGTACAAAACCAGGGGAAACAAAAGAAATCTAGTTAACAGAAAGATGGGACCCACAGTATATATATATATAAATCATTTGTTTTCAAGTCACTTATTAATTAATTAATGCCCAAATTGGCGCTGCAGTACTGTACTTTGTTTAACTGTAATTAATTCATGCATCTTCCATTGAATTTCTTGAGTTTTGTTTTCTTGTAAGCATGATCGATGTAGATCAGTGTTTTTTAAGCTATGTTCCATGCGATCTCCATTCAATTTTAAATGAAACAGTAATGATTCATAGCTGATTTTTTTTAAGTGGTTCTATAAAAATATCTCCTTGTAAATATCATTATATTGATATATAAAAAACTTTATTTATTAATATAAATTTAGTGATATATATATATATATATATATTTTGGCTGATTCCGCTGTGATCATATTATATATCGTAGACAAAAATATCAAATTAGAATTAATGTTTTAATCACTAAATATTTTAATTCATAATAGAACTGCTCATATTTTTTTTTTATCTAAAGCTTTCTTTTAAAGAGGCAAAACGTTACTTCATTACCAAACACCAATAAATTAAAAGTGAAGTAAATGGATTAACTATTACTTTATTTTTAATCTACTTTATTTGTCAAAGAGTTAATCAGCAATTAAGTAGAGAGGAATGTGCTGTTTACCAAATCATAATCTTTGAAATTTGAGAAATTGTAGTTTACATTATTGATAACTACATATTAGAACTCTCCTTGCTTACGTTATATATTTATTTCAAGAATCAACCTTTGATTTAGTGACAAAGATAATGTTCTCCGTGTAGAAAATCACATGTTCGAAATTCAGATAAAAGATTTTTTATAGACAAATAAAACTAGATAATCCGACTCATTTTCTATCTCTAAAAAGAACTCTCCTTGCTTACATTATATATCTATTTTTATTGATAATCTAATCAAAATTATTTCTTGGATTCTTGGAATAAGACGAAGAATAAGAAAACTTGAGATGGACTTAATTGGCTCTTATATAAGTTTTTATATCGTGAAGGTCACTTTGCGCCTTTTTGTTGGAGCATTTCATTAGTTTTTTCTTTCATAAAACCTACCTATGTTGTTGCCGTGATTCATGAACTATATAATTAATTAATTACTTAATCAAATCCAATCCTAGGAATATCTTATATCTCCTATTATATATATTCGACGCATATGCGTGCTATCGAAACAACAACAATAACATATAGATATATATATATGCACTATCGCATTTGACTCTATACTTTAAAAATTCAGATCAGATGATGAATCAATCAATTAAAAGAGCACAAAAACAATTAATAAAGAAGTAACTTAATTTCTGAGTAGGGAATGATCAATTTACCGTTAATCCAGTGCTTCGGTGGCCGGAAATGGTAACCATCGGTGACAATGACATTGGAATGTCGAACAGGCGAGGTTTGTAGATGGCGGTACACGACATGAGATCCTTGTACCAGTACTGAAGCATGTAGCAGGATGCATGCCACCACCACCCATGTCACACATACTCTATGCACAAATCCCATTTTCAGGGATTTTGTGCAGATTTATCTATTTCCTTAATTTTTTTGTTCGCTTTTAAATCCGACAATTAATTGGTTCCCTAATTGGAGGTTAAATATATAGTTTAAGCTTTGGTGGTAAAATAGCTAAATAAAGGAAATAAAAAACTGTTTAATTAAGGGGGTATCTGTCTTTGGGTTGATTCCCTGAGAAAAAAAATGTTCTTATCCGAAATGGGTTATAATTAGATAATTAATTAGATAGATGCTCTTAATGGAGTGAAAATTTTGCTCTCAAAATAGCATAATTAGGCTATAATTATCTTGCATACAGTAGATGCTCTCAACGAAAATGTTGCTCCTGAAATAACAATCACCTATTATTATCTTACATTAGATACAATGAATGTTGATCCAAAGGAAGTGAGTGTTGCTCTCAGAATAGCATCATCACCTTGTAATCATCTTCCATGGAGGTAGAGCTGATACAGAATTATATTACAATATGGGGAATTTAGATCTTTCGTAGTATTTCATCTATATTGGATAAAAACCTCCTTTATAAACTATCCAATACGAATCTCAAAGTTGTCCGTTACAGTGTTTCATATAGCTTTTTCATTTAATTTCTATTTACTTCATTTGGTGAAGTAGCTGATCACTACAGAGGATATGGACATACGGGCTAACCAAATATAAATAATATTATTATTTTTATAATTAACATTTGAATGAATTTTGAAATGACTATTTTATTCATCATGTGAATCATGTTCACTGCATATCTTTCTCCTTTCTCCTCTCAGTTTTTCTTTTTGTCTCTTCTTTATTACTTAAATAAATTTTCTAGTCATATTAGTTGTTTTGATGACAAATTAATAAAAGAAGATGGTGTCACATAAACATCTTAATTTTCAGGTGGAGCTCAATGCTTTCTCTACTCTCTACCTTGTTTCTTAATCATTTGACAAATTAAGTATTTATGAAAAATATTTAAAAGGTACATCTTTTAAGTCTCTGCTTTTAAGTCTTCATATTAGTTGTTTTGATGACAAAATAATAAAAGAAAGATCAAAGATGGTGTCACATAAATATCATAACTTCCAGGTGGAACTCAATGCACTCTCTAGTCTCTACCTTGTTTCTTTAATCATTTGACAAATGAAATAGAGATGAGAAATTTAAAAGATGCATCTTTTAAGTCTCACTTTAAGTCTTCATCTGTTATAATATAATAGAGTGAGACAATCAATGGTGTAGCTTTCAAGCTTTACGTATGGTCTTGATTTTTTTTCTAAAAAATTTTGGAAGTTTCGTCTCCATTTTTTACGCACTAGAACCTTGAAAAGAAAGGAGAAGGAGACGAGTTGGATATAGGGGTAAAATAGTAATTTTGAAATTTATTGATGTATTAATTGTAAATACGTGAGAAAATATGAAAGATTCTTGATTTTATATGGGGATATTTCCAACATTAATGATATGATGGAGAAATTTGCATTAAATTTTTTTAATGGGTATACATTCAATTTTTCCTACTGTTGTAACACAACACATATACTCTTTTTACAATAAAAAAAATGGATAAAATTAAATCCATTAAAATAAAATAACAAGCTTATCAATGTTAAAATACAACAAGTCAAATTAAAATGACAAACAATAATATCGCATATGATGTTATATACAGATAATAAATTTTTTTATGGTGAATATGCTTCATGTAATATTAAGATGGATAGAAAGGAGAAATTAGATAATTTTTTATTTGATGAAAAAATATAATAAATAAAAGAAAAAATATATTATTTTGATGTTTTTGTAATGATATTAGTTTTTTAAAATTTAGACGGATACATGGACAATTATTTTTTTTTTACTTTCAATGCTCTTCTTCTAAGATTTTATTCGGTCGTCAGATAATGTAGGGATAATTAGAGGATAACTCTATTCTCTGTAAAAAAAAAAAAGATAACTTTATCATCTAATTATTCTTCTCCTAAATAGAGCCTAAAGAATTTAATTACTGTCATTAAGGATTCTATTGGATTGTACCGATTGGTACAGAGTTTTGTAGTTTGAAGCTGTTTTATTTATTTCTTTTAAATATAATAATGTTGGTGGGATTAAGCACTGTCACTTAAATCAATCTTTTTATTTTTATTTTTAGTCTTTATTAAACCATTAAGTACATCTCGTCATTAATTAAATGTTGGAAACATTTTTTAAAATTTGGATGAGATTCAAAGTTTCAAACATGAAACAAGAGTTCTAAAGTGGACTTTTTTTAAACATGAGAAAATGATCAAAATCCTTGAACTCACATTAAATGTTTGTTTGAACCTACAATTTTTGGAAGGTATGGTCTTTTAATTATTTTATTAGATGGGTTCTTAGGTTAAAGATTTTTTTATATTATTTCTAATTTTCAAAGTATTATATGATTAGAGATTAAGGTCCCACATATTTCTAGAATTTATATCAGACTTTAAAAATGAAACTAGTCTAAGTTTCAGAATGCCAATAATTAAAGTTTGAAAACATGATTATCGTTTCTTGAAGGTAAAAAAGAAATGGTTAACATTTCCAATTTTAAATATTTACAAAAAAAATTCATCAATTGAATTTCAAACCTACGATCTATATATAACACTGAAAACATTGTTTTAGCGATTGTAATTTAAAGCTGACCATTTGATTTTTTTGTAAATGCTTAAATTTGAATTTGCATTTACAAACAACAGAGTTATATTTTGAGATTAGGGTAGGGTTCAAACCCTCCCTTTTTGTGTTCATAGAAATTTGAACTCATAATCTCTTAAAAACAATTATTATTATTTCAGTTACTAGATTATTTACATTTACAACAATGATTTTTTTTTAGTGACAACACAATTTTGTCTTGTATTTTTATCATGGTTAATTTGTAAAATTGTACTCACCTCTATTAATTCCATATGCCGGCCGATTTTTTTTATGTAAGACAAATAATATTTAAAATTAAATAAATAAGAAAATCGGATGAAAAATCATAAATATAGGAGGGACGGATATTTTTTTATTAATGAACGGGCTTTCAAACACCGTCCCACATTAAAATATTATTTTTTATAAAGAAAGATTAAAAGTACATTTGGAGACGGATTTTGAAAATCCGTCCCTCCTATATTTGTGATTTCTCATCCGATTTTCTTATTTATTTAATTTTAAATATTATTTTTCTTACATAAAAAAATCGGATCAAAGGGGCTCATTGTAAGTTAATATAATATATATATATATATATATATATATATATATATATATATATATCATTTTTATATTGTTTAAGCTATCTAGATCATGCGTCATGCGCATGAATTTGAGCTCTATTAATTCACCGACTAATTCACATCAATTTAATATCATTTTCTTCGGATCAAAATCAACACCGTGATATTGATAGTGTGGAGAATTCATTGTATTATTTGGTGACATATATACATCATTATTAGTATTTCTTTTTTGAGAAATAACAAGTAGGTAATATGCATAATCATTTTTCATATATTCTCTTTCAATCCGATTTTGCTTGATATGTTTGTTTTGGTTATAATTAGCACTAGCACGTGGCAGATTTAAGTGTACCAAATGAGGTACCATATTTTTTATTTTTTTTAATTGTATATGAATGTGTAATATTTTTTATATTATACAAGTATTTTTGAAGAAAATTCATATTTGAATCTCATAAATGTTAAAAATTATTTTATTGCGATCCTCATAATTAAAATATTATCTTTTTTTTAACGTTGGATCGATATCAATATTCAATACGATATTTAATTTCCATTAAAAATTTTCTAATTCCGCCTCTGAACCAACATTAACATCTCATTTAGAACAAATCGTAACATTTGTATATCTTCATTTACAACGAATATATATGTGCATTTTTAGTTTTCAATTTCAGTATACATAAAATAGAGAACCGTTTTACTTAAATTTCTAATCTAATTACCAAAAAAACGCTATTAGTGTGCCATTGTTGATTTTTTTTATATAGTAGGGTTGGTATGAATTTAAAATTCACTGAGAGAGTACGTGAGTTTAATTAAAAAAATATTATTGAGTTAGCTTTTAATAAATTTTAATTGGATCTTTAAGTACAAATTTATTTTATGTCAAATCAGACGAGTTTGCGTGTGGCATACTATGGATTTTTTCATAATTAAATCGACATATCTTTTTAAATCTGTACGATCTTAGAATATTTTTGTTGTATGTTGTCTTATTGATAAATAAATCAAAAATATTTTTTACTCATATCAAAATCAACACCATAGAAATATGGAAAATTCATTGTATTATTTGGCAGCATACGTTATTATTAGTATTTTTTTTGAGATATGACAAATTGAAAACATGCATAATTAATTTTCATATATTCTCTTTCAAGCCGATCTTTCTTCGATATGTTTGCTTTGGTTATAATTAGCACATGGCGGATTTAAGTGTGCCAAATGAGGTATAATATTTTTCATTTTTTTGATTATATATGAATGTGTAATATTTTTTATATATAAATATTTTTTTAGGAAAATTCATATTTGAATCTGATAAATTTTAGAAATTATTTTATTTTTATTTTCATAATTAGTATATTATTCATTTTTATAACGTTCGATTAATATGAAGATTTTTAATACGATATTTAATTTTCATTTAAAAATTTTCTGACTCCGTCTCTTAAATATTTATAAAAAAAATATTTGTTTAAATTTTAAATTTATGATATTTCATACGGAGAATATTATTTTAACTCTTACCTCGAGAACTCATTCTCCAAAATAAAAGTATTAAATAATCTGATCCATTCCAACTAAATCTACAACAAATCTATTTCAGCTGAACTCTATTTCAGCTTAAATTTGCATATTTCAGCTTAAATATATATTTTTTATTAAATAAAATCTAATATTTTATGTTGCTAGGTATGCCATCTGTATGTAATTAAACTAATAAGTCAGGTACACTTTTGTTTTAGAATTGATTGATTTAAAATTTAAGAACCTGTGATTAATTAATTATCCAACAATATTGCATCTCTTAAAATTTGATTTGGCATAAATAAACAAATAGATACAATATATCACTTATTTGATTATTTCGGTATTTAAAGTTTCAAAAATAACATTTTAATACTTAAAGTATCGCTTATTTGGCATTTTGAACATTAAAATTTACAAAATATCTCTCATTTTTCATTTTGATCTTTGAAATTTCAAAAATATCATTTTGATCCTTAAAATATCATTTATTTATCATTTTAAATTATTTCTTTTAACAAATTAATCCTATCAAAATGTAAATTTGATATGGTATAAATTAGAAAAATTTTATGGGTTAAAATGATACTTGTAATATGTTAAGAATTAAAATAATAGATGAGCTATATTTTTTAAAAATATTCGTGTCTAGAAGCCGCTTCAGATAATTTGTGGCATAAGGAATTTGGGATTATACATACACACACACACACACTAATACAACATCCAACTTAGTGATCAAAACATATAACTAATTAATTAACAGTGAGAGCATTATTTTTGTATCCCCAAATGGGACAATTAATTGAAGTCCTTCCTCCATTTTCTTCAAGTGAACAATCAATGCCACCTAGCAACAATTCTTATTTTCATCTCAGAGCAAATATCATTACGCTATCAAACATGTTCAAGATAGACAAGACAGGATTTTTGAACGTTAGCTTACATTAAATGCCACGACAACAACACACTAAACACGAATTAATCAAGCATGATCTCATAAGAGGAAGTATAGACTCTTTTCAATTGGAGTTTTCTTATCAACCACCTCTAGATTTCTAGTGTTTGAAAACTTGAAATTCAATTTTTTGGAATTTATGAGTATATGACTGGAGAGAGAGAGAGAGAGAGAGAGAGAGAGAGAGAGAGAGAGAGGTGACTGGTTCTAATTCAACATAATAATAGGCAATTAATAATGATGATTAGAAACGAATTTGGTCGGATGGAGATGGGTATAAAATAGCTCTAAAAAGATTAAAAATAAAGAAGAATTAGAGATTGTTCCTTAGGTTTTTTTCGATGTGATGATTTATTAACTATCAGTAACAACTTCTAAAATATTATGATATTTGGTTATTATAAAATGAAAGTTTTTAAAATAGTATGATCATTTATTTATATAGTAAGAAGATTTAAAATGTAGGCGGAATTTTGTAGTACTCTTTTTGTAAGTTAGTTAACATCTCAATATCAAAATGTGAGATAAAAAAAAAATGTACTTCTAATAAATACTTGCAAAAGAGAAGTGCATGTTTTCTTCTTAAATGAATCAAATGGTAATGTTTATACATTTTTATTCAAAAGCATATAGTTTTCAAAGAACATATTTTAAATGAGGATCCATATTAACTTTTATGAGTTTTATAATAAACTAATAAAATGCAGAAAAAAGTTTTAAGAAAACACGATTGCTTTGACAGCATAAGTTAGCAACATGGAATTAATTAAAAAACAAAATTTTAAATCATATAATATTTTTTTATGAAGTTACATAGGTAAATCATGAACATAATAAAACAAAAGCAACTAATATTACCAAACAAATATTTTAAAAACTCTATAAATCCTTTAACATTTTTATTACAACTTTTCAATTTTCATATCTTTTAGACGTGTTTCGAAATATATGCAAAATTTGTGTACCTTTTTAAATTTTTTAGCACTTTGACATTATATCAATTTTCATATATTTGACATTCTTTAAAATTGCAGAATCCAACTTAAAGCATCAGAAATTTCAAAAATATTAGATTTTAAGGAGATTTAAAATTTTACAATTGAATCTTTGGTCAATCTTTAAATACAGATGGACATAATTTATTGAAGAAACGACTCTTAATAATTTTGAAATCAATTCAGGAGAACTTGTTTATGAGTTTTATATTAAATCTCTATCTAACACAAAAAAGGCTTTATTTTTTTTTGTCAAGTTTCTAAAACTTTTGGATGTTGTAAATTCCGTAACTTAGCAAATAATATTTGTTGTCTATTTTTTATAACCTTTTGTTTTGTTGTATTTTGTAGCTTTTGTTATATTTATAAAAAAAACATAATAGAAAAAAAATGAATGGCTGTACGGTTTGTAATATTGTAATCTTTGTCCACATTAGGAGGAAAGAGATTTAATATTTTCTTCATGTCATTCCAACTACTGTCAAAATGGTGTTCAGATTTTTTATGACGATAGATGCTAAAATAAGTGAACAATAACTGTTGATTAAAAGACAGGATCACTTGACAATATTTATTTTGACAATCTTGATTAAAATCTGATTGTATGAAATGTAACTCAGATTAAAATAAGTGAACAATAACTGTTGATTAAAATGTAACTCAGATTGTATGAAATTTAAAAAACGATCAACCTATAAGTTTAAGAACATGTCTATAATTTTTTTTCAAAATTATTTAAAATCTCATTGTTAAGATTATCAAAATAACTATTATCAAGTGACCCCTCCATTGATTAAATATATAGCTAGCTAGTACTGTGGCTCTACCACAGAGATGATGTGGTGAGAAAATCAGTCCAAAATTATATTATAGATAACAGGCCTAAAAGTAAAGTAGAACAACAAGCCCAAAGAAATTGGAAATTATTACAGACTCTTGAAATTGTTGGATGCACTACAGGGAGAGAATAGTAAATAGAAAAAGAGAGGTGACAGTGGGTTATACCTTGGCTCGGAGTTCTTTTTAGAGGTGGAAATCAATGAGAATATTCGTAAGAAACAACAAAGGAAAGGGAGTCTAATGCTTTGATGAAATTCACGTTGAAAAGCAATCTGGGGTGTACAGTTTTTATGGTAGAAAGAAAGGAACTCCCCAGTTACCAGAAACTATTTCATGTAGTTATTTTTAAGCATTATTAAAAATTTTGGAAGATTCTTGCCAAATAATCATATGGCACCAATGCTTTTTCTTTTCGGAAGCCAATTATTGTATCAAGAACCACATCTTAAGAAAAAGAAAGGAAGAAAGAGAGCTGGAAGCTAGAGGAGGTCAGGCGGAGTGGTGTATGAATATATGATGCTACTTTAAAGCCACTATATAAAATTGTGCTAATTTAAGCAATTAAAGATGAACTAGTTATTAAAGAATCAATTGTGTATTTAGATGTCAACTTGGAAATAAATGAATGGCTACCAGCAATATGTGAGCAGCAGATTTTAAAAGGATGTTAATGTTAGCCTGGATTGATAGTGAAAAATAAGTGCCGATCTGTGAATACTCATAAACACTGTTGTCAGAACAAATTGTCATAATATATAAAGAAGAAAAAACAATACCATCTAAAATTGTAGTATCTTCATTTGGAATAGTTTTGTTGTTCTTAAAAATTACAGCTCAGTATATAGTGGAAATTATCCTTTTTACCTTGATGAAATGCTGAACCCGATTGAAACGTGGACAGCACAATTGAAAAATCGACAACGATCTGCAGACTTTATTTATCTGCAAAACTGCACTTTGAAAATTTTGGGGCCATATTTCAAATTAACTCACATTTAAAACAAATTGCATCAAAAACACATTCTTGCATTTTGACACAAGAATGGGGGACCATAACATTTTTATTCAGAATGTAAATAGAAGTACATTTTCATTCAATTAGTTTTACAACCCTTCTTGCTAATCTGACACAAAAATGGGTCTCACCAATAATGTAGAAAAATTAAGACACCATCAAAATTGGCGCCTACAAATCGCTATGAATTTAATTAACCAGTGGGGTTTTAATCTCCCAGGCCTCAAGTCGCGAAACCTTAATATCAACTGATCCATTGTTGAAGAGGAATAGGTGCGCATCATCTCCTACAGCCGAAATTGGATATACCCTTGATGTAATGCATGCCAAGCCCTCTGCCGCGAAGCTCTCAACTACAGAGTGGTCAATCTATGACCACCAAAAAATTATGATATTTATAAAGAAGCATTTGACATGATATTAATGATGAGTGATAAGCACAATAAAAAAATGAAGATACCAGAATCCTCAGAAATATCTCAGAGGTGTTAACTAAGTTGATGTCTACAAAGCTTGCGAAGGTTGGTTTATATGTGTCTGGTGCAAGAGATGACCTGCTTGTGCATGAACAGAGATACGATGTCAGCATGGTTCAGTTTTTATGAACCAGTATCAGGCATGAAATTATGAAAATTCTAACACCAGTTAGTTTCAGTTTCAGGCTTTCAGACAGTGTTGGGTGACTATCTCTGTGTGTGGAACTTGATTCTTTTTATTTTTTCCTCGAAACTCTCATTGAGGCGCGCTTTCAGATTTGAAAATTGCAATATGAAAAACTGGAAAAACTCCGATCTTCATAACACCAATAAATTTGCCTAAAAAAATCAATGGTCACTGATGATATATGTAGATACAGGTTGGTATGCTTTGCCAGATGTATATGAGTATTGAGCTTGACTGGTACCTGGTGGGGTCATTACACATGAGGATTACATGCTTGCTTTCGGCCTTAAACACTCTAAACAAAACAGCAGTTTTCTCCTCCAAATTAGAAGAAGCCAAAACAAGAAGACCAAAGGGACCCACTCCTCCCTGTACCTCTGACCCCTTGGCCCCACACAAGGCCTCCGCATCCATATCATATCCAGCTTCCAACTGTTCTGCTTCCTCCAGGCTTGGTAACTCAAAAGTCACCTCCACATCAGCCTTCACAAATATTGCAAATAGAAATTGAAAAATCGAATCCCTCAGCAAATTACAGAAACTGCAACTAAAAAAAAAAAAAATTAAGAAAAAGCATACCTGTGCTGTTTGTATTCCTTTGACTTCTAAGTGGTCGCCACGATTGACAATTTTGCTAAACAAACTCACGTGCTCTCCCCTGAGGAAGTTCAACTCTTCCACTGGCCATTGCACCAGTTGCTTCCATTTTGGGTCAAGCCATATTGCCCTTGGGATCGCCTATTTTCAGAGAAGAAGAATTCATAAATCATTGTAAGATATCATAATTGGGAGAGAATTTGTTTAAAGCCTATAGTGTATGTTCATGTTAGATCATTTAATTGGTATGCTTTCCCACATGGTTACATGGAAAATGTGTTAGCCATAAAAAAAAATTCTAAGCAGGGGCTAACATTGTACTTATAAAAAAAAAAAATACTAGAAGTATGAGTACCTGAATTCCAGACCAACCCTTCGCTTTGTCAGCATTCATACTATCTGACTCGTTAGCCCATCCCCACACTATTCTCCTCTTCTTAATCGGGTCATAGAAAGTTTTCAAAGCATAGAAATTACCATAATCATACCGCATTCCGGGGCCATCCGGTATGTAAGTATCTGAGACACGGTCATAAACTCCGATCGTGTACAAATCATATCTCAACAAGTCCAAGCTAACCTTTAACACTTGCTTTGTATCAATGCTGTATTCTGATGTGTCTAAACCAATCTTTGCCTTTGTAGAAACAGGATAGAAATCTGGACATTCCCACATTCCTGATCCATTAACAGAGTATAGTGGGTTCTCTACCTGTATCCATTTAACGAAGTCTGAACTTTTATATATGATGACCTTCCCCGCTGAATCCAACTTGCTTCCAACCAAAATCCTCCATTGGTTGTCAGGTCCGAGCCAGGCAGTTGTAGGGTCACGAAATGAACTCCCATTGATCCCTTCGGCAGGTGTTATTACAGGGTTGTAATTGGGTTTGACCCATTCATGCAAGTATGGATCGGAAAGGTTTTTGGGGTATGCTAAATTTTGTACTTGGTGTTGTTGTGGATCAATAACCCCAGTATAGAGGATAACAGGTTTGTTGCCCGGTAAGAGGGTGGCTGAGCCAGACCAACTACCGTAGTTGTCAAACGGGTCGGATGGGATAATTGCTGATTCAAGTGGTACCCAATTGATCAGATCGGTTGAGACAGAATGACCCCATTCTTTTTTACTGTCTGTACGATATGGGTACGGGTCGTATTGATAGAAAAGGTGGTAAAAGCCCTTGTAGTACATAGGCCCTGATCATGTTTAAATTGTTTGGATTCAGTGGTGGCTTTAAACATTAACCATTTGTTACTGGTTTGTCTTTATTGGTGAAAAGCGAAAACTATTCTATAAAAGGAAGTATAGAAGAGAAAAGAAGAATACCATTTGGGTCTGATTTGAAGTGCCACGTCAGTGCGTATTCCATAAGTCCATGTTTTGAAACAAATATACTACATGTTAGACTCCAAATACTCAATTTGTACAATTTTGAAAATGACAGTAAACAAATGGGCAAACAAACCAAGTAAAATGAGGTAATATTACCATTCATCGAGTTTTTGGCAGGTAGGAAGTGATAAGCAGGTCTCAGGTTGGTACTGAGAGGCGCATGAGGAACATATTGGAGTTGGCTGAGCACAAGATGAGACATAGTTTCTGTGCAAAAACAAAAAAATAATAGGGAATGCAACAATGAGCTAAGAATATCTCTGCTGCAAATACCCATCTCTTCCAATCCAGAGGGAGGAAAGGAGGGAGGGGGTTTTAAGTTTTGACAATTTCAAATTCCAGACAAGGGGTCTGAAAGAATAGTTCTCTAAATAACTGATTGAATTCAAGAAATGCAGAGACAACTTATATAATGTACCCCTCCTGAGTCCTGACTTTGTTATTATTATCACATTTAAGAAAGGACCAAAGTTCTTAATTTTCTTACCAAACTCTTATAAAGGTCATTCATTCCTAAGAGTACCACTATGAAAGTATGCTGTGACAAGTCTTATTTGATTTATCAGATTTTCCAATTTGACAAGGCTTAAAATTTTAATTATTTTATAAGAACAGAAAATTTGAAAATACAAGAGACTTGCAACTAGCAGCAAAAATTTTGTTATGACATACCATTATCTGGTAATGACAGCATTAATTTCACCCTTTTATTTTCTTGTATAGAGAGATAATGTTTGCACAAGTTCATTGGTACAGAAATTTCAGCCCATCATGGCTTACATTAACCTTACAATTTGCAAGAAACAAAGCATTTTAGTTTAGTTGCATAAAGCATTACTATCATTATTACATATATCTGGATATAAATAAGCCCCAATGTTTCTAAAATAAAAAGAAAAGAAAATCGATGATCTAAAAAGGCTTCTCAGTCTGGCCATCTAAGGTGAGAAGCACCTTGTACAGATCGGGGCGGCGGTCCCTGAAAATCCCCCACCCGTGCCTTTGCGATTTTATTTTATCCAAATCAAACTCTGCCACTAAAACAGCTTCCTCTTTGTTATTTGCAATTGCAACAATCTCCCCTGTGGGTCCTGTTTGTCAGATTAAACATTGACCATAACTAGATTTAGAAAGAGGAAAGGTCTTTTGTTTCTGTAACAAAAGTCGTAAAAATATGATGAGATTTTATATTGAGAGAAAAGTGTATACCTGCAATGAAGGAATTTCCATAGAAGGTTATTTGACTGTCACCGTGCTCAGTTTTGATTATTTCTGTTCCAATGCGGTTCGAGGCTACAAGTGGAACCTACATAATTCCAAACATAATCAGAAAGCAGGGACTATCTGATAGCCAATACCAAGTACAGACAACAACGTCATTTCACAACACAAGCCTATATGGTCTAGACAACAAATGTACAGAAAGAAAGGAGAAATTCACACACATTACAAGCTAACTAGAAGAACCAAATAAAAGCATTCAAAATAATTGATTAATTAATTAAATAAGAAAATGTTAAAGCAAATATTCAACTGGTAAAATACGAGGGAACTCATGGGCATGCATTAATTTCCTTTTTTGGCTATAAAATTTAGTTATATGATAATCAGGTACGGCATCACTGCTCATAGATTCAAGGGTCAATAGAAAACACAAGGAAACAATGAATAAAGAAAGTACCAAACTAGCCCCAGCATGGCCTTGCATGACACGCTTCCAGTGTTCACATGAGTCGAGACCAGTATCTTGTGGTTCTGACCCAATAGCCGTTGGGTATAGTAGTAGTTCTGCACCTTGAAGAGCCATAGCACGTGCCGCCTCAGGAAACCATTGATCCCAACAGATTGCTGTTGACAAAATGGAAAACAAAATATATCTAATTAACTATTGAGTCAAATACTGATATGCCGCTTCTCGAATAATAGAGGGTGCAAATTTGACTGTTGGCAGAAAGGAAATGGAATGATAGATATAAATAAACGACTTCAGATGCAACACAAAAATACTTGTCAACACCAATTTTGGCATACTTTGTTGAGAAAACCTGATAGAAATAAATAAACTACTTCAGATGTAACACAAAATACTTACCAACACCAATTTTGGCATACTTTGTTGAGAAAACCTGTTTTCAGTGGATGAAAATAGATTTTGTTAGTCCCGATGAAAACCCACAAATCATTATAACTTTTATAAGGATCGAGACTATTGAATCTATAATCAATGAAAACATAAAAGTTAATGTTACCCTGAAACCAGTGTCGCCAGGGTTAAAATAATACTTTTCTTGGTATCCTGAATAAAGAAACAACAAAGAGCCTTAAAAGAACTGATCCATCTTTTTTATTTTTTCATGTTTTTCAAAGGGGTAAAGCAAGAAAAATGACATGCCTGGCCCATCTGGAATATGTGATTTTCTATATAGACCAAGATCAGTACCATCAGCATCGATAATAGCTATGGAATTATAATGTGCATTATTAGCTTCTTCAAAGAAGCTAACAGGTAGTACAACCCCCAACTCCTTTGCAATTTCTTGCATCCTATATAAAACAATAAATTAACCAAAATCAAAATTTTACAAGGAACATCAATTAACAATCTTCTCTTAATTTACATGACAACAGTGGCAACTTGTACTTCAGAATAGTAGGGTTATTTTTGTATGGCTTAGCACGCTTGAAGAAGTCTTCTCTTTGAGCTTGGCAAAAGTAATATCCTTCAAACAATTCCTAAAAAGTATAGAATTAGAACAATCTGGTAAGAAGAATGCATGGCTGGTTAATATTAGCATAGTTAAAAAATTTCAAGCTAGCTGTAAAATTCCAAATTCAACTCCTACTACTAAAAAATATAGAATTAGATTCACTGATATTCGTTCTTTTCTTTTTAATGAGACATGTTGAACTGACATTCTGCTATGTACATCATGAGAACATGGTTATTTTTTAAATTATTACCAGGAACAATATTGGTGATAATGCAAGTTTATTTTAATAATTTCATATTTTTTTTGCCTCTAATTGGAGATCCATGAGCAGAAGCAGCAGAAAGGGGCACTTGGAAAGTGAAATCAAGTATTGGAACTATAAAGGAACAGTTACAGAGTATGCAAATGGCAAATCTTTCAACTTGACAAGATATGAGGATACTTCTTTCTTTTTCATATATAATCTGATGTATGCAAGCTGGACAAAGAATTGCTTCATGAACAATAATAATTGTCAGTATTATTATGACTATTTTGTTTTTATTTGTGTTATCATTATTATCTATCATTTCACATGGAACAAATTTGATTTCCCTATCTAAATCATACAACTCATGTAGTAAGAACCGAAAAAAGTTGAATATTATTTTGGTGTTAGTCTGGTACCGGTCAACATAAGCAAGTCTCTTTCTCATTTAAATTTGTTAAATATTATTACTTCAAACAGTAACATAGCTGACACACTTCAAAAGAAGATTTCAACTAGAAAAAACTTGTTGTGGCAGCAAAACAAGATTTTGAAGTCTATATGCCAATTTTGAGGATTTGCATAATAGAGTATTGATGAGGAGGCATTTGTGGTGCCTCCATGCCAGTTGGTATTGTTGGCAATAGTGAACAGCGACCCCCCCCCCCCCCCCCCCGCCATTCTTTTTATTATTTTGCCATTTGACAGGTGCATGACTCTCGAGCTCAAAGAGCTAAAACATTCCTTTTGTTAGTTTGTATCTACTTCTGACAAGCTTGGCTTTCTGCAAAAAGACGTGAGTTTCTTGTAGTTTCTTTTCTACTGTTCTGACATGTGCAATTCTACTCAGAAACAGGTTTGTTAGTTACAGATCATACACCATTGATCAACAAGATGACACATGTAAAGATTAAAAAAAAAAAAGAAGAGAAGTTATTCACTGGAATACATAAATTGGAATGATGCAAACAGTGATAAATAACGCACCTGAATGAGGATGATATTGGCGCCTTTCTTATGGGCTTCTCTGATTAACCTGCACATGGCCAGTAGAAACCTTTAATTCCAGCTCATCTCAGAACAGCTCTTTTCTCAGAATAATGTTCAATAAGCAATTATTTTAATATGTTTACTGAACAAAGACGAACTGAGAAAGGGTAAGGTTTATGGCCTTCATCAGTTACTACACCAGCTGTCTGTGTGTGTGTGTGTGTGTGTGTGTGTGTGTGTGTGTATGAGCGAGAGAGAGAGGGGAGGCGGGGGGGAGCAGCTAGAATAGATTACCTTTCAGCGGCGGCGATGTTGTCGGAAGGGGAATCGGTGCAGGCGAACTGCACAGCCGCCACTCCTACCTTCCTGCCACCGCCGTTGTCCATCTCTTCCTCCTTCCTCCTCACCAGTGAGTTTCTTTTTCTGACTCTAGGTTCCGCCTACCAAGTACCGAGTTCTGACTGTTTGCTCGGTTCTCGGTACAACGCTTTAAGAATCCGAATTCTATTTTCTCTACGCAGTAAACCGACGGAGCACAAGATCAGAACATGCCTTCACATCCTCTCTGTAGGAATACAGGCGTACCGGGCCAATCCGGTACCTTCAGTATAAATCTTTGATGCTATCATAATACTAAAAGAGCAGTTTTATGATTAGTGCTTCTCTGATAAAAAAAATATAGCAAAATATCCTCCCTTTCAAATTCTTTTTCAAATTATTCTTCTATATCCTTCATTTACTTTACCCTTTCTTTTCTTATGTTACTTCTAATTAACACTCTCTTTTAAGTATTAAGCAGATTTTTTTTTACAAACTTTTTTTTGTTCTTCTGTAATTAAAAAAATATTTTGTTCATTCAAAAAATTTGAGGTGCAAAGGTAACAAATAAATGATAGCTATTAATATGACATCTCAATTTCAAAAGATAGTAAATAAATGATGTTACAACAACAAAAAAAAAAAAGTTAACATGACATTTAGAAGTGCAAAATTTCATTGGAGTCATCAATTTTCTAAAAATATTTTCCATAAACAAACCCTGAATTTCAAAAAAAATGTCCAAATTACATGTAATTGTTAATTTGTATAATTATATATCTGACTTTTGTTACAAAATAAAAAGTGTCGAATTCGATTCTTATATATCTTTTTTCAACAAGAAATTGTTGATGCTAGACTAAATAATTGTCATGATAGTTTACTTTTTTGTGAACTTTTTAATATGTTATATCATTTATTTGTTATCTTTTGAAACACATGTATATTAAGTTAAATTTTTTATTACAATATCATTAGCATATTGGATTCAATTTCTATTATCATAACATTAACATATTGGATTCAATTTTTATTATCATAACATTACCAATCATTTATTTGTAATATTGTGAACATAAATTTTTTTTTAATAAATTATATGATTATTTTGTTTTAGTTTTTATGAGGGAAGGGCAAATTATAAAATTGCCCTATTATTAAATGGGAAATGTTTGGGAGATATCAAAATTGATACTAAAATTGATATCGATTTTATTATTCATATTACATGAGTTATTATTCATATTATATGAGTTATTATTCATATTATTCATATTTTATTGTACAATTTATTCTTAACAATATTTTTATTATTCAACTCAAATACCACTAATATGAATAATAACTCACTTAAGTTGAATAATAAAAATACCGTACAAATAAATTACATAATAAAATCGTTTAGTATGAATAATTACTCATGTAATATAAATAATAAAATCAGTATCGATTATAATATCAATTTTAATATCTATATATCAGCTCCCTTATTAAATTTGTTTTCTAAATAATATTCAACTATTCGGATCAATTGAGCAAAATCCTACACGTGTGGAATACTCTAGGAGCCAGACTCATCAGAATTTAATCAATTATTCATCCTACAATTGCAACTTGCAATAGATAATAAAAAAATAAGAAAGATATTCAAGTAGTGGTGTTTGAATTTTTCAAATAAAAATCAAGTTGATCAAATTTTTATTTTTTTTATTAAATTGATTTTTAAATTTATAGTATTTTTAAATCAGTTCTTGAACATTAAAAAAAATCAAGCTGATTTTTCAACTTCTTTCAAATTAATTAAATTAGTTCTTCTAACTTAATTCTTTTTTAAGAATTAAAAAATAATAATTTGGCACATATAGATATTTATAAATCGACTTTGCTATCTTTTCAAAGTCTAAGTTTAGATTAATTTTTTTTGGTTCAACAACTAATTTAGTGGAAAACAAATTTAGGAATTAGTTTCATATTTGATTTTTTTTTTCATACGTAATCTATTTATAGATCAGAGGTTATTCTTCAATCAGTTTCATAATAGTACAACTCTTATTATTAGTTATAATTCCACTTCTCGATATAATATAATTTTGTAATATTGTTCTATATATCTCTATAATTGCCAATTGCAATCTAAATGTAAACCGATCTGATACCTTTAGACATGTTACTGATATACTAATTTATAAAATTAAAAATGGTTTTATATATATGCAATTGAGATTTAGTGTTATTGGCACCGATTTAATGTCAATAATCATCGATATTGAATTCATCTTCATATTAATATTAGTGACGTGAGAAACTTTTATTGTCACATCCTTTCCTCTCAATTTTTTTTAATTGGTGATTTATTGTCATGTACATACCACTAAAACAATTTTTCTTTCAAAAAAAAAGGATTGTTGAAATTACTCTTTCTTAGATTATTTGAAAGCGTTATATAATGGTTTTTCTTGGAGCGTATTCAAGAAAATAAATTGTTGTTTAAATTTAAAAGCCAGTTATGATTTTCGTTTATGATTTTCGTCTAAACAATCTCCTTATAGTTATTTTGTATAGTTTCTCTTTCTGTTTTTTTTTATCATAATTTTCGTAATATCTTTTCCATATTTTTTGTACGTGATTTTACCATATTCATGAAAAATTTCAGGTTTAACTTCATTCTTGGAGTTAGAGAAAAAGAATCATCTTTTTTTTTTTTGAGTTAACGAAATAATTTAAGTCTGTCATCTTTTTAATACTAGCCGAAATCATCCAATTCATTTTGAATGTGCAACCTGCATATGAATATATTATCTTAACTGAATTAAACATAATTTTTCAAGGCTTTTTAAAAAAAAATCTTTTCTTAACTCTCCCGGTACATAATTTTAGTTGCAAAATGTTTCCCACCAATCAACCCTTTTCCAAGAAAAATATAATCGAAAAATATTATTCAAATTAAAAGTTAAATTTATAAATATGTTTTTAATTACTTTGACAGCAATGTATCAAATTTAAGTTAATTGAAATTCCTCTAGCATTCCATCAAACAATATAAAATTTTTAATTGTAGAGTTTTAATGGTTTTATAATGAATGATTGATCAAATTTTAAATCGACTCAATTTAATACATGGGCTAACTGAATAATTACATACGCATCTACAAATATTTTTGTAATGTGAATAATATTTCTCAAATATATATACTATAAAATAAATGTATCGTAAAATTAGATGTATGTTAGAATTATTTATTTATACAAAAAAAACCATCAAGAGCAAAAAAAGACAAAACGAAAATAATAAAAAAATGAGAAAGATACTTCAAAACTAATATGTGGATAAAAAATGTTAACTTCTTGGAGTAAAAACTAAAAAATAATAACAAAAGTAAAAAAGAAGATATAAAAGAATACACAATTTGTAATTTTCAAGGAGTACACTAATTAGTCAAGAGAATTAAATAGACGTTAAATAATGAAAAATAAATTATACTCATAAGTTTGAAAGAGAAGAACATAATGCACTTTTATATTGTTGTACAAAGAGAACAGAAAAAAAAGAAAAAAAAAGTAATTCTACTAAGATACAACAACTCAACTTTAAATAAGTGAGTGACACAGAGACTCTAATAAAAAATTAACAATGATGACAACACATTAGTTAATATACATTAGAAAGACACAAAGAACAAAAAATAATATATGAAACTTAATAAATAAGCGTTCCATCTAAAAAAATTTAAAGAAACTGTTCAAACAGCCGAGCCGTAGGTCTAGTACAGTGATAATAGGTCTTGTTTTTCTACAAAGAAACACAATTTTTAAGTCATTATATAAAAGCATGCCACCCGTAATGTCAGGATTACGGGAGTTCGAAAAACATTTGAAAATGAATAAATGCTGGGATTAATTAGAAAAAATTGCAAAAAAAATTGTTTGAACAATTGTAGAAACCACAATGTCCAAACATGCCCCCCTCAATATTTATATTATTGTACTACAAACAATTGTAAACAAAAAAACATTGTTCAAACAACTGGAGAAATTACAGTGTTTGAACCATCCCTCAATATTTATATGATTGTACTACAAAAGAATTAAAAAAAGAAAAAAAATACTGTTTAAATAACCGTAGAAAATATAATATCCGAACCATTCCCTAACATTTATATAAACAAACAACTAAAAAAAAATACAAATAAACAATTGTAAAAAAAAGAATACTGTTTATTCAACTGTATAAACTTATATTAAAAAATTTGTATAAGAAAAAAAAAATATTGTTCAAATAACTGTAAAAATTACTGAACTATCCCCGATATTTATACAAACAAACAATTACCAAAAAAAAAATACTGTTCATTCAATTTTATATTATTATATTATAGATTCGCAACACCACCAAGCTTCCTATCAGCACCAAAACTCCATGGACCCATTTACATTATGTGCTGGCTCAATTATATTGGGCTCCATCTGGATAATAACAACTTTCTTTTATAGACTGACTGTAGTCTTGCAGACTGTTTTTCTATTTTAAGGATGTTAACTATTATTTAAAAAATTCTTTACTCTGTACATAATTTAATTTTTTTCGTTTTAAAAATTGCACATGAATTACTGTTCAACGTACATAATTTATTTTAAAATTTGAATAAAAAAATACTCAATTAAAAAGTCAAAAAGAGTTTTAAAATAATCAATTACTGATTTTCCAAATCAAATAAACTTCTTTTTTGTAACAGAAGACATAAAAAGTCAAAAAGTGTCAGTAAAAGCGGAGTCAGTGTCTCTGATCCCGGTTTTAAAATTCCTGGTTTTTCCGTCCTTATCCAGAAAGATCAGATCAACCAGAAGCATCTATATATCTCTGTATCTATCCACCTATATCTAATACATACAAAATACAAAACAAACAAAATCGGCTTCGTTCTTGGGGAACAAGGTGATATAAATTCTTGGAAAACAAGTCGATCGGACAGAGAGATCATGCCTATAAGATCTGCGATAGTGCGAATCTCACAAACGACGAGAGTAGTTGGAAACAAAATGGAAGGAGCGGCGGCGTTTGGGCGCAGCAGTGGAAGAGCTCCTCGTTATTTCAGCGATGACAAGGGAAGAGTGTTCAGCGACGAGGAGAGGGCTAAAGAGGCTGTTTACATCCAGGTAGTACATTCATGCCTTCATTGATCATTGCTATATCTCTCTCTCTCGCTTTATTTCATTGATTAAAGAGAGGATTGATGTCAATTGAGTGTGATTTGACTTTAAAAATTGGTTTTGTTTTTGTCGTTGGTGAAGAAAATGGAGAGGGAGAGGTTGGAGAAGCTGAAGAAGAAGTTGGCGAAAGAACAAGCAGAAGCGGAGAACTCTAAGGTGACTAATGATAAAGTGTTTATATTACACGCTGCATTCTATTTCTTTAATTTGTGCTACTAGCTAGTATTTATATGCTTAGTATTGATTATGATTTTTTGGTCAAATTAGGCACTTTTTGAGTTGATCTAAAATATATTGCTTTATTTGACACCTTGTGCAGAAATCAGAAGAGCCTCAGAAGGGTTGATATGCTCCGCCTTTCTGTTGCCATATGATGGGAAATTAGGACTTTTCTGTATATATACGGTAACGAATAAATTTTCCAAGACCAAATATGTTGTATGTATTGTTGTGTTGTGAACGACTTTTTGATATGTATTTGATGGGTCTTAAGCTATCTGATGGTATGAATATAGAATAAAATCTGAAAAAATGAAATTAGTTTGTGCAATTAATTGTTTTGTGTAATCCATAATTGATTGTTTGATTGTATAAAGTATTCAAGCAGGTTATAACCCTGAAAGATTAATATGTAATATAGTTGTACTGTTTTTTTCTATAGCAATCTTATGTAGTTTGATATGGCTGTTATTATTTTGTTAGTTGCCCCAATTTTATTTAATTTTATATTTCTTCATTGATTTTGGCTTTTTTTTTTGCCCAGTCAAAAATAGATTGTATTGTGAGAATACTACATAGAAGAAGTAAACAAGTCAATGATTAATTAAGCATAATTGTTACATATTAGATTAGTTGGATGAAGATTCAGTGCATTTAAGTGTTATTTTATTATCAATATACAAAAGATTCATTGTTCGTTTCAATATCCCTCTTTCTCTGGTGGATGGTATAAAATATATAAGAAAAATATAATACATGTTACCCAACTAATTGTACATGTTGAATCCGAATCAATAATCATAATTGCATGGCATAGAATCCTTAACATCATAATATGATTATGATTTCAGATTAGGTTTCCAATGTCATCTGGTTCCCAGTCGTAAAAGTGATTTTTTTTTTTCTTTATTTACTTCCTATACTTCGAATAAAAGGGCACAAGGTGTATAATATTGTGCCCATGCGCTGCTATGCTATGGGTGTTTGGTTATTTAAATACAAAGATATTCCCAATCTCAACTACAATATTTGAACAAACTTATAAATATGATATAGTTTCATGTAACATATCCAACTACGTATGGCCATAAAATGATCTGAAAAAAAAAATATAATACTTAGTATAGAACAAGACATAATAGACTAAATCATATCTTTTAGTCAGGCCAAAATGAAAATATCCTTTTCCTTCCTCCTCAAAGAAAAAAAAGAAAAATTTACAAAAGTTTCTGTATCTAATAGGTGAAACAAATTACAAGATGTTTCTCATAACTTCCAAGCGAAGCAATAGAAAAAGAACAATTTATTGAGAAAATATAGTCCAAAAGAATCAGAATAATAATCTTTTTAATTTGTGTCCCTCTATTTTCATCAGAATCCATTAGCACTAATCTTTCCTTGCTTTTCTGACGCTTGGAAATTAGTTAGATCTGACTCGTGTATTTTGTTATGATCAAGTAAATATTTACCTGTCAATCCAAGGCATGATAATTTTCTAGAATTCTTCAGTTATTTTATAAAATTTCAGAGGATTTGATTCTTCTGTTGCCTTGCTCCTTAATTATTTAACCAAAGACAGTGATGGAGGGAGAAATTTTTTTCACTCGTGTCAATTGTATTATTTTTAAAGGAGACGATATCTTGATAATTATTATTTTGATAATCTTAACAATTAATTTTTAAAATAATTTTAAAATGATTTTTAGAAATTCTCAAAAATAGTACTTAAATTCTCAAAAATTGATGGTCTTTGATGGAGTATGAAATAGTACTTAAATTGTATGAAATTTAAAGCACAATCGATTTATAAGTTAAAAAACTTATTTTTTCTATTTTTAAATTTTTTTTAAAATTATTTAAAAATTCATCGTCAATGTTATTAAAATAATAGTTGTCAAGAATTTTCATCCTACTTTTAAAGAAAAAATAGTTAGAAAATATCTAATTTGTTATATCTGTAAGTAAATTTGCAAATTTTATTGGGATCTTTTACACATACAATTGTTAATATAGCTCTACCTTTAATCAAAGTATATGCTCCAAGGACCTGCACATAAGAAAGTTTAAAAATGTTATTGCGAGACAAGCAATGTTGATGAGAAAAAACATAAATTGAATATTCTGAAGATAGGCTCAAAAAAGCATTTCAAATAATATTCAAGTTTTCAACATGTACATATTTTGTATAGCAATAATGTCCTATTTTTGTCAGCAACTTGTAAGTTGTAACATCAACAAACGAATAAGCATTTCAACTCGTCATGATTTAGATGCAATTTTTAATCTTATATTATTGTTCTCACCAAAATGTAACCGATTTTTAACATAGAGGAGAAGGATGAAGCAAAAATCCTTCTTATATTACCACAAGAAAGGTTGCAGTAACCAATGTCACATCTAATCTTGCAAATTTGTTCCGGTTTCGTATCTTTTAGTCCCACAGTGGAAAACAAAGCTATTCTCAACCCTTTATATAACATCTTCTATCGATCTTCATCGCCGAGCTCAGTAGCGTGAGCTTGTAACCCAAGCGGGGGCAGGGTGGCTCGGACGGTCGGCTCGTTTCCTTAGGTCGGATCTGGATTCTGCGATAGTCGGCCTGCCCGATCCAAGTTGGGCAGCTGATTCAAGCGGCTCAGGCGAAGGCCGGAGTCGATTGTTTCCTAGAGCGGAGGGGAACGCGTGAGGCTGGCTTCACAGAGCAGCGAACACCTCCCGCTCTCAACGGTGGATGGATAACGGGCCCGTGCGGTCCAGATCCACTATGGCCTCTGGAGCTTTCCGATCGGACGGTCACCCTTTTGTCACTACATCCTTTTTTATTTTGTTATTTTTTTTTTTCAAGTTTTCTTGCAGAGTTCGTTCTCATTCCTGCTTCCAAAACTTAAAACCTAAGAGCATCTCCATCCCAATTGTAATCGGACTTGTTCATAATAATGTAATAATTTTAATTGTAATTTTAGAGATGAGTGATACTTTTTAATTCAGTAATTTTACTAAATTAGAAAGTTGAAATGCCACATTGTATTAAGCAATCGCTAATTACTGGAAACGGAATAATCGCAAATTATCTATCGCTGGAATATTTTGGGGCTCTTCTCCTCTTCTTCCTATCAGACCCACAAAACTCCCCCTTCTCCCTCCCTTCTCTGCTCTGCTCCTCACCTGTACCGCCGCCAGCCACGTGCCACGTCTTCCCACCACACAGAACCTCAATGTCGTGTAGAAATCGGGGCCTACAGATTGTCATGGCTGCTTCCACGGATGATCTCTTCAACTCCGCCTCTCTGACAAATCTTCTCCATGAAGGCGCTGCCATGATGATTTCTCGCTCATGTCGTCCAAGAAGTGCTGTGGGGTGAAGCATCATCACCACCCCCAAAGACCTCCTTTCGATTCCTCTTCTTTCTTTATTAAAATAGGTCCCACTATTAAAAGTAAAAGTGGCTTGCTGGATTGGAGAGGTCCGACGGTAATCTTAATGAAATGGCTTAATTAACTGATGTGTCGAAAAGTTTCAGAATAAGCAGAGATGCTCTAATTCTCAGCCCCCGTACGATGACGGTCTTTGATCGGGGTCAGAGAGTTTTGGTGTTTCTCCAAGGGAATGGAGGCGTTCTTACCGGAAATTTTGCACGCCAGATCCACGTCTGAGACGGGTGGCCTGGCAGATGTGGCGTTTGCTCTTTTGATTGTAATATCATTCTACATTTATTGAAATTCAATTTCTGAATTCGGTGGCCTCAATACGGAAGCCTGATCATTTCAAATTGATTTTACAAATTTTAAGCAGAAATACGTTTTTGGAAGTTAATCTCTAACCTGTAAGCATGCAATCTTAGGAGAACCAGTTTCAGCAATGATCGGCACAATACCTTGTCATGCCAGTTTCAGCAATTGAATTAAAAAAATACAGGATCTGTCTACAAGATTGCATTATTCAAGACATGAAATTAGGAGTCTCAGGAACAATGTCGTTCTGGTAATAATACAGGATGCAGCAAGGAAAAATTTCTCAACTCATTTCCAAATATATAATTTTAAATCTAGTTATTTGAAATTAATGTTTTAATTTGTTTCTTTCTGGTACATGTAGGTGTTATTCTCTGGAACAATTGCTATATATATAGCTTACATGGCTCCAAATAAACAAATAAATGTGGAACAGGTAGAGAATGCAGCTAGAATTGCTAATGCACATGAATTTATTAAGAACCCCAGAAGGGTACAAGACAATTTATTGGGACCCTCTTACATGGAGGTCAGAGGCAAAGGTAATAGACTAATAGGTAATACTGTAATACGTTTAAGACTCTTTCACTTGTAGCCTCACAAAATGTCAGAATGTCATATATGCCCTTGCAAAGTGAGAAATATCTTCATAGCACAAGGCTCGGAAAGTATTACGTCCTCTATGCAACACATGCAAGATATTTTCTTGAAAAAACAATATTAGATGCATATTTTTGAGTTTTATTAACATGATTACTACAGCTCAAGCACTGTATCTCTCTTAGTTTTGTATGATGCAGCTTCTGCTCTGAATAGCCAGTCTGAGTCGCTCATCAGACAAGCTTTGGAGCTAATCCAACCGTAAGTCTCTGATGCTAAATTTCTGTATGCTTAACAGATACAACCCTCCAAGATTAATGTTGTTCTTAGGCACAAATTTTTATTTATACTGGTACCAGTTGTAGCGCATAGAATAGTGACTACCGAAATGGCAAATAGATTTGTAATCTCAGAAAGTGGCAACTGGCAACTGAGAGAGGATGCTAAGTCGAGTCTTTTTGGTCTGAATAGCCGGTTTGAATTGAGCGAACAATCTTATCTTGCTGTCCAGTGAATAAGGACCAAAAAAAATATCTCTTTTTATAGGGGTATAATAAACATCCTTCTTCCATTTTTGACACTTGATAATGAAGAAACTAAGCAAGCCTGCACTGGATAGCATCTGATGGAAAAGAAGTTGTGTACTGGTAAAAGTTGACCAAGTCAAACATTCTCTTGAAAAAACGGACAGTATTGTGCCAGCTCATCCTGTGGGGCCCTCTCTGAACTAACTGGATTTGTTAACTCTAGATTCTAGAATGCTATATTGTACTCTATGAATAGACATCAAGATTCAGTGTATGAAGATCTGATGATTTTGAACAAAAGTATAGAACAACATTTAAGATTTCCAACTTCCTCTGGCTTCTCTCTCTTTTCTTTGTGTGCTTTATCAACCCTGTTTCTATTTTTCCTTTCTTGAAATAGTGTTTGAATTGAACAAAATTTGTTCAACATATACTTTGGATTGTTTGACATGCTTAGAAATCCGGGGCAATTTTGTCATTGATTCTAAACTCATTGGAACAGCTACAAGGACGCTTGCACGCATATAACAATTGGCAGCTCTCTGAATATTTGCACAGTGAGACAGTGAAAATATTTGCACGCATATACATTAGTCTTTATGTGGTTAATGCCAATTTATTTTATTTAATTATGTTTGTAATATTGTTTCTCATTGTCTCGCCTGTGGTTGTGGTCTATTGTGTTTAAGGCAGTTTGGAAATATAATATTGTTCTTTTTATCTCGACATAGTTGGCTTAAATATGATTCGGAAAATATTCTAGGTTTTGGAGATCTCTTTTATTGAAGCCGTAGATGAAACACATCTGCTGTACGATATCTACTAAATAAACTTATACAGGAAAGTATAGAAATCGATCAAGTACTGCCACAAATACAATTTCATAACACAAATTTCAACAACTATTTCTTTTTTTGAGATAAAATGGTGGTCAAGTCTTCTGATTTTAAATTATATAAAAAATTCTTTATCTGAATTTTAAATTTATAACTTTCTATACAAAGAATATCATTTTTTTTACTGAATCAAAAATTATTTCTTTTATTAAAGTCATCCAGATTTCAATCTTATGACTGCTGCTAAAATTTCAATTACTTCTACAATACAATTTACAAACATGGATTTTGATCATATACGCAACTTATATACAGGCAATGCACTCGGTAACAAAAAAGAGTGCAATATCATCTGATATAAATGATATGGTTCCCAGTCAGTAAAGGTGATTTCACACTTTTTTATTTTATTTTATATATTTCAAATGACAGGACACAAGATATATAAGTCTGTCCATTTAGATGAAAATGAAAATGAGAATATTCTTTTCCTTCCTACACAAGAGAAAAAATAATTTACAAAACCTTCCGTATTTAATAGGTGAAACAAATTACAAGATGTTCTCATATCTTGCAAGTGGACCGATAAGAAAGTTCAAAAATGTTATTGCGACACGAGCAATGTTGATGAGAAAAGACATAGATTGAACATTCCAGAGCTAGTTTCAGGAAAACATTTCAAATAACTAATGTTTAAGTTTTCAATCTGTACATATTTTGTGTAGCAGTAGTGTCCTTCTATCTTTGTCAGCCACTTATAACATCAACAAACGAATGAGCATTTCAAATCTTCATGATTTAGATGTAATGTTGAATCTTATATTCTTGTGAGGTGTATCTTTTTCTCACTAAAATATAAACAATCTTTAACGCAGAGGAGAAGGATTAAGCAAAATTCCTTCTTAAAGATCGTATATCACCTCCCTTTGACATACCACAGGAAAGGTTGCAGCAACCAATTTCACATCTAATCTTTTTGGAAATTTGTTCCGGTTTCGTATCTTTTAGTCCCACAGTGGAAAACAAAGCTATTCTCAACCCTTTATATAACATCTTCTACCGATCTTCATCGCCGAGTTCAGTAGCGTGAGCTTGTAACCCAAGCGGGGGCAGGGTGACTCGGACGGTCGGCTCGTTTCCTTAGGTCTGATCTGGATTCTGCGATAGTCGGCCTGCCCGATCCAAGTTGGGCAGCTGATTCAAGCGGCTCAAGCGAAGGCCGGAGTCGATTGTGTTTCCTAGAGCGGGGAGGGGGGAACGCGTGAGGCTGGCTTCACAGAGCAGCGAACACCCCGCTCTCAACGGTGGATGGATAACGGGCCCGTGCTGTCCAGATCCACTATGGCCTCTGGAGCTTTCCGATCGGACGGTCACCCTTTTGTCACTACATCCTTTTTTTATTTTATTATTTTTTTTTTCAAGTTTTCTTGCCTCGTAGTAGCATGTAAGTCACATGGATTGCACAATGCAGCCTTTAAAAGAATGATAATTTGTTTTAGAGGTGTTTGTGGGTCAACTTTCATGCTGTTTGGATTGCACATACTTTGTTTTATTTAAGGTCTACTGTATAGTTGAAATAGCAAAGGGTCCATAGCTCAGTGGTAGAGCATTTGACTGCAGATCAAGAGGTCACCGGTTCGAACCCGGTTGGGCCCTTTAAAATTTTTGTATTTTTATCCATCTATTCTTATAAACTCCCTCTTCTATCCTAATAGATCAATAAGCAGGTGCCCTGTTGTAATTAGTCACAACTTTCATGCTGTTTGGATTGTAAATAATCTCCTTTAAATACTATTAATTAAGTATTTCATCTGCTTTTAGACCCAAATTCTACTACTATTAATTAACCATCTTCTTTAATTTATCTATCCCCATAGCGTGCGTTGTTCAAGAAATTAATAATCACATCTCAAGAGACTTCACATGATAACTTGGTGTGGTAATTAAAGATAAAGTAATTAACAACAAGCCATATAATTCCTTAAACATAGCTTGTGTTGTCTATTAAGTACTAATTTCATTGGTGCTTCATGAATTATCAGTTAATTTTTTTTCTTGATGATCGAGTGTCATCATACATCTCCACGATCCTGCCATTTAGTGGCTGGATTGGCCTCGAGTTTTTCCGGCAACTAGGTTCCAAAATTGACCTCAATTCATCGGCCTGTCCTCTGCTCATTTCTCTCACCTTCAGCAAACCATAATCATAACATGAGATTTCAGTATAAATAAAAGAATAAATAGTGAGACGACATGAATAAACAAAAATTTTCTTTCCAAATGTGAGATTTCTGTTTTTAAAATTTGCATGTTTCTTGGTATTTCTCTCTCATTTTTGCATATTACATTCCCAACAAAACAAAAGGTACCAACATAAAGTTTGTAGCATGAGACAATTATTAGAATGGTCGGATGTCATCCCGAAAATTTTATTAATTCTTTTCAAATTTCGACACGTCATCACTATTTCATCGGGTTAAATCATGCAACTTTTATTTATTTATTTTTAGTAAGCAATTTTCCTACTAAGTCGTGCAATTTTTAGGTAGTGCCTTTTCAGCACCTTCATAGATAACATTTCTGATACTGCCCCTGTACTTGCTGTTCTGCAATAATTTGTCGTCTTCATCTTTGAGGGAAAAAAAATAAAATAAATAATAAAAATTTGCATCTACCTTGAGAAGAACATGCCAAATGATGTTCTCCGTACATGGAGGAGTAGTTAGAGATCCGGCGTATCTGAAATACTTGTGGCAGTGTCGCCTCAGTGGTGTCATGTGCATCTGTCCAATTTGAACTTGAGCTTGTTCACCACCGGCACGAACCGCCTTCGCAAAGTCATCTACCTTGCTCTTAATCTGTATTATTCACACACAATTAATCTTTGTGTAATACTCTGCACTATGATTCAAAAGTTCAAAAGCGAGAAATTAATGTGCACCTTGTCAAGGAAAGGATCGTGCCTACCATACCGAAAGAGAATTGCCAGAACAGTGATGTTACCTTCCTCGCTCCTATGCACCATATGCAGCTCCACATCAAACCTACAATATTTGTTTCCTTCTTATATATATATGCATATGATACATAAATTATATTTATTTATGATTCATCAACTCTATGGTCATACACACACACACACACACACACACACACACACACCTTTGACCACCAATGGTGTGCTCAGAAGGTGAGTGCCAGTGCATCTGTTTTAAGATATACTTCTTTCCATCTGCCATGATAGAATCCATGCTATTGTTGTACCGCACCTATGCACCGAAAGATTGTATTATACTTCTATTACTATTATTCTGATTCAGTGTCCTTGGATAATTAAGATCAACTAATTTGTTTTCCTCTGAGATAGACAAGTCATCAAACTAATTAAAGGTGATAGGAGGTACTCACTAGGAGACATCCATGACCTGATTTTGGAAGAAGAATACAAAGAAAACAAAAGCAAAAACATGAACTTATTTTATTCATAACTGGCATTAATTCATTCAATAATCCGAATTTGTTTAATTAGAAGTCATAAAGAGATTGATGAACAAATTAACAAACCATAACATTGACTTGGTTATCAACTAAGGTAGCATTGGAGGTGACATAATGCATCAGCAGGGGTTCCAACTTTGGATTGTACACCACATGCTTCCTCTCTATGTTTATTGGAGATTGATGCTTCCCTTGTGAACACATTGCAAAATCGGGGCTCAAGTTTCCCCAATTGGATGGCCCCATTTCACCTGTGTATCCAAATTTCATGTTCTCTGTTTGACACAAAATATATTAAAGAGTCCATTTGTCAGTGAACAGAAGTACTGCTAATAAATGCAATAAATATCAAATAAGAGAGAAATTGATTTATCACACTTACCTTCTGAGCTTGCTAAGGCCACCAGAGAGAAATAAAGCATCAAAGAGAAAATAGCAGGATAAGGAGCCATTTTCATTTGCTCTCTCTCTCTTATTTGAAAACTTGGCAGTGACTGCCAAGGAAGCAAGGACTCTCTCTCTCTCTCTAGGAAAATTGCTTACTAGATACAGAGGAGCAGAAGAGATCTATATAAGCATAGCCTTTCTTGGATGCACACTATAAATAGGTCTATATAGAAGAAGCCAAAATATTCTGGCATCATTTACTGCTTCTATCTGTCACAATGTATTGGTAAACAAAATAATGTAATGTAACAAGGCAGTGTTTCTTGCTGACGTGTCTAAATGGTGCTCTTTAGTTGGTCTGGTGGCTGGTGCATTAGCATTATGTTAGATTTTAAACTTCATCCTATAGTCCATCAAATATTATTGAAATCAATACATTTTGCAATTGTTCTAATTAATGATCTTTAATGGACTACCAAATGACACTCAAATTACATAAAATTTGAAACAAAATAATCTATAAGTCTAAGAATACATCTATAAATTTTTCCTATTCTTAAGAATAAAGCGATGCACTCCGCATAAGAAGTCATAAATTCAAAATTCGAATGAATAAATTTTTAGGAATATTTAAAATTGGATAATTTAACTTTCATTTTTATCTCAAAAATAAATAGATTCAAATAACCTCCATTTTTTTTTTTCAAATTTGAACCGATGGTAATAACAATATTGAATATTGTTATAACAATTTGTGGATTATATCATATATTATGCCTCCAACCATTATATGAATAAGGAGTCTCTTCCAACATCTTTAGATACTTCTGCAGCTTATAATAAGTCACTATTTTAATTTTTTTAAATATATATAGAACATTTTGATTCCTTGTGCACTTCATACGTCCTCAAGAATTTTGCCTCAAATCTCACTTTAAATACAAATGATAGTCTCATATTAAATGTAAAGTCCAAGGGATAGTACTTATATATGTGACATTTTTCTTTTTTTTCAGCTACAAATTTAATGATTCTAATTACATCACCATAAGAAAAAAAAACTTATCTAAATACCATTAACAAATTTTTTTTTTTTGTCTTTCTGTTTATTTACATTGTGTGTGCATGCTTGATATTACCATTTAAATCCGGATACAATTTAGATTTTAGATTGGCCTTAGGAATTAGTTGGAATTTAAAAAAAAAAATCAATTTTTTGGTCAAGACGTATACTCACTCTTCTTTAGGTCAATATTAGAGAAAATAGTTGATACTCTTTTAAAAATATAAATAAGTATGAATTCAAATTTGAAATATTTAAACTTTATTTTTTTTAGAAAGAAAAGGGTTATGTTGTTATTTTTCTTTTTAATTTAAATTAAAGGTAGTTTAAAAAGAACAAAAATAAAAGTGAAACGATGAAAAGAAAAAGAAAAATGACTCAAGAGATTTGTGGCAGTCAGAAAAAGTAAAAGAAAAAGAAAACTAAAGATAATTAAAACATCATTAAGAAGTGCAAAAGCCCCCTCCACTCTCTGTAAACTCCTGTCAAGTCTATTTCATTTTGCAAATCTCTTTTAAAATCATGTTACAAAGTTCTCTCTATATATTACAATGTTGATACAATTAATAAAAGAGTGATAACAACACCTCAAATGTATTTATATTTCTTTCAAAAATTATTTATATCTAATGGTAAAAATATTTATACCTTACGTTATTAAAATTAAAAGTTCTATAAGCTGTATTTTTTACTTATGTAATAAAGTTTTTAATTAAATTTTTTTTATAATATTCAAGAATGAAAAAGTGATAAACATTTTTTATATTAACTATAAATACTTACAAATACATATATAAATAAATTATTTAATTAGTATAAATATTTTTAGTGTGTAGATAAGAGTTCAAAACATATGGTGCAAGAATAATTTCTCCAACTAATAAATATTTTAATATTATTGATGAATGCTTGGCAGTCAATCATCAGCCAACTTAAAAAAAATAACTTGATTGATTAATATAAGATGATTTCTGCCACAACCGGAGTATTCCATAATATGTAAAAAAAAGAAGTTTATGCGAAGGGCCTAATTTAAAAAAAAAAGTTATTTCAGGATTTATATCTAATTCTACTGGCACTCCATCAATTCATATGCAACACCAGACTCAACAAAATCCATTCATATACTGATATACACAACTCTTTCATCCCCTTTGAATCAAAGTATTAAATTTCTTCTCAAAAATGCATCTCTAGTTGTGCATATTTTGAGAGGCCAAATCATATTCCACATATAGCAATAAAAGATGAAATAAAATAAAGGACAGGTGCATTACATAACTAATGGTTCACACAAGTTTTAACCCAAACTAGTTCATTGACTAAAGGGACGGTGCCACACTGCCACTGCCACTGCCACTAAAAATACATCCACCAGTTTTAAAGCCGAAAGAGATAAAAAAAAAAAAAAAAAAGCAACGAGCATAACACGAACTCCTTTGCTCAAAAGCAATTCAATGCCCCACTTTGGGTTACATCAAATCAAGAAACACAAGCCCACCAAGACATAATTAAACCACGTCAATTAATTGTTCCTTTTTATGCATCCGACGCTAGCTTCTGGGTGGAGAGTGGTGATGGTGGTGGTGGTGGTGGTGGTGGATGAGTTCAGTTTTGTGTGTGATCTAGCTTTAATGTCTTTTTGACGTGTGGTTTTTAGGTCAATGTACTAGCTTATGGTTACAAATTGTATCTTTTTTGGCTTTTTATACGTATTATCATCATTATTGTTATTATTATTAGATCATCATCATCATCATCATCATCATCATCATCATCATCATCATCATTATGTGTTTGGAGGTTCGAACCAACAGATAAGATTATGTTTTTTTTCTTCTTTTTGCATATATATAAGGGTTTTGTTAATTTTGATATTGAATGTATTTGTATGTTTTCTATCGAGAATTTAAGATCGATCAAATTTATGTCTTTTTATAAAGAGGCAAGGTCACTCATTATTTTAGTTAGATCTATGATTTAAGAAAGATAGCAAATTTTGGGATATATTATATCCAAAAAAAACAAATTTCAGATCCCGTCAAACATTTTTTTAAATTCCAAATTTAACATCACTAGAGATCTCATTAGACAGTGAGAGTCAATCTTTGATTGAGTGCATATATATGAGGGATCGCTCTAAATCGAATATACGAGCTTTAATTGGGGATATGGCATTATGCTCTAGTTTCCAACATGATGCACCTTGGAACAAGAACTCTTTTCACTACATCCAAAATTAGTGGAGAGGTACTACTATCATAGAGAGATTCTTCTATCTATATCCATTCCAATCAACAGGCCCACAAAATTCTCTCTTGATTTCTTTTTTTTTTGCCATTAAATTTCAAAAAGCTATTGTGATACGTGATGGAGATAATTATTCGTAAGAAATAAAAGCAGTGAGAGAGAGCTGGAATGATTGGAGTCCACAGGCTATTTTTTGTGGTGTAATATGTTAATAATAATTGGCATTAAGAGGAGAATCAATTTTTAATCTAGTGATAAAAATAATATTTTTCATGTTGAAATTGTATGTTTGAAACTTAAATGGAGGTTTTTTATGGATATTTAAATTTGAATGGTTTGATCCTAATTTTATATAAAAAGAAAATTGACATCAAGAGACATTGTATGTTTGATCAGCACAAGAACACAATGAAGAGAAAGAGCATTCTATTTTTTTTTTCTAGGATGAGATGCTTATGTATTTTAAAATGAAATCAGATTATTAAACGATCGTTGTTATTTTGTATTCGAATAGCAGAATTTTTTTTTTGTCTAGTCAGAATTATTCAATCTAAAGTGCATATATCAGATCAATAAGCTAATATCATTAAAATTTTGAACTTCATTAATGATCTTAATTGGTCAAAAAAATTTTGGAATATTTTTGTGGTATGTATTTTGGGTCATTAGGACGCTCCATAATAAGGTAAACTCTCAACCCAAAATATTTTGATCCACATATTAAAAATCCTACTTCTATGGTCAAATTTTGTTTGATATTCTCATATTAGATAGTTATCCGAACAAATTTCCAATCCAATTGCAAGTAGGCCCTTATTCGATGATAAAATTTTCAGTCTAATCTTTTTTTCATCACGCATTTTCCCTCACTAATCGGCTCTTAAATGGCCTAAATATTTAAATTGTATAAGAAGCATCCAAAGAGCTACCAAATTAAATGAAAGTTTTATCTATCAAACTGTCAATTTAACAACGTCACATGTGATATTATTAAAGGTCCCTGTTTGAAGAATGAGTATATTGCACCAACTAGAAAGGAATAATAAAATATGATAGGCTTAATTAAAACAAATGTTTCTGATAATATTTGCAAGATCTTTTCGTTTCCCAATTCTGAGTAATAAAAAGGTGATGAAGGCTACTTTCAATTTCAATTTCATACTATTTGATCTCGTCTCACTTGTTTGGTGTATTGTGTGGGCTTATCAAGTGAACCCATGGACACATCAAATGAAGGCCTATTGACTAGAATTTGGTAAATAGATAGCACATGCACAAGTCAAAAGGCCTTCCTTTAGGAAAATAAAAGAAGAAACTAATTACCATTAATTTACAATTACAAGTTATATTTAATTCAGAGGCCTGGTAGATGAATTGAGGGGACCAAGTCCAGCCCACCAAAAGCGTTGACAAAGTTTCAAGTCCTCGTTTTTTCTTAATATTTGCCTAGTTGTTGAAATTACATTGAGAAGATAATAAACAAAGAGAAGTGATATAATGTCAATAGTTATCGGTGTCAAATGATATTAATTTTATTATTTATACTTAAATTTATAAATTTAAACCGTTAGATATGTTTTATATTGTTTCATAAAATATCATGTATATAAAAAATCATAACATTTTAAATTTATTTTTATAACCTCCGAGAGAGTGGTTAAATCATCAAGATTTGGATCCATTGATTTTATTAGCTCGTGATGCTTACTCAAATAAAGTTAAAATAATATAATACTTTGTATATGTGTAATATACAAAATATATAATATATCTTATAAATTATTTTTTTTAATTTATAAAAAAGTTAAGTTTTAATTTTAATTTTATTGACACCAATCTAGCACACAACACCATTGAGTTGGATCCCTCAGACAAAAAAGAAACAATACTAAAGTTTAAACAAGACAACTTTTATTCTTCAAATTATTGTTTGTTGCAGGTACAACCTATAAGGTATAAAGTGTAAAACCATAAATAATTATCCTGGAGCTACTGACAGACAAAATAATCAATTAATCAACAATAAAAGTTCGGAAATTTAATTAAGAAAACAAGTAACGCAAACGCTAGCAAAAAGAGTACCTCATCTTTTAAAAAAATACAAACTTAAAAATAATCCACCCTGTACTAAATTAAAAAATGACCATTGTTTTTGTGGAGAGACGCAGATACAGACCTCAAATACTCAACAAAGTAAAAATTAAAAAATGACCATTATTTCTTGTGAAGAGAAGCGGATACAGACTATAGCTATAGCGTGTGAAAATTAAAAAGAAAAGAAAAGAAAAGAAGGATCCACCCTTTACTAAATGGAAATTAGATTAGATTAGATTAGCATGTTTTATCATGATTTGAAAGTCAAAGGTCAACGACCTAGCATTCAACACACATTTTTTTTTCCTTTAACTTTCCCCATACTACTTACCAACAACAACAAAAGAAGGCGTTCACGTCTGGTGACTCAGATCATCATATATACTTACCAACCAAATTTTATTAATTCTTGCGTGTTAAAAAAGTAGAAACTAGCTAGAAACAGAGATGGTGATTGGATTAGTGGCACATACATATTGGTCACCAGGACTTGCTCAACAAAAGGCAGGTAAATACTACTTAGTGGACCAAAAAAGCAATATATATAGCTATACCAAGGTCAACCCACCACTGATGCCACTGTCAAAACATGAAAGTGAAATATAATTAGAAGTGCTCACAGAAACACATCATGCCAACGTCTATATTAGATCATCATATTATAATTAATATCATAAAGAAAAAAGAAGATCATTATATATATTTCAGCATTCATCTTTAATGTCCTGCAGGTTTCTTTTCAATTAAAACTATGGATACGCCAAGTTAATTATAAAAACACAAGTGTGATGAATTTCTTAGTTTAATACAGAATGATAGGAGGCAGGCAGACATATGGGAAGAGGGACAAAAGGTGATAAATAAATCAATTAATCGCCAAAAAAGAATTTCCCACAATATTATAGGAATTCTGAATTTTGACTCTTGATGTAAACTTAAGTTACAGATAGTAATTATAAAATCTATACATGGAACATGGTGAAGAGAACAGGAGATGAATTTGCCTCTAGTCAGAAAAAGCATATATTCTAAAGAAAAAAAAAATCATCGTCCCATAAAGGTTGTCAGGTTGGTTCTTAGTTGTGTGATCCAATCGCACTGTACTCAAGTGACAGATATAATCATTCTACCTGAATTGGTCAAAGCCATTTTGTATTGGCTGTCATTGTTGGTGAATCCAAAATGCTTAAGTTATTTTAGTATTAGTTCTTCAAAAGAAATGAGTTTCACAATTTTAACGCGCTAATGTGAGGAACAGTCTCAGTATATATTTACTAGAAGCTACCTAATAGCTACTGATATATGCTGCACTTCTAAGTAATAGCATTTATATTTAGATCCAATTAATGCAAAAAAATATCACTAATAGAATTTATATTTAAGTCCAATTAATGCAAAATATGATTCAACGATGATCAATGACATCACAAGTATATGAAGAAAAAGAGAGACAGACAGACAGACAGACAGAGAGCAGGAAAATAAGAGAAAAAAAATCTTTCAATGCTGGAAACATGTCAGTGGAACAGAGAGAAATTATATTTGACATGTAAAAAAAAAAAGATTCACCATGCACTGTTTCATGACATCAATGTTGATGCTTCTTAGTTCTTACATTCGCAATATGTTTTCTTTGAGACACTAGTAAGAACCTTACAAATTTTAGCTTGTGATGCTGGACTCTCGATGTAGCATCTTATTTGGGAAAAGCAATTTGGAAGCTAGTTTGTCATCTTTGCACGTAATTAGTACTTAATCAATTAATCAGGCTTTAACTTGCAACTCTGTGTTCTAAAACAGTAAATCAAGCAATGACAATCAGGTTTTTATCTGATATTAGACCTACCATCTCATTTTGAAGTTGTCTAATTCGACTATGACCTACTATCTTATTTGGAATTGTTTGATTTAACATGCGTTTAGACTAGTTTTCTATGAATGGTGCTCATTACGTACCATTCTTTGTATTAAAAACTACTGTCAAATCCAGTCAATCTATTTTACAACAGGTCTGAATTAGAATAGCAAGAGATCATTATTTTGGAATGCGTAACGGCTTTTAAGGACACTCAAATAAAACAGTACCTTTTGAACATGCAAGAGCAAAGTAAGATGTGAACTATTTAATCTTAGCTGAAAGGTTTTACATGAAACAAAAATCTGGGACACAAGAGAAAAAACTTAAATACTTTCTAACAAACTGGACCACTTATGTGTGGGATAATTATGACATCCCAGATACACCACTAACTTGGTGCCATTTAAATGCGGTCTCTTTTTAAAATACTCCACATTCCCTCCACCTTCTGTCCCTTCTAGCATTACGCTACAAAATATCCCTCGAAAGCATCATAACAAGAAAAAGATCCCTCTAAAACAATGGGAAATTGTCTAGTTCTTCAGGAATCACAGGTGAACAACACAGAAAATTTGGATGTTCGACAAACAAGGTCATGTACTTTTTCTACAAGCAAACATATTCTCAGTGTACCAGCAGCACAGATGATGATTGAAGAAAATGCGGTTGGAGCAGAAGTGGTTCAAATCAAATTGGTTGTGAAGAAGCATCAATTGAAGGAGATGTTGACGAAAGAGCTGGTATCTATTGATGATATGATACTTCTTCTAAACAAAGAGAGAAGCAAGAGATGCAAGCAAGAAAAAGAAAGAAGGGAATGGAGACCCGCACTAGAAAGTATTCCCGAGGAGAGCCAATTCTTTTAGCAAAATTTGCCTCAACTGAACAATGAAGAAAGATTTTACACACTTGAACTGAAAGAGGTTCTCTGTTTCTCCCTTTTTTTTTGTAGCTTTTGCATTTGCAAGTTGATATTGAGAAAAAAGTCAGAAAAAAAAATTCTTATAGCATATTTAAAAATACCAACAAGTCTGTAATTGTAATAAGTTAATCTTACAAAAATCAATCTGCAGTTATTTGGCTATACTTCGATTAGTAATTATGTATGTGTGAAGTACAAAACCTATAAAATTGTGTGAATGTATTATCCTATTAAATACGGTATAAAATAAAGAACTATCGATATTTACTACAATGCAACAGTACATCTTACATATATACAGCATATCATACACCAGTGAAATCAAATTATCTTGCATCTGGTTACACTATATACTTTCATGTTGGAGATAGGTGTACTTACAGGAGATTTACTTGGTAATCCTCTCAACTTCCAAGGCTAATTCATTCCTTCGTGTAAATGGAAGAGTAAAAGGCGGATTGAACTGTAAAAATCAGAAAGAAAATCATTTAAACAAGATACCAATGATATGCACCAGATTAATACATTACACATTCAATGTATCTTCAAAGAGTCATCATACCTGTGCCACTTCCACTGATGCACCATCCTTCAATTGAAACTCAAGATCTGTCTTTAGAGCTTCACGTAGTTTGGATTCTCTGCGACTCACATCTTCATCTGTGACAAAACCTGTTTTAATTAAGATCAGAAAACATAACCTGTCAGCTAAACATTTTCTTTAAATTTACAATAATTTCAATTTTCTACAAACATACCTGAAAACGCGGTAACTGCAACAAACTTTCCAGGCACCTCTTTGATGGTAACAGATTGATCTTTTGGTAGCGGCAAATTTGAACCGTACTTAGATGGCATAACAAAAGACATCTGCCATTTCTCCTGATCAGCCGACTGAAAATAGAAATATGCATAAGAAAATTTTAACGAATTGTATTTCTTTTTGCAAATAGTGTTATGATTTTGTTATTGGAATGATGGACAAACCCGTCTTGTAATAACAGGGGTAGTCATATCCATCTTCTCACCACTAGATTCAACCTTTCGGGTGTAAACAGGAGTTGTCATTTCCATCTGCTCATTTCCAGTGTTCTGAAAGATATTAGCAAAATCAGATAAAAAATATACACTATCAATTCGATAAATTGTATGAAAAGGCAAAGAGAAAACAAATAAAATACCAATAAATTCTCTCAAGTACCTTACCAAATAAATAAGATGCCAGGACATTGAATGATTGAGAGGAACCGTTGAAATCAAACCCATTACTTCCCGGCATCGTTGTCTCAGCAACATAATAATACTATATTTTCAGAAAATAAAAAGATGTCAGTTCTTGTTAATTCAAGCAAAAATATAAAGAAACTAATTTATAATTCATATAATAGAATGTACCTCAACTTCTCTGATCTCGTACTGCTCGGTTCGCTTTAGTACTCTGTACTTCACTGTTTCCAAATTAGGCACTGCACATTGACAATTAAATCAATAACAGAACAAACCTTTTTTTTTTGAAGTTGATACTATAAAAACTGAACTAAATCAGAGAGGGAAAAACATGAAACAACAATACCTGACATAAGAGCTTCCTCTAAACTTTTAGCATCGTATCTACGCGGGAAAGCATACTTAGCTGTTTCCTCTGCCAACTCAACCAATCCTAAATTCAGAGAAAATAAGTTCGTTAGTTATTACATCTCAAGAAATCCAGATCTCTTAACTGCAAATTTAGATTTCTCGTGTGGTGACCGTACGCCTTTGCGTCGAGGTTGTGGCTTGGAATGCAAGCGCTAGCACCAGAGATACACGAGTCTCGAATACAGACCGCGATCCTCTCGTCGGAGCACGGCCGCGCTCCTCCGTGGAGGCGGCGGAGATCACCTGATCTCGGCGAGCACGAGGTCTGTGTGTCGTGTGGGAAGGCGGGGGAGAGAGCGAGAAGGTCCTGCACCATTGGAAAGCCATTTTTGCGTTTTCGTCCCAATCTTTTACCCAAATTTGTTTTGGTTGATTTTAGACCAGTACCAGACATTTTCTGTCCTACTCGCATTGATTTTTTTAATTTTTTTATCCTGATCTGAGAGGTCTTGGGATTGGTGCAGATAACAGTTGCTGGATATTTCTTTTTTGACAAAAATTTCATATAAATCCTTTAGAGAGTTCAAAATTGCGCACCTTGTATACCAAATTTCAAAACATCGTATTTATTTATTTTTTAAAATAAAAAACACTCACATTTGCATAACATAATTTTAAATAGCAAACTTTATCAATAAATTATGGACTAATTTATCCCTTTTTCTCTCCATCATTTTTCCAAACAGAAGGATATCACACTTCTTATTTTTCTTTCTGTCTTTTTCTTTTCTCCACCATGCCATTAAATTTTCATGTCTCAATCTCAATATGCTTGGTTTATTAATAAGAGATTACTGATACAATATATCAAATAAAATAATCATTTTGATTGACAAATAAAAAGAAGTTATTTTTTTGTTGAACGTGAATAAGAGATACATAATTGTTTAAGCTCTTATAATAGAACAAATTTATATATAAAGAGACATGTTACATATTTTGAATCCTACTTATACGTATTGTTATTGTTACTGTATGAAAAAAATGAAAAATGAGTTACTTTTATTATCCATGTATGAAAAATGAGAATTTACGAGATCAAAGTTAGCTTCAATAAAAAAAAATTACAGGATTGGATAAATATCAGAATTTTTCTGACTCAAAAGAACAAATAAAATATTAGAATTTTTGGAGGCAGAATACAAACTTTTAAAGTTTTTGATGGGACATAAACATAAGTGAGATTTATTATTTTCTTTTTCGGTTAATTATCAGTAATATTGAAAATTTTAAAATAATCATCAAGACGTCAAAAATAATCTATTACCTCATCAAAATTGAAAATTATATCTTTTATTTCGTTTTCTCTATTTAGTTTATAACATGAGCTGTTTCATAAGAAGATATCAAGCAATTTATTCTCTTTTACCTTTACCAAATATTTATTTCATTCCAAGCCTAATACAAAAAAAAAAGTCACGATAATATATGATATATGATATATCTCCTTTTTACTTCAATACTGTTCTTAAACCTTAATTTGGTTTAATTATAAATACTAAATAATATTAACAGATATCTTAGCAAGTTAGTTAATTAAAGCTAGATAAATGCATATAATTTTTTTTAAAATTCATCTATAAACTTTTAATTTTTGATTCGAAAACAACAATTCGTAAATAATTCAATTGTTCGTCATAAAATGGATAACATCCATTGAAGCATTTTTTAGGTGGAAATGTAATAAAGTTTTAACAGCAAAACATTTGAATGGATTGAACTTGCTACAAACTCGACGTATATATTCAAGACTATCAAGATCAAGGTATAATATTTTTTTGGTTAAGCCTATTTGTTAGTTAAATCCATTACTTATGCACGATATATTTTTGTACGATATATTTTGTAATTTGCACGTAAGAAAAATTAGTAAGCTCAATGGAAGTCAGAACTTAGGTAATTAATGAGAATGGTTATTGACTGACATGTTTCCATTATAACTAATAAAATACTCTAATTTACATAAATTTGGTTGCAAACATACAACCTTATCGAGTAGTAAGTTTGAGTGTTGATTTACAGAGACAAACGTGAAGTATCAGTTCTCTCTAGTTCACTAAGCTAGACAATTAAGTTTGAGTTTGTTGACAACTAAAATTAAACTACGATGGATAATAACAATAACCGAATAAATATACTCAAGAGCGAAAGTTCTAGAGGCTTTGACTTATGAAATTGAGGTTTATCATTGCCCCTTATAAGGGTCCATGACAATAACAAGACTCTAATGAATTCCGAAAGAAAATAAATATGTAATGTAATGAATCGTCGTTTTTAGCCAAGAAAATTACCATTTTTTTATGATTTTCATAAGAAATAAACTGGTAATGGTCAATGATAATTATTGGATAGAGAACTTCTAAAATTAATATGTAAAAGTTTATTAAATCAATAATGTGATAAATATATTCAATTACTGTAGTGATGACATGCTTTAATGGTTATTTAATCTCGACAATTGTGCTTGTATAAAGGCTATTTTTGTAGAAGTTATTTATGTACAAAAATAAGATTATAGAGATGTATTGCGTTGGTAGTGTCAATCTCTCTTTGACATCCTTTTAATTTATTGATAAAATTATCTGATGATCAATTAGACTGTAATCATTACATTATTTTTTTCTTCACATCAAACAAAACTAATGAAAGGTTTGCTTTGTCCGGTATCAGATCCTTTAAAGGCACCTTTTTAAATTCTTGATGACCAAACTATCATTTGGTTAATTAATTAAATTTCTATAACATTTATGTTTTTCGTATTTATTATAATTAAGTTTCTATTTAATCTCCTTAAAGAAACTTAGGGAATTTTTTGCAAGATTATGCGGATATACTACTTCCAAAATAAGTGTACCCTTTTTGATATAAGTGCATATGTTATGAAAAAAGTTACATGCAAAAGTATGTTGCACAAGTTCCGTAAGCAAAATGTCAAGAAAACTAACTCATTTGCACAATGAATAACATAATATCTTCACATTAAACACGATAAAATACATATATCATATTAAATTGCAAACAATTTCATAAGATAAAACTTAGATAAATCCAAATGTATTTTATCCACAAATTCAAAATAAAAAAAAAGTTTTAATCCTACTTGGCTTGTAAGATATTTGACTCGAAACATATTTGTAATTTATTGATCTTTTTAATTTTTCACCAAAAAATAATTAATTAAAATTTTCAGGACGAATATGGAAAAAAACCAAATAAAAGTTTAATAAGCAGGGTAAATCTATCTATTCTTGTAAAAAAATATTATTGTTGGACTTGAGAAGAAAATTTGGCGCTGCGCAGAGCGGCGCCCAATCTTCAGACCAGCTTGTGGTCACTCGCACTCGCGCCTGAGACGACGCCTCTTTTTCCCTCCATACCTCTCTTTGTCTTCTTCTCTGTAATGGCGTAAACCCCTTTCACGGTCTTCAAAACCCTAACCATAGATAGCATTCTTCCATGGCCTCTATCTCTCTCTCTCTTATCGCACCTTCACGAACTCACCATCACTTGTTCCGCCATAGATCCCTTCCCCTCTCGAAATCCTCACTCCTTTCAGGTCTTAATTACAATTCCCATCTCGCCTCCCCTTCGCTGCGGCATGCCAAGTCTAAGTCGTTGGTCCCAGCTGTCAGAGCGAGCATCGAAGCTCCAGCTGCGATTAGACCAGGAGGTACAGTGGAGACGGATAGGCTACCTTCAGATGTGAGGGATCGGACGATCCAAGCGGTTGATTCCTTAGGAGGGAGGGTCACGGTTGGTGACGTGGCAGCCCAAGCTGGGCTCAAATTGGATGAGGCAGAGAGAGCTCTGCAAGCTCTAGCTGCTGATACTGGTGGCTTCTTAGAGGTAATGTTGGTGAAAATTAGCAGAAGAAAGTGGGCTATTTAATAATTTACATCCAAAAGAAAAATCTGTTCTTAAGCCCAGGTATATAGAGTACTAAAATCAAACCCTTCTCAAGGTTGCCTAGCTAGGCTCACATGAAGCTTCTTTTTTAATTTCAATTGTTAAATTAGAACATATCTTAAGTTTGCATTGATAGGTCTCAGATGAAGGTGATGTACTATATACATTTCCAAAGGATTATAGGTCCAAGCTTACAGCGAAATCATTCAAACTGAAAGTCGAACCGTTAGTTGAGAAAGCAAAGGTTCGAGATTGTATCTGATGATTCTTATGTTTAGTTTTTTTATAAAATCCTTTTTGTTGGTCAGTTTGACCGGGCTAATTTTCATTTTCTTTACAGGGAGCATTTAGTTATTTGATCAGGGTTTCCTTTGGAACTGCACTAATTGCATCAATTCTACTTGTGTATACAACAATCATTGTCATTGCTTCTGGTCAGAGGTACAGTTTGTAAATGCTGTTTTGTTAAAGAGTAAGCATGTCAGGATGTTCAAAGTAATGACATGTTTACAATTTCACTCCAGATGTTCAAAACCTAGTTACACTATTCAACCCCCTCGGACTATATTTGATAGAAACAACTATTGTTGACTCAGATAATTACATGGCAAGTATCGAATATCAACTAGAAACTATCTTAATATTCTAATTGTGATTAAAACAGTGATGAAGACAACCGTAGGAGAAGGCAAATACCGCAAATGCGACCCTATAATTCTGGCATTGTGTTCTTTGATCCATCTGATTTATTTTGGTAAGTTCGTTCTTTATATGCTTCATGAACCAACTGTAACATTCCTTCTACTTGAATGGTATATCTGATTTTTGTTGTTTTGTTGTTTGTAGGTATTGGGATGTGAACTACTACAGAAGAAGGCAGATGGAGTCAAAAGGAGAAATGAACTTTATTGAATCTGTAATTATGAAGGGTTTGGATTAATTGTTCAGTTTTGCCTAAAAATATTCACAAACTTTGGCAGCGATCGAACTATGCAAGTTATTATTCTGGTTTCAGGTTTTCTCCTTCGTATTTGGCGATGGTGATCCAAATCAGGGTCTTGAAGAAGAAAGATGGAAGCTGGTATTTCTTTTTTTTAATTATTATTTTAGTTATCAATGTCTATACCATTAGTAAAGTTTTACTTTCTTTGTCCTGTCTATACCAGCAAAGAGGGGTTGTTGGTAATTTAGGGGCCTAACTACAAGGTTACTTAAAGGACCCCCTTTATGAGTTTAACAACCCAATCTCACAGATATATGGTGCCTCAAATTTAACACAGACAAGGCATTTTGACAATTGACTTAACATGCCCATGCTAAAATTTTACCATTTGAAGATTTACTCCAATCAACATTTCTTGAAGCAAAATAGAACTCTTTTTCATCACATGCTTGGTTCTGATTTGAGCAATGAGATATCACAATTCCACATTGCAGATAGGGCAGTATATTAGCTCCAATGGTGGTGTCGTCACTGCAGAGGAGCTTGCTCCGTTTCTCGATGTGCCGCCTATTGACCCAAATGAGGTACTCCTTTAAAGACAATATTATTATGTCGAAATTAATTTGGTAATCGATTTTGTAGCTCCTCAGTATTGTTATTTATTGTATTATAACAGGAACAAGATGAAGAATCATATATCCTACCTGTGTTATTACGGTTCCAAGGCCACCCAGAAGTTGATGAGCAGGTTTTCTCAACTTTTGACATTTTATAGTGCAATCAAATATTTTCGTTGTAGTTTTGATTTTTTTTTTTAAACATACACAGGGGAATATTCTATATCGGTTTCCTTCACTTCAACGAACTGCTGGTTCTAGAAGAACCGGTAGGAAGGAATATGTTGGAACAAGGTTGGCTCAGAGCATAATTGGGATTGATAAATATTTCAACGAACAAAAGTGGCAATTCAGGTTTCAATTTAGCACATACAATCTTTATGCATTTTCTTTTGTTGATATATCCAGTAGAAGTGAGTCTTATCAAAGTTATATTAAATGATTTGTGCAGTAAAACAAGTGGTTCTAAACGAGCACTGGTGGTGGGATTGGGAGCCCTGAATCTGTTTGGAGTTATAATATTGGGAGTCATGTTGAAGTACTACTATTTTGTTATGCCCCTCCATTTCACCGTTTCAAAAATTTATATTGATTTCTGATGATTTACATTTTCATGAAGGGATGTTACAATCATGCCTCGTGGCCTTATTCCGTTCGTTTCGCAAATGCTTCCTCTTCTCCAGGTTTTTTTTTCTCGCCTTTTCATCTATTTTTGAGGTAGTATTAACAACTTCATAGGGTGTGATCATTTAAAGAAGTGTGCCATATATTGAATTTAATTAGAATTCTAATGTTGTTTTGATTTATGCTTTTGTACACGTTTTGTGGGAGCCTTTTTTTTAATTTTTTGAGAGATGGCTAATTTTAGTAAAATGACATTCTTCATTTACTCTATTGACTTTTGTTCTGAGAATATAATCAGTAATCTGTTGCCCCTATTGTTTTGGGTCATTTGTCAGACAATAAAATATGGGAGCTGATATACAGATATCATAATCGATATTGTCTTTATTATTCATATTAATGATTTTATTATGTAACTTATTTGCACATTACCTTTGTTATTCAACTTAAGTGAGTTATTATTTATATTAGTGGTATTTGAGTTGAATAATAAAAATACTGTCAAACTAAGCTGCATAATAAAATTGTTAATATGAATAATAACTCATGTAGCATGAATAATAAAATCTGTAGCAATAATGGTATTTCCTAAACATTTTCCATAAAATATTGAATGGTATTTACTTTCTTTCTGACCTAAATGTAATGGCCCACATGTGCCAATATCAACTAGTAACATGACACACACCCACACATGCACGTAAAATATGAAAAGGATATCAGTGTTTGCATTGTGGAGAAACTGTAATACAACTCCTAGTCCACTAGTACATCAAAAGGGAATTAACCCAGATGGTGGCCTATAAATCAAAATGCAAAATGGAATTCAGCCTTTTAACATGTTTAAACTTGAACAACAGTGATGTGCATTTTTTTAAGATGCATATACTGTTTTAACAAATTGATGGGCAATAATTGGCAGGTATATGCTGCCTCCTTTTTTGCAATACCATTCTTCAGATGGATGTTGTTGCTGAAAAATAACAGTGAGATTACAAAGAGAAATCAAGCTAGACTTGAACGGGCTCAAGCTCTCGAGTTTCCGAGTCCTCCTCTGAGAAAAAAGGTCCCTTTTCCATTTCATCCCTCAGATCTTATAAAATGTGCACATGTGGCTTTCTCTACTACAATTTTGTTTAATTTGCAGTTGTTAAATGCAAGAGATATGGCAAGCCAGAAGGTGATTAGGCCGGAGGAGATTGTATATACAACCCGAAAGGATATAACAGATCAGGACTATGAGGAGAAAGAGTGGCTCCGCAGATTCGAAGAGCTTGAATCAGATTAGAGGGGAAATTCTTAATTTGCTCACATTTTTTATCCATTAATGTGGTTCGTACAAGCATTTTGATGGATCAGCAAAGGAAGGGTTTGTGCAGCCATTTTTATGTGCATGTCATGTACATTTTCTGATTCTCTTATTTGTAGCTAGAAAATTTGGCTAGAAGCTGAGCAACGTATACTTGTATAAAAGTTGGCTAATCATCACATTAAATAAGGATGATTTACTCATGTTGTTTGTTTTGTCATTTCCTTTACCTTTGAAATATTTGAATTATTTCATTGTGGTTAATGCACGGTGTATTTCTTATTCTGGTATTATGCCATTAAAAAGAAAACCAGACTGAATGAAGACAATAATGCATGGAATGTAATAAATACAAAGCCATATATTGTAACAAACAATAGTTCTATTTATAATTACTAGCTTTGTGGTAGAAAACTGTACACTTTGAGCTTCAATTGCTCATTAAATTGCATAAACCAAAGAATGTTAGTTCTTTTTCTGAAACATTACTTCTATGCTAACATCAATCTGAGCCATCTCAACTACAATATGCTGAGCTCTTGATAAAATGGATGTAAAATCAAATCTATGAAGGTTAACCTGACAAAAAGAAAAAAAAATGTCAGTTTCTGGCAGCTCTTCAATTGGTAAAACAAGAACTGCTGAAGTGATCAATAGACTTGAAACAGTAATTATGAATTGAGAATGACAATTTCTGCACATGCATGCGCTAAATTAAAATGGATGTATATTAAAAGAAAGAAGAGGATGTCACTAGCAGCCTAATTATAATAAACACCATCGCCTTCACTGATGTCAGCTATTTTATTTTAGCACCTTTTCTTTCATCTTTTGGAAAGATGAAAGGCATATTAATGGAAACGAGAATTAGAAAATTAGATAAGAATAAATTCAGAACCCATTATTTACCTCATGAAGTGGGAATCTGAATCTCTGGTTGCAAAAAAGATGCCTAGTCTATCAGCGGTTTTCCTTATTTACACCTTATCTGAATAGAATGTGCTCTCAGGCTAAGATCATAGCTATCAGTGTGAGTACCAAAAGAGAAACAAGATTCACCGCCTGTAAAAGGAAATGGTCAAATCAAACTACACATATTTAGGCAAAAAGACATGTTGAGTGAAAGGAAGAACTGGATTGTCTGATAATTGAAGATGGTGAATAAACCGATACATACAATATTTTAATTTCACTATACGATTAATTAAAATAAATGTTCGACCGAAGCTTACAGCTATAGCGAAACCAAGTATATTCTGGCAACAAATGGTACTTGTTGAAATTTCTTAGGGAAGCCAGGTTGTTCCAGTAACAAATAGTAATTTGGTTCTTTTCTTTTTATTATACAAAAGAAAGGCTAACCATGATAATAACAAGCAAGAAATAGTACCCCGTTTGCAGAAAAAAAAATTAAAGAAAAAGGAAAAAAAAATATCATCTACATACCATAGTTGTTGCATCTGAAGTTAAAGGCGGAAGAAACCCATTCAACCCGATATTATAAGAGGGTGATCCATCAGGATTGAATAACCCATAGTTCCTCTCTGATGCAGGTCCAGGTTTCAGATCCTCATTGAATAATGCAAAAACATATATATCAACTGGCACATAAGGCTTTAACGGTGTTCCTTGTTTCATCTCTATTTTTTGCAATAAATTTCCATTGTAGATAGCAGCATATTGCGGGTTCGCCCCTGCTTCGTCTGGATCCCCTTTTGAAGGCCACCCAGTTTCAGATATCTTAACCTCAATATCTGTGTGGCCCATTGCCTGAATTGCTGCATACACCGAGTCCAGCTGAGCATAAAGCATGTTGTCATAGTTCAACTTTGTATTGGGATCTGTCACCCCTGCATTTGGTTGAAACAACACATACTCCAAAGGAACATTTCCTGGGTTTGCTTTGTATGCGAAATAAGGGTAGGCATTAATCAAAAAGGGGGATTTGGTCATGGAATGAAAATTCAACAGGGGTTGGAGATACTCTGCAACATCAGGTCTGAACAACCCGGCTGAAGGAGGATACGAGGACCCTAAAATATCAAGTGAATGCGCCGTTGTTACATTGACTTGTTTGTCTAGACCGAGTGCAACTAGTGCTTGATACACCGATTGTATCGCAGGTAGTAGGTTCGTTTTAAGAGCCGTATCGTTGCCTGTATAAACTTCATTTCCAACGGTTATGCATGTGATACGAGTACTTGGAAGGTACAGCTGCACATGCTGTTGGACCCAAGCCTGAGCCTTAACCGGGTCAACCATTGAGGAAACATTTTCATTTCCAATTCCAACTATGAATTCCACTTCCGAATTCAGAAATGCGGAAAGTACGTTCGGATCAGCATCATAAAGCTTGACCCGCTTGATGTTTAGGGACTGAAGGAGCCACTTGACCCGGTGAGGAGCCGGGAGGTTGTTCGCAATTTGGCCATAGTTGATCCCAACTGAAAGAGACTTGACTTGGAACAAATTACCTGAAAGAATAATAAATTAGTGCTTTAGATTAGTACACATTTAAAATTAGGGCTTGAAACGCAACAACAGTAACTAACAGATGCAGAGAATATAATTCAGTAGTACATAGTACAAATCACATGGTTTCAACATTGCTCAATGTTATAAAACAGTACTGAGAATAAAAAAGTACTTAATTTGGTACAACTGGAATATTATCATTTTCTTTTTAATAGGAAAAACATTTAAATCCCAAGAGGAACCAGAATATTTGCTGGACGTAGCTAAAAGCAATTAAATTAAGGTTATTTAACGAATTGCCCCTTCAAAAAAAAGGTTATTAATTATCATTAGTAGGTTCCCCTAAAAAAAAAAAGGTTAATTGGCTTTAGTAAGTTTCAATCTACATGGTACTAGATCAGATCTTCAAAAAGACAAATGAGATCAGTTATAAAAATATAAAAAAATATTAATTCTTTTAGCTGGATTGATTCACACGAAAATGACAGCTAGCGAGAGGAGGGTAAATAGCACCACCTGCATTAGTGACCATGTGATGTGGCCTCTTTTTTCATATTTTGTTATTTACATATTATATACTCAACATTTTCAAATCTTACGCGTTGAATTATGTTTAGTAATCAATTAGTTGCTACGCAAATAAGAGATAATCTCACAAATTTTATATTAGTTCTTGGAAAGAAATTAAATAAGAGATAATCTCACAAGTTTTCAATTAGTTGCTATGCAAATTCTCTATTGAATTTAAAATAAACCAGCCATTTTCAACATAAAAAAGCAGAACAAACTTAAATTCTAATTCTTTTTTTTCTTCTTCTTGCATGGAGAAGGACAAATCCTACCATCCTTAAAATAAACTTGACGAGTTCAGCACAGCGCAAATAAAATTTCCTAATTTCACATATACTGGAACAGCCGATCCAAGAGGAAACAAATCTGTAACATCGATACTAATCTAATTAATGCACACTCGAGAGAGACAGAGAGAGAAGAGAGAGAGAGAGAGAAAGAGAGAGCGTACATGAGAGAAGAAAGCAAACACATGAGAAGAAGAAGAAGAGAAGTGTAGGTGTAGGAACCGCCATGAGTTTGGAATCGCTCGATTCGATAGAGGTGCTGCTTCGTCTCTCTCTCTCTCGCTCTCGTTCCCTCTACGCTATTACGATTGATTCTTGGATTCTTGACCGCGCATTTATTGTTGTTATAGAGATGGCACTGTTGAGGAGTTCGATCATATATATATATATACTCGCATCTTGTACTACGTCACTCACTAACACCGCCACGCGCTCTCTCTTTGCAAAAATGGACACACATTTTCCTCCTTTCTTATTTAGGTAATTCTCATCGGTGAGATTTTCTTTATTCCTATTGGCAGTCGCTGCCAATATCTCAAAAACAAAAAAAAAAGATTTTCTTTATTCTCAAAGGAAAATGTTTGGAAAATATCATCGCTCATATCGTAATCGATACTGATTTTATTATTCAATTCAAATATCACTAATCTGAATAATAATTCATTTAAGTTAAATAATAAGAATATTGTATTAATAAATTACATAATAAAATCGCTAATATGAATAATAACTTATTTAATATAAATACTAAAATCGACATTAATGACGGTACTAATGACAACATCTATATATCAGCTCTCTAATCGTAATTTCCTATAGGCCGCCTCCATAAATATATAAATAAATTAAAAATCAGCATGAAATAAAGATGGAATTTATTGGAATTTACACAAATTACGCGTTCGAGTCCAAATTAAATACTTAGCAAGGGTAATAGCATTAATGTGCACTTAGTTATTACTCATTAAGGCGACTAAAAGGCATTAACAGAAAATAACGCCTGGCAGAATCAAGAGCTGCCTACGAAGCGCGGGTGGGTGAGACACGGACATGTGTCGGTCGGTCTAAGCGCCAAGGCAAATGGTTGTGACCGACAGGTGGCGGTGGGACATTGGCTAAGTCGAGGCCGACGCGTGGTGACGCAGTTCCGAGTAGACACCACGTGTGCTGCCTCTCTCTGCTCTCTCACTTTTGTGTGGGGTCCCTGAAACGAAATGCAACCAGCCAACCAGTGGATGATAAATTGATCACCTCACTTGTACAGATACAGCACAGAATCAGTGAACCATATTTTTTTTATATGATCATAATTTTTTTTGAATTTATGATATATAAAATTTACTAATAATGTAAATAAAAAAAGTATCTTTAAGGTTGATTCTGGCCTGATTTGAATTCAATATGCGATTTGTTTCTTTTTTTGTAGGTGCCATCAGTGTTGTTCACAGCATGCTAATTGATTAAATATTTTTTATTTGATTTTTTAATGCTAAAAATATAACTAAATTATAGTTTAAACCATTAGTCATAGAACATATATTTTTCATTTAATTTTGACGGTTATACTAAGTACAAGCTTTCAAATTTTAGAGCGTAATCACCTCTATAGTTATAAAAATTGAATTTATTTGTCATATCAATCATTTAATTTTTTTTTTCTTCACATGAAAATTTTAGAATGTTTTTTCCTCTCCAATTTCAATTTTTGTGTAAAATAATTATAGAAATTTGTGTAAAAAAATTATACAAATTTTTAATTACTAATTTAGCACATTGTTAAAATAATAAATGTTCATGTTCTTAAACCTGAAATTGTAAGTATCATATTGATATTTGCAATTTCTTTATAAATGGTGTGGAGATGCTCTTACTGATAACCGGAGAATCTATAACCTCTCACCTATTTGCTATTGAAGCTTTTGTCTCCTGACCATGTGGGATCTAATATCAGAGAAAAAGGCCACCTTTTGGCATTTCTGTCTTGGTTCAAAAAATTAACTGAAAACAAAGCAATATAAAACAAAGCAAAGAACGCTTAGTGGTATATTTATGGTGAAACAGTAAGGAAGATTCGCCAGCTCAATCCTAATGTTGCTTGCACCAATTAAATTCCCCTTTCAAATTTGACACCTTTCTGGTTAATTTGTCTCCCTTTCTTGACTTCTCCTCTCTCTCTTTATTTTATTTCTTATACAACTGCCCATTTTGTGTCCAACGAGGAAGAGCATTATGACACCAAAACCAAGTACCTCCATCTGGAGATATACATGCATTAGATTTGCACACATGCTGTGTGACAAACTGTTCCCACAACAGGTTGTTACCTCTGCTGCATGCGATCTGCAATTTAATTGGCGTTCACATTCTCTTTTGAAGGTCCTGTGTGCACCGCATCTCCATACCTTTTTATCATGTGACCTAGAAATATGGTGGTGTCGTCTTCTTCTTTCTTTCCTTTTTCTTATTTTCTTATTATTATTATTATTATTATTAGTAGTAGTAGTAGTAGTATTATTATTATTATTATTATTATTATTATTATTATTATTATTATTATTATTATTATTATTATTATCATCATCATCATCATCATCATCATTATTATTATTATTATTAATTATTATTATTATAATTTTATATTATTATTATTATTACTATTATTATTATTATTTTATATTATTATTATTATTACTATTATTATTATTATTTTATATTATTATTATTATTATTATTATTACTATTATTACTATTATTATTATTATTTTTTTGTAAATGTGAGTAGCGAGGAGTCATGGACCTATATTGTTACAGGAGTGTTAAAAACAGCTCGCTGCTGAATATTTTCTTTTTTTAATTAATATATTGTATATGTAAACACTTAATTAACTAGTCACTTTTAATATCTCATTAGTTTTTGTAATAACGTATAATTATCTAAAATATGATTATGTGATTGTTTTATTAACATTAAACTAGTTACTTTGATTAAAAAATATTATTTTATAGACTTTTCACTATTTCCTTTAAACATTTATATAATTTCAATATTTGATCTGGTAGTAAAGATAATGTTCTTCATATGAGAGGTTATATGTTTGAAATTCGAATGAGATTCTTTGATAATCAGCCATATGATTTCCATATAATCACTAGATATATCTTAAGAATTATTAATAATATATATTTGTTACATGTAACTAATTAATGAATGTTTAAAGACATTACCGAAAAGTTTACAAATATTTTTGGCCCAAATTAATGTTGAAAGTATGTAATTACACGGTCATAATTTCAATGACTATATGCTAAAACTTACTAGCTTAGTATTAAAGGTATTAGCTAAGTATTTACATGTTATGTTCATACCTTTTTTTTTCTTTTTGAAAGACTTTCGTTAGTTCTGACATTTATTATTTTTTAAATATTTTTTTGGACTTAAAATTGTATTTTTTTCGTAGAGAAGCGAGATTTAAAATCATTTATATTAAGTCTGTGATTCTGCGACATTCATACTTGATGCAGCAAATTGGGTGTGTAGTATTATTATTCTGAGCCACTAACCACCAACCATGAACCTTCATTACGAAAAAAGTTTCATAAAGAGAAAACAAATTAAATCATCACGCACTCATAACTCAATAAAAGTTATGAATAAAGCATGCAGCAAATCTCAACCAGGTCCCAAGTCACTTGGAATGAATATCTTACCTTCCCTCCTTTCACATGCCATGCTCTCATCCAAGCAAGGAAGGAATTAACAAGACACAGCAGCCCAATTGGAAAATTGATCAGGAAATTAAAAATTTCCAGATCACAAATCTTTTTCATTTCAAAACTTTAAGCCAAGATCAATCTTTGGACTTTTGTCCTCTATATAGAAAGTTGGTCAATAATTGAAACAAAAAAGTGTTTTTTTTTTTTTTTTTTTGCTTTTTTACCATCTTTAACTGATGTGATCAAATATATATTCCCTCTTGAAACTGTAAGGTCCATGCTCCTTTGGGAAATCATTTTTTTTTTAGATTAAAAATATGTGACCAAAGTATGTAGATATTTTTGACAAGGGAATATATATGTGCACTGCATGCATAGTTATCCAAACTAAGATGCTTATATAAGGACGTGATTACAAGTGTACATCCACTACAACAGATGGCTTTTATTTATTTATATAACGACCATGCGAATTCTTTTTTCCTAAGAAATAATATGCATGAATATATATTTCTATGAATGATTTGATAGTGGCATCTTTGTCATTCCACTTAAATTAAAACTAACTTCCAGCTTTATATCATTCTATGAATCGTTATAGTTCTATTTTCAGTTAAGCCAGCCAGCCATTCTTGTATTATTGTATATGATTGTTCTGATAAGATCATAGGAACTGCAATCATATAAAATATATAGTAGTACCACTATATATTGTGATGCTACTATTTTATATGATTGCAAAATATTCGGATTGAGATGATTACATAAAGTATAAAGCAAGTATATATATACTCTCCTTTTTCAAATAATATATGACTTACACTTAATATTAGCTAGTCATTTATGCATTTTACTTTGATAAATAGCTTCATTATTCCCAGTCCCCTATCACATTAGTAGGTTTTCGATGTTATTTTTAGTCTAAATTGTCCAATTTAAATAAAAATATAGTGAATGAAACATCATGTTATTGCACTATCAATTTTCCAAATAGTTAATGAGCTATTAGGACATTGTTTTCTTACAAAAATTTAACCTACATCTCTTTAATTATAGAGAGATTGGAGTTACATTCGTACTAATTAATTAGTAAATTACACGAATGATCCTTAAAGTATTATATTTTTATCATTTTGCTCCTTAAAGTTTCAAAAATATCAATTCGATCCTTAAAGTATTATTTAATTATCATTTTGGTCCTTAAAGTTTTAAAGATATCAATTTAGTCCTTAAATTATTACTAATTTATCATTTTTTATCCTCAAAATTTTTTTATTTATAATATTTTAGTTCTACAATTATTATCGATCAAAAAAATTAAATGAAGATCCATCTTTGCATGCATATCATCATGATATATTTTTTCATATTTATGAGAAATATATGCAAATTTTATTTTAATTAATTTATGATGGCACAAACATGAATGTTAATATTAATTTAATTGGTATTTGTTGTCGTGAATAATTATATTTCTTTCTATATTATTTGTATTGTTTGAGAATTATATCCAAACTAGTCTTAATGCAAAAAGAAGACAATATAATAGATATAATTATAATTTTTTACTGAATATTAAATGTAGCATCAATTTGGTACAGATTAAAAACTTGAAGGACTAAATTGGTACTTTTGAAACTTCAAGAATCAAAATGGTAATCAAGTAATATTTTAAAGATCAAATTGATAATTTTGAATTTTAAGGATCAAAATGATAAAAAAAAAAGTATTACTTTATGGACTACTCTTAATTATATCTATAATTCAATAATTATCAAAAATTGAGCGCCACAAAATCTTCAAATGCCACGTCACAACATGTTGGCATTCTTTAATTATTATTCATGGCACATTAGTTACGATATGATATCAAGATCAATCACCAAAAAGGAAAAAGAGAAAAATCAAATCTAATTAAAGAAGGCAGCCCAACCTGTTCCCTGCTCTGGTGCAAATAGATCTCCCATAGTTTCTAATAAAACATTCCTTTTCTTTTTTGACATAAAAACTTTTATTAGTTATGATATATTTTTTTTCAAATGTTTTGGACGAGATTTTAAGTAGACGTTTTTCCCACCTTCTATTATTGTGTATATATTTTTTTTTCAAAAGTTTAAGAACTTATTTAATATAATGTAAAGTGTAAGAACTGATTATATTTTTTTCTGAAAAAAATTAAGAGCTAATTTGATTTTTTATAAAAAAAAAATTCAAATAACAAGTGTAAATGAATATTTAAAGAATAACTTGTTTTTTTTTAAAGAAATTTAGAGATCAAAATATGAATTCTCCCTTTTTTTTAAGGAAAATACTGTGTCTGTATTAATTCCAGTTTTAGCCAAACAATCAACAGCTAAGATTAATTGTTCTCTCATCTACAAGCACCAAATTTATCTGTTGATAACGCTACCTGATAGTTACAATAGTAAACTGTAAAAATAAAATAGTTCTTTTTTTTGTTCCCAAACAAAATCAAATAGTTATCAAGAGAATTTCATTACAGTTGTAGTGTATATAGTGGATACAGCCCAGTTAAATCCACTTATCAGCCCCCAAGATTTGACAAAATTAGTTGAAAGGGAGAAGTATTTGACAAAATATTTTCGCTTTCAAGGATTGCTCAAATCTAATCTCTGAGAATGAAAGCGGCCCAAAACAAGCTGCACTTATTTTCTTTCTCACTTGTTTTTTTTTTCTTTTTTCATTTGGTCACATTTACACAATCGTAATAAAACTCATTTTTATTATTTTTAGATTTCATAAAAAATTTTTTAAAAAATATATGTTTAAATCTCGTAAAAAATATTAAAAATAAATAAATATCAGAACTAACGACAGCTTTTATTTCAAAAAAAGAAAAAAACATTTACACAATCGTAATTTCTCGCACATATATAGTTCAGCTACAGGAACAACGGATCCATAAATGGCGCCTCTGCCAGATTGCCGGATATTTATCAACTAGAAATTAATATTACGTGGATAATATTGTTATCAAATTACTTGATTAGTCTACATTTTGCTCTGACTAGTTAAACATACAAACAATTATATTTCCTATATATTTTGTACAACTTCTAATGTACTTATGTCGACAGTGGTTCGGCGAAGTATGTATGTCGGATCGAGGATCGCCATGGATGCCTCCACACAGGAGTTCATGCGAGAGCACTGCAAAAGTTTTCTAGAGTCCGTTCGATCGAGGTTGCATCGGAGTCCGGCACGTAGAGCAAGTCCTTAATTACATATATATAGCCTATGTCCATATATATATACTTTAAAATTTGTAGCATAAGCCAGTTAAATAAATTTGTACAAAATTCCTTACCATGATAGTTGCTTATTTTAAGGACCTCTTGGTTTGGTTATATTGATTTGGTTAGAGTTATACTACTGTATTCCATAAAAGTATGTATTAGTTAAATATTGGATATTAATTTGAATCGAAATCATAACCAATGTAAATGTGTAAAATTTAATTACTTTTGCAGGCTCTAGTGAAGGAAGTGTCAGTGAAGGCCAGAGATAAGAGAGAGAGAGAGAGAGAGAGAGAGAGAGAGAGAGAGAGAGAGAGGCTCCAGCATTGTTTGGGTTTGGAGAATAACTGCTGGTGGTCGTTTAGTCACTGTTTAAATGTTTGGTGAAGGGAATTGATGATGTTTCTTTTCTCTTTTTTTCTTTATACAGTTCTATATATTTGATGTTTTATACCCGATCTGTGTTGGCTGTGCTTGAACTGTTATGGTTCGTCTTGTTTTTTTAGATAAAAAATGAGGTAGAGCAATCTATTTTAAATGGCTATAAAAAAAATTTCATCTGAATTTCGAGCATTTAACTTCCTATTATGATTGTATTATTATTAAAAGAGAGTTGATATACAAATATCATAATTGATATTATCCTCAACACAACTTTGTTATTCAGATTAAATGAGTTATTATTCATGTTAGCGATTTTATTATATAACTTATTGTACAATATTTTTATTATTCACCTTAAATGAATTATTATTCAGATTAATGATATTTAGGTTGAATAATAAAATACTATACATAATGAGTTACATAGCAAAATTGTTAATATGAATAATAACTCATTTTATATGGAATAATAAAGTCGATATTGATAATGGTATTAACAATGATATCTCCCAAACATTTTCCTTATAAAAAAAATATCACAGAGAAGTTTGGATTTTACACTTACATGGTTTTAGATGGTAGTTACTTGGTATGTGCTCTCTCTTTTTTGTTAACAATACTTTTAGTTTCGTAATAAAATAGGTGGAAATTAATATTATTCTTAAGAAACATCTAGTTCAAAAACAAGCAAGTACAGACTATAATTACTTAATTGAAGATTGTGGGAGGGATTTTATTTATCTATATGAAATTCTGGAGAGCAAATTAAAATCTCAGCGCATATTCATTGACTTCAATCATAATTATATACATCAACTATTCCTTATTTCTACATGACATATCACATTGTGTTAGACATATTTTTCTTTTCTTTTTTATATAAAGATGGAGTCTAAGTTATATAAATTTAAATATTTATAAAAAATCTTTTATCTTAATTTTGAACTTATAACCTCCCATCCCACACAGAGAAAATGACATTTGTCACGAATCAAAAGTAGGTTCTTAGGTTCAAACATTTTGTTTAGACAAAAATTTGTCTACCTTTTGTTATTATGTATATATTTTTTATAAATTTTCTTATCTTATGATGTTATTCACTATCAAAGTCATTAAAATTTCATATCTAAAATATAAAATATTAATTTGAGAAAAATAATGAAAATATATATAACATAGTTTAGTATGAAGAGTACATATTTTCTTCAAGTTGCTTCTGTTAATGTTATTTTCAAATTTTACAAAAAAAAAACTGACTAATTTATTCTTAAAACTCACAATAATATTTAATGCTAATTAACTTTCATATTTAATAAAAGGAAAAAATCATAGAAAAATTCAAATTTGTCAAAAACTTAATTTCGTTCAATAAAAATTGGGAAAAAATGAACTAGGAAAAGTTAACTAGATTCCATTATAGACAGTAATTAAGCCTAAAAAAATATAGGAGGAGAAAACATAGATCAGTGTTATATATCTCCATAGGCTAATGATGATAAACTAGAAATTGTGCCTATTTAACTACATAAGTTTTTGTCCATTTGAGATAACTCTCTTATGAGCTAAAGTTTGAAGTGTACACAGTACTGGTGATTTTTTTTTCTCTCCGTTTTAGAAATCCATTAATTGAGCCCATCAAACTTAATTAAAATAGAAGAACCTTAATTAAAGAGATTGTTCAAATCCAGATTCCACAGTCCTGAGACATAAACAGGACAAAATTATAAGAATTAATTCAGGTGTAAAAGATCACTTTTTCCCTTCTAATTAAGAAGTATTGTCTACAAATTAATTAATTAGTCGAGCCTGTTTTATATAGATATAGTCACATGAAATGTGCATGAATTTTCTTTTCTTTGTACATGGTATTGACTGTTTCCTTGCTTCTTTGAATGAGGTTACAGAGAAATTAACAAAGGAGAACAATTCATAACAGCTAGTTTATGTACACGTTTCATGCTGTATGGCCACATAATTTATGCTCTCCGTATTTTTAGGCAAATTAGGCCTCATACTTGAAGCTATATATAGTATTATTCTAAATAAGCATTTTTCATTCAATACCATGGGCAACAAAAGCAGTTTATTCGCCTTTTTAATTTTTACACACAACATAGAAAATTTAAAACAAAAAACAAAATGATGACAATCCATATTGAATGAAAATATCACAAATCCTATATAGATTCCAACTTAATTATTTTGTGCCCCCCATAATTAACAAGTTAACCTCAATTGCTCAAGCATAAAATTAATAATATTACAATAATTTTAGCTTCAAAATTAAAATTAATAACAGTGTTAATTAGTATAAGCAAAGCTCATTTATATATCGTGATGATGCAATCAAATAAACCCAAATCAAAAGCAGTATATAAATAAAAATAAATAATCCATACATTATGTAACATGCATGCTACTCAGCAGCTTTTCTGAATCCTTATAGGCCGTTTTGAGTTAGCAGTTCTTCTACACTCCTCCACCAATGCGTCACGTGCCGATATCAAGCCTTTCGGTACAAGAGACCGATCGAAGACGTTACAATCTTTCCAATCCTTCAGGAAACCCTCTTGCCCCCACATATCGGGTATCCAAACCCGACCCGCCATCTCTTGGCGGTGCTTCTTCAGTCTCTCCCTCGTGCATTCCTCAGCACTCTCCTTTTTGTTGCTAACTGTGCATTCCACAGCTGGTGAGGCTTCTCTTTTCACATCCTTGGGCAAGTCCTGTTCATGAGTTTTCTCCGGTTTACATGGCGAATCGTTCTTTGTGTCGCTGGTGTGGTTCGGATCTGACACTTCAATTATCTCTGGATTACACAGAGCAACACATGAATCTGTCAAATGATCCACGCACTGTTGTTGATTGATCATCTTTGTTGAGAAGTCGGAACTATTGTTGAAACAGGAGAGGTAACTAGAGAACAGCGAATGATGGTGTGGTTGAGTGAGTTGAGACTTGAGAGGAGTGTAGGCTAAAGGAGAGAAGGATGAGAAGAGGGAGGCCAAAAAGAGGAGGGGGGAGATGAAGAGAGGAGAGGAGAGGAGATGGGTGGGGGGTCGGAGGGACACGTAAAGAGGTCTCGGTGTATGGTTTGAGGGGGAGGAGCGTGTCTTCCTTTCTAGGTTTGTGTGGTGGCCTTTTTTAATTGGTTAGGGCAAATGAGCAAAAATGGTCCTTAAATGGACTCGGTCTATGCGTACAAATAGGGTGGCATAAATATATTTGTGGCCAGGTATTGGTTTAGTAATCTCCTTCAATGAAAGTTAGATTTTTTTTTCCTCCTCTTTTTTACTCCTTAACATTGAGTGACATCGAAATAGTAAATAATGTATATGTAAAAATATTGGTATATATCTCTTTTTTTTAATTTATTAATTTTATGAATTATCTATCAAATTTGTTTTTTTGAAATTGTTCGCATTACAAAATATAATTTATTTTAATTGTCTAATAAGAAAATGTTACTAAACTCGTTACATAAAATTATTCTCATACAATACACGTGAGACTACTATTTTTCCTTTTGTACATATAAACGACTGAAGACTTTTTTTCAGTTAGCTATTGTATTTTATACATAACAATAATAAAGCTAGTGAGATATTTGTCATTTCGATTTTATTTATCCTTATTTATACTAACATAATCATTTTGCAAATTATAATTATATAATTCTTAGAAAATATGACGAAACAAAAGAAAAATACTAATGCACGACCGACCTTCCCTTAATATGCAATGCATATACATAAATCTATAAGTTTTACTTTCTTTCACTATTTACCTCCCAAAATAAAATAAAAAATATATTATGACTCTTTTCTGAAAAACGGATTTAAACAAGTGAATTTCATATCAGTAAAATTTTCATCAATTAACTTATATTATAATATCGTGAAACATGATCGAGTTTTACTCTCTAATTTGCTTTCCTAAATAAATTAAAGTGAGAAAGAAATTAAATGGAGACACACACCCACATGCATGCATGGTGCACACTAATTACTCATAAGCACGGCGTTTGTGAAGAAGAGGGAATCCAAAGAAGAATAGAGATTAGATGTGAGGCTGACGCTGGTCTTGGTTGGTTGATTGGGGCCAATGAAGAGGGAGAGGCGATATTTTTGAGGTCCGTACGTGCGTGCTCTCATAAAATTTATAATATATAATTATTATAAAAAATTTGAATTGTCCGATGTAATTTATAAAAATATTTTTTTATTTATATTTTTTTAAATTATGTATTATAAATTTAAAAAAAATTATGATATGATTTATATTATAAAATAAATATGATAACGGATGTAAATTTATATTTTTGGGGCCCACCTCATAAGCACCTAAAGGCTCTCAGTTCTTCTCTTTTATTATGCGACGTTGACCCTCCTTTTTGCACAGTTCTCAAAATCAAAAACTGAAAATCATAGGAGAGGAGATAGATAGCAAAAGCACAAGCGGCCAAACATAGGAACTATTTATGAGGCTGCCAGACAAACCAATGACCTATTTCATTTTTATTTTGTTTTATTAAATATAATATATATATATATATATCTAATTTTTAAGATATATTTTAAAAATATTATTTAAATTAAAAAATTAAATTATGGATATATTTTTAATTAGGTAAGTAGAATATATATTAATTTTGAATCAATTTAGAATTTAATTGATCATTTATCACAAAATTATTAAAGGCCAAATCTCTTTTAAATTTACAAAAAAATTGATATATATTCTATCTAAGTAACTAAAAATATATTTATAATTTCTTTAATTTAAATAATATTTTACAAAAAATAATTAGTTGAATGTAGCATAAAAATTAAATGTACGCTAATTAAAATTATCCTTACATTAATCAGTTGCTTGGTCATTTTTTAGGAATAGTTGAGAATTTAATTGATCTAAAACAATGAATGCTCCAAAAGTAATACTGTAATAGTTTTTTTTTTTGTGAATAGTGAAGAGTGAAGAATAAATACAGCCACTTGATTTCTGATATTTACTCCGCATAAGAAGCCAATTGGGTATTTCCGAAATTAAAATTAAAAACAAAAGGAAATAAAAGAACAAAGAAATTTGAAGTTTCCAAATCCAACTTCCTTGTCAAGACAAGGAAAACATTTTTTCCAAAAGAAAATGCAAATTTTTTGAAGAATCGTTTCCTTTACTCTGAAATGGACACCTCACCACGCTTTCCTTTGTTGAATCTCACCTTTGGTGGTGGTGTTTGTCCCACATCCTATTAGTTCACATCATCATTTTTTAATTTTCCTGACAGAACTGCATGCACCATCTATTTCTTTCCATCTCTCTTTTGCTCTTTCTCCATCCTTCTTTTATTTCACTCATTATAACCACCCAAAGAATCTCAAATTGTTGACAAAGTGACACTATATTAGATGAACTTGGGGGCCTGGGGGGGGGGGGGGGATTCCAGATTTGAGTGTTAATGTGCAATATTAATTTTCTTTTATCATTTTATTTTCTTTCGTTTCGTCCAAGTTGAAGCTGTATCAGTGCAGGATTCAGAATTAGGAATCTTCAAGCTGAGCTGCAATTTCTGCCATTATATAGAGTGTGATAATTAATGACAACAACTTCTATTGAACAAATATTTGTTTCTCCTATAACTTAAAGATGCATCTACAGTTCTACACCGCTTCTAGGTACCAATAAGAGAGTGTTGCGCACTTGCGCAGGACATGAATGGATGGAATTATTGCGACGTGTGCATACATGCTGCACTATCCTGCAATTCAAATTTGGATCTTAATCTAAAATAGAGGGTTGGGAACCACATTCATGAAAGGACTTCTAAACCTGAACCATATATGAGAATTCAATCCCAGCCATAAAGTACGAATCAGACGGCTCAAACTCAAGCTATTCCTGTCCAGATGATGGATAACATCAGAAAAGGTTGTGATATATCAAAACGCCGGAGTAGTTTTCCTTCTAGCTTTTTTTTTTTCATTCCCAAATTAACCAAAGGTAATCCGACACAGAAAGTCCAAAATGAAGCCATCATTGAACCTAACTTAGTAACATTGTTTCAATGATAATATGAAAGCTAACTGTAACCAAGCGTAGAAGACCAGCCAAAGCACTAAACAAGAAATTGTACAAACAACTGGAAATTGTCTAATGCCCTATAGATAGACATGTAGGTGGAGTTAACTGCAGCTAGAGTTGCTTCTGCCAGTTAGGTCGCAATTAATTAACACTCCTTTTGCTTTGGGGCACCAGAGTTTTTGCTTTAGTTCAGCTTATATGGATATTCTTTCACTGACCATACTCAAACACAAGACAACCAAGTAAACAAATAAAAGGGAAACACTATTTGAACATGTACATATTATAGAAAATGTATAGCTCAACTCTAGAAAAGCCCCACACTTTATTAAGCAAGCAAACATTAGTAAACATAAGAAACATGTAAAACACTATTTTCTAGAATGAACATAGCCTGCTAGCTAGGGTAACAAGAAAAAGATAGATACAAAGGTAATAGGGCCTAGTTGCGGGAATAGCGAGATGGACTCTTCTTTCTCAGAAACTCTGGTATCTCCACGACACTCCCCTCTGCTGTAACAGGTCGACGGGCCATCCCATTGCCTTCTCCTATCTGCTGACCTCCCTTTCAATTTTGGATAAGAAGAACAATATTATTTCATGTCGCACTATTTTGCACAAGAATTTTGCAGATTTCAACTGACAAAAAAGAATCCTATTTAGTTTCATTAAAATTACCTTTGAAGTACGGCCATCCATCTCATCTTGGCGTTTGAAACCAGTAGCTATTAGAGTTATGCTCACCTGCATCGTAAAAATATCTAATGAAAAGAACAACTAAAAAGCAAATTATCTCTGTTATGCTAATTTGATTTTCCTCATGGAAAAATTATTTATTCAGAGAGTCGTTGATAACTTTCAGGTTTTGACACTGTTTTAAATCACTTGTTAATGTATAGCAATTGCAGGTAGTGGAAGCTGGTATGTAGACCGACATTTGTAATCATATCAGTACAGTAATAAACAAGTTCATTGTACTTCTATGGCATCATGAATCACAAAAGAAAAACCGGAAAAAGGGAAATCAGACTACCGACCAAAAGAACCTGTTTTGCTTCAAACCCTTGGATCGACTGGAGTTATACAGTACAAACTAGAAAAACCTAGATCGTAATTTATGTCTTTAAATAAGCTACTAAAGGCAAAAGCTAATGTTCTCAGTCACTTCTACCCAGTGGGAGGAAATGATATAACAAATGAGATCGGGATCAACTTACTTGGCCACTGAGAGAGGGATCAATGACAGCACCAAATATAAGATTGGCATTTGGATCAACTAGGTCATATATTATCTCTGCTGCTGCATTCACCTATAGAATTGCAGAGAAACAACCCATGAATTACATAACAAACAACAGTCCAGGATGTGTCTAAGTGAAATGAAATTCAACATTAATCATAGAACTACAGAGAGAAAGAAAGAGTACCTCATACAAGGTGAGGTCATTTCCACCAGTAATGTTCCAAACAATTCCAGTGGCTCGCTCTATTCCAATATCAAGTAAAGGTGATTGGATGGCATTTAAAGCTGCATCTCTTGCCCTTGACTTGCCTATACAATATTTTCCAAAATATTCCACATATGTTAACCAAGAACAAAGATTAGCAATACCAAAAGGAGATTCTTATGAACAAAATTTTATAAAGTTGTATTATTTTGGTCAAACATTTAAATTGAAAATCTTACAAACAAAAAATTACCAATACCCAATTCAAGGTATTTCTCTAATAAATGGTAAAACTAACACGTTATTTCTTTTTATGTACCTGTTGCTATTCCAATTCCCATTAAAGAAGAGCCGGCATTTTGCATGATAGTCCTCACATCAGCAAAGTCTACATTCACCAACCCAGGAACCTGAAATTATGAACAGAACAGAAGAAACACGATCATAACTTTTCACTTATCCAAGGGTAAATATATAATGTTCTCGTCTCTATGTTGTTTTTTTTCTTTGTGAAAGAAGAGATCTCGAACAGAACAGGATTCAAAAATCATTGTTTTCCTACATCATAAACATAAGACCTATGATTTCAGATATTATTGTTTTCCTAATCATAAACATAAGACCTACTAACCGACATAAAAGTTTATTTCTTTTTTACATATCTGATCCTGCAACTTCTGAACTTTATATACATGCCACATAAAACTTTGAAATTACGCACAGATATGATTGCTTTCACATTGACAGAGTTAAATATCCGGCCAATAGGGCAAAATCTATAGCTTGGAGATAATTAAAAAAAATACAAAATGCATAAAACTTATACTGAACTTTTATGCTCAGTGGGTCCAATAAAACTCACTTCTTCCCTCCTACCACTGTATCATCTAAAACTTCTCCAGTTCTGCCTCTTTGAATATTTACCACACCCAATAACCTTGCATCAACTTACATTACACAAAGTATTTTCAATCAACAAAATCATTTAAAATTAAACAATAAAATTGAAAACATTCATTTACAAAGACATCAACTTGATTTTAAACTTATTTGGAAATAACTATTGCCTATGGGGGTAAGATTCTAACCAGTCTGTGATAATTTTCTTGTTGCGCTGTATCTGTAGTTGTATTGCAACAGTTCTACTTCCTGGTTGATACTAGTAGAAACAAAGTATTCATAGATTTTTACTATATTTGTTCTCAACTATGGAAAGAGCTTCTGATAATTTGATTATTTTTATTTCTTTCAGAAACTTATTTATGTCAATTTCAGATCTTATTTAAATTTGGGTTAATTTTCTAAATACCCCTTTAGACTTCTTTAATTTCTTATTTACCCTTCTACTCTTAATTATATCTAATATATCCTTTGTCTTTTTTTCTATTTTCTATATGCCCATAAGAGTTAATTACCCTCAGCTGTGAGACATAAAAAATAGTTATTCCCTTTATACCCTCTTCCTACTTTTTTTCATCTCTCAATCTCTATTCCCAACGTAAATTTCAAAATCTCCATGATCAATTCATCTTTGCTGACTTGTGCAGTCAGCTGTTTATCTGTTGTAGCCGCTTTTAGTTGGTTTAGACGAGCCAGTCCTGAACTGGTGTTGTCCACTACCAGTTATTTGACAGAAGAACTAATTGTTTCATCTGTTAGAAGCTTGAACAAGCTTGCTATGCATGTCATTTTCTTCGCTCTATACTTACCCTTCTTCGTCTCCTCTTTTTGGTTCCAATTTTTTAAAGTTCCCTTCTTTTTGATGCATAGGGTTCTCGAGTTCGGTAACTGTGTAAGATTAACTTGATTTTGACTTTCCAGGAAGTCAGTCATGTGACAGAGAAATTTGAGTAAAGGATGTATTACATATGAGGAGAAGGGAACAATATCATCTCTTTCATGGTAGAGAAATGATGCGTGATATTTGAATCAGATTGGGGGAGAGAAAATCTACCCATCTGTTGAGATAGCTATTGGGAACAAATACTTCTTGCAAACTTACATAGAAAGAGCATCGAGAAATCATTAGAAACAGAAGTGAGAAAACAAGTTCACATGAAGAAAAAATATAAGGAAATAGAAAAGGGTAATTATCTTTAATTTTTTAAGCAAACATTAACCAAGAATTTCTCATAATTTAATTAGAGTTAACTCATTGGTTATTATATAATGGGTAAAAAAGAAAGACTTATAAGAGTTGAGAGATAAATTAAATAAATTCAAGTCTTTGAGGGTAAATAAGAAATTAAAGAAGTCTTGAAGGGTACATAAAAAATTAACCTTTAAATTTAAATTAAATTCAATGCACCAAATCCATCAGAGAAAGTGGCAATTTTGAAAAAGTTCAGGTAACATGTGTGTAATCAATATTTTAAGTCCCGCATGCAGATTCAGCAGTTGTAGGTGGCACTATATGAAAGGACCCTCTGTACAAATTAAAATCAACATATTTTTGCAACAATAGCACCTCCATACTGTAACTCAAACCAGTAGGGGCATTTCAAATGATATCAAGCATTTTGATAAGGGTTAACTCGAGCAGAACTGACTATAGTTCCTCAACATTTTTCATATCAACATACACATCTGCAACCAAGTATCCAAGTTGTCTTGGCATGATTTAGTTAAACAGCGCTTATAAGGAAAGGGCATTCATTGTCTAGGAGGAAATTGTCGATATTTCACAAGATCTTCTTTACCATTAAAACTTATCTAAAGTTAGGTATCATTTACAGACATGTCCCGATGTTCTTTACCATATAAAACTAATCTAATGTTAGGTATAATTTACAGACATGTCCAATGGAATACTAGTTGCAAACCTCGAGAATGATAGGTGTTATTCCCATTGGAGGACAAAATGTTGTCTTTTATTTGCAACAAGCCCAAACTGGATTCATTTAATTATCTAGAAACAACACAATTTACAAATAAACGAAAGAAAGAAATAAATCAGATAGAGACTTACTGTGATTATATCAGAGATCCCACGGATGCCTTGCCTAAGAATATCATCAGCCAAGTTAAATGCCTCAGTCACTGGGGTATTTGGGGAAACAGCTGAGAGCAACTTGTCGTTTGGAATAACAATGAGCGTATCAACACTATTCCTCAGAGCGGCTATACCCTCCTGTGCCTGCACCGCCCTTTTTCTCCCTTCAAAGGAGAATGGTGTGGTGACAATTCCAACTGTCAAAATACCCATCGATCTTGCTATATCCGCAACTACTGGTGCACCACCAGTTCCTGTTCCTCCACCCATTCCCGCCTAAATTTACAGAAATATTTCACTGGTTACTTTTTTTGCTCAACCAAACTGGTATACTGCTACCTGACAATTTTAAAACCTTTTTATGAATGGACAAAAGAGAAAGATACAGTAGATGCTTCTGTTTTATTCACATGCTGACATACCTATGTCAGAACAAGAACATAGATAGAACCTACAGCACTCATGCTAAACAAAATATGGAATCTACTATTTGCTAAAAGAATCCAAAAAAATTTCTTCTTAAATCCTCAAGAAACTATTAGTCATTAATTTCCTTCCAAATTTACTGAAATGCTTGGGTAAAAGAAGTCAATCTTATCATGCTGGAATTCCACCATGTTACTCACACACAGAAATGCATGAAATAGACATCTGAAATAACCATATCTAACTGTCTCCTACAACCAGGACCAGCAAGATAGAGTAAATAAAGAATAACAATGATGAATAAATGCATATATAAACTACCGTGACAAAGACCATATCAGCTCCACCGACAGCCTCTTCAATTGACTCCCGACTCTCCTGGGCAGCATTCATGCCGATATCAGGGTTTCCACCAGCCCCAAGCCCTCTGGTCAACTCCTGCCCAATCTGCAACCGGTTTTCTGGGTAAACAGGCGACATCCGCATCGCTTGGATATCTGTGTTCACAATCCAAAACTCAACCCCTTTCATGGCACTCTCCATCATGCGGTTGACGGCATTGGATCCACCCCCACCAACCCCAACCACCTTTATCTTCGCTGCATTGTAATCAACTGGATCTGAAGGCTCGAGTAAACTCTCAGATGGCTTGTGAGTTACCGGCTCAGGTCGAAAATCAGAAAGCTCACTCCGCTCACCCCTAAGGAGGGAGACTTCCGGATGGAGGTTTAGGAAGGGATCTTTCTTGTTGTTGTTGAATGAGTTGATTTTGTTCGGTTTTGCCAGGCATTTGATTTGGTTGTTTCCCTTCGGAAGTGGTTTGGGGGAGAATGTATAGCTAACATGAGTTAAGGAAGACAGCTGCAACGCCATCTTTCTTCTAGGGTTTAATCCGAAAAATGGAACTCTTAGTAGCTCAGATGAGAAGAGATTGTCAAGGATTTTTGCTCAATAAACTCCAGGTCCATTAAATTCAGGAGTCAGGGGATGAAAACCTACTAAATATAAAGGAAAATCAGGAGAAACGTGAGTAATCAGAAAAAGTTTCAGAAAGAAAAAAAAAATTCCGAAAAGAAAATTGTCCCTTTCAATAAAAAGAACAACAAAAAAACCTAGGACTCCTCAATCGGATGAAAGAAAACACAAGATCTAGGTCACTTAGGTTTTCCCACCGATTCCTGCGCAGAGAATTCAAGCTAAGCTAAGAAAATACTGCTCGAAAATTACCTTAAAATACATTAAAAAGAGTAAAGCAAAAGAGAAAAAAACAAAAAATTCGATTCCAGCTTCAGCAACCCGGCCACCTACAATTTCCTCTCCCGCTCTTTAAGTGTCATTGCAGAAGTAAAACCAAAAAAAATCAGAGAAGAAAATAGAAAATACCTTACACAAGTAGTACAACTGTCGATCGTGCGAAGAAATTGAGAGAATTAATAAAGAGGGAATCAGAGTAACATGCGCAGCCACGGAGCGAGACGAAGAAAGGCAACTCGACCTGAGGCTGAGGTCCTTATCACTAAACGGGGTTTAGGCGAATGGAGCGCATGTCATGACTCTGGCCGAACTCCTAATTCCTAAAACCCCAAAACGGGTCGAACCCGAACCGTCCGAACAATTTGGACCCGAACCAAGAGCCAAACCGGCCAGGCCAACAGGAAAAAACGTAACAGGTGGCGAGCTTGTCTTTAGTAAAGTGAACAGTTGGCTGGACGGGATCCAGCCGCGACAGCTACGTTACAAGTGTCGGGTTGGGTCCAGCTTTAGAATTTGGCAAATTGGAATGGACCGCTAGAGCGTGCCAGTGGTGGATCCGACTTGTCTCTGTTGACCATTGACTCGAGAGCAGGTAGGAAGCACGTCACTCTGGACCGTTATTGGGTTTTTCCGGAGCAAAATCATCGTCATATTTTGATACAGCAACAATTTTAGGGTTTACAGTGATTAGGAAATTCAGGCTGCATTGAGCCTACTACAAAAGCCCCTATCTGATGAGAGCCCATCACGAATTGACGGCTATAAATGTGATCCCAGTCTGATTAAATACACTAGTTATAGCACGCCTTCTGCCGATATTTTTTTAATTATCTACTTAATATAATTAACATATCAAAATACATAATCTCTATTTTGTAATATAGAGAGCATTATTTGTGATCGAATTATTGTGGGATATTGGTCAAGATCAAATGTCATAAAATTTCTAAATTTTCTTAAATGTTAATTATTTAAGACTATTTATTTAATAATTCTAAATCAAATGACCAACAAATAAATAATTTTTTAATATATTTGGGCGGCCCCAACAAATTTTTTTAAATTAACAATGCAAGAATGCAACAACAAATACTGCGCTACAACACATTAAACTGATCTAAAACAAATCTCTCTCTGGTAAAAGGCATCCTTTATAGACTAACTCTTTTTTTTTTAGGTATCAAAAAAAATGTTCAAGTGTGAAAGTATTATTTGAATTCACTCGCTAGTTCTAATGACAATTTAATATTTCAATCGATACCATATCCCATCACATAGACAAAATAGATTAAAACCAAGGGTCCTAATTATTGATTCGCTGATTTAGACATCTATAATTTTTTTTGGAAAATATTATGAAGATATCATTATTGATACCATTATCGATACGGGTTTTATTATACACGTTAAATGAATTATTATGCATGTTAACTACTTTATTATGTACAATTAATACTTCTATTATTCAACTTAAATACCAATAATATGTAATAACTAATTTAAATTGAATAATAATAGTAATGTATAAAATGAGTTTGCATAATAACACATTTAATATGTATAATAAAACTCGTATTAATAACGGTATCAACAACTATATCTGTGTATCAGCTCTCTTTTTTTCCAGATTTGTAAAGAACTGGATTCACTAATTAATAGTGCTACTCTTTCCTTTTTCAATTTTTGTCCTTTTTATGTAGGGTTGTCAATGAATCGGATATAGCATGATCCACATATAAATTCATTAATAATTTATAAAATTCATATGTAGATTTATATCCAATAAAAATTTGAGGATCTAAATGTGAATCCGTATCCATTTTTTTAACAGATATTGGATCATATATCGGATTTTTTATTCAAATATTTAAATAATAAAATATATTTTTTAACATAAATAAAGATATATAATTTTACATTATAAATATATAAATTAATATAATATCATTATGAAATTATTTTAATATAACGTACAACTATAAATAAATTCTCTGTTACAAAAGTAGATAGAATAGAAAAAAATGATGATCATTGAGACTAACTTAACTAAATTATAATTATATTTATAAATGATTTATTCAAAATAGATCATTATTATATATATCTTACTATTAAAAAATTTAAAATAAAATAATTTTATTTGATTCGAATTCGGATCATATATGATCAAAATGTGAGTCCAAAAAGTAAAGTGGATCTTTTTTCAAGATCCATATGTGGATTCAATAAATTATCAAATATATTTTTTAGATTTATATGTGGATTCATTCATGCAGATTTAGATCGAATTTTCGGGTTATAGATATCCATTGACAACCCTATTTTTATGTAACATTTTCACTTTGTTTTTTTTTTCAATTCCTTTTAATATGAATATATATACATGAATCGAAAGAAACACGAATGCACCATCGTCATAGAAGAAAATTCTTAAATATACTAAGAAATATTTGAGCTAAAAAAGAAACAACTATCATTCGAGAAAGATACAATATTTCCATGTAGCCTACAAATCTAATTGTGCTTTTCTTAGATTTTGTTTTGAAAAACATATTTACTTTAAAAAGTTTGGCTTTTAAAATAAAATAATTTCTGTAACATATTCTGTATTTAGTAAACTTGGGACAAAAATATATATATTTTTTTCCCAAAACACACAATACTTTTATAATGATAACATATCATGTGAGAATGCGTGCATAAAAATATATCAAAAATTGCAAATAATAGATTAAGTCATTTTTTTATGTTTTAATTTTCTTGTAAATTCTTTAATATTTTTCTCCGATATAATGAAATCCAATATGCAACTTTCGTATTTTTCAAAACAAAGGAAAAACAGTAAATCAAATAAACGCTTGAACTTTTATTTGTTTATATTATCTATATAAAGTCCTCTCATCCACACCCCAATCACAATCATGGCAGTTCCGCAATTATGACCAACTTTTTCCTCTGCTTTCATGATTTGTTCGTTTGCCCTTTCTTTTTGCATTAGCTTAAATGAATCATTGCTAGTACATAGGAATAATGTGGATGTTGCGCAATTGGCAAGGATCGCTCAATTAATTCCTTTTCTCAGGCAGCTCAAACCCAAAAAGCCATAACTGGCTGCTACGCCAAGCACGCATGATGATTTAAACGAGGATGTTTGAATCATTCCACCAATACTTCCCAGCAATGAAGGCGGCAAATTTGACCCAGACCAAATACTTTATACTTTATAGGAGTTCGCATTCGTTGTCATAGTTACGATAGCCGGGAAACTGAAACTATGATATGTAATTTTAATTATTTGTTATAAAAAGCCACGACAAATTATAAGTATTGAATTCGAATAGGATGATCGGAATCGTATGTCATAGAATCTCTATTATTATAATTACGACAATCAATTAGAACTCTCCCATATAGGACTATAGAAAGATTCGGACTGTAGTATAATCCACGTCCGAATTTATTGACATTTCATATGTAAATTTATATTAAATAAAAATTTAAGGATCTAGAATGATTCTATATATACATTATCTTAAGAGAATTTAGATTAAATTCGAATCATATTTCAGATGTTTTAATAATTTTTTTAAATATCAAAATACATAAGTAAAGGAACATTAATTATTTCATATTAGAAAACAAATCAGCATTAATATGGGCGTAGAATCTTCTCTCCTCTAAATCAACATATCAAATGAATATTAATTCGTGTATCGATTGTCTATTCAAATAAATGTCTATATATCACCATAACAAATATGGGTATCATTGAAATGTGAATATGCAATAAATAGGAGAGATTTGCGTGTCAATCGGACAACAAAAACGCCACAGAAACATCTTCTACTTGGGAGATGAATTTCAAATCCATTCAGCAATATTAATTAGGAAAATGTTTGGGAGATATCAAAATTCATATCATAATCAATACGAATTTTATTATTTATATTACATGAATTATTATTTATATTAACTATTTTATTATATAACTTATTTTTTATAATATTTTTATTATTTAATTCAAATACCATTAATATGAATAATAACTCAATTAACTTGAATTACAAAAATACTATAAAAATAAATAATATAATAAAATTATTAATATGAATAATAACATATTTAATTTGAATAATAAAATTCGTATCCATTATGTTATCTATATATCACCTCCCCATTAATTAAGCTGTACTCTCTCTCATTATTAAATTGACATGGTCCCTGCCACCACTAGCTAGCGCCAACCAAAGATAAACAAACCAGTCAATTATTGTTGCCAGATATGTTCAAAATACAATAACTGTACCAGACACCAAACTCTCTCGCAACTTAATTACATGCATATATTTAGCGCCAATCCAAGGTAGCTAGACCTCACCTCTTTGCTCAGAGGATTCCGAAACAATGGCAATTTTGGTTCTTCTTTTTCTCTTCTTCCTGCATCTAGTAAAACCGGACTCTGACCCGGTACAAGATTTCTGTGTACCGGATACTGGTTCATCCCCTCTTGAGCTAACCAAACTCTCCACATATCCATGCAAGAGTCCAACAAATATAACTGCCAGCGACTTTGTCTTTGCTGGCATCCTTTCCCCAGGCAACTTCTCAGCTGAAACCGGGTTTGCGGGTATATCTGTTACGCCAGTACAATTTCCTGGTCTCAACACACTAGGAATGTCATTTGCGCGTGCCGATTTTCAACCAGGTGGGGTCAATCCACCGCATTACCACCCACGTGCAACCGAAACTGCACTAGTGTTATCAGGTCGGGTTTACTCGGGTTTCGTTGACTCAACGGGCCGGGTCCATGCAAAAGTAATTGAGAAGGGTGAGGTTATGGTGTTTCCAAGAGGCATGATTCATTTTCAGCTCAATGTGGGGAAATCAACGGCCACAATTTACGGCAGTTTTAACAGTCAGAATCCGGGTCTGGTGAGGATACCAGTTACAGTTTTTGGGTCTGGGATAAGAGATGCAGTGCTTGAGAAGGCATTTGGATTGACAAAGGATGAATTGGAGAAATTGGAGAAGAGATTTCAGCCCAAAGGTTTGATTATTGACGACTGAAGAATATTACACATCAATTGATTATCTTCTTTTCTTTTTTTAAGATGTTGGTTTTATATTAATTATTTTGGCTCCTTTTTGGAGGGACTAAGTTATATAGGTTGAATTATCTGAGATATATAGCAAGCTGTAAAGTTGGGTTGGGGGGGTGGTGGTGGTGGTTGGTGGTGGTGGGGGGGGGCAAAGTTGGATAGGCCATTTCTATAAGACAATTGAGTTTAGGTAAAAAGCATTGGAATTTTTTAATTTTATTGCAATCTTTTGGGGAATTGATAGAAACATTTTTATATGACCGCTTACGTACTTTAATTAAGTTCATATCATTTGTTAACATATATAGACGATACTTCTGTACAATTCATCAGATGCATAACAATATTCATCGGATCTTTGCTAATTATATTCGCTCAAACAAATAGAACTATTAAACCATTACTGCAAATAACATGAAAAATAGTAACTGATCAATTTGCTAATAGTTTATATATATATAGCCACAAGAACCAAGAGCCAAGGACTGGAAAATGGTCTAATCAATTCTGAAACAATCTGACATCAAATTAGATAGTTTTCCCCTTTTCAAATGAGAAGGATGGTTGGCCCAATGTCAATCATCAATTTATCATACATTTGAAAAACTAACACAACACAAGTAAGAAAATATATAGATCTACACAACAGCAGCAAGCATCTCATTCCATGAATCAGGCACACCAGGCAAGCACCAGTGGCTGCAATCGGAGAACGTCGACATGCCATGTCTTGTCCCTCTTACACCTGGGTCCCCTGTAAAGATCGAAGGATGACCATCTCTTCTAAGACCTGACATAGTTGTAATGTCCATTAGATACACAGGAAAGCTCATCTTTTTTACTATTTCTGATAACACCAGTAGTTGCGCTGGGATGCGATGCGTGCCACCTAAATAAACTGTAGGTGCTTTCTTTTTGTAGCATTGCCATCCATTTTCCCTATACACATTTCAAAGTAAAAAAGAAAAAAAAAAGAAACTTCTTTATGAAAAATGACATACAACTGAAAACTTCTGTTGTTTGTTAGATAATTTGGACAGAAAATATATCCAGTTCTTGGGACTTAGAGACTCACCTTCATTCAAAAAAAAAAAAATATATGTACAGTTCTTTTGTGAAAGAAAAAAGTTATAATTACAAAACTACGAGTTGTTTGATACCTATTGTGCCGAGGCGAGGCACTACGAAAGATGACTTTAGTTCTGTTTGGATCCAAGTTCGAGTCAACCCAATTGGCCCATGTGGTTAGACCGATTTCATAGGCTACTATGGGATTCAGATCAGTGAATATCCTTCTCCCTTCCTTGTATAAATCCCACCTTAATTTGAAAACAAATAATTAAATCCAAAAGAAATTAATTTGGTTTTTGAATTTAGGGATCTAAATTTTATGAGAGGTAGAAATTATTGACTTACGAGCGGTATTCTCCTGTGTGAGTCCACCAATGTGCAGAATCAAAAACCAGAAAATCAACTCCAACCCAATACTTAGCATTCTCTTCTATAGAATCCAAGTGCAATACTCTTTGGTTACTGTTTCCTTCTTCCTTCAGTTCTACCAGGAGAGGAGCCCATGAAAACTCAATTGATGCTTCAAAGTCCTAAATTTCCAACAACAACACAATTATTTATGTTATAAGGATTTATTAAACATACAAATATATGTCCCAATCCTGAACAATTAAGCCTTTTTAATCAGTAAATAGTGATGAAATTTTTATTATGCTTTCATGCCTGAGCTATCCTTTAAATTTAATGGTTCAATTATCCTCAAGGAAAGAGAGAAAAGGTTTTTTTGTTTCTTTTTATGGTTCAATTAGCCTTTAATTAATAAAGAAAAAAGAGAAAAGCACATACAATGGCATGGAAAGCAGTGACAGGACCGTTGGAAGAAACTAACTTTTGATCGGAAGGGATTAGGGCTTCAACTAAGCAAAGAAGAGATTCCCATTGATTTCTCATTATGGAGTCGCCTACTAGCATCACTCTTTTCTTCCTAATTCTCCCAAGAAAATCCAATGCATTGAACCTGATCAAAGGTGTAAACGTTTCTTACAAAATCTAAAATTCTTTACATAGTTTTAAAATCCATCTGTTAAGTATTTGCATAATAGAAATAATTGACACTGAGAAGAAGCAATATATATAGTCATGTATATATACCTCGGAAGCAAGCAGTTCTTCGGCCTCCAACGCCACCTATCGTAATTTGAATCTGGCCTGCCATTACTTCCACAATTAAATTCAGTGCTAAGATAGGGGCAACTAGAATCATACAAAGGGTACGAACGATCATAAACCCATTCTCCTATGCTCATATCACAACCTATTTGTGATGCTTGGTGACTTTGTGTCTTTGCAACCTCATCCTCTTTGTTCCATCTAAATTTGAAATTCTTCATGTTTATGTTATCCAAGGAAGAACTGGTACCAGTGTAGAGAAGTTGGCAAGACAGTATGAGTATTGTTATAGGAAGGCTTGATTTTGTAGCCATTTTTGTGAAGGTTTGATTCATACAGAGCTCCTTTTGATATAGTCTGTTACATGATTTGACAAAATTTTAGGCTTTTAAGCTTTGCCACGAGTTGCCTCCCATGCATCAAGATTATGGGTTCTGATCTTCTGCTGTGCAGCACAACATTATACAACATACGAACAGATAGATTATAGGAGATTTTTTTAGATTCATATTGCACGAATCTCAACGCCATTGGATGGACAACACGTTACGCTGCACGGTGCAATGCCGCAAATGATACAAATCGCAAGATGCTCTATAATTGTAGGCAATTGTGATGTTTGTTTCACTGTTGGCCTTTTCAACCCCTTTCCACCATTTCTGACATTTAGATTTTTTTTTGTTATCCGTACCATTTTAGTCCTTTGAATTTGCTTAGGCTAAGAAGAATAATTATAAAAAAAAAGGAGAAAGAGATGCATATAATTCTGATGTAAGAGCTTCCTGTAAAAAGAAATGTCTTCTATTATTTGCCAAAAAAAAAGTCTTTTATTCGAGATCTATCGCAATTTAATATTTGTTTTTGTTGGATTTATACTTGAACTAAACATTTTTTATTTGAAATAATTAGATTAATTGACTGTTGAATATGTGTTTCTGGTTTTACCTTTTTTGAGATCAACTAGGCCTAAGTGAATTTTGGGCCAGGAGCCTTTCCAAATAGGCTATAACACATGTCTCAATAGACAGTCTAAACCGGCCCATTATAAGCGACTGTATATACAATTTCAAATTTGATTTTTTTATAAACCTGAATCAGCATTTCTTTATTTAAATTTATATTTATCCATATATATGTTTCTTAATTCCTGGCCAAATCATGCAAATGTATTCCTTTATTATGGCAATTCTTACTACAGGGGGAGGTTAAGACTCCATTAAGTGTGAAGTAAAATAGTTAATCACTAGGTTCTCACATTATTTACACTCAGAATTCAGAAATAAAAAGATCCAAATGTACCAGTGCCTACCATTCCTCAATGAGGATAAAGGGAAAAAATAATAAATCCTAGTCTTCTTTAAAGAATGTCTTGAGCACATGATCAGCCATGCCGTTGGCAAAACCGAACAGATGGCCAGCAGTAGGCAGTTCATGGTACTGAATCCACGGGAGCTTTTGCGCAATGTATCGAGACATGAAAACTGGAACCATCCAATCCTCTGCACCGTGCCATAGATGCACTGATCCCTCGTTGTTTGGAAATGGGTTAGGCAGGTCAAGTGGGCTGAAACCCCATTCACTGAACCATACTCTCATGTCACGGTGAAGGCTCTCATATATTCCTTGCCGGTATGTTACATTTGCCTACATGTATGAAAACAATAATATCATACTAAATACTAATTGAAATTAACATCCCATTAAAAGTAAGGAAATTAACTAACTGTTAATCTAATCAATTTTGTGCGAGTTCAATTAAATTCAACACCCTTTGTGTGCAAGCCTTTCTATTTTGAAAAAGAAATCATATTCATTTGAAATTATCTATTGAAAACAGCAAGAGGCATTATACGAATTCAGCTGATCTGGCAATCAGTTCTGGCAAGATTTGCATGTCCTCAGGTGAATAGAGGCGCATGTCTCTGGAAATAATACCCGAACGAGGAAATAAATTCTGAGTATTCCACCAATAGACCAATGAAGGGAAATTTCTTGCAACCCAATTTGCCCATTTCTCCTGAGGTATTAACTGGTTCCATGATTGCATTGTTACATTTGAAGGAAATCCAGGCCACCAAAAATTGGCAGCTGGAGCTAGAAGTATTGCTCCAGCTAACCTACATTTAGGTCAGATTAATTAGCAAAGGTCTAGAATGTCACTAAAACCTTAAAAATATAAAGAACAAAGCTTTATTATTTTCTACTCAGAAAATTGACATCCAACTACCATGTATTATAATTAGCCATTGCACATGGGGCCCACATAATTAAGCATGGAAAAAAGTTTGATCCTTGCTGAATATCTTCCTTCAAAAGGGCTAACATGGTACATCTGGTAATTTGTGGTGTGCCTACTCTACTCTGCATTCGGTTTGATAAATGCTGTGTATATGTACAATAGTTGGCAAGGTCTTGTTTGGTAATTAGGCTCTTAGTTTTATGAGGATGAGTCATCTTTCCTTATGCAACCACTATTACAAAATAATTGGGAAAAAGTATTACTTGTATGGATTAGATAAACAAACAAGGTATGAAACTGGTACCAGCTAGTTGGTACAGTTAATACCTGCTGATTGTAAACAATTAATTTTCAGTTTCAATGAAACTGGTGGTGTAGTAGTCCACTTTTATAAAAAAAAGAATTGGGAAAAAGTAAAAAAAAAAAATGAATTATCTTACATAAAACGGTAAAAGCAATTCTATTATAGCATTACATTTACCTATGGGGTATGTGATTTATCACACTCCAAGTAAAAGCACCTCCCAAGGAGACCCCAATGACATAGAATTTGGGTCCTAAATTTAGATTATCAGCAAGCTCCTCAATATCAGTTGCAATTGTCATAGCCTCCCTTTTCGGATCCGGGTCACTTTCTCCATAACCCGGTCTATCAAAGGACAGTAGATATATTGCTAACTCCTCAACTACTTCCTATAAAGAGACAATCCAAAAACAAAATTTTCAGAACATGAACAATCCAAAATTTCTTGTTTATACTCAACTATGTGTACATCACTAAATTAATGATCCATGTATATTTTGGTGATATGTACTTATCCTTTTCATTCAAAGAGCAATACATTGCACATGAAAAATGTAAGAAAAATCAGACAAGGTCTACATCTACCTGAGAGAACGGGGGAATGACGAATCGGGAACTGCCGAATCCATGAACATATATTATCTTGTGCTTGGCATTTTCCTTTGAAACACCCCATTCCTTGTATGCTAAATATCTCCCGTCTTTTAGTTTACTCCTGGGAGCGGTGATCGGTGGTCCATCCGGTGTGCCGCATAACTTAGGTGGTGGTGGTTGATTGCTTTGGTATACCCATGCTGCCAAAATAGCTGAAAACAGAACCAAGAGTGGCTTAACCATACCTGACAAAAAGCAAATTCTGTTTAGATAATACACTGAGATCAGGTACAAAATCAATGACTAATGGAGACTATGAAATTTTGGTGCTAAAAAATGTTGGTTGCAAAATATAGAAATCAAACTTATTATTCAAATAGCTCTGATTTGATATATTTATTTTGCCACATAAACCTAAGCAAAAAAAAAAAGGAATACGCTTTCAGGAACAACAACCAATTGAGTGGTAGAAAGAGCTTGGCTTTTTTTTTTGGGGGGGTGGTGGTGTGGGGGGTGGGGGGGCCGGATAAGTAAGAATAAGTTCACCTGCAAAAATAACTTGGTTTTCTGCAATGTAATCAGGGACTGCTGTCACCTGAAAATTTGGTCCCTTTTTTTATTCAAATAAAAGGTTTTTAAAACAGAAAAACAGAAAAGTTATTTCTGATGTAGATTTTTTTCTAAATAGTTTAATAGTCTCAGTTTGGAAATCTGATGGACGCCTTGAAAAAGTCAATTCTTTAGATGATCAAATTTGACCAGGAAAATAACTTATATTAGCTGACAAAACAAAATGTAGCACATGTGACAGAAGTTTCTAACTCATGCAATTTCTTCAATATTATAGTTGTTGGCATGTTTTTCAAAATTTTGGAAAAGTAAGGCGATTTGAAAACGGGATAGCTGATGGCAGATTATAGAATTAATGCTAATGCCATGCAATGTTAAAATTGTTCTAATTTAGGTGATAATTATACCCTTTACCTACACCCCGTATGTATTTATATTTTTTTCAGAAAATATTTATATCTAACGATAAAAATATTTATACCTTATATTACTAGAACTAAAAGTTATCCAAATTATATTTTTATTTGTGTAACAAAATTTTTAACTTCAATTTTTTCATAATCATTTTGGAAAGAAAAATTGATAAATACCTTCTATATTAACTATAAATAATTGTAAATTTATATATAAATAAATTATTCATGTAGTATAAATACTTATGATGTGCAAATAAAGGTGCAAAGTATTGGATGCAAGAATAATTTTTGTAGTCTATGATTAATTGTTGATGTATTCATTAAAACTTCCAAAATATTCTATTTGCCCATTGAAACATTCAAATATCCTACTTCTCCATTCAAATTTGAAGATCTTTCTTATTTATCCTTCGTTGATATAATATAAAATTTTCCTGTATAGTTAATCTTTTGCTTATCATTTGAACCTGAAGTGTCTCTTTTACCCTTCTCTTCAAAAGGAAATAAAATTACTGTATTCCAACCTCTTCTATTGCAACCAAACTCGCGTTCTCAGATTCAAACAGAGCATAATAAACTAAGAAACTTTTCTGTGCCCCAACCATCTATGCTTCTTTTAACTTAATATAAAAAACTAATAATATTTTAAAGGTAATATTTTCAGACTAAATGAAAAAAATGGGTATAAAAGAAAGGATTTTGAATTTTGATGAGTAAATAAATAAGATATTATGATATTTTGATGGAAATATTGGAAATTTTGAAAGTTTTGATGGGTATACCAAACAATTAACCCAATATGGTATAAGTGGTGACAGATTATCTGAGAGAAAATGGTGCCTCTCCACTTGCATTTGCTATGTTAAAAATCTTGATATGTAGATTGGAATCAAAGGAAATCTTAAAACATATCAAGGGAAAGAACTAATTAATTTGACAATGTTTATAATTTCAAAATTATTTCTCATGGTATTATTTAATGCTAAACAGTGTCTACATGTATACACTGCAGGTGACAGGATTTACTTGAAACATCCCCCATAATTTCTCATTGAACCAACACAATAATCTTCACCATATAAGCTAAGCATCAAGCCAAACACTGTCCATAAGTACAACCGAAACCTACTATGCATCTCATCTAATCCTCACGTACGAGGGACCTTACAATAGTATCTCCCATCCCTTCTTCCAGAGGAAACATATGGCCAGCTGAAGGTAGCTCATGGTATGTAATCCATGGGAGTTGTTGTGCGATATACCGAGACATATGCACCGGAACGATCAAATCCTGTGTCCCATGCCATAGATGCACTGACCCTTCATTGTTTGGAAATGGGTTTTCCAAGTCTAAAGGGCTGAAATCCCAGCTACTAAACCCAACAATCATGTCTCGGTGGAGGCTCTCGTGAGTTCCTTGCTGTCGTACTTGTCCCTGAAGACACAGATTGAGTAAGTAACACTTCTAACCAAAACTTCTGCTATATCAGTCAGTTTTGAATATCACTAAGTATTAATTACCAAAACAAGGAACAAATATGGAGGTCATTGCCGTCACCAGAAATTAACAGCTTGACCAAAGTTGAACCAGTTTTTATGTTCAAAGTTTTTCCTTTGGAATCTTGAATCGATTATGCCATTATGATTAGCAAAAATAATAAAAAAATAAATTAAGAACTGTCACAAGAAAAGTAGCATACTTCATATGGGGCTCTTTCAGGGCCCACCCATTTGCCCAAGACTCGCAAATCAGAAGTGGGAAAAATGCGCAGATCTTTGCTGATAACACTCGAAGAAGGGAAATACTTTTGTGTGTTCCACCAGTAAGTGAGCCAAGGAAAATGATGAGCTACCCAAACTGCCCATTTGTCCGGAGGCAGTTGCACGTTCCATGCTTCCTCTGTAACATTTGCAGGAAATCCCGACCACCAGAAATTTGTAACGGGGCCAAGAAGCGCTGCTCCAGCTAGCCTATTATTTGCTCAAATTGAATTACCAAAAAGGAAGTATAAAATATTTTATTTTGCAACAATAAAAAAAGAAAAAGAAAAAGGGGATTATTGACGATACCTATGTGGTATGTATTTTAGAACACTCCAAACAGCATTACCACCCATGGAGAAACCTATGACATAAAACTTAGAACCTAATTGCAAATAGTCGGCCATTTCTTCTATATCTGTTGCAATGCTCTTTACTGTCTTTTTTGGGTTTGGATCGCTCTCCCCATACCCAGGTCTGTCGAATCCGATCAAGCAGATACTTAGTTCTTCAAGCACTTCCTATAAAAAACCAGAGTTATATACTTTATTTTTAATATTTTAAGGGAACTTTTTTACAGATAAAAACTGTTTTTTTCATAGAATTCTAAACATTTTTTGTTTCTTTTGAGTCAGATCTTTAGCAAGTAGGATTTCAAAGATTTTAATTGAGTTCATTTCTTTTACTTATACCAATATTGAGGTGGTCCCTAAGTGTCGCTGTGTTGGTATCTACATGTTCCATTAATAGCATCAATAATATATATATTCGTTTTTTTCGGGATCAAATTGGAGTAATTGGCACTTTATACTGGATTTGTATCACATGCAATTGTTGGTTTTCTCTTTCAAGGTCTTATTGGCCTACATCAGCAATTGGCATTTTTTTTATTCTGGATTTGTATTACATTCAAATTTGTTGTTTTTCTTGTTCTAGGTCCGGTGCACCTACATCAGCAATCTACCTACCTACGGTATTGGGCAACAGCAAAGTACTCAACAAAAGAATAATAGGTGGAAAATAGATGCTATTCTTTTTTCTATTTTCTTAATTAGTATGTCATTATCTGGTCTGATTCAGATACTAAGTTTGTTGAGGTCATAGGGCCCCATTAAATTTGTGTCTTCCGTATAGAGTAACAAGCTTAATCCCTTCCAAGAAGTCACATGAAATACTATTCTCGATCTGTAGTCACAATTATTTATCAAGGAAATTATGCAAAATTAAGAAAAAAGGACAAAGAAAGATACCTGAGATACTTTCAGTGCATCGTATCGGCAAGAATCAAAACCATGTATGAAAATTATCTTGTTCTTGGCCTTCTCCTTCGGTACGCCATACTCCACATACGCCACATGCCTTCCATCATTCAGTTTTGCTCTTGCAGATGTAACCGGGGGACCATTAGCTGTACCGCATATCTTGGGTGGCGGCGGTTTGATAGGCTCAAAGATTAATCCGGCCAATAATACCAATAATGGCACGGCTGCTAGTCTTTTAACCATCCCTGTTAGGTAAACTATGCTTTAGACTTGTCTTGAGATAAGAAAATTGACATGTGCAAACTATATATACAGAGAACAAGAAAAGAAAATGAAACATCAGCCTGGATACTATGTCACTGACAGATTGTCCCCAGACAAGTACACAACGATTCTATATTTGAAGTAGAATGAGACTAAAATGCTACTTAATATCCTAATGGATACTCATTATAATAAGACTGGAATATCAGTATCAAGCACAACAAAGCAGCACTTAGATAACAATAAAAATAGTGAAAACAAACTTCACAAGAAACGGCTTGTAATTTACATTTATTTATTAGCATATTAGTCCACTCTGATTATACAAAGCACAAAATCAAAGCAAGACAACAGATTTTATAATAAGCATGACTACTACGATACACATATTATTATAAGAAATATAAACTAGGACGCTTTTAAAGTTTGAAGAATCATACACAGCCGCCTTGGTGATTTGTGCACGCTAAAAATATTATAAAAAAAAAACAAATCGCGACAAAAAAATCAGAGCTGCTTGCATACGTAAATTAAGAATCCAACATAATAACAGAACTTGGCTGTCATGAATTTGAACAGATTCTGAAATTTAAACTTGCAAGAAAGAGAGAGAGGGACCAATTTCAAATGAGAACGCCCACCAAACAATGAAAGTAACCAACCGCATGTCCTGTCAAAAGAACAGAACTCATTGGTACAAAGCCAAAGAAAACAGGCTACCTACATCAAAAAAAAAAAAAAAGGCAAAGAAAACAGTACCAAAGGAAACTCTTTTTTCTTTAAACCGATACTAAGATAACAACTAACACGGAGAAGAAAAAATGTTTAGAAAGAATTAAGTAAAAAGAAAAAGCGTAAATCCAGAGTAAAGAATTAATTGAGCACATGTTTTTTTTTCTTTCTTCCTCTTTCTTATTTCTCAGGTTTTAGTTCTGTTGAAGGAAAGAACCAGCCACCACTATCCCGCTTTAATTTAAAGAGAAACCACTAAACGAAGGAGAAGAGATAAAAGTTGAGGAAAAAGGGGGGAAAAAAAGCCATTTGCTTGCCGAAAGATTGCAAGAGAGGAAGAGAAGGCTTGAACAGAGAACCCATTTTACGCTTTATCACAACAGCGCTACAATGTGTTGCACGGCGCAAGGATCTTTAGCCGTACAAATTTGCACGATCTTTGATTCATTATGGACCGTCGGATTTGTGCTGAAAAGCAGAGAATTCCCGTTCCGAGTTCTCTAGACAAGGTCAATATCAACAAAAATTCAAAAAGCAGAGATGGAGAGAGATTTGGAGAGACAGAACAAAAAGGATTCAATGGAAAGCTTCAAACTTTATAGAACTTTAGATATTGCCCTGAAAGGTGCACAAATAAATAAATAAACCAACAGACATCAGACATGACATGGGTTAGGTCCCCAAAGGAACTTCTTTTTTAATATACCGATTCTCAATCTGTCATTCATACTAAGGTATCCTCTACCAGATTCTAGAGAGATCTCTAGATCGAATGATAAATTAATAAAGCACTCGGCAGCCGCTGTCAAGATCTTATAAAATAAAATAAAAATGAGATCTCTAGAGAGAGAGGAGAGAGTATTGATTTATCATTAAATTGAAATATACCTGAAGAAGAGGAGGAGGAAGGGGGTGGTTTGGTTTTGCTCTCGGTGGAGTCGACCATCCCTTTTCTGTGTGTTTTGCTATCGCTGAAGTTCTCCCTTCTTTGAAGCGTCTAATTAAAACCAACGGAGTTGGAAACTTTGAAATTGGAAATGGTACTGCTACAATAGGAGGATGGAAGTGGAGAGACAGCACTGCGTCTGGGTAATTTATAGAAGAGGAGAAGCGACATGCTCGAGGAGGTAACAATAGTAACCCCTCAATTTTGAGTCTGCACTCTACAATGGACTACTTTTCTTTCTTTTTTCTGTAATTAAGTCAGACAAATTATTTATACATCTTAAATTTTATCAATACTCAATATTTAATATAAATATTTTTTAAAATATATATTTTAAAATTTAAATTGTGTATCTCTTAAATTCAAATACTTAGAATACAAATAAAAAATATAGATAAAAAATATAATTATCACTTCTCGTGCATAACATTTTGCTGTAGCATTCATATAACTTAAACTAAAGTGTAAAGAATAATAATTTGTTTTTCCGTGGTTGCAAAATTAGTTAGAAGTGAAAACGAATCGGATTTTATTCATCTATATTCGGATTTTATGGATACAGATATTCGGATGTGGATATTTTACGAATACAGATATAATTTTAAATTTGCAAGTTGGATACGGAGTATCTATATCTGAAAAAATAAAATTTTCGGATATCCGTTTTCTATATAACCAATCCATTAAGTGAAAACGGATCGGATATTATATGTCCGTATTCAGACTTTGAGGATATTGATATTTTACAGATACGGATATAATTTTAAATTGGAAAAACGGATACGGATACGGATAATTATCCATTTACTTGTTATTTTTTGATCCGGATACGGATAATTATTCATTTACTTGTTATTTTCGGATACGGATAATTATCCATTTACTCATTACTTTCAGATACAGATACGGATAATTATTCATTTACTTATTACTTTTGGATATGGATACGGATATGGATATGAATAATTATTCATTTACTTCTTACTTTTGGATGCGAATATGGATATGGATAATTATCCATATCCACACAAAATGAATCTTTCGAATATTTGTTTCCTATATAACCAATTTATTTATTTGTTATTTTTTACTGGATTTTAGTTTGGGCGGTCAACTAAAATTCATATAACACTATTAGTTTTTCTAATTTTATAATCTCAACATGCTTCTTCAAGAAGCTTTTTCCCGGTCTATCTATATTTCTTTAATTTTCTAATCAATGTATATTTCTTCAAAAAACTTCAAAAAAGTTAATATAACATCTTTCACATATATGCAATGACAATGATTAATATATAGCAAAATATAGTTTTTATAGATAATTATTCATTTACTTATTACTTTTGAATATGGATACGGATATGGATATGAATAATTATTCATTTACTTCTTACTTTTGGATGCGAATATGGATATGGATAATTATCCATATCCACACAAAATGAATCTTTCGAATATTTGTTTCCTATATAACCAATTTATTTATTTGTTATTTTTTACTGGGTTTTAGTTTGGGCGGTCAACTAAAATTCATATAACACTATTAGTTTTTCTAATTTTATAATCTCAACATGCTTCTTCAAGAAGCTTTTTCCCAGTCTATCTATACTTCTTTAATTTTCTAATCAATGTATATTTCTTCAAAAAACTTCAAAAAAGTTGATATAACATCTTTCACATATATGCAATGACAATGATTAATATATAGCAAAATATAGTTTTTATAGATTTCAAAATCTAATATATTTTAATGAAAGAATGTTATTTATTAATATATTTTTATTAGAGATATGATGATGATTACTGAATTTTTGTTAGCAAAATGTATATTTTGTGACAAAAAAACTCGCTATGAAAAAAATTTGCATCATTTTATGCATTGAATGTGTTTTGTTTGTAAAATTTATTTTAATATGTAAAATATATTCGTATTCGTATTCGTTTAATATTCAATCTATATTCGTAACCATTTAATATTCGATCTGTATTCGTATCCGACTATATCTCTATCCATATTTGTATCTGAAAATTAAAAACAGATATGGATACGGTTCGAACACTATCCGATCCATTTTCACCCCTAAAATTAGTAGTTTATAGAATAAAATAAGTAATTTTTTTTATTATCTTTTTATCACCTGATTTATAGATTAAAAAAATGTAATAATTGATTAAGATATTATTTTTTAATTAAAAAAATCACATATTGAGAACCGATCTTATAATATTGGATAAGACTGCAGGTTTAACATTCAATTTAAAATACTCTAAATGAATATTTAAATTGAAAATGTTAAAATATAAATCATTATAAATATTAATTAATTTTAAATTTTTAATAAAATATTAAATAACACTTAAACTCAATAATATTTGAAAAACAAAGGACGCACAAGTTAATATATGTATAAGCTATTTTTTATTTAAAATTATCAAACTGGTCAAGCTGTCGGTGGATCCCATCTGCATTAAAAAATTGTACTTATCTAACTATAAAACGACACCTCTTAAACGTTGAAGTTATTAAATGTGCCTAATAATAGGATAAAATAGTGTCCTTTTTTTTTAGGAGGATAAAATAGCGTCTTCGCCAGAGAGAAGAACTCGTAGCATCCCAAGTCTCTCCTTTGCGAGAAGTCAAAATCAGATGGTGCTCACACAACACAAACCATTTGATCTTTTTAAAAACCACGCAGCGCCAATCATTGGATGGCTGGAAACAGGTAAGGTTGTATTTCCCATGTGTAGCTTTGGAGAGAATCTCAAGTTCTAAATTCATCCCCTAGAGCGGCCACGTTGGCGTTATTAAATATGTGCGGTGGGGCGGATAGAACATGGACGTATATGTACATTTATTTATTTGGGAAAAAAAATTGCAAATCCAAGAAAACGAGGGAAAAAAATTAAAAAAAAATTAAGGGTAGAGAGATAAATCGGGATCCACTAATACTGTTTTTTAAGAGGTGATGCATCCAAACCCATCACGATGCTTCCACTTGTGATTTTTTTATTTGTTTTTTTCCAAGGAATTGGTCGGTTGCTCATATTCAATTCCATCAAAATTTATTAAATCAATTAAATTCTCAAGTCTTGAGTCTAAGCTCCGGTTTTTCTTCCCACAAGATGTCACGACCATTGTTTTTTGTTTTTTTTTTTTTGGGTCCAACGTGTTGTCTATGTTATTGTCTCATGCAAGAGGGAGATTTAATTTCAAGGTCAAAACTTCATCAAAATTTAGCTTCTAGTTAGTGCCTAGCTATGTAGTACTAATGATTAATGAACAGTTTGTATATTATCACATGGTTTCTATACTCATGGTTTATAATTATGAAATTTCATGCTAGTAAAAATATATCCAACGGGCAGTGGCGGAGCCACCCTTTGACCGAGGGGCATGAAATTCTTTTTTATAAAATATATTTCATAAAATTATATTTATAAAATTATATTTTTGATGGAAAAAAATTATAAAAATATATTTTAATTTTAGTATAATTATAAAAATATATCTCAATTATAAAATATTTTGTAAAATATGTCTTTAAAATTATTCTTTTAATATAAATAACTACAAAAATATATTTAATTTTAAAAATAATTATAAAATTATGTTCTATCTAAAATTTTTGTCTTATCCTAATTTCAAATCTATTCCGCCCCTAGAGGTGCAAACGGATCGAACACGGATCGGATAGTGGTCAAACCATATCTGTATCCATTTTATTTTTTCGAATACGAATACGAATTGGATATTGGACGGATACAAATACGGATTGGATATTAAACCGATACGAATACGGATTGAATATTAAACCGATACGAATACAGATTGGATAATAGACAGATATGAATACAAATACAGATTTTATTCGGATATTGTAATAAAAATAACATAAATTTTATACAATGCATAAAATTATTACATTATTTTTGAAAATTTTCAAAATTCACACATTATCATATAGATTTCAATTTAATTTATGTGTCTTTAATGAATATGTGTATGTATAATATTAGAATTTGAATAAAACACAACTTCATTAATGGTCTAGTGGTTTGTCTCTTTTATAAATATTAAGAGTTCTTAGATTCAAGTCTTGGGTCAAACAATTCTTTTCTCATTTTATTAAAAAACGGATATCCGAAATGTGGATACAGATAATTGTCTGAATTTGTATCCGTATTTGCCTCCAAAATAAAAAAAAAACAGATATCCAAATTTGAAAAAAAAATACAGATACAGATAATTATTCGAATTTGTATCCATATCTGCATAAACCTTATCTGTATCCGTATTCATATCCATAAATTATTCGTATCCGTAAAAATTCAAATACAAATCCGGATACGGACAGATAATATCCGATCCATTTGCACCCCTATCCGCCCCCTCCCCACAAGAATTCATAATTATCAAACACATCTATATATATATATATATATATATATATATATATATATATATATATATATATATATGTCTTTTAAGAATGTTCAAAATCTGATATTTTGGAAAGAATTCATAATTATAAAAAAAGTTTGTCTCATTCTAGAGTCTTGTTCCATTTATTAGTAGGTCCCAATTCTGCTTATAAACTCATATCATAGAAGACTTCAGACTATTGATTGCAAATTTAAGGTCTCCCGTTCTCTTAAAATCTATTTGAATTGAACGGATCCCGGATCGTACCAGAGTTTAATATCTGACACTGATACGGAAGAGAGATAACTTTTTTAATTATGCTCTATAACCTCAACTGTTAAGTTCAAAAGTTTGGGGTTTTATCTATCTCTGTCTAGATCTTTAATGTGGATCTGACAAAGTAATGTGGATATACATATTTCCAATCTGCTAGGCCCAAATTCGTTTTTTTTTTCCACGGCTACTTTTTTTCCTGATGTAATCAAGAAACCCTTTTTTCTGCATCTGATACAATTTTTCTGTACCACAATCTGAATCAGAGGTCGCTGCTTTATTCTTCGTTTTTCCACGATTTTGGGCTGAACATTTTACCGAGATCTTCTGTGACGCGAAAAAAACAACTTTATTTATACCAGGTAAAAGTGCCGCAGTTACGGGTAAAAAAATGAACTGTTTCGCGTTTAAAATGTTTTTCTGTTTACATCGCATCCGAAGCACGCAGAAAACGCGTGGGCGCGTACCGACCCCATGCGACTGAGATTTGCACGGAGGAATTTTATTACTTCATTTCTCACATGCAAAATGGAGAGTCAGAGGTCAGAGCGTTCCATCTCTATAATTATTAATTTAATTAAATATTTTTTTATAAATTAATTTTGAAATATTTTTATTTCTATAATTATTAGTTCGCTGACATGATTATTTCTAATTGATAAAAAAATTATCTTAAATAATTTCAGAATGGAAATATTTCATATCAATTTCAAATGAATTGTAAATGTTTATGTGATATTTTAGTAAAACTTATTAATTTAATAAAATTATTAAATTAATAAGCAGTCTTTATTTTTATAATTACAATTATAATTTACATATAAAATTAAGCAAGTTAATTTAAAAGAATGATATAGATACTCTTTTAAATTCCTCATTGCAAATTCTACTGGACTCATCAAAATATGTAAATTGGAGAATTCTGTTACGGAGTAGTATTTCTATATTACGAACGTGTATATTTCTTTATGCGCATATTGATTTGACGTAATTCTTTTTTTCAAAATGCTTGTCTCATTTTTATGAACAAAATGTTCTCAATATCGAAGATTTTTTTTTTGTCGTCTATTTTGACTGTTACCTATTTCTTTTGGAATATAACCCTTAATATATACATGATAGATTATATTTATGTAAAAATTATATATGTCGACTTGTGTTATAATTCTCGAGCATATGATATAAAAAAATTGTATAACTCCTCGATCAGTATGCAATATAAATGATGGATATCACAAAAATATTTTCTTATATTACAGTTATAAAACTGTAAAAGGAATTTACTTATGCTTTTCCATGTGTTCTTTTTAAGGTTTTTGGCTGAAAATAAACTATTTTGTCAGATGTTTAATATGAAGCACACAATATAATAAGGATAAGTCCTTATATTTGTCTTTTTGGTTTTACTAATTTTACTCTACAAATATGTACATTTGTTGCTAATTAATATTAATTGATCGATTAAAAAAAATTGATATGTTCCTATTGTGTGAAATATATATTTTTTGTTTTTCAACTGACTAAGTAATTTTGAATAATATCGTTCTATATTCATTTTGCAAAATTTAAATTTTATTCTTTCAATGTTAGTCGAAAAATTTAGAAAATATAATGTTCATTACGACGAGGCTAATGCTCATCTATGCACAATATTATAAGATATTTTTTTAATTATATAAAAATAATATAATAAAATGATAATTAAATAAATGGACCGAATACACTTCACACATAAGAATTGTGTGGTTTTAGGATATGGCTCCAAGAGAATCAAATAGTAACCAATTTTGTCTCAGTACAAAAAAATATAAATTTAAGTCTAAAAAAATATTTAAAAAATAATAAATATCAGAACTAAAAAAATCTATATTTTAGGAAAAAAAAAAAGAAAATATGAATCCAAACATACATCCAGATCCGGTCCAATCTGACAATAACACCTCTTGCACTTTTCTGCAGTCAGATTTAAGTAGCTACAGCTTATAAAGTTATAATCGTGGCACGCTTTGAATCAGCCAATTTCAACTTGCATGTTTCATGGTTCAGCTCATGCTCTAGGTTCAATTAAAGAGAGATTTGATTCACTGAAATTGGTCTAATTAAAGAGAGATTTGTGCAGATTTGATTCACTGAAATTGGTCTAAACACGTCACAGTTATGTCATAATTGCAACTGCGACAGCGCCGCAGAGTATACTTCTCAAGTTGAAACCATTGATTTCAGTATGGTAAAACGAGAATTAAATTCGATGATAACAAAATTGAGCGCGAAATAAATCTTTCACGACATCTCGTTGTAAGTTGCAACCACCATGAATTACAAATTGAGAATGTGAAAAGGCGCCTTTAATTACTAGTCTTTTTTAAACCAACAACATGATTAACATGATTAAACTAACACACGTGTGATTATTGGAGATTCTTGATTATTCATGATAAAAAATATCATAATTTTAATAATAAATGTATAATTTTGCTTCTCTACTGAAAGCTGCCAATCGTTAATTACTTAATTAGCTTCCAGCTTGAATTTCAAAGTATTTCTCTACTGTTAATTTTGTAGTTTTGCTTTCAACACCTGCATAAATATAGTTTGAATTTCTATAGTGTCTAGATTGATTAAAATTTTAAACTGAAAGTATGTTGTATTTATTTATGCGTTCATATTTGTTTAGCATTTTAGATCCGATCCTGAAAGGAATACACATACGAATGTTAAGAGGAATAATATTTGAGGCAAATTTCATTTTCTCAATGTTTCTATATTTTTCTCATTTTTTTTAATATATAAGTTTGTCCAATAAAAAAAAATGAAGCACCAAAGTAAGATATTTTGGAATTTCAGTTGGAGGGACGGAATTAGGAGATGACTAACAGATGCCATGTTCTCACATATCAAATTTGACAGTATATAGTAAAAATAAATAAATATTCGTTGATAAGTATATGAAAAAAATATTAATTTTAATGTATTATCATGTTCATAAATATTTCTATCCCCTCTAATGTCATCTTCTAACTCCGCCACTGTCTGTAATGGACACATGACGACAATCAATAGCGTCCATTAAAATAATTTTTTAATTTAGGATCTTTTTTTCTTTCTTGATTATTTTTCTTATAAATTTTATTTTACAGACAGCTAGTGTCATATTTAACTATCAAAATTTGACAACAAAAACCTGTCTGTATTCTTAATTCTGCTAGTTAATTTGCATAAATAGAGGGGAAAAAAAAAGCGGATTCTTTTCACCCATCTTGTTTTCTGAAGAAAAACTTTGTCACTTTGATTACATTTCAATCTTTGATTTTCCAGAAATTATGCCCGGTCACATTGTATTACTTAGTAGTTTAGACAAGCATATTTTTGTCAGTACTTATTGACAATTTTTACCTCAGTAGGTATAATTTCTACTTCGTTTTCCCTCCTTCCATTTCCGTGCCAGAGCTATTTTTCTCTGTTTCTCCTCTCTTTTTTGACTCTATTTATTTTTCTATTGAGGAGCAACTACTAACTACTAGTCCATTATAGATGTCAGAAAATTAGAAACGTTTTCAAAAGGGCAGAGAATATTTCTTGTCCCCATTGTTGCTGAGAAGTTTAGCATTCAACGATTAGACAAACAAAAACTTGCATTAATTCAAATATGAACAAATGGTTCTAGAACAAGTAACACATACGCATCTCCTCCAAATTCCAATGACTGGCACCAACCTGATACGACAATTAGATACTTGTGGATTTCCATTGACAAAAACAAAAAAAAGAGACTCTAGTTTTTTAGAAAAAAGGAAGGAAGAAAAGAAAAGGACGGAGGTGGTCAATGAATGAATCGACCGCTTCTCTCCATTCACAAGTGATCGCATGTACTTTGCTTAATTAGTAAGTAACCCAAGTGTAATGTACTACTAATGTTGATCCGATTGGAAAAGGGATCAGTCAGCAAAGCACTCAGTGAATCATCAATGTGTGTACCGAGAAGGAGAGTAACATCATTTCGTTTAAAAACGGATACCTCCAGTGTCGGAGAATGGAGATGATTGACCGAAGAGAACAGTCAGCTGAACTGCTCGAGCTCAAGTCTCAAGTGTTAAGTCTTCGTGTCTATTGTCTAGGAGAAGAGGTAGGTTTGCACTTTGCACCGGTCGTGTTTGTTTAATTGGAAAATGAGAAGAGGTAGGGACAGGAATGTCCTTTTTTTTTTTTTTTTGGTCATAGTAAGACTATGCTGAAATTCGAGTCATATGGTGAGGAGAAAAATTGTGTGGACGCTTCGTGATGTTATAGCGGTCTTTTTAGGGGTGATTTTTGCTCACTTTAATAAAGTATTTTATCAAATGGGAAGTTTTTAAACGCATTTGATAATACATCGAGAATTAAATTTTATTTTTATATTAAAAAATTTGTGTCCAATTATTTCAATTAATTTATGTTTTAAGATACAGATAAAGATTAAGATTTTAGGTAAAAGGATATTAAAAAAGTGTTCCTAATTCACTTTAAAGAACATGTATTCGGGATGATTAAATAATTAAAAGAATTAAAAGAAATTTAAGGAGGTTAAAAGAGACATTGCCAAACGATACAAATCGGAGGTGAATCGGGTATCCATCAGTTCTAGTATTTTGGACATAAGATAAGATTTGGGTGTTTCTAAGTTCTAACACGCATTTCAGATTTAAGAAATATTTATTTCATAGCTTTCAATACTCATTTTTTTAATCTTAATTATTATATAACAATGATTTAAATGAACAAAGTAGGAAAAATAAAGATTTAGCATCAATGGAGAAATTTAAAAAAAAAATCATGATCCATCTCTGTTCAGGACTTGTGTTCACAATTCCATTTAGTTGGCGAATCCTCTGAGATTTTGACCTACGAATCTCTCTCCCCCTCTCTATTCAATTTATTCTCTGATTTGTATTCGGAGAGTTTGACAAATAAAATAAAAATAATTTAAATATTTTAAAATATTTTAATACATTAAACGGAGATGATTTAATGTGAAGTAAAATTTAATCATCAAATTTTATATCTTTTAATATTTTTTATTCTCATCATTTCATCTATTTATTTCACTACTATCAAACATTAATGATTTAAAATAATTTAACGTTTACTCTATTTTAATTTTAAGTTCTAACTTATCAAATTGGAGAACCATTGATACTAAAGCTACGGAGGATTCATTGCATGTGTTTCAGAAAAACCTGTCTAGATTTGTATCTATGTATTAAATGCATACTGTAACATTCAATTTCTACTGAATTAATTGTCAAAATTAACCTTGCTCTGATAAAAAAGAAGATTATTAAATTTCTTAATTTAAAATATTAGCCTTAGAATACACCAAAAAGAAAATAGATATATCTAAAGATTTGAATGTACGTTAGAATACTCTAAAGATTTATAATTTAGTTATAAATAATGGAATACACACTTTACATAACTATATATAATTAATAATTAAATTTATACTCTACACAAAATACAAATTTAATTAGTGAGTTTTCTCATAATTTCTAGTTGCACAATTAAAACGAATGCAATAAGAAGTAATGCTAAATTGACATAACACGTGTCTATATATCATTTGCATGTGAAGACAGTAATAGAAACCACTGACGAGAAAAAAAGGTCTTGTCTTTCAAAAAAAAAATCAGAATTAATGAAATTCGAAATTGGAGTTTAAAGATCGATCGTCTTTCTCAAAAAAAAAAAAAGGATAAAAAGAGTATGACCGGGAAAACACTTAACATCCAGTCTAAAAAATTATAAAAACATACCTGCACTTCAAAAAAATTTTGACAAAATTTGCAAAAATATACTTCAAATGAAAAAAGTCGTTGTAAGATTCTGTCTAACACTACAATTTGCACAGTCTAATACTAAAATTTGTCTCCTTTTACTTACTCTGACAATAAAATTAAAACACTTTCAAACATGTTTATATATATTTTTAATCAATTTACTTTCATTTCTAATTGAAATATTTATCAAAATTCACAGATAATATGCTGGACATGTTTATTTATTATATATATATATATATATATATATATATATTTTAAGCTAACTTGATTAGTTATGATTTATATTCCACCTCCAATGATATTAAAATATTTTTAAAACCTTTTTTAATATTTTTGTACACGTTTTTAATCAATTTCAATTTATTTCTAATTAAAATATCATTAAAATTCACACATAAGCTATTGGTTACGTTAATTTCTTGTTTATATGTATTTTTGAAACTAAATTGCTTAGTTATAACTAATTTCTCACCTCAAATTTCATTGATATACATTTAAAAAGCTTTTCAATAAATTTAAATAAGTTTTTAATCAATTTGACAATATTTTTAATTAAAATACCATCAAAATTAACACAAAAGTCATTCGATATATTTATTTATTATTTATATGTGTTTTTGAAGTTAAATTGATTATTTAACCTCAAATTTCATTGAAGTACATTTAAAATGATTTTGAACATGTTTATACACATTTTTAATCAATTTGACTTCATTTCTTATTATAATATCATCAAAATTCACACACTAACTGTTAGATATAATTATTAGCTTATAACTATTTTTGGAGATAAATTGATCAGTTATAATCAATATTTCACCAAAAATTGCATTAAAATGCACTGAAAATGCTTTTGAGCAGGTTTATACATATTGTTAATTAATTTAGCCTTATTTTTTATTGAAATAATATCAAAATTCACACATAAGCTGCCGGATATATTTATTTATTATTTATATATTTTTTCGAGCTAAATTCATCAATTATAACCTATAATTCGGTGCAGTCTTTTTTGCAACTTACGGACGAGGGAGCGGTGTCCTCACTCATAAGGGAAGAAAGTATAGGTACACCTTCTGCGTGTGTTTGTGCGCTCAAGAGCTTATTATTTGAAGTGATTATCAGAATTTTTATTTTCCGATGGGCGCAAGACCCCCCGTTAATTACCCCGGCTCTCGTCTCAGGAACCTCTGATTGAAGGGCTAAGGAAAACAAATATATAAGCTGATTATTATACTCTCCTTCCATATTTATTTAAAATATAATACTTGTAAGTATATATTTTATTTATTTATTAAGAAGGGGAAATATATATGTGTATTTTTGTTTAACTCTATTGGTATGTTCTAAAGAGTCGAGGTGATCATAATGTATAATTTTATTGATCGTTTTGAAAACTAAAGACGTATAATCTAAAGTCGAAAAACCAATATGCATAATCCTCAAGGGTCCTAAAAGAGAGGCCATGAAGTATAACTCTATTAGCTTGAAATTCAGAGACTAGGAACGTCTAATTCCTATCAGTCTTACAGAGCCCGAGTATGAAGCGCGCTGCCAATTCAGTATCCAGGGTCAATGAACCTGAAACATATAATTTCACATTAGTTTATATCAAAGACAATAACGTATAATCCTAATTAGTCTTGTGACCTTGTAAATCTTAAATTTGAAGTACTATGCTAATTCAAAATTTGGAAAACTAGTAAATCAGAAGTATATAATTTTTTATCGATTTTTAGGATTAAATGAATATTAAATTTGAAGCACACTTCTAATTTAATGTTCTGTGAAGGGAACAATGATGTATAATTCCTTATTAAACCCTAAATCATGTATTTAACATGTTTATATAATCTTGCATGTTTTTCGACAAATTCAAATTTGATCACATTTTATGATCTTGCATGTTTCTGACAAATTTAAGATTTGATTCAATTGCCTGTTTCTGACAAGTTTAAAATTCAGTTCAATTGTTTGTTTATGACAAGCTTAAAGTTTGATTCAACTGCTTATTTATGACAAGTTTAACGTTCAGTTCAATTATTTGTTTATGACAAGTTTAAAGTTTGATTTAATTGCATGTTTTTGAAATGTTTAAAATTAAGTTCAATTGTCTGTTTATGACAAGTTTAAAGTTTGATTCAACAAGTTTAAAGTTTAGTTCAATTGCCTATTTATGACAAATTTAAAATTTAGTTTAATTATATATTTATGATAAATTTTAAAGTTTGATTCAATTGTTTGTTTATGACAAGTTTTAAATTTTGATTCGTTTATGTTCGCTTAACTTGATCATGTTTGAATGATATTGTCTGTTTATGAAAAATTAAAAGTTCAATTTGCAATGAGTTTGTCTGTTTATGACAAGTTTTTGATTTGATTAATCGTGTTAGCATGTTTTGCTAAGTTCAATTGTGCTTGTATCAAATTAATCAATGATTTGTATTTTTTTTATAAAGATTGATATATTAGATTAATGTTTTTTTAATCGTTTTTATCAAAAGAGTTTGCATATTTTGAATCAAGATAAGCATATGCAATTTATTTATTTATTTTGTGTGTATTTTATTTCATACAAAGATTGGTGCTTTATTATTCTTATTAAATTCTTAATAAAGTCTTAGCACAAAACTTAATCATTTCCTATCATCTTTTGAAAATATTTATTTATTGAGAATATTCTTTAAAGATAAATTTATTTTTGATATTTTATGACTTTAAAATTGATTTATATCTATGATAGAAAATAAGATTTTTATATTTTCAATTATTTATTTATGCATGAAATTGTTTAATTCATAAATCCTTTATTGATTCATTAACATAAGAAAACATTTAAATTATATCATAATGAAGATAAACCTGTTTTTGGCATTTTATTATTTAAAATTCATAATAAAATAAATTATGATTTTTAAAATGTTGTTTATATTTTTAACAAATTTATAAATGTATGAAATCAATTATTTTTTTAAATCTTTATTTAATTCATAATATGAGATATGGTTTTAAAATATTTTATAATGAAAGTTAATTTTTCTTTTTCACATTTTCATGCTCTAAAATAGTTTCTATTGAGAATTATGATTTTTGGTGATTTTTACAGATTTTATTTACTTTGAAATCAATTATTTTTGGATGTCTTTTTCATTAAAAGAATTGTCATTTATTTTGGGCCTTTGGATCAAAGCCCAAACATCAAGATCTGCACTTTATAACACTTTTGGAATGTTGGATTAGATCAGTGCATCAAGATTCCCACTTTAAACTCCACATGCAGTTGAATTTAAATTTCGTCAAAAACCGTGCTTTCCCTGCATCAATTTTCGTACTTGTCCTTCTGAATTCCGTTGGATCACTTTAAATCTCGTGCCAAGGTGCGTTTATTCAGATCAAGGGGCTCCCGGCGTCGGAACTCTGATCGGCGAGGATAGTTAGCATCGATGGGGTTTGGGAAGTTCATCGGTGCAGACACTCGCCTCCGGAGATCGCCGGATCCACCAAAACCACCTCTCGTTTTTGAATGAACCATGGAACCAGTACCGTTTGGTACCGATTCATCAAATTTCTAGTTTTATTCGCGGTTCTCATTTTATTGAGCATCGCCATGGTCAACGAAGTTCATCAGGGATGATAGTAACGGCGGCGATTATCGGAAGTGTCAGAACGACTACAGGCCAATGCCTCAAGTTCGATACTAAAAGCCTGATGTGATGTATCTCTTGATTTAAGCACATTTTTGTTGAATTAAGCAATCTCTTTATGTATCCTAGCATCGTACGCTCATTTTTGAAATGTTTACATATTCAATTTGAAGTCAAATGCTCGGAATGCTTCTGCTGCCAATCGGTACCAAGACAGTCACTGTATCAGTATTCGTCTTAGAAGATTCATGCTGGACTGAGCTATTCGCGGTTTCTAACTCATTCACACACGTTTTAGGGAGGTTAACAATCATTTCTAAACCTATGTTCTATCAATTTGAGATAATCTGCAATAATCAATATTGAAACAATACCGGTAATATTCTTCATATATCAAAAGACTGAAGCTTTGAAAATGCTCTAAAAAATCGAAATAAAATTCCAAAAACAGGAAATCTTTGTAGACAGGTATATTCAAATGTGCTTTAACTATTTTTTATCTCTACAAACTATCTCTTATTCATGAAAATGAAGAAAAGGTGAGGAAAGTGGAAGTATCAGAATCTGGAATTTATTTAATAGAGCTGATAGTTTAGAAAATTCATTAAAAATATGAATAGACTGCTAAAAATATCAAAATTTTACAGAAAGGTATGTTTTTGTGTAAACGGTCTGATTCTAATCTCTATCAGGCTAGTTCAATGCAAAAGGAAAATGGTAGAAATTTTCAGATTTAAACTTTGAAAAATCGCAGAAAATGGTAGAAATATATGCATAAGAAAAATAAAAATAAAATAACAGCAAAAGATTAAACTTTTCAAAGAAATATGCATTAAAACATTGATTTATTACATTCAACATGAACTTACATTGCATTACATTAATTTGCATGAAATTTAGGCAGCATAATGCCTGTAATTGAGTTTTATTGACCTTTGTATTGAGAGAGATAAAGAGGTTATCTCCATTTCTTCTCATGGCAAATGGGGAGGTTATCTCTATTTTCCTGACAACACATGGAAAGGAAAGAGGGAGGTTATTCCTAATTCATCCACGGCCTTGTGCGAATTGAGCATATGGAAAGAAAAAAGAGATGTTATCTCTAGTTCCTTCATAATTTTTTTTCTTCATCAATGAAACTCAATTAGATTTTAGCAAGGTATTTTTAGGCTATATCTAATCAGAGAAGCTCTTGAACTCAAGGTTTGATCTGGTCAAGAGAGAGAAAACTTGCTTAGAGCTCGGTTTTTTGGAGGTTTGGAGAGGTTAATTGTATCAAAGCTTATGAGGGGGTTTCTTCTCTTGTTTCTTCTTCTTTGGTGCTGGCTTGATCACAGCCCCTCAATTGATCAAATGGCTTCTAAGGTGCCAACCGGGCTTCTTCGCATTTGGATTATTCTTATAAATATTCTTTCTGTTTGTTTATTGCTCAAGCATCCTATGCAGCTCAGCCTCGTGTTTATAGAAGCAAGGCATCTGAGGAAAGCCGTTTGCGCTAATTTGTCTCTTTCCCGAGTGCGCAAAAGACATGACTGAGTGATAACGCATTTCAAATATTTCTAGACCCTTATGGGAATCATAACACGCCAAATAAGCGTTATCAAGTCATACCGAGTCGTTATTTCCATCTCTCACACTCTGGTTCGGTCAACCGACCTCAAGCGGCACCCACCCGAGCATGGAATGGTGATCACATCTATCCGCTGCTACGGTCATCAAATTGGCACACCACACACCGTCGTGACAACCTTGTGAAGCTCCTTGAACTCGAAATTTTATATTTAAAGCTTGAAATTATCCGATTAGATCCAACCCGAGATGGATTTCCTTTGACAAATTAGCACAATTTCCTTGACCAATTAACCATGTTCTTGTTCCAATGGCTTCTCCTTACCATTATTGATCTCGGGTGAAGATTAATTGAAGCACGGCGGCCGGAGCTACAATCTCCGAATTTCAAAACTCGGTGAAATTCCTTTGCGCGCGAGAGTGAGAGGGGGGAAAAAGAAGGCGCTTCTAACTTGTGGGCTCCAACGAGCAGAGAGAGATCGCAAGGGAGAGGGAGCTGCTGGATTAAATCACATAGCGGACCCTGGGTCCCACTTATCAGCGAAACAGAGGAGGTAGGTCCCTTGATTAAATGAAAATATTTAGCGTCTGTCTATCTAACCACACCTTATTTATTAATATCAATTATATATTTATTAACTAAAATCATTAACTAATAAAATTTGATATATATATTTTATATTAATATCAATTATATATTTATTAACTAAAATCATTAACTAATAAAATTTAATATATATATTTTATATATGAAATGATTAAATTTCATTAATTAACGATAATATATTTATAATTAATAAATATGTAATTGACATTAATATATAAATGATGAATATATAAATGGGCAATAAGGGACAGACTAGTCTCAGCGCTCTTAATTAAGAAACAAATACCTAGCTTTTTTATATGAACCCGGTGCATGAAGACCAATGCCTTATCAACTGAAGTTAAAGAGAGGAAGTGAAAAAACCAAGCGCACCCAGTATTTTCAAGTTGCACCAGGGAACATATCAAGCCCCCAAATTGTACACATGATACTCTCCAGTTGTTTCCTTTTTAACATTTTATTCAACTCCAAATTATTTCTCCAAGAATTCCTTGCACAAAATTGGATTATAAAATCATAGTGTTTAATTATATGATTCTTATAAGTGCATGCTCATGCATTTTAATGAACTTATAGCATTAATTTCATAAAATTCAAGAATATATTTATTTAAATAATTATGTAATATTAGACATTAATATCACATAATCATTTTTTTTAATATTAAATTGAGAATGAAGAGGTTTTAGCCTAATCAAAGACTCGGCAAGAGGCAATTATGAAATTAGAGCATTGATTTCACCATTTATAAGGTTTTTGACATATTATCAAATGGGTTGACGTTTTATGGGTAAACAGTTTTACCTCAAATTGCATTAAAATTCATTTAAATGCTTTTGAACATGTTTATCAATATTTTTAATCAATTTGGCCTCATTTCTGATAGAAATATCATCAAAATTCACACATAATCTGTTAGATATATTTATTTCTTGTTTATATGTATTTTTGAAGCTAATTTTATCAGTTATGACTTATATTTTACCTAAAATTGCATTAAAATGCATTTAAAATGCTTTTGAGCATGTTTATGCATGTTTTGAAACAATTTGGCCTTTTTTCTGACTGAAATAACATCAAAATTCACACAAAAGCTGTTAGATATGTTGATTTATTGTTTATATATATTTTTGGAGCTAAATTGATTAGTTTTGACCGATATTTCTCCTCAAATTGCATTAAAATGCATTTAAAACGCTTTTGAGCATGTTTATACACATTTTTAATTAATTTGGCTTTATTTTTTATTGAAATAACATCAAAATTAAGCTGCTAAATATATTTATTATTATATATGTGTGTTTTTGGAGCTCACACAATCAGTTATGACCTAGATTTCACCTCAAATTACATTAAAAATCATTTGAGGTGAAATATACAATCCGGCCTCATTTCTGATTGAAATAATATCAAAATTCATACATAATGCAGCTGGATATGTTTATTTCTTGCTTATATGTGTTTTCGGAGCTAAATTAATCATTTGAGGTGAAATATACAATTTGTTTTCACCTCAAATTGCATTAAAATGCATTTAAAACGATTTTGAGCATGTTTATACATGTTTTTAATCAATTTGGCCTCATTTTCTGATTGAAATATCATCAAAATTTTCATAAAAGCTGCTATATATGTTCATTTATTGTTTATATATGTTTTTGGAGCTAAACAGCCCAGTTATGACCTGTACACCGCAAATTGCCGTAAAATACATTTTAAAAACTCTTTTGAGCAAGTTTATACACATTTTTAATCAATTTAGCCTCATTTTTTTTATTGAAGTAATATCAAAATTAACATATAGGCTGCTAAATATATTTATTTATTTTATGTATGTTTTTGGAGCTAACTTGATCAGTTTTAAAAATGTATTTAAAACGTTTTTGAACATGTTGAGAAACGTTTCAAATCAATTTGGTCTTATTTCGGATTGAAATATCATCAAAATTGACACATAAGCTGTTGGATATGTTTATTTCTTGTTTATATGTGTTTTTGAAGCTAAATCGATCAGTTATGACCTATATTTCACCTCAAATTGCATTAAAATGCTTTTGAGCATGTTTGTACACGTTTTTAATCAATTTGTTCTCATTTCTGATTGAAATATCATCAAAATTCTCATCACAGCTGCTAGATATGTTTATTTATTGTTTATATGTACTTTTGGTGCTAAATCAATGAGTTATGACCTATTTCATCTCAAATTGCGTTAAAATGCACTTAAAATGCTTTTGAGCACGTTTATACACGTTTGAAATCAATTTGGTCATTTCTGATTGAAATATCATTAAAATTCTCATAAAAGCTGCTAGATATGTTCAATTATTGTTTATATGTGTTGTTCAAGCTAAATGGATCAGTTATGACCTGTATGTCACCTCAAATTGCTGTAAAATCCATTTAAACCCCATTTGAACATGTTTATGCACATTTTGATTCAATTTGGCCTCATTTCTGATTGAAATATCATCAAAATTCAAACATAAGCTCCTGGATACTTTTATTTCTATGTATTTTTGAAACTAAATTGATCAGTTATGACTTATATTTCACCTAAAAATGCATTAAAAAGCTTTCAAAATGCTTTTGAGCATGTTTATGCACGTTTTAAATCAATTTGGCCTCATTTCTGATTCAAATAACAACAAAATTCATGCATAAGCTGCCGGATATGTTTATTTATTGTTTATATATCTTTTTGGAGCAAAGTTGATTAGTTCTGACCGATATTTCACCTCAAATTGCATTAAAATGCATTTAAAACGATTTTGAGCATGTTTTTGCACATTTTTAATCAATTTGGCCTCATTTCTGTTTGAAATATCATCAAAATTCACATATAAGCTGCTGGATAAGTTTATTTAATGTTTATATGTATTTTGGAGCTAAATTGATTAGTTATGACTAATATTTCATCTCAAATTACATTAAAATGCATTGAAATCTATTTTGAGCATGTCTATACACGTTTTTAATCAATTTGGCTTCATTTCTGATTGAAATAACATCAAAATTCACACATCAGCGGCTGTATATGTTTATTTAAAGTTTATATGTATTTTTGGAGCTAAATTCGTGAGTTACGTATATTTCATTTCAAATTGCATTAAAATGCACTTAAAACGTTTTTGAGCATGTTTATGCACATTTTTAATCAATTTAGCATCATATCTGATTGAAATAACACCAAAATTCACACATAAACTACTGTTTATGTTTATTTATTCTTTATATGTGCTTTTGGAGCTAAATTGATGAGTTGTGACCTATTTCACATCAAATTACATTAAAAATGCACTTCTGAGCTTGTTTACACACATTTTTACTCAATTTATCCCTATTTGTGATTGAAATATCCTTGAAAATCACATATAAGCTGCTACAATGTTTATTTATTTTTTTATATGTGCTTTTGGAGATAAATCGATAAGTTATAACCTATATTTCACCTCAAATTGCATTAAAATGCACTTAAAATGCTTTTGAGCATGTTTATGCACGTTTTGATTCAATTTGGCATCAGTTCTGATTGAAATAATATCAAAATTCACACATAAGCCGATGGATATCTTTATTGAATATTTATATTTATTTTTGGAGCTAAATTGATCAGTTATGACCAATATTTCACGTCAAATTACTTTAAAATACACTTAAAACACATTTGAGCTTGTTTATACATATTTTTAATAATTTGGCCTCATTTCTGGTTGAAATATCATTAAAATTCGCATATAATCTTCTGGATATGTTTATTTATTGTTTATATGTATTTTTGGAGCTAAATTGATTAATCATGTCCTATATTTCACCACAAATTGCCTGAAAATGCATTTGAAATGATTTTGGGCATGTTTATACATATATTTAATTGATTTGGCCTAATTTTGATTGAAATATCATCAAAATTCATTTATTTATTATTTATATATGTTTTTACAGCTAAATTAATCAGTTATGACCTATATATTATTTTTAGCATGTTTATACACATTTTTAATCAATTTCATCTCATCTCTGATTGAAATATCATCAAATTCACATAAAAGTTGCTAGATATGTTTATTTATTGTTTACCTTTCTTTTTGGAGCTAAATTGATCAGTTATGACCTATATATTGCACCGTGCATTGCATTAAAATGATTTTGAGCATATTTATACACGTTTTTAATCAATTTGATTTCATATCTGATTGAAATTAACATAAGCTGCTGGATATGTGTATTTGGGTATAAATTGATCAGTTATGATCTATATTGCACCTCAAATTGCACTAAAATGCATTTAAAACGATTTTGAGCATATTTGTACACGTTTTTAATCAATTTAGCCTCATTTCTGATTGAAATATCATCACAATTCACATAAAAGCTGCTAAATATGATTATTTATTGTTTATATATATTTTTGGAGCTAAATTGATCGTTTATGATCAATATTTCACCTCAAATTGCTGTAAAATGCATTTAAAATGATTTTGAACATGTTTATACACATTTTTAATCAATTTGGTTTCATTTTTGATTGAAATATCATCAAAATTTACATAAAAGCATCTGGATAAGTTTATTTACTGTTCATAAGTATTTTTGGAGTCAAATTGATTAGTTATGACTAATATTTTATCTCAAATTACATTAAAATGCATTTAGTGCGCTTTTGAGCATGTTTATACACAATTTCAATCAATTTGGCCATATTTTTATTTGAAATCCCTTCAAAATTCACATATATGCTGCTGGATATGTTTATTTATTATTTATATGTGTCTTTGGAGCTAAATTTATCAATGATGACCTATATTTTACATTAAATCGCACTAAAAATGCATTTAAATCAATTTTGAGCATGTCTATACATGTTTTTAATAAATTTAGCCTCATTCCTGATTTATCATCAAAATTCACATAAAAGCAGCTAGATATGTTTATTTATTGTTTGTATGTACTTTTGGTGCTAAATCAATGAGTTATGACCTATTTCATCTCAAATTGCGTTAAAATGCACTTAAAACGCTTTTGAGCATGTTTGTACACATTTTTAATCAATTTAGCTTTATCTCTAATTGAAATATCATCAAAATTCACATAAAAGCAGCTGGATATGTTTATTTATTGTTTATATGTGTTTTTGGTGCTAAATTAATGAGTTATGACCTATATTATTTCATCTCAAATTGCATTAAATCCACTTAAAACGCTTTTGAGCATGTCTATACACATTTTTTTTTTATCAATTTGGCTTATATCTAATTGAAATATCATCAAAATTCACATAAAAGCTGCTAGATATGTTTATTCATTGCTTGTATAGATTTTGGAGCTAAATTGATCATTTATGATCTATATTTCACCTCAAATTGCTGTAAAATCCATTTAAACCGCTTTTGAACATGTTCATGCCCGTTTTGATTCAATTTGGCCTCATTTGTGATTGAAATATCATCAAAATTCACATATAAGCTACTGGATATGTTCATTTATTGTTTATATGTGCTTTTGGAGCTAAATTGATCAGTTATTATCTATATTTCACCTCAAATTGCACTAAAATGCATTTAAAACGATTTTGAGCATGTTTATACTCGTTTTTAATTAATTTAGCCTCATTTCTGATTGAAATACCACCAAAATTCACATAAAAGCTCCTAGAATGTTTATTTTTTATTTATATGTGTTTTTGGAGCTAAATTAATCAGTTATGACCTACATTTCACCTCAAATTACATTAAAATGCAGTTAAAACACTTTTGAGCTTATTTATACACATTTTACTCAATTTCACCTCATTGGATAAAATTATTTATTGTTTATATGTGTTTTTTGAGCTAAATTGATCAGTTATACAGATTTTAACAAAATGCATTTAAAACATTTAAAACAAGTTGCAACAAAATGCATTTAAAACACTTTGGAACACGTTTATACAGATTTTAATCAATTTGATCACATTTCTGATTGAAATTTCATCAAAATTACATAAAGAGCTGCCGGATATGTTTATTTACTATTCATATTTGTTTTTGAGCTAAATTAATGAGTTATGATCAATATTTCACCTCAAATTGTATTAAAATGTATTTAAAACGATTTCGAGCATGTTTATACATGTTTTTAATCAATTTGGCTTCATTTTTTATCGAAATATCATCAAAATTCACATAAAAGCTGCCAGAATGTTTAAATATTGTTTATATGTGTTTTTGGATCTAAATTGATCAGTTATGAGATATTTCATCTAAAATTGCATTAAAATGCATTTAGAATGCTTTTAAAATGCTTTTGAGCATGTTTAAACATGATTTTGATCAATTTGGCATCATTTCTAATTGAAATATCATTAAAATTCACATAAAAGCTGCTAGATTTGTTTATTTATTGTTTATATGTGTTTTTTGGAGCTAAATTGATCAGTTATGACGTATTTTTCACCTCAAATTGCATTAAAATGCACTTAAAAACACTTTTTAGCATGTTTATAGACGTTTTTAATCAATTTGGACTCATTTCTCATTGAAATATCGTCAAAATTCAGATATAAGTTCCTGAATATGTTTATTTATTATTTATATATGCTTTTGGAGCTAAATTGTTCAGTTATGACCTATATTTGATCTTCGATTGCATTAAAATGTGTTTAAAATGCTTTTGAGTATGTTTATACACGTTTTTATTTATTGTTTATATATTTTTGAAGCTAAATTGATAAGTTAGGACATATATTTCACCTCAAATTGCATTAAGATGCACTTAAAACGTTTTTGAGCATATTTATATACGTTTCTAATCAATATGGCCTCATTTTTTATTGAAATATCTTCAAAATTTATATAAGCTGCCAGATTGTTTATTTATTTTTTATATGTATTTGTGGAGCTAAATTGAATAATTATGACCTATATTTCAACTCAAATTTCATTAAAATGTATTTGAAATACTTTTGAATATGTTTATACATGTTTATAATCAATTTGGCGTAATTTCTAATTGAAATATCATTAAAATTCACAAATAAGTTGCTGGATATGTTTATTTCTTGTTTATATGTGTTTTTAAAATTAATCTATTATGTCCTATATTTTCACCTCAGATTGCAATAAAATGTATTTAAAATGTTTTCAATATGTTTATATATATTTTTAATTAATTTGGCCTAATTTTTTATAGAAATAAGATTAAGATTCACATATAAGTTGCTAGATATGTTTATTTATTATTTATATATATTTTTGGAGTTAAATTAATCAGTTATGACCTATGTTTCATCTCAAATTGTATTAATATACATTTAAAACGATTTTGAACATATTTATGCACGTTTTTAATTAATTTGACATAATTTCTGATTGAAATATTATTAAAATTCATACATAAACTGCTGAATATATTTATTTATTATTTATACGTATTAATAATGCGTATGAGAAATCTTAAATATTCAAATGACTCTTAAACAACTTTTAAGGTATTAATATCCGAAAATAATATCAGTTTAAATTAACTGAAAAGCATTTTTGGCGAAACCCTCCCGAAAATCAGTAATCACTAATCACTACAGAAAAAGAAAAAGAATTATCATAAACAACTACACAACTTAGAATAGGAACCGGATCATGACTCGTGAGATATAAATCGGTTGACTTTCCCCCTGCGTGCTGCCACGTAGTGCGTTTTTGAACCTTTCAATCACCATGTCTCCAGTCCGTCATGTACTACACTAGTACGGTTCATTTAATTCAAATCCGACAGAGGAAAATTGAGATGCATAACTGGAGATGATGCATCTTTTGGTTCGATCGGACTCGGATTAAAAAACGAGGGAAGAAAAACACCCGCCCGGACTTGGCGTGAAATTGGAACTATATGGCCACTTGATATATAGATTCTGTGATGCGGGTATTGTTTTAGACTATTTTCGCACCCGCAACAAAAAAGTAAATAATAGAAGATTATTTCAGAGGATAAAAATTTATCCGCACGATCTATTGAAAACTCTTCGTCTCCTCTTTCCTTCCGATCTTCTCTCCCCTCCCTTGTTTTCATCCTCCCATTTCTGTCTTCTCAAATTTAGCACCATGTCGCTTTACATATGACACTCCGTTCCTGGCTTATTTTTCGTTGATTTAGAAATTTTGATGCTATCTTCATTGGAGAAATGGGCGTTCTATTGGTGAGGGTGTTGTTCTTCTCTATGGTATCATGCTCTCTAGGATGGGTCTTGCTTGTGTAAGTACCCATTTGTTTGATTTTAGGATTGAAATTATCCTTTTCATGCTCTGGGAACGGGTTTATCAATGTATACTGAGAATAGATTCTTTTTTTATTTTGGTCAATGCTATAGAAATTGATATAATTGCATATCGTTTGGGTGAAAATTGAAAGACGAGATTGGAGTGCTAAAGTTTTAGACATTACAAATATCGTGAGTATTAGAGCATTTCTTTATTATTGAAACATCTAGTTGGTGCAAAGTAGAATTTTGTTCGGTCATGCAGAGTTGATTTGAGTTCTCTCCGAAGCTGACTGTGAAATAGGAATCATACTTTGCATTTACTGACTTTGATGCTCAAAGATTAAGAATATCTTTTGAAAAATGGTGTTTCATATATACAAGGAATAGCAACCTACAATGTTTTAAAACTGTACAGTAATGCCTGACATTTCAATTATCAAAAATAGAAGAAAATCAAGTTACTAAGAGGAGTTAATTGTGTATTTTAGATACGATAATTCCTGAAATTAGTACAGCATAGGAAAACCTGAACATCATACCTGTAGTTCATATGTAATGTGCTTAGATATTTTCACGGCTCATTTCATAGTTAACTATTGGCTTTTGCTTAGCTACTTGGTTAAGCAGACAAAGTTTGAGTGATTTTTGCAATTTAAATGGATTCAGAATACCTGGTAGTTTTGTCATTTCAAGAAAGCATGATGTGATTCTTGTTGTATAATAACTGAAATTTGCAATTTCTTTCCAGGATTGCTACCCAATTGGTGATACTTATAATAAAACAACTAATGGGAATTTCCATTGGATTCAGAGTCGTTCGTTTCAACTGTATAAAGGATATCTCTATACAGTTCAAAAAGGTAACTTTTTCATATAATCACTTTCCAATTGCACAAAGGAAGTTTCCACAATTCAAAATGGCATATAATCCGGTATATAAGTAGAAAAGACTGTTTATATTTTTTTATGTGAAAACAAAATGGCATGAAAAACAATTCTTGTTTCTGTCTGTCTTACCAGTATCTGTCCAGTGCAATCTGGGTTGCTGTTTCAACACAACTTCAAGACGTAAAGAAAAGAAAATGAATAAAATTAACTTAAACTTCCACTTTATGATAAATAAATACAACAGAAGAGACAATAGTAGAAGAACCTTAGGCTTTGATAAAGTACCACTGCTGGTTTCCTGAGGAGTATTTTACCAGATTGAATTCTTGGTAAATTGGAAGCTATAAGTGTTGAAATAAGTTATGCATTGATTTACATACAAACACACAATCAAATACATACTGTAGACAGGTGCACAAAACAACCACCATTTGATGTACTCTTCAAATTTGAACAATGTATAACCCAAAGATGTATTCATCATGCATGATTTCCCATTTCAACAATAATCTCATCTCTCCCTTTCTTTCAGGGAGCGATGGAATCCATTTCCATAGGAGAAATTAAGCTCATCCTTAGAAAATCCCTCCTGAATCTTGGCCTAATCTTGTCATCTCGCAATCCAATAATTGAATTGGTCATATCTGATATTAGCATAACCATGAGGCCAAAATCACCAACGCAAAGTGCCATAAAGAAGAAGAGCAAGCCTCCAAGCAATAAAAAGCTAGGCTCTGGTGGAGGGAAAGGAAATAAATTGATAATGTTGGCCAAGTCTGCCAGATTTTTGTCATTATCTGTTTTCAATATTACTTTCAAGGTATTGGTTTTTTCATGCTTAGGTCTCATTTGGAGGGAAGTAGGGAAAGGTGGTTTTAACTATACCATTAGGTTCATGGATAACCCTGCAAATTGAGAAAGATCTCATTTGTATTTGTGAAAGAAATGGGAAATCTCGTGTGTATTCTGACAATTTTGAAATGACTCTTACACAATTGTAATGGGAACTTATACCTGCACGATGATGTCATTCTCTCTCGAGTCTTTAAAAATGAAGAGCCAAATGACACTACCATATCTCCTTCATTTGTATTGGCAGAAAGTTTCTTTCTTAGAGTGCATTGAGAGAAATAACTAGTAAAGTTAACTAATTACATTGATAACTGTTTGTTGGTTTATATTATGGATCTGACCTTGAATTCATAGAGGAAATTTCTGTATGCTCTGAACAACTGAATCCTGGAATAAATGCGATATACTTCAAATTTTTTTCGTTTCATAATTTCTTCATAAGGTACTCGAAGTACTCCTCAGTCACTAATTTGACTCATAATAATGAGAAAGAAGGCTTTACTTTGAGTATCTTTTGAAGAAGATCAATGGGCATCAGGTTTTGTTGTTAACTTTGTTCTTAAATTACAAAATAAAGAAACCAGCAATCAAATGCATAAACTATGTTAATGGTAGTACCAAGCTAACAAAAGAAAACTGTCACCAAATAATAGGAGAATAAACTGATGTACTGTCTAACAAATTAGCTATGTGAATGAGATTTATTTTGCTTTCCTTGTTTGTCATGTAGACTCCTAAAGCTGCTGTTGGAGTGAAAGAACTAAAGATAGACTTGACAAGATGTAAAGGGCTTGACCATTCCTACAAGTTTAGACTTCAAGTGATGCCTATATTAGTTCATATGTTACCTCCTGAGGCCTTGCTTTGCCAGCCAATTGAATTCAGCCATGTGGAACAGATAGTCAATGGTCAGACATGCTCGAATTCAGTTACCTGTGATGACTTCTCGGTCAGATGTGAATTTGGCAATTATAAGTAAGCTTTTCTTAAAATCATAGTTCTGGTGCTGGTCTTGAATACCTTTTGTTTTCAGAATGCAAATAGTATTTGGCTGGTCTCATTTTTGTGGTTCTTTCTTTCTTCCATTTCCTGAGGGGTGCAGAATAAATTCCAAAACCCCAAAAAAAGATCAAAAATTATATTTCTTATATTGTTTTATTTTTAGGGGCAACGGAGTTAAAATCAGCGAACTGAATGTTGAATTCGGTGACGTCAAGGTGAACTGTAATGAAAGTTTCTTAGCTAATAAGAAGCATGCTGCCACTGTGGGCCCCAATAGCAGTGTAGATGCACCCTCTAAGACTACTAAGTCTGATAAAAAATCAAGTGGAGCGCAATCCAAAATTGCATCTCTTAGGAAGCAAGTTGTTGATGTTCTTGAAAAGGTTATTGCTTGCTTTACTTGTTTATCATGAAAGAAAAATACAAAAAGTTGAGCGCAATCAAAGATGCCCCAAAACAATATAACTGCAAAAAGGAGAAAAACAGTGCTTTACTTGTTTGGTCAAGAATGTCTTTCCACCCAGCTGTCATATAGCACCTTTGCAGCACTGATTCCCGGTATCAAGTGTTATCGTGCCAGTATATTTCTGTTTCCACCTTTTGGTTTGTTCCATTCCAGACCCTACAGACTTGCCTCAAGGTCTTGGTATGCACTTGTACAGATCCTCTGTTATTGTTAAACAAACAGCACTTCTGTGAAAAGAATTGCAGTTGTCTTTCATCTGGGCCATTTAGCTAGGCTAGTAACATTTTTGTTGCAGTAAGGTCGCTAAAATTCTTTTGTTAATTGGAAGGTTAGTTTCAACATGCCGAAGATAGATGTGAGGTTCACCCACCAGGTCCACCACCTTTCAGTGCAGAACAGCATCAATGGCATCTCTCTTACATGCACCAGATCACCGTCCACGAATGAGTTGGGAGAAGATAGTTCACACTTAGGACTTCAGTTAGATTTTAGTGAGATTCATGTATGACTTGAGTGCTTCACCACTATATTTTTTTTTGATATTTAGTTTTCAGTCTGTTAATGACTTAATATTATTTTTTTAACTTGTGTTTTCTCTATGACATTCTCTTTGTTGTTGTAGCTTCTTAGAGATAGTAGCAGCTCTGTTTTGGAAATTTCAAGGGTTGCTGCAAGTGCCGCTTTTGATATTCCAAATAAAGTAAGTCCTAATAATTTTTTGGTTGTTTTCATATTGTATGTTTAACATAAACTTAGTTGTTTCTCCCTCCATCAAGCAAAGAAACATGCACACAAAAGGATGAACTAAGGTTGAGACCAAATTATATGAAGGAACATGCATCTGGTATCACCTGATTTATTGTAGTACTAAATCTGACATATTGTAATTGTTTCACCAAGTAGCACTAAAACCAATCAACTATATTACATCTCAGGAGATGGCTCCAGTGAGGGCTGAAGTAGATGTGAAGTTTGGTGGGACCCAGTGCAATCTCATGATAAACAGACTTGCACCATTGCTTTCCCTCCGTCCAGCCAAGAAACCCAAACTAACTGTGCCTCATGAAGAGAGCAGTAGTAGTGCTTCTTCAACTCACCATGGAAATACAAAAGATGCAGAGCAGAAAGCTAAACCAATACTTTGGAATGCTAGAGGGTCAGCACCAGAGATAACTATCAATCTGTTTAGCACTGATGACTCGTCGTTGTTTCGTGTAAAGTTTCTTATAATTGCATCACTTTTACACTAGGGCAAAACTAAACATATATAGATCTTGTATCATGTGTGTATGGAGCTATGTAGCACGGACATGGACAAAAGGACGAGTATCAGTGTCTTGTAGGACGCATAATTACTCTAGAAGTGTCTGTGATACATAAGTATGGAGGTATTGATGGTTTCTCTGTACTTACAAGTGTTCTTGCTTAGCTATGCTTCACAATTGATAGTATTAGTTTAAATGTATGGACGACAAGTACTAGTAGTTGAATTGTTATACCACTATGTGCTTGCTGCAAACTGTATTAACCATATTTCAGCTGACAAAAGCTGTTCTTGTACTGGACTATGCTGATTAGTCACTTCAGGAAAAATTTTATAGGGTTTGAGCTACAAGAAAGTTATGCTTTGTTGCAAAAGACCATCAAGTACTAGGCTAGAAAATGGAGATGTCAGTTTTGCATTTCAATTTTTGTTTCTTTCATCTTTTCTTGTCTTTCTGATGCTGCAGGTATGTTCTCAATCTTCTCATATATTCGCAAATAATTTTGCAAAAGCTGGTATTCAACTACATGGCGAGCTTGGAGAGCTAAACATAACTATGCCATACTCCCACCAATACAATACAAAGGAAAATTTAGTTGATATAGAAAGAGATCCTGCCTCTGTGTTAAAAATCAGCAAGATAGCTCTTGAAATTGGAAAAGAAGAGACAATATCCAATGAGTCAGTCACCTCTCTTGATATATCAGGATTTGATGCAAACCTTTCCTTCCAGCCCTTGGAAGCGATTATACTTCTGATGGCATCCATCAAAGCTTTAGTAAAGACAGTCTCTTCTTCTGGTAAACAGTCAGTGCAGAATAAAAGTGCACACAGGTCATCTCAGATCAGTGAAGGTACAAAAAGGGTGAAGAAAATTCTGAAAGTAAGTCTTGACCAGTGTATGATCAAGTATTTCAGCGAAATGGGTCTGGAGGACATGACTGTAACTGACCCAAAACGTGTCAACTATGGATCTCAAGGTGGTAAAGTATTGATGACAACCTGCCCTGATGGCACGCCTCGTACAGCTAGCATATTTGCGACTGGGCCCTCAAATTGCAACAAGATTAAGTTTTGCACCTCTTTTGAGATCCTCCATCTTGGGGTGTGCATTAACAAGGAGAAGCGCTCTACACAAATCGAATTGGAGAGGGCACGGTCAGTATTCAAAGAGTTTATAGATGGACAGAATCCTGGCAATGGCGTGATCTTACTTGATATGCAAAAAGCAAAGCTGGTACGACGCTCTGGTGGGCTCAGTGATGGTAGTTCTTGTTCCCTTTTCACTGTAACTGATATATCTATTGGGTGGGAACCTGACCTGCATCTTTCCCTTTTCGAAGTAGCTACCAAATTGAAAGCAGTCATGCATAAAGTCAAGAGTCAAAGCCCTGTTCCTGAACCAAAAGAGGAACCTGTTAAAATTGAGCCTTTGAGTGAGAAGGAAGCAATCAAGAAAAAGGAGTCAATTTTTGCTATAGATGTAGAGAAACTGAACATCAAGGCCGAGGTTGCTGATGGTGTGGAGGCAACTATACATGTGCAGTCAATTTTCTCAGAAAACACAAAAATTGGGGTATTGTTTGAGGGTCTTCAGTTGGGTTTTAATGGTGCTAGGATTTTCAAAACTAGCCGGACACAAGTGTCTCGGATTCCGGTATCCATGTTGAACAACCAAATGCCTGATGGAAAGTTGCATCATGTGATGGTGTGTGACTGGGTTATTCAAGCAGGTGAGATGCATGTTTGCATGCCTTACCGGCTCGAGTTACGTGCAATTGACGATGCAGTAGAAGATACAATACGGTGCCTAAAACTCATCAGCACAGCCAAGACAAATCTACTTTTTCCTGAAAAGAGCTGCATTCAGAAGATAACCAAGCCAAAAACTCGGTCGACTAAAATTAGGTATGTTCGGTTAATAGTACATGAACTTGTTGGGGAAATAGAGGAGGAACCTTTACAGGGATGGCTTGATGAGCACTATCGCCTACTGAAAGGAGAGATTGCTCAGGCAACGTCGCGGCTGGACCTACTGGAATCCATTATGAACACTGATAACAACACTGAACAGAACACACCATCCATTCAAAGCTTGAGAGATGAGACCTACAAGCACATGTTTGCATCATATTACAGAGCATGCACGGAGTTACCTGTTTCTGATGGGTCTGGTGCATTTGCTTCTGGGTTCCAATCAGGGTTTAAGTTGAGTATGAACCGAACCTCAGTTCTGTCTGTCCGTGTAAAGCAGGTTGACCTGAGCATGTCGGCAGTTGAGGGAGGTGAGGAGGGAATGATTGCACTTATCAAGACAGTTGATGAACATTGTGCTAAAAATGAGGTGCCCTTTGGGAAGTTTTATGGATGCAATCTATCGCTTAAGGCTGGGATGCTGGTTGCAAGGTTGAGAGATTATACTCACCCGCTTCTTGAAGCCACATCTGGGAAATGTGATGGCTGGGTTGTGCTTGCACAACAGGTCAGCCTCAATCTTTTTTTTTTTTTTACTATTTACTTTACATTCTTTTTGCTAAATGCCTAAATTCCAGCATATTTTATTAAATATTTCTTGGGACAAGATATTTATGTAAATCTGATGCTGAATTCAACATTCGCTAAAAGCAACTCCAAGATGAAAATGTTTTTGCTCTTGCCATGTGACTATTGCCCAAAACACTTGTGTGGGTGTCGTCAGTGATATGAGAAGTTCTTGATGCTATTGTCCTTTTTGTGCAACGTATAATGACTACATGGGTCTTTTTCTTTTCTCTTATTTTAGGCAACTTATTTCCAACCTCAGATGCTACAAGATGTTTTTGTAGGCAAGTGGTGGAAAGTTCGCCTATTCCGTTCCATGAGTGGCACGACACCACCGATGAAATTTTATTCCCATCTTCCAATCCATTTCCAAAAAGGTGAGGTCTCTTTTGGGGTTGGATATGAGCCTGTATTAGCTGATGTGAGCTATGCTTTCTCAGTCGCGCTGCGCAGGGCAGTTTTGGGCAAGAGGACCTCACCAATCAACACACCCCTTCCCAAAAAGGAGAAAAGTCTCCCATGGTGGGATGACATGAGAAACTACATCCATGGTATTAATTCCCTTTATTTCAATGAGGCGCACTGGCACTTGCTTGCTTCCATTGATCCATATGAGAAGATCGAGAAGATTGATATAATTTCAGGGTACATGGAGATAGAGCAAAGAGATGGTCATGTGAGCCTTGCTGTGAGAGATTTAGAGGTTCATTTAAGTAGCTTGCATACTTTGGTAAAGAATTCGAGGCTGGAACTGCCACCACGCAGAAATTTTCCTTTCTTGAGATCACCTAGTCTCTTTTTTGAAATCAACATGGAGTGGCAATGTGAGTCTCGTGACCCCATGAACCATTTCTTGTTCTCTTTCCCTGCCGAAGGGAAGACTCGTGAAAAGGTCCTTGACCCTTTTCGCTCAACCTCTCTCTCACTCCAGTGGAGTTTTACACTCACACCTTCATTCGAGTCAACAGACATAGTAATGCCTTCGGATGCCTTGGTCAACTGTCCAATGGTTAATTTGGCAGCTCATGACCTATCCTGGCTGTTCAAGTGGTGGAATATGATGTACTTGCCCCCTCAGAAACTAAGAATGTTCTCCCGGTGGCCCCGTTTTGGGGTCCCGAGAGTCCCCAGGTCAGGAAATTTAGCACTAGACAGGGTCATGACTGAAAATTTCATTCGGTTCACTTCGACCCCCACTGTTGTCAACTATCTTCCATTAAGGGATGATGATCCTGCTTATGGCATGACTTTCAAAGTTAAGAATTTAAAGTATGAAATGTGCTTCAGCCGCGGCAAGCACCAACAATACATGTTTGATACAAAGCGTGAGACAATGGACCTGATTTACCAAGGGCTCAACCTTGAGTTCCTAAAGGCAAATCTGGGAACAAACAGTGATGCCTATCAGCCTGAGAAAAACCGAGATGAAGGCTTCCTTCTTTCTTCCAGCTACATCACGATTCGGCGCCAAGCACCTAAGGCTGACCCAGTAAGGCTCATGTTGTGGCAAGAAGCAGGTAGAAAAAATCTCAGTTTGGAGCCTGTCAAATCTAAATTTAGCCACAGTAGCGAGAGTGACCATGCACACTCAGATCTCAGTGATGACGATGGATTTAATATACTGGTTGCTGACAACTGTCAGCGTATCTTTGTGTATGACTTGAAGCTCTTGTGGAACTTAGAGAACAGGGAGGCAGTTTGGTCTTGGGTTGCTGGCATCTCAAAAGCATTTCAGCCACCGAAATTGTCGCCTTCTCGACTGTATGCACAGAGGAAACTGGCTGAGAGGAAAGAGAAAGAAAAAGAGATGGAATTGGAGTCTGATCTAAGTTGTAATGGTGATGCTAGTGAAGCGTCTGATGTGGCAGTACCATTACCACAAGAGCACGTGGAGAATGTGGAGTTGCTCTCATCCAATACTTCTAGCAAGGTTGATGTGCCATCCAGCAGTACACCAGGTGTTCACTCGCTCCTTTTTACTCCATATTTCTCTGTCTCTCTTTTTTTCCATTCAAGGAGGCTTTGTTACAGTATTACACTGGTTTTGGACCTTGGAGTACCTATGTATTGGCATGTGAATCTTGGTAGTCGTACTGATTGTTGTGCTTTTTTTTTTTTGTTTCAGTTACCTTTTGTTCCTCATACTTGTACTATCTTATACCTCAATCTTAATTATTAATTAAATAATATCTGATACTCTTTGAAATGTCAATTGCTTTTAAAATTTGGTCATATGTGCTATCATTTTGTTGGCTTATATTAGGTTTCTTTTGAACTAACAGCAAGGCAAAGAACTAGTATGGAAACAGAAGAGCAAGAGATGAAGCACTTCATTGTGAATTTTATCCAACCGCAGTTCAATCTACATTCTGAAGAAGCTAATGTAAGTCTAATTAGTTGTCAATTAAGAAAAAAAAACATAAAAAGTTAGAGAACTGCACGACCTTTTTTTTTTTGGGAAAAAAGTGGTATTCAAGTACCACTGGTTTTGCATTAAACCGTAAAACAAGTTACATAGTGTTGTAACCCTAAGCTAGAATTCACAGGTCATCACCAAACCTGAAATCACCAAAAGACAAAACAACAACTGCCAAATGGTTTTACATCAATAGAAACAGCATAAAAGAACAAAATACCACAATAAAACATGAGCAGCTCGGCCTCTGGCTTGCAACAGCAGCTGTGGTCACTCATCACTAGACATCGTCTCCAATGTGATCCCACTGGCACCGGATCCTGGAAATGACCACCCAACCAATGCAGTAAGTGAGAAATGGTTAGGGCATGTAAGAATCTACATGGTTTAGGTTAACCTTCTTCCCTGCTGTAAATGTCAGCTGATTTCTCTCATTCCACACTACCCACAGCACAGCCCCAATTACCAGAATACCCCTATGTCTAGAATCAGCAGGGAGCTGATTGCAAGATTGCCAAAGATCCAGCAGAGATTGTGTAGATAGAGAAAGTGAGCACCCATGAAATATCAGGCCCCAGAGAGGTTGAATAGAGGGACATTAGATGACCATACTATTTGAACACTGTTTTTCTTAGTTAACTGTCTTTTCTTTGCATGTTGTTTGAAAATTATATTAAACTTTTCATGTTCAGTTCTCAACAACTGGTTTATGGAAGAACCATAATATTACAACCTGAGCTGGTACATGTCAGAGCTTGGTCCCTAGTATCAGTGCAATGCTTGAATTGCAGATTGAAAGCCTTGCAAAACAAAGTTATTGTCTGAATCCAAAATTAAACAAATTAATATTTGTAAATCCTAGGATTAACATTTACCATTTCAAAATACTATCCCTACTAACAGTGCAATGCTGGAATTGTAGATTGAAAACCTTGCAAAAATTATTGTCTGAATCCAAAATTAAACAAATTAATATTTGTAAATCCTATTATTAACATTTACCATTTCAAAATACTATCTGCGGATAAGATAAAATAAAATTAAATAATTACTCTTGCATCAGGCCCGGTTTCTTCTTGCTGCTGCAAGTGGAAAGGTTCTTGCTCGCTCTTTCCGTGCCATTCTTCATATTGGCTACCAGATGATTGCTGAATCTCTCAGCGGCACAATAGAAAACAAAACAAATAATAGCAGTAGTAGCAACAACTTCGATACGACGACCTCTACTACCACTTCCATCACCACCTCCACCACCACCAAAGAGTTGACACCAGAGATGACATGGCGCCGTGTAGAACTGTCAGTGATGCTGGAGCATGTACAGGCGCATGTGGCACCAACAGATGTGGATCCAGGTGCAGGGCTGCAGTGGCTTCCAAAGATCACGAAGGAGATTCCTGAAAAGCGCACAGGCCCACTTCTTGAGCGTGTCTTCATGCCTTGTCAGATGTACTTGCGCTACACCCGCCACAAAGGTGGGCCTGAATTGAAGGTATTCTTTTACTAATTTTGTTCCTAATTGTTGCATGCAACATGGCATGCGCCAGATGGTTTTTTACTGATTATCCAATATGTTTTGCAACGAGAAGTTTTTCAATCTAAGTACCAGTTGCATGCCCAGTGGGTACCATATCTACTTACAGTTAGTTATAGATATCTTGTATATTAGAAATTAATTAAATGAAATGAGTAATATATGATTATCATAGTTCTTTGTGGTACTTATTTTTCTTCATTTGCTTTTCCTTTTTTTCCTGAGTAGGTCAAGCCTCTGAAAGAGCTAACTTTCAATTCACCAAGCATAGCTGCAACTATGACATCTCGTCAATTCCAAGTCATGATGGATGTCTTGACAAATTTACTCCTAGCTCGGTCTCCCAAGTAAGAATTCATTTTTGAACAATGGAGCCAGGCTTGTTGCTTTAGGAACATTGAAATTCATGTCTAATCCTTCAAAGGACAAGATGTCTATAATGCCTTTAAAATGGGAAAACTGATATGGAAGGACCTCTCCTGGTCTGGTTTATTGAAAATATTCACAAACCTGTACTTGTTTCTCCTTTGTTTCTGTTCAGAGGGAAGGTGAGGCACAAGGAGTGATGCGGTTATCTTTTAAATAAAATGAGAAAACCAGGGTATAAAATATTTCTCATGTTTAGGTCATATGCATATTCATGATACATTTATGATTTTGTGAATTATATGTTATCTGTAGGTCTCATAAGGAATGAGCATGAAATTTGTTTACCAATAGTAATAATGACTAATGAGTATTTAATAAATATCATATGTTGTAGGCCCCACAACAACAGTATGGTTTATCCATCTGATGATGACGGGAATGATGAGAGTGAAGAGATGGGAGAGGAGGCTGATGAGGTGGTCCCGGATGGGGTAGAGGAGGTTGAGCAAGCAAAGATCGAACTTGAACGGAGAGAGAGAGAAACAAAGGTGCTGATTGATGACATCAGAACCCTCCTATCTAGAGTTGCTGATTCATCAGCTCATGTGGGTCCAGCATTGCAGTCAGATGACAACATTTCATGGGTTGTTACTGGCTCAAGATCTTTGTTGGTAAGGTTCTGTATGAATCTTGTTATAGTTAGGCCATCATGTCCATGAGCATATATACCTGTAGCAGCTGCATGTAGACCTTAATTTTCTAAAAACTATGACTAGCTTTTTTCTATTGGCCTCCGGTAATCAAGTATGGGCCTTTTTGTACAATATCCCAATTTTGGATCATGCTAAATAGTTTGGTTAGTTCTTTTATGTTTATTTTGCATGATTTCATTTGTTGAGTTAACCTGTTCATATACTAGACCATATTTGAGCTTGATATGATTTACCTTGAGGTTATTGGGAGTGAGAGTATTTTGAAGACATTTACTTGCATGGTCCTAGTCTAATTCTGTTTGTGCTATGTTTGATTTGCCTCTTTTTCCCTGCTTGTGTGGATGTGCGAACTCATGTGTGCCTAGACAGTTTTTTTTTGTTGGGTTTGGGGGGAGGGGGGAGTTTGTTGGGAGTACGGTGGTCATGGAAGGATTACAGCACGTATCTATGAATGATATTCAGTCGTTTTGACACCAAAGCATGTGATCTTTTGAATATGCTTAAAATTTATTTTTGGCATTGTTTATAGTTGAATATTGCATTTCTTAGGTTCAAAGATTGAAGAAAGAACTTGTGAATGCACGGAGATTGAGAAGGGAAGCATGTTCTGATTTACGGTCAGCTATGCGAAAAGCAGCACAGTTGAGACTCACAGAGAAAGAGAAAAATAAGAGCCCATCTTATGCAATGAGAATTTCTATGAAGATAGAGAAAGTTGTCTGGAGCATGCTCATAGATGGCAAATCATTTGCTGAGACTGAGATAAATGACATGGTAACTTAGCACCATTGAATTTCTTTTATTCATTGTTATTTAAGCTGTGGTAAAATTTGGTTGAGTAGAGATTAAGGTAATGTTGTATATCAGTTTTAAGGCTATTATTATGAACTGCAGTTTTGAGATGATGATTTATCTCACTTGTATTAATGTGTTGGCAGGTTTATGATTTTGATAGAGATTTCAGAGATAAGGGTATATCCAATTTCACCACCAAGTCAGCTGTGATAAAAAATTGCCTGTCCAATGCCAAATCGGACACCTTGCTATCAGCCTGGAATCCACCTCCCGAGTGGGGCAAGTAAGGCTTGAATATCTTCAGAAAATCAGTCTACTAATTTTTTGTGGTATTTCTTTGCAAATACTCTTTGTAAACGATAATGGACTGCCCATGGCCGGGTACCATAAGAATGTCTTGAATACAGCAAGACCGGTAGTAGATTTGCACTTTATATTTGGAAAGCATCCTTTACTCTTATATATGCGTTTTATTTATTATTTATTGAACTAATCTGTAGAAATGTCATGGTTCGTGTAAACTCCAAGCAAGGTGTCCCCAAAGATGGGAGGTCTCCGATTGAGTCATTTCGGGTATCTTAATCTGTTAATACTCCTATCCTTTATAGTGGTAAATATAAGGTTAATACTTGGCATGTTTGAACCAAGATTTTACTGGTTTCACCAATTTGCTGTCTTCTCATTGTTATTGTTTCTGGTGCTTATCTTGGCCTTATGTTGGGGTCATGAGCCACAATAGGCCCTTAAGAGGAATGTCTTAGTGCTTCCTGTACCACTACTTTCAAAGTGAAGTTGTAATTTTTTTGAGTTGAACATCATATGATACCTGTGCTTTGATAACCATTTACAGACTGACTAGTTGAACCCATTATGGAAAATATGGTAGAAAAAAATTACTCAAGTCACTCACCATACAAGATGATTTTCATACTACGTTAAACTTGTATCATTTACAAATTTATAAAATTCAGGTAGATATATATCCATTAAAGATACATTTGACAGAGTCAATGTACCGGATGATGTGGGACTATTTCTTTCCTGGTGAAGAACAACATTCACAGAAACGACAGGTTTAACTGTTGATATTCAAGTTTACCCTTTTTTTTTTGTCTATACTTCCTTTTGTCTCCTCATATTAATTTCTTTTGCAATATATACGCACCTAATCTGGCAAAGGGGCTAGCAGACAAAGAATTAGGCACCTTTTGAAATCTTTTAGTTACTTCCGTAACTTTCTTCAATTCAAATTTCCAACACTAGTTACTAAGTCAGTTTTTTTTTTTAATGATTTAAAGGAGGTTTGGAAAGTTTCAACAATTGCTGGGTCAAGACGGGTCAAGAAAAGCACATCAGTACCTGAATCCTCAGACGCGAACCAGCATTACATGGCTGAGTCTTCCACTCGTGGTGATATATCCCATGTAAGTTCCACAATTTTTTAGATCAATTCCCAGGTAATGTTGGATGTAAATTTGCAGGCTAGGCCAGGAATTAGCCTTATTCATTCCATACTAGAATTAAAATTTTACTAGTAAAGGAAGAAAAGATAATGTAATTCTTGGTCAAAGTTGAGTGTGTTGAATTGCTAACTTTTTGTTGCTTGCTAGTTTGATCTCTCTATAGTTCTTTTGCTTTTTTATTTTTTATTTTTTCTGTATGTTTACTTTGTATTTTAGTAATGAAATTTAGGTTTTAATCATGTTACCCTGTGAGCCTTTTTAAGGAATTTACCATGAATATACTGATGATTCTGGTGCCATTGCTTTTGATTATCTTTAGTCTAAAGGACATCTCATTTCTGTTTTTCCTTTTTGTTTAGAAATTTTCAGTGTCTGAAAACCTTATTACCTTTTCTAGTATGTGAAGCATAAAAAAAAATTGAATTTTGACTTTTGAAACTGGGACATCTTTATACAGGCCAAGAAGTCTCAGAACCAAAAAGGAAATCCAGCTTTATTAGGCTCCAAGCCTGAGCTAAGACGGACCTCTTCATTTGACCAGTTGTCCTGGGAAGAAACTGTTGCCGAGTCAGTTGCAAATGAGATCGTTTTGCAAGCACAGAAACCAAGAATTGCACCGACAAAAAGTGAATCACTTGGGATAACTGCAGATTTTAAGGACTCAAAGCGGGCCCAGGCTAGCAGGGCTCCCCGGGAGGAAAAGAAGGCTGGCAAGGTTCAAGAGGAAAAGAGAACCCAGCCCCGTAAGATGACAGAGTTTCAGAGTTTCGACATAAGCCAGGTTTTTTATTTTTCTTGTTTGCTTGTTTGATAATCTCAAGTACCTATTTGATTTGTGGGAGTGTCATGTCCTTGTGAAGTTAAATTCATTGGAATCCAAATGCTAGCAATGTTGTTTTCATGGACTGGTGTATGTTTTATTGATTTTCCTTTCAGGATTCCTCTGAATTGGCCATTTGTCGCATTTATGCTAATGAGTATTACTTTTAAAAAAAGCAGCAAATGAATCTGTTGTTTCCATCAAAACTTGTGAGATTTATGGGTAAACTATTAGTGAAAGAAGTTGAAGTTAGTGAGATCCATACTAAATGGTTTTATATGTGGATCTTGATTAAAAGAATAATCTCAAATTTAAGTGCATCATACCTAACAGAAACTGGTAATTAAATAGGTTGAGTTGCTTCTGACATACGAAGGATCACTGCCAATAAATAATCTCCGTCTGTTGATGGATACATTCCACCGGGATAACTTCACGGGTACCTGGAGCCGCCTATTTGGGCGTGTCAAAAAGCATATCATAGTAGGTGTTGTTAAGTCTGTAATGGGAATCCAGGCAAGTCTCTACATTACCTTCTTTTGGGTTGTTCCTAAGCTCCTCTTGCATTACAAAGGAGAACATATTTTATGAGGATCAGTACTAACTGAGGCTATAACATCTCATAAATGCCATGTTACCCACATTTTTATAATGCAGGTGAAGAAATTTAAAGACAAGTCTGGAAGCAGCCAGGCACCATCGGCAGTGATCAGTGCAGTGCTGTCCTCCAGTGACAGTGACGATGAGCAGGGGGGCTACGATCAGATGATGGCTAACTGGGTGAAGCGGCAGCAGAGCGAGGGGGCTGGTGACGGGTTCGTCAGCTCAGTCAAAGGCCTCTTCACCTCTCAAAAGAAGAAGGCCAAGCAGTTCGTGCTTCGCACCATGCGTGGTGATTCTGACCAAGACTTCCGCTCTGGCAAGCTGAGTGATGGGGAGGTTGAGATCTCCCCCTTCGCTCGCCAGCTCACCATACACAAGGCCAGGAAGCTCATCAAGCAGCACACCAAAAAGTATTCACGCTCTACGGCCAACCTAGGTACAAGTTCACTTTTGTTAATGACCTTATATATTTGGTGGAATTGGAACTTCTTACTTTTAATATCAATTAGAAGTACATTTCTGGAGTCTCTATCTTACTTAGATTGGGTTTGTTGTAGCTCTGTCTATCCTTGGAAGAAGCTACCTTATACATGTCCATTTTGAGAAACCTTTCTTGTACATTCTTACGTCCTTTAGCATATTTTGTTGTTGTGTTTTCCTTAATTATATTTTTTTGTTGCCTCGAGCAGAAGCTTCCAGTGATGCAGGCTCTGGTAATGAGAATGAAGATGAGGTAGTGCTGCCAAGTGAAAGCATGGGTTATGAAGGTGACACTGACAATGCACCATTTTTTGAAGATAAAAATTAGTACAATTTTGTGTGTGTGTGTGTGTGTGTGTTGGCACATGATACATGTGCAAAGGACGTAATTTTTGTACTGGGTGGTTTCATTTTTAATGAAACGCACAAATTTTTGCTTTTTCTCGAAAACATTAAAAAAAAAAAAGCAACAACACAGGGTTCCTATACAATTATTTAGATAACATAGATGAAAACTTCATTTTGAGACTTTTGCAAGACAAAGATGTCAATGATCAATAGAGTTTCAAGTAATTGATCTTTGTAGTTTGTACGCGTAATAATCTGCTTAATTTAGCATCAAATATATTATTATTGGATTAATTATTCCATCGAGTGTAATGAAGTTGGAGGCAATTTAAAACCAAGAGAATCCTATTCGGAACAAGAGGAATAGCGCCTAGTGCCCAGAATAAAAGACTAACTAGTCCCACAAGGTAAAACTAGTTGATTCCACTCCACCTTTATGAAAGAGTGTTTACATCTCTGTAACATTATATTGTAATGGATAAAATCTAAATTGTTTAGCATGAATCTTGATGCTAAGTTTAATTAAAGTGGTTCGGATCGTTTGAACAGCTCACTATATAATGTGGAGTAATATAGCGAACACATATTTTCAAATAAAGTTTGCATTGTTGTAATCGTGGAGCTTAGTGCTCTCAAAAAGGACGTACTTCCGAGCAACAATGGGAACTTTATTTGAAAAAATGCGTTCTCTATATTACTCAGCATTACGGAGTGAGCCGTTCAAATGATCCGACAATTTTGACAATCAATTTTAAATAATTTTTAGAAATCCTCAAAAATAAAAAATTGTAAAATTGTAATAGCGGAACTGGAGTGGAATAAAGTGTAAACTCTATATTGTTTTTTTTCAAATTCACCCTTGTCAAGCATCATCTTGGAAATTTATGATTTTATTGCCAAAGACATCTGCAAAATCTGACATAGTAATGGAATCAAGATGCAAAAGAAATAGAGCTGTAATTGCTTAGCCCGAGAAACCACAACTTTTTCTTACTCTGGCTTTAAAGAAGCCCAGGCCTGTTTCATTGATGCACAGCCCATATTGAACAGGCAGAGAAATACTGTACATGAAATTAACAAGCAAATGGAATTATGGAACATATACCACTAATGCGGATTAAAATGGTGCATTGTTTTCTCTGCTTCCGAGAAGAAAAGAAAAGAAAAACCAAATCAAGGACAACACAATAGATCTATTACTAGGACGACAACCATCCACTCTGCATCATGTAAGTAATTGGATGATCAAAAATTTAGTTTTAACAACTAGACAACCTTTTCCAAAATTGTTAGCTTCATTGCTAATCAATCCTGCTTAGGAAATTTAGAACCAGATCCATGCAAAAATGGAAAAAAAAGCAAAAGAGAGGAGTATTGGGAACATGGGTATGTGTCACCAGACCAAACTCAGTATAAGCTAACAAAAAAATGCTATGCTTTTTAGTTTTAGGTCTTTTAAGGGGTGGGAGAAGCCACACGGAGGATTGCACTTTGGTTTTCTACCTCCAATGGAAAACCAATGCTCTTTTTCTTTTCTTTTTTCTGATTAAGAATCCAAAGGGATAGCTCCTTTCCCCTGAAGTGACATTTTCTATTACATGAACTAATTGCCACTCTGTGCCATGCTAGTGGAGTTCTCTTTATATATGCTCATTTGTGATTTTTGTGTGGCACCACCTGTGTAGCATTTGCGTACAGAAGGGGAAGGTTTTAGACGAATATTGTTTAGTAGTGATTAATAATAATAAAGTTGTCTGGTTTAATTTTACATATAAATTGAAGCATAGTATAAATAATTTCAGTAAATCATTTTTTTATCAGTGAAATTTCGATAATTAGTTTTGAACATCTGAGCATATGCAAATATTGTGTAGTGATAATTACTTTGTTTTTTAAACTAGTTTTTAGTTTTCTAAAAAGAATATTCTTTAATAAATGTAAATTTAATAAAATTACTTTTATATCACTGGCATTTGATTTTAGAAAACTTTAGTGAGATAGTATAAGCATCCACTCAAATTGATATAAGCCATCCAATAAAAGATTCATGTATTGTAACCATTTTATAAACAAAAAATTGTACCATAAACTAATTAATTATACAGCTTTATTTTGTCACAAGTGATTTTATCTAGTTATTGTTTTTGTTTCATTTGCAGTATTTTTTTTCCTATAAATTTTGTCATGTACTTGAACTTGATATTATGTTTCCAAATTTGCAAGACTTCAGCTATTATATTGTCACTACTATGCAAACATATTCTGGCAAAATTAAACCCTGCCCATAATTCTTAATTAGGTTGCAATTCATGAGACCACACGGAGATATCCATAGAAGAACCCCGGTGTCATGTTTTCCCTTTTGCAAGTGGGATCAAAGCATCAAAGAATATATCCAGAAATGGAAAGTTTCCTTTGGATGCAGATTAGATGGGGAAGGTTCTTCATAAGACAACCATTTGGTTTAGCTTTTTTTACCTTAAGAGAAAAAGATATATATAGTATAGTATATGAAAACCCAAAGCGCGGCTCCAGCTCGGCACATAAAAGTTCTCTCTTAAGTTAATTAAACGTGATTTGTTAATGTCTTAATTAATGGGCAGAGTATGGGGCAGGCATATACTTCCACCTGTAGAGTTCGTATTTCTCCTTCCCTTTAATTAATTTCATCATGGAATATATAGTTTTTCACTTATTCTTAATTACTTAATTGCAGAGTATTTTTTTTTACATGGTTGTAAAAGGCGATATATTTAATTACTTTGTATATTGTTTTTGGCTATATACATTATTGTAATTATTAAGGGTACCTTTGCAAACATTTTAGTTAATTTAGAGGGATTCAATGCCAATGATTTTGTGTGCCAAATCATACCAATGCAACTTAAAATTCAAATAACTTTTTTTTAATTTTAAAAAATAAAACTAATTGATGAGATATGTTATATATTTTATATACTATATGTATGCAAAACTTATATTATTTCAATTTTATTTGAGTATGCATCAAGAGCTAATAAAAATCAACAGTTTAATTTTTAACGATTTAATCCCTTCTCTTGATTGCTATCGAAATGAAGTTAAAATATTGTGACTTTATATATATATATATATATATATATATTATTGAAATGATATAAAACACATTTAATGGTTTAAATTTATAAATTTAAGTATAAATAATAAAATTGATATCATTAGTATCGATAATCATTGACATTAGACCCCTTCTCTTTACGTAATTAGTGTAATTAGCTTAATTACTTGAAATAAAAATTAACTTATTCAACCTTTCAAAAAAAAAAAACTTTTAGTCAAGCTTCTAATATAAGTTAACTACAGATTTGCCACAAACTCGTGAATCAGACCAAATTAATAAAATATTCAGACATAATATCTTCTGGTAGAAATTAATTGTGTAGGCTGCCTAACCTTATATATGTAGCTCTCTCAAAAGATCAGCTATAAAAGCAATATATGCCCGTACTATATATTGCTTTAGTATGTTTTTGAAAAGGCCAAGAAAAAGCATGGTTAAGAAACTAAGGTTAATTAGTGAGAGTTTTAATTTACTCCATTTTAATTACATTATTTTTTAATTTGATGCAGTAAAGTATCTTAAAGTACTTAAATTACTATAATTCTACCTCTCAAATGAGAGAATTATGTGCCTTAAGCAAGCAACTCGATTACCATTTAATTATGACCCATACGAACAAATTAATACGGGTCGAAACCACCTCTTTATTATATTTGATTGTTTCAATTTATTTATTTGTTTTGGTGTTTGTATTTTTGTTTCATATTCAAGAATTGATCTTTAATCTAGTGATTAATATAAATCTTAGGTTTAAAATTCAAATGAAAGACTTTTGTGGCAAGTCTGAAAATTTAATCAAGTTGTATTTAAAAAAAAAATTTACGTTCAATGATAGGTAAGGGCATTTTGTAACAAGCATATATAGAACTTTATAAAGTCAATGAAAAATTCTCATTCGGATGGCAAGATGTTTCATATATCTTTTAAATGAAAGCACCTTCGCATATCTATCATCAGTCCATTAATTAATTTACGGAGCCAATGTATCCAACATATATAAAGTGAATTTCATCTTGGTTACATTAATTATTGCTCATTTACCTTTTTTTAATATGTGAAATTAATGGAAGAATATAAAGGAGGTGACCATATGTTGAATAAATGTACGGCAGTTAGTGAGATTCTATCTCCCTCTGGCCTGGCCCCCTTCCACTTCATGCAAAAATTCCTAAAAGAAAAGAAAACCCTAAAAGAGCTAAAGCTCACATGCATGCCCCACCCATTGTTCTCCTCTGACCTTACAACTGGATTGTGATGGTACCCCCCCCCCCCCCCCCCCCCCTCTCATCAGGCCTTTGTGAGGCTCTATAAATAGAGGGCCTTGCTTCTCTCAGTCTCTCATAGAAACTCGCCTCAATTTGTATACCTTTCCAAGACAAAACCCAACACATACATACGCCTACATACATCCAATTTAATACCATTTACTATGGCAAGACTATTGGAACCCTTGATTGTGGGGAAGGTGATTGGGGAGGTTTTGGATTCCTTTAGTCCAAGTGTCAAGATGACAGTCACCTACAATTCCAACAAGCAAGTCTTTAACGGGCATGAGTTCTTTCCTTCGGCTCTGGTGTCGAAGCCGAGGGTTGAGGTTCAAGGCGCCGACCTCCGATCACTCTTCACATTGGTATATATTATACGCTCATTACTCATATGCTAATTAATTAAGTTTCTAATTGGATAATTGTATATGTTCATACATTTTGATTGATTAACCTGACCATTTGATCTTTATATATAATGATTCAGGTTATGACAGACCCCGATGTGCCGGGACCAAGCGATCCTTACCTGAGGGAACACCTTCACTGGTACAGTATATGTCACAACAAAATCTACAATTAATTATCAAACAAATGATTCTTACATAAATGATCACATACTGCTTCCATGGCTTTAACAATTTATTTACACCTGATTTCTCCTGCAGGATTGTCACTGACATTCCTGGAACCACTGATGCATTATTCGGTTAGTCTCTTAATTTCTCCTCTGTATCTTCATTTTTATTACAAGTTCACACACAAGATTTGAGAGATATATAGAGAGAGGAGATCAGAGAATAGTAAATTAACATATGAACTCCTTCTTCATAGATAATAGATTCCTTTTGCTAATATACCGATTAATGTTTCGTTTCGTATGAACAGGAAAGGAGGTGGTGGGCTACGAAAGCCCAAGACCGAACATCGGCATCCATCGGTTCGTCTTCGTGCTGTTCAAGCAGAAGCACCGGCAGTCGATCGATGTGCCATCCTCACGGGATCACTTCAACACTCGCCAATTTGCCGAAGACAATGACCTCGGCCTCCCGGTGGCCGCAGTATATTTCAATGCACAGAGGGAGACTGCTGCGCGCAGGCGTTAGTTAATTAATTCATATCATGACAATAATAATTAATCACTATCTTTACCTATGATGCATGGCTACATAAGCAAGGTTTCTTAAGTAATGACTATATATTATTATGTTGTAATCTAATAAGCATATCGATCCTCTCATAGGATTTGTGTTGATTTGCATCGACTATTTGCCAGGGTCTAATTAAGTTTATAGTGAGATTAATTAATTAAATATGAAATCAACAAACTTGAAGGGAGAATCTGGGTAGGAGCACCAGGGGAGCAGTGTGTATGAGAGCTAGAGACTAATAATTAAGAGCAGAACCATGTAATATGGTGGTACAAAAAATGAGTAGCACGTGTCGAGTAGAGGGGGAGAGGAGAGGAGGAGAGAGACCCCCTTCAGTGCCCATGGATTTTGTGTTCCCTTATTGAATCTTTTTGTTTGACGGAAATTAAGAAGATGCTACTCGCTGCTTGTACTTGCTTTCTTTTTGTACACTAGCCTTTCTTTTCATATCATTAGTAGATCTTATTTACGATGATATAATAATATATATATATATATTATTATTCCCCGCGCATATCTTGTGCTCGCTACCTATATAGCTACATCTCTCTCTCTCTCTCTCTCTCTCTCTCACTTTGGCGGCTACATTCAGATATAATTTCATCAGGCACGAAATTACCTCCATGCATCATTTCACATTATTAATATCAACAACGCCAATTAATTATATTCAAAATTAAAACTATTCAAACTCACAACATCGACATCAATGTCTGATATATATAGCAAGTTCGAAATTTAAGTGAAATATCTTTATATATCTCAAAAAAAGAAAAAAATCTGACATGCATAAAGAAATTAATATCCTACAATAACAAAAATTTTAAACAACAACAACAACACAAAAAAATCAATAAACCTAACTACCTAAATATATACTAACCTGTAAAGTATCAAGTCTTAATCAATTTTTGACAACATCTAATTGACAATTACTTCTCGGAAAATTTTGTAACTGTTTGTGTGACACACCATCAATATTATTTCATGTCTACAAGTTCATAAATCTAGAATGCAGTTTATATGTGCATTTATAAATTTTTTTTAGTAGACAATACAATTGCTAATTTCTTAAAATAAATAAATTGAAAATTACTAGTTATATGTTAAATGGGAATTAATTACACAATGGAATAGATAACGGACATATTTTAATTGAATGTAATTATAAAATTACATAGAATGGAAGAATTAATTGTATTTTTACACTTAATTAAGCCCCCCTTCACAGTAAAATGGAAGAATAACATGTATTTCAACGGGTTATTCTCTATTCTGTCTCTGTTGCCCATAAATAGAAATGTACAATTTTACTTTGGTTTGATATTAAGATGTCCATGCACTTTGCCCTTGCACACGTGCAGGTGTCAAATAATAAATATCATCTATATCTACATCTTGGGTTGTCAATGGATCAGATTCAAATCAGATCTAACATGATCCACATATGAATCCATTAAATATTTATAAAATTCATATGCGGATCCATATATAATTAGAATTTAAGGATCCAAATGCGAATTCGTATTCATTTTCTAAGCGGCTATCAGATCAGATTCGGTTTATATATTAGATTCTTTATTTAAATATTTAAAATAATGAAATATATGTTTAATATGAATAAATGTATATAATTTTATATTATTAAATTAAGATAATAACTCTAATTTAATTAACTTGCATATCTTAACAAAATATTTTTTTGTAAAATTAAAATGATCTAATTATCATAATGAAAATTATTTTAATATAACATGCAACTATAAATAAATTTTTCCTTTGCAAAAATAGATAGAATAGAAAATAGTGAAAATTATCAAGACTAATTTAACTAAATTACAATTATATTTATAAATAATTATAATAATTCAAAATAAATCATTATTATATATATCTTGCTATTAAAAAAACTTTAAATAATATCATTTTATTAGATTCGTAATGGATTCGGATCATGTATGATCCAAATGTGAATTCAAAAAATAAAATAGATCATTTTTTAAGATTCATATGTGGATCCAATAAATTATGGATATATTTTTTAGTTTTACATACGGATTCAGATTTTTGGATTATGAATATCCTTTGATAGCCCTATCTATATCCGCTAATATTTGGGAACTTGGAGGACGTGAAATTAATTGTTAGTATACATGTATAGTTATATATTGAAGAAGTCAACTTGCAAAATATGGAAAGTTTGTAGACAAAGTCTCAGCCCTGGTCAACTAGCCTGATCGGCCACCTCTCATTGGACATAGTAAACATCATTATCTTTTAATATCTAGATATCATACAATAGTATTTCGGCGTTTAGATACCAATTATCTTTTTCTTGAAAGAGATCTCCGCCTCGTGTATATATGCTCCAATTGCGAGAAGCAATTAATCAATAAGTCCAGATCTGATGAGCGTCTGTTTAGATTAAAGAACCACATGAATTTTATCTAAGTTTAAATTAAATAAGCAATGTATAGGACATGTGTAAGCAGTACTCCGAGTACATGATGTTGATGTACATGCGGCTCTCATTTTTTTTTCTCAAGTAAGAAATTAATTACGTAAAGTCCGACATGTATTTAACTCTAGATAGTTTTTTTTATGAAATTTTAATTTAGAGAATCGAGATTTATTACTATATATATTAAAAGTGATCACTTGCGCATTCATTAATTTCTGCATATTTAATTATATGAATTCTAAATTAAAATGTCCATATATTTGATCTAAAATAATTCAAAGAATTATGGTTAATTTTCTAATTAGACCTACTTTTTAGAGATAATTAAATAAGCGATTAAGTTATTTAATTTTAAGTATTTATAAATAATTTTTATTTGGATTTCGAACATCTATCCTTCTAAACAGAAAACATTGTCTTTATCATTACAGCAAAGATTGGTTCTTCTAATTAATTCTATTAACTATCATCTAAAAAGAATCACTTCGAGTTTGTCCACAATTTCTGTTGTGTCACACGTAAATTATGTATAATTTAAAAAAATGTAAAACCTATATATATTTAAATTTTGATTTGGTTCATAATTATGAAAGAGAATAACAACACTTAAAAATTGGTGAGTGATTCTGCGACTGAGCAAACTCACTTTCGCTTTTCTAAAAGCATGTCCATCCGACTTATAAAAAAGTTGTACATGGTAATCTGACACTTATAATTTCAATTGCAGGAATGTGAAATACTTGATAATTTAATTAACAAACAATTTATATGAAAGTGCCACAGAAAATTTTATAGCTTACTATGAGCATCTTCATCATCTCTGGAAATACAAAAAGTCGCTCCCCTTAGTAATGCAGATTAATTTTTATGTGACATCATTGAAACTAAAATTGTAAGGATAAAAAATATTTTTAAATTAATTTGAAGAGAACTAATGCATTGCTAATGTGAGAAATAATTAAATTCAATTTTTAAATGGATACACTCTAATCACATGCAAGCATTTTTTTTTTCTTATTGTATAAGCAATGCAAGTCTGGAGAAAGCATACTGTCACAAAATTAATTGTCGATGTATGCATTCAGATTTTATAAGAAAAAAGTTCCAAACGTTACCTTGCTATTTTGCACTAGGAACATTTCAAAGTTTCCCAATTCAAAGTGTAGAGGCGAGAAATTTGGGGTGTAAATGAATCGGATACTATATATTTATATTAGGAAACCATATTCAGATATTTAGTAGACATAACATATAGATTCGGATATTTTATAGATACATATACATATATATTTGGATATTTTTATATCGGATATGGACGTGATATAATTTTTAATTAGAAAGTAAATATAAATAAAGTCCATATATATTTGGATAATTATTTAGATTCGGATTTTTTATAATTTGCATAATATTTCAAACGCCCAAACATCACTTAATATTTTGGGCTTTAAGTATGATATAAAATTTTACTACAAATTTAATTAATTTTAAATTTAATTGGGATGAAACATTATCAATATTTATAATTTCTTGATATTTTTTTACTAATAATATAATGATAATTAATAATTAAATTTTGTTAGTTGGAATTTGATTTTTATAATTAATAAATTTATTATGAAAATAGTATGTAGTTATTTTTTATGAAACATGTGATATTTTTATTTTTACTATCTAAACTATATTTGTATACACATCCATATCCATTTGATATTTGATCTACATTTATATTCATTTAATACTCGATTCATACATATATCCGAAACAATTCATACTCGAATCATACTTATAGATATGTTATTCAACATATAGATAATCTAACAATTAAAATTCATATAACTTAAATATCAATTAATGATACATCAAAATATGTTAATTTTGGAACATTGAAAATTTACAAAATCTCATTATTTTTTTTATCATAATATTTACATTATATAAATCAATTTTACAAAATTGAATTTCAAATTTAAATTTTATTTTTGAAAATTGTCAAAAACAAATAACATAGAGTAACCTCTCCCGAATTTTTTTAATATAAGAAAAAATATTATTTAATTAATTATGTAGGAAAATGATAGTTCAATTTGCACATCTAAGCAGCACGAAGGTGGCAAATTTGTGCGCAGAACTCTGATCACGTGAAAAGATAGTCCCGTTCTTACCTTCTGGGCATGTGACTGGTAGTCACGTTTTCAGAGCCTGGTCACGATATTGCCAATTATGTGTCCAAAACCAATAATCTAGAACCTAGTATCCAATACCCAAAGGTTCAGAATCTAAGTTCTGGGCATGTGACTGTCAATAGCATGCCCGGGCTCTGAAAATATGACTGTCAGTAGCATGCCCATGCTCTAAAAATGTGACTGTCGGTAGAGTGCCTAGGCTCTGGAAATGTGACTGTCAGTAGCGTGCCCAGGCTCTGGAAACGTGATTGTCAGTAGCGTGCCCAGAAACTGGGTTTTTTAGTATTGAGTAATGCGTACTGAGTTCTAGAATTTGGGCGCGGGATTAGCAGGTGTGTTCCCAGATTTGTGAACGGGATTGGGAGTCCTGAGACATCATTTCTCAGAACGGAGTTGCTATCCATGTGTTGCCTAGATCTGAAAATCAAACTGATATTTTCCTACATTTTTAATCATGTATTTATTTTTTGTTATATTAAAAAAATTCGGTAACCTCTCTTCATTAATAAATTGTTAGAAAGCATAAAAACTATCATCACTTATGGAAGAAAAAAATGAAAAGTGAGTAGTGTATTAACAAAAATACGTGATCAATGACGGAGCCAAAATTTCATATCAATGGTGTCAATTAATATAACTAAAATTAAATTAAATTTATTAATTAAAATTAATTAAATTTAGGTTCAAACATTTTTTTAACAAATATTCAATTTTTTTTCTAACATATGAAATCACATATCTTGATTACTTTGTTATTAATATGTGCAAATTTATTTCTCAATATATTTCATAAGACAACCATTGATTCATTGAAAAATGAATATTTTTATACAAAGTGTCAAAGTCAATTTATAAACTAGCATAAATAAAAAAATATAGCTGATATTAGAGTAAGTATTATCACTTTTTATATTATAAGCAAACTTTTCAAAAAGAAAAAAAAACTTGATCACTTTTCATCTTTCCTAAATTGGTAGCATAGAATTCTTCACAAGGCATTGAGGAATTTAATAAATTAAGAGAATAATTTTTTCTATTAAATTAAAAATCACAAATAGATTTTTCACAACAATTAAAATTATAAAATTATAAAAATGGATGTTACTTATCTTTCATTATAAATATAGAAAATACTTTTTCACTCAATGGTCTAAAAAAATTAATGGGGTCAATAGTGAGAAATACAAAAATTTATTGGTGGGTTCAAATAGATAACAAAATAGTAAATACTATCAAAAACATATTATATTTTGAAAAATTATCAAGAAATTTGTAAAATTCAGTGGAGTCATTTGACCCTACTAGTGACCATGTATCTCCCATCTTTATACGTGATATATGGGAATGATAAAGATTGTACGTGTCCAAGTATGATCAAAATACGACACTCGTGTTTGGATGTGTCTTATTCTTATAAGTACCGTATTAGACGATAAGTGCTTCGGATACGGCACGACACATCATGTTCAAGTATCTAGCTGATACATGATATATTTAGACATATCTAGATAGATTTATGAAATTTTAAAAAATAATTATTATAATATATTTTAAATAACTGTTACAAACATATTTAAAAAAATATATTATTATAAAAAAGTTGTTCATTTTATGAAATTTTTCATGTTTTTCTTACTTTTTTATTTTTTAAAAAATTTATAAATATTATTAACAGTTAAAATAAAAAAAATTTAAAACAAAAAAATTAAAATACATTTAAATACGTACAAACAAAACGTGTTAAAATATATCATACCTTTAAAAATATAATTTTTAATATTGTTATAAAAAAATACGACATACGTATTAATTTTTACGTATACGTACGTGAGATTGATATATACATGTCTAGATATGACACCGCACGGGTGTCACCAGTGAGGAGAGAGAATTGGTATCGTACAGCTGGCCTAAGGTGAGCAATAGACCAAGTGCCTACTGGCACTTAACATTAAAAAAAAATGGACCAAGTACCAAAGTACGAAACAAGGATTTGATAGGGGCAGAGAGGCACGTGTCAACTGGGGGCCCCATGCAAGCCAATACCAGCGGCGTCACTCTCACTCAGACACCAACTCGTGTCGGTACCAAGCCTGGCTTCACGTGGGCCGGGTACCGTAAAGCCCTCACTCTGACGAGGTCGAAACTGTTCTGGTATCAGTAGAAATATCAATTAACAAAAAGAAATGAGGCGAGTGAGAGAGTAAAGCTAGCATTGGAACTTGGAAGAGAGTACAAGCGTTGGAACTTGGAAGAGAGTCCAGGCTGAGATTGAGGCGCCTAACACAGCATGCTTATCTTATGTTATATAGTACTACGTTATGATATAATTTTATAAATTTCGATATAATCGGAGGGATCTCAGTATAATCAAACGAATTATATATTATATTATAGGATACAATCCAACATAAAATATAAAATCTCTAACACTTACTGCTTGGGATCCGCCATGATATCTCGTCGCCGGATCTCCCTTTCTGTAGTTCTTTCTAATTTCTTTTCCTCCCGTTAACTGCGATATCTATGTGTTTATTTATTTATTATGCCATGAGGAGGAAGCCATCACTCACTCACTGACTGTTACATACACAGAAAACATGCTCGGTCAGGGGAGGATTCGGTGGGTTCCAGACATGAAGCATCTTTTTTTGCTGATTAAATAACTATCATATTTATTCTCAAATCTTTACCAATACTAAATAGACAAACAATCTGTCTACAGTAAGAGTATTTTATGTATATATGACAATCAAGGGTATATTTTGTAATAATCAATATGTATTTTCAGATTATCCACACAACTATGATACGAGTACAAAATTGTAAAATTGTCTTATTACATAATCAAGCGTGTATTGTGCAATATATAAGTATGTACTGTGAGAAGCCATTAATCAAGTAAACATTTTCAGAATTCGAACAATGAGTTCAAAAGATTAAGTAGCCGTCAAAATACATTTTGGTTTGATCCAAAAACATTATAATTATCAAACAATTGCTTCATACTGAAATGAATAAGTGTGCATTATGTATAATAAGCAACTGTATATTCAAGAATACATTACACAATATTCAAACCTACATTTTAAGATGCATAAAAAACTCAGTTGAAAGAATTTAGAAATGAATTGTTTATGTTATCTTTTAATCATCATTTTTGACAATTTATTGTCAAAATAACAATTATGAAGTAATCCCTCATCTTCATAGAATGTGATTAGCTCTACCCTTAAAAATATGAATTCCATTAACTTTAGAGTCTATTTCTTTTCAATTATTTTAGAAATTAAACATGAGCATTTTAATAAAAAATCTTTTCATGTAATAATTTATATTTCAATTTGATTAGTCGAGTAAAGTTAAGATGAGCTTAAATTCACTAAAGTCATTGGTGAGTTCAACTCAAAATACTATCAAAACGGTTTCAAACGATAAATCCAAGTAACTCAATAAATTTTTCATATCAAAATCTTATAGCATACGGAAATTTTTTTATTTTTGGAGTTTTTTAACTATTTTTTTGAATTTTTTAAAATGATTCCAAAATAATAATAAAATAATGAATGTTTATATATTAGAGTTGGTTATTTTGAAAAAAATCTGAAACAAATATATAAAAAATTCTAAAAATAGAAAAATTTTATATTCTATAAGATTTTGATATAAAGAATTTATTGAGCAAATTAGATTTACCGTTTGAAGTCGATTCAATGAGTTTTTGAGTTAAACTCATTAAAATTCTTGAAAAATTTAAGTTTACACTAACTTTATTATGATTAGTCCTTGATTAAGTGTCATGTTGGTACAACCTATGTGCATGGTTCAATCATCCCATTCCCTTCAATCAATCGTTAGACAAATTAAGCTATTGCACAACACCCTGACTAATTATAGTGCCAGTTCATCATCCTGTCATGACATGGCTGACGTGTCATCATTGCACTGACATGTTTTAGGACGCTATCCTGAGCTTGGCACGTCAATAAATTATGTTACTAATTTTAATACTGGCAGCAAGAAGGCCTAATTGGACACTTGGACTGAAATGAAGTACAATAATTAAAGATTGGTTGTGCATGCCTTCCAGTTTCATCCATTTCGGTTTCGGTTAAATCTGAAACTATACTCAGATGTTATGTGGTCTCATATACACGATTCGGTTTTAGAAATATAAATATAGAAATCTAACGTGTTTTTAAGTGTACGGGATTTTTCGGTACTCTCAACTTAAAAATTTATTAAATCGATTTCAAATAAAAAAATCATGTTGCTCAATAAATTTTAATATCAAATTTTTATAGGATACTAATTTTTTTTTATTTTTAAGATTTTTTAACTATTTATTTCAGATTTTTTAATATGACTATAATAATAATAATAAGATAATGAATTTTATATATAAAAATAGATCATTTAAAAAATATAAAATAAATAGTTACAAAATCCGAAAAATAGAAAATTTCGGTATCCTACAAGATTTTGATATGAATAATTTATTGAGCAATTTGAATTTTTCGTCTGAAGTTGATTTGATAAGTTTTTAAATTAGAAGCACCGAGAGGTTAGGAGCACGCTAGCTTACTCTTTTTGAAATATATGTTATATGCTATTCTATGCTGGACAATTTTGGATCATTTTATTTATTTGTTTGTTTATTTTTTTCATAGTATAGGTCGCAGGTTTACTGAACAGGTTCGTTAGGTCAGTTTTTTTTTTTTAATGAAACCAGATAAAATTATCAAACCCCCTACTTCAAACAGGAAGAAACTTGAAATGAAATCAATACAAGTGAAACTCAAAGTGGATAAAATATGAACTCCAAAGTGCTTATCCTGAAGTGAACTGAAACCAGACGTAACATCAACCCAACGAAATAATAACACAATAATAACACACGCAACTTTTTTTTCAATTACTTTATTAACATTTAATATCTAAACAGACCAATCCTGACTTTATAAACAATGACCAACTTGTACGTAGTACAAATTTTGAATGACGTTTGTCACCTTTGATGAACCCTTCAACAGGACTTGCAACAGAGCTGCCTTATATTTTAGTACTTCCAATTTACTACATGTATAAGAGGATTTACCGTATAGCAGCATTCATAAATCCTAAATAGCAGCTTTTAGTTCCAAAATACCATCAGAAATATACGGTACAGGGATCAAAGTGTAGAGGGCTAATTGTTCTATATGAAACAGCATCATGTTGCCTCTCAAAAAGTTTTTGCCACCTCAAAACATGAACATAAAATGAATTTCTCAAATTAACCCACGCACATGGTAGCGTAATATGAGCCAAATTTTCATATATAGAGAAACAAATTAGCCAACCATCAATATTGAAGAATAAGCCTCAACTTTGGACAGCTGAAGAAACAATATGAATTACTTAGTTTTTGAGCCAACTTGAGAAAAATAATATAAAATAACCCAAAGCTCAAGATCTATCGAAGAATGCAGCATGAATAAAGCTGTTCCTACTAAATTATGTACAAGTTATATGATCATCCAAAGTCCTACAGATCCTTGGATTGATCGACCTGATCTTTCTGGCGCCACCAGTTCACTAGAAAGGAGTCGATTACAATCTGCAATCAAGTAATTTAACTGAGATGAAATAATTCTTACAATAAAAGTAGAGAAAATGCTTCAAAAAATTACCTGATTAATATGAGAAGCGATGCAAGGAAGAACTAGCAGCCCAGATTCACCAAGGGCCCCGCCCAGCTGCTCAACTACTGCTATCATTACTGGCAGTGTTTTCTACAGTTACAAAAAGTTTAATTAAGTTACTACTCTTGGAACTGTTTTCATAAGACTAAACCAAAGGTACCTGGCTAGCAACTAGAATGACAGCACGAGTGTACTCTTTCTTTGCAAAAACAGAATCTTCGCTGCCTCCTGAGGCTGCCAACAAGACTCGCAGTGCAATAGCATTCACAGCCAGCAACATGACATGTAACACTCTGCATTGGCATGCTAAGTGCTTATTACCAGAGAAAACCCAACCATTAGAAAGAAATTTTAAATGAATGAAAAAACGAGTACTTGCCATTTCATTACCCATATCTAATTCAAATTGCAATTTTCTTTAAAGAGAAAATAGCCAATGAAAATTTAAACAGTCATCTTGAAGCCGCCGACTTACTTTTTGTACCTTTTTATCATTCTAACATGAAAGATTTTCTATTGGTTTGCAAACATAGATATTTATTTGTTAGTTGCGAATAATATTAAATAGAAAGTGATATAAGCAAGAAATGAATTCTCCATATTTAAAAAAAAATAAGAATATTATCAGTATCTGATGGAACCATACATTCCCATAAAAACAGCAAGCGCAAAAGCTTCGGCCTTGATGCTTAGAAGCAATGATCTTGATCTGCTTACTTGCATCCATGGTACCTGTTGTACCAGAAAACCAGTTTTCAGTGATGAAACATTAATTGTCAATGGACAATATTGCAACCACAACAAAGGTCATCATTAATGCATTTATCAAATCAACATTTCAAGTTAGGGGGCATACTAGACTAAGTAGAATAGCACTAATCACTGAAAATGACTTGCGGTTCTTGTCAACAAACTCTGCAATACCTGAAGACAAATAACAATACTTCAACATTTCCTACGCAAATAAAAATATAGTGATCTCATGGATGTGATCTGAAAATGACTCACCACTGGAGGCTTCTCGTAAGATCTAGCAAGACATGATCAACTAAGGTAGTTAGTACCTAACTTTTTACAAACATTCATAATTGAGAAAATAATATGTATAGGAGTATGCGCACCTTTCCGAGAACAAGCGGGACAAGAAGAGTGCTTACAAGGCTTTTGAACAACTGTTTTGTAGGAAGAGACACACCAGCTCCAGCGCCAATGTATCTTGAGAGGGAAAGAGGTACCTATTGTTTGAGAAGTTTGAAACAATTATATCATGACAAATTCCACAAAGGAGACTGCATTTTAGGTATCAGCATAAGGGCCCCTACATCATTGAAGAAATTCACAAAACGGACTTATATCTTTAGGTAGACTTTAACACCATTAATTAAACTTCATTCACATGATAAAGACTAATGCATAACAAAACTTTATCTATGGATGATATTAATCTAAACAAACTACCAAACACACACAATTTTTTTTAAAAACTAAAAAATAATAAATGTAGTTATAAAAGAAATGACAAATCACAACAATGAAATCTAACAGATTGAGGTGTTTTTAATACTTTCTCATTTTTTTCCTTTCTTTTTTTTGTTTGGACTAGCACCTTGTTTAGAGGGATAATGCCTCGCATTTGAAGATGTCTAAATCCCTTATCTAACTTTCCCAATCAAATGTCCCCCAACACTCCCATCTAGTGCTCCTTGGCCTTGCAGGATCTGAACCCGCTCCTCATGGAGGAAAGACGGTGTCTTTCACCATTAGCACTGGACTCCTAGTTTGTATTATTTTAATCCCGATTCAAGTTTTTCATTGTTGCATCCTTCTTCAGCAGTCAATTAGCCAATATTAGCTAAAATTAACTGTGTTAAATGTAACCTATAATGAAAGAATTCTTTTAAATTGAACCTACAACATAGGGGCCATTTTGCAAATACAGAAAATGCACATGCAACCTAAACAGTTGAATCAAAGCAATCGATGTTTCCTTCTACTGATATAAGGCAATAGGAAACTCACGATCATAATTCCTAACAAGTTAGAAACAACAGTCATCGCAAGAGCAAGAGCAGAGCTACCACCAACAAGCTGCATCATTTGTAGTAGTTAGTATCATTTAGTAGGATTGTTAACAATGAGAAAAATCCAAGAATAGTTTGAAACTTTGAAAAATCATACCTGAGTTAATGTGACACCACTTGATAGAGTCGTCGGCATACAAGAGAATATAGCCACCCCTATCATCAATCAACTCTGATGTCAAGATAAACTAACATGGTACCCTCAATATATCAAGAGGAACACATTAGAACCTCTAAATAAAAAAAAATAATAAAAAATAAATCCATTGTAGTGATAGCATACCGGTGACAAATTCAGGAGGTTTCAATTGAACTTGCAAGATCAATCTTGAGAACAGAGGTGTCAAGAGTAGAATTGAGCTCTGTAAGTCCAACAAGGTCATACCATTTCATGAATAAATCCAAAAGTAAACTAGTCGCGATTTATGTAATATACCGCTATCAATTTTACAGACAGAGATTCCTTTCTTTTTTCTTCTATTTGCTTAGTATTTAAGGAAGAAGAGGGGAACATACAAGACCAAAAAGTCCAGCGGGCCAGGCTTCTGTAGCAGCACTAAGTTCCTTAGTTCTCAAAACGAGCCCTGGACCAAGTAAAACCGCATGTGGAATACAAAATACGGGATTAAAAATAAAAATCATGGGCAATTCAGTACATACCAGAAATAAAGAAAATGCCAAAGGTGCTGAATTTTGAGAGGGAATACTTGTGGGCCAGACATCCAGGAGTTGGATTCAACAGACCAAATGTTATTCCTCCCACCAGAGCTTCAACAAAAAAAAATTACATCAGTGTGTGACATTAAGAAAAAAGATTTCTTTGATAGAATCAGTGTTTTGGTACTCTGAGGACTGATTCTGGTAAGTTCAGGATAAGGTGTACCTAAAGGAAGGAAATTGCTTTTGAAGAAATTAAGGAGGAGTTTCCCCAATTGAGAAACTCCTGCTTGATCCAAAACCTCCGAGCCATTGTTATTCGCACTTCCTTCTGCCTGAAAAGAGGAATACAACGTGCAAATATCCATCTGAAAATGTATGTTTGCTAAATACAAGTATTGCAGCATTCAGTTCAGTCAAGTGGTTCCCTTAGTCTAAATTAAATTTGTGATGGATGACTACCAGAGTAATCAGTTACGATTAGCTTGATTTCAATTCTAACTTCAAAATTAGTGGCCCAGTTATTAAGGATAATTCTTTTAGTTTTCAGAAGTCTCCAGCCGAAACCTCTACTCTCCAACAGCAACGGAAATCAAACCAACTCAAAGTTTCTTCTAAGAGAAAAGGCAACTACCTTGCCGGACTCTCCCGTGGCATTCAGAGGGTGCAGAAAGGGACGAGGCTGAATGCATAATAGCGAAGGCGTGCCAGAGAGAAGGGGATTTAAGGAGAGGCCATGGAGATTTCTGGAGAGAAGATAAAGCGACCGTGGCAGATATACTCTTTTGACGACGGCGGCGGGAGGAGATTTGAATGGTCGTACAGCGCGAACTTGGTGAGTGGTTGCAACGGTGGCCATAGGCAGGCTGGCAGCTGCTCACTCAGCCAGAGCATCGCACTCGTAAAGAGCGAAGCTGTGGTGAGAAAGGATGATATTAACGGGCCGGATCAGCATAGTTTGTAACCGATTGTTATCGGGTTCATTTCATGTGGGCTTCCTTAATTACATGAGAACCTAAAACATTGTTTATTCTTTTCAGGCCCATTTCTGTTGTTCGTTTCAGGCTTCTTTTCTTCCTACCCGAATCTCCGACGACGCCTTTGTTTGGCGCGCACTGATGTCACTCTCAGCCTCTCAGCTAGGGTTTTTAAAAATTCCCTCTCGCGCTAAAAGCGGTCAATCGCGCCACGTGTCTCTACCCCGCCACGGTGGCGCAGCTTGTCAGTGCTGGTAGAAACCATGGAGATGCCACGTGTTCCTCGAATTGCGTCAAATTCGAAGCCAAAGGAGACAATAAATTATTGTTTGTTTGCATGGATTCGAGCTTACACCTATGCTGTCTACGTGTCGGGACAAGCGGAGCACCGTAAAGCTGGGAGAGAGTTACAGCGACGCGTGTTCAACTCTAAACAGGTGTCTTCCTATTGAATTTGAATGTGAGGATAAAACTCTCCTTTGTATTATATTGCCGATCTTTGCTGTTTCTTTTTCTTTTCAGCTGTTTCTTTCAGAAAAATTACTGAGAAGGAAAAGAAGACGGAGATAAAAGAAATTCGCTATGAAGGTATCTTTTGCTACAAGTTTTATGTGAACCTATCTGTAATGACTCTTTTGGAGTAGATGATGTACTGGCATGCTCTGATTTCTTATTGTAGGGTCATGAGACAAAATCGCGAGCTCATGGCTCCAGTGAGGAGGAAGGTAAAATGATGACAAGGTCAATGAGCAAAAAGCAAAAGACAAATGAATTGGATGAGAGCAGTCCTGGCAAGAAGGAAGAAAAGGATATCGTAGCCGAATTTGAAGAGTTCTGCAAAGGCATCCCCAATCACCTCACTGTCGTGGAGATGCAGAAGATTCTTGAAGTTAACAACCAGGATCCAACTGGACCTGATGATGCTGTCATCCCAAGAGTGTAATTGATGAATCTTATATTTTTACAAATATAAGAGAAAAGTTATCTTCCTGAAGACCATAGTTTTGAATAGTTCTTAATTTTAGTTGAAATTTTCCTTTTTTTCATTTAAGATTATGTTCTTAATTTATCAAATTCATCATGGTGGATATAGGAGGAATCTGGCTGGACAGTCTCAAATCCCAGATGCTGTTATTTTCCCTTCTAATTTTCTTTTAGTAAAAGTTCAGCATAGTGTTGACCAAATGATCACCCATAATTCAGAGCTAATTATGGGGGTGGAATGATATGGTCAAATTAAAGTCTTGCCCCTGCTATGAGTCATTTTCTTTTGCTTTGACTTTTAGTTTATTATTTTTATACTTATTTACTGATGGAACAGGGCAGATGTGCTGTTTTATGGGCCTTTGGGAAGATGTCCAATATGCCAGGGCTATTTTGAGTTCAAAGTAAATAGGTACATCTGTGGGGGGAATTACTCTCCATGGTCCAAGTGTCCTACATCCTTGAGAAATCCTCCCCGAAAAAGTGACATGATTAAGATTCCTGAAGGAATTGCAGATGATCAAGTGCGAGAGGTGAATATTGAAATTTCATTCTCTCTTCTGCACATTGGATTTTTTGGGAATTATATTTTTTTAGGAGTGGGTTTTAGGAATACAATGGCACTGAGACAGATACCGTGTTTCTATTACATAGTGGATCAAGAAGCGTACTGAGTATCCTAAACGGGAGTTACCGGAAGACAAACCTCTGAAGAATATGGTGATTTGCTTGTCTGGCCGGCTTTCTCGGAGACATGTAATTAGCTCTCTGTATTGTCATTGTAGTTGCAAAATCTATAACAGTTCTTTCGACTGAGTCCATTTAAAATGTTTTATAGGATTATTGGAGGCAGAAGATTGAAAAATGTGGGGGAGAGGTTGCAAGAACATCTTTAGGTAGAGAATGTTCTCATCTGTATAGCTTGTGTTTTTCTAGATTATTTACACTGATCGGGCCTGATTATGGATGCATATGTAGGTGTGGCATGTCTGGTTGTTCCTCCAGTTGAAGGTGATAGGGGTGGCTCCAACAAGACTGTTGACGCACTGTAATGCCTCTAGTTGTTATTTATAGTTCTTTAAGGTGGAATTTTAACATATTTCAAAATTTTGACAAATTAGCTCCAATGATTGGGATTTGCCAAATTTATGACCATGATGATATGATGTTTTTTTTATGGGTTCACAAGGTTATGTTTGAAAATAAATAGGAATTATATCAAATTAATGATAGTGCTATAAACAGGGAGGCAAATGTTCCAATAGTGAGCGAGCAATGGTTGATCGACACCATTCAAAATAATGAAGTCCAACCATTGGATTTCTATGACATGAAACCTTATCTTGTGCCTGATGCCAGAGGTATTGCTTGGGACACTCCTGATCCTGTTGATGAGTCGGTCGAGTCTCTTGTCGGAGAGGTTCTGTTCTCATGTTTCATCTTTTTGTTAACAATTTATGCATTTATGCATTATAAGTCATTTAATGATACATTAAATTAAGAATACGTAGTCGTAATTGAACAGAATTTGAAATAGTTTTTTTTTATTTTTGAAATAGGTAATTGAACAGAATTTGAAATAATTTTTTTTTTTTTGAAATAGGTAATTGAACAGAATTGAACCTATCAAATCTAGGAACCAACAACAACATGATCCATGGATTCGCACAAAAAGAAAGAAAAGGAAAAAAAAAACCAAGCTGTTGAGGCTCTGCAATGAGAAGTACATCTAAAATATAGCTGTATTGCTGGATCGAGAAATGGAAACTGAAATATTGGGTATTCATTACAGATAAAACTTTGTGGCAAGATGGGGGTGTACAGAGATTCAGGACTGCAAAAGATGGGTGGCCGAATCTTTGAGAAGGATGGGATTATGTACAACTGTGCCTTCTCTCTTTGTGATCTAGTCGCCAAACTGAATCAGTAAGGACATCACAAGCTTTTTAATTTTCTTTCAATGCACATCTCTGCTTGAAACTTCATTCTACTATTTTTGTTTTTTTTATATATTTTTGCCTTCTCTCGTTGTGTGCAGCTATGCTGTTACGCAGCTGATCATGCTGCCTGATAATCACTTACACCTGCACTACAAGAAATCAAGAGTAGGAGAAGATCCCAAAGCAGAGGATAGAGTTGAGGATTTTGAGAGTAGGGTGGATGATGCCATTGGTGAGTTTGTTCGGCTTTTTGAGGAGTTGACAGAAAATGAATTTGAACCATGGGAAAGGCAAAAGGAGTTCGAAAAGAAGCCTTTTAAGTTCTATCCTTTGGATATGGTATGTAACACCCTGGAGTATTTCAATTTGTATCAAGTTGAAGTGTTGATAAATTACAGGTAGATTTCCATGTTTGTCTTTTTTCTCCTATCATCAGTGTATATAGGATGCTCTTTGAATGGAATATGTATATATAATTCATTTTTGAATTATTGACGATTAAATTACATTCTAGGATAATGGGGTTGATATTAGACAGCATGGTTTGGCACCTAGAAAGTTAGGAACAGCAGCCCTTCACTGCAAGCTGGACCCGCTAGTTGGTTCTGTCATGAAGATCCTGTGTAGTCGAGAGATCTACAGGTAATTATACATAATTTGGACAAAAATAGTTTAATGCTATCATGTTACTGAATTCTTTGTTGGCAAAACAATTGCTTAAATAGATATGCTTTAATGGAGATGGCTCATGACGTCCATGAGCTTCCAATTGGAATGCTAAGCAATGTCCATCTCAAGAGATGTAAGAACTGACTGATAGTTCTCAATTTGTTTTCATTATGGAATGTAATTGATGGCAATTATCTTCTCTCCAGGTGAGCAACTATTGGTGAATTTTAGGGAGGAGATGAAAACAGCTCCTCAATCAGCCTCGGTTGCCAATGTGCTCTGGACAGATTTTAGCAACAAGTGGTTCACTATGATGCCTTCTACCGTGCCTTTTGCAATCAGGAGCTATAAAGAGTTTGCAGACTTTGTATGGATCCGCTCACCTTATACATCCTCCAATAACAGGAATTACTTCTTAAGCATTCTAGTCTAATGTAAAATTTCTTCCAACCTTTTTTGTCTCAATAGATAGCTGCTGGTTATGAGACAATAAAGGACATTAATGTTGCATCAAGGATTGTTGGGGACTTGACTGGTGACACACTTGACGACCCATTATCAGACCGTTATAAAAAGATAGGCTGTTCAATTAGTCCACTAGACAAGGAAGCCGAAGACTACAAGATGATTGTCAAGTACCTTGAGACAACATATGAGCCATATAAGGTTGATGATGTGGTATGTTTTCTCTGAAGTATTATACGTAAGATCTCAAAGAAGAATCCCACAATAAGAGAGTTTCGTGAAGGATGGTTAGTAATTGGTCTGTTATCACAGGTGTATGGTGTTTCAGTGGAGAATATATTTGAAGTGCAAGCCAATCCAAGTGCTGCTCCTACCTATGATGAAGTCAAGAAGCTGCCTAATAATTTGCTACTCTGGTGTGGTATGTACCTGTCATTTTAGTTGTGACATTTGGGTGTTATATTTTTCACAATTTGTTTACTTCTATTTTTGTTCCTGGAGTCAGCGCAACTTGTGTGTGACCTGTACAGGTACAAGGAGCTCAAATATAATGAGGCATCTAAATAAAGGTTTCCAACCTGCAGTGTGTCAAATTCCTGCTCCTGGGTACATGGTAATTCAGCGTCCATAAGTAAACTCTCGTGTAAATATGTAAACTCAAATATAATTTTGTGTTTTCTTTTTTTGAGTTTGGGAGGGCCATAGTCTGTTCGGAAGCCTCAGCCGAGGCAGCCCGATATGCTTTTACTGGAGTTGACCGGCCAGAAGGGTTCTTGATCCTTGCTGTCTTCTCGCAGGGTGAGCAAGTCACTGAAATATCAACCATCCCTGAGGTAACTAGTTTATTTCCTTTCTGTCAAGTTTTCATTTTTATGTAATACCAAATGATGATCAAGCATATCCTTTTTGTCAAATTTTCATTTTGCTTCAGGAAGAGGAGATCAAGTCGATGGAAGAGAAAAAAATTGGTGTGAAGGGCATTGGGAGGAAGAAAACAGATGAATCAGAGCATTTTACTTGGAAGGATGATATAAAGGTGCCATGTGGCCGTTTGGTTCCTTCAGACAAGGAGGAGAGCCCAATTGAGTATAATGAATATGCTGTTTATGACCCAAAGCAGGTATAACTACAAAATCAGTTTGCTTTTGTCATGCTGGTGCATCATGGGTTTGTAGGGTTAAACGTGTATGGTATGATATGATATTGTTGCTTTGTGTTGGTATGTGTTATTAAATTTATACGATTTCCTTCTGTGTCAGAGTACATTGATAAAATCCCTATGGTGTTGCTATGCATTTTGGGTCGTTAGAGAATTGTGCATGCTCATTAGATAAGACCTGTAGACCACCAGCAAACATGTTGTTTTCAGGCAGTACTGATGCCTGTTGCAGTGTCGAACAAACTTGACAATTATGTTTCGAAACTTCAATGTTTAGGTGTGCATGAAGTTCATGGTGTGGGTGAAGTATGAAGAACAGAACATGGAAATGGATGTACCGGAAGCTCCGGTGGAGGGGACATAATTTCGTTTTCCTGGAGATGCACGATGTGTAGATAGTTACTTTTGTATACAGGAGGTCGTTTTTGTTTGGGTGTTTTTGGGGAATATTTTGTCTTGGACCTCCTGTATGTAATAAAAATTTTCCACTCACTACACTATTACTGTTAACTTCGTACTGGTAATGGATGTGTTTATTTGTATGAAACAAGTGCCACAACCGGAGTTCTTACACTCGGGGTCTAGAAACTGAGAATCCGTAATGTAACACTGAATGCTGAACATAGTTTCTTTATGTCTGGATGTTATAAAATTTTATGGAGGTATGACTGAGAAAAGCATCACGCAGTGTGCTCTCTGCTTAAGGCCTAGAAAGAGAACAGTACCTTTTTGGCATTCTTCAGAGCTGCAATGACATTTTTCCAGCTGAGCCAGCATTGTATCAGTTATTACTTGATTACTCGCGAGTTATTTCTACCATATTGTGTGTAATTTTGTCAGACGGGTGTTTAATGTAATTAATGCTCTCTCTGTTATGAATTATGATCCTTTAGGTTTTGACCAGTTAGTAGGAGCTGAATCTGAGTTGCTAAATGGTACTGAAAGTCAGAAACACTTGGCCTTAGAACATGGCTCTTATTTTGCTTGCCTTTTCCCTGGAACGCAAGTTCTGCTTGAGCTCAGATGTTGAGGTTCTATTGCAAAATATCAGCCTGTCTAGTGTCTTTTGACTTTGTCTATATGACTACATTGTTTTTACTGCAATTATTGGTGTGCATAGCAGGACAACATTTTTCTTCAAATTGAAAGTGGTTTTTGATCAGAAAAAGGGAAAATGAAATATAGCAAAACCGCTATCCTTCTTTGTTGTAGCATATACATGCTGTAATTAATGTAATGAAAATTACACAACCAGAGAAAGTACGAGTATTCTCGAAAAAGAAGAAATCCATATTATTTTAATTTTAATCATGAATAAAAAGTATCCTTATACGATATACTTTATGCACAATTATTTGTGCTCCACGAACGAGCTAATTGAAAGTCACACACAGCAATAGTACCAATTTGGATGGGTAATAACTGATGCTTAGTAAGCGTTTAATTTTTTTATTAAATTACCCGAGGGAAGGGAAGAAGGCAAGAGGGAGGGGGTGCATCCAGTATCCGAATTGAATGATTTAATGATTGCATATGAGACTCGGAAGGGACTCAAAAAAATTGGACCCCTTTTGATGATGGGACTACAAACTCAATGAGCCCATGACGTATGTTTTTTTTTTATTGAGCTTATTGGGTCAACTACTTCGGTACGGTCTCTTTCTCCCTCTTACTTAGTCTCCGCATCACTAATTATAAGAACTAGCTGTAAAAGTGTAAAGTAAAGGGGAACAAAATGAGATGAAATTAAATGAAATTAAATTAAATCTCTTGAGATTTTAAAGAAAAGGAAAGCAGGGTCTACGATGCATTCAAGATTTAATTTGACTCCACGTCGCATCTCATTACTACTATTCACCTCTTTGACCATCACGCCCTGCCTCTCTTTTCACCGATTTTTTTTATTTAAGAAACTTAATATTTAAAATTAAATAATTAAGAAAATAGGATGAAATGTTATAAATATAGGAGAAACGGATTTTACAAATATACATAACATTGTTTTAATATTTTTTTAAAAAAATATTTTATTATATGACACATTTTAAAAATATGTCCCTCAAATTAAAGAATAGATTTTGTAAAATTCTGTCCCTCGTATATTTATAAATTTTCATCTGGTTTTTTTATTTATTTAATTTTGAATAGTAGTACTCTTAAATAAAAATTAGTCGGCTCTTTTCAAGCATGTGTATTCCATGCAATGTTTCTTCTGATTTTACTTTTATGCCCTTCTAGAAATCATATTTACAGCAATTACAAGGGTATTTTAGTTATTCATCACTATAATTTTATTAGATTAATTTAATGATTAGTGGATTGATTGTCATATATTAAAAATCGTGAATAACAATTGTTAAATTAAAAATTCGTGAGTAATGATCAAAAAGTGAAACTTTAAGAAAATGTGACAGCATTGCCTCTAAAATTAATTACTAGAAAGCTTCATTTTTTAGGTCTAAAAATAAAAGATACACCGGCTGGTGAACAAAAAAGCAATGATGGTTTTTCATGTGGTGCCATTTATCAACATGAGATTACAATTAGGGGCTGCAAAATGAATCAACCTTGGTTCTTGAGCGCGAAGATGTTTCTAATTCATCTTGTATATATTTTTCATATTTATGTTGAAAAATGTTTCTTGAATTTGGACTTAATCTAAAGGAAAGAATTCAGATTTTGATTCTTAGACTTTTAAGGGAAAAAAAATCAAATTGATCGTTGAACTTATTTAAAAATAGATAAAGTAATTCTTGAATTTTAAATTACATCAAATAAATTTTTGAATTTTTAAAAGATATTAAGTTCTGTAACTTCATTCAAATTAACCATATTAATCCTTCTAATTGAGGGACAAATTTGATTTTTTTTTGAACAAATTTGAAAACCAATTTGTTGCAAATGAATTAAACTTCATAGACCAATTTAATTATTTCAAAAATGTTTAGGGACCAAACTCCGAAAATTATCCCAATCTAATTATACTCGGTTCAAATTATCTGCTCACATTGTATTTATAAACAAAATGCAGAACAAATGGTAATGCCTCCTTTTTAGGTGGACTTCTTTTTAATATATTTAATACACTGGCAATTAAATGCTGCACAATTACAAAGCTTACATTAATTGTTGGTTGTATAATTTCTCTCATGCATACATATCTCCATATATAGCTGGAAAAAAAAATGGTGACTAAATTTTTTTGAATTATTTTTTTTATAAGGTGACTAGTTCTGACCCATTTCTTTTTTTCTTTTTCTTTTTCTTTTTTTATTTGATGAGCCATTTCTTTTTTTCTTTTTCTTTTTTTATTTGATGACATATTTCTTTTGCAATGGAGCAGACAGCCATTATACATTTATACCTAACTTCCCTAAATATATATGTCAGCAAACAGTATGGATCTATGACTTCCTTCTTTCTATTTTGATGACCATACATGTCAGCATTGTACTGGGTATATGGGAACAATAGTGCAACTACATACAGCTTTTTGCATGAAAGACAAGAAATAAAATAAAATACAATATAAAATAAATGTGCTACAAAAATCAAAATCTTCCTGTGCAGATATTCAAGAATAAGCACTGTTCACCAGAGAAGACAATTCAATTTCAATGTGAACTCCAATTCATAATTAATTAATTAATACCCGGGCATATCATTTAATTAATTAGTAATTAAACGAAAAACAGACGCAATTTCCTAACAAACAAAAAAATTAAAAGACAAACCCATCTCAAAGTTAGATTCAAGTTCAAGCAAACACAAGACTAACATCAAAATATTTGACTTTATAGATATACCAACAGAGCTAATTAACCATGCATTCAAAGAAAAACCCATGAGCCAAAAGAAAAGAAGAAAAAAACATCTCTGAAACATGCATAAAACCAACCCCTGATAATCTGATAACCTATCTATTCTTTTGTTACAACACATGACAAAGCTTAAACAGAGAGAGATAGAGACTCTAACTGCACCAGTACAAACACTTCCCCAATTTTAATTTCATCAATTAATTAAGCAGTCTTGTTTGCCGGAAGAGGAGGTACATTGAGGTCTGGAATCTGAGTTGCTGCGCGAGAAGTCACACTAGCAACGCCATTGGTGTTAGTGTTTGGATGAGATGCTTTTACTTTCGACTGGAGCCTCTGTTTGAGTTCGGACAGGAGAGCTTGGTTCTCCTGGTTTAAGAGCTGCGCTTTCTTTCTGAGCCTCTCGTTCTCTTTCATTATGTAGCAGTTCTGTAGGTACAGTTTGGTGTTCAGCCTCTCCATTTCGGGTGTCTCTGGATTCTCTCTAATGACCCACAAAATTATAACCTAGAAAATATACATGTAGAGACAAAAGATTTGTTATGTATTATGTTGTTGCCCTTCCCAAAAAATCAATATTGGAAAGAAATGAGAAAAAAAATAAAGTGGAGGCACAGTGTATTGTTTTCTTTCTCGCTTTTCGGATTTTTATTTTTTGCTGCACACTAGCCGAACAGATTTTATAAAAAAAGAATTTTGAAATTTATATTATACGAAATCTCTCAACGCGATCGCTGCGTATGGGAGGATACGAATTCCTAATTTCTAGCTTTGGAGAAGGAGAAATGAAGCTTCTAAAGCAGAGAAGAAAAGAAAGTGCTCTCAAAAGCTATATGGCCTATGAGCACCCGTACCATGCCATGCTAGAGGAGACAAAAGAGAAGAAAAGAAAGAAAGACAAACAAACAAACAAACAATTTTCTCGGTAAATGCAATCACTTTAAAAATTTTGTACTTTTTTATTAAATTTGTTGGATATTTTGCACCAAAAGAAAAATAGTTGTAAAGATATTGATAAGAAAAACAATCACAACAAAATCTGCACTCTTTTTCATATCTCAAACTCCCAAAGATAATAACTACTCTTGATCTCTGTTTTCTTATTTGTGAAATCTTGCATTAATTAATTTATGATAATTCTAATTAATACAAGGAGGACACATTTGACATTATAAAAAATCCAAACAACATACTAAATATTTGAGATGCATGAAACAAAGTCCAAGTATTTTCCCAAAATCACCCAAAACAGAGTGAACTTAATAACTAACATAATTACATACCACCTACTAAATTAATACTAACACAAGTGCAAATTAATAACGAAGCCGGCATGCATGAGCCCACAATCAAAGATTTGCATGCGTTACATTGACACAAAAGCGAAGGGAAGATCAAGCTAAGAAAAGATCCCCTGAAAACAAATAGAGAATCTAATAATCTAGGTAGAGAGAGAGAGAGAGAGAGAGAGATTAGCATTATGTTTGCTATGCACAGTGGTCACCTTGTATCTGTTTGGGTTGCAAGGAAGCAAGGAGCGAAAAGGAGCGGTGTCACTAAGAATAGTAGAAGAGTGTGTGTGTGTGTGTGATGTGTGATGGCTTTTGGGTGGTGGGGTTTGGGTTCTATTTATAGGCTCAAAACATGGGGCTCACACCGAGCTTAGAGAAAAACATCGCGTCCATCTCTCTCTCTCTCTCTCTCTCTCTCTCTCTCTCTCTCTCTCTCCGGTCATGCATGTTATCTGGTAGAAAAATTATGTAAACAAAACAGAGTACACAGAGAGAGAGAGAGAGAGAGTTTAATGTTGGCTAATGATGAGGCCGGAGAGGAGGATGGTGGCGTCACGTGATCTAGCCTGATTTTTCTAGTTGCCTTTGAAGTTCAAAAACAAATTGGATTGTAAAGTATCACCGTCGAAGCAACGCTTTGCAAAAATACCCGTTCAAAACGCCATAATTACTTGCCAAGTACAGATCCGTGATTATTTGCTTTAGGCAATCATGATTCATGACCCAAGTAACAAAGTTTTTTAATGATATACGTACGTATTATATCTGTATTATTTTTTTAAGCGCATCTTCTAATAATATATATACTCTATTTATCTGATGCTATGAATAAATTTTGTATTTGTATTTTGTATTTATTTTACAAAATATCAAAAAACTTATATTTATTGCATCATAAAACAATGGACTGTTCTCTAAATTATATGTTATGCTACATCCAAATAATGAATTTTTGGCCTTGTCAAATTAATTTCGAATAATGATCTAGTAATAGTTATCGTGACAACATTTTTTGGTTGGACGAATAGTTTTCTTTTGGAGTTTATTTATTTTTTTTAAATAAGGATGCCGTTAATTTTGATATTTTTTGAAGTTAAATTTTCTTTTAAAGAAAGTATGACGTAAAGATTTTAGGAGACTAACTTGTTTCTTCATTTCTATATGAAACTCTAAAGTTATTTTTTATATGTTCAAATTGTATAAATAAAAAAAATATCATTATATGAACAACAAGTCTAATACAGTGGTGATAAGTCTTATCTCTCTATGGAGAGACTCATATTCAAATTTCGTAAAAGATATTTAAAAATGAATAAACGTGAGTGCTAATTGGAGCCTTTATTTCAAAACAAATAAATAAAATGTCATTGATTCATTTAAAATCAAGTTATATATTACACATACTAAGCAGAAATTATAGCGATCGGAATGATCAAAATTACAAAATAGTTATGTGATAGAAAATATAATCTTCCACAATTAAAAGTTTAACCCATATGTCAATATATATATATTTTTTTGGCATAAATAATTTTTTTAAGATACAATATATTCAAAGCAACTTTTCCTTATATTTGAGAAACTCTTCTTTTTATTTTTTTCCGAATGATTGTTCTTCTTTTTGTATTTTCTCGAATGATTGTTCTGGTCAACAAAAAATAAAAAAGGAAAAAAGAAAAAGCTGCATGCCTGCATATGTAAAAGTCGGATAAGTAAGGGGCCATAACACAAAAACGCAACAACAAAAAGGAAAAAAAAAAGAAAAAAAAATGATGATGATGATGATGATGATGATGATGATGATAAATTATGGGTGGGGAGTATTCGGCCCAAGATTCGCAATGATGGCCGAAGCAACCCAATGAATAATGATGGCTTTTCTCCAATCCACCATTGATGCTATTTTGGTTTTTCTTCCTTTATTACCTCGACCTCTTTCGTTATTATTACATGGTGCCCCCTCTCTACATTTATTAGCTTTGCCTCCTAAGTCCTTACCCTTCTTCAATCCATGCTATAATGCTCTTTCGCCTTTTTTCCTCGCAAAATTTATCTATCCTCTTCTTCTTTCTTCAATCCATCATCAGTCGCGGAAGTGAAGCCATGACGAAATTTAGTTTATATCGGTCAAAATTAGTGGGAAACAAAGAGAGAACTAAAATGGCACTAGTTTTAAAGCAAATTTTTATAAAACATAGTAAAATAAGGCGTATTTTTTTTTGCATTTGCCGTTTAGTTTGTTTGCTTCTGTCCTGGTTAATTTTTTACATCTTCCAATTTCTTCGTATGTCGAGATTGTATATCAAATTAATTGATGTGTCCGAATTTGTTTGACATTCTAAATCCGTCCTTGTTCGTATGTGGTATTTGTATTGTCACATTTTAGGCTTTTGTCCATACATTTGGTTTGTCTAATGCTAAATTATTTTTCTGGGATAGGTCAATTTTTATATTATGTCTATCATGCAAACATTGATTAGCATTTACATCATAGCTCTTATATTTGATCCACACAAGCCAGGCTAATGCAGTATTTATTCACGTGAGTAGTATATTAAGACCAAAAGACATTTATGCCCTGGGACTTCTCTAAATAGGATTATAGGACAATATATGGGGCATGATTTCTGGACCTAGTAGTAGTGGGGCCGCCTTGGCTAAACTTATGTTCCATATTTATTTGGATAATATATATGGCCATAATTTAATTGTATGGCTCACATATTATGGGTACAAACATAATGCACAATGGGAGGGGTCACTTGATAATGGTTATTTTGAAAATTTTATAATGAAATTTCAAATAAATTTGAAAAAAAAATTAAATAAATAATTTTATAGACGTATTCTAAAGTTTATAAATTGATCTTGTTTTAAATTTCATACAATTTAAATTATATTTGATATTTCATCGAAAATCATTAAATATGAGAATTTGATGTTCACTTGTCCAACCAAGAGTTCAAGCAAATTACATAAATCTTAATGATTTAATGAATTATCAAATGAAATTTATGAGAAATTTGAAACACAATCAATCTATAAATTCGAAAATATATCTATAATTTTTTTTTATTTTTTTCAAATTTATTTAAAAACTCTTTATTAACATTGTCAAAATAATCATTATCAAGTGATTCCTCCCCATACACAATACCTTAATTTGTTTCTCACTAAGAAGAATGTAATAATAAAAATTCAAAACTCAAATATTCTTTATTGTTATATAATACTCATTGTAGGTTGTTGCATCCCAAGTTCCGGCCAACCAATTAATATTTAATTTTCTTTCTCATACAACAGTGGATCAATCCACTATTGAGATAATAAACCATATAATTAATTGAGTCATGATGCTATTTCCACTATAAAATTAATTAGCACTTTCTCGGTTAGTACCCAAACAACAATCAAAGCTGCTGAGTAATTAAAAAGCATTACCTGACATGGTTTTGGGAGTGTGATTAGCATAGGCAGCAGAGCTTTTACATAGCTTTCGTCTCCTCTTAATGCAAGACAAGAACAATCATGCAATCATATAAAAAGTATCCCCTTTATTTTGATTTGCTATTTCATTTTAGGAGTCATGATGGTGACTAAATACATGTGTTGGGATTAGCCAATAGATACACTCATCAATGTCTCGTTCTACTCGGCCTTTGGAAATTAATGAATGATGGTGTCACCCGCACACACATATATATATATATTCATTATCTAGCTATCTACTATCTAGGTAAAATAATTAATATTTAAAATTTAGCTCGAGATCATGTTTGCATCGGCCGTTATAAGATATAAATTATGACAGCTCACTGTTATTAAATTATAATAACTCAGATTTTAATTATATAAAAGTTTTTACGATTTTTACTTTTTTGTGTCTCATTTGTTAAAGATTCAATGGCAATCTGCCATAAACTATGGCAGCGGATGTAAATTCTTCGAGAACAAGTTAATACAGATTTTCATTTAATAATCGAAATACTTATTTATAACTAAAAAATAATTAAATAATTTTTTTCAATACGCTAGAAAGAATCGTAATATTATCACATATTCTTCAGAAAATTCTAAAGAAATCTTAACATTTTTGTGGTTCCTTTAATTTTTTTATCCTTTCCTATAATCATGTCACAAGTTTTCCGAACATAAAATGTGAGGAATATGTAGGTTTAAAGAAGCAATACCGTTAAAACGGTTTTCTTTAATTTTTGGATCTTCTGTAGCATTGTTCAATGAATTGATTAAATTAGAGAAATCAGAGCACCGTTATGGTTTCTTTAGATTTTTTCTGAAGAAACCATGTCAATAATTCATTCCATCTAGCGCATAAAAAAATCATAAAATTTTACTTGTTATTTAAAAATTAATTATTGAATTACTAAAAATAAAAAAGAGAGATCAAGACAATGCATTTATATATGTAAGTAATTTGAAGGGGTGAGAAATGAAAAAATATTAAAATTTACTTATTTAATCTTACTTTATTTTCATAAGTATTTTAACTTTTAAATACATTATAAAATATCTTAAAATACTTAAAAACAGGGCCTACACGTGTGTGCCCGTCAAAGACCAATTATTATTATTATTATTAACTTTTAATTCAACGTACCCGTTTTATATGCGCATACAAAAAACGAGGGTGCATGTTAAATTAATCATACAATTCGTTTGTTTTGATAACAAAAAATATTAAAAAAAAATTATAAATCAAGTGATAACTAATTAAAATGATCTTAAAAAAATATATATTCAAACTTTTATAAAAAAAAAATAGGAGGACATAAATTTTACCTTCATTCAAAAAAAAAGAAATACGAAAGAAACCTTTATACGAACAAAAAGAAATGAAAAATTTTTCTTTAATTTTTTTACTAAACTATTATTCAGTGTAGTATACAGAACATAATCAATCATTTGGAAGCCATGTTGCTATATCATCCAAGCACACTTATTTTTAGAGATAATGCTACGAAGCCCCTAAACTTTGTACTTTTCTGACAAAAAATTCGGAACAAATCACTTTTCTTTACTCTTCAATTTGTAATGATCATTTTTTTTATGTAAAACGAATTTTACTACTATATATTTTCCATATTACTTAAAAACCGAGAGCATAGAGATATTTAATATTATTTTCAATTGTCGTTATTTATAAAATGAAAATTAAATGCCTAAATTTCGATTGTTCATGAAATATAATCTTGTTCATAACAATAAAAAAACATACAAAATAAATATGAAAATGTAAAATAGAATTTAAATATTTTAATTTTTTTACGGATATTATTCAATTCTTTATTATTTAAAAATAGTAATAATGTTTTTGAATAATTTTAAATATTATTGTTCAAGGATATTTTAATCATTTCTCATCCATAGCAATTATGAGTGAGATAAATGTTTTGTGAATAAATTCTTGAATTGAAAAAAATATTATAGAGATAATGCCAAGAATAAACATTTTTCTTAGAACTTCCTATGCAATTCAATCTCCACCATACACTAAACAGAATCCACTGAAGTTATACATAATTTCTTGTAAAATAAAAGTTGCTGACGTACAAGTTTTAATTACATTTGAAAAATAGTATTATATGCAAACTAAAGAAGATATACATTGTTCAACCACTATAATGGGTGGTAATGAAAGCTCCGTGTAAATAATTTCTCATAGTTCCAGGATTAATGTGCAAAACTTGACGATGAAATTAGGACCATACGGGACTGTAATTTCTCTCCATGGTTCGTTTGATCTGATCTTTTCAAGCAAACGAACAAATAGAAATGCACAAATATATAAGAAAAAATGAAATGAGAAGAAAAATAGTCACATGTAATTAAAGAATAACAGGTACTCGAGTACCCCACTGGGAAAAATATTCAAAGCAGAGACATACGATACATCATGGCTATCCTAAGAAGGGGCAACTTTGGTACTTCCTTTCCATGATAACATCCTTCCAAGTTTAAAATTAAACCCCCTTCTTCTTCTAAGGAGGTGAAGGTCATATTGGTTGGTACTTTGTCTATATATCATCATCATGTTATAGGAGGCCTAGCCAGCTAGCTCCTGTGCCTCAAAATGAAGTCATAGATTTGGTAATTTCATAAGGATGTGAATAATCCTATTTTCAGACCTGGTTGTTAGTCATGGCAGCAACTCTTTGGAGAATTAGGCAGCGTCTGTTTCCAAGGAAAGGAAATTAAACAATGCACCATATATATATATATATATATATGTATATATTTCTAGCTTTTACATGCTTGCTTAGATTGTGATTGTGCTTACATAGTAGTTACATGTATGTGTCACTGGAATTGGTAAGGTTGTGTTTATTATGTTCTTTTCTTGGGTTGTGTGTGTCACCAGTAGAGGAGGCTTTAGAAGCAGGGAATATGATCTTCATTTTTTATTATTTTCGGAAATAGAGGTATTTTTCCTGGGTTCTCTCTACCCACATATTACCTAGGTGAGTTATGTGGTTCTTTCTCAAACAACAGTATGTGATTTAGCGGTAGTTTTGGTACTGCATCTTCCAATTTAGTGACTCGCTACATATTTTGTCACAGATGGATCTGTATAGAGGATTGTAATTAAAGAAAAGGTGGGATATAGCAAGGATTGCATTGCATGGTCAGAGAAGCTTTTTGCAGTGCAATTGAGTTCCCTTATTCACTCACTGTCAGTAAATGCCTTCACATGCAACTTCAATGGATGCTTCGTTCTTCCTTCCTTGCTTTTTAATTTCTTGGGAGTAAGTAATATAAGATTCTTCCTCCTCTTTTTGTAAGAGTTTAATTATTCTCTATTTTAAATGGACCTTAAAGACAGCACAGTGGATTCCTCTCGGCCCAATTTGACCCAGTTAAAATTTAGCTAAATAATTGGGTAAATTTCTCTTTGGAGGTTGCTTAAATTTAATTGGGATCCTGTTGTAAATATCGAACTTCGGAAGGTGAAAAAGGTTATATCACGTGACTGGCGTGGAGACCAACGGTTTATATAATTATATGTAAATGTATACTTTAATATGATCTGGAGTATAAATTATGCAATAAGTATAATAACAAATCTCATATACTTAATATACAACATATAATTAATATTGAAAAATTATGGCATTCTGAAATATGTTGTAGTCAATAACAATTTTCTCTATACAAAATGAGAAATACAACAGAATTTAATATAAATTAAGTCTTTCATTTATCAAAAATTCAAAATGGAATCTGAACATTACGCTAAATATTATTCAAGACTGTATATCACTGTGTCAATTTGTAAATATAGTAGTTATCGTTGTGCCATCACAAAAAGCAAAACATAAAAAATATCAATGATTTCCAATTTGATATTATTTTGAGTTAATCGTCATGAAATCTATAGAAAATTAGGTAGAGTTTATAATTTAATTAATCTTCTATCTTTATTATGATGAGTCAAATTCAATTAAACAAAAGTATAAAACATATTGATAATTGAAAAAGGATATGAAGGAATTATACAGGTCATATTTTAGCATAAAAATAACAAAGCAACCAATGTAGCATAGCAAACAGCTAAACGGCTATTGATGTATTATTATTACAAGGATTGTTTGGTCGGCTATACTAGTCATAGACTCATAGCTGAATTTTTTTTTGTGCATAATTTTGATTTTTGAGTGTCTGAAAAAGTGAAAACAAAGCTATGGAAGAGCAATAACGGACTATTTAGAACATTGCTATTTATTGAGCTCTCGCCTCTCAGTTAAACTAACTAGTAACTACATGATGTCACATTTCTATCCCAAAAAACATACGATGGGATTATTATTATCTTGATAATTTTAATAATATATTTTTAAATAATTTTTAAATTTTTTTAAAAATAAAAAATAAATTTATGAACGTATTCTTGAACTTACATATTGAATGTCTTTCAAGTGTGATGCAATTTAGTTGTCAATTAATATTTCATTATAGGTCGTTTAATATGAATCATTATAAATGTCATATAATATTAATGATTTTTTATGGAATATCAAATCATATTTAAATTGTATGAAATTTTAAACACAATCAAACTATAAGTTCAAGAATATGTTTATAATTTTTCTATTTTTAACTTTTTTTAAGTTAATTGAAAATTTATTATCAAAATTATCAAATTAATAATCAACAAAAATCTACCCCAAAAAAAGGAGTGTTGCTGCGACATTTTGTAGTCGATAGAGATATTGTTTTTATCGGCTAAAACATTATTTTCATATATATACGAGATTAAATATTTTTTAATATTACTTTTGAATTATTGATAACAAATCAGCGATATCATTTTTCTTTTTGCAAAAATTTAAGTGTGTCTTATCATAACCATTCTCAAGTTCAATAAAAAAGAGTAAAATGAATATTTTGGTTTTAACTCCGCTTATGTTACAAAGTATAGTCGATTTCAAGCCTAAATAGAAAAAGGACGAAATGTCAAACAAATTTTTTTTGCTTACAAACTTCTTTTATCAAGACGAAATCTACTACATCATCGTCTGTTATATTTTAAGAGATAAATTATATAAATGATTTTTTAATATATCATTTTTTTATCATTTTGATCGTTAAAATTAAAAATATGATTGTTAGAGTATTATTTCGTTATCATTTTGTTTCTTAAATTTTTAAAATTATTATTTTGATTCATAAAGTATCACTGATTTATTATTTTCCTTAAACTTTTCAATTTAAAATAAAGTAGCTCTATTATTATTGCCGGTCATAAAAATAAATGAAGATCTACATTTACATCCATATCATAATGATATATCATATGATATTTATAATAATATATAAAAATGATATTCTTATTTTTTACATTATTTGTATTGTTTGATAACTACATTAGTACTAGTTTTAATGCTAAAAATATTGCTATAATAGATGAAAATATCATTTTTATGGATTTAAATATAGGAATAAGTTGGTATAAATTAAAAATTTAGGGACTAAAATAATATAGACTAAAACGATAATCAAATGATATTTTATGAATCAAATTGATACTTTTCAAAATTGAAGGACCAAAATCAATTGATATTTTTAAAATTTTAAAGATCAAAATAATAGACAAAATTTTTTTTAGAAATCATTACTATAATTTACTATATTAGCAACAAGAAAATAAAATGCTTTCGAGACAAACTAGTCCTCTTTGAAGTTGGCATCCGGTGAAATACTTCATCTGCATTAGTCAAAATCCCCCCCCCCCCCCCGCCCCCACACACACAAAACCCTCTCGTGTGAATTTCAATATTATCTTCTATAATAATCGCATGTAATTTTTGCCCACTTTCGAGGATATGAGTCATCTTTATGTACCATATTTTCTCAGACCTACGACATCTAATATAAAAATATCCAAAAAGCCTATAAACAAGAACAAGGGTGGACCCATGTTAGGACGAACTCCAGCCTAATCAATAATAATTATATATATATATATATTAAATTTGATAAATTAAATACAAAATATTTAACCTATTTAAACTTAAATAATTAATATTAAAAAATATTATTATTAAATTTATATCTAAATCTATCAGACTGTCTGAATCCACCACCGAACAAGAAAATATAGTGCTCCAACAGAACTACATGCCTCAAAACAAAGACATACATCATAAGAAATAAAATAAACCTCGAGAAAACTGTCCAAATCAATAGCTACAGTATTCTGCAGCATCTTCAGAATAATTACCATCCCCCACAAGTGCGTTTATCCCGGCATTACCTTACACTCATCCACGTTTGAAGAAATAATCGTTTAACTTGAGAAACTCTAACAACAGCTAACACATTTTTTTTTTTATCACAGGAATGAGAGTTACATATTCAAAAAAATACTGAATTTTAAATAATGACCGTTTATCCCGGGAACAATTCTATTAAATATACTAAAAGGTTAGATGTATTTAGGATGATCCCCATCTCTCAACTTTTTTAAAACAAACTATTTTAATCTCCTAACTTTCATTTGTGATAAATTGATTCTTAAACTTATTCAAGAAAAAAGTTGGTTCTTAAAAGATTTTAAATTACAATAAATAAATCTTCGAACTTTTAAAAAAGAATTTATTTTTTTAATTTTGCTCAAATCAATCAAATTATTCCTTCAACTTAATTCTCTTTTATAACATGAAATATAAAGAAAGTGATACACATAGGAATGTAAATGAATTGGGTCGACAATTTATTATTTTTCTTAGACAAAACTCAACTCTACTCAACATGGATCAAATTATATTTTAACCGAACTCTATATGAATAGGTCATGGATTGATCCGACCTGACTTGATTGACTTTATTAAGTATTTAATACTTCTTTTTTATTTATTATGCAACTTGATTAAATAATTCTTAATTAATGCTATATTTCAAATGAATGGATATGACTCGATTCAAGAAAGATAAAAAATTCTAGACTTGTATTCCACTTAGTGTTTCATGAATCATATCAGATCAGGTCAGATTAGATAAGTAAGGTTGACTCCTTAGGTCAAGACACGTGTAGGTATAAATGAAAATTTAGAAACTAATTTAATTATTTTGAGAAAGTCTAAGAACTAAAATATAATTTTTTTATTATTTTTTCAAAAGTTCAGTAAAAATTTATTCGATGTAGTTCAATAAGAATTTATTTAGTAGATCAAAATATAAATTATCACAATATTTAGATTCCATATGTATATATATAGCCTACAATTTCAAAAGAAATAAAATGATTCTTATATTTAAATTACTTACAGAGAGCAGATTATACTGCCCGACAAAAAACACTAAAATAAAAAAAAATGCTTGATCCTCAGTTACGTATTTTTCTAGCCCCACAGAAGCTGGTACATTAAAGTTTAAGAGAAAAAAGAAAGAAAGAAAGAACGAAAACGAAAATGTGCAGCGTATCCCACTGCCCGCTTGTCGGCGTCTCTAAACGCCAGATCGCTGTCCCGATCAAAATATACATCCAGCTCCACTACTATTCTAAAATAAAAAATAGCACGGTTATCTTCTGAAATCTGAACCGTCCGTTTTAATTCAATTTGCATCTGACGGTCCCTATTTAACCGGCAAGATGGCATATTGGTCTGAACAGCAGCAGTTACGCTGCTACCAGCACATGCTCATGGAGCGGAGGCACAGAATGAAAAGAGAAAAGACTCAAAAGACAGAGAGAGACGAAGAGAAGAGAACAAGCTGGCATTATTGGAAGGTCAGATGATCAGATGCTCAGAGCAAGCAGCAACACAACACATGGGATTTGGAAAAGGCAAAAAAAGAAAGAAAAAAGAAAAGAAGAGAAAACCTTTTGCCATGCCAGACTGGGCAGAATGGGCAGAGGAGACAACATCCGGAAATTTCAAAGCGGGCCACGTACTCGGGTGACGGGCATGGGTCAAATTCCCAGAGTTGGTCACCCCGCACGGCCTCCGCCGAGTCAAAATATACATCTAACATTATTGTACGTACAATAGACAGCCACATCATCAATGTTTGTAAGGAACGGTCTTGGTGTTATCCATTTTAATTGGATACTCAGTTCTCAGTAATGTCGGATAGATGTATCTTATTCGGAATTCGGAAAAAAATAGCTTGATGTTATGTTGTTATGGGTTGCCAGTTTGATTTTTTTATTAATGTTAAAAAAGGAGTTTGATTGTTTGTATATGTCAATGTGTGACCGAGTTATAAATGCCCAAGTTTCTTTCGGATCCCAATTCCATCAGGGTCCCCAATCTTCATTAGTCCAAAAGGAATAAATTAATGAATGTTAACCAAAGGAAAGTACACTTCTAATTTGGAAACTGCTAAAAAATGTCATACATCTCAAAAGGAATAGATTAATTAAAGTGTGGTTTTCACACTTTTCTACTGAAAAGTTAGCAAAATCAAGTAAAAGTTTGAAACTGACAAAACTTGTTCTTGAATGGAAATAATTATTATACTCTAATTAATTATATTAAAGACTATTCTGTTGATAATCATAATCTGGAGAATATGTCATGTCACTATGTTTGCAGCTTCAACTTGTGGTGTCATTTGATGACCTGTATACTATCATTGCTTTGAATAGAGGTGTTTAATTTTCCGCACAAAGGTTGTTGGAAAGAAAATTTTTGCTATGTAAAAAAGTACTAGCTGGAGCAATCTTCTGTGTTTTTATGCACAAAAGTTGTTGGTAAGAAAAAATGTGCTATGTAAAGGTAAAAGAGTGCCAGAGCAATTTTCAGTGCTTCCAAAAAAGAAAAAAATAAGTTGAATAGTGAAAAGAGGAGAGAAGCGGAGAGAAAAATGATGTACTTCTGAATGTTATTTTGTTCTACAAATAATTACCATTCTTCCAAGTATTCTTTTTTAGCTTGTTGATACACAACATATCACTATAGGAGGAGGAATGAGGAGCGGTCTGATGCATATTTTTTATAATCGGATCATCGAATTTCATATTTCCTATGAATATACAAATATCAGATTAAAACTTTAATATGAATCTTAATGTCATCGAACAGTTATTATATTTATCAGACTCAAATTTGATCCAATAAATATTGAATTGCCTCCGCATTCATAGAAAGATGAAGGAAATCCTCCATGACATCCTATATTCGACAATTACCAAAATGCACAAATGATATTTTCTAAACATGTAAATTATGCAATCACATGCGTACAGAAGCCATGTGAAAAAATATATAAAATAGATGGTTAAGAACTCAAGATGTAATGGTGGGGATACATTGTCGACGTGAACTTGTCAATTATGATAATGATTTTTTAAATAAATTTAAGAAAATATTAAAAATAAAAAATGTTTATAAATATATATATATATTTAAATTTGTAGATTGACTATGTTTCAAATTTGATACAATTTGTCATTTGAGAATCCATTAAAGACTATTAAATATAGACTATTACAAATTTTATGAATTTTAATTATTTTCAATATAATATCAAATACACTTAATTTATATGAAATTTGAAACACAATCAATCTATAAATTTAAAAATGTCTATAAGTTGATTTCTATTTCTAAGATTTTTTTTTCGAATTTTCTTGAAAAACCATTGTAAAGATTTTTCAAGTAAAATTTATAAGTTGTCATTTTTTGCGGAATACTAATACTTACTTATCTTTTTAGAAAAAAAAACCTAATACAATAAAAAAAAATATAGATCTGGCACTTGAATCATTGAAAATAAATTAATTATAGTTCTAAAAGCACTACATATAAAACAATTTAAAAAATAGAAAAATTAAATTACAAAAATTTATAAATTTTATAGCGTTGTATGGGATTATCTATTTGTCTTTGTCAAGACACACATAAGAGGAATTCGGAAATAAAAATAGGTCTGAGATTCGTTCAAAAATATAGTTTCTATAATCCCCATGCTTATTTCCAAACTTTTTTAAAAATATAAACGTGCTAGAGAACTGTTATTAATTCCAGTTTTGAATATTTCCCATCGATTCTCATAAACTGATAAGTGATAACTGAACCCCTCATTTTATTATACTTGCGTGTAGTTAATTGCTGTTCTCCTCGTGATTGTAGAAAAAGGAGTCCGGAGGTGATTCATAGGATTTTGAAGTCTGATGTAACATCATACAGTGCGTCTCCATAGTCAACGGATATAATTATATATGTCACAAATAACTAACGACAACAAACAGTAAAATCCAAAGAAATTTCTGCTCCAGAAACAATCCACTACTTTCCACACAAATGAAGATTTTTTAGTCCCTCTTTTTCTTGTTCTGTAGTGAGAGCCAAGGGGGTCAGATACACTGAAGAAAATCAAATCTCCTAGTAATTTAAACAGAAATTAATGGTCTAGATGTGGACTAGAGGTTCCATTAATTGAATCTTGATTATTACAAAGAAGACTATGGAGAAATGCAATAAATAAGCTGAGCTGTTGTTTTTTTTAATCATCTCTGCTCCAGATCTACTACAGCTTGCAGCTCAACTTCCTGACATCATCTTTACTTCCTTTAGATTATGTTTGAGAGGGAAATAAAATGCGGATAATTAAGAGATAAAGTTATTATTTGTAAGAGATGATGATAATTTTATTTTTTTCATTATTTTCATATCAAATATAACCTTAGAAAATAGCAAGATTTATTAAATCCTTAAAATTGTATCGGACAATATGATTGAGACAGGTACGTACAACCCTAAATTATTAAATGCAACTCGAATTGAAGACCATTTGATTTTGATCAGACGGTTTAAGAGCAGGTTCTATTTGGCCTCAAGTCATAAGGACGGTTCCGAAGTCAAATCAGAGACTCGGAGCTCCTTATAGCCTGCATGTGGGTCCCATGTGTCAGGCTAAGAGAAAGTTAGAACCAAGCATTTACAGCTAATAGTGGGGATTAATAGTTTCAAATTTGGATGTATAATAATAACATAACATTGTAAAGTAGTGCTCAGCCTTTCCCTTTACACAGCAGCTGTTGCTAGCTGCCCCACAGAAATTAAGAGCAAAGGCCAATTGATTTCTGTTTGAACTGGAACTTTTAGTGGCAAAGAAAGTCAATTTGCTACTTGAAAAGAGAGCAATGATTATAACAAGAAGAAAAAATATATATATAACTGACAGAGATTTAATGACGGAACGTTTTTCATCCTAAACAATAATTAGGTTCGTACTTCTCAATAGCAGAAAATTAATGGGTCGGATTTGACTTGACTTAGATCCGTTTTGATGTGCTTTCTTTCAAGTTCAGATCGTCTTGAACTTTGAAGGGGTCAAAATTCAATTGGCCCAAAATAAATCTGAGAAATGTTTAGTTTGGACTTGTGGGCCCATAAAGCCCATACATATCCTACAAAATGTTACTATTTAGACCCAAAAGGCCTAATTTTACCTTGATTGAACCCGTTTGACAACCCTTGTCATACAGCTTTTAGAATTTTGACTTCAGGTCAAAGAAATGTCAAGAGAAGTGCAACCTAAGCGATTAGTTTGATCCATGAATCAAATGGGATGCCTTCACGCCATCTTTCTCTCCCTTCCAAGCCTACACTTCTTCTCTCTCACACCTCTCCATCTCTCTCTTTCTTAAATAAATGCATGCTTCAATGAATCATCCAGAATTAAAAACTTTTATGGTAAGATGGACAGAGTTGAGAGTAAATTAATTTTGCCAAATCTCAGAATAATTTCCATCTTGTTCCTCCTTTTTGCAACAGAGTTTTGCAATGGGGAGTTCAAGAGGCCGCCACCTGGCAGGATGATCCTCACTCGTCACACAAAGCCCAGCTCGTATCCGCAACAGGTATTGATTTTGCATCCAGAAGTCTCATTATTTGTGCATTCTTTTTGTAATTAGTATACACTATTGGTTTTATTCGCCTTCACAGGTTCACATATCAGCAGTAGGCACAGATCAGATGAAAGTCTCATGGATTACAGCTGATAAGCGTGTGCCTTCTATTGTTGAGTACGGGATGAATTCCGGTACATATGACATGACAGCCACTGGTGAACAGACTTCATACCGTTACTTCTCCTATGTTTCTGGAAAAATACACCATGTGAAAATCGGGCCGCTTCTGCCAGATACAGTTTACTACTACTGTTGCGGTGGAGTCGGAGATGAATTCAGTTTCAGAACTCCACCCGCTGTTCTTCCTATTGAATTTGCTGTCACTGGTAAGTTAGAATTTCAGCATAGTTTAATTTGGATGTACTCTGTATTCTTTTTTGGATTAGATGTACTTTGTATCCTTCATAGCATTTTATAATTTGCTCTATAGTCTCACAAAATTAAGAAAGATTTTCCAGACATGTTAACAAGAATTTTGACCAAATTGAAATGGAAAATAAAATTGAACAAATTGCAGGGGACCTAGGACAGACAGAGTGGACGGCGTCAACATTGCACCACGTCAATCAATCGGACTACGACATGCTTCTGTTGCCAGGCGATTTGTCCTATGCTGATACACAGCAACCATTATGGGATTCTTTTGGCCGGTTTGTCGAGCCATATGCTAGCAAAAGGCCATGGATGGTAACTCAAGGCAACCACGAGGTGGAGGCATTTCCGATTCTCCATGACTTGCATCCTTTCGCAGCATACAACTCAAGGTAGTATAACGTCTTAAGAAAAAGAAAACTACTAATTGATTAATGATTTATAGCATATTGATGATTAATTTAATCTTTTAGTTCGATAATTTAAATTGGCATGATTTTGAAATATGAAAGATGGCAGATGCCTTATCAGGAGAGCAGATCCACATCGAATCTCTACTACTCGTTTGATGTGGCAGGTGCAATTCATGTGATCATGTTGGGATCATACACCGACTTCGACTCAAACTCAACTCAATACAAATGGCTGATCTCCGACTTTGCTAAGGTTGATAGAAGTCAGACACCATGGCTGATTGTGTTACTGCACGCACCGTGGTACAACACCAACTTGGCACATCAAGGTGAAGGAGAGAACATGAGAAAGGCCATGGAGGATTTGTTGTACAAGGCTCGTGTTGATGTTGTTTTCTCTGGTCATGTTCATGCCTACGAACGCTTTGTAAGTTGGCATTGTTCAAGCCTCATTTTAGTTAAATAACATCATAATTCATTTATTTTGTATCTGGCATGAATTAATGTGTTGTTCTAACTGAAGACAAGGATATATAACAACAAGGCTGATCCATGTGGTCCAGTATATATTACAATAGGAGATGGTGGAAATAGAGAGGGTCTTGCACTAGAGTAAGTAATGGTAACAATTCAATTATATAAAAACTTTCGTCTCTTTAAATCTAGTTCGCCACAAGTAGCTCTCAAATTGTAGCTAACATGATCCTTACCCAACAAATGGAATAAGGTTTCAAAAAGACCACAAATCTGCACACCTCTCGGTGTTTCATGAGGCGAGTTTTGGACATGGAAGGTTGAAGGTGGTAAATGGGAGCAAAGCACACTGGTCATGGAACCGAAATGATGACTCGGTATCGACTGTTCGAGATGAGTTGTGGCTAGAGAGTTTAAGTTCTTCAAATGCATGTCAAGTAGGTTCACATTTCATTGCACCTGATGCTGATCATGAATTATAAAAAAATTGAATAATTTTCTCTCTTTTGAGTCTGTGGAAACTAATTAATTAACCACTCTTGTTTTATTGTTATTTATATATTCATTAATTTTGTGGAAAGTAACAATTACCTGTTCTATTGACTTCATAATCCCAGGAAAAAGGTTACTGTGTACAAGATCTTTTTCATTTAATTAAGATCCGAGTTTATTATCTTTCTCAATTGCAAACGTATATCATAAAGCTTAAGATAATCTTGAATATTCTGGTATTTAGTGTACAGGAGAACTATCTTGCTGGATCATGTTTCTTTTCTACAATAAAATTAGGAACGCCAACAAATTTAGTAGTTTGATACTCTCTAAGTGATCAGAATTACTACTAATTTGAAATAAACACTGAAAAATATTTATTATTCTTTTAAATTCCAAAAGCAGCTCAGTCATGTTTCTACACTTTTGATATAAAGTACAACAACTATACTTTCAGCTTTGTTACCTATATGTATGATACCTCTTGTTACCATGCAGATTTTTTGTCTTTTTTTAACAAAATATGTGACCGTTATTAATTCAAAATGCCCATAGCAGTAAGTGATTAATTCAAGCCCTGTTTGCTGTAATTTTTGTCTAATCAGTGCTAATTTGTTGTTTTTAGATTAATCAGATAAGTTTAATGACTCCAATTTTAATAAAGCTGTTTCCATCACAGATGGCTAATTAAAGATATTTGAAAACTGAAAAAATCCAAATAATGCTCAGAGGCTATTCAATCGGGTCTTCTTACCCAGTATTTACAACGATAACGAATCAACTTTTATGCCATTATGATTGTCAGCATAAACCATAATTGGATAATTATCATTAAATTAACACAATCAACAAAAACCTGGGGACAATTTCAATATATGTATTAAGTCTTTTTGTACGTAGACAGTACATCGGTCCCTTAACATATATACAGTAACACTAAATTAGTGCAACCTTTGTAAGTTGAATCCATTCAGATACAACTTCATAGTTTTGTAACCTTGTAACTACGATACATTTTTTACTTTTAGATCCAGTTATCTATTATCAATCTATCTGCTGCATAAAACCCCAGTTTCGGCAGGCTCGCTCTGACACATCACCTTACCGTACTCTTTGCTTTTCTTATTAGCTCCTCCAGCACTCTGCACCTCATTGCCTTTGTCAAACTTTGACACAGTGCAGTCGGTGGCAAACAAGCCTGATGTTACAAAATCACGCTCGCCACCGACCACTGGCATCGGGTTACTCACATTAACCCTGCTTACATAGTCCTTACGGTATGTGCGCCCCAAAACACCATCCACACAGTCACTCAGATCATAGAACTTGAAACTTGTATCTAGGTGTGCGAAACAGTCATTATCTGTTATATTGTAATGATGAATGTCCGACTCCTTTTTAGTAATGGGCCTAGCTGTTGCTGATATCTCAAACTTGTTTTTCGATTCAACTATGATACCATTAGTCGGACGTGTGCGCTTGACGGAAATCAGACCATCAGGAGATTGCCACATGGCGTTTTCTTCTGTAGGCATAGAGATGGGATGGGAATCATACCACAGAGCTAGGCGGTCAACTGAATCATCCCATGTGGCTGTCTTCATGGCAGCAAGATAGAAACTGTGGGGCCCAGGGTCAGATGATGCTAGCAGGATGGATAGAGACTGGACCCACGTGAAGTCGCGCTTTTTCTCTGGGTGGGGTTTGCCAATGAAGTGTGCATTGATGTGGAGGGAGGGGTCGCTGACAAGGCAGAAGTCACGGTCACGGTGCCCATGAAAGTAAACTGTGATCCCATCACCACCGATGAAACGCGGGTCATCGCATACTGCACCCGGTAAATAGCAGCCTGTAGCCATATATACAAAGCAAAAAAGAAATCAGATAACATGAATAAAGAAAAAAATAATATACTAGCAATTTTAGAAAATAGTACAAGAGAAAATTTTAAATGCATGTATATATATCATGTGTATGTGTATGTGTATTGAGTGCCCCTTCAAAAAACAGCTTTGTGTGTGTGTGTGTGTGAGTGTGTTGAAATTAACAAAAATACATAGACATACTGCAGACGGCCTTGCAAGTGACACAATCCACAAGACAGGTGGTGGGGCATTGTGACGGGCAGCTTTGCGGAACCATGAAGCACAAAGGAAAATTGCTGTGCCGGCAGCGCACGGTCCTAATCTGATTCTGTGCCACCGGAACTGCCGGTTTTTGTTCTCCCCATGGCAGCATTAACCTTGCCGATGCAATCGTAAACCAATTAATGGCCACAATCAAAACCAACAGAGCAGTACTGATTACCTTCTCCATATCCCAATTTGACTCTTAAGTTGATGAACTAGGTTTCATAGATTGTATGTGATTAAAGAGATGTAAGGATGGTTTCAACTACATAGGTCTCTGGTTCGGGGTTGGATTTGTAGAGGGTGCTTATCATGGAATAGATACAGTTTGATTGGTGTAACGGTCAAATAGTTCATGAAAAGAAGTTGCTAAAGTGAAAATTTATTCTGAAATTTATAAGAAAAGGCGAGAGGACATGTGAACAATGACAGTTTTTGCGTGCAATTATAAATTAATTAAACGATGTGTGCTTTTGCTATGACATGATTTGGAGTTCAGTTTTTTTTCTTTTCTACAATTTTCCTGATTTCGCCTCCACCATCTCTTACGATGGCAAACGCATGATAGAAGCATAATTCAGGGAAGATTTTTATGGATTGTCAATTATTTTCATGAAATTTATACTGCTACTGGGTAGAGAAACGATCGATTTAGTCATGACTCGTGACCAATTAATGACCATTGCAATTGGTAACTGAAGAAGCTGATCATATTGAAACATGAAACATGAAATCATAGAGAACGACGATGGGATGTTACCAGTAACTACACCATAAAATCGAACGGAATCTTGAGATACACACACAAAAAAAAAAAAAGATATAACGAGAGAAACAGGGGCCTGAATGGAGGGGAATTAAACCAGGAATTCTGTTGCTTTACATCAAAGCCCAAGTACCTAGTCACAGAATATTTGAGCCTGGATGTGAAGGCTGCGCAAAATCTACACGGCGTTCCTAAAAGATCGCAAGTGTTCCGTGCTTAGGCAATTGTTTTTGTCATATTATTTTACATTTTTTTTATAATAAAACGTCAAATGTGTTACTTAGTATAATAGAAAATTATTATTTTTCAGAGAAATTATTCTTGTACCCATGTTTTGCACACTTTATCTGCATATCAAAATTATTATATTAAATAAATAATTTATTTATATTTGAATTTATAAATGTTTATGGTTAGTATATAATGTGTTTATTAGTTTTTTCTCCTAAATGGTAATAGAAAAAATTCAAGTTAAAACCTATGTTGCATAAGTAAAAATATTACTTGCATAATTTTTTAATTCTAGTAATATAAAGTATAAACACTTTTATCATTAAATATAAATATTTTGTGAAAAAAATATAAACACATATGGGTGTTGTTAAATGATGCAATTATCACTCTTCTATTTTTTAATTGTAATATTATGTCGATATTTTTGTTGAAGCTAAAAAAAAATAGAATCTATAATATGATAAATAAAAAATAGTATACCGATACACAACCTATTAGAGATATTCGGTTCAATCAAATAAGAAAAATCATAATGCACGGATAGAGATGCACATAATTCATAAAACCCATTTTTTTTTGTACGATTTAGTTAACATAAAAGGCGCTAACAACAAAATTTTTTGCACGTCATATTAAAATTTGTTCTTTCTCATTTGGCTCATATTAAACATTCTGCAGATAGTTTATTTTGATATGAAATCAACAGATGAACAAATTAATAAAGATCTTAATTAACATATATTTTATTTGAATTATTTTATTAGCATCAAATGTGCAACTAAAAATTCCCCAAATCTAAAAATTAATAAGATACGGAAAAATATTTTTCGATCCAATCAATGTCGACAATTAGCTTACTATTTTTTAGTTTGCAATCTATAAGTGCATAAAAATAGAAAGATCCACGAAATAATGTGTACATTGTTTATTTTATTTCATATGACAAATAATTAAGCAACGCATGTTTTTATTCTACTTTGAAATTGGAGGAATTTATCTAATACAAAAATAAAATAAAATAAAATATAATAATATAATAATAATAATAATAATAATAATAATAATACTAATAATAATAATAATAATAATAATAATAATAATAATGATAATGATAATGATAATGATAATACAACTATTAGCATGGTCGGAAAATATACGCAATATCAGACATATTTTGCTTGTACTAATCAAACAAGCATTTTGAAACAAACTAATACGTATATTTTTGCTTGCAAACTAATTCGTTTCTTAGCATACAAAGATTAAGAAGTGCTAAATTTATTGGAATTTGGTTTTTTATAACCAACTTGTATGCGAGGGGATTCTTATCAAGGGTATCCATATAGAACTTGGAATTGTACCATCTAAAATTTTTTGTAGTTTCCAACTAGAAGTTTTATTTTCTATAATATATTTTTAAATTTTTTAAGTGCTTTCAAGTTTTATCGAACTTTTTAATTTTCTTAGATACTAAGTAAATTCATGAAAATTAATTAAATCTTTCATATGTTTTTTAGATTTTTCAATTTCGTTAGAACTCATAATAACTATTGTAAAATTTTAAATGCATTTATTACTTTATAAATCTTGACAGAAACGTTGTTATTTTCATTCATCTAATGGTAAATGGTGCCATTTCAGCGTGCACTTTTATTTCAATAGAGAACTGATTTGTTTTATCATTTTATATCAAAAAAATAAAACAAAGAAAGAACTGATTTATTTCTGGATCAATAAATGTCAAATAATGCATCCAGGTTTTTCAATCACTTGGTTGCGGGACCGAATACACAAACTTGTATAATAATATAGGAAAATTTTGAATTTTTTTTCAAAAAGAAAATCAAATTAATCCCTTAAACTTTCATTTATATTAAGTTAGTTCTTGAACTTCTTTAAAAAAACAACTTGATTTTTTTAATTTCTTCAGAAAAATCAAATCGGTTCTTAAACTTTAAATTGCATTAAATAAATTCTTCAAGTTTTGAAGAAATATGTATTTTAGTCCTTCAATTTTTTCAAAAAAAATAAATTCATCCTAAACTTTCATTTGCATCTTCGGATGTCAATTCTTGGTTTGACCCCACAGGTTAGATCCGATTTGTTTTAATCAACTCAAGACAAGTAAAAATTTTCATAGTTGATCTAGTTTTCATAAATCATATGAAGTCAGTTCCGGTTAGATAAAGTTAACCCATTAGATGGGATCGGAAATTAACACCTCTATGCACAAATGAAAGTTCAGGAATCAATTTAGTTTTTTTGAAAAAGTTTAAGGATTAAAACACACTTTTCTTTAAAAGTTAAAGGTCTCATTTGATATAATTTAAAGTTTAAGGACTAATTTATTTTTTTAAAGAAGTTTAATGACCAATTTGATTTTCTTCAAGAAGTTTTATGGACCAATTTGATACAAATGATAATTTAGAGATTAACTTGATTTTGTTAAGAAAATTTAGGAACCAAAATATGAATTCTCCCTATAATATATCGTGGAATTTTATAACTTAATAGAAACAACTAAAAAAAATACAATCTACTTCAGTTGATAATGTAACATATTATTGATCATTCAACAATATAAAAGTTATCCAAAATTAGAACAAACTAAGTTTTGATTAAACATCTTTTTGCAATCAAATCCCACTTAAACAAATAAAATCGGTGCTTTCATTTTATTTTTACTAATTGAGAAGATTCCATGAAATGAACGACTATTGGATATAAAAATTTCAAAAAGTTGCTTGAGTCTTGGGTGTAGGGTTGTAAATGGATCGGATATTATCCGATTTTATCCAAAATTATATTCATTGATACGAATTCAGATAATTATCGGATACAGATTCGGAATATTTTTTAACGGATACGGATGCGTATACAATTTTCAATTTGAAAACAAATACAGATACAAATTCGGATAATTATCAAGATCTGGATTTTTTTTTTAAATTCAGACATTAATTTCAAAGACTCATTATATGTCTTTCAACTGAACTTTTAATATAGATTTCAAATTCAATTAATTTTAGATCAAATTTGTGTTTATATATTTTTTTGTTATTTCTTAGTACATTTGAATAAATAATATAATGATAATTATTAATTAATTTTTAGAATTACTATTTAATTTTTCTAACTAGTGATACTATCATAAAAAATATTATGCGATTATTCTTTAATAATATGTGTGATATTATTATTTGATATCCGAATATATATCCGTATTCATTTAATATTCGATATATATTTATATTTATTTAACATTTAATCGCTATCTATTTTCAAAATTATTCATATCTAAAAATTAAAAAAATAAAAAAATTAAATTAAATTATTATTTATAGCTAGCCGATGCATTTACATCCTTATTTGAGTCTGTCAGACCCCTTATATTTTACAAGAAAAAAAAAACTCCGCTGGTTGAGGTTTTACGAGAAAAGAAAAGAGTTGGTTTAATTGATTCGTAGAGTCAGTGTGCACTGATTGGATTGACAGAGGTTTTATGTGAAGGCTCAACTTATATATAATGTTGAATCGATTTTTTTCTAAGAACTAGGAAGTTCAAATGCAATTCGTTGTACACCGAGCTGTAAACTGAAATTACACGATTTAATATGGACCCACATGTCTGGAAAAATTCTCTAGACTCATTTAATGCTCCTACTTGATCAAATTGAGTCCGTCTGATTAAAAGTCACACGAACCTTAATTAGATACAAAGCCCAGCTGATTTTAGCTACTTTTTTTAGTTGTGGATTTTAGCATATATTTGATCAAGGTAAGTGACATGGTAACCATCACAGAGGAAAAAGGAAGGAAAGAAAAGGAATAAAAAGGGGGATTTGGGTCTTCCTATCAAGGCAAGCACATGGCTTTTTTGTACTAAATTGAGTTATAACGCATGCAATAATGACTAATTTGAAATGAATCTTTACTTTTTGTGGAGACAGATGGGAAATGCAAAATCAAAATTATGTTATCCCTAAAAATTTGCAAGGTGAATTTATAAATGATAATCAAATAGTCTATTTCAATTAGACAACTTATTGTGGCCTCATAAGCAAGTGCAGAATTTGTGACCTTCGATCTACTGATAAAAATAATATAAATTATATATTTAAAGTCTGAAATTTAAATAATTTTAACTCTCATCTTTATTTAAAAAAAATGCAGGATTTGTAGATGTTCCATCTTCAATTTTTTTTTTCCAATTTGAGTGCAATTCTTCAACAGAATTAAAAATAACTAGGCACCAAACTTTGAAGGGATGAGGTGGCTACAACTTCAAGTCTCCAACTAATTTTTTTTAGACAGGTGAGGAGTTAAACTAACTGTACTACCTTCTTGTGCTTTGTACTTTAGTACTACCTCCAACCAGAAACGCTTACTATTCAAAAATAAAGCAAAGGGAAAAGGGGGAAAATAAAAGTAAAACGCTTAGAAAGACAGTTTGGCATGTCGAAATGACAGCAAAAGAATCTTTATGAAGGAATTAAATGTTCTTTCTTTTTTTTTTGAAAAAATTGAAGGAATTAAGGTTGTAATTGTCAAAAATATTCTACCCCCCCCCCCCCCCACAACCAACTTTGGTGCATTGATCCTATCCTCATCCATATCCCCCAGCAATGGGATTCTACTCACCATCTCCACTTTTCCTTTTTTTTGAGTAAAAATAAGGTATACTTCTCCTTTTTCTCTCTATTTAAACCCACCACGCCTCTGCAAATCATCATCGCCTTTCTCTTTCTTTGGTATTGATTTCTCACAGCAGTCTCCGGAGTCAGACGACATCTCTTCGGAAAACACCATGGCTGAGGTAGTTTACCCTGGAAAATTTGCGTTTTGCATTATTTATTCAATTTTACCCTGGAAATTTTGCATTTTGCATGATTGCTAAAACTTTTCATGTTCCCGATCAAAGTTATTTGCTTCGTTTAAACATTTTTGCTAATTTTTTTCTACCCAGAAGTTGATGTCTTCTGATAAGCTTCCAAAAATTGGATGGATAGATGGTACCAGAATATATGCTTTTGATTTATCATTTATGCATTTTTTTTCCCTTCCACAGACTGTTGTGCTTAAGGTTGCTATGTCATGCCAAGGATGTGCTGGGGCTGTGCAAAGAGCTCTAACTAAAATGGAAGGTTTGTTTATTTTCTATCCTATTCTCTTTTTCCTCTTGTAGACTCCTACTACAAAGAGAAAATTGCAAAACCCCCCCGGTAGTAGCAATTAATTGGAAGAACGGCATTATATATGCATTAATTGTGAAAAGCTCATACATTGTTGAAAAAAATCATAAAAGAAGCTCAACGGCTAATGATATTCAAAAAAAAATTATCACTTAATTGAGGGATTAAGAGTGATTTTCATACTAACCATGAACAGAATAATACAAAATAGATATAATCTATCATTTTCTTATTTACTTTAGAAATGCATAACAAATGTTAAAAGATATATATTTACTTCTTTAAATGTTGATATATTGTGGTTCCAATTATAAGGGCCTTTTTTTCTTTGGAGATTTCTCTCCGGTCTCCAGGAAGAAAAAAAAGAAAAGCCAACTTTATAACTTAAAACAAAATGTACAAAAAAGTTTAAACCGATTAATTAAGAGCTCTTTTCAATTTTGATTGTTAAAACAGGTGTGGATTCATTCAATGTGGACCTCAAGGAGCAAAAGGTGACTGTCACAGGAAACGTCAAACCAGACGATGTTTTCCAAACCGTTTCTAAAACGGGGAAGAAAACTTCCTTCTGGGAGGCTGAACCTGAAACAAAGACTGAAGCTGCCCCTGCTGTCACTGAAACAAAGATCGAAGCTCCTCCTGCTGTCGCTGAAATAAAGATCGAAGCTCCTGCTGTACCTGAAACAAAGACTGAAGCCCCTCCTGCTGTACCCGAAACAAAGACTGAAGCCCCTCCTGCTGTACCCGAAACAAAGACCGAAGCCCCTCCTGCCATACCTGAGGCAAAGACCGCTGCTCAACCAGCCTCTACAGATACAGCAGAAAAAACTGTTGCTGCTGCAATTCCGGCTCCGACAACAGCTAGTTCTTGATTGATTTCATCAAGACTTTCTACAAATGATTGCAACCAATGATAATATCACCTTAATATCATGTTATGAATAATTGCTAAGATGAGTTACCATTTATGTGCTGCCATGTAACCACCAAACATATATTTGCAGCTAACCAAGAAAACTGAAAGACTATGTCGTTGGAGAAATGAATACATGCATTATATTTTATTTTTGTTTCGTACCGGCAAAGCAATCTTGGACATGCCTAGCTCCATTGTCACATTGGTTATTATCCTTGACAAGTTTTACAAGTCTTTTTTATGTTTCTCAACTAGTCTTAGCTCTGGTAAAATGAAGCATAAATTTTGCGGAAAAGAAATAACTTTGAACACAATTCAAACAGTTCATTTGGAAGTTACTAATTTATTCATTAACACCACAATCAACCCTCAAGAACCAAGACATGAGAAAATTCTAATGTCTTAGTCATCCACAAAACTTGACGAAGAAAAACATAGAATTGAGAAAAATTCTAAAAGAAGAACCATCTCTTCTTAGTAACAGCATCTCCTTGATACTCTTGTTTTGGATTTTCAATCTCTCTTTTTGCCATTCCCTGGTTCAATGCTTCCAATCTCTTTCTACAAACAACCAAATCAAAGAGAGAACAGAAAGCTGTTACAACATGACATCAATTTAAATATTGATGATAAAACTATGGTTAAGATTAACGTCTGAAATTAGAAGGAAGAGGAACTACTTAGTATCTTCAAGGCGCCCATGCAAGCTCCATCTCTGACGAAATCCCTCCATCCCCTCAACTCCACTTGCAAGTATCAGACGCCTACCACATGCGAGCATAAAATCATTCTTTTACGGAAAATAAAAGAGATATCATCAAAAGAAGTACATAAACTGTTGTCAGTTAGAAGGGAGGTTCTAAATTTTAGTAACCATTAGAGAAGTAATAAACCATGCCAAGTCAACTAGTATATGACTACATGTTGATCATAAATTTTTCATATGAATTCAATCAAATGACCCTTATGAATAAAAATAAAATTATGGTCACTTTAAGTTAGCTAGAAAGCATCCCAGGTTGGCGCATCTCATTTGATGTGGAGAGACAACAAAGTTCATCATTTTACAAAATACCTTTTTGTTCTCCAACTATCTCTGTTTGAAATAAATTATTTCTTTCTTTTAAGAAAAAAAATCAACATATTAATTAGAGAGGCAAGGTTTTTGAAATTTAACAGCAACACTTTCTTTTGTTCATATCACAGAATAAACTCTCCCATAAGCTAATAGTAGGGTATTATTTTCAAACAAGATTGGAAGTCATGTAAGCTACAGCCTACAAAGGGTTCAAAACTTTGTCTTTGCTTTTGTTTTTGGTTTTCTTTTTTTTTCATTTTCCTTATTGAAATGCTTTGTCAAATGTAGTTCAAAACACCTGAAACAAAAAAATATAGAGATACCTCTCTAGCAATGTAACTTCAGATTGGAGCTGAATAGTTCTTTCCTTAGCCTTCTCAAGAGGCATTGATAACCCTAATTTATACTCACTTCCCTTCAACCGCTCCCTTATTTCTTTGTCCTGTAAATATATTTTAACAGATAATAATTCAATAAAACCAGAATAGGTTCATAATGAGTACTTTTGATGAATACAACTGACCCGTTTCTCAGCACACTGCCGGTACAACACAATTTCATCCTGGCAAAAAGGTTCGATGTCATTTATCTGGAGACCTAAGACAACATAAAGCATAGTTATTTTGGTGCATTAGCAACAGTTTGGTTGCAGGCAACTAATATAAAGGATATGCACTTACAAAGGAAAAGATTTTTTAGAATTCCATCACATAAATCGACGCCTTCAAGCACATGAGAAGCAATTTCTGGGGGGATTATAGGGGATGGTGGGCCCAGCATGAGGTCATCCCCCACCAAAATTGTTTCCTCCATGGTGGGTTGTGAATCAACTACAACAAAAGAGCAATTAGCAACATGATTTTAAATGATTAATTCTTATGGGCATTCCATCTAAGGTGCTATCAGACGTGTTTAATATTTCTTGTACTTCTTGTACTGAAAACGAAAGGAGCGTAAATTGTATATGCTAAAACTAAAATGAAAAGAATTTGAGTGCAGGTGCAGTTCCTAATTATCAATTGTTGGACAAAATTGACCTCATAAAATGCATTCAGTGTTCAATTAGTGATCCCACCTCACAGTGAACCCCTTGTGGCCTCACAATTGTTATGTCAGCAATCAATTTACCTAATTTTCCCAATTTCTTCCTCAGTTTACTTTCTGGAATATCAGATATCCAAAACAGAATTAAGTAAGATTTCAAAATTTAAAACCAAAGAAAAGGGGAAGATTGCCTACCATCCATGATGTACCCCTCTGTCGAAACCTCTCCAAAGAAACCAAGATATATCCAATGAGTCGCTGCTGCTATCAGTGCACTTTGCCTACAGTAAATAAATTACTTGAATAGATAAACAGAAAGAAGCTAAAGCAAGATAAACAATCAACAAAATCTAAGTAAAAGCAGGTGTAATCACTTGTCTCGCCAATTTCCGAAATACTAACAGGTGTAGGCTTAATTACACACAAAATAAAAAAAATAAAAAAACAACCTCCATGGTACCAGATTAAACAAAAGGTAGATCAACAGAAGATTGGAGCACCTGCAAGCAGGCAATTGGGCTTCAAGCTGATAGAGAAAGATAAGCTTGGGTTTAGGGTTTAAGCAACTACAAATATCAATTTACCTCTTCAAACCAAATTACACTCTTTCGGAAGCACAGATGCGATGGGGGCGAGAGCAAGGCGCAGCAGTAACAGCAACCAGTCGTCGAGCGGAGGAGATGGTGCGGCTACTGGTGTGCGACTGTGAGGAGGTGGGGGTGTCAGAGTCAGAGGCGAAGGTAGGATGTGCACAGCCGCCGCGGGGAGGAGGTGGTGCAGCTGCGCGGAAACGCCGCGTGGCGTGGAGGAGGAGTTGGTCAGAGAGACGAGCTGCGGAGGATTTGAGCACCTTTTTCGGCTTTTCTTTCCTTTTACTCGGGACTCGGGAGAGAGGAACCTGCTTTGAACAACAACAAATTTTCTGCGAACACTCTCATTAATTTCTGCCTTGGACAAGAAAGCCCCTGTTGCCATCTACGCGCGATCGGAGATCACCGTGCTCTCGTTTCTTCTTCGAACACACTTATTTCTTTTGGCAGAATCCCCCCCTCAAATTCATAATTGATGGTTTACTCTGTGAGTTTTCTAATTACGTTAAACTCTAATTAAGATTTATTTTTATATAAGAAATTAAATTTAATGTATAATTGGACTTATTTTTTTTTTATCTTTAAAAGCCTCTATATGCTATTAATCAGACAATTTTCAAAATTCTAAATTGATAAGCTCATGTCTTGACTTGAGTGTCTAGTTGTTTAACTTGAGTTATTGGCTCTCGAGTTCTTCCAAAAACTTACAATCATCTTTTTTTTCTGGCTATCCAAACAATATGACAGAGTATCTAGTCTTCAATGAAGCAGACAATTATGATAATGATCATTGTAAGTCTTGAAGACTCAGTCATTAAATACAAATATAAGATTCTCAATTTAATATAATCATAGTCTAAAATTGATATAACATGCACAATATGGCTAGGAACATGCCAAAAAAATCATAGCCAAAATTAATTTCAGGCCAATCCTAGACTGCTACAATACCGCTGGTGCTACAGTACCGAAAAATGTTCTGAATAAATCCCTTAATGTTTGATAATATGTAAATATTATTTTAAACCTTGTTTAATTCGAAATTGTCACATATATAATAGTTAGATTAATTATAATCGATCCATTAATAATTATAATTAATCAAACATATTTCTATATGTTTTCGGTTTCAAATCCTAATTGAAATACATACAATGTCATTCCTTAATTAATCACTTATTTTAGCATTAATATTCATGACAATATTAAATATATAACTATAATACACGCATGTCCAACTTAATTATTGTATTTAGACGACTCTAAATCCAACAATAATATCATATTTGCTCTTCTAAACTATTAAAACTCTTATATTTACTCAATGTATGATGTATCAAATATATCCAAAAAAATTCAAAATAGCTTCATTAAGTATTTTTAAAACCTAATTTAATATCTTAATATATATTTCATGACTATTACATTTTAGCTTCTCATTCATATTATCCCAGTAATAACACTTCAAACATCAAAAACTATGTATTATTTTTTAGAATTTAATTTCAATTTTATAAAATTTGAATTTTTTTTATAATTGATATTCATTCTCTATAATTGTATCCGCGGATATATTTACTGAAAATTTAATTTAAAAAAATATCTATTCTCATTTCCAATAAAGGTAAGTGAGAAAATTATAAGCATGAAGTTAGTTTTAATGAAAAAAAAAATATATTGAGTAGATACGTGAATTTCAATAGTTTAAAGAGGTAAATATAATATTATGAATTTTACAGGGAAAAAAATACTTAATTTTGAAGTTTTAAGTATCGAAGGTGTATCCGGTACGGATGTGGGGGATTTTGAGTGTGGCGGGGTAATATAGTTTTTAAGCAACTCGGTTCGCATTTAATATCCTAAAATCAATAAAATGATGCATAATTTTATAATTTACGTTATCTATGTGCTTATAAGTTTGTTCATATTGAATCAAATAGTCAATGTGATAGAATGTGTTTTTCAAGTTTGTTCCCATTCTTTGTAACTATTTGGATTATATGTTAAGTATCATTAAATATTCTTAAAAGTTTAATTTAAATTCAAAACTTGTAATTTGGTTATATCAATAAACAATATTTTCCATATTCTTGCGCCCAAGATAAATGGAGGTAACTAATCTTCTTTTTCTTTCTTATCTCTTTCAAGTAAGATGACAGGATTCTACGTTATAAATAAGTCAGAAAAAATAATAACAAAGAGCATAAAAATAGAAAATATTTGAAACACTTCAATCTATTAGATTTATAAGATAGAGGATATTGGGATTTTAAGGTGTTATTACAAACGGTGAAGATTGATCGATAATAATTAACTTGATAATATTGAGATTAATTTTTCAAATAAATTCGAAAAATCTTAAAAGTTCTTAAAAATATAAACTAGTTTGTACACATATTGTTGAATTTATAGATTGATTATTTTCAAATTTTATATAATTTAAATATTAACCTAATAACACTTACATTGTCTGAAATTTGAAACACCGTATTTTTTTTAGTTCAATAAGATAAAAGTAAATCTAACTTTATAATTTATACAGTATTCAAGAAGTTTATAAGTTTCTCCACTGTGATTTTGTGCAATTATTTTTAATTGACGTGTCCTGAAAAAAAAATTTGCGAGAAAAATAAATTCTCTAGGAATATTTTATGAACTAGAGCTTTAACTCTGCTCTGCAGTGAGATTATGCACTCTTAACATAATTGTTATTCATGATAATAAAATATTTTATTGATAGGAGAAATATCACATGCAATCAATAAGAAAATAAAAAAATAGCACTACATGTCCAAGTCAAATCCAAATTAGTATCATACATGTCAATACTAAAGTGCCATGCATGCCATTGCCTAAGATGATAGAAGTAATAAAAAAAATTTCAATTATAGCTTATATTGTGCTTAGAACAAAATAATTAAATTCATAATGAGCAAAATAGATAACATGCACACTACCTTTATTTTCCACAAAAAGAAACAGATAGGAAGCATTATAATCTTTATATGTATAATGTTTTTTTAACCGATATGTATTATTAATTGTCATACATGTTAAAGGAAAGAAGTTTATATCAAACAAAATAGTCAAGATAGTTGAAACATCTAATATGTATATTTTTCCCTTTCTAAATGACCAAAAATACATAAAAACATTTTCTTAACAATATAGATGTTCCATACAAGGAAAAAGAAAAAATATATATATAAACATCATAAGCAATTTCTAAATGATAATTTGTGCAATTTTTCTCTGGTCATATGACATATATCTAATTAAAGTGCTTCCTAATTACATAAGCACTATATATCCATAATAATCTAGCTGGACTTAGAAAATTAATTGCGCAATTAAAAGGCCAAAAGGCTTAATGCGCTAACCAGAATTAATGCTTAGAAAACTTATCTATAATAATACACAAATTGTTCTTGCAACTTTTTTTTTAAAAAAAAAGACAAACAAAGAGGACGCTAGTTTATACTTACACTAACTTGCTTATTTGTACGTCCCGTCACACTATTTGGTATGACTACTGAAAGTTCGTATCTTTTATTACGTTATATCATATAATACATCGTGTGATTTCTTCAATCGTGTTGAAATTTATATAACGTAAATTTAGAAAAACTATCCGTTCGATCGTTGAACAGTTACATAACAAAAAATAAAGATCTGCAACAAATTGGGGTCAATACCAACTGGAACACCCCAACGTATGTAATATTTAATATAGAAGGAAGATTAACAGTCATTCCAAATGAACACGCATGCACCTAATCAATTCTTTTGAAATTGGTTTTCAATTCTGCAATATAATATGGAGTCAAACTCATGAGTAAAAACAAATCAAAGATATTAAAAATCAAACTATAAGCTCGATCAATAATTTATACATATACAATGACCATATATTAAATTTAATTGAGGAAAAAAATGAATTTTGGAAGACCAATAAATTCTATAAAATAACAGAAAATTTGGATCAATATTACGTGGATCCCGTTTTTATTCCTTTAATTATTATAGTAAAAGTTTATTTCAAGAATAGATCCCTTGATAAATCAACATTTCAAAATATATACAAAACCAGTTCCCACAAAATCACACTAATTACGCCCTCACCACACAAATCCAAAATGTGATCTATAAGAAAATAAGAGAGCAAAGTTAATAAGTTTAGAAAACATATATAGGGGATCAGTGGTTACTCTCGTGAAGCGCAACTCTCCATAAAACTTGACAAAAATGCAAAATTGAAGAGAAATTGAGAACAAAATTGAGATTCTACAAAATGTAAAATGGTCTTTATTGAGAGCCTGTTGAAGTGAATGTATGAGATAGATGTATGTGGTTTGTGCCGATTGCTAGAGGTCTAGTGGAGTTCGTTGGAGGAGAACATGCATTGCCAAAAGGGATGTCAAAAAAAGAAAAAAAAGAGAGAACAAAATAATGGATTTACATGTAAAATAGACGTGGTTTAATTTGTAGTCTTCGTAGACCATGAGACAGATCCTATAGTGGGGTCAGGAGGGCATTACAAGGGAGTACAATCATAACTCAATGACCAGATCATCCATTTATTTCGTTCTTGGTCCCATCTATTCAACAACTGAGATATTTTGTGATCTCATGTGGTCTCTTTCACAACAAAAACAAATGTTACCGGACGGCTGTTGAATGAAACATAAATACATCTCAACTGCAACACAGAAGATTGTGTAAAAAGGTAGCAATTCTAAAAGAGAGCTGATACATAGATATATATGGATAGATATATAAATAAATACAGACTTAATTATATATATTAAATGAGTTATTATATATTTAATAATTTTATTATACAACTTAAATAAATGATAATGTATATTAATGATTTTATTATGCAAATTCATTTTGTACAGTATTATTATTATGCAACTTAAATGAGTTATAATGCACATTAATTAATGATATTTAAGTTAAATAATAAAAATATTATATATAATAAAATCATTAACATGCATAATAATTTATCTAATATATGTAAATAAGTCTGTATCGATAATAATATCAATGATGATGTCTCTATATTATTTTTCCATTCCAAAAATTGAACTCTACTTCCTAACACATGAAGGAATAGTTTGTTCACTACATTAATTACGCATTCCTCACAAAACAACATGCATACGGAATGCACGGTCAGAATCCTATGCTTTTAAAATACCCCCAAAATGCATAACAGAGAACGATAATTACAGAGGAAAAAGAAGCAAAGATAGCTTCGATCCAATCCTCCGAATTATAGCAGAAAAAAAAATGATTTAAGAATCTTATTAACCTCGATATTTGTTTCTTTACAAATATTTTTTTTCTCCTTCTTGTTGGAATTGATCCCCTGCTCTCATTCATGAGAAATTAGTGTCTTTACCACTGTGTTACACGGTGGTTGAAAAATTATAGCAGAATAAAATGCCAAATAAAAGAAGCAAGGGAAATAAAAAATGATCTCACAGAGCTGAGATAATAGAAATTTCAGATATAAACCTAACCCCTTCAAGGGAAATCAGAGCCACATAAATAAAACTCATACCTGCATCAGATGGCTGAGAGTTCCAAATCACTGAGAAACCAGCATTCTCCTCTCTTCACACTCTATTTGAATAATATGAAGGAAAATGAAAAAAAAGTAAAGAGCAAAAGAGGAGGGGATGGAATGAGAATGAACGTTATTATATTTTACATTCTCTTATTTAATTCGTCTTGTTAATCTTCGTTACATTTCAATTTGAAGATTAACAAAATATAAGTTTTAAGAAGTAAAAAGAAATTAAATGAGTAACCTCCATTAACCTTAACCTCTTATTAAATTTTCAACCAAACAAAAATTAATTGGAAAATTTTCTTTCCCTCTCTTCCTCTACTCTTCATCCAAACAAGATGTTAAGGAATATAGATTACGAAAATGTTTAGTATTCACATTCTTACCGTCCATTCATCTGTTTACCTATTTTGTTATAAATGTCAATTATATATCTATTAACTATAAATACATTATTGTTAACTAATAAAATTTAATCATTTTATGTATAAATTATATAATTTGTAATTAAAATTTTGTTAATTAATAATAATATAAATTATTATAATTAATAAATACATAATTAAAGATAACAATAAATAGATAAACAGTAAAAGAGAAACTCTCAGTACTGTATAGATTATCATGCGATTTATGATTCTGGTCCCGCCTAGAAACTGGAGGTACAGTGCATTAAGTACTTCTTAGCAGATCCGTATTATTTTATTTATTTAAGATTGGACGACAGAGATCAAATGTGACTATTTCCCGTAAAAAACAAACAATACGGACAGGTTGGACGGTTTGAGATTATTAATTACAAAACCATTGAACTGTCCATCAATTAAACAATTGGATAATAAACCCAACCCACAAATTACAACCTTCATAGACTGTGCACAGGTCAGCTCACTAATCAATGCTCTTTCCCCTATCGTCTTGTATTGTCTGTCCTGATCTGTTTATGATTGCTCTCGAGCTCTCTCACCGTCCCGGTCCTTTATTTGTTTCTCGTACTCGCGTTGCATCTTTCCCTTTTTCCTCCTCCAAACTTTCTACCGATCGGATCGCATGTCTCAACCTTTTCCAAAAGCTAATTATATAAAGCAACTGACGAGAAGCAGTTGAGAGTTTCCCTCGTCGAATCGGAGGAAGCGCCATTGGTAGCTGTGGTGGATTAGATGTTTTTGGCTCAATTCCTGTTCAATGTTTGTTCTCGGTCTACATTCTCTCCGATGGAAGGAGAGGGAATGGATGAAGAGGCGCCAAATCGAACGGTGGAGAATGAGCCACGTGGCCCAGCTGAGATGAATGCAGCGCGAAAGGTGCAGAAGGCGTACAGAAGCTACCGGACAAGGCGCCGGTTAGCCGACTCTGCCGTCGTTGCCGAAGAGTTCTGGTCCGTGATCCTTTTTCTAAATTGTGGTAGTTTTGCACGTTTTATTTAATCTTTACCTCTCTTTTTTTTTTTACAAGCTTCTAATTATACTTTTAAACCCCCCCCCCCCCCCCTTTTTTTTTTGTTATGGAATTTGATCATTCCTTATGGGATGAAAATAGCCATGGTGAACATTTGGGGTAACATTTTATTGATCAAATGCAGCTAAGAAAACAGACAGTACCTACAATTCTAAACCCATTGTTGATTAATTTATGCATGAGGACCGAGTAAAGTAACAAATCCATACTTTACTCATAAATTTGTAGAACATTGAATAATTCTCATATGATCTCATAATTTGGTGGAATCAAAGGTGGCTAGCATTGGACTATGCACGGTTGAAGCATAACACGATATCGTTCTTCGATCGGCGCAATCGAGAGCCTGTTGCCTCCAGGTGGTCACGTGTGGCCATCAACGCTTCAAAGGTTGGGTTTTTACTTCAATGCTCTTCCTTTTTGATATTATTTTTCTGTTATTTTAGGTACGGTTCGGTAATGATCGATGAATATATTGTGCTACTTGGTTAGGTGGGTCATGGTTTAAACGAAGATGATCATGCTCGGACACTGGCATTTCAGCACTGGATTGAAGCCGTAAGTTTTTGTTAATACTATTATGATATATTGATATCTAGTTGGGTAATCTGACAATCAAGACATACTGATTATGTGCCAGTTGTAACCAAATGCATATTCTATATATAAAAGGATGTTTATCTGCGGTTAACAAAAGAACTGCTTATAGTTGACATCAACAAAACCGAAAAAGAGGCTGAGCTCAATCTGTAGCGAGAGATAGCTTGCACCTGTATAAACTACTGAGAAGAAGCCAGAAAAAGATGATATCTTTTACTGAGTAATCCTTCATTGGATCTTTTTCTTGTGGATGTTTATGCAGAATATTTCAGATTGTTTTCTCCTTATTAATGAAATATTTTGCTATAATAGATCGATCCACGACATAGGTATGGGCACAACCTGGATTTCTACTACGAGGAATGGTGCAATAGCCAATCCGGTGAACCTTTTTTCTACTGGTAATTGCTTCTTTTTTTTTAAAAAAAAAAGTCAAACTCTCTAAATGTTACATCGATATTACTGCTAAATTCTAATTATCCCGAAATTCATATAAATTTCCCCCACTGTTGTTGAAATCCTTGTCGTCACCTCTGTTAGATCAAATCGATTTTAGATTTATGGATTATTGTTACAATGTACAGGCTAGATGTAGGTGGAGGTCGTAATATTGATCTCAAGGAGTGCCCCAGGTGTAAATTGAAGAAGCAGTGTGTAACATATCTTGGCCCTGTAAGTTCACAGGACACCTCTGATAGCATGTATAATGAATTTATCTAAAGAGGTTACACTGGCATATCTTGGTAGATTTGTAAGAACTTGGCATTTTATGCAGCATGAGAGAGAGCACTACGAATACATAATAAAGGAGGGGAGAATTGTACACAAGCAATCCGGTGTGTTACTTGATACCAGAAAGGACTCTAAAGAGGAGAAATGGATCTTCGTTGCGAGTTCGGCGAAGAAAATTTATGCTGGAGTGGTACATGCACACACATTTTATATTTTAGTACCTTTTGTTATGATTAAATTTACTACATCCTCATGCCAATTAAATCTTTTTTTTTATTCTTCAGAAAAAGAAAGGGTCTTTTCACCACTCAAGTTTCCTGGCAGGAGGAGCTACCATAGCAGCTGGAAGACTAACTGTTCATAATGGCAACATTAAGGTACATATAGTTTGTATAAAATTAATCTTACTATAGAAGTTGAACTACCTTTTCTTTGAGGTAGCTGTAGCGTATATTTAAATTTTAATATATATCAAATTGATATTATTATAGCTAATTGTAGATATGTTTTTTATTATTTTAAATAGGATTTTTTTAATTAATTTTGGTCAATTTTGAAAGTCCTTTGGCATTGATACAAATAATTTAAATTTTTTAATGGTTGAAACTCGAACTTCAAAGTAAACTAAATCAAATTTGATAGGTACCTATCTCATTGATGAAGAGCACATCACATTTTAACTTTTTAGTTTGAATAAAATTTAAAAGCATATATTAAATGGGTGGACCACAAAAGTTGGATTTATGTTAGAATTATCCTTTCCTTAATTGATAATAATATGGCCAATCACAGCGTATCTCAGCACACAGTGGACACTATCGCCCTAAAGATGAGAATATTGACACTTTCTTAGACTTCCTTCAAGAAAATGGCATAGACCTCAATGAAGTCGAGGTACTTTTATGCATAACCTACAACTATATCCCATCAAGTATCATTTATAAGTGCCTCTGCTAATTTAGTCACCCCTAACATACAGGTGATCAGATCTTCTAACGAGGATTATGAGGAGGAAACAAAACAGGAAGAAGTACTTGAATCCCATGAACCAGTGAGTCCTCGACAAACCAAATCCGATGAAGAAACTACCGAACCAAGTGCAGCCAATAACAAAGATACACATCTGAGATTTGACAGAACCACATCCGGATTGCAAATCTCAAGAACCCATGTTTCACAGGATGCAATATTGCAGAGAATCAATTCTAAGAAAGAAATGAATTCGTATCAGCTTGGCCATCAGCTTCCCAGGAGTTGGTCGACGGGTGCCGGCCCGAGGATTGGATGTATTGCTGATTACCCTGCGGAATTGAGGGCACAAGCTCTTGAATTTGTGCGCCTCAGTCCAAGTAAACTTATCTACGCCTGAAATTTTAAGCATATGTTCTGTAATCTTCTGTTCTTTACATATATATATATATTTTTTGGTGTGCATGCAAGAGACAGAGTTATATATGCATATATGCAGATGAGTCTATTGGCCGGAATCGCTCTTTTGTGCTTTAATAAAATAAATAAGTAACACAGTTTGCAATGTACTGCTTTGACTATTATTTGTTTTCCCTTTTGCCCAACTTTTATTCCCTTCGTGCAATGGTAAAACCAAATCCAACCGGCTCATTTGACACAATTAGTCACGAGGCCATTGAGGCAATTGTACAAACAAACCAAATCATCTTATCAAAAATGACTTTAAAACATGGCGACCTACTAGATATAGTTCAATTTTAGATCCTCTAGTGTGTTGTGAAATAACGAAAATAGAAGTTTTGGTATTAAGCAAACTTGGTAATTCGGAAATTCGGCATACTAAGTAGAGTTTTGGTATTAAGCCCAGAAATGGCCTAAAATATAAAACGCAGCTTAAGTTGAATTTAGATTATATAAATTGATCCAGAAAGAAAACCGAATATATGTATTTATATCAGCAATATCGCCTCAATATCACGCCTCAATTCGGGCTGTGAATACGAGGCCTTTCTTTTAGAGCCCAATTGATAATCGATCTTGAGCGTCCGATCTTGATCAAACGGTCAACACTGACAAAGGTAAGGTTACATCGCCTAGGGTTTCATTTCCATTATATCGCCGTCCCTATATAAGTGGACTTCTTCCAACTGGCGTGAACCCTAGCATTTCATTTCTCTTACATTTCTATCGTCACTTCCTCCTCTGCGGCGCCTCCAGCACAAGCGAAATCAACCTCGCATCAGGTACTGATCTTGATCTTCAGCGATTACTAGTTGCTTTTCTCTGTCGATCGTCGGTGTTAAATGCTGTCTTGGATTTGTCGATTGGTAGCAGCTTCCCCCTGTGGTTATAGATGTAGTTTCTGGGTGGATGTGTTGTATTTAGATATAGTTGGTTATGATATAATCGATTCGCGTCGATTTTTGTGCCTTAAGTGAATGCGTACCTTTGACAGCTTGGCTTTAGTTTGATTTGCCTCAGTTAAGTGTGCTTTCAAATGCGTATAATCTTTAGGAAGGTCAAATTTTGTGTCCGAAATGCCTCTCTCCTAGTAATACACGATTGTATAATGTTGTTCCATATGAATCATTATGAATAATATGTTTTAGCTGTAGAATTAGCAAGTATTCTCTGTCATTACTCACTAATCATGGAATGTTAATTCAAACAATGGTTTGTGGTATATTTGAAAAACAGCATGCCTAAGAAACTTTGGTTACCATTAATATTGTGCAGAATTGTTCTAAGTTTTTGCATCACCACAATTCTGTGCAATAATAATATGTCCAGCTATCTGTTTGGTATTATCTGCTATTTCTGGTACTTTGCTGACCTGTAATTATGGACTGATGAGATTATGACAGACAATTTATATGTAATTTTGATAGGATGAAGATTATTGCTGCTTACTTGCTAGCTGCTCTCGGTGGTAACACCACCCCTTCTGCTGAGGATATCAAGTCCATCCTCGAATCAGGTTATAATCTGTCACTTGATTACTTGCTATTGTGGTACAAGCCGGAGTTTATGTTGGCTATTAACATAATTGTGGTATGAAAATAATGTAGTTGGCGCTGAGGCTGATGACGACAGGTTAGAATTCCTCCTGTCTGAGCTTAAGGGCAAGGACTTGACTGAGGTTATTGCTGCCGGTAGGGAGAAGTTCGCTTCAGTCCCATCAGGTGGTGGTGTTGCAGTTGCTGCAGCTGCACCTGCTGCAGGTGGTGCTGCCGCTGCTCCAGCAGCTGCTGAGGCCAAGAAAGAAGAGAAGGTTGAAGAGAAAGAGGAGTCTGATGACGTAAGTTCAATTCCATCTCCTTCTGTTTATGTTATATTCCTTTTTCTGTTTGGAAATTTAAGATTGCACCAGATAGCCATGTAAAATGTGAAACATTTTATGTGCTGGTTACAATTAGTAGAGACTTGAATTGCAAAAATACCTGAACTGAACTGGTGTGTGTATATCTACAATGGAGGGGGTAATTTTGTAAACTTCTGGTTTCTTTACCTTGCCTACTGGGTCTCAGATGGATCTTTGATTTGTATACCGATTTGTGATATTGTATACTGATTTAGTTAAAGTTGACTGGTATCTGTAATCTGATGTTTTGGGAGAATCTGACATGAAATCAACCAACTTGATAAACTTGATTTCACCCTTTTAATGCTGCTATCCAAAAATTAACTACTGATTGTTTACAATTTTTTTTGACTTTTTGCAGGACATGGGTTTCAGTCTGTTTGACTAAGATCTTCATCTTCAGTAGAGGTTTTCTTCAATTAAAGTTGTTTTAGTGCTCGTAGTTAATTTTGTTAGATGAAACAATGTTTCGGATTGTCAGTATGCAATGAACAGATAAATTACTCAGTGATTTCAATGTGGTTTTTAGTTTGTTGCTGGTATTGTTTTTAAAGTTTTGGCAGAGATGTGTACTTTAAAGAGCCCTATTGGTTGAAGTTTAAAATCCTCCTTTTTTTTTCCTAAATGCGTTATTTCAATAGCTGTTATTTAAATTCAATTGAGCATGGGTCCTAGATTTGCTATTCCTTTTGCATCATGATCACATGGTGTTGTGATCAGGTAGATAACATAGGATTTGGACACAATGATGCTTTGCTAAAGTGCTATTTCTTATTAATTGCAAGAAAGTTTAGTGAACGAGCATACTATTATGTCAGTGGTGAAAATGTTAGAAATTGTTTGATTTTATTCTAATCCACCATTGTACAATTTTAATTTTATAGATTGGGAATGAGTTCGAGGATTGTGGAATTTAGAAAGTCAATTTTAGCTATGTATTTTAAGTTGGGGCAAAATTGGATGATTACCCATGAGTTATCAGAGGGCTGTTATCTCATTTTTACCGTGCCCTGATGGTAATAAATTGAAAATCTGCTTAATGGTCCTCCCTAGGAGTAATACAGAGGATGTGAAGTCCCTTCGTAGTCTAGTCCCTACTGTGCAATTATCGAATTTAGTCCGAATTGAGGGGTTTGATGGATCAGATCTATAACTAACAGATAGGAAGTTTAATTCGGAAATCGTACACTGGACGGGTTTTAGGTCTGATGCTATTGATTAAGGTGTTCAGATGGTTGAGTTATGTTTTGGTTTTACCAAACTAAATTTATTTTAAATAAAATGCTTCGAATTTGTTTGATTTAGTACGCATATCGTTATATGAAAAGTATCAAGTTAGGAACTGTATTATTAGTTATATGTTATAAAGTTTTTCATTCAAATAAAATTCTGTTTGTTTTTTAACCAATTTTTGTAAATTGGTCCATAGAATTTCTTTTTTGTTTTTGTTTTGCTAATGGAATAAAAGTTCGATTTGAACAGATATCTCGATTCTTTTAGCTAAATGAACATGGTGCTTATCACTTGGATCGAAGATCCATTTTGCGATTTATAAAAAGAATAATCAACTATATGATATACACCTATTGTCTGGTGCTGTCTGTTTGAAGGGCAGAGGAAAGATATATATATATTTTTGTTTATATATATATATATATATATATATATAAACAAAAATAAGGACGAGGATCCTTTCCTAATCTCCACAAGTTGATGAAGTTTTATCAAATCGGATCATCAAAATTTTAAAATATAGAGAAAAATTAAATATAAAAACATATTGTTTCCTCTATAAATTGTTTGTGTGTATTTATACAATTTAAATATTATTTAATATTTTAAAAAATATTGTTAAATATTAATTATAATAAGTTTTATATTATTTGATGAATGATAAAATTTATATAAAATGTTAGCATTTAATATGTACATGATACGTAGAGTATAGATTTTTTTTTTAAAAAAAAAAGCTATTTGTCATGAAATTCTAGATTGTCAAATTAATTTAATGAACTTCCATCCTAAAAATACTCCACGCTTGGCTGGAAATTGCTGGCGAACGATATGACTCTAAGATTCTCTAAGCTTTGCTTAGGTTTTCCTTGTTCTCATTTGTCTATATGGAATTATGGATACTATATTGCTATTACATCTAATTTAGTAATTTTCATTTTTCTTATGATTACTACCGACGCCTAAATTCTATTCTAAATTTTTATGAGTACTGCACGTGGCGTGCATCACGCCGTGGGAATGGCGCGCATTTATTAAGCAATGTATAACCCGAGACCTAATAATCTGGCCTCGTATGTTTTGTACTGGTAAACCATTGCCTGGACCAACCATAGCTCAGTACCAGTGTTACTCTCTCCATGGTCCCCACATGTCACTCACAGTGAGCTTTTGGCAAGGGATTGCTCCAGGTGCAATTACACAAAAGAAAATCTGTATTTTAACATGGATCCTTGATGGATGCATATCAGGCGCCCCTCCAAACAGCTAATTAGTCAACTTGACACGAATCTCTAAACCATCCTTGACTTGTTTATTTAATATGAATAATTTCTCAGCAAATCTCAGAACCTTGCTCTCAGTTCTGGACCTTCTATTACAGTACTCTTTCTCATTCCAGTCACTAAAACCTCACACCACACCAAGAACCAAAAACCTAAGCAACAAGCCTAGAGAATATATATAAGGTGTTGCCTAAGCAAAGAGACACTAGGCTAGATAGATATACATTTCTCCTGTCACGCTTGGAAGGATGGGCGTGAAGGGTCACCTGATGACAAGCGGGTCCCGACATGGCCATAGCCGCAAGATCCGACGCACGTTCAACAACATAAAGATCACCGTGTTATGTGGTATCGTGACCATTCTCGTCTTGCGTGGCACCGTTGGCATAAGCGCCCTTCTTGGCCTCCCTTCCCCATCTCAGCAAACCAACCCTGTCATGCATGAAGACATCGACCGGATCTTACGTGAAATCCGATCTGATTCAGACCCAGATTCAGATCCAGCTGAATTTTTACTCAACAACTCTACTGACAGAGTAAAAACCAACTATACACTTGGTCTGAAGGTCAACAACTGGGACCAGCATAGACGAAACTGGCTCAGCTTTAATCCTGGTTTTGGTCCAGACCCAAATAAACCGCGGATCTTGCTAGTTACCGGCTCAACTCCAAACCCGTGCGAACAGCCTATTGGTGACCATTACTTGCTAAAGGCAGTGAAGAACAAGATTGACTACACACGTCTACATGGTATAGAGATCGCGTACAACATGGCGCACTTGGACCAAGAGATGTCTGGCTACTGGACAAAGCTGCCATTGATCCGACGACTGATGCTCGCGCATCCAGAGGTTGAGTGGATCTGGTGGATGGATAGCGATGCAATCTTCACCGACATGGCATTTGAAATCCCGATGACCCGTTATGACGATCATAATCTAATAATTCATGGTTACCATGATCTCCTTTTCAAGCAGAAGTCATGGATTGCGCTCAATACTGGCAGCTTTTTGTTACGCAATTGCCAGTGGTCACTTGATTTGCTTGATGCGTGGGCCCCAATGGGTCCAAGAGGTTCCACACGCACTGAGGCAGGGAAGATACTTACGGCGAATTTAGAAGGTCGACCAGATTTCGAGGCGGACGACCAATCTGCGCTCATATACCTTCTCCTCTCGCAAAAGGAGAAATGGATAGACAAAGTCTACATAGAGAGTAGTTATTATCTTCACGGTTTCTGGGGCGGTCTGGTTGATAAATATGAAGAGATGATGGAGAAATATAATCCCGGTTTAGGTGACGAGAGGTGGCCATTCGTTACGCATTTTGTCGGGTGCAAACTCTGTAGCAACTACGCAGATTACCCAGCCGAGCGGTGTATTAGTAGCATGGAGAGAGCTTTCAATTTTGCAGATAATCAAGTTCTACAATTGTATGGTTTTGCTCATAAGGCATTAGGGACTTCAAAGGTTAAGAAAATTAGAAAGGATACAGCAAATCCATTGGAGGTTAAAGAGAACCTGAGCCTAGAAACTAGTCTTTCTTTTTGAGATTAGTTTCATCCAAGGTAATTAGGGTTAATTATTAAAAAAAAAAGAATCAGAGTTTTTGGTTGAGGAATTAATGAAAGAGTGATGAGTTAATTAGGGTCATTATCAAATTTGGTAATCTGAACTTATTTCGTTCTTAATGATGTTATGTTTCTTTATTCCAACTTGAGATGTAATATTTACAGTTTCGTCTCCTTAGGTAATTAATTAATTACTTATTATCATTGATTAATTATCTAACGGTGTACTGCCTACGCCTAAACACTACATGGACTTAACATATGATCTGTGTCCAATAATTAAAGGGTGGGGATTCTCGATGACTATTATTTTGTCAAAGGATTTTCATATAATTCAAAAAAATATTAAATAGAAAAAATATTTATAAACATATTCTTAATCTTATAAGATCGATTGTGTTTCACATTTCATACAATTTAGATATTATTTGATACTCCATCGAATATCATCAAAATTACATAATATTTATATAGATCCATATTTAATATTATTTGATGGAATACCAAATAATCTTTAAATTGCATGAAATTTGAAACACAATCAATCTATAAGTTAAAAATTATGTTTGTCAATTTTTTTTATTTTTGAGAAATTTAAAATTATTTAAAAACCAATTGTCAAGAGTTTCCCTCCAATGATTAAATTGTGTAATATCTGGGCCTAGTTTCTTTGTTAATTTTTGGAGATTTTTGTCAAAAATAACTTGAGCCGTAGCATGTTTGTATTGATCCAATGTAGCCCAAAATATTGTTCAAATTTGTTTGTATGGTTATGGGGCTTAATTATCTGGGCTGTTCCGAATTCAAAAGAGGGCTCAGTGCAGATATAATATATCAGACATTGGTTGAAGTATTTTTTATATTTAAAATTAGAAAAATAAATAGATAAATTTCTTCCTCAAAAGTGAAATAGGAGGATACCACAAAAAATAATTAATGGACTGAAATTACATTGGATTCATCAACATAGGTTATTAATACAACAAACACAATTGCATGTGTAACCATGTTGAAAAATATATAGTTTCTCTCTCATCTATACTAACATGCATGTTTTTAGTAGTGAAACTGAGGCATTAGATTTTTTATATACAACTAGAATAGATTAATATTTCTTCTTTTCCTTTTAATTAATTATCTTGGGAAGGATCCAATAGTGATCTATAGCAACAGATAGAATTGCATGAAATCATGGATGATCAATTATTTCATTATTTGGCAGTCGTCACCTATGCTGCCCCTATCTATATGGAATTGTATTATATATATATATATGTATACATAGCCCAATTGACAAATGCGTCAAGGGTCCAAAATCTAATTGGTCCCATATCCATTGTTAATTATTTTGAGAAATTCTAGTCATATATACTTCAGTCCCCGCCACCAAGAACATCATAATAATGTAACAAATGTGAAACAACGATATGAATAATTGTGATGGAGAAAAATACAAAGAGGCAACATTATTGTAGTACACAAGAGCTGTTGATATATATATATATATATATATATATATATATGTCTGATATATCTATAACAAGTGTGACATGATTTAGAATTTAAATAAGGCTCAAGCAGAATAGCTATTCCCAATTTCCCATCATAACTTATCCCATGCCCAATGCACGTGCCGATTCAGTAATCCAGGAGACAGATGCATCATTAGTGTTAATCAAAATGTTTCACTAGTTTCAAGCAATTTTGGTCCCTGAAAACAATCAAATTGGCCCCTTCAACTTAAAAAGAATAATAAAATCAGTCCTTGGATTAGTTCTGAAACTTTCAAAGAAAAACTCATTATTTTTTAACTTAAAAAGAAAAACTCATTATTTCTGAAAACAATCAAATTGGCCCCTTCAACTTAAAAAGAATAATAAAATCAGTCCTTGGATTAGTTCTGAAACTTTCAGAAACCAATATTTTTGCTTGGAATTCAATTTACCCCAACAGTTTTATCACAAACAACAGGTCATACTCTCATGCACAACTATCACACTGGCTATTATTGAGTATTAGATATAGTTTTCAAATACTCAGATCTTGCCATTTCAGAGTTTCAAATCTTGTGTTTTCTATAGTGGAAGGCTGGAAGCTATGTTGGCTCATTTAACACTGAAGGAATACTGGTTCCAATGAAGTTCTCATGAGAATATGAGATGCTGTAATGTCCAAAGTACTGGCATTTATTGGGCACTGTTTGCTTGTTTGGGGGTGACATGGCAAATAATAAATCGATCATGTCATTTTGTGATTAGAAATAACAAAACAATGGAGAAATTGATTTTCATAGGTCTTCTTTAGAGAACTGTTAGCTTATATTTCCGTTTGTGTATGCAACGGTGGATGTAGAGAATCTGATAGGTATTTATAGTCTCTCCGTTGGAGCTTAATTTCTATAGAAGGGTTAAAAACTTGTTATTATTCCACGAATACAATTTTTTCTTAACTAAAATGATTTTTGCGAAAGGAAAATATAAGCCGTCCACTCTCTTATTTATTAAATATAATTATATATTTATCAACTGAAAACAAAGAGAGTTTAAATGTCTTCATTTTTTAATTTTTTAATAACTCAAATTTTAAAACTAAAATGTCAAAATAAAACCATTAGATATTCTCTATATCATTTTTTCTATGTATATGTCATCAAATATGACATTTTAATATTATTTTATTTGACATCAAGAGGTTATAAAAAATACACTAATATGGATAATTTCTGAATCTTAATTTTTTAATTTATTGATTCATATAAAATAAAAATCATAATAATAATATTTTTTTATGTGCATGAAGAGAATATAATATAAATTATATCTAATAATTTTATTTTGATATTTTGGTTTCAAAAAAAAATTTATTAACAAATTAAAAAATAAAGGTATGATGAAGCCAAAAAAATGAATGCATTTAAACCCTCCTCACTGAAAATATATTATTATTAACTAAAAAAATTTAATCATTTTTTATACATAAATATATGTTTATAAAAAATAAATAAATAAGTGGACAAATCAATAAACAATAAAACCTAGACAATGAGCTAAAACTCTTTACAAAACCATCTTTTAAAAATTGGAGCAAATTTCAGTCAAGAACTCCTTACTCGGGAGTACGAATCCGAGTTCTTTTCACAACGAGACTGAGACATGAGAGAGTAAATATTCGTTAAAATGAGCATAGTTCACCGGCAATTGAGGTCATCTTGCGGGAGAGGCATAGCTGATTTTGCATCGTCAACAGTCGAGAAATTTGAGATCGTTTCTGTGGGGACTCGAACCAAATATATCTAGCTCTAAACTATCATGCAAATTTGAAAACAAAACGGGAGGGAAAGAAATAAACAAAAAAGAAAAAGCAAAAGCTATACCTTCTCTTTTTATTTATCCGAGGCAAGAATCTAGCTTGCCATAGCCATATTCAACACAAATTTCATGGCGGTTGATTAATGTCATCATATCCATACTCAACCGTTGATATCATTAAAATTTATGCTAGTAAATATGAATAGATTTGGAATGATTTGATTTAATTTAAATGATTTAGATTTAATTATACAGATATTTTTTATTTATATTTTTAATGAGCCTCGTATATTACAGATTCAAAAAAATTATGACACAATTATGCTATAGAAAAAGTATGATAGCGGATGTGAATCCGTTATCAACCATCTGATCTCTATTTTGCATCAAAAATTATTTGAGGAGTTATAACTGTATCCCTTATCTATATTTTTTTATTTACACTCTAAATATTTAAAATTATTTAATATAATTTTTAATTTAAATTTTACAATATATATTTTTTTAAAAATATTTATACTTAACATTATATACAAATAAAAAAACGCAAATTTTAAAACAAAAAATAATTTCTTAAACTATTTATTAGGCCGCTTATAACAGAGAGAGAGAGAGAGAGAGAGAGAGATCTACTCTTGAACAGTGACTCTATGCAGAAAGGCAAAAAAAGAAAAGAAAAGAAAAGAAGAAGGCTTTGGTGGCAGTGCAACTCAGTAGTAGCATCTCATGTGATGTGTTCTGAGTAGGTGTTTTTACCAAGAAACTAAAAATTTAATAACTACATTTTAGAAGCTACGCCTTTGCTAGTTCCAACTTCCAAGCATGAATGCCTCCATTTTTTCTAACCAATTGCATGTTTTGAATTAGACTGCAGTTTGAAAATTTCTTGATATTAAATGCAGTCCTTGCAATTGTTTCGTTGGTTGTGGAAAATTAGCATTGAATTTATTATTAATTATGAAATTAACTGTGAAGCAGTTTTGATTTTACCAAAGAAATTGTGATGAAGTTACTACCCTTGAAATGGAAATAATCCATGAGGGAAAGATTATCGTGATTATGGTGATTACTAATTTAATATGATCATTTCAGTTTTTTAACACATGAAGATAAATCATTATAATTGTTTTTTTTTCAAAATTTTAGGTGAAAAAAAGAGATTTTTCGAAGAAAAATTGAAATGTTTGCCATCATTTATGATCTACCGAGTAGTGTTAATTTGTTTTGCAAAAAAAAAATGAAAATAGAAAGAAACTAAATTTTAATTCCAAAGATAAAAAAAATAAACAATAGAAAGAAACTAAATTTTAATTTGTTGTGAAGAAAACATAGTAATTATAGTTATTTACATATATTTTTACATAACAGTTTACAATAATATCCTATAATTTTTTATACTATTCTTATTAAAAATAATAATAACTGTCATTGTTATGTAATTGTTAATTGTAGTACTATTACTACCTATTAGCGCCGTAATCACCATTATCATGTTGCTACCATTATTTTTTTAATACTCTTGAAAAACAATAATAAAAATAAAAATTTAAGTGCACCAATGTTTATATTACAGTTTATTTTCTTAATATAATAAACAAATTACGGTATATTACAAATCAATAATTGTGAAGATAATTAGAATATCAGTAATAGTAGAAATAGCAATAAAAATTATTATAATTCTCTTATTGACATTATTATAGCTGTTATAATAACAACCATCACAGGAAAATTTAATATGGAAATAATAATTATTTTAAAAATTCTTTCAAAAATCACTATTTTTTCTAGTAGTATTTAGTGCTAAAATAAAAGTATCAAACATAATTAAAAAAATTAAAATTGCGTAAAAGATGAGTTTTTACAAAAGATTTTTCCAACCACTTGAGTTAATTTGGTTGCGCCAAACAGGAACCTAGATTGCTATCTTAATTTTTTAGTTGCAAAAATTCAAACTATTTTCATCACTGCCGAGGCAAAAGTTTCAAGCGTATCTCTAACTTTAATGTGATTTATATCGTTCCAAGTTATAAAGGTTTGAATCTTGATTATAAATTAACCGAACCAACAAATTTATCTCTACTAATTCTGAAGAATTAAATGGATCAGGTAATTAGAATCAACATTTAATCTAATAATAAAAATAATATTTTCTGTATAGAAGATCGTAACTTCGAAATCTAAATTGAAATTTTTTTATAAATATTTAAATTTAATTGACTTTAATCTTATTTTTATCTAAATTTTTTTTCCGATAATATGAGTGCAATTTTAAGTTTCATTGAAAGAAAATATTTAATAATTTAGATCATTAAACTATTAATTAACTTCCCTTGAAAAAATTGGTGGAGACAACCTACTTCTTTTAAAATAAAAAAAAAATAAGTTTAACAGTACACTGGTAACTCTGCTGATATCAGCACAGTACCAACCCTAAAAGGCCTAAACCTACGCTCTCAGCCTCCTACAGGTTACAGCCTTACCAGTACCAACCCGTTAATAATCTATCAGATATCAATCAATAATATATATAAGTGAAATGATTTCCGAAAGGAAATATTGGGTGTTTTTAAATGCTAGTTATGGGTAATAATTGTTAATTTGTTGGTATATGGGGGGTATTAATGGAACTATACATCATGTGTTATGGAGTTCATGTGGGTCCAGGTATGTGCAGAGGCGCACAGAGAACACGAGGCGTATATGATAGGACTGGCCCCACTGCGTTTAACGGTACTATTTTCTGTGGCCCATACTCCTACTGTCAACTGTGTACTCATCGTCGTCTGCTTGTGAGAATATGCCGATTAGTAAGCTCTTTAGTTTCTCCCTCTTTTTAAAAATTAAAATCAAGTGAATTCTGATGAAATTTATTTCAAGCATAATTACATTGTAATTTTTAAATGTCAAATTTATTGTGATATTTTAGTGAACCCCTAATTAGAATTAAAATTACATTGATCTCTGTTGTCGGTTTTCTAGAGAGACGCAATCCGTTGATCATCAGATTCTTTAAGGCTTCATGGTGATCTTTATCTTATCCGATGAAGAGATAGAGAGGATCGTGCATGCAATTTTCTTTTCTTAAAAAAATCTGAAAATTGTGAGAAATTGTCTGATGATTTCTTCTTTAGAAAAATAATGGAGGGAGAGGGCAGTTCTATAATATATAATGGGTGTCAACAACTGAAAAGTTGACAAACTCATAAGTTATGCCTTAGCGGATTCATATCAGATCCAATTTCTCTCTTATCGGATTTAATAATTCCTAATCAGAAAATTACCTATTAATTGTGTTTTTCAAGGACCGATAGCATAATTATATTATTATCAAACTTTATATAATTGGATCCAATAAACAATACTTAATTCGATCACTTCATAATGGGTCTAATTAGATATTTGACAGTTCGTTATTTAATATATATTTATATTACATATAAGCCCATACATATTGTAAAATAGAATTAATTCCAAAAATCCTTGTATGAAAAAAAAATAAAAAAAATAATAATCAGGTAGATTGAAGGGGGAAAAACTAAAATATTATCAATGATAAATGTGTGCACCTGTGCAGAGTATCTATGAACTTATTTTTTTTATTTCTCTTATAAAGATGAGAATTAAATTATTTAAATTTAAATATTATAAAGTATTGTTTATTTGAATTTTGAATATGATAGTTTGATTAAGGACTAGTTTTTATACTTATGAATTTACATTCCGAGCATTTTATGTCAAATATAATGGAAGTATTTATGTAATTTCTTTGAAAATCATAGTAAGGTCTAAATCTTCCACGACGAACAGATATCGTGGCATTGTATGGTTAGTTTTTTCATCAGAAAAATTTTAACAGGATTTTCAAACTTGCAATGTTAAAATTTTCATTGCTAAATTAATTGTCCAAATATTTTTAGCATTAATTTAGTCTGTTGCATGTGATTTTCCTGAAATTTGATTATTTTCATTTAATAAAAAAATATCCTGGGCCATAAATTTTTTTTAGAGATACCAAAACCATGGCCCTTAAAACTTCACCACAAAATATTTACACTTTGTAATTTATCAAATTCAAATGATAATTTATTATGAATATTATACGAATATACACATGAATAAAACGAATAAATATATACTCCGTTTATACCTTTTTGAGCACAGAGCATGGATCAATCCTTCATAAATTCACAATACACCTTTATTTGATAATCGGATATATCCAACGCACATTGATCCATAGCCATGTTGTCACCTGTCAATAAACAATGAAAATTTGAAAAGCGACAGATCTACTTGTGTCGCGTCCTTCTCGCAATGCATCGGATCAGCGAAAGATTCCAGTTTTATAAGGAGGAAAGAAAAAAGGGATCCTCTCCAAGCTACAATTAGTGACGATAGATCTAACAACATGCGCAATCTGATTTTGACTTGAAATCTGACGCGATTCGATTTTGGTTGAGAGGTCAAATTGTTTCGAATTAAATAATCGGATTCGTTTGAAATTTTACATGATTGAAAAATGTGGTGAATTTCGACTCGATCCGAATCGATTCGAGATGATATGTAATTTGATCTAATTTGAATCCGAATGATTTGAAATATTGAGGACATATTAGTTCAGAAGACACGAAATTGGAATTGACGAAAAAATAGTCCGATCTTAACCTGATTCGAAATCATATCCCAAATATGAATTATTTGAAACATGAAGACTATTTGAAGATGAACAATTTGAATCCGATTCATAAATAATCCATAATGAAAAATCCAAAATCAGATTAATACAAACACAAATTTCGACTCGCTTAATTGCCATTTAAATCTAATAGCTGTACACTTATTGTTCCCATATATTTCCCAATTTTTTTTTCTTTCTTGTGATTTTTCTGTTTGGCCCGCTAACAAAATTTTACTTTTTCAAAAGACTATGATTGATGGATTTTTCTACTTGAAAAGGTATTAAATGTCTCGGTACACTCGGACAACCTTAAATCTTTTATTTTATATTTTTATTTAGAGAAATTATTCCTTTCACCCATATTTTATACCCTTAGCTACATAATAAAGTATTTATATTAAATGAATAACTTATTTATATATGTATTTTTAAATGTTTACAATTAGCGTAAAAAAATATTTTTTATTTTTTATTTCTGAATAATATAGAAAAATTTAAATAAAAAATTCATTGCATGAATAAAAATACAACCCGCATAACTTTTAATTCTAATATTATAAGATATAAATACTTTTGCTATTACATATAAATAATTTTTGAAAAAAATATATAAATACAATACATATAAGGGATATGATTAAGATATATACTTATCATTCCTCTTTTATTTAATTGAAATCACTTTTGAATTCAACTTGTTAAAATTAGGCTGAATAAATATCATATCAGTCTGGTAAAAAAAAAAAATTCAGCAAAGCATTTAATTAAAGGTCATAATAAATTTATTAGCACACTTCTTAATTTCTCTCTCTCTTTTCTTTTGTTAACTTTTTCTCGGCATGTAGCACCTATTTATGAATTTGTCAAAATTCCATCATTCCCTTAAACTTCCAATTAATAAATTAAACATCGACTTTTAAAATAATAAAATATGCAACATTCAAACGGAATATAGTATGGGTTGTGGAGACACCGTTGTAATATTATCAGTTAATTTATATTATAAATAAAGAGATCAATTTGAAATTAACAGTTTGTGATCTTTTATAATACAATAACTATTAAAAAAATTTAATCCATAACAAAACCCCTTAAAATTTTTTTCTCTAATACATTGGCATGTGAAACCCCAATACAAAGGTTCCTTGATAACTTAAATAATAAATTTTTATATCTAATAAATAAGTCTATTAGTGTTCTAGTTGGTTTTTAGGAGATTAAAATTTGACCGATCTAAGTCTAACGAAGTAAAATATTCGAAGAAATGTTATCCTTGACTAACAAGTTGCAAAATAATATTTATTTAGAGAACCACATTAAGGCCACATTATGGAAATTACCAGATAAATAAATTATAAATCCATACGATGGGTTTTGTTTTGGAAAGGCACGTCATGGCAATTATAATGAAAGAGTTAATATTTAATAGAGAAGTTATTCTTATATTTTATATTTTATAAATACGATTTACATAACTTGTAATCTTAATAATAAAATGTATAAATATTTTTTTTATTAGATGAAAATATTTTCTCAAAGAGATATTGAGGTGTAAATAAATGGTGCAGTTAAGATTTACAATTATCACTCCTCTAGTTAATAAATAATAGTTCAATGAGTCATTATTTGTTTAGGGACTAATTTGCATATAACACAATAGTTTAAGGATTAGAAGCAAATTTTACCTTTTTTTCTGACAGAAAAAGAGTATGAAGTAGCCTCTTATATTTGTTGAGTGAATTTGTATACTTTTTATATTACAAATTTGAACAAATACTTCCTTTTAGATTTTGAAAAGGGTAGTATCTGATAGAAATAGTTTAAGGATTCATACATTTTGAAAAGGGTAGTATATTGATATTTTAGGATATTTGATAGATATTTTTTAGACTTTTAAAATTTATAATTAACCCTAATTTTTATTTTGATTTTCCGCAAATGCACAAAATACCGTCATAATAATTGGAGTGTTGATTCACAGAGACAACCTAAAGTATCGATTTTTACTAATTCACTAAGTTATATAAACAAGATTGAGCGAATTTTTAACTAAAATAAAATTAACAACAAGAAATTAACTTGGGAAAAATTCAATAGAACAAATCCTAAAGACTTTTGGCTTTCCTATCAACCAGTAAGTAAAATTGCATTATCCAAATTTCAAGTATATGCCATAGTCTCTAGAGAGAAAATTAGTCTTTCACAGATACATAAACAACCATCATTAATCAAAATTCAACAACAAAAGATAAATAAAAAGATAAAGAAGAGGTACACCAATCTTTAATCGAAGTCCTTCACATTCGCTGGAGAGATTCACTCCAAATCCTTGCTAAAACCTCAAACGTTGCTCTTTACTTCTCCCTCAAGGCAGTTCTCAAGCCCGCCCCTGACGGCTTGCTCTTTTTTTCACGGCCTATCTATTTATTAGCTAAATAATTTGATTCTCAAATAAAATATCTCTTAAAAATATCTAAATATTTGATATTTTCGGTATTTGCTTTCAAATTCTTCTCACAATTATTTCTCCAGCGCAAAAATGCATATTATTTCTTTTTGTATGAAACTTTGGCCAAGATATATTCCGATTATGAAAATCCTCAGAATGCAAAAGTTATAAATATCGTTCTTAGCTTTCTATGGAGCCTTGATTAAATTAAATCTGACTTGGTGTGAGAAATATATGATAAAAAAATGAGGCTTATCATAAACTCACATTGTTCACGTTTAGTTTTGAATTTAAAGATATCTTATGCACAATAAAATGTGAATATGTGCATTAAATTTCATTGTTAATGGTTGCTTCCGATAATATGCATATGATTATCAAACATTTAAAACTAATGATTTGTTGTTGTTCATTTAAAACTATCATGATCAACAAAAAAGTTTCCAAAAAATTCCCTCTTTTGCTGATTTTATTTTGCTTTTTAAGAAAAAAATATTCTATTTCAATTGAGTATAGAGGACATGCAAAGAACTAGACGACGACCGGACACAAATTTGTGCTTCCGTGTTGATTTGCATTTAAAATCATTAACAAAATTAGATAAAGAGGGATAATTAACACTATTTTTTTAAAAACAAAAATATTAGATGATAAATTGTTAAATTTAAAATACGAAGTTGCTTGGACTCAGTTAACACCTACAAAACCACGGGAGATAATTTTTGTATATTTTTCTTTCAAATTTAGACACGAAATGTAATATTTCCACAATTCCGCATATGTTTAAAAATCATTGATTTGGAATGTGGAGTATACTCAACCTCTATTATTGCTTTTTGTAACTTTGTTTGTCAATGGAAGTAACTTGGTATGATTGTGGAATTTACAACTTTTTGTGCTAGATTCAAAATATTTATTATATTTTGGTCCCTATAAAAAGATTCGATTCTGGCTCCACCTTTGTGTACAAGTACAATTGTGGAGAAATCTAACAAAACCCAAAAGGAGAGTTCATTAATTACAGAAAATGAAAAAAAGAGGGCCAATCTACAAAATGTCCATATGATATATTTTTATGTTGGTTAAATTAATTCAGTAACTTCAGTTCTTTAAAAATAAGAATAATTAATTCGTAAAAAAATGTTTCAATTCTTCGGTCAATTCATTCGCCTGCTTTGGTTTCATCTTAAGAAATTGGAAAATAATTTTATCTTTGAATGCTATTCTTTGACTCTCAATATTCTCGTTCAGATGGGGTTGAAAAATAATTTCCGATTTTATTCTGGTTCAGATCGAGTTGAAACAATCCATGACTTGTCATGTATATATATTTCTTTTGTAATTTGGTTGTTGGTAATGATATTCTTCACCTCTAATATTATTTCATGACTAATCATTTTATTCACAAATTCGAAGTTCAGATAAAAGGTTTTTTTTATGAATATTTAAAATTAGATAATTTAGACTCTCATCTTATTAAAAAAAAATTTATGATTTCATTTGCTAGATAATAAGTAGGATACAACACAGAAAAATTATCTTTGTGACATAAAAATGAAGTAATTTTCAACGCATAATATATGTAATGGTTGGAAAAATAAGGATAAAAAAAGAAATACTAAAAGTTGAAAGAAAACTAATGACATATACATGAAAATTTATTTTTAGTTGATGCCTATTCTTGCAATTTGACGTTTGAAGCCATTGTTTTGGAATTTTTCCATTCAACCTTTATTCAATCCAAAATTTCATTAGATCGATTTAAAAAAACCTTACCAACAAAACGGAGATAACTCTTTAAGAGACAACTACACGACAGAGACAAAGATGAAAATATATTTATGAAAAAAGCGAGCGGAAACACAAAAGGCATGAAAATTAAAAATCTGAGGAAGTTATAAGTGCTCCAATAAAACAAGGACCACTACTTTTTGTAATCCAATGAGTGTGTTTTTGGGGACATGTCATGAGTACCCGAAGCATTACTCTCCAGTCTCCTTTATTAAATGCTCTCTCACGAATATTATAGAATACCACCTCCAGCCCTTTATTCCTCCATCCGCTGCAGCGCAGATGCATCCCGTTAATTAATTAATTAATTAATCGCAAATTAATCAGTTGTTAATGAATTAAAAAATACAATCACGCATCGGATTTTATCAGCTCCGCTGCCTCTCAGCTCAGAACACTGTGCCTTTCTCGTGATACGCGTCTCTCTGTCTCTACTCTCTCTCTCTCTCTCTTTCTCTCTCCGTGCCGCTTTTTGTTCACCAAACCCTAGCCCTAAATGAGATTAAGTTTCTCTCGCTAAAGCCCTAGTTAATGCCTCTGACCTTTCCTCTTCTCTGATCCGCGTCGCTCTCCAGCATTTGCACTCTCTACTTTCGTAAGGTGAGTGTATGTGTGGTTTCTTTTCAAGTTCTAGCTCTCAAACTACATTTTTCTCTTTTTTTACTGGATTTGCTTTGGTAGCCTGTGCTGCCTGGATCCTGTTCTTTCCGATTTAAGGGGTGGTTGATTCGAATGGAGCTCACGCGTGGTAGATTTTCTTTTCTGGTGCTCTCGTTGTTTTCTTTTTCGGGTTGTTAGAGGCTGATTAGTTCAATCGGCGAAAGTTCGTAGGAATAGTTTGATAGTAGGTGGAGATTTGTACTTGTTTGCGTTTCATTCGTCTCTCCACCTCTCAGTTACTTTACACTGGTCTCTTTTTGAACAAGAGAATGCCATCAGCTTGTAATTAATTTAACTACTGTTATTTTTTTTCTATCCGTTGTAATAGTATTGTGTAAATAATCAAAGATTAATCTGCAGATTGGTGAAAGCCGAGACATCTGATCTCTTGTAAAGAGGAGCAAGAACAAAATGCATATCAAATCAATGCTAAACCTGAAGTTAACTCAAGCTGGATCTCTACCCTCAGTTTAGCCACAACTTCGAGTAGGTTACTATTCCCCATTTGGAAATGGCTTCCTCCAGCTGTACTGAAATCGTCGAACTAAACGAAGAGCACAGTGGAACCCATTCTTTCAGTCTCAGCCGGTTGCGTGTGAAGGTCAAATCAGAGGAAAAAAGGCCAATGGATGAAGGCCTTAACAGTTTCCTCAAAGGGATTGATCTAAAACCCACTTCTAGAGATGCGCTGAGAAAGAACATGTACAAGATGTCAGTTAATAAACCTGGCCCGTCTCAACTATCCCGGATCGAAATAACTGAATCGGTGACGCTAAAACAGGCTCTCAGAAAGCTGTGTATTTCACAGGCGTCAGAAATGGCGGCAATGAAGCGCCTCACTAAGCCGGCTGGGTTTTCTGATCCTGGGAGCTATAAGAAATTGTATGCATCAGTGGTGGTTCAATCCAGTCAGGAGTTGAGTGAGGAGAAGAGAAATTTGATTGAGGTTTCTATTGTGCCTGATAAACTGAGGTCTCCTGTCTCAAAAAATAAGGGGGAAATAACTCAGTCATCGTGTGATTTGAAACCAGTTGGGAAGAGTAAAAGTGGCAATATTAGGTCAATTTCTCCCGTCCCTGCTAGGTCACCTAAAATGAGGATCCAAGATGTGATTAGTGAAGACCCCAAAGATAAAAAGGGCAAAAAGGCACCAAAATCCTCAGTTGTTAACTCTCAGACAAGTGCCGGTTCTTTAAGCCATTTTGCCACCCCCCATCTGGTTAAACCGGTTTTTAGGAATAAAAGCACTGTTAAGAAGAAGGTGAAACCTGAACCAATAACTCCTGTCCCGAATTCCACTAAAAACCCTAAACCCAAATGTTCAAGTCCCATAACTACTAAAAATAAGCCCGTTAATCCAAGTAGACCCATGACACCTCCTGCAACCAGCAAAAATTCCATGGGAGGCCCCAATGCCATAGAGGGACCTCGTGAAATTACACCTCTCAAAACCATTCCTAATCCATCGAGTTGTGTCGCAAAACTGGAGAGGAAGGAGAAAGGAGAGTGCTCTCAGAGTTCCAAAAGTAGCATGGGGGACTACAGCACTAGCACAAGCATCAGCGAGGACAGCCTCAGTGGATCAAGTGGACCTGGGAGTCGGCCCCACATGTCGAAGGATAACAGGTGGGTTGCAATCCGCCGTGCTATTGTGCAAAACGGTCCCTTGGGTTTGGACAATTTTAAATTGATAAAGAGGCTGGGGTGTGGTGACATAGGCACGGTTTATCTTGCTGAGTTGGCGAGCTCTGGTTGCTTGTTTGCTCTTAAGGTGATGGATGTGGATTTTCTCATCAGTAGAAAGAAGATGATGAGAGCACAGACGGAGAGGGAGATTTTACAAATGCTGGATCACCCTTTTTTACCGACGCTTTATGCACATTTTACCACAGATAATTTAGCTTGTTTGGTTATGGAGTTTTGTCCAGGCGGAGATTTACACGTGCTCAGACAAAAACAGCCGACACGATGCTTTTCTGAGCCAGCTGCCAGGTATGTAATTCATTACTTCAAATTGTGTACTCTATGCTATCTTCATACTTAATTCTGTGGATGTTCATCTAGCATTTTACTTTCTGATGACAGAAAAGTTGAATTCTCTATTTGTTGTTGACCTAACAATGAACAATTTTATTTGCAGATTTTATGTGGCAGAGGTCCTGTTAGCATTGGAGTACCTTCACATGTTAGGAGTGATCTATCGTGACCTCAAGCCTGAAAACATATTAGTACGTGAAGATGGCCACATCATGCTCTCAGACTTTGACCTCTCTCTGCGCTGTTCGGTGAGCCCCACTCTTCTCAGATCCAATTCTCTCGGCAGAGATGACCCTGCCAAGAGTTTCTCTCTCCCTTGTTCAGAGAACAGTTGTATGGACCCACTTTGCCTTCAACCCTCTTGGACCCAAGTCTCATGCTTCACTCCCCGTTTGATCTCCCATTCTGCCCGAACAAGACCCAAATATGATTCAGGCCACCAAATTGGCTCACTTCCCCAGCTTGTTGTTGAACCTACTGACGCACGGTCGAACTCCTTTGTTGGGACCCATGAGTATTTAGCCCCTGAAATAATTAGAGGAGATGGGCATGGCAGTTCAGTCGACTGGTGGACTTTCGGGATATTTTTGTTTGAGCTGTTGTTTGGCCGTACGCCTTTTAAGGGACCTGGGAATGAAGAAACCTTGGCAAATGTGATTTCTCAGAGTTTGAAATTTCCTGACAACACAGGTGTCAGTTTCCATGCGAAGGATTTAATAAGAGGGTTACTCGTTAAAGAACCAGAGAATAGACTTGGGTCATTAAGAGGTGCAGCTGAGATCAAACAGCACCCGTTCTTTGATGGATTGAATTGGGCCTTGATACGGTGTGCAATTCCACCTGAGACACCAAGAAATCAGGATTTGGGTAATTTGGTTGTCGTAAAAAAGAAAAGGGAAGGTAAGTGTTTGGATTTTGGGAGTTATGGAGATAACATAGAATTTGAGCTGTTCTAGGAAAATGTGATATATTCATCTTGCCAGATATGTTAGGTTTAAGCTGCTGTGCCCTTTTTTCCTGTTGTTAGTTTTGTACTTTAGGGTCGAAGTGGCTAACGGATGCAGAGACGGTTATGATGTACACTTAAGCATGCTAGTACCTTGTTAATACTGTCATTATGGTTTCAATTTATATGCTAGGTAATTTGTAGCTTAGGGATGTTAATAAATTTTCCAATCTCAGCATGTTTGCATGTGCTGAAAGCCTTTTTCTCCTAAGTAGTATAAAAGATCTGAATCAAGGCTTGTACTTGCTGTGCATGATCTTCACAATATTCTCCTTTTTCCTCTTTTGAATAAGCTATAGTAATGAATATATGGTACTTCCTTTCTTAAGGACATGTTTCTTTTTGTTAATTTTGATGGAAGCAAATCTGATATAGGCGTTAGGTAACCAACCTATAATCATAAATCTAATGGATTATCAAAAGAATGAAGGTACATTTTGACAACTATACTAAATTCATGCTAGAAGCTTCATGCTGCACCTAGGTTACGGACCCCACTCCCCAGCAATCGTGTGATTGGCAGTATAGGCTTGAAACTAAAATAGAGATAAAGACAGATCTGACGATCCAGACTAACACTAGCTGTGAGCAGGAGATGGGCTGGAGTTCTCAAATTTGTTTACAATGTGGGAAGAGAGGTGAACCTGAGAGAGAAGTCCATTGAGAAACTGGTGGCTACAAACTTAAATTACACAAAATGCCAAAGAAAATTCACACACGTCTCTGGTTTTGCAAGATACTTTTTGGTTTCAGGATAGCCCTCGTGACAGATGAGCACGTTCTCTGTTTTGGGTAGCACTGAAGTATCCTATGTCCCCAACATTATTCTATTCTCTGATCGATATAACCTCAGATCGCCGTTGCCTTCTGTCCCCACCATGCCCACACACACATGACAGTACAAATAGATTGATCCCATTGGCTTGTAGTACTGGGAATAATATGGCATGCTGAGAACACCAAATTACGCACCGATAATAAAACAATTTATCACATCGCCTTTTTTTCTCTTCCATAAATCGCCTAGATACAATTTCAAAGTTAATTATCTATGGTACTATATATTCTAAGACCAGAACGTTAAGATTTGCATAGGAACACACTCTGATGCCAATGTTGTAATCGCGTTAAAGAATATTTGGTCGCTTACAAATGACTTTAGTTTATCAGTTATCTAAGGATGCATTCAAAATAAAAAAGCATCCTACAACACATAATTTTATCTTATGCTCAATCTCATCATAATCTACTACTTATTTACAAGGCAAACCCTTTTTCTAGAAAAATAACAAAAAGAGATTCAAATCATACAATGTAGGTCTTCTTCAAGACTTTCCTACCACGCTTTCTGCGCGGGTTGGTGGGGTCTACCATGACATTGAATGCATTAACAATCTCAGCATCCTCTTCACTCCAGAGTGTTTTGGCAAGATCAGGTTTCTGGAGCAATAGTTTGGCTACGAGGTAACCGGCAATGGACCAAGTCTGGTACAAACGTGCTTGCTTGCCTATGAAACGTGCGCTCTTGGTGTCATAGTATTCAGGCCATTTATCTGCTGATATGCGTTTCTCAGCTATCTCTAGAGCTCTTGCAGCTATCTCTGGTCTATTCATTTTAATGCATGCGACTGTCAACTGCAAATAGCAAAAAGAAAAAAAAATCAGATATCTTAAAAAAAATTTCTCAGATGAATGATGAGAATTTTAGGTTTTATAATCAGAACATTCTTGCTCAAATTAAGAAACTGAATCATTATCTGACCTGCCATAGTAGTGTTGGCCAAGAGCCTCCATTATGGTAAGACCAAGGCCTACAAAACAAAATGCATGAGCAATTTGAGAACACTGCAGATAAAAGAGGGTGAAAGGAAGAAAGCGAATGTAAAATCGTACGTATTTTTTGGATCACTGCCAGTGATGATGCGCCACTCCTGACCGTCAAGTGCAGGATAACATATCTTAAGGGGCATTCCAGCCACTAAGTCGGACCATTTTGCCTCTATCAGATCCAATATTGCATGCGATTGGTTCGTTGTAGCCAAACTACTAACTATAGACCACAAGTTTCCCAATGAAAAGAACCGAAAATCCATGTGAGCAGGCTGTAAATTGCCAATCAAGTACCCACCCTTGCTTGGCATCCACTCAACCAACCAAGGAGGGATCTGGTCAGGATATATGTTGAACTTATTAACTGCATCATAAGAGTATTCTTCAGTTTTGTACCGGTAAATCTCGTTCAGTTTCTTCATGTCGACCCAGTAGTACTCTCTTATGTGAAAGGAGAGTGCGATCAGACGGTTGTTCAGGGCACGGATTAGGTCTGCCGAGCCATCTTCAGGTGTGAGCATTTCGCGCGCACACATCAATGCAGAATAAAACAGTGCCTAGATACACATCATAAAATTATTTATCAATTATTTGCAGCTGCCAAGAGCAAATAAAATCTAAAGACGGATATAATATACCTGAATTTCAAGAGGATGGCCATGAATACCCATTCGCCTATCTATCATGCAAGAACCATCAGTAACAAGTAGGGTAGGGAACATATCAAATCCATCAGCCAAGCAAAGCTTCAATATCATTTTTATTCCCGTCTGAACATCAATTCTCTCCTGAACTGATAGATCTCCCGAGCATTTCCCATATGCCCTCAGCAATATAATCCACCACAGCCCTGCATCAAAAAATTCATTTATTTTCTATTTATTGTTCACTAAACCTATCCATCGAGAAATTGCAGGCTATTATATCCCTCTATATTATAAATTGTTCACCAGGATATGATTAGATAAAAGAAATGAAGAAAGGCATATACCAGAGTCAACTGGGGCAACACGGCCAATAGCTGCCTCACCAAAATCAGGATCAAGAACTTCTTCAGTTGCATTTTCTTCACCATCAAGAGGCACGGTGCGCACCTTAAAGCTTGCTGGCATCAACCCTTGTCCTGGACTATGGCAATCCATTGTTTTCTCCCAACTCTACATTCCATCAATTATAGTACAAATAAGAACAACCAAGAATGTACTGGTCCTTCTCCAAATTATCCAAAACTAAAATACAGTTGCCAACAATGCAGTTTCTCATAGTTACAAAGAAGCACATCATATTTTATAACATCACTATATCTTGTTCAATTTGTGCTCAGAGTATAATCAGGAACCTCAACTTAAGCAACATGACCAGCATTTAATGGCATATGCATATACCATAGCATTAAGCTGACTGCAATTACATGAAGAATTACATGGTACTACCTGTACCGGCTTAGTGCCAGGCAATATAGTAAAGATTGAGGCTCAATAGTCATCACGGAAGCTGGTTGAGAGGCTGAGGCTGGCTGCTAAGGGTTTCATCCTTAGGGTCTTCTCTTTTCCTTGTGTAAGTTTTTTCATTTCCTATGAAACAGGTATTGGTACCTTCTATTGAAATTATGTGAAGAATTTTGGGTATTAGTTGTAAGTATTAGGAAAGTCAAGTATTACTGCAAGGACAGAATATTGAGTATCATTTACATAAACCCTGATAATATGTTGTCTTTATTCTGACTCAGCAAAAAACAAAAGGCCCATATACTTATTTTGTCCAGTATAAAAATCAGTACCTGAAGTTGAAGAGTGTGCAGGATAAAGTTGCGAACAATCTCATAATCTCCCTTCAAAAGAAAAGCAATGCCAGATGGTATGAAGTCCCGTATAAACACCTGATCATAATTCAACTTATTGCTATCCAACGGGTCGTTTGCTGCAATTGTACCGACCGGGCTACCACAGTAATAAACCATTGATTCTAGTAACAGCCTCCATGCTTCTTCCTCTACTAAACTGCCTCCTCTTCTCTTCTTTGGTTGCAAATCTTTAGTCGGGTCAGACATGCCCAGCCTATGTTCTTCATCATGTTTAGCAGATCCATTCTCAAATCCAATCGCACTTTGTCCATTTGGTGAACCAAGAACATGACTTGCCTTATTCACGGCATCTTTGACCCATGTACCATTTGTTTCATCATGAGACAAGTTGGCGATGTCACCAGCTCGTTCGCAATAACACTCTGTGAATCGATTACGGCTTTGAAAAAGCTGGAACAGATTTATCTTTGTGGACTTATCGTGTTTTTCAGAATTCCACAATGACCTAGCATGTAAAGATCTCTTTTGATCGACCTTTGTACTTCTTCTCAAAGGCGAAGTAAATGGTGAGGTGGTATAGAAGTTCTGAGAATATAACCTAGCAGTAGCATGAAAAGACATCTCTGGTATTGCCATAGCCATAAGAAGCTTTTGCTGAATGAACAGTATATAAGCCTAAAAATAAAATAATTATAATTAGATATGCTAATTTGCTGAAATTAGGACATAAAATTGAACAATTGAGATCTCAGAATCCTGCATTACAAAACAAATGTCAAATCTATGAACAATGATGAACAACATGGTACAATTCATATCATTTTTATTCAATTATTAAAACATAGGCGCCCCAATAAAAAAATTGAACACATAGGAGGACGGTATTCAGTGTAAAACTAAGTCATCTGATCTGGATGTCAATTTTATAAAAAATTCTGTCAAAATTCTATTTATTTGTGTGATAATTCCATCAGATCACACGACTTTCCCTTGTATGGAGGTTAAAACATGATCTTACCTTAAGGACATCATGGATTGGCAAAAGTTCCTTTTCATTCCTCTAATTCTCACCAATTTTACCCTAGCAATTTATCTAAACCTTTATCCAACAGGTCAGAAACCTATAATCTCGTATGGGGGAACTGGAATCGCAGCGCAAAAGGAAAACACAAGAGGAAACTATTCGGAACGAAAATTGTGAAATCTGTAAACAAACAAACAAACCTTTCGTCTAGTGTTAGCGCACAACGAACAGGGAGATCGTTCTCCGGAGAAGGAGATGGGAAGTTAAAATACTTTTTCAAAAAGAGAGAGGCGGGAGGAGGAATGGAGGGTCCAGTTACAAGGTTGAGAAAGGAAGGCAGGCTCTCTCTCTCTCTCTAAAACACCACGCACGAAACATGAGAGGCCGACGAATGAGAAAGAAATAAAAAAAAAAAAGGTAAAAGCGGAGAACCTTTCGGTTTCGGACGCAACAAAAACCAAATAAAATTTCGCACGGATAAATGGATAATCCACATTCCCGCATATTTTTCTTTCTGGGTCTTTTTGCGTAAATGACCCTTCTAGATTTGGAATTTGGGAGAGACTGTTACATCTTTCTATTTTTGAAAAGGAAAATATTAAAATATCATCATCGATATTGTATTTTTATCATTGAAGTTAGATAAGTTATTATTTCTGTTTTTGATTTTATCATATAACTTATTTTATATACTACTTTTATTATTCAACTTAAATATAAATAATAACTCGATTAAATTGAATAATAAAAATACTATACAAAAAAAATTATATAATAAAGTCAACAACATAAATAATAAGTCATTCAACTTAAATAATAAAGTATTGGTGATAGTATCAATGACAATATATCTTTTGAAATTTTTTCATTTGTTAACATGCACATAGAAAACATCAGTCATACTGTCATGTTACATGTTAGTAGTGTTTTAGAACGTAGTTATATGGATCGTATATTCATATACATATATGTATAATATTTCTTATGAATAAGAAGTATGCTCTCTAAAGAATATAAATCAGCACATGTTACTCAAACATTCAAACATATGTATTTGTATATTGTTTCATGTATTATGCAATGATTAATTGTATGCATATTGAAAATAAATGTTAAAATATCACATACCATAAGAACAACCGCAATAAAGTATGATGAAGCATCACTTGACAATGATTATTTTTGACAATTTTGATAATGAATTTTAAAATATTCAAATAAAATTAAAAATTAACTTTATAGGAATGTTACTGGACAAATATAGTTTATAAGTCTAACAATCAAATTTCATATAATTTAAGGATTATATAATAATGCAAATTGAAGATCATTAATTTCATATTATCTAAAATTCAAGTCATTATGATGAAATATATACTAAGTCTCATCATATTTTTTATAAATATAATATCTGAATAGTATAGTATAAATCATGTATATGTTATTAAATTTTAAATTAATTTTTATTTTTGAAAATTATTAAAATTGCCAAAATAAATGATTGTCAAGTGTCCAAGTGTTGTCCCTCTAAACTGTTACAATTGAAGTTAGGATTTTAGAAAGTTTCAGTACTCCAATGCAAAAGATCCTCGTCATTATCCCTAAACAGGAATCATTTATCCCTAAATGTGAAAAACGAAAGGGCGTTGATATTGGCACGCCACTTAATTACTTTCCAATGTAATCTAGGGCTCGGCAGCAGAAATATCTCTGTAAAAAAATAATTACTGTCTGTGCGCTGTCTCTAGTCAAAGCTGTGCTGTCAAGAAACCTTAATATTACCATGGAAATTTAGGAACTAGTGTTTAGGTGGGCTTGTTTGTACGGCACACAGGGGCTGAGCCGACTGAGCTAAAGATCTGGACCGTCCAAATTGTATAGATAAGGGGAAAAAAGATTATTTGAGTATACAGTGTACACCAACTGTGAGAAGAAACTAATAAGATGTCTGCACCAAGAAGCGTTGTTGACACAGGAGAAAAGTGTAGCCGAACCAAACAAACAAAAGATATTATCATACCTGTCAAATACTCAAATGTCAGTTCTTGTTTCTGCCTTTCAGGGCCAGCTTCTTCCTCTTCATCTTGGATTCATTCACCTCTTCTTCACGGATGATATGAAATTCATTGAACTGGCAATTAATGTACATGCTTAACATACATGCATGTGACTATGTGAGTCCTTTATTTACATTTGAGGGTCTGTATTTTGATTAAGGAAAATGTGTGGTAGATATCAAAATTGATAACGATTTTATTATTCATATTATATGAGTTATTATTCATATTACGTAAATTATTATGCATTTTAACTATTTTATTGTACAACTTATTTTTAAGAGTATTTTTTATTATTCAATTCAAATATCACAATATGAATAATAACTCATTTAAATTGAATAATAAAAATACTGTATAAATAAGTTGTATAATAAAGCCGTTAATATGTATAATAACTCATGTAATATGAATAATAAAATCACTATCGATTTTGATATTTGTATATAAGCTCCTTTTGATTAATTATATTGTTCTCGTTCGGCCGACATATTTGGAGGCTGATATTGACACACTGATATGTTTTTTTTTTAAATCAATACACTTTATCTAAATCTTTCAACTTCTTTAATCAATACACACTTATATTTTTTTAATCAATACACATTATATTAACAATTATTTTTCCATATTGATTGGAGATTGATTTTCCATCTGTACAATTTAGTTTCAAATATAAATTAACAACAAAATATGAATTATCAGTGTCATGTACTGTTTTAATTAACATTACATGTGTGTAGATTAAGAAAGATACCACAACTCAAAGGAACTTTATTTAAAACAGAACTCTTCAATTAAACTATATAGCTTTGTAGTTTTTCTATAAAAAGAAAATACGTACAATTAGTTATCCTTGTAAAATTTATTTAGAAAAGGGGATAATATTGTAACTTTATCTTATGCTTCACATCTGCCTATTAACTTAATCGAACAAAAAGAGTCCAAAACATATACGTATGTAGGTTGGACTTGTGTTGTTGATTTGAAAGCTCCCCCGTTTAGTAAGCGGAGTAAAATTGATTTAAATATTTTAAAATAATTTAATATATTAAACGGAGATGATTTAAGGTGAAATAAAGTTAAAATATTTATAAATGTGAAGTAAATTAAATCATCAAATTTCATAGTTTTTAACTTTTTTTACTCTCACTACTTCATCTGCTTATTTCACTGCTATCAAATATCAATATTTTAAAGTTATTTAACACTTCTTTCGCTTTAATTTTATTTTACTTGCCAGACGAAGAGTATGATTGTGCATGAATGTTGTTGCTCGCCAATGCATGTCTTCTCTGTATGAAAGAAAATCTACTGACAGTGATTTAATCTAACAAATTTCACAATTGTAAAAAGATAATTTATAATTTTAAAGGATGAAGATCCCTTGACAATTATTATCTTAATAATCTTAACTATAATTTTTTAAATAAATTCAAAATAAATCTTAAAAATAGAAAAAAAATAATAGACATATTTTTGAACCTATGAATTGATTGCATTTCAAATTTCATATAATTTAAGTGTCATTTGATATTCTATAAAAAAAGAAATCAAAATTACATGAGATTTACAACAGTCAAAATTAAAGTCTTTGATGGAATATTAAATGACTCTTAAATTACATGAAACTTAAAATACAATTAATCTATATATTAAAAAATATGTTTGTAAATTTTTTTATTTTAAAATTTTTTAGAAATTGTTTCAAATTATTTGAAAACTGGACGTCAAAATTGTCAAGGGATCCCCCATTTTAAAATCCAGTAATTATACCTCTATTTTTTTTTATACACACCATATACATAAAATACAATAAATTTTAATACAAGTTTTATTCTTCATCAAATAATATTAAATTTACAACAATTCGTATTTAATAATGTTTGATGAAACATCAACTACAAATGAAATTATACCAAAAATGATAACATAATCAATTCATACAAAAACAATATGACTATAATTTTTATTTTTTATTTTTGTATATATTAAAAAAAATATTGTCAATATTATCAAGATAATTTATTGTCAATGGATCCTAACTCTTTAGTATTTTCATTTCCTTATAAGAAAAGATTGTCTAAAGAATTTAACATGTTACAATTCTGAGGTATTATTAAAAACTAGATTAAACAAAGATAAAGAAAGTACATAATCACACAAGGAAAAAGAAAAAAATATGACAATTGGAGAGACAGAAGTAGAGGGAATTTTTTCTATCAAAGTTACTTTTGGAGCCATTTCTTTAATAGAAAATATAGTCGTGTTGCTATCAATCTCCAGATCTGAATTAACAATGAAGAACTGGATACCCCTCTGGATTGTGAGAAGCCAAATTTCACAGCACTGCATCGTTATTTATAATAATTGTTTTTTGTGGAAAAATGTTTAGTATTGAAATTGAATATTATAAAATTAAGTTGATGCGTCGATATTGTAATAAGTTGATGTATCATAATATTTATTCTTACCATTAAATTCACACATCACTGATTTAAATACAGACAAAATAACATAAACACATGCAATTAACATTAGAGTTTACAATATAATAGCAGCATGAATTGTGGGGGAGATATGTTTACCAAGCACATGTGTCTTGATTTTCTAAGAGAAGCGATAATTGTATTTTTTTATCCGTACTTCTTATTTATATTTTAGATATATTTATATTTTTTTATAAAATATTTATACTTAATGATAAAATTATTTATATCTTACATTATTGAGATTAAAATTTTGAAATATATATTCTAAATAATTCAACATAATTCCTAATTTAAATTTTAAAATATATATTTTTAAAAAATATTTATATTTTATATTAATTGAGATGCAGATAAAACTTGAAACTTAAAATATAAGAATAATTTTTCGAATATCAATAATATATTAGCAAAAAATATTGACTAATATTCCATCCTATAAGAATGTGCATAACATTGATCCAAAATTCCAAATACATATTGGTGTTATTAACGAGCATTTTATGGTCGAGGCTACCCAAAATCATTTAACCGAATACAATTCTTTGACGAAGGTCAGTATAAGGTAGAAAACATTATGTAGGCGGACTAATTAACAAAGCTGATTGACTCGATGGATTGGATAATTTGACACGCCAGCTTACTTGCACGAGTCAAATACCTTTTGCCAGACTTTCACGGTTCAACCTTTTATTTGTTTTTTTTTGTCTGAAGAATTCTGACTCAAGATGTAATAACAGCAATGCTTCCTTAATATATATATAAATGGGAGGGATCACCTCACAATGATTTTTTTATAATTTTGACAATGAGATTTCATATAAATTAAAAAAAATATATTAAAAATAGAAATAGTTTATAAACATATTCTTTAACTTATAGATCGATTATGTTTCAAATTTCATATAATTTAAATATTATTTGATATTCTATCAAAGACCATAAAAATTACATGATATATACAACGATCCATATTTAATAGTCTTTAATGAAATATCAAATAACTCTTAAATTATATAAAATTTAAAACACAATCAATTTATAAGTTAAAAAAAATATATTTGTCAATTTTTTTTTCAATCTTTGAGAATTTCTAAATATTATTTTAAAATTATTTAAAAATTAATTATCAAAATAATAATTATCAAAAATCCCCTCCCTATATATAAAAAGGCAAATGAAAATGATGCAAAAGCTGATTCTTTCAGTTTGATGTAAAAAAAGGATAACGTCGATATTTTGATTTGTCAGTCATGATATGCAAAATCTCATCCACAGACCACAGTTTATTTTTTTACCCTTGCAAAAATTTGGGGCAACTGGATAGATTAGTCATGTCCCAAATTTTCAACCCACAAAGAAATGTCCAAATGGGGTAATCAAATCATGGACGTTGCATGTTTCCCAGTCACTAATTTGAAAGGGCCTGGGCTGATTACAGCCTCATATTTTCTCTTATCTGTGTATTTGCTTTTTAAATTTGGATAGGTTTTTCACTTTATCCACTTTTCCGTGACGATGTCACTAAACAAGCGGATAGAAAAAAAAGAGCTAACATGTACGTAGTATTATTGTCAACATAGTGCTCACTATAACCACTCATCACCATCAATGTCAGTACAAATAAAAAGAAAGCTGCTCAAAACTAACTAAATTACTAAAAATTATGCATGCATGCCTCCTTATATGTTGTAATTAAACCCTAGGGTTAGGCAAAATGTAAAACTAGGACTACTGACTAGATACAAACATCAAGGCGCGTCATCCATGTTATGATCGTTGTCGTTGTCCCCATCATAGTATTCATCATCCCTCTGAATTTGCTTGTCTTCTGTGTGCTCTGTAAACACACACACAGACAAAATTTGTATAAAACCGACTTCCGCAAGAAATATACAGCAATTACTGGTATTAGTACTGCAATAAGGTACTTACGATCAACACGTTCATCAGGGTCTTGTTCATCTTCATCAGATTCTGGAATCAAAAAATCAGGCGGGACCTGCATGATAATTAATTTACAAGTTTCAGAAGTCATTTTTATTTTATTTTTTTAACCTTTCACAAAGAAACCTTAAAAGGTTATATATACAAATTATTGAATTGAAGGTGGAGGTAATAGTGCCTCATGCATCTGAACACCAGGAGCATGTTGTATGCATCTAAGCCGCTCCATTATTTGCACTTTGATTTGGCTCAGATATGACTTGCTATTCAAATTCTCCTGCACACAGTTTCAACAAATCTCTTTTAGTAATTATTTATATATATTTTAAGTGATAATTAGGGAATTTGAGAAAAGTTAGCCTACTATGCTACTGTTTGGGATCTTCAAGGTATAATCTGGTGCGAAGTACTCACTGTAGTCATTGTCAGGAATCTCTGCAATTGGACAGTGAAAGCAAAATGAGAGTATTTCACGGATTAAGATCAAAAGATGGAAAAAGAGAATTAGAATGAAATAAAACCGGATACCATTGCGCAACGGGGTGTCTACCAAAACACCAGTTTCTACAGTCCAACATCTAGCTACATTTTCTTTGGTATAGCCCCCGCCTCCTGTCACCTGAAATATTGTTTCCATAGTACACATATCACAAAAAAGACAAATGTTAACAATGCAGAAATGAGTCTACAGATGATCTAAATGCTAAATTAAAAGTTGTCAAGCTAACCAACAGAGGAATGTTGAATTTCTTCACAAATTTCACACATTCAGCATGCCCTGCATGCAAAAATACAACAAATATAAGTGATGATAACATTGATATCTAAATCAAATTATACAAAACCGACCAAGAAAGCAAGTTGTTTCTTTTTGTGCTAATTGATAAAGACCAAGATCTGCTTAGGCGAAAATAAGAGACCTTCAATGGAGAGATTAAAGCAGCCGAGACGATCACCAGCCAATGAATCAGCACCACATTGAAGAACAATTGCACCAGGGAGGTATATTTCCACAACCTTCGATATAATCTGCATTGTTAATAATTCAATATACCAATACTATCATAATCGATAATGCTCATTGAAGTTGTCTTAAATTAGGTGAAGGCTTACGCTCTTGAAGAGGCGGTTGAAGGAGGCATCTTCTATTCCATCTTTGAGTGGGACATTTATAGCATAGTATTTACCATCCCTCTCTCCTATATCCTTGAAATTTACAAAATGTATGCATGTTAGGTATTGTACAAATAGAAAGCTCGAATACAAGAGAAGGAATCCAACGACATGCTTTTGGTGTCCCATCATGACCGCAACTTTTTATTTTCATTAATAATTCAAATCTAAATTTAAAACAAAAAGCATTTATGTAGTTTTATTCCTAAAGTGATGCATTAACATAAAAATCAGAAAATCTAAAGTTCAATTTGTACAATATCAAGAAAGATAAAATAAATGGCTTGCTTAATTTCCATGTTGACTTTTCAAGTTTTATATTTTTTATCTGAATGCATTACATAGAATAATATTAGATGAAGGAACTAAGCCCGAAAGTTTTTCTTTTTAGAATTAGTACCTGAGAAAACAAAAGCAACAGAAAAGTCTTGCTTAATATTTACCTCCTCAATAACCTATTATTTATAAAGGTCCTTAGGGATAACGCTGTCTTCATATAATAAAGAGGGTGAATCACTTGACATTTCTTTATTTAGACAATCTTGACAATTTTTAAATATGAAGTTTAAATTTGAAATTCAACATTACAGGCATGATCAATATTATACACATATCATGTCTGTAAAATATAATGAGATTTGGTCTATGTTTCATTGTACATCAAGTAATTCAAAATTTAATGTTTTGAGTTAACGATCCTTAATGCATCGTCAACAATACCTAAGTTGCATGAAAATTTAATTGTTAGGCTATCTATAGGCCCAATAAGATTTGTACAAATCTACTTTCCAATTTTCAATTTGACTTGAATTTTTTTGAAAATCTATTGTCAAGATTGTCAAAATAAACATTGTCAAGTGATCCTTCCTCTATAATAAATTATAAAATTACACATAATCAGTCAAGGAAACAATATGGGAGATATAATAAAATACCTTCAGATCACCAGTTCCAGGGAAGAACATATCTCCAAACTTATGAAAGCTTACTGTCATCACCCTGTCAAAATTAACACCCCAAATAAAATAAAAAAAACTGTGCTTACATCATGAATACTCAACTTATTTCAGGAGAAAATTTAAACCTGTCAGTGAAATAAAAAGCCTCCTCGACCCCATCTCCATGATGGACATCAATATCAATGTAGAGGACCCTTGCATGATACTTCAAAAGCTCTAAAATTCCCAGAACTAAGTCATTGATATAACAAAATCCAGATGCCTCGCTTTTTTTAGCGTGGTGCAAACCACCGGCCCAATTAATGGCAATATCACATAATCCATTGTTCAATCTCCTTGCAGCATCTATAGCAAACAGCTCTCTATTAGTTGTTTCCAACATAAATTAAATGAGAAACACAATAACACATTTTAATTGAGATTACCTATAGTAGCACCAACATAGATTTGACAAAATTCAAACATGTTTTCAAAAACTGGGCAGTCTTCCCCAAGATTATCTGCTCAAATTTCATACAATTTTTGTTACTACACACCAAAAGCAAAGTTCTACAACACACATAGTAGTAGCATGAAAGTAAAATAATGTAGGTATTTGGGAACAATTTAAAGTTTTGCTTACATCTGGCGAGTTCATTTGCATACAGATGTTGTGTGTGAGGAGTTATCCTGTTCAAGAATTCAACATAATCAGCTGAATGGAATTGGGCGAGTTCTACAGGGTATGCTTTGTGGGGCCGCTGTACCAGAGACACAAGTTAGATTCCCTTGAACAAAAAGCATTTCTCATCACAGAGGCAAAAAGGGGAAAAAAGAAGGAAAAAAGGAAAAAGGGGAAGACTGACAAATATCTCCATCTTTTTATGAAGGCCATAAGAAAGTACAAGGCTGTGTGTCATGCAAAGACGATGCGGCTTCATTGGGTGATTTGGACCAAAATAAACATTTCCCACATCTCCTGCATAGTTTGATTCAATTGATATATAAGCACAGGATTTAAATTAGATTAACTTTTATCATAATTGTTCTAAGAGGGGAAAAGCTGATAATTCAGCACAATTAGGTTCCTTCTGACCTGATTAGGATCACAAAGTTGTATCTAAGGAAATATGATATCTAAATTCAGGTCAGAAAAACTCAAAGCCTAGGAGTAAATCTTTAAAACTCCAAAGTAACTGGCATCATTTTCTAGGATATAGGGATCAAGAAGCAAACTTTAAGCCCCTTAAAAACCTAGTCAATGATCCAATCATTTTTGTTAAGTCCAATAAAAAACCTAGTCAATTATCTGATCAAGAAGCACACTTTAAGCCCCTTCAATTAGGTTCCTTCTAACCTGATTAGGATCCCTAAGTTGTATCTAAGGAAATATATAATCTAAATTCAGGTCAGAAAAACTCATAGGAGGAAATCTTCAAAATTCCAAAGTAACTGGAATCATTTTCCAGGATATAGGGATCAAGAAGCAAACTTTAAGCCCCTTTGAAAACCTAGTCAATGATCGGAGCATTTTTGTTAAGTTCGTACTCTGTCAATGATGATTTGATTTGATCCCAAATGACAGTTTATTCAGCTCAAATGATCTAGAAATTGCATAATTTGGTCCCCTATTCATCAAATCGCCCCCAACCAAAACGTATCTAAAGAAAACCTGGGTAATCGTATGGGTTCAGATGCCCACAGGTGTTTGATTGGAGGTACCAGATTCTAGGTTCACCTTTCCAGAACTAAAGGTCGGTGTAGCACATGCCACTAGTAGCAAGATCAGCGATTTAGTTCCTTGCATTCTTTATTATTACTAAATAGAGAACTAATTTACAGTGTGTAATGTAAATTTCGTTCTCCATGTAACGACGAGGCCACCTACAATGGTGAAATCCCGCTTTCAGCGAGCGAGGATGTAGAGAAACGAGGTAAAAAGAGGAATACCATCGTAGAAGTAGGAAATCTTCTCCTTAGACCGCATATTGGTGGAGGAACAAGGACGAATAGCAGCTAGGTAAGAAGACGCGCCATGGCTAGCCTATGAGAATTGAGAAGCAGCTGCTCTCCTTCAGCATTTTCTTTCTTCTTCTTAATTTGTCAGTGACGCTGTGGTTTTTTTTTTTGAACGGACCAGATCAAATCTCAGCATCTCACCCCTGGAAACGGGAGGCGGATGATCTGGTCCGTCTATTTCAAATCGGACGGGTATCAAGATGAAGGGTCAGACTCTGCGGGAGAGGCTGATGAGCCGAATTGAACCGGGCGGGAGTCGCGGTCAAACCGTTTCACCATTCATTCAAGAATCAATAATTCAAAATGTTAGAGTTTATATCATCTGATACGCTGCATAATATATTATCCGTACGATTATATAAAATTTATATAAAATTTAAAAAAAAATTATAATTTATCCGTTCATATGTCATATAATATAATACTGTACAGCAACATATCAATACTCAAAATGTTGAAGGAAACAAACTTAATGTAGGTATCTCCATTTTTTTTCTTTTTCATGCCGATATACTATTTTTTATTGTTATTAAGTATTTAATTATAAAAAATATAAAACTTAATTAAGGAAGTAAATTCGTTGAATCTATTTTATTTATATTTTTCTGTGCACAAAAATTTTATATTTCAAAATTTTTTGATGAATATCAATACTTTCATAAAAGTTGTAGACATGGACAGCTTATGTAGGATATTTATATTTTTAATATCCATTTTAAAATCACGATTAAAAAAATATGTAAAAGATGATATAGAACATGTAAAACAATTTCATTTTTTTTATTGCGGTTTTAGATTGTGGCCAATAAACTTAGTGAATGTGTATAAACTTTTACATTAATATGTTATGTTAGATAAGATTCACAGAATGATCATTTAGTATTTTTTTTTAATTACAACAAAAATAGTGAAAATAAGCAAAAAGTGAAAGCCCAGCGGAATTTCTCATTTCGCTGATTGATAAAGTATGAAAGAGATATAAAACCAACCTGTAAGTTTTCATAGAGTCTGTTTGATTTGACAGAAAAATATAAGAAAATATCAATATTTTTTGAAAAAAAAGTTTCTCTTTTGATGTTAATTTTTTTTCAGAATCTTAACATTCTGTTAGGAGATTATTTCTTACTTCTCTTTCATATTATTTTTTTCTCAAACTTGTCCAGAAAATAAAATTTATTTCTAGATTGAACCCTTCCCTCATCTCTCTCCCTCTTTCCTCTCTTCTTTTCTCGTCGAAAAATCATCATTGCCTCCATATTCTCTTAAATCAAACGGACCCATAGTTGATTAAAAAGTGAAGGATTTTGTGGTAGAATTTGACAAGATTTTTCCTCGTTGTGTTACGTATTATTTGTGGACAAAATCAATCGCTTAGCTTTACGATTCCCTCGCCAAATGAACACAGAAATTTGAGCAAAGTTGATACATATTTAAACTTACTAAATTGATTGGTAAGTTTCATTCTAAAATATTAAAATCGATTTCAAACCGCAAATTTAGATCATTAAAATCTCTTAACATTGATCAACAAGTTGAAAATTAACAAATTATTGTAATTTTCGGTGAACTCATTTCACCTCTTAACGTTGTGTATATTAAATAAGCTCTAAACTTTTATAATTTTCGGTGTATAAATATGGATAAATATTTTTTAAAACACAAATGAAAATTAGTAATCCAGACACAAAGCTTAAATTATTGCTGTAATAAAAGTTTGCCATCCTGCCTCGTAACAAATTGTAAATTGATTCGTTCTCATTTGAAAAAAAAACAAGAAGAAGAGGTTTCAAGTAAAGTCACTCTCAAGTCTCAAGCAGAATTTCCCGTCCATCAAATAAATAAATAAATCTTATCATTCCTTTGGCGCCAGTTTCCCAGAGATAATCTTCTCGCAGCCATTAATTAATTGGGAATGGGTGAAAAGAGACAGAGTGGCGACGCTTCTTCCTCACCAGCGCAATCCGCACCGTCCGATCCCTCCAATCGAACGGTCATCTGCGTCGGAGACATCCACGGCTACCACTCCAAGCTCCTCCGTCTCTGGTCCAATCTCGAGTCCGTCGTGGGCCCCACCTCCTTCGAGACTGCGCTGGTCATCTTCCTCGGTGACTACTGCGACCGCGGGCCCACCACGCGCCAAGTCATCGACTTTCTCATACAGCTCCCGACGAAGTATCCACGCCAGCGCCACGTGTTCCTATGCGGCAACCACGACCTGGCCTTTGCTGCTTTTGTTGGAGCGTTGCCGCCCCGGCCGGACGGGTCCACTCGGTGGTCTGACACGTGGGACGAGTACGCACAGAATGAGGAGAGAGAGGGTTGGTACAGAGGAGAAGGGTACAGTGAGATGCACGTGCAGGGGAGGCGGTGGGGCGGCTCAGTCGGTACAGATCGGTACAACCCCAAAAAGGGGATGGCTTATAAGGGATCTATCTATGATGCCGCACCTACATTCGAGTCTTATGGTGTTCCCCATGCTTCATCCGGTGAGTGTTTGCCTTCAGTGCTTCGTTTTCATTTAAATTAAACAGAGAAGATACAAATTTAGAGGTACCAAGCTACCAGTTGCTCGGGTTGAATTGCTGCTCTTATATTCTTATGAGTTGTGATATCTTCCTCAAATGATGTATACTGAGGAGGATTTCAAATTAGTTATAGTACATTTTATTACTTATCCAAGGTTGAATTAACGCATGACTCTGAATTTCAGCACTTTGGATGAAATTTAGTCTTACCATTTATTCATGGTTGATTTCTGGGAGTTCAGTTTTGTCAGTAAAACATAGTTATAGAACATGCTATTGAAATTTTCATAAGATGGTTGTCAATAAATATTGGAATGGTTCTGGTGGCATGAATTCTATCTTAATCTAATATTTTTCTTTGCTACAGATCTTATGAAAGCAGTTCCAGATGAGCATAAGAAGTTTCTACATGACCTGGTCTGGGTCCACGAGGAGGTACTAGTTTCTTCACACAAAGCAATGATTATTTTGTGCTTATTAACTGCTATATAACCCCCTCTGGCAGTAGGTAATTAGCAGTGAAATTTTAGGAAAATGTAGCCATCGATACAGAGAAAGGCAGGATACGATGCCGGTTAATAGCAGTGCATGCAGGATTAGAGAAAACAGAGAAGGTTGAAGAGAGGCTACAAGTTTTGAGGGCTAGAGACACTAGCTTGCATACTGTTCAAGAGCTTCGTGGCCGAATGAATGTGTGGGATATTCCCAAGGTAATCACCGATATCATTTCATTTCATTTCACTATTCCTTCACTTTTACAAGTCAAGAGGTGATGCAATTTAGTTTGAGTTCTACCTGCTCACTTAAAAAAAATCAGGTTTGCTTATTCCTGAATGTACAAATTTGAACACCAAGAACAAACATATTGCATCGAATCAATAAGATTGCACTCTGCAAATATTTTTGTCTGATTATTGCTTTTTTTAAGGTTTGCTTCAATAGTTTTGCTCCCAAGTTGATTTCGTCATTTCATTTAAATTTACTCAATGCCAACAACTGGATAATGACGAACTGATACCTTACCGAACAGTTTTGATGTTTGAACAATGGAATGCACCAAACCTGCACTGGTCCCGTGCATATTTGATTCCTGTTGAAGCATTTTTTTATAGTTCCAGCAGTTTCAGTTTTAGCCAGCATTAATCACAGAATGTCATGTTCCCACAAGGCATTAACAACAAACTATTTAGAAGAGTAATTTGCCATCTTGGTACCAACCCAGCGGGTTCTTTTTCCGAGTAACAGGTCGTATGTCACAGTCTCATGGACACATTACATATGCTGTTACCTCAGAATATCTAACTGCCTCAATCAGCACGAGAAGTAGCATAAAGCAACTAATATGAAATGTTTAATCAAAATCTGACAGCCTGAATCAGCACATCTTGAGTACCAGCTGTTGTGCTTTTGATTTGAGCCGTGCATGTTGGTCTACCTGAAGTCCAAAAATAAAAAAGAAAATAATGATAAAGAAAGTACTTGTCCCGGTTATCCTATTGGTTATTTTCACCAATGCATCTTGCTCTCTTTCCCTGATTAACTTTTTTGAGTAAAATTTTCCATGATTAACTTTTTTCTTTCATCTTTTCTGTTGGTTTATAAAGGACCAATTAGAAAATCCAACGATACTGGTCAGTGGGCACCACGGCAAGCTGCATATAGAAGGGCTTCGGTTCATAATAGATGAGAGCGGAGGATTGGAGCACCTCCCAATTGCTGCCATTATTTTTCCTTCTCAGCAAATAGTCCGTGATTATGAATCCTGATCAAAATTGATCTGTGTTCTTCCTTCATAATATCAGAATCACTAATAGAAGTACACTACTTTATTGATACCTCTCAAGAACTAGTTTTGTACATTTTTTTCTTTGGGATTTATATATTTTGTAATGTAGAAGAAACATCACAAATATTCTACTATACTCTTTTGGATTTATGGCTGCTTATATGTGGCACAATATTTTTGTATAGGGAGCTGATATACATATATCAAAATCGATACCGACTTTATTATTCAGATTAAAATGAGTTGTTATTCATATTAACGATTTTATTATGCAATTTATTTGTACAGTGTTTTTGTTATTCAATTTAACTGAGTTATTATTCATATTAGTGGTATTTAAATTAAATAATAAAATCGATAGCGATTTTAATATTGGTTTTGATATCCCTAGATCATTTTCCTTTTGTATATACAATCTTTTTGTATTGTTCCAAAGGACACGTGCCTGCGACCCCATCTGCAGTTCCCTAGATTCCGAACTTATAGCCAATCTTGGCAAAGAGCCAGCAAACGGCTTGTCTGTTGCTATTTGTGTGGTCCCGAAGGGCTGAAAGTGTTGAAAACACTCGAAATCTGACGGCATAAAGCAATCAAAATGTCGTTTTCTAGATATTAGATATTAAGGTCTCCATTCAATCAATTGCTTCTAGTCTCCTTGTGGACGTCTATAGTTTTGTTCTAAGGGAAAATTTAATGTTTCTTGTTTGGATCATATATATATATATATTTGTTAATTGGAGGCCCGAAAGAAAAATTTATTATTTTAGTTTTGATGGCATGATAAGAATATTTCACTAAAATGGACCATGAAGAGGACTTATATATTTTTGTCTGTTGTAACAGATTATGCAAGTATTGTTTAAAAAGATTCTGCCCTCTTTTTTTTTTTTATAGTTTCAAACCTGCAATCAGTTTTGATTCAATGTGACTCTCATTTTAAACGCTTACGGTTTTCTCATTATAAATTTTATTTGAGCGAAATTTGATTTAGTAGAGATCTATATCTAGACACACTTTAATTTTTATCGTAGTCTCACTAATTAAGATACTATAAATAATTTTGTTTTATATTTTAAAAACATCATATTCGAACAAAATTATGTAAAATCTGCTTTTCAAAAATAAAATAAAAATTATAATGTATTAATTGATGAGAATGCGATAGAAATTATAGAGCTTCGAGAGAGATTTTAAACAATTCAGATTTCATTTAAATCGGTCTGTAAATGAAAATGATATAAGCATTTGAAGTGAGACTGTCTTAAGAAATAATTTACTGAAATTAAGAAAAAGATTTGACACTTTCTTTTTTACAGTTTTAATCAATTTTGTTTTACTAAAATTCCGACTTAAAATGCTTATAGTTTTCTCATTTTAAATTCTATTAGAGTTGATTCAGCAAAAATCTATCCGAATACCCATTAATTTTATCATAGTCTTACTAACTAATATAATATATTTATATTATTTTTTTTTGAAAACCATCATATTAGAAAAAAAATCTATGCCAACTCTGCTTCTTAAAAATAAAATAAAAAAATATGTAAGTTTATTAATTGATTAGACTGTAATAGAATTATAGAGTTTCGAGGGATCTTTCTGACGATTCAAATATCAATTGAATCAGATTTAAAAGAAAAAAAATATATATAAGAATTTGTAGTGAGACTATCTTAAGAAAAAGTTTACTGAAATTAAAAAAAGAGAAAGAATTCACCGTTAAAAAAAAACCTTCTTCTATTACAGCTTTAGTTATTTATTGATTCAAAATGTTCATCATTTAAATATGTTAATAACTTCAATTACTCAAACTACACTATTTTACAATTGTTTCTTGATTTCTCAAAAGAGCCTTATAATTCATTTCTTACGCACCCAGAAAATCAGAAATCTTTTTCTGGAACTTGTGAGGAACTGCACCGTTTTGGTGAAGTGAAACGGCATCAGGAGGAGAAAATTGTACTTTGCTGGTGAGATATTCTTCAGGCATCCACGCAAGGCGAAAGTATCTCGTCCCACGCATGACTCATGTTCCTTCCTCTCCATTTATTGGTACTGGAGAGATCCTTAGTTCTCAGTTTGGTGCGATCTGCGTCGGTAAAAGTGAATCGGACGGTTGTTATTTGATGAAGTTTGTCACAATTTCAACTGTTGATGGAGAGAACAGCGTACCTTGTCGTAACCTTTAACCACTGACTGTCCGTTTGATAGTCTGATAAATTAATAATGAGTACTTCGTTGCGATTAGCGCCAAAAGAAGAGGACCTTTCCCCGTTTCCGGAGATAAACCAAAAGTTATAAGAAATAATTCTTTCATCTTAACCCTTGTATAAAATTATATCGAGTTCACAGCTCCTACAAGTTTACACAAAGATTTTTTACATGAACACAACCGTAAAATAAAGATGTGCTATTATTTAGGCTAGTTTTAAGTTTGAAAATTCGAAATACAAATGTTCTATCTAAATTCTTAAGAGTGATTTACATATTAAAATTTTATTGAAATCTAACTTCATATTCTTAATACTTGTTTTATTATCTTTCTCAATGAAAAAAATTCATTGATTTAAAATTTCCGTGCTGTCCATTAGAAATGACTATTTATTATAAGAAAAATAGTAACAAAAAATATAACATTTAATCTCCAACAGAATTTTGACATTTAGAACATATTGGATGATTTATATCGCAGATCTAAATTCTGGACATTAAAATTTGGAGTTGAAGTAATTCATTTGTTTTTTGTTTTACAGCGAATAGCCATCATTTTTGATGGACATATATTAGGAGAAAGATTTCATAACATGAAATAAAACATATGTAGGGGGTGATTTGCAAAAATGAAAAAGGAGGTAGGAATTGGTAACGGCCTTGGGCAGCGCCAGCAGAAAAGGTTCGGCCGTTCGTTCCTGATCTCCTACAACCACCTCACCTCACTCTCTCTACTTCCTTTTTACCACCAGCCTCCTCAGTCCTACTACTTCCCCATATTTTAACATCCCTTTCCTTCTCTTTCTCCCCAGTTCAGACTTCAGACTCAGATTTCGACCTCATCAGTCATCACCTCTCCCCCTCTATTTCTCTTGCTATTTCTGAAAACGACATAAGACATGGGTCCCATCCCAAATATAGCCATGCATCTCTCCGCCGGACACGTTTCAACTCTGTCCGTGGCCTGAATTAGAATTTTTTGAGCGCACCCCTTCCTTCTTCTTCCCAAACCCACCTTTTGCCATATTTACCCATCCCTTCTCCCTTCTATATCCGCGATCTAGAGAAAATTGTTTCTTCCTTGTTATTTATTATACCCTACTAAAACCTCTAGGTGAAATAACATAGCTGCGTAGTTAAGAATGGCATTCGCTCTATCAGGATCGGGGATTCGATTTGCTGGAATCGTGCGAGCCCCAGGAGCTCGATCAGGAGGTCAGGCTGATCGGAGGAGCTCTCTTGATCTCTCTCTCCTTCTCAGGAAGGATTCCTTTCCGAGTATGTTTTTTTTCACAAATCCTTTTTCTGTTAGGCTGATCGGAGGAGCTCTCTTGATTTTGAAGTCTTTTATGAAATTAGTTGAATTGTTAAACTTTTGTTTACATGTAAGAACGGTTTGTGTAGTCGGGGTGATCGAAGTTCAGAGTTTGGAAAAATAGTTTGAAACAAGAATTTGAGATAGCTAAAGATAAAGCTTTGGTTGGGAACTAAATGTTGGTTACTATGATTTTGTTGATTGGGTGAATTCTGTATCTGCAAATTCATCCTGATTGCGTAGCTATTGGAGGGTTTGCTTAAGCCAAATGAAAATTTTGTTTTTTGATGATCTACATTGTCGGGCATGCATTAGTACATAATAGCTCGATTGGTTTTCATCCTGATTTTTGTTCTATGCTTGAGAAGAACTTACTTTGGATATCTAAAATATGCTTTCAAATTACAGGCCTAACTATGTTATGCTTCTGCTAGTTGCCAATTAATATTTGATAAATTTAACAAAGAAATAAAAATATTCCGAATTGGTATCTGATTAACTGATAGCTTTTCTTTGACAGGGACTATACTGTCTAGTAATTCATCCAATGACAGCATTTCTACATCAAAAATTGTTGCTGGTTCGGGAAAAGTGCTGATTCCTGGTGGTGAAAGTGACGGCTTCTCACACTCTTCTGATTCTGTTTCAAGTACAGAAGTTCAAACCGAAAATCTCCAGGTTTATAAATCGAATTTTATCAGCTGATTTTATAATCTCTAATTCTACCTGATTTCATCTGCCAAAATGCAACCAATGCATTTTCCAAAGAACAAAATAAATAGTAATGTATAAGCTTTTTTCTTGTAAAGAGCTTGTTGGAGAATTTTTTTCTTCTTAGGAGTCTTTAAAAACAGAATAAGAAATTAGTTACCTTTATAATGTTAGACAAAAAGAATACTTAATTTTCTCAAGGATTGGAGATACGAGGATACTTTACCACCATTAAAGTATCATCTTGATCACAGGAAACGAGTGAAACTGTAGAAGACGGGAGTGAAGCTGGAACAGTAGAGACAACTACTGCAGTTGTAGAAGAAGAAGAAGCTAAGACTGAAGTTGGTGAAGCCGATAGCAGCTTTCAAGGAACAACTGGAGATATCAGTAGCTTTACGGCAGTGACCACTGAAGAGGAAAACATGACTGAAGAAGTTGTAGAAGAGAAATCCAGAGTGATTCCACCACCTGGTGATGGCCAGAGAATTTATGAAATCGATCCCATGTTGGGAGGTCACAAAGCGCATCTTGAATACAGGTTACTTTTGAGCTTCTTGTTTATTAAATCCATCAGAGAGATCTTTGCTAGAGCAAATAGTGAAGTTTGTTTCACTCAATTGGGTGAAAACAGGTATAGCCGGTATAGGGAACTGAGGTCACTCATTGATCAGCATGAAGGTGGCTTGGATGCATTCTCCCGTGGTTATGAAAAACTCGGATTTACTCGCAGGTACATTTGACCTTACTTCAAGAACATAAATAAAAAGGAATTTTAGTGTAATTATTTATTGAAGTAACTCAAACTCGTCACTTTTTTTTTATTACAGTGCTGAGGGTATTACATACCGGGAATGGGCTCCTGGAGCATATGTATATCATAAATTCTTTTCTGTGCTTATACATTTCTTATTTTCAATAGTTTTAATTATTGTCTGCCATGTATTTGAGCTTTTGTTTAAGTTAACAATTTGATTCTGTTTCAGTCTGCATCATTGGTAGGAGACTTTAACAATTGGAATCCAAATGCTGATGTTATGACCCGAGTATGTTGATTCATCATTTATTTTTCAAATTGATTTGGTAGCATAAGAATGATAGATATACTTCAATGTAATTCTGATCTTTAATGAACTTGCAGAATGACTTTGGTGTGTGGGAAATATTTTTGCCTAACAATGCTGATGGCTCACTGCCAATTCCACATGGATCACGTGTGAAGGTAACCATTTAACTTATTCTACTGTAGCACTTTTCCATCCAGCAGGTGTTTCTTTCTTTGGTTTCTTCTGGTATAGATGTGTGCTTGATTGTAAACATTTATTTAATTTGTTGCAGATAAGGATGGATACTCCTACTGGTATGAAAGACTCTATTCCTGCATGGATTAAGTACTCCGTGCAGTACCCAGGAGAAATTCCTTACACTGCCATCTATTATGACCCTCCTGAAGAAGTACTTTCTCTCTCTTCCCCCTCCCCTCTCTCTCATGGTGCTTTCTGTCATTTGTTTGATCTTTGTTTCGCAAATTGAGGAACTTTTGTTATCTTACTCATACTCGCATGTTATTGTTGCAGGAAAAGTATGTATTTGAGCACCCTCAACCAAAAAGGCCAAAATCACTGCGTATTTATGAGTCTCATGTTGGCATGAGCAGCCCTGTAAGTACCTGAAACTTAACAATTTTTTTGAAATCGATCATTTGATGTTCATTGATTTTGATCTGAAGTTTCTGATAATGTTATGCTTTAACAGGAGCCCAAGATAAACACCTATGCTAGCTTCAGGGATGATGTGCTGCCTCGGATAAAAAAACTTGGATATAATGCTGTTCAGATTATGGCAATACAGGAACACTCTTACTATGCTAGCTTTGGGTTTATTCTCATTCTCTTTTACTTTTTTTTTTTTCAATTTCTCTTACTCTACTCTGTGGTAGTATGTATTTTGCACTGGTCGTAATTCCATTTGTGAATTTCATTTTTTCTTTGTGATATTATTTTCAGGTACCATGTTACAAATTTCTTTGCACCAAGCAGCCGATTTGGTACTCCGGAAGATCTCAAGTCACTCATTGATAGAGCTCACGAGCTTGGGATACTTGTTCTCATGGATATTGTACACAGGTTATTCCACATCAGTAGATGTTGCTTTTATTTGATCTTTTGCCCAAAAAATGAAGGAAAAGTTCCAACATAGAGTAACAATTCCAGTAGGATGACATGCTATATCGGTATGCTGTTAAATAAATTGAAGGGCTTCTGTTGAAGTTTTATTTCTTGTATATTCAGCCATTCATCAAACAATACATTGGATGGATTGAATGGGTTTGATGGGACAGATACCCATTACTTCCACTCTGGCTCACGTGGATATCACTGGATGTGGGATTCCCGCCTCTTCAACTATGGTAGTTGGGAGGTATGATTTAAAACCTGTCTAAATTATCTATGCCTTTTTTTTAATTTAAATATTCTTTCTTTACAGGAAAATAAAAGAAAATAAATACATTTTCTGACTTCTATCTGGTTGATTGAAAAACATCAAACTTATTCTGATCTTTTTAAGGTACTGAGGTTCCTACTGTCAAATGCAAGATGGTGGCTCGAGGAGTACAAGTTTGATGGTTTCCGTTTTGATGGCATCACTTCTATGATGTATACTCACCATGGTTTACAAGTAAGGATCTGACTCCATTTTCCTACTAAGATAATAGTACACAAGAGGAGCTTGAGGCGTTTTCTTTCTTGTCCTTTCTGTAATTGTGAATGCTGTATTCTGATTGTAGGTTGCGTTTACTGGCAACTATAATGAGTATTTTGGATTTGCAACTGATGTGGATGCAGTTGTTTACCTCATGCTGGTCAATGACATGATTCAAGGTCTTTACCCTGAGGCTGTCTCAATTGGTGAAGATGTAAGTATATTCATTCTATATTGTGGTCCTAAAGTTACTTTTACTGAACGCCAACAAATTGAAATTTTGTTTTTTTGACTTTTTTTTTGTTTTTATTTCCAGGTGAGTGGCATGCCAACATTCTGCATTCCAGTTCAAGATGGGGGTGTGGGTTTTGATTATCGCCTTCAGATGGCAATTGCTGACAAGTGGATTGAGCTTCTCAAGTGAGATCTTTAAGCGACATAACACTATACTATAGTGCTTATGGTGAACTCTATTTCTCTAGCATTTTAGCTGTTTGGCACTGATATATGGAAAAAAATACAGGCAGCCAGATGAGGCATGGAAGATGGGAGACATTGTGCACACACTGACAAACAGGAGGTGGTTAGAGAAATGTATTGCCTATGCAGAGAGCCATGATCAGGCCCTTGTAGGTGACAAAACCATTGCCTTTTGGCTGATGGACAAGGACATGTATGACTTCATGGCCCTCGATCGCCCCTCTACACCTCGAATTGATCGGGGCATTGCTCTCCATAAAATGATCAGGCTCATAACCATGGGTTTGGGTGGTGAAGGATACCTCAATTTTATGGGCAATGAGTTTGGCCATCCTGGTATTTGCTTCATTGCTTTTAGTTTTTTGTTCTCTCTCTCTCCCTCTTTCCGTGTCCTGCTACTGGCATGATTTGATTGATGATGACATGTATTTTTGTTCTTTAATTGACAGAGTGGATAGATTTCCCTAGAGCTGAACAGTTCCTTCCAGATGGTAAATTCGTCCCTGGTAATAATAACAGTTATGACAAGTGTCGCCGCAGGTTTGATCTCGTGAGTACCATAATTCAGTTTTATCTTTCTCTAGTCTCTAAGAACACTCAAGTTCATAGCAGTTCTTGTTTTAGCATTGCAATATTTGAGGCATTTCAAGTTGTTTATTTGTTTTATTTTTTAATTGACTTGATTAGGGCGATGCTGATTATCTGAGATATCATGGTATGCAAGAGTTTGATCAGGCCATGCAGCATCTTGAGGAAAAATATGGTGTACGCACTCTTCTCTTTCTTTTGATGGATTTTTCACTTTAATTCTGAAGGAAGCCTTATTCATTATATGCAATATATGCAGTTCATGACATCACCTCACCAATACGTCTCAAGAAAAGATGAAGGTGACAGGATGATAATTTTTGAGAGGGGTGACCTTGTCTTTGTTTTCAACTTCCACTGGAGCAACAGTTATTTTGACTATCGTGTTGGCTGCCTTAAGCCTGGCAAATACATGGTATCTTCTTTCTTCTTTCAAGACGAATTGAAAATATGTGGGTTGCTGAAATGGTAATAATTTATGCATTTTGAACCTTTTAGGTGGTATTGGACTCTGATGACCCTCTATTTGGTGGATTTAGCCGGATAGATCATAATGCAGAGTTCTTCACATGTGTAAGCATTTGTTTATGGATCTTCTATTTATCCTTTGACCGAAAAAAAAGTTGAATTATTTATTCCTTATGTTTATTCATTTTTACTATGGCAGGAAGGGCATTATGACAACAGGCCAAATTCTTTCTCAGTGTATGCTCCTAGCAGAACCGTAGTTGTCTATGCTCTCTGTGAGGAGTAATTTTGAGAATTGACAACAAGAAGCCAGAGAAATTGTGATAAGTAGTGGAGAAACTGAGGATTACTCTTCAGTTGTGGAGCAACTCGAGTGGTGAAATTTGGTTCCCTTCAAGATGAATAGTTTCAGAGCAGAACTGGTTTAACATTCCGCAGGTGCTTCAGCGGTGTGTATATTTGAACAGTTTGTAGTTCTGGAATTGTTAAAACTTAAAAGCAGCTAGCGTGTGTAATAACTCTGGTTAATACCTTTTATTAGTTGACTAATAAAATTTATATATATGTTTGGTTAAGATAGCATTCAGATGCTTAATATTTATGATATAGCTTATATGATCTGATCTGATCTTTAGATGGCATCGTAGGTGCCATTTCTGATATCACTCTTAGCCTTGTAGCAATACGGACACAACGGACACAAGTGTCTGATATAAGGTATGACATGCCCCTTTTGATTGAATTTTAATTGAGACACGGGTGTCAGTGTTGTGTAGGCGTGGACACGGCATGATTTTTTTGAAGTGTCTGAGCTATTATTGTCTGCTACGTGCCTTGAGATAAAAGCAAAATCCCAAATGAAATGCATCTCTTTGCTGAAAAGGACTGCTTGCAATCAACGAAGTTTGTAGATAATTTACTATAAAGAAGAAATTCAATGTTTGGTAAGGATATATAGGTCTATGCGACTAGCTACTATATAAAAATTGTGCTTTAAAAAGAAACATCACTAGCAGGCTGTATCAAACAAAAATAAAAATAAATAAAAACATATTTGCCATTTGAGTTGGCATTGTACCACAATATTTTTATGGAAAAGGTGGTGGTTGCTGATGTACAGTCATATGTATACACTTCTCTACCTTAAAGACTACGCCTATCCTATAATCTGCAAAACTCAAGGCTCCCTTTCTGGCTACTCTCTCTGTACTCTTTACCTGAAAGCACTTGCCTTACATCACGTCACATTCTCTACCAAAGCTTGCCATGTGACTTTGCAACTGAGACTTAGCAGCATTATTATTTTTTTAAATTTATATCTGTAAGATTTTTCAGGAAAAAAGTAAAAACGTGTAGAACAATTTTTTGATACGGATTGAGGATAGTGATGGGCTTGTCACCTAATCATAAGCTTATATTGGAAACCAAGCTAATGTTACTATCTATCTACATGTAAATAATCTTATGAAAAAGAAAATTTAGATATAATTAATTTGGTGTCAGTTTTCTTTTTTCTAAACCATGAAACTAATTTTACCTGTTAGGAACCTCATGTGAGGCAATGATGTTGAACCTTGGGGGGGGGGGGGGGGGGGGTGTTTGTGGGATACAACCATCTTACCAGGATGCTGCATTTTTACACTTGAGTAAACAGAGAGCCAGTTGAAGTCACTATCATTCTTTTGTTGGAAGAAATCCCTCTCTTATTTAACCAATTAGGTGGTAGATACAAAGAGAATGGTGGTTTCTGGAGTGGCAGAGCAAGAGGGAAGTAGAGATGCAGAACGAGACGCAAGCGAGAGAGCAGCAACTCCAGTTGATGCGAATCAAGAACACTTCAAATAGTAACAGGGGCAGTTCGGCCGATCCGGAGGAAAGAGAAGATGATGATTCGGCTAGGTCGGCTCTTTCCGTGTTTCGAGCCAAGGAAGAACAAATTGAGAGAAAAAAGTTGGAGGTCAGGGAGAAGGTTTTTGCGCAATTAGGCCGCGTCGAAGAAGAATCCAAGCGATTGTCCATTGTCAAGCAAGTAAGCAATAATAAAAGCTCTATATGAAATAAATTTTACTAATACTAATTACTTAATACATATTGATGAAAACAAGATTATAAAACTTTAGAACTGCATTTGAATTGTAGGAACTTGAAGGAATGGCGGATCCGACAAGGAAAGAAATCGAGGCCATTCGGAAAAGAATTGACTCGTTAAACCGTCAGTTAAAGCCTCTGGGACAAAGCTGCATAAAGAAGGTAGAAAAAGAAAGAGCAATAATCATTCTGTTGTCGAATGATTTTAAGCCCTTGATTATTTGAATAATAAATTAACAAAGGATACTAAGCCTTCCTAAATTTACAAGGTCCTTGATAATTTGTTATTTACTGTGTATAGGAGAAAGAATACAAAGAAGCACTTGAGGCTTTTAATGAGAGAACCAAAGAGAAGGCTTTAATGGTCAACAGGCTCATGGAGGTAATATACATGTTTTCACATATGATAAATCTACAAGTAATTTTGTGAATTTATATGCAATTAAGACTAAAACCTGTACTAATTTAATCTGTATGCTTGTTTAATTTGGACAGTTGGTTGCTGAAAGTGAAAGATTAAGGATGAAAAAGCTTGAAGAATTAAGCAAAACCATCGATTCGCTTGGCTAAAACTCAATTTGTGTGTTATCAAATGATTTGTATCATGCCTTTTGTTTCTATTGCTTTTTTCATTTGGCTTGATGATTATGTGTGTTGATTTACACAAAAAAAGTTTTACTTTTGCTTTGTGTGCATATAATGTATGAAGGAAATGAAGAGCATTTCCTCAACCAGGTTTCTGTGTAGTAGAGTACTACTAAATTAAATATCATGTAATGTGTTTCTGTAATTAATATGATGGATTCTTTTAGGAAGCTAAGTGTTGGATTTACTAAGTTTCAGTAATTTTCTAGTCTAATTTAATATTATTTGGCATCATCATTCTTAAATCTTCTAATTTATGAGTTACGAGTTATGAACTTGGCCTATTTAGAGAGATATTAGATAGGTACAAGTGTTCCATGTCAGGCCCATAAAAGCATAAGAGCTGAAGAACAACAAATAAACGGGCTATTTATAACTACATTTATCCGTATTCTTTATCATCTGTGTAGAAGATGTGTTTATATTTTTCTTTTTTAAAATATTTATATTTAATAGTAAAAATATTTATATTTTATATTATTAAAATTAAAATTTTTTAAAAATTATCTTAAGATATTCAATTATAATTATATATTTTTGAAAAATATTTATATTCTATATCAGAATATAAATTTCAGATGTCAAATTTGGATGCAAAAATAATTTGATACTATCGTAATTCTCTACAAAATTTCTCTGCACAAAGTCAACTAATGAAACCCCACTTTCTCAATCTCACCAGCTGACCAAAATTTATTTATTATAGAGAAAATATTTCTCTCTCGACGGCATCATCTCCTAATTTATTTCCTATATATTTATCCACATAATTTTTATCATTTTTTTTAAAAAACTTTATTTTTAAATTAATTTCGCTATTAAATTAGATAAATTTCTGTGTAATATATGTGATTTGCCTCTCATACAGTTTTGTTTCCAAACTCTCTTTTTATTTTTTCTTCTATACGTTTTTGCTTTTCCAAAACGTTTTTTTCTCTCTCTCTCCTATCACATTCTTTGATTTTTTTTCTCTCATGTAATTTTATTTTTTAAGATTCTCTTTATGTCTCTTCTCTATCTTATTATTTTTTTCTTGATGATTTATCTAAACACTTGAGTTTTATATATAAATACCCATGTACAAAATAAAATACAAATATTTGCTTAAAATATATAAACACATGAGTACATAATGTAAATACGTGAACTAGTTATAATTAAATACGTGAGAGCATATGAATGTATTTTTTATCAAAAATAAAAGATTAATACACATAAATGTATTTTTTTATTAAAAATGAAAAATTAGTTAAGGAATTTTATGAGAGATGTGACTTTACTATTAGTCGCTTTCTATTATTTATTCTCTCAGTCACCGACCCGATACAAAAGTTTACACATAGAAGCGTGTACAGGGAATCCGAGTTCACAAACAAAGAGAGAGCAGTCAGAGCTGAACCAACGAGGGGCTTTTTCACTGATTCTCTAAATCTAAGTAATTTTTTTTTAAATAAGGCTTTCATTAATTTTTTTTATGAGATTTGAATCACTATCTCTTGTTGTTACTATGTTAAACTTACGGTTTCGGTACTATTTTTCTTGTTATTAGCAATTTGTTGGTTGGAAGTTATAGTTGGTTGGTACTATTTTTCTTGTTATTAGCAATTTGTTACTATGCTAAACTCCTTTTTTACTTTTCTCCTTCCACTTCTCCCATTGTTGTTTCCTTCTTCCTCTATTTTCTTTTATTTTTCAATTTTAGTATAGGATGTTTTTCTTATTACTAATATATTATCAATAGAGTAAAGCTAACGTAAGTTTAAGTTTACTAAGAGGATTAATAAGTTTAACTTAAAAAATTATCGAAACAACTTCAAACGATAAATTTAATAGTTTAATAAATTTTTCATATTAAAATTTTGTAAGATACTAATTTTTTCTATTTTTAAAAAAATTTAATTATTTGTTTCATATTTTTTTTAAAAATACCCTACTTTCATATGCAAAAATTCATTATTTTATTATTATTATTGGGTCATTTTAAAAAACCATTACAAAATAGTTAGAAAATCTTAAAAATAAAAAATTTTAGTATCATACGAGATTTTGATATGAAAAATTTATTGAGCAACTCGGATTTATCATTTGAAGTCGATTCAACAGATTTTTGAGTTAAATTCATCAAAAAGTTTGGTGAATTTAAATTCACGCTAGCTTTACTCCGATTAGTCTCTATCTTATTTTTTTTCTTTTTTATATAAAGAAAAAAGTTAGATGGAGAAGGCAAATGGATTGGAAGTTTGGAACCAGTGGTGGCAGCCAGTTTTCCAGTTGAGAAATTTCATGATGAGTTAAATGATAATGATATGTTTTCAGGTATGCGTTTCAATTAAATTGGCATTTAGGTCCCTGGTAAGAATATCTGTTCCTTTATGGTAATCTTTCTTGGAGTGGTCCAATAGAAGTGAAATAAAAGCACAATATTATACAAGACAAGAAACAAAAGAGGATTGATTACAAGAGCATCCTAAATTTCTTGTTTGTATGTGATATCATAAACATAAATCTCTCTTGCTTATGCAAATAGTAGTTGGCAGTTTAAATATAGTTATGACTTGTATCTACTAGCTACAGGCTCCATTAAATCTCACATGCTGCACAACTGTTCTCAGTCCTTTTTTTCGTGACCAGCAATTAAGCTCCACTAATCATCCAAATTTTATTTCCTTGAAAGTTATCATCAAACATAATCAATTTGCCTTGTTTACGAGACAGTTCTGCTATGGAGCCTTTTTTTTTTTTTTTTAACAACACCGCAGAATGAACCTCTGGTTAGACCCTTGGATTACTATGGAACTGGTACCGATGCTTCAACTTCAATTGATGTCAGTCATTGATTTGTAGATATGGTATTTTTTTTCTGAATTTTCAAAATATTAGAAATAGTTCGCTACAGTCATGACTACCTTTAGTAATTTTATTGCACAGTCCCTTGCTTCTATTTTGATAAATCTTTAATCAGTGATCTGATGACCAGAAGTTGCCACTTTCACTAACAATGAAAATTACATGTTCTGACCTGTAACCTCTTCTGGTCCGTCAAATTTGCTCACCTAAATTGCTCTCAGATGTTATTTCTAAGTTCAGATTTGCCTGATTCTAATTCCAAGAATGCACGGTACGTTGTTAGCCGTTACTTTCTAGCCATTCTAACCGAGTGTTTATACTTGAACATTCAACAAATTTTTGAAGCATTAAATCTATATCATGAAAATTAGAGAGATAACTAATCTTCCAGGCTTCTTCAGTGCTGAGAACTTGGAGCAATGCAAGTATTGAATGGAATTTTCAAGGTATAACAATTCTGAGGACATCCTCATCCTTTTGTTTTGTTAGTTGAGAATTGAGTCGAAGCACAACTGAGAGCTGGCACATGGTGGTACAAAATATCACTAGGCATGTGATATTGAATGCATATCGAATACTGCTCTCATTCTAGTTGTACTTAGTTTCACACATTATAATTTTTAATGGTCTTTTATCCGTTAGTAGAACAGAGCTTGCGACTCCCTACATTAGATATTTTATCTGTATCAGTTAAGTCGGTACAATCAGGTTGGCATTAAAGGTTCTCATGATTTGGATTATCTAGATTTTGTTTTCAGCATGGATTTTTCAGTTTTGAAAAAAGTAGTTCTGTATCATTCTGCTAAAGAAACTATAATTTACCTAAAACTTGTTAGCTAAAACTGTGCAAAGAACTTTCATTGTTGAAGTAATCTTACAGAATGAGCATGGTACTATTTTCACATCAAGTTCCTTTATTTTGAATTAACTTCTTAGCATAACTATAGATACAATATAATCATAACTAAAACACAGTAAGGTGAAACACTTCATGCAGCTCTGAACTAGTATCAGATTTGAAGGAAAAAAAGATACCAACTAAACACTATCCTTTTTAAGGAGCTATAGCACTCTACATAATAATTAACTAAAACCAAACTTGATAACAAACACAACTTCTTTCCATCAGCTGCAATGTTCACTTACCATGCTATCAGACGGAACATACCCGAGGCTTGATCATTGCAAGAAGCGGCGTTTTCATAACAACGGTGAAATCAAACTTATTCTTGAAGTCAAGAGGAGGCTGCGATGGGTGGTTCCACCACTCGAACTCCTGCACCATTCTCGCCACAAGCAATGCAATATGCATGGTTCCTACTGACAGCCCAGGACATATTCTTCTCCCTGCCCCAAATGGTATCATTCTGATCCCAGCCGAGCCAGTTACATCGGCAGTTTCCCCACCGCTCAAGAACCGGTCTGGGTCAAACTCGTTGGGATGGGACCATAATTTAGGGTCTTCAGATATAGCTGGGAGAAAGATTTCCAGACCAGCATCTGCTGGAAAGTCATAGCCACCTAGTTTAGAAACTGGTTGTGTCAGGGCATGAGTCAAAGCGAAATGGGTTGGAGGGTGCTTTCTTAAAACCTCCTTGATAAATGCTTGCAAATAAGGCATGTTCTCTGTATCCTTCTCATTCACTGGACGGGATTGCCCAACATGTGTTACGATCTCTTTGTAGAGTCTCGACTGGATTGATGGGTCGTCGGCGATATGTGCTATAGCCCATTCAATGGCAGTGGCGGTGGTATCAGTGCCTCCATTTATGAACTCGGAGCATAGTGAAACAAGTTCATCATCTGTTGGTGGCTTATCCTGACCCTCTACTTGGAGGTCAAGAAGTGAGTCGAGGTATGAGAATGGTGCTGCATTTTCATCAGCAGGGCAGTTTTTCAAAATAGCACGTCGTCGGTTGATTAGAGGCACCAGTGCATCAATCTGTTCTTTTCTGACTGCTAGTATCTTGGCCTGATGCCTATAGAAAAATGGCCGGAGAAATGGAAGGTAGTCATCCATGCGGGACCCAATCGATAGCAGGACCCGCTTCATGACTGTATCTATCCGTGCAATATGTTCCTCGGTTATGTCCAAAAGACCAAAGGTCATGTCCAACAGAATGCAAAACACCGCAAAACGGGCATTCCGCAAAACCCAAACGGTCTTACCATCTGGTGATGCTGCAGCTTCAGAGCGGATACGTTCAATGAACCGGTCCATGGCACGGGCCCGGGTGGGCCTCAACTCCTTTATCCGCGCTGCACTAAGCATGCCAGAGACCATGTTACGGCGTAGTGATCGCCACTCTGGTCCATAAAGAGACGAGTTCACGGTGAATTTGTTGGAGCTGAATAATCTTCTGGTATAGTTCTCAGCCGGTCGGCTAGCAAATTGTTGACCTTTTTCAATCAACGCCTTGTATGCCAGATCGGGACTGCTTATAATGATGAGAGTTTTGACACCCATACGAAGGGTTAAGATTGGACCGTACTGTTTCCGGAGGTCTTGCATGTAGTGGATGAAGTGTTTACCAGAAAATGTGACTTCAAATAAGTTGCCTATAATGGGCCAGCCTGGTGGGCCCGGCGGCAGGTGAAGGCCGGCATATCTGCGGTTGTAGCGTATAATTTGAATGAGAATGACAGTGATTATGGTGGCTAGAAGAGCCGTTGAAATGGAGAGAAGAAAACCAGCCATGGTACAGACTAATTCGAATAGAGGAAATGAGAGAACTGGATGAAGGTTATTGAGGGACAAGGTATGAGCAGTGTAGAGAATCTGAGGTTGTATAAATAGGATTCTCTCAAGCTGGTTTCATGCCTACCTAACATGACAGCATCCTGCCATCACAACTTCAGACTATGATACTATCCAATTTTGATTGCAATAGACAGTATTGGTTTTCTAAGTTCTAACCAATGGGCGAATTGGATGAGCAAGGGACCCACTAATTGATCATAGCCGTTTGATTTAGAACAGCTATATAATATCCTGCTTTCTCTGACTCTCTCAACTAGAATAGCAGAATATGCTGAGTTGCTTAAATGGGGGCCTGAAAGAATGGTTGGAAAGGGTTTAAAATTTTTTTATACATTACCCAAAGGGACAGGAGAGTTTACTCAAGTGGCCAGACCAGTAGCCCATCTGTTAACTACCTCATTTAAATATATGTAGAAATTGGGGTCAAATATTGAAACACACAGTACAGGCAACTCTATATATACCAGAAATATGTTGGTACCAATTATAATAATGTTACATTCTTAGTTATTAGGGGTCCTAATCAGCTGCTTTACTCTCTAAAAAATTGCATGACACTGCTATTCTGATTTGATCTGACCAATCAAATACAAACAGGTCAGATCCACAGTAATGTTGCTAATTAAGAGGGTTTTTATCTGGACCAACCATGGAACATTGGATAAATAAAAATTCCATATTATTCTTTCAATAAGTTGGACGTACTAATTCTTTTTATTTTTCAAAAGTTAATTTCATATTATATATCCATTTCTTTTTCAAGTAACCAGCATCAATGCATTCTTTATTATGGTGAAGTAATTCTGGAAACTAAAATGCAACTGCCAATCAATACATACATGTACTAGTATAAATGTATGATTATAAAAAGTTCAATATCGGTATAATGAGGCTCAGAAGTTCAGTGAAATATAATGCAGGTACCTCTTCACCCGTGAAAGCCTACTCTTTCATCTATCTTTAATTCAAGCCCCCCCCCCCCCCCCCCCCCCCCCCCCCCCCCCCACACACACACACACACACACCCACACACCCACCCACCCAAAAAAAAAAGGGGGCGAGTTTCATTGAATCTGGGCAAAAGGAAAAAGGAACTATGGGCTGCTCTCTACTAACGTGTTTCCAAACACACCAGATCCCTCAAATACTAAATTATGATATGAATGAATTGGACACTGAATTAGGTTTTGTTGAAAAAGAAACAAAAATAAGCTACCAATCTCCTTAGTATGTAATGTTAAGTGTATAAATACCAAAATAACAAAAACTTGAAAGAGTATTTACTTCAATTGAAGTGTGCGTTGGAGGCTAAAACAGTGTGCATTGAAATTTGAAACTGAAGCTTGTGGACGTCACAATTAAAATATTTTTTGGTAACATCAGAACATAGTGAAGAATTAGTTTTTTGTCTAATGATAAAAATAATATTCTTTATATGAGAGGTCACATGTTCAAAACTCAGATGAAATTTTTTTTTATGAACATTTAAATTTAAATAATTTAATTCTCATGTTCATCTCAAAAAAGAAAAAAAAAAGTTAGAACAAATTCACAATACTTCTTCTTTGATTAGTACAACTCGTAAAATTTTGGAAGTTTGATGGATCTATTTTTAATGGATGGGCTGACTAGAACATAAACTTGTAGAATATTACAGAAAGAAAAGCCCAAAGACCGAAAAGAAGAATTTATTGATATAGGTAAAGGTAGGCCCTAAATCGGATGTGTGCATATTAGCATTCAAAACAATTAAAAATGAAATTATCTTTTGATGTTTTACTATTTTTTGGTGGAAAAACTATCATTGATTTTGAAAATCCAGAATCGTTCAATACCATCGGTTGATTGAATTTATTAGACACATACTTGTACCTTTATGCTTCTTCTATATTAAATTTAAACCTTTTGCCTGAAATCAAATAATTAAATCAATTTTACTCTATTTTTTTAACCAGTTGTTGTTTTAACATTGAGACTTCACGTTGATTCGGTCTTATCTATTAGTTAGTGAGTCTTTTGATAGTACGCGCACTAGCGTTAATATTTTAATATATTATTTTATATCATAAAAATAATTTTTCCACATTATATTTATGTTATACATGGATCACAAAAAAATACATTTCCTAATGTTTTTTCGAATATGAAATATGTTATTGTGACAGCATGCCCATCATTAAATCAGATTCCAGTTAATACTCAACACTTAGCGGTGCCCAGCATCCAAGAAATTTTCTGCACATTAGTGCGAAAAACTTTATGAATGGAGATTTTTTATCAATATATGTAATACTAATTCATCACGGTACGGATTTCAGAGTTCAAACTTTAGTGTATCCTTAGTTGTTGGATTATTACTCTGAAAATCCAATAACGAAGGATACAATGAAATTTGAACTCTGAAACCCGTACCGTGATGAATTAGTATTACATATATTAATAAAAAATCTCCATTCATAAAGTTTTTGCACTAATATCAATGCTATATGATATAATATTTGCTATAATAATTGTATATAATTTCTCCTCGCTACATTCTCCATAATAATTGTCCACTTTGAAGAAATAAAATCATGACAGCTCAGCAGAAATTAAAAAAAATTCGGTGAATTAGGTGGTCACTCTACCTAATCCAACAAGCACTGATTATGGAGATTCTATTTTCTCCCTATCTTGCTGGAGCATCATCATTTTTTATCTGTATTTAGTTTTCCCTTTTTAGTTTTCATCGAGATTCACATTTTGCAATTCCTATAACTCCATTTAGCATCTGACTGAGACATATAAGTAATTAAAAATGTAAAGAAAATAAAAGGAAAAAAAACAATGCTAACAAACCACAAAAGACACTAAAATACCAATCTACACCAGATACTTCTACAAGCTTGAACTGCCTACAGGCTTAATTAACTATCCCAAAATAAAACAAGTACTTTAATTATATATGGGGATATTAGCCACTGTTTCCAGTTGTTCCCCTAATAATTAACCACACTATTATTTCACTTGTAGTGCAAACTTACATCGTCATTAATTCCTTACAATTGATCAAAAACAACATTCCCTAGGCTTGACCATAGCAAGAAGGGGTGTGTTCATAACAACTGTGAACTCAACCTTGTCCTTGAAATCCAGTGGTGGCTGTGACGGGTGGTTCGACCACTCGAACTCCTGCACCATTCTCGCCACAAGCAATGCAATGTGTGTGGTTCCCATTGCCAGCCCAGGACATATCCTTCTCCCTGCCCCAAACGGTATCATTCGGATCCCGGCTGATCCGGTTATGTCAGCAGTTTCCCCACCAGTCAAGAACCTGTCCGGGTCAAATTCATTGGGGTTGTTCCACAATTTAGGATCTTCGGCAATTGTCGGGAAAAAGATGTCCAGATTTGCATCGGCAGGAAAATCGTAGCCGGCAAGTGTAGACCCCGGCTGAACTGCGGCGTGTGTCAGAGAGAAGTAGGTCGGAGGATGCTTTCGTAAAAGCTCCTTGACAAATGCCTGTAGGTAAGGCATGTTCTCTGCATCCTTCTCATCAACCGGCCGAGATTGGCCAACATGTGTCTGGATCTCTTCATACAGACGGGACTGAATGGATGGGTTGTCGATTATTCGTGCAACTGCCCATTCGATGGCAGTAGCAGTAGTGTCAGTGCCTCCATTGAGGAGTTCAGAGCAGAGGGTAACAAGTTCATCATCTGTCGGGGGCTGATCCCGGCCGTCAACTTGTAGGTTGAGAAGTGAGTCAAGGTATGAGAACGGTGCGGCGCTTGGGTCCACAGAGCGGTCCTTAAGGATCGCACGCCGCCGGTTGATTAGAGACAGTATCATGTCAACCTGTTCTTTTCTGGTCGCTAGCACCTTAGCCCGGTTCTTGTAAAAGAATGGACGGAGGAATGGCAAATAGTCATCCATGCGGGCTTCGACAGAGAGCAGGACCTGCTTCATTATCGAATCTATGTGCACAATAAGTGCCTCGTCTAGGTCCAAAAGACCAAAGGTCATGTCTAACAGAATACAGAACACCGCGAAACGAGCATTGCGCAAAACCCAAACGGACTTGCCATCAGGCGACGCGGCCGCCTCAGAGCGAATACGTGCAATGAAACGGTCCATGGCACGGGCCCTTACAGGCCTGAACTCCTTTAAGCGTGCCACACCCAGCATACCAGACACCATGTTTCGGCGAAGACACCGCCACTCAGGTCCGTAAAGAGATGAATTGACAGTGAATTTGTTTGAGCTGAATATACTTCTGGTGTAGCTCTCAGCCGGCCGGCTGGCAAACTGTTGACCCTTCTCAATTAACGCCTCATACGCGAGCTCGGGGCTGCTTATCACAATCACAGTTTTGACCCCCATACGGAGGGTGATGATCGGACCGTACTCTTTGCGGAGGTCCCGGAAATAGTGGTAGAAATGCTTGCCAGAAAATGCAACTTGAAAAAGGTTGCCTACGATGGGCCATCCTGGTGGGCCCGGGGGGAGGCAAAGTCCCCGGTACCGGAGGTTATAGCGTAAAATTTGAACCAGAAGGATGGTGAGGAAGGTGGCAACAAGGGATGTGATGATGGCGAGAAAGGAAACAGCCATAATGTGATGATCCGGTGGAGATGAGAATTGAATGTGTGTGAGAGAATGAGCGAGTGAGAGTGTGTGTGTGTAGGTGGGTTGTTTGTAGTCTCTTGAGGAGGTGGAGTAATTGAGGCATGAAAAGATAGTTGTCAGGGCGTTTAAATAGAGAGGAGGAGGTCCGGTCCAGTAAGCGCATCTGCTACCGGCCTCATTAAATGCTCCACCCCATGGCAAGAGAGGTGGTATGTTTTTACTACACGTACTGATTCTACACTATTTTTTTTTTCCAATCAAATTTTGAAAGGAAAAGATGTGTAATTCCATGTATTTATTCTACATTTAGGCTAGCCTGATAGATCTTTTGCTAGTGATAGTTAGGTTTTGAATTGCCAGCTACAGATATAGTAGTAATTAATCGGATATAACAAAGTGCAAAGGTTCTTTTCCTCCACATGCATGGCCTAGACGCTCATATATATACCACACTTTCCAGGAAGATTGTACTAATTTTTTCATGATCATACAACATTTGGCTGGGTCTATAAATAACTCCTACAGAACCATTCTTCAATTTTGAGGCACAATATTTTCTTCACGGGAGTCACTTGATGAGAGCCAAAAATCTGAGCATTAGATTCTTTCTTTAATTTTCTTTTTCTTAGATTCTTTTTTTCTTTAATTAATTAAATGTGGAAGATTCATGAATCTCACCGCACCATTGCAACTTTTAATTAACTGTACCCCAAAGAATAAAAAATTCTGATATATATATAAAGCAATGCATATTGTTAAAAAAATGACACAGAAAAAAGTAGTCGCATAACATTTAATATATGTTAATGAGCAACGCGTTTTATTATTAAAAAACATCACCACAAAATAGTAGTTGTGTAATAGAGTAAAAGAGGCTGCTAGATCTATATATGGGCTAAGTTATTAATTAGAACAGATGTTAGGTACATTGATAATTAACCCTGCATATAAATTAATAGGGTAGCATTTTTCTATTTCTACTAAGAAATATAACTATACCTAGATGTTGTATATTTCACTTTACTTTTTCTGGTGATCATGATTGGCGCATCATTCAGCAAAAATAAATTACCTTTAAAATTCATATCTCAGCGGTCAACTGACAAAGTATATCATGTGGTTAGGAAAAAGTAGAAGATTAAAAAAGTATATTGAAAAAACATTAAATGTATGAATTTAGAAAATTAAAATTGCAGATGTATTATTTATTTTTCAGGTAGTGTGTATTTCAGATTTGAATTGATTTCATAGTTATTTAGTATTCCATCAAATATTTCTAAATTTTAACATTAAAATTTAAATGACTTTATGATAGATTACCAATCAAATTTCAAAATGGTCTCAAATTTTATACACATCATATATATTTTTTTTAATTTGAACGATAGATTTAATCCATATTTGAAACCTTTACAGACTTGGAATAGGATGATGCCCCAAAAATATTGTTGAATATAATTAGATTAAATTATTGAACTCAATTAGTCATCCATTGAGTGCCAACAAAAGCCATCCAAATAAACAAAGTATATAATGCTACGGTCCATTTCATATATATATATATATACATAATCCTAATTTTTGCAGATTATTTTTTCTGTTTTTTACATGCTTGTATCTGATACTGACTGCAAACCAAAGAACTACCTCAGAAACTGAGCTAGCTGCAGCTCAGAAACAAGTGAGACCCACAACATTGATGAGAATACTTGTTTTGGTATGGAGAAATAAATGCAGTCTTTTCTCTTCTCTCTTCTTTCTTCAAGAAAAGGAAAGAGAAGAAAAGCAGTAGCATGCACTTGAATCTCTCCATCATAATTAATTGCCCCACTACACAAATATCTGTGTCATTTTTTAATAGTAATTTATCTAGATTCTGATTTATATATCTGCACATATATATTTCAAAGTAATTCCTCTATCTACCAGTTCGTCCACTAGTCAACATGACTTTTTCTTCTTTGTAATACAATGTATGTGTTAAAATAATGGAATTAATTACTCTTCCAACTAATTGTAGGTCTTTACATAGGGGCATTTAATTTGATAATCTGTGGTGTAGTGTAGATAGGGTTGGAATTTTCCATATTTTTTTTGTATCCAGTCCAAAAGTAGAGGGATTGTTGATTTTTCAATCCACAATATATTAAACATTAAGTTTTAATTAATATATACAACAACCCATATTATATTTAATTAGTTGTTGAATTCTGTACGTTTTACAGTTTTGGTGGGCACTTAATTCAATTTGTAACTAATTCGATTTTTTTTTGCCAAAACTGCAATTAGAAATATAAACAATTATTTACTAAAAATGACAAAACGCTCCAACTAAACAAGAAGCTTGATGCCCAATTAATCATCTAATTAAATCACAAACATGAAGTGTTAACTGATGATGTTATGTTATTTCTATAATAATGCATTCACAAAATTAGAAAAAAATAGAGTTTGTTCCGTGCAAGATTAAGAAGTTGAAAGATCAACAATGTATATATTATGAACTCATTCTCTAAACATATTCTATTAATTTCCCATCCACTTTAGAATATGCACTTGCTTATTGTGTCAATATACATTTATTTATAATATTGATGCACACTATTCTATTTCAATTATGACATCATTTTGACAATTGTCATGCAGTTTTAAGCAAATTTAAATGTGTTTTGACAACTGTTAACAACTCCTTAAAGTGCTCATTGAACTACAACTACTTACCACACACTTGAATATTGTATTAATTCATACTTGGCTATTGCATCAATGTACTTTTGTTAATTTATTCAGATTTTTGTTAAAACAAATATAGTTGTTCAAAAGCATAACTGAGAGTTGTTTAATTAGGAGGTAAAACTGCAATTTGAGTTTGCATCGATCCATTAATTTGGTACAGATAAAATTGTCCCATATTCCAAACTTCCCAAATTTGTAATTTATCGGTGCTCACTTCACTTGACAGACAAGTCCAATGGCGTGGAGCCATGCACCAACCTATAAATAAATACATGACAGGAACCCATACAAATATTAATTGTTCCCATGACATTGGTAAACCTCTACTGGCATATATGCAAGGCCTTGAATGGAAGCATGGTTGAACTACTGACTTGAATTGTGATTTATGTTGGAATAATAAAACTGGAAAATTTACACACAGCTATGGTAAGATTGCTGTATGAAAAAGGAACAAGTCTGATGATGCTACATAGAAAGGTCAATATATTATATTTTTTTTGTTTTTGCTGCTACTGTTATTTTGTGGCCTACATTGTAATTAATAAGGTGAAGTCTTATCATAAAAATATCTCATGAACATAATATATACATAATATAGATCTATTTTAAGAATTTAAATTTAGTCTTTGTTGATTGTAAATATTGTGGAACTAAATAATTGTCATATGATTCTTCCTTGAAGATATTTTCTTTATAATTTAGAGATGGTATGCATCAAACTTGATGTCATTTAAAAAATGATTAATCATCAACCAAACGGTTTAAAATATTACTGGTTTGATTATTAAAATATAATCAATAATCAAATGATTTTAGACCTGTATATATTAAATTTCACACACAATGACAATCTATTTAAACTCTAAATAACATACCAATAATTACATTTTTTTTCATTTTAACACCCACTTTGTGACAGCAATTGTCAAAATTATCAAACATTATTCCTTCCAACAAACAATGTCACCACTATGTTCCTGTTCAAAACTTAAAACAAATAGACAGAGGAGTTACTGCTGTCATTTCCAAGGTAGTTTAGCTTTTATGTTGCACACCATCAAATTCAATTTGGGAAATGTAACATGGAAAATTTACTGTACATATTAATTTCCTTTTTTTTTTAATGCACCAGTGCAGAATAAACCATTTCTCTGTACATCTGTTTTTACCAGGTTAAAAAAGAAGAAAGAAAGATTAGGAAAAGAATTCTGATCTGTGAAAGTTCCTGAGATATGACCTCTGTTTGTTCCAACCAACTAATTTAAAAATTGATTTCTGACAACGCATTGATTTGCCACTGAGGAATTAATCGGCCCATGTGATGTAACAGTATAATCTCAAAGAGTCAAAAAGTTAAAATTGGGCCTACGGGCCTTAAATTTTGCACCAAAAATATGTATATATATGTATATAATAATTATAATAATTATAATGATAATAATGGAAAAGAAAAGGAAGAAAGCAGAAATTGGAAACTGGAAACTTAAACTGTGGGTATCTCTGGATATTTTTTTCTAACAGGAGGCTAGAGTGAGTACAATTAGATTACATGTTCTTTGTGGATTTATGATGCAACTATCTCTACACACAAATCCTAATGTTTTTAATCTCTGGTGTTCTTTTGTTCCCTCTGATTGTGGTTTACTCTGTGCGGTCACTTATGTTTACTAATTATTACTGTGATCAAGGATTTATCGTTTAGTCGGCCGTCAAGACTGATTGAATATTTCTATCAAGATAAATTAATTCATCTAAGTTTTGAAGTTCGCACTGGTCGAATTCTTTTTTATTAACATAACAAAAATAGTCCTTTTTATTATTATAGTGGTATTACGTTTTCATATTTAGGTGTTATTGTTTTGGAATATTGGTTTTAGATTTTTAGTCGTTACAAATTATAGTTATAATATATATATATGAAGTGTGGATATCTATCTATTGCTATAGAGAGTTAATTAGTCTTGCAATATGATTATTATAAAATAGAATAAAAATAACACCTCATGACACAGTGTCAGGGACACATGATACAGAGTACTAGAGAGATATATGAAACAGAGAATCCCAGCTATCTTTTATGAGTATCCCTCTGGCCAGCTCTGCAATACAATTTCTGGGATTCAGATCTGAACATCTCTGCCTCTGTGCACTTCCCTTCTGTCTCTTTATGTTTCCTCTCTCTCTCTCTCTCTCTCTCTCTCTCTGTATCCAATTAGCCATTTAATGATGTTTCTAGAGTTCTACAAATTGATTATTCTCAGGAAATTAGAGTGTTTTATCCCAATTGAAGGTGGAAACCTCTGACCTGTAAATCAAAACATGACTCAAATTTCAAATTTAAGAAATGAAGGTTTTATTTTATCAAACAACCAATGGGGTTCACACAACAAGCCTTAAAAAAGGACCAGCCTCTTGTAATTTCTAACCTAAATATTGAGAAATTGGAGCTGTTGAATTAAGGTTTGAACTCAAAGAACTTAGAAAATTAATTCTAATTTTAACTAATTGGTTTATTTCTTCGTTATATCTTTGTAAATCTTTCTTACATTGCTATATTCCACGAGTACATACGATGCACTGGCAGTAACCATTTCATGTCGAATAGAAAAATTATACAAAATGCAAATCCATTTTTAGCACAAATGTAATCCAATCCCAAATTTGAACATCATGGCCATTAATTAACCAGACATCACAACCCAAAATGCGACATGAGAATGGCCAATATATTTTCTAATTCATGGTTATCCTACGCGTGTTGCTTGGAAGCCCAAAAATGCCAAGGAAAAATGCATTGCTAACTAATTAATTAAATCAAAATAGAAAAAAATCCTCGTTGCAATGAAAATTTTAATGCACAATATAGAATATGGAAAAAGAAAATGCTGTATTGTTTATAATTGTCTTCTTGACAGTATAATAAATTTATAATAAAGTTTATGGAATACAATCTGTAAGATTAAAAAAAAACTATATTATTATAGTGTCCATTTTACCATTCATAGCCTTAATCATATTCACTGTTCATTCCATTGGAATGCCAAAATACCTTTACAAGTTAGGATATTTGTGTACCGCAGATTAAGTATAGTGATGATAAGTCTCACCTCTTTATGAAAAAATATAAATTTAAATTTCATAAAAAATATTTAAAAATAAATAAATACCGGGACTAACAGAGCTCTTATTTAAAAAAAAATGGCGAGATATTTGTATGACCAGTAAAAACAGGCTTAAAAGTAGACGATAGAAACAAAGGAAAGTAGATCCAATAGATAAAAGGCCGAGCTGAGCGCAACACTGGGCCGAAAGATCCATCAATGTTGTACAATGAAAGTAGAAACCGAATATTAATACTTTGAATTATGATCAACTAGTTTAGTATTTTTCTTTTTTCTTGAAAATTTGAACTGGTTGGTGAATGGTGGTCTCTATCATAAAATAGGGGCTGATATTTTAATCATGCCTTTAAAATAAATGGAAATGATGTAACCCTAAATCCACTGAATCAATCTAAGATTCTGAGGTCAACCATTTCTACTGAGCCCAAGTTCCAACTAGACCATTTTAACCCCCCCCCCCCCCCCCCAAAAAAAAAAAAAAAGATAATTGTTGATATGTCCATTGAAACATCTAAAATTATCAATTTCACCATCAGAATATTCAAATATCTTATGTACCTTCATTTAAAATTAAAGGTCTTTCTTATGGCAGCCCCATTTATTAATCTAATCTGCAAACTTTAAATTATCAATTTAAACTATTTTTAAATTTGCACCATAAAGTGCTTGCTCTCTTTTTTTTAGTGCAACTTGAAGTTTTCAATTCATCCTAAATGGGATTCCAACAATACATGCTGTTGATCTTTTCTTTTCTTTTTGAAAAGCTTGAGCTAGCACAATTTTATTCACTGATTGTTGTATGGATAGTACACTTGTACTGTATATTCTTTTATACATGAATAAATGAAAAGGGCACTAGTACTGTTCTTCCTTTCATACATGAATAAATGAAAAGCATACCAGTACAGTTCATTCTTTTATGACAACAGAAATCATTCTGTATAATTTGTCTCAGTGTAGTTGGAAATTTTAATTAGAAAATCACCACACATGTAATTCTTTAAATATTCATAAAGATCTCTCGTCTTAATTTTGAATTTAAGAAACTTATGATAATTGCTAATGTTCAGTTATACTTCCATTAATTTTAGGTAAGATTTCCAATATAATTTGGGCAAATAATTAGACTTCATTTTTTTTTAAAAACAGTAAATGATTAATTAAATCAAGAATTTTTCAGATCAAAGGGAAATAAGAATCACTTTTAATTTTAAAAGGGGAAATGAGATATTTGAATAGTTTGATGGGGAAATGAGCAATTTTGAATGTTTTAATGGGTATACCAACAATTTCCCCTTAAAATAAAAAAATTGTAAAATATTCCAATCAAAGAATATTAATATATCTAAAAACAATGTACCCAAATTGGTCAATTGGAATATATAAGTCAACCTGGTAATAACAAATTAATTAAGTCTTGCTGTTGTGATTCCATCAGTTAGTTTATGGTGTAGGCGTGCATCATAATTTATACCAAATTTGTGCACGTTCCATTTTTTTATTATTTTTACTAAATAAACTGGTTTTTTTGGTAGTTAAATTTTTTTTTAATATATTGTTTGTCTGTTTGAGCTTGAGGATACTTATGTTGCACTCCTAGGTTTAGGATGACTTCAACCCATGACAATTTATTTAATTTTGTTAGATTGCTTCATGGAAGAAGTGAGGTACCCTGCCTGACATATTAATTCTCACATCCTCTAAAATATTTTACCAGAGTAAAAAGTTTATTCTGATCCCTGATTATGAATTTTTTTTTAAGTACTATCATGCGTATAGTCATGGAAATGTATTACCAATATGCTGATTATGAACTTAAAAGTTGTTTGTTTTTACAAATTTAATCATGTGTGAAATTAATTAGTATCTCTATTTCTTCTCTACTCTATTTTTATTTTATTAAGCGTATAGTTGTCCTGATCTTACAACGATTCAGATTAATTAATTAATTTTTGAAGTTAATTTCAATTATCGATTGTTGTGTCCTGATTTTAGGACGGTTGAGATTTACTCATTTAATTTTACTCATCAACACAGATCCTTACACAAATCTTTGTCATAGATTTACGCCTCCCTAATTACAATTCGGATCTATCAATTCTTAATCATTTATAATTTATAGAATTTAGTATTTTCTTTTTATATTAGTATTTTGTATTGACATAGAGAGATATTTATGGAATAAAATATAAGATTAATCTACATTCATACATAAATGTTAATTATATTTAAAGAGATATTAATTATTTCATGAAAAAGAAAAGGATATGATAAATTTAGAAAAATTGGGAAAATCATGTCATAACAAATTAATTGGAAACAATTAATTAGAAACAACATTCTTAGTTTTTTGTTTATTCAGTTTCTTTTTTCTTAATATTTGTACATCTTATTCAAAATTACATATGATTTGAAATTAGTTTCAACAAGTTTTTTCTATTATATTGAGATCCCTCTATTAAATATGATACAAAACTCATCAAAAGATCTGAGGAGATATCCATACGATTTTTTTTTATATATTCCTTCTTTTTAATTTATTTTTCATTGATTTTTTTTCACGTGTAGGCTTTAAAATTTTCATGTCCGTTCTTAAATTCATTGATTTATAAGAATTCTTTGTTTTTCTTTCAAAAAATTTCATTTATAATTTATTTTAATTAGATTTGGATTGATTTAAATGGTTTGAACTTTATATGATGATATGGCATCCTTTCCATTAAAAACCAAAATCAGCCTCATGCTTTTTATTTTCCTAACATAACGAAATACAAATAAAAAGTTAAAATTCAGTTAAAAAAATCCCCTTACATAGCAGGGACAACTTACTAGTGTTCCAATTAATTATACTGCTATCTTTACAAATTTTGTTGATGTTTTTTTCTTTTGAAAAATTTGAAATACAGCACTTGGGAGAAGAAACCTTCAAAAAGAGGAAACTGAAATGGTACATGCCATTCCAAACTCATAGGGGATTTAAATATTATATCAAGTTGGTCAATTGCTTCATTTGTTGGATAACCGGATATTCTTCCTAATTTGATGTATCGATTTGATTATTTTATTTAATTTCAAATCATTTTCAACTGGAAAATCTGAAAATTGTGAACTCAATATTGAATTATAATTAATAATTTGCAAATGTGGAAATTTAGTCTCCTTTAATAATATGACAGAAAAATGACATTGCTTTGGCAGAAAAAGAATTTTGTCCATAATGTTTTAATAATTTGAATATCATAAAAGGAAACTTCTGACTGATGTTATCATTAATATAATATTTGGGTTTTGGATGAGGAGAGAAAACACGGACATATATATTATTTTTAATAAGATACACCTAGGAGCATCAATTTAACACAATATTTTGAGACAAATAATTTATAACTATTTGTACGGAATAACTTGGTCATCAAATTAATCTAATTCATGACTGTCATCACACTAATACCAGAAAGAAAGAAAACTTAAAAAAAAAAAGAGGAAAACGACCTTTAAACGCATTCTCAATTGCATATATGAGAATAAGTTCAAAATGCTAAATGCTAACCTCTAAAGGGAGATAAATTAAAAAAAAAAAACAGATTAACTGATTTATCCTAATTCTAATTAAACTAATAATGAAACTATACTGATAATTGAGCTCAATCATGGATCATCATCAATCTTGGCCTTTAAAGTTTAAACGCCTCGATCGTAAATATGGAACTGCGGCTCATCGCTCCGTCTTCGACCAGCCACAACCACTCATCCAACGAACTCCTCGCACGAAACATGAACCATGCGCATCTCGCGGCCTGTTCATCATCCTCCTCCTCTCCATACAACCATCCGTGAAGGTTCCACATGATGTCGACCATCATCTTCTCGAAAAATATTGTCTGACTACCCCTGAAATTCCACTTCAATTTCGTCACGTGCACCGCAAGTTTATCATCCACACTAACCGATAATATCTGTTTATCTGCTTCAAAATTTATGCAAATTTTGTGATCGTTATCTGCCGGATGAAACCTGGCCTTCGTGGTGTAGGATGCAAGGCTGTGCACCTGCTCCTTTCGGCTAATCATACAAGTCTGTGCAGGAGGTGCCGTGCCGTGTAGATCCAGCTGATGCAAATTACCTTTTCTGATTTCACCAAGAAGAAGCACAAATTCTGAGTTCACAAACATGATGACATGGAAGCCACTGATCGGCTCGGGGCCGGCACTATATACAGCAAGCGTCATGTCCCAGTGAAGATTGACAGTATATGATCCCCAGGTGAATGTCCAATCGCCTTTCTTCTCATGCGAAAGTTGAATAGAGATAGCGCGGAAACTTGTCTTTTTGAGAGAATTCTTGTAAAACTGATCATCCATTCGTACCGTCAGGATCGGACCGTCATGGTTCCTCGACCACATAAGCTGTACCAATATATCTTTTTGAGAGGCAAGCCGAGAGACATAAGTGGATGTGATGGTGCGCCTGTTCGATTGGCCATTCAGTGCGACAGATGAATATTTGTTGACGACGGAGCTGCTCCGAGAACACGCCACATCAGCAACTCGTATGGCATGATTGCTGAAACAGGAGGTGAAATCTTTCATGGTTTTCTTTGTTGGGTCTTGTAATTTCTTACCTGGATGATGATGGTGATTAGGATTGCAATGGTATTGGGTTTGAGAAATCATAATAATAAAAAGATAGTGAAATAAATAGGAGATAATTGGAGAAAAGGAAGGAGATCTGAGGGGTTAAAGAAACAAGGGGAGAAAGAGGAATGTCTTTTAATGTTAGCGTAAAGGAGGAAGGCTGAGAGACAGCACAAGGGGAGAGGAATAATTTTAGGCTCAATCTTCCCTCTTTATTATTCCAACATTAATTAGTTAATTAATGAATGAATCAATTAATTACCTGCTATATATTCTCTTTAATTTAAAGTAATTAAAACACTAATATATAACTGCCTTTTTGTTGTTGGCACAGAGAGAGAATAGAATATTAAATGATTTGGGTTTGGAGAAGGGTCGAATTACGACGCTACTACCTCGTGACACGTTAGCGTTTATAGTTATATGCTCACCCATGGATTTCATAAAGCAAGGAATTATTACTTGCTACTTTTTCAAGTAAGTATGTGTGCGTTTCTAATTACTCACCTTCCTGATTTTTTTTTTCTATTTAAGAAATATAATAATCAAAATTAAATAAATAAGAAAATTGGATGAGAAATCATAAATATAAAAGTGACGGATTTCAAAATGTACTTTTATCATTTTTTTATAAAAAAAATTTTATAAAAAAATAATATTTTATTGTGGGATGGATTTTGAACCCCGTCACATATTAAAATATTAAAACAATATATCATAATTGGTATTAAATGTTTTCTACGAACTTTTCTAATAAAAGTTATGCGTGTTTGAAACTTAGTACACAATTCTAACATTTTTTATAAAAAATAATATTTTATTAGAAGATGGATTTTAAAAATATGTTCCTAAATAAAATATTTTTTTTCTTAAAAAATTAAAAGTACGTTTGGACGGATTTTGAAAATCAGTCTCTTCTATTTTTATAATTTTTCATTTGATTTTTTTATTTATTTAATTTTACATATTATAATTCTTATATAAAAAAAATCGGGTCACCCCCCCCCCCCACCCCAATATCTCTTCACCAAAAGGTAGCAAATCGTAAATTCGCACTTTGCTCAAAGATTAATTAATCTTCTTGGGACACTTGCTTAAGTAATTGCTTTCACTTCCATTTGTGACTGATTTGTTCACATTTTTTTTCCATTGAGAGCTGACATGTAGATACCGCCAATATTATTTATATTAACAGTTTTATTATACAACTTATTTATATAATATTTTTATTATTCAACTTATATGAGTTATTATTCAAATTCTTGATATTTGAATCACTAATATAAATAATAATTAATTTTTTATAAATAATAAAATCGATATCATAACGGTATTAAAAAATTATATTTTTTTTTCCATTAACAAAGTAGGAGGAGGAGAATAAAGAAGGAAGAAACGGTCATATGGTAATAATAACTAGGTTAATGAGGGGTCACAGTTGTGATGGCAACTTGTTTAATATGTGGTACTTTTCATGACTAGACTAGATAGTGGACGTTATGCTGTTGTAATCTGAAATTTTGTACTAAAAATTAAATGTACTAACAAAAAAAAATTCTTGAGCACCTTAGAAAAGTCCAAATTTAATTTTATGAAATAATTAATTATCTTTATTGAATTAATACACTCATCAGTAGATAGCCTTATAATTAATCCAATCAATCCATTACACAAAAGTGGAATTAACAGCACATAGAAACCTATACAAGGGATGTGAAGGAATTGTTTATTGAGTTGCAAAACAACTAATTTAGTAACAAAACATTGTCAATAATTCATTAATTTTTCGTTTTCAACACTTTTTGGAATTAAAAGACAAATATTTATTTTCAAATTATTCGTTAATTCCATTAGTTTTATGAATTTTACGATTTATTAATGAATTATCTCCCAAATCTTAATAGAATTTTATTTTCTTTCTAAAACTTTCAAAATTTTGATATACTTGTTTATGTGCTTTACAAGAAAACAAATAATTGAATTTTATTATAGATCAGAATTTATATTATACACAAAAAAATTATATTAAAATTAACTGTCTTGATTCATTAATTAGTAGAAATTTTCATCCACACTACTCTATATTTAATTGACAAATGCCGAATATTATTTTCAATGCCAAACAGGCTAGAATAAGGTGAATTAACCAAGTCACCAATAACTCATAAATCATAAATCATACATACCCAACAAAAAATAAATAAAAAAAGATAGAAAAAATTATATATTACAAGCCAGTGGGATATATCATATATGTGAACCGTGAAGGAACAGTCGTGTCAGAAAGCCTACCCTTACCAGTTACCAGACAAAGAAATTTGTTGTTGAACAGCAAAAAAAAACCTAGGTGCAATCTCGTAGGTTGACTCACTCACTCACTCTCTACCTTCCTTGCTTTTTAAAAGCCAAAAAATATATTGTCAAATTGTCAGAATAGCACTGATGGATGGATGCACATTGCACAACAAAGTTGGTTGTCTTATTGTTATTCCTCTGGCACTGGCGTTGAAAGTTTAACAGTGAATACGGAGCAGGAATATATATACATATTTATATATAGCACATATATAACTTTTGTCATATTGCTAGCACATCAAATATATAACTTAAAAAGAGTAGTAATGGAGAGAAATGAAAAGTACTAATTAAGGAGCACATGTTGTATATGTAGTTAATTGTATTATATTTGTTGCATAAATGAAAACAGTATAATGATAATAAATTTTATCTGTTTGTATAGAGGTATATAGAGATGTAAATTTAAATTTTATAAATAAATATTTAAAAATAAATAAATATCGTGATTAACGAAAATTTTTATTTAAAAAGAATAATGTATTTTCTGTGAAGTAATTTTACTGCTCATATATATATATATATATACACACACAATACTGAAGAGCTCATGATCAAGATATTAAATTAAATCTAGTGTTCTAAAATATGCACTCTATATATTATTTTTCACCTAATGAAATTACATTACATGTTCTCACACTAATCAAACACATGTTGAACTCATAATCTTAACTCAAATTCCTGCACTCTTTAGAAATAATAAAAAATAATATATGTGGTTTCAAATTAAGGAGTTGTTATCATGCTTTGAGAGGCCCGCATTATGTCAATTCAGGCTATTTTAATTTGACATTGTAGCAATTATTAATTTACAAATTACAAATGGCAAGCACAAACATGAATCCCATCAAGTGAAGTTGACATTAATTAATTGCAAATTAGAAAATCCTTGTCAAGTAAAATACATGGCACACCAATTAATAATATTATATCATTTATATATGTTAACTACTTTGATGTCTTGTGCCTAAAATGTAGCTGGACTAACTCTTTCCAATAAGTTGCTGGTTGTTGTTTGAAAATATATATATATATATATATATATATATTAATGAAGGACATGACGATTTTGATAGAGAAAGGTACTTTCTACCCACATCCATGAAATGACGAGTAGACAGATGTTAGGTAATTTTCTAGTATTATATAGTGTTATTTTTTTTTTCAATTTTTTCTCTGTTTAATACTAGCAAATTTTTAAATATATTTTTTTTTGAAAGAATATATATATATATATATATATATATATATATATATATATATATATATATATGAGTAAAACTATAATGTTTCTAACTTAAAAACCTATCAAATTGACTTCAAATAAAAAATTTAAGTTGTTCAATAAAACTTCATATCAAAATCTTGTAAGTTACCGAAATTTTTTATTTTTAGAGTTTTCTAACTATTTGTTTCAGATTTTTTAAGATAACTCTAATAATAATAATAAAGTAATGAATTTTTGTATATAAAAATAGTCTATTCTTAAAAAATATGAAACAAATAGTTATAAAACCCTAAAAATAGAAAATTTCGGTATCCTACAAGATTTTGATATGAAGAATTTATTGAGCAACTTAGATTTTTTGTTTGATGTCGATTAGATAGATTTTTTAGTTAGGAGCACCGAAAAACTCCGTGCTCCTAGGAGCACCATAGTTTTATATATATATATATATATAATAGAGTTTGATTAATATGTTTCCATAAATATTTCAGTCTGAAATACTTACGGATTAAATTTCAAAATCCCACGTCTGAAATGTCGATTCAAATAGTTCGATAAATTTTTCATATCAAAATCTTGTAGAATACCAAAATTTATCATTTTTAGAATTTTTGAACTAAAAATAAAAAATACCAATATTTGAAGGTAAAAAAGGGTTATCTTTTAAAAATTATTTAAAATAGTTCAAAAATTCTAAAAATGATAATTTGGTATTCTATAAGCTTTTGATATAAAGAATTTAGTAAATTACTTAGATCGACGTTTCAGACGTAAAATTTTGAAATTTGATTCATAAGCGTTTCGCCGAAATATTTATGGAAGCATCATAACCAAACTCTCTCTCTCTCTCTCTCTCTATATATATATATATATATATAGAGAGAGAGAGAGAGAGAGTAAATTTACCTCAAAAAATGATCGAAATGATTTTAAATGACAAATCGGAGTAACTTAATAAATTATTCATATTAAAATCTCTTACGATACCATAATTTTATATATTTAGAGTTTTTTAAGTATTTATTTCAGATTGTTTTCAAAATGACCTATTATAATACTATAATATTCATATTTTATTATTATTTTAGAAGCATCTTAAAAAATCTGAAAAAATAATTAGAAAACTCTAAAAATGAAAATTTTCGGTATCCTATAAGATTTTGATATGAAGAATTTATTGAGCAACTTGGATTTATCTTTTAAAGTCATTTTGATAGATTTTTTAAGTTACAATCACTAAAAATATTAATGAATTTAAACTTATGCTAACTTTACTCTATATATATATATATATGAATTTGATATAAATACCCTCTATGAATTATGTAACATACCTTGAAATGTACACTTGCATATTATGTCGATGCAGGAATATTTTTTATGTTGATACACACTTATTTACAATATCAGCAGGTCCTTGTCTATTTTAGGTATGACATAAATATTAATAAATGTCATGGTCAAAACTGTATGACAACTATATCAATTAAAACACATATGTAAATTTTGTTCCTTTGTATCTTATGTGACAGAGGTGCATCTTGCTAGCAAAAATTTAAATATATAAATGTTCAAAACACCGCTTAATGGCGACATTAATTCTCTCAAAACATTTAAACACCGCTTAATGGAGAAAGTAATGCCAAAAATATAAATGTTCAAACTACGACAAATGATAATGATGACAAAATCATGAGATGACCTCTACAAAATATATAGAGTGGCCTATTGATAAAAGAAGAATTTGTCCAACATAAAATATGGTTGATGTCATCAATCAAACGCCACATTGTTTAAATTGTCAGTGTTTAAAATTTGAATGAGGAAATTTTTTTATGAATATTTAAAAATTGAAAGATTGAACTTCATTTTTATCTAAAATACCTATTTGAATTGTTAGTGAAATCTAGAAATTGAATGAAGGCTTTGAAAAAATATATAATTTCTAGTAATTTGATTCTTAATTAATAATACAAATTTGTTGAAGCTATAACCTACATGTCAACATAATTTCAGATGTAGAGATCAGATCAATTAAAAATGTGGTTAGAGAGGTGGTGCATAGTACTGGATCCTACCATTAATTCATGATGGCCAATTAAGATGTTCTCAATTACATTGGTTTTAATTTAGTTAGTAACTCTCACTTAATTAGGAAACTATTTGGTTTCAATTTGATAATAAAATAATTTTATTGTAATATATATTTTTTTAAAATTACCATCTCCTCAACTTGTCACTCAAATTCAGTTATGTGTCATTTTATTATTATTATTAATTTTGTAAATTTCTTACAAGACAGTTCCAACAACTAAACAACAAATGAAGCACTATGGAGTACCTTTTTGTGTTATATTGTGTCAATTTCAGCCTTATTAGCAATTTAATGAGAGGTTTATGAATTTCTAGAGGTGTACATGAAGTACTGAGCAAGAGCGTGTGAACAAATAAAAAAAAAAATGTGAAAGAGAGATTACTCATTTAGTATTTAATTACCAGTAAATTTTAACAGAATTAGATGGAAGTGCTTGATTGAACCGGATAGCATAGTTTAAGGGGTTATTTGAATCAAAAAAAAATTAGGGACTCATTTGAACCAAATGTAATAGTTCAAGGATCAAAAGTGGACTTTTCTCTAATTTTTTTTAGTGACATGTTGTAGAGTTTTCACAAAATAGAAGAAAAGAACTTGGTGCTACATGACACATATAGCTAGAGCAGATTCTTGTTAAGAGTTTTAAAATATATATTGAACAAAAAAATTTTGAATATTTGAAGTAACCTAACTTCTATAAGAGTCTTGCATTAAAAGTGTCACTAACAAATGAACAACAAAAGAGTTTATTATTGTTAAGATATTTTTTTTTTGCACCTTAGTCACATAGAAAAACAAAATTTACATAAAGAAGAAACATGAGGATTCATGTCATCTGATAAGACCAATTAAGAAAGAAAAACATATCAAACTGATGATGGAAATATCATATTTGAATGATGTGACGAATACAAAATGAAGATTTTGTGATCATGAGGAGAACTGTGGTGCACTAAAAGAGGGTTTTATAAATTATTAGGGAAAATAATTAGAGGGGAATTAATTAAACGGAGGGTAATTCTGTCCCAAAAGAACATATAAATCAGTTGAGTACTCTATTCCAAAAATAATTTCATGTATGCCCAAATTAACTAGTCATAGCCAACAGGCCAGATATAATTAAATTAAATTAAATTAAATTAGGTGGCTGATTTAATTTCACATAGCAAGAGGCCCATGCACAATATCCTGCTTTTCTTCATGTTTTGCAAACTACACACCTTGCCCATGTTCAGACAACACAAACCATGATACAAATTTAGACAATCATGTGTGATATATCTCTGGTATCAGTATGATTGACAGAATGATATGCAAACAATAAACAAAATAGGCCCATTGAGATCCAAAAGTGATTTCTTTCAAGTAATTAAGGCCTATAGCTAAAAAGTAAAAACCCCAAAAAAAAAAGAATTCAACACCCAACAAAGCATTTGGGCCTACATAATGGAGAAATCCTACTGTCACAGAAATCATATGTTTTTGTAGTATATTATTGGTGCTGCACAATTCTAATTTTATTTCTTACTTTCTCATTTTTTGAAATTTCATTAAAAAAGTTAACAACAGAAGTGTATTGGGAAAAAAGTTTTAATTGCAATAGACATGTACTTGACATGACACATTACATAGCGTATTATATTTGACATGTATCAAGCAACATATTGTGCCTTACTATATGAAATGAATAGTATATAACTATACATTATACAAATATATACCACAACATGTCAAATTATACTTCCTATTAATATCAAAATAATGGAGTACACAAACTGATATTCCTAACGGATCTACACTAACCAAACATCAGACAAAAATAAATAAGAAAAATCATCTATATTAATTAATTCGCTACAAAATACAAACACAAGAGAATAGTAAGTAGTACCCAGCTCAGAGTGTGATAGGCCCAGAATTGGTTTACATCACCTTATCACCTAATTAGCCCATAGATATTTTTCTCCTTCCTTGAAATTCTACAATCCATCTCTTTTTTTTTTCCTTTTAAAATTTCTCAGTTCCCAATTTATCACTATTTCCTAAACGAATCGGAGAGTTCAATGGATTTAAAAGAAGCAGCCGCCAGATCTTTATAAGGACCCGGTGCAAGACCGTCCTCCATGGACCCATCAATCCCACCTCTCCTCTCTCTCCTCCTCTTCTCCCGAATCCGGTACACACCGAACCCCCCTGCCCCCACCAAAATGCTACAACCTATCACCAACAATGCCACTCGTAACTTATCCTCTTTGCTCCCCTTTTTCTCATCTCCATCTTCGTCAACTGATGGTTTCAATTTGAAATATCCAAACTTGTTCTCGTCTCCTTCTACCAGCATCTCGATCGGGTAATCCATCATGTAACAGCTTCCAGTCGTGTTGCTATAAATTGCGCCCCAGCATTGGCAGTTGTTCTCACATGTGTTGTGACATGCCTCCAAAGAGACCATCTTTGTGAAATTTACCAGGTCTTTGTTCGCCAAGTCGACTCCTTGCCGGCTCATTACACCGTACCCAACACCGTTTGCATCGGATTTGGCACTGTTGGCCCCACAGAAATCTCCATTGCCACCCTGGAGACACCCCTTTGTACCGTTGGCCAGACACATGCACTGCGGCTGCTCTTGTGACCTACAAATGCTGTATGAACCGCACGTGCTTGGGAGATCGCATGGCTCGGTTATTGCCGTGTAGTCTAAATTCCAGGCAGTGCTATTCCAATAGTAAGCTTTAAGGTTGCCATCATCTTCTAAGGTCATTCGGTAGAGACCATCGTAATTTCTGTTGAATGTGTCGAATGATAACACGTCGACCGGTGGGCCTTCTTTCTGGTACATACCAAGAAAACCATCTGAGTCGATGCGGGCATATATCGGGCCTCCATTTTCTACGATCTCAGCCTTGGCTTGTAAAGCTGTATGCTTGTAGTATATAGCTGAGGTACTTCCCTTTCCAAACTCTATATAGAGTGCAAAATAGTTGGCCCCGAGCGACATGGAAAATTTCTGATTGGTGGAGAGAAGCTTGGCATAGGAAGTGAAGTTCTGGTTTTCTATAATGGTGTTGGAAGGAAGATCAAAGCTTTGCCATAGAACAGAGTTAGGAGTTCCAGTCTTTTGGATTTGGAGATTTGAAGAGTTTAGTAGCAAAACACGGTCACCACCGGTAGCGGCTGATGGAGCGGACCAAAAGACCGTACCTTTCTTCTGGTCAGAGAGAACCAGTGTTCCGTTGAAGGTGAGAGAGACAGATCCAGTCCACGGAGCCGGGTTAGCTGGTATGGCTCTCCAGAGAGGAAACGACGAAGGAAGATGAAGAACAGCGAGATCGAGAAGATTAGAATCGATACGAAGGAAGCCGAGAGAGAAAACACCGGTTGGATCAGCCAGTATCGGTTGGAACTGAGTGTATGAGTCGTCGTGTTTGGCCGAGAAACCTCTTTGTATCTCTTTGGTTACCGGATCTGCTGCCACTAGAGTCGTTGCTACAATCAAGCAAATCCAAAAGGAAAATATCAGTGTCTTCTTCATGGTATTGTACATTTCTCCACTGGCTAGAGAAATTTTCTCTTTTTGGCAAGTTTGGTACTAGCTAGTGACGACGAAGAGAAGGAATGTTGCCTTTAGACTTTAGTATAGCCCGCTACATTAGCAAAATAAATGAAAGCTGTGGTTTGTGGGGAACCAGGAGAAGTAATAAGTGTAGAACAATAGATAGTTGCATGAAAAAAAAAATAGGGTCCAAAAGAAACAGAAAGGAAAAAAAAAGGAAGGCAGGTGGAAAATCCACTGATCAATTTAAGTATAAGAAAAAAACAGGATATACTAGAATATTTCGAGCTCTGTGACTAATCTAATTATTGAACAAAAAGGTAGAAGAAGAAAACTAAGCTAGAATTAGTTTATGGGGAGGTGGTCCCTAAAATAGATTTGATGAATATCTATCTCATTGTTCTTTGTGAAAGTCTCCAAACCTGAGCTCTCTGTAGTCAAAATTTAGCAATTAGTAAATGCGCCACTGGACCTATTTTAGTGGGTATGGTTTATCAGTGAATGTGATTTCTGATTTTGGCACAAGATAAGGTGCGTGATTAATTTGCTTTCTTTTGCTTCTATTGGCATGATTTGAATGCGCATACAATTAAAAAAGAAAAGGAGATGAAAATCCAAATAGTAAATAACACAGTACATCTTTTTCATGATAGTAATGGGGATTGTGAATTGTGATGAGATGATCATCCTTTGACTTTGTGAAGTTGTTTAATTATCATACTACCATTGATTTGAAGTTTGAGCTTAATTAATGAGGGTTAGGTTTTGGGGTTGTAACTCAAGTCAACGGCTACATGCATAAATGTCAACTTGTCTAGTAGGTACAACTGTTACCTATATGTGATAAAATCATAAAAATGCAAAATCAGACTGATCTTTATTCATAGGCAATTGACTTTAATTTTATTTTTGCATGATGAGTTGATGGTACGGTACATCTGCACTTCTCTGACACTAGAGGTGGAGAGTATATTATCTGTATTGGTCAACTACTCTATTAAATAGAGTGAACATAAAATTAAATAGAAAAAAAGTTTTATATATTGTAGTGGATAATTTTGAGATTTATGTCGGATGATTGTTAAGAGAGGATTTTTGCCAAATACAAGTATTACAGATGATTTGAACTCAGAACTCGATAGGAGATGGAAGAGTATGGATTTACCGACATCATTATTTTTCCCAAAATGTGAAAATTTTAAAATATTAATTATGATGCTTAGTTAATCACTTGTTTAATTTTCTATGCAAATTATGGAGAAGAATTGTCTTCTTTTGTCATGAAGTTTATATGGGTGACCGCTGTTTTCTCTGAAAATAATAAACTTAAATAGCAACTACAACGTATAGTGTATAATATATATGAGGAGGGATCCGGTGATCATGATTATTGATGTATATGATACTTATTTTATAATTTATGCTTTAATTAATATATATAAACCGTTAGATATATTTTAATACATCTCAATAACATGCATATAAAAAATTATTAAATTTTAACTTTGTTTCGATGATCATCGAGAGAGTGAACTAAATCAGAAAATTTGGTCCGTTGATTTTTGTTAGTGCTTGATGCATATCAAAATAAAATTAAAATGATATATTTTTTATGTATGTTTATAGCATAATACATACAAAATATCCAATTATTAAATTTAATTTGAAATCTAATTTCATGAACAATTGATATGACACCAATAATCATGAGCATTGGATCCCTCCTTAATATATAAAGGGGTATTAAAGTGCTTTGCAAAATAAAAGAGTTTTTTTTTTACTTTGGACTCATATATTGAAAATCAAAGTCCGAACCCTCCATTCAAGTTGTCCAACATAATTTACATATTGAAATCTTATAAAAAATCAAATATTATTATATTTAGAGGTTTCTTACTATTTTTTTGGATTTTGTAAAGATGACCCAATATGAGGGGCAAATAGTATTATTTTATTATTATTTTAAGATTATTTTTCAAAAATCCAAAAAAATAGTAAAAAAACCTCAAAAATAATAAAATTTGATATTCCATGAAATTTTAATATATTAATTGAGTTTAGCAATTTGGATCGACTTTTTGAACTTCAATATTCGAGATATGAATCCAAAGTAAAAACCTTTCTTTATTTTGCAAAACACCTTAATCTAACACAATATATTAATATATACACTTATATTTTCTTATTCTATGTGATATTTTCTTTTGCCTCCCTCTCTGTCTGCCCAAATTATAAAGTACTTAATTAGTACATGTGCTTAATTGTTAATAATAGCATAGTTGAATTAGGTGAATTTACATTTGTTCATATGTCGTTACCAAAATGTCAATGCACAATTAATATCTGGTTTGAGCAATAATAGATCATCATGCATGTCTATTACATGTGATTAGAAACTTGTAGGCGTTTGCAAAAAAATAAAATCAAAATTATCATTTGATAATCAACTTAAAAAAAATAAAAATAAAAAGAAGATCAAACTTTCAAAATTCAACATTCTTTTTAGACTGAACTTTATAAATCTGGCCTATAATTTTTCAGACCAATAGTCAGACTTTTGAAATCTGATTTTATTTTCCATATATAATCAGCAAACACTGATTTTATTTTTAATTTTTTGAAATAAAAAATTCCCCACGTGGTGTGTGAATACTGACTAATAATTGAATCTCATCTTCTAACAGATAAAGCTTATTGCACAGTGATATGGACTTAAAAAAAAGTCAAAAGAAAAGTATACATGCCTATTGATTTGATGCAAATTATTTGCTAAGTCTAGAAGGTCCACTCAATTTATTTTATTATTTCAATTTTTCATCCTGTCAACTGTCAAGCTTGAGGATGTTGACCTCCTTTATTTTTCTCCTTTAATGTTAGGTGAATTATGAAAGCATTTATGTGAAATCATGTAAGAGATCTTGAAAGGAATATTGGTTCTTGTGATATTTTTTTTTAACTCTGGAAATACCTTTTTTTTTTCTATCTGGACCAAATTGCTCCAAACTCCAAAGTCACAAATATACAATTATCACATGTCCGAACTACAAAGAATTTTTTTTTCTGCACAACCGGTACAAATTATTCATAAAGGTACAGCCCTTTTTTTAAAAATTTTTTTTGAATAGTTTCCATAGAATTCTCTTTTTAGCAGACTTTTTCTTCTAAGTGGAGAGCCCTACAAGATGCTAATTTATTGAGATTTCACATCATTATTATTGAACTGAGAAAGTTTATTGTTTTTATTGTTTTTTGTTCTAATACAATCTATAAGCACAAACACTAAATACATTTTTTAATTACAATTTCAATTAAGTTTTTGTTAAAATTTAAATTTAGATCTATATTATGAAATATTGTTTCGTTATTATGAGATTGTAGTTTTGATAAAACAACGTCGAAAATAAATTTTTTTCTCTTTTTTTTTTGCATAAAATGCTAAGAGATGCGTCGAAAACAACAATAACAACCTGCTGACTTGTAAATTCTCAAACCATGAATTTCATAACTCTATTTAAGGTATTTCTCCAATTCCTACTATAGTTAAAAAAATTTCACAAGAGAATGTTAATAAGTTATCTTTACCTGCAAATTAACATTTGTGAGCAAAAATGAAAAATGAAAAATTCGTAGCTTAAAGTAGCAGCACGAATTGTAAAGGTAGTTAAGATAAAATTTTGAAACCCTGAAGAGAGATGATGAAATACGATGTGGAATTCCGAAACAAAAGTCTTAAAAAATTGACGAATCTGAGAACCACTCATTAGACGTCACTGATGACATCAAAGTCCATATTTGCATTGGAGCCCACCAAAAATATTATTGTCGAGTCATTTAATTTTAAGTGGAATGATAATTGTATTTTTTTATTTATATTTTAAATAAATTTATATATTTTTTTAGAAAATATTTATATTTTATATTATTAAGATTAAAAGTCATATAAGTTGTATTTATATTTGTGTAATAAAATTTTTAACTTTAATTTTTCTATAATCATTTAGGAAATAAAAAGTGATAAATATTTTTTATACTAATTATAAATACTTACAAATTCAGATATAAATAAATTATTTATTTAGTATAAATATATTTTTTTCAGATAAAAGATGTAAAATGTGGATTGTAAAGATAAATTTTCTAATTTTAAATATTTATAAGTAAAATTTATTTAATTTTCGAACGTGTAATATTTTACAAAAAAATTATTTTAATCATAAAGTTAAATATTGTTACAACTAAATGACAAAAAATATGTTATATCTACACAATGATCAAGTATTTCAGTCTGCCATCAAACGACAACATATTCTTTAGCTATTTATGTATCTAACGAAATATCTGTAAATTATTTTTTTATAATTTAGTATTTTTTAATTTTTTTAAAGATTTCTTAAAAAATATTAACATAATCATTATTAAATGATCTGTTATCTTTAAATAATATGTAAGATAGATTTAGCTAAAATTAGTAAAATTATGTAAATATCACTTTCATCTCAGCCTCAAAAGCAAGTTTCCTGCAACGACAATGACTATATAAACACAAATTAATTCTTGAATGATAATTTAAGGTCCATTTATCGATAAAAAAAACATATATTTTCTCGGGTCCACATTTGCTATCATAATTTTCTATATGACAACTTGCTTTCATATAATCAAAACGTTCCGATTAAATCGTAACGGCTAAAATTTTGACTATAGAGAATTTTTAATAATCAGTACGGGAATTTCATCTACCGTATATCCAATAACTTGCTATTACAGAAAACTATGATAAATTTACATCCTCCGTAATAATGCAGATATAATGAACAAAATTTAGATCGCTCAATATAAATTTTAATACTATTTATTCTATTAAATTCATCCCACCAGGTACACGGTTGGCCTACTCGCTACCGTTGACTTGTGTCTTTAATTATTTCTTTCTCCTCGCTCATTCGCTCAACCTCAGCTTAATTTACTCCTCCGACTCCAAACTACCAACTGTTTAATTTGTTTGTTTTTAATAATTTCTCATCTGGATTTGGGTGTTTGAAAACTCACCACAGCCACCATCTCTGCATAGGCAGCCAGTAATTGGAAAAGACTGGAGTTGGCTCTCTGTGATTAATTTCTCCAAGGCCAAGAACCAAACTTTTTGTTCCATGTAGCTAAATTTGGGGTTTTCCACACTTGGCAATAATTTGGGGTTTTCTATATCAGTACTTGTATCTAGCAAATAAAAGACAAAAATGAATATAATTTGACCATTATTAGATTTATATTTGATTTGTTTGCACCCCTTACCCGTGACCTTGTATAATATATAGATCACATTTATTTTACATTTTTTAATGATAATTTTCTATATTCTTTGTTTTTCTAATATAAGTAAAATTAGTTTATCAAATTACCAATTTGAAAAATAAAATTACCTTAGACCCAAATTCACAACAAAAGAAATCCAAAAGATTAAGAAGGCAAGAGCCGAAATTTATAAGGACAAAGAAAAACTGTGGTTCTCCTGTCTTCGCAATTTGAAAAACTAATTATATTTTCTTTCTTAAAAGTTTAAAGAATTGTACTATGATTATACTATAAAATCATTTTTTGACCCCCCCCCCCCTCCCTTCTAAACTTGATATCAATAGTTTTAAAAGATTGTTATATTTATGTGTTTCATTTCTCGACTCAAGCTCCCCTGGAATCTCACATAAATTAGATGGAGAACAAACCTAATGATATTTAAAGTTCACACAAAAGATATAACACATTACAAAAATTAGACACTTATTCTCTATAAAGAAGTTTGCAACAACTTCACGTGCAGAACTGACATGAAATGGAAGTGGATCTATAGTCAATTATATATATCTATCTCTCAAACTAATAAGATGCGATCTATCATGTTGGGATTTCAGCTAAATTTACTATAATATAATTTTCTGATTTACATAGGTGCAATTAATTTGTCGTCCAAAACTTGAATTTATTGCTCTGATTTTCTTGAAATCTATCTACCACAGCAACAAATCAAGAACAAGTAATAGTTTGTATCAGTTATATATATTATTTTAGGGGAGCTGATATATAGATATCATAATTGATATCAACTTTGTTATTTATATTAAATAAATTATTATTCATATTAATGATTTTATTATATAATTTATTTGTACAATATTTTTATTGTTCAACTTAAATATATTATTATTCATATTAGTGGTCTTTGATTTGAATAATAAAAATACTATTAAAAATAAGTTGTATAATGAAGCAGTGAATATGAATAATAAAGTTAGTATTAATTATGATATTGATTTTAGTATCTCCATAATATTTTCCTTATTTAAGACTTAATTAAATTGTAAACTTTGTTTTCTTTTACTCATATTCTCCGATCTAAAAGAAAACATGTTAAATTGGTCTGCTTAAGTCAACTAATACATGTTTTTATATCATCAGTCGACAGATCTAATACAATATTTTAAGAACATAGGATCACGGGACATAATAAATAGGCCCCACAGTTTCAGTCTTGAGAATTGAGATGGCACCATTCACACCGAAATAAGCCCCAAAACTTCTTATCTTAATTGCAAATTTTTAGTTCCTGGTGATACTTTTTTAAGTTGTATTTCTTAGAAAAAGAGAAAACATCATACTGTCCCCAAAAGCCAGTTTGAGACACCATGTTACCAACTTGAGAGAAACAAAGTACCAACCCAAAACAGGGGAAATAGAACTACAGAAGTAGAGCCCATTTAACAATTTCTTTCTTTGTTGTCAATTGTTTAGCAATTCGGTAACAAAATGTTGGCCCAATGGGACCTTGACAAGTTGCAGCTAACCCAAGAACTAAACCCAACATAAAAAATGAGGAATCAACGCAACAAAACACAACACAACACGCACGTGGTGAAATGGATTTTTGTTCTCCTCTATCATCATCATCAGTAATCATATCCCAAATGAGACCACTTCTATCTCTGGCCCCACTGTTGGCAGGAACTAGGTCCCACTGTTATACACCAAAGACCCGGTACACATGCACCTGTACGTTCAATATATTCTCGCTCTCTCATGGTGTTGATAGAAGCCATCTAGACCAAGAGCTGTCAAAATCAGTCTCGTCCTCTTGTGACTAGGGGAGTATTGACCTTTTTCTTTCTCCACTTGTACCTCTCATGTCATGTTCTGAGACGAAAGAATACGAGCATTCTCGCTATATCTCCACCACCGGCGGTCCAGCGCTGCTGTGCTATGTGATTCTCTTTTCACTCAAGAATCTCGGAAAAGGTATTCATTCGAGGAAACGAAAGAGATTGATTGATTGATTTGCTTCTTAGTTCTTAGTTCTTACCTCGATTTCGAATAAAGCAACTGGAGTAGAAGTCAGTTAACCATCCATCTCCTCGATCGACCAATCCGAGCACCAGTTACTAGAAATCAATGGCGTAGAGGTTGAAGAAGAAATATGGAGTCGGTTTTGACAAGCTTGTGACTTGTAGCGCGGGATGGAGATGCTCGGGAGGAGATTGGGGGATTACAATCTTCTAAGCCAGCAACTCTCCGACGACTTGTCTCAGCTGAGCAACCGATTGAGCGAAAGCAGCTACGAGGAGAGCTCTACTGTCACCGGCGATTGTTATCCACCCCTCACTGTATCCACAGTCGCGCTTGATCCTCCTCCTGATGTAAAGGCCAGTGAAGGAGACGGTGCTTGTGCTGCTTCGACTTCCGGGTCTGGATCCGCATCCAGGAGCTGGGCCCAGCAAGCGGAGGAAGCGTATCAGCTTCAACTTGCTTTCGCACTCCGACTCTGCTCTCAGGCTGCTTGCGTTACTGAACCTAATTTCCTAAATGCTGCGGATCAGTTGCTACCATTGCAACCCGTCACCTCGGAGGCTGTTTCCCACCGATTTTGGGTATATAATTGATGTAATTGGTTACCAGTTTTACATTTGTACCTAAAAAAAGGTCACATTTTGTAGTAATGAATTTGTTTAGAGTGTCTGCAATTTTTGTTTTTAATTGCAGGTGAATGGTTGTTTAACGTACCCTGACAAGATTCCGGACGGATTCTACATGATACAAGGAATGGATCCATTTGTTTGGGCATTATGCAATGATATGCAGGATTCGAATAGGATTCCTTCAATTGAATCCCTCAGAATGGTTGAGCCTAGTAGCTCTTCCTTTGAGGTAGTGGTCATTGATAAAATGGTGGATCCTGATCTTAGAAACCTTCACAGCATGGTAATGGATGTCTCATCTAATCCTGCTTATTCGCCCAAAGATTTAGTAGAACAGCTTGCTAAAATTGTGTGCACTCGTATGGGGTAAAGTGACAATTTTTATCTCTTTCTCTATATGTTTGAAAGTTGGTAGATGTGAATCAATTCCACTGGGAATCTGGACTTTAACTTTGAGTTTGCTAATTTCAAACTAAAGAGTGCAAATGTTCTTTAATCAACTATCTAATAGTGGGATCTGGACTGTTTGAAAGGGGTGCACATTCAAGTGAAGAACATGAGTTGGTCCCTTGCTGGAAGGAGGCAAGTGATTTTGTCAAGATTAATTCAGGGTCTCTGGTGTTTCCCATTGGCAAATTATCTGTCGGCTTTTGCCGGCATCGATCCTTACTCTTTAAGGCAAGTCCTGTTGTTCTTTGCAAATTTTATAGATATGTTAACACTAGTTTGGTACTGAATATCCCCCCTGATTGGGTTTTTTGCAAAGTTTACCTAACTTTTTGCTGTGTTTGGAAAAATTACACAAAAATGTTTCTCATATTTGCATATACCAACCATTATTGTTAGGTATTTTACAAATAGCAAATAACTTTTAGATTACTGTGATGAAAGTTGTATTTTTAAAAAATGTAAATAAATTCACCCTAGTTTATTGAGCTGTCTTTCTCTCAGTCAAAACAATGGAAAAACGTTGTTTATATCTGTTGTTAGAAAGTGATATGGTTCATGAAGGCAAAAAGTTAGGGGCAATAAGTACACTATATTTATGTAATTCATTTTGATAGATTGTGTTGTTCCTAAAACTCTGAAAAGTTGTCAGGTATGGGTTGCACAAGTGAGAGCAGTTCAGCATTTTCTTTCCTAATTCCGGCACCATTGTCAGTTGTACAATGTAATTCACCTAAAGTCTACAGTACAACAAATAATGAAATCTTCTTTTTTTACCTTCCCCAGTCTTATCCTTTTGATTTCCTTTGTTTAATCTTTTAGTTGTTGTGACTAAAGACTATGGCAGATTTGATCAATGTGCCGTGTCGGATTGCAAGAGGCTGTAGGTATTGCAAAAATGATGCGGGTGCATCTTGCCTTGTGCGCCTTGGCCCTGAAAGGTCCTTTTTCTTTTTTCACCCCTAAGTACCTTCCTCTCTGTACATTGTCATGTATAAGCTCTTCTTGGTTCATAGTTACTTTTTCATTAATAAGCTACTTTTGCAGGGAGTATTTGGTAGATTTGATAGGAAATCCTGGTTGGCTGCATGAACCTGACTCCTTGTCGAATGGTCTCTCCTCCATATCCATCTCTTCTCCTATGCAATTGCCAAATTACAAATCTATTTGCTTTCCTGAGAATTTCAAGACTCTGGCCAAACAATATTTTCTTGACTGTCAATCCCTCAATCTTATGTTCAATGATGCCTCTCCTGGTAAATGAAATTTGTCTTTTGATTTCCGACATCACTTTAACTGTTTATTTATCTTCACTTGAGAGTGATTTTTTTTGTACTGGCAGGAGGAGAAGCTGTTGAAGTGCAAGATGTCATTGGTTCAATTGTTGAACCAAACTCATCAAATATAAGAGATCGTGATACTCGAACAGCACTTAAAGCATATGACAATAGTCCCCCAAATCATGTCAACCAAGCATGCAATGCTCATATCAAGCTTGATAAGCATATTGTTGATTTCAGTAACCCTCAAGAAAGCCAATTTGGGAAAGGGTCAAATCATTTCAATGATATATCCATTGCTGTCCATGATTTGATCATCCCTTGGAGTGAAATTGTTTTGAAGGAGAAAATTGGGGCAGGTATGTTAATATTTCCATATATATGGCATCCAAAAAAATTTCGTTTTTTTTATGTTACAGTAAGCATCCTCAAGATTTTCAAATATTATGGAATGGTTCAAAAATAATAATAAAAAAATCTCAGAAGACTTGGAAAGTTAGCATGATGCCTGACTTGTATCAGTAAGGAGCTAAGGCCCAGTCCTTAGCAACTATGAAAGCAATGTCAAAGTTCATCGAATTAAAAAAGTTAAACTGTAGATGTATGTGTTCCCAGTGATTTAGATAGGTCTTGTATAAATATGGCTCAATTGAAAGTCATTTGGTCATTGGATTGAAGATTATAAAACTATACTTCTGATTTCTGAAATCAGTCAATGGATGATCAATTAGTTTTCAGATTTCACCAGGTTTAGTAGATGGCCTTATCCTTATCATAGAGATCATACCTACAAGTTTAATTTTCTTATTTTGATAACCATTGAGTTAGTTGAAACAGTTGCCAAACAAATCTATTGTCAATATGACCTCATTACTTATATTTCTTATTAGGACATCTAACTCATTTGCATTTTCAAAGATATCTCTTTTAAGATACTTTTCAAGTTATAAATTGGTCATGTGCAATACTGTTTCTAAAGAAAACAATTAATAAATTACATGCAGGCTCATTTGGCACTGTGCATCATGCTGATTGGCATGGTTCTGTAAGTATTGAGCTTTTCTTCAAACACCTGATGTGCATTTTTTAGTTGTTGTTTCTCTAATTTCCCGTGATTTTGAGTTAGGATGTTGCTGTGAAGATCTTAATGGAGCAAGATTTTCACTCAGAGCAACTGAAGGAATTCTTGAGAGAGGTATTGCTGCCACTTGTCACTGTTTTAGATTTTTAAGATATTGTTTATTGCAATTGCAATGAGTTTTTTTTGTCTCTTTATCCAAATGTGACTTTATTAGGTGGCAATAATGAAAAGTCTGAGACATCCAAACATAGTTCTTCTGATGGGTGCTGTTACACAGCCACCTAACCTCTCAATTGTCACCGAGTATCTTTCCAGGTCATCTCTTTTTTTTTTCTTTTTGATTTCATTAGGCCTTCTGATTAATGTTTGGGGTAAAGATTAAATTGATTTTTATTGGTTATAACTTCGTTATTTTACTATTTTGATATCTAGGGGGAGCTTGTATAGGCTTTTGCATAAACCCGGTGCCAGAGAAAATCTAGATGCAAAACACCGATTGAGTATGGCTTTTGATGTGGTATTTCTCTTGCCTGTATAAAAGCCTTTTTTCGAAGGATGGTGCATGCTTATGTCAAGTCCAAAACCACATTTTATTTTTGACATTGCATATAGGCACAGGGAATGAATTATCTTCACAAACGCAACCCTCCTATTGTTCATCGGGATCTCAAATCACCAAATCTGCTAGTTGACAAGAAATACACAGTTAAAGTAAGATTTCAAATTCTAATTTTTCAATTTTGATGGAAAATTATCTATTCCTCTCAAATAAATTTACCAAAGTGATCCTTTTGATTGTTATGTCAGGTTTCTGACTTTGGCCTATCCCGAATGAAGGCAAAGACATTTTTGTCTTCTAAGACTGCAGCAGGGACTGTAAGTTTGCTCTACTTTTTATCAAATTATATATTTAATTTGTTAAGCTAGATATTGTGCTGTCCTTTTTCTTATTTAAAATAAAATATCATTACTTGTAATAGTTTCCTTAACAGTTATGTTTTTGACAGCCTGAGTGGATGGCACCGGAAGTTTTAAGAGATGAGCCATCAAATGAAAAATCAGATGTATATAGCTTTGGTGTTATTTTGTGGGAGCTTATGACCTTGCAACAGCCATGGAGTAATTTAAATCCTGCTCAGGTTTATTTTCCTATTAATTGCCAACATCTCAATAATTTGCATTATTTAATTTTTCTTACATGAAAAGTGGCACGATCAGGTGGTGGCTGCAGTTGGATTTAAGGGAAGGCGGCTTGACATCCCAAGTAATGTCAATGCAAATGTCGCCTCTATCATTCAATCTTGTTGGGCGGAGTATGCTATTCTACTATATATTATATTTATTAGCAAAATTTCATATCTTTTGTTTCCATTTTCTTTGGTTTGATCATGCTTTATGATGATTAATAATGCGCATTATTATTTCTTTCAGTGAACCGTGGAAAAGACCATCTTTTTCTAATATAATGGAGTCGCTCAAGCCGCTAATCAAAACCATAACTCCTAGCACTTGTCTTGACTAGACCTAGGTTTGCTACCCTTCATTTTTTGTATGTTTGCATGATGTCAGATCTGCGGGTTTGCATTCATAGTTGTGGTACTAGGATAACTATGGTGCATCACATTAGCCTTCCGAGTTCTGACTAAAGCTGAAAACTCAATATCCCAATGCAATCTTTTAGTGGGTATCTTAAAATATGATATAAACTGTATTATTTTATATTTTAATTGTACGGAGTGCTATAGTTACTATGACATGGATACTATAGGAGCACATGTCGACTCTGTTATAGCATCAGTATCTAAGCTGAAGATGAAGAGCCCAGATTAATCATGAGCGTTTGTGCAGCAACCTGATGTAAGTGATAGGGACTTATCTGGGATGGGTAGTTAGTTCATGAAGTTTTGTACTCAAATTGTATTTATTAAATTATTGTCTGAAGCTGTGCCTCATTGAATTGTTAACAGTTGCAATTATTCATTGTTTGAAGGTCCTATAAAGATTTGCTTTACAAAATACAGTTGCCCTGTATCAATTGTAAAAGTTAATTTCATGTTACTATGATATGAAATTTTTTTTCCTTGGTTAGTTGTCAATTGCAATGGCAGTTGTACTGGACCCAAGGCTCTTTATTTCTGTTTATTTATTTAGTAATTGGGATAAAATGTTTGTCCTTATCTATAGCACGAGTGCATAAGCATAGGTACGCACTTTTGAGGCCGATTCATTGTAAGAAATAATTAATATATAATTAATTAGTAGGAAATAAATGAGTTTTGACATTTGGGAAGTATGAGATTGACAATTCCATGTTCAGAAAATTGAACACTGGATTGGTAATTGTGCACTCAGATTTTGGACGTAAACTTGAAATGTGCACGGCCCGACCCTAGATGAACTAATTATATTTTTACTACTTTTTTCCCTTCGGAACTATGAAATTATATACTATATTATATATAGTATATAAATTTTCAATGACCTTATGAACAGTGTGATACAGTGTAAAAACAGTAATTTGATCTTATCCGTTTATCCTCTCCAATATTTGTGCTGTAGTTTGATTTGTAATCTAGACCATTAATTTCTTTTTTAGTTCCATTATGTTTAGCACTTTCTTTTCTCTCCAGAAACTTCTCGCCTCTCTCTATCTTCATCTACAATCCTCAACCCTCCTACGCTCCCATCTATTTTTCTAACGTTCTTTCTTTCATTATTACCTTGAAAATTTGATCCAAATTTGCCTCCTATTTTCTTTTTCTCTCCCTCCTCTGTTATAATAAAAGTATAATAATAGACTGATGTCTAATTTCTTTGTCAAAAAAAATAGAAAATGAAGGGGAAGTTGAAGTAGTTTCAATTACACCAGTGGAGATTCCCATCAGAAAACTTATATCAATATCATTCCTTTAAATTTTTCTCAGAAATTGAAGCTATAGTTTATATTGTCTAGAATAAGAATCCAGAAAACGTTAAAAAAAATGGTCTTCAAATAAATTCAATTAGTAATATTGTAAAATTCTAATTTTGTTTGTATTACTGATTAGGTAATGACACAATATTCAACTCCTCATGCTGATATCATATACATACTATTTAGCTTAACATTACTGTGTGACCTTATTCTTTTATGTTTATTTGGATTCACCTCAAATAATATTTTAATGGCGGGGATCAATTGATAATTATTTATTTGTTAACCTTGACAACGGATTTTCAAACAATTCTAAATAAAAACTTAAAAATAGAAAAAAAATTATAGACATATTTTTGCACTTATAAATTGATTTTGTTTTAAATTGCGTGTAATTTAAGTGTAATTTGATACTCCATAAAAATCCATCAAATTGGATGAAGTTTTCAATAGTCCATATTTAATGATCTTTGATAAAATATTAATTACTACTTAAATTACATAAAATTTAAAACACAATCGATCTATAACTTTCATGCCTATTAATGTAGTGTTCATAATTCAATATTCTTTTCAAATATATTTTTGTAAAAAAAAAAAGATCAAAGTTGATCTGAACGTGTGACTGATAGTAACGCGTTCAGAACCTGAGCATATTATTGTAAGTTACATCCTTAGTTTCCAGTAGTCTTTTTAAATATATTTTTGTGAAAAGAAAAAAAAATCAGTATAGTGACTAGCAATAACACACTGAAGATTTTAATACTGCACTTGTCAAGATTATGTCCAAGATTTGAATGCATAATTATTAGGTTTTACTCCAAACTTTTTGATTTGAGGTGTTTCTTTGTGACCTTTAGGCACTTGAGTCAGAAAAGTTATAGCTCTCATGATCTCATATTGTATTAAATGATGATTCGCTGTTCATTTGATCTTCCTATAATAGCATCTTCCCATATTATACTCTTTTCATTTTCTTTCTACACACTTTGTGGTTTTGTTGAACAGTACATTTCGGCGCTAGTTTTCTCTCATATGATCATCTGCGACTTGTAATGTTTCTTCCTTATGAGCTATAACCATGGACAGTTCAAATTAAACAACTAAATAATCAGAAGGAATTATCTTCTAACGTCAACATAATCCTCTTAGAACCCTTGGGTTAAAATCAAACGGCTAAAGCTAACTCAAATAATAGCCAGGTCAGCAGCTGATGTCAATCAATCCATGTCGGCTCTGTTCTCTGAGAAATCGGATAGTATTTGACCTGTTACGACAGCGATATATATATTATTTTATATAGCACTACAAGGTACAGGCGATACAGAGCCATAAAAGAATCAGCCAAGAATCATTCCAAGTCCGACAGCACCGCCATTGGCAAAAATATCTCCGATTTTACTTCCACTAGAAGGAAACGGGGCCCACTGAAAAGCGACTGGCCAAACGAGTCTAGGTGTCAATATTTACCAGTCTCTCCACACCCGTTAAAAAATTTGGATAAACGACGTGGCATCACGCGAGTGGTTGAGGTAACGACACCAACGGAGTCGGTTGCAACTGGTGGTACTGTTAACCCCAGTCACTGTTACGAACTGAGGCCATCGAACCCTATAAATAATCCAGGCACTTGTCAGGTTAATTAATTTCCCGACCGTTTTCTCTAATCCTCCCTCTTTCTCCCCAATTCCATTTCCATCTCCTCCCCCCCCCCAAATCAGACACTTGTTAGAGCACTCAGCCATGGAAAGAGATTCAAACACCAATCCGAAAACGTATCCTGTTCCTTCATCTTCTTCGTTTGCGCTTCCGATCAAGATCGAATTCCCCTCTATGACTTTCCTCGAAACAGAGGAAGAGGAAGCGGAGGGTGCGAAACAGGGAGCAACGGAGATGCCCCGGCCGCTGGAGTGTCTCCATGAAACACCGATCCCTCCTTTCCTGTCGAAGACGTACGACATTGTGGATAATCATTCGATGGATGCCGTCATCTCGTGGGGTCCGGCGGGGAACAGTTTCGTGGTCTGGGACCCACATCTATTCGAGAGGGCTGTTCTTCCCAGGAATTTCAAGCACGGCAATTTCTCCAGTTTCGTTCGTCAGCTCAATACCTATGTCGGTATCTCCATTCTTCCTCTTTCTGTTTTTTTTTTATTTTGTTTAAATTCTCAGAATGTAAAATCTTTTTCCCCTTTATTCTTTGATCTTTTTTTGTGACTATGTAAATTACTACTAGTTTTAAGAAGATATGTAAATCAATACACATGTAAATTTGTAATTTTGTTTTCAACTTCATTATTATTTTTTTAATTTGGTCCGAATTGAGACGTTGTATAAAAGACATTGGGAGCGCCTTGATATATATAAACTGAGTTCTATGAATGAGTCATGAAATCACTTGACATGATAGTCATAATCTATTTGGAGAATGAACCTCTTTAGTTCTAATCCTCTTGAGATTGCACCGCAGTGGAGCCGACACATGTTAAGGTAATAATCATACACTATCAGTACTCTGGTTGTCTTTTGATAGATTGATTCATAGACTATATTTTAGGTTAATTTTTGCATACCACTAATTGAATCTCAACAGTAACATGATTCTTTTTTTAGAACTAGTGTAATAGGGGATATTTATATATATATAAAGTAGGATGTCTATTTTGAGTATTACTATTTTTCCCTCAAAAAGTACAAAAAAAACAAGATTTTGCCAAACTTAGAATCAAATAACTGATTAGTCAGCACACTTAGATTTGGGGGTTAAAGTAGAAGCACTAATTTGAAAAAAAAAAAAAAAAGATCCTCCTTGAGATGGACCCCACTGTAGCACTAATGTAGGGGATTAGTCAATGATCGAAGCACCAACCCATCTAATCTGAATTATTTCATCTCTAATTGGACGGCTGTGATTTCCATCATATTCCAACCATCAATTCAAGTACCTTTGGTCTATATCTCTGTATCTATTCTTTTGTCACTCTGCAATCGTTCCGATCTTCCTTGTCATCATCAGCTCAGCACAGATAAGCAAGCACTGGACATCTTTTCTTTTTTTTCTTTTGTTTATTTATTTTTTTGAAACAGAGGGGGATTTGGAGGTTGCACCGCACATCTTTCGACGTGCCAGCGAATATCTGATTCGCAGGAGGTTTGGTGGCTGTAATTCATTGATTTCAAGATGACGAGGCCGTCGGCTTTGCACTGACATCTGACGGTGGAGGATGTGGATCCTGTTTGTCATATTCTCCTCAACCTCCGTCGCTCTTTTCCTTGCACAATTCGAACTGTCCCTTTGGATAAGAGAAGTCTTCCTCCATCACTTGTTTGAGCCATGTTGTTACTATGCTTAGGATAATTAAGGAAATCATTCCATATATAGGAAAGTTTTGAATTAGGAAATATTAAGATAAAGAGGTAGATATTCATAATGTCGGTGTTTTAATTCTTATATTCAAGACGTTCCTGAATGCCTTTTATACATGATTGATTTATATATATATATATATTTTATTTTCTGCTGAGTATGATATATGAATGATGTATGCAATGTTTTAATAAATCATTTTTCAAAATTACCTCTCTTTTCAGTTGAAAATTACAGTAGTAGTAGTAGTAGTATTTAATAGTCCTATTTCAATATTTTCAGAATTTGAGACAAGGATACCTTGGTGCTGAATTTCTTTCAAGTTTAACAAAATTCTGTTGCACTTATTTTCCAAACAGGGTTTTCGTAAAATCAGTGCGGACAGGTGGGAGTTTGCAAACGAATGTTTTCTGCGAGGAAATAAGCAGTTGCTAAAGAGTATAAACAGGCGGCGATCTCTTGCTGGTGCTCAGACCGGTTCTTCCCTGGCAATTGTAAGGCCCGGTCTGGAATCCGAATTGCAAAATCTGAGAAGAGATAAGAACAGTTTATTAGAGGAAGTACTGAAGTTGCAACAAGACCAACTGATGACAATCAACCAGATGAGCTCGCTGAATCAGAAGTTAGAAACGGCTGAAGAACGACAGAAACAGATGGTTTCCTTCTTGGCAAAGATCCTTCGGAATCCGAATATGTTGGCACAGTTTAGGATTAACCAAGAACAAAGGCATAGAAGAAAATTCCTGAAGCATCAAAAGCACGACCAATCAAGCTCCTTGCTTCAGCCTCCTGATGCTGTTTGGAATGACAGTACAGCCCTACAATCGGAGCATGGCAATGAGCTGATGAGAGAACTTCAATATGTGGAAGGAGGTTCTTTACCAGAAGATGTATTTCCAGATGTAGAACTTCTGGAAGTGAACTGGCACGGCAGTTCAAGTGCCGACAGACCTCGTACAAAGGGAAAAGGTATCATGGTAGAGCAGCAGCATAGTGATTCTGACAAGGCACGGAACATAGAACCGTTTCCTGATTTTGATCCAATTGGTGATCCAAATTTGTTGGAGTTACCTGATGCATTGTATGATCTGGATTTCGATTTGGATTTGGATTTGGGACCAGTGGAGAAAATTGTCGACGGCCATGTCCCCCCTGCGGTGAATCCATACTAAATAAGGAATTTTAGATAATATATGAAGATAGCAGAAACTCACTCTACATTTTTTTTACTGTAGGAACTTTATAACTGAAGTTTGATGGTGATTGTTGAATTTTATTTTATTTTTGTACCATTATTGCCTTGTTGGTCAATTTTTTTTGGTACTGAAGCAAGTGAAATTCTTGTTTGGTTATTTTTGTTTTCAATTTTGACCTATATACACATGAAGTGAAGAAAAATATCTTGTAATGAGAAAAATGTAAATAATTAAAGAACCTGCAATTGAGGACCATTTGGATTGTAAGTAGTATAATAATTGTCAGCATCTTTGGATAAATTGTCTCGGTGCAAGTTTTTTGAGGAAAAATAAGGCTCTAGCCCTTATTTTATATATATTGATTATGAAGTTCAAAAGGGGTACCGGTTTTAATTGAGTTTAAAATCCTTAAGAAAATAAAGATTAATTAGGCTCAGGAGTTATGAGTCTTAAATCTGATAACAAAAACTCAAAAATTGTAAAAAAAAAACAGAGAGAGAATTGAAAGAAAAAAAACTAAGGACTTAGGATAACACTTGATTTCAATATAGACTTTGTCTTTGAACTCTTAATTTCTTCTAGGAGTTCCAGCGAAAACTTCGTTCTATTGTTGAAGATTCTTTAATATCGTTCTCTCAATATTATAAACATTCTCTCTTTTTTTTTATAAGTGAAATAAATTAAAACAAAATAAATATTAAATTATTTTAAAATATTAATGTTTGATAGTAGTAAAGTAATAGATGAAGTAGTGAAAGTAAAAAAAAATATTATAAGCTATGAAATTTGATGATTTAATTTTACTTCACTTTCATAAATATTTTAATTTACTTCATTTTAAATCACTTTTATTTGATATATTAAAGTGTTTTAAAATATTTAAATCACATTTACTTTATTTATTAAATGAGGGGATGTGATTAGTAAAACGCTGTTGAGAATGAGCAACAGTTGGCCACCATGAGCACAGTAGAGTGTTTTAGATCGATGTAACACATGGACAGAATAGACGTACGTCGCACTGTTTCACTTTCCCTTCTTTCTGCACATGTGACACATGCTAGGTACATGTACAGACCATTCTCTTTTGATAAGTTATATCGGTGGTTAGTATAACTTTGTTAGTAACATTAGTCATACAAAGACTTTTATTTTTGAAGGAATATTGGTGTCGTTTGACGATCTTCTCTTTTAATTTTTTTAATTTTTTTAAATACATATTTTTTAATGCGGATTAAAAAATTTTCTTTTAACTTTTTTTTTATCCGAATCTTAATCTTCTGTCCGTTCTTTAATGAACTTTCCTCTTGAATTAAGTCTCTTAACTTTTACTCGCGAATTAAGACTTTCATAGATGAATTTCTTAACATTAATTAAAAATTAATCCTCAATATATTGCCGAACGGTCCCATTAAGATTCCAAATTAATCACATGAATTTAAGAGGCTACTGTTGGTCCGTTTTGTTGCTGCACTCTTGTTGATAATTCTCGTCTGAATAAATCTGACCATGTTTTGATGGTGTTCTATTTTTTTTCAGTTTCATTATTTTTTACTCTTAATTAATCATGGGGCAGTTTTAGTGTCTGAATGTTTTCTTTTGTCATATGACATTGCCAATAAAAAAAATATTTATGCTTTCTCTGGGAAGGAGGTTCCCTTTCAAGCTTAATCAATTCCTGTGTCAAAGAAAATAACATGAATGAGAGGCCATCTGTAATTTTCAAATTATGTTATATGATTTGATCAAAATTTATTAAGGAGGTAAGAAATTTTCACCCTCAAAATAATTTATCTGGTATCTTGAACTAAAGCTCATGTCAAAGCTTCATGATGCATTCTTTGTTCTTTGATAGACATATTTTTAAAAAAAAATACATATGTAGAAATATAAGGATACGCTGAATAAATTTAAATTTTACAGAAGAAATCGGAATTTAATACACAAACAATACACTGAAAACCTATCTAATATTGAAAACTTGAAAACACATGACGATTTTTTTTTTATTTTTTATAGTGACACCTCTCCAGTATTAGAAAGGAAATATATATTTTTTTTGTAGACCATCCAAGCAAAAGAAAAAAAAAATGATAAAATGTTTGAATTTTTTTTTCTTTGTCATACAATCAATTATTGAAATACATTTAGCATATCTATTATTATAGTTGACTACTGTAGCTCTACAATAGAGCTACAGTATAAGCAACACTACCAATATGGCTTTGGTGAATTACTAATATATATATAGCATTTGATGTTAAGTAGCAAACTACCGATACAAATTCTATATTGCATGGATAGGCAACAACTATGTAATTTTTTTTTCTTTATTTTTTTTTGTGACATTTCACTGCCACAAGAACTATTTTCATATCAGAGATTTTACATTAATTTGTTCTATTGCGTAATATATTGATGAATAATTCAGACTAGAATATTGTACATAAATAGGAGCTGATATGCAAATACGGACATTGATATCGATTTTATTATTCATATTAAATGAGTTATTGTTCATATTAATGACTTTATTACGTAACTTATTCTGTATAGTATTTTTATTATTTAATTTAAGTGAATTGTTATTCATATTATTGGTATTTAAGTGGAATGATTTAATTACTGTAAATAAATTGCATAATAATATCATTAACATGAATAATATCTCATTCGATGTAAATAATAATTCATTTAATATACATAATAAGGTCGGTATCAATACAATATTAATAATGATATTTTTCTAACATTTCTCTATTTGAAAGAGAGATTAAAATTGTCTTAACTCTTTAACTATAGTTTTGTTATTTATATACTCAGATTGCTTTGGATTGTTGTTAAATACCAATATCAATAATTCAAACTATCAAAATCAGACTACTTTACATCAACTCAAACAGTTATTGGATTAGACTCACATCCAAACTAGACAAAGAGAGTTCCGATTTAAAAATGGTTATTACTTATTATGATTTTTTTTGGTTAGTAATTACAAATGAAATTCATATAACTATTGTCCTGTTGCATGTTATATATACACTAGATGTGCATCATTGTTGGTAACTGTGGATAAACAGTGATAACTAATTTTTGATTTAACGATAAAAATAATTTTTTATATGGTAACTGTGGATAAACAGTGATAACTAATTTTTGATTTAACGATAAAAATATTTTTTTATATAAAAAATTATAGATTTAAAATTGGAATAAAGAATTTTTTATGAATATTTAAAATTAAATATTTAAAAAAATATATAACTGTAGATAAACAGTGCAAATTTGGTTAACGTTCTTTTTCAACAGACAACACCGAGAAAGTTAGTTTCTACCACATATCTATTTTATTAACTAAACACATGTTGCATGATTAGACATAAATCATAGCATAATTTTTTTAGGGGAAAAAAATAAGAAACTGATGCAATTAATAGCTCATCTAATCGAAATGCTGATGTTAATTCATGTCGTCTAGTGATATCAATCGAATAATTACAATCATCTCCACACAGCCAATTGGTGCCACGTGTCGATACCTAATTGTGTATTGAATTAGGAAGAGAGACATGTCGACAGCAAGACGCAAAAATTAAAATATTTTAATATTATTTCGTTTGAAATAAAAAAATTATAAAAAATATATTAATGCAGGTAATTTTAGACGTTTATTTTTTAATTTATTGATTCATATAAATTGAAAAATTAAATAATCAATAATTCTTATATATATATATATAAAGAAAATAATATAAATCATCAATTATTTCTTTTAACATTTTAATTTAAAAATTTTATTATTAAAAATTAAAAAAAAGGGAATAGGAGAGGTATTAGCAGACCCAATTACGGATTAAGCACTTCTAAAAAACAAATGCATGAATAAATCTACAGGCCAATGGGCCTAACAGCCCAAAATCATTCCCTTTTAAATCTTTTTTCCTCTTTCTTTTTCTCATTTTTTATAGAAAAAAATTTCATTGACTGATTAGTTGGTAAGTCAAAAGTACACGTGGCCTCAGTTGAGTCAAGTCAAGCTAGTAGGCTAATAGCACACCATTGAAGAACAGATGCAGCGATTCAACATAGACCTAACATAACAAACCATATTATTATTATTATTATTATTTATTTAAGGATAGAAGGATTTATTACTTTTTTATTTCCACTAATTGTCACGTGCTTGTGCTGATTTTTTTTTCTTTTATTTTCTTCAAAATTGTGTGCTGGATTTTCCTCGATCTTTATTTTCTCGGAATCGATCGGATAAAGTTATTTTTAATAAATAAATAAGAGATAAATTCTAACCCACGTGTTCTTTGGCAACAAAAGAAGGAAGAATTTATTTCTGATTTAACGGTCAAGATAAAATTATTTATACGAAAAATCATAAATTCATAATTTAATTGAAGGATGTTTATTATTGTTTGAAATTAGAAGACTTGATTTTTATTTTTTTTCTAAAGAAATTCTTAAAATATAACTTTGTTAGCACAAAGAAGAAGAAAAAGAAAACTTTTATTTAGAATAGCATTAGAGAACTTGTAGCATCGAAGTTGAATTTTGTTTTAAATTACACAATTTTTACTAAGAATGTAACATGTATTTCTGGATTCTTTTAATTTCATCCCTGCTCTCTTTTCTCTCTCGGTCTCTTATTTGCCCATGTAAATATCCCTAAAAACCCCTTATAATTTTCTTTTCTTTTGTTCAATTAAATATAGGCGGGTTAATCGCTAACCATTTAAAGTAATTACTTCTTTATAAGTTAGTAGAAGATAATATCATTTATTTATTAAAAAATGTATTAAACTTGTAGCTATATAAAGAGGAAAAAAAATATTAAAATAGCTATCTCTCAAAAAGATGTGAAAGCTAGTTCTAAGAGAGAGCATTATTATTGAAAATTGACATGTTGTTTTGTGATGTATTATTAGCGTTTATTGGTAGCAAATTCTCTGTTACAAAATCCTTGTTGCTCTCTGTGTTCTAACTCATTGATATGTGGCTTCCCCATTAATTTTTTGTGGGTTTAATTATCTGTCACTGATTCGAGAATCGGTCTTTAAACTAGTGACAAAGATAATATTCTCCGAGTAAAAGGTCGTAGATTTAAAATTTGGATGAAAATTTTTTCATGAACATTTAAATTTAAGCAACTTTGATCAATCTTGATCTCAAAAAAAAAAAAAAATCCTTGTCAATGATCCATAGGGAGAACTGTTTGAAGCAGTTTGAAATGGTTGTACTGATGCTAAAACTTTAACATCAGCAAGGAACTAGCGACTGTGTCATGTGTCTATTCTATTTCATTGTCATTTCTTGAGAGATTTTTGTTTTGTTTTTGTGTTGTGTCATTTATGTACATTTAGTAAGGGATTGATGCTAACATTTTCACATCATAGCTTTTTGTAATCTCTCCTCCTGCCCCTTATATTTCCTTTTAGATAAATTGTCTTCTTTTGATGCCAAGAAAATAACAAGTTATTTGCAAGAAACATGTGTGGTGTGTTTTGTTGACTAATCGTTCCTTAATCTCTTTTTGAGTAGTGTTTTGGTTCTTAGCATTTGATTGGACAACATCAGGAGTGTCAATTGTGACAATTACACTAATTCACTATTAATTACAAGTAAATAAACAAATAAATTAGTAATAAATAAAAAAAAAAATTAAATCTAGTGTTCTTAATTTGGTACATTGAAATTGTTGATGATACAATTCTATCATACAATACAATTTTTTTTCTCTTATAATGGTACAATTCATCAATGACGTCCTCTTTTATCTTTCTTCATTTTTTTTAGTTTTTTTAGTCACTTAATTCTTTCGAATAAATACTTCTTTAACCTTCTTTTTATCCGAATTTATAATTTATATTTGAGCTTAAGACACCTCTATTTTTGAATTAAATTTTCTCAATTTTTACTTTATGAATTAAGACATTCGAACATAATTATTTTAATATAAATTAAAATTTAATTCTAATTATGTTATCGGACGATCTCAATTATTAAGTACCTTCTCTAGGGATCTCCTAAAGACAACGCACTTCAATGTCAAAACATCAAGTTTTCAGTATTTGAAAACTTTAAATTTCCTGCCCCAGTACCGAATTAATTTTGATCTATGCGAAATGTAGAAATTTCTCTCCGAATGACATAATATTTTTTATGGTCAATTGGGGCTTTCCCCAACTACCTTAATTCTATCTCAAGTTTAATTAGCATACACTTTCATGATTTAATCCATGTTTAGTTTCATCAAAGTCAATAGTGCGATCAATTTTCGTATGCAATATATAGGAAGGAGTGGGCAAACTCCACAAGTCGCTGATTTTCTGTTGCGCGGTAATACGTTGTTACACGATGAACAAATAAATGGATTATATGAGTTTTTTTTAATTTATTTTGTACGAATTTTGATATGATCAGACAGATAATATATTGTGTTATATGGTACATCGCAACAGAAAATATGAACTCAAACTGCACATGTTCCATTAATTTAATCAGAAGCTAATATTGATCTAACTATAGTAGTTAGTAAGGTTAGGTAGGAATGTGATACAGAGGCGTAGGCAGCTAGCCAGTCACCACTCACACGAACTAAAATACTGATTCATTCTATTACTAAAATTAATGCTAAACGACAGAGAAAGCATCATTCTCGTTTCAACAATTCCGTGTTAATTAAGCAGGGAAATTCGTAAATATCACATAGAAATATTGATTATTGATCCATCATACGTAAGTTGTATTTGTTTCCTACCTAATGATCAAATAATAGGCGTCATCAAACCGAACCCATTTCTGATCGAGTGATTAATTCATGGTTGGTAGCAAGTAACTAAGCGAAAGTAAACAAATTTACACGTTCATACAAAAAGAAAAAAATACATTAAAAATTATTTATAAGAAAAAGAAAAAAAGACATTTTGCCAGCTCCAATTTATCAGGCTCATCATACAACCGACAAATTATGTAAATCAATTTTACATAATTTTTGTTTTCTTTTCCCTGCTATTTTTATGATGATGAACTATCTGAAGAAGAGGCAGCGTTGGAGGAAGAAGGAGGAGGAGGAGGAGGAGAAGACGACCAAGGAGTCATGTCCATGGGGTAGCTGCCTAATACGCGCAAAAACGACGTGTACTCCTGTACCTCTGCCAGAGCATTTTGCGCTCTAGCCTCGGCGAGAGACGCCTGGAAATCAATGTAGAACATGTACTCAAAGTGCTTGGCTGTGCCGGCATCAGCATCATCCACTAGTCGTATCGGCTGGCTACGGTGTGGCCGGCTCTCGATTTTTGTCAGGCTTATGTCTCGGAATGCAAAAGCAGCGAGTACCTTGAACAGAACAGATGTCCCTTCGCCGTTATGAGCGAACACTATGCTCGTCTTGAATGGCCGATCGGTGCGCGGCACCACCGGCTCCCTTGCCAACATGACGAACCGGGTCACGTTTCCTGAGTCGTCTTGGATCCCATCTGCCAACACCTCGAGCCCGTATAGCTCGGCTGCCCGGGAGGAAGCAATAGCCGCGGTGTCACGTAGGCCGTTGGCTGCCACATACTCGCCCGCTCCTGCTGTGTCATCAAAGGCCTCACGAGCAACATTCAGACCGAGAGAGGTAAGTGTGTGCTCACACTGCGCAAGCGCTTGTGGGTGGCTGATGACACGTGTCAGGCACTCTTTGCGCACACCCGGGAGAGCAAGGAGGCAGTGGTGAACTGGGAGCTGTACCTCTCCAACTATGTGAAGCCGGTGGCGGAGAAGCAGGTCGTAATTCCTATGGATGCTGCCTCCCAGAGAATTCTCCACGGGAAGCACCGCACGGTCGGCAATCCATAATTCGACAGCCTGAAATGCCACCTCAAATTGGTCGCACGGTATGGCGTCACATTTTGGGTATGCCTTGCCGGCTGCCGCTTCACTGTAAGCACCCGGGACGCCCTGGTACGCAACGCGCAGCTCTGAGCCATGCATCGGGGCCGGTGACAAGTCGGAGATGCTAAGTGGCCGGGGTAACTTTGGTACATGCACGATATCGAGGGATGCCGAAGGATCGTGGCCGTTGATCAACGGGGCCTTGGTTTCCTCACCGCTGCTACTGATGGAGGAATTGTAAGGTACCAGACCAGCAGCTTTGCTGTTGATGATTGCACACATGCTCTGCCAATCTGCTCTGCTTGACCCCATCGAGTTGGGGAAGAAGACCGAAGCGGCTTTGCCGGTGGCGGCCGAGCATTTCACGGCTGGGATCCTATTCAATTTGTGGCTGGTGAAAAGGGATTGCGTTGCGGCTTCCATGTCTTCTCTGTTCTTCTGCTGCTCAATTTCTTTTCACCTCTGTTCTTCCTTCCTTCCTCCAAAGATTGCTGGAAGATAGTTGCTAACTCAACTCAATTTTCCTCTCTTAATCCTCTTGGCTTATACACTCGCTATGAATTTTTGTTCCTTTCTTTCTATTTCTAAGCTTTTGGTAATTTGGAAAAATGTAGATCCCAAAAGCTGAGGGATTAACAGAAGGAAAAAGGCTTTTATACACGATGGGGGAATTGGGGGTTTGGTTGGTAGGTGCAGTGGGGAAAGAGAAGCGAAAGGGGGAAGAAATTTGCACATTTTCTTTCGTAATTTTTATTTATTTTACTTCTTCATGGAGGGGTAGGTCGGGTCAAAACTTCACAAAATCTGAGAATTCATCAACCACCTACCACCACCTTGGACCCGCCATTTCAATCGTTACAATCACGTGTCATTTCGGTACCTCCTCCTTTCCGAAACTTTTACCAATGACGCCTCCTTTCCTTCTAGGAAAAAAAAAAAACAAAGAAATTACTGCTTTGCAACGACTCCTCCTCCTTTAATGATTTGGTCCGGATCCTCTGAAGCGTCGAAACCTGTGTAGCGTGTTTTGACCATCCGATCATATCAAGACGGCGCACCATGAGGAAATCGGACGGTTTTTATTCGTCGTTTGCGGCTGATAGAGGATCAGGGGTTCGACTGTCCTTGTACCAAGTGCGCAGCACAAACATTTTGAATGATGTTCTTCTATTTATCTTTTTCTTATGAGGATATTTATCATGATTTTATTAAGAAAATATTTATGAAGACTCCGAGGGAGATCGGAGGCGTCACTATTGAAACCTGGCAGCAGCATTTATTGATGAGTAATTTTAATTATATTTAATTTTTAATATATATTTAATTTTATAGTATATATTTTTAAAAAATATTAGTTAAATAAAACATTAAAATTATATATATATTTCTGACTATTTAAATAGAATACGTATTAAATTTGACTTAATTTGAATTTTTTTTATTTTTCATTAAGTAATTTTAAAATTTTAACAATAAAATTTTAATGATTTTATAATAAATAATCAATTAAATTCTAAATTAACTCAAAATCGATATATATTTTATTTAAGTAACTAAAAATATATCTACAATTTTAATTTTTTAATTTAAAAAATATTTTTTTAAAATAATATATCATAAAATTTGAATTTACTTTAAAATTATTCTTTCTTAATAATAACTAAGCTACTTTGTACTCCATTAACTTTTTGTTATAAGGTAATATTTTTTTTTTAAGTTTTATGCAATTCAAGTCTTTGTTCAGCAATTATTCCACCACAATTCTCTACCTTCTCCTATTAAATGGTTTGGATCATTTATTTTTCTTTCAAATTTGAAATTTTGAGCAGTTACATTAGTCCATCCATAAAACACGTTGCATTTTAATCTTAGTTTGATTGATTTTTATTATAACTTCCAATCGACAGATCTAGATGTTTCATTTTCATAATAATAAAGAAATATATTTAAAAACATGCCAATCAACTTGATTTTCGATGACACTTCTTTTAGGTAAAAATTAAATTAATTCATCTAATTTTATGAACTAAAAAATTAGATTACACCATCCAACTACAAATATTCATAAAAAATTCTTTTCAGCTCCTCTCCTCACCCCAATCATACCATTTATCAATTATTTTAAGTTTAATGTTCAGATTCTAACAAAATATGAGTAAATTTGATAAGTGAAGGTGTAAATAGTTCGTTACAGTCTATTAATGTAAGCTTTATGTTATATATTAAGAATTTGAGATGTGTTATAACTTTTATATATTATATATATAATTCATAGTTAGATCATATTGTATCTATATGATTTCAATCAATGCATGGAATCAGTGATTATTTGAAGTCACTTTTCTCAACAAAAAAAAAATAGTTAGATCGTATTATGTATATATATTCTTTAATATAAACCATTATGTAGGATAGATTTTTAGATTGTCATACATGTTAATTTCATATTTGTAATAGAGAAATTATTCTTATATACTTATTTGTACTTAATGTTAAATATAAACATTTAAAAAAAAATACAAATTTCAAAATTTAAATTAAAAATTATATTGAATAATTTCAAATATTTGAAATACAAATAAAAAGTGTAGATAAAAAATACAATCATCATTCCTCTTTGCAATAAAATCTTTGAATAACTCCCCTGCGATAATTCCTAAATCATCATAAAAAAACATTTCATTAAATAGTAAAGTCATGATATTAAAATAGCAATTTCATTAAATAGTAAAGTCATGATATTAAAATAGCAGATCCTTTTGGCAGGTAAAATTCCGAATGAAGAAAAGCACATTGCTTTAACTTCTTTTATACGAATGTTTTGCTTGGAATGCTACAATTCTAGTCTTTAATGGTAAATTAATTAGAGAACTCTTGATATTGTTATCAAATTAAAGAAGTTTTAATTAGAGATTAGGTACCTTTTTTTTTCCTCGACTTACCACTAATTACCATTACGTATTCAAGATTGTCAAATTAAATTTATAAACAGATGTACGTTAAATTAATTATTCTACAGAGTATTTCTCTTGCCTTTACAATTTTAGTCAAAAATTATGATAGAAATCTTTTTCACCTTATCCTTCCAGGAATATTAAATTTTCTCTTGCCTTCAAGGAACATCAAATTTCCTTTTAACTTTGTCGAAATATTTAAAATTGTCAATTTTTCCATCAAAATGTTCAAATATCCAAAAAAAAAGGAACTTTAATCTTCCAACAAGCAACAGAATAAGATCGTTTATATTTTTATTGTGCAATTTTTGTGTATTTCAATTCATCTGATTTTTTTTTTGTTTTCTTTCCTCTTCTCTCCTTTTCAATTTGATTTAATGAAATTTACATAATAGACTGTTTGCCTGTTATTTCAAAAAAAAAAAAAGAAATCATCTAACAAGCAACATGGGAAGATCATTTTCAGATTTTTCAGTTTTATGGATGCCTTTTATTTTTACTTATTATGTAGCTTATTTTTACTTGATCAAAGAAGTACTAATTATTGCATACCATAATTGTTAGCAAAATTTATTATTACAAATATTTAAATCTTTTCATATTAATAATTTTTAATTGCATTAATTTCCAATTAATCATCTCTTTGGACATGCATGTAGGTCCAAAATTTTGAATGGCATTCATTTACAATTTATTTATTTCAAGTGGAAATTTACGCTGTCCAAAATTTGTTGTTTTAAACCTTTAAATCTCCTTTTGGTTTTCATGGACCCGTTTCCCCAAGTGTGTCGCACCTCGGACACCAGAGATTATGCACATATGGGCCATGTTTACAGGCATCACGACACGCCGAGGAGACGGAAAGGCAGTGGTTAGAAGGGCCGACACGTTGCGCATTAAAAAAGCGGACGCGTGTCGTCATGAAACGGCGAGACCACCAAAAAGGACACGGTGGTGGTAGCACTGGTGAATGCTGAGTGCATCCTGCGCTGCAACATGTGCTGAGTGCCATTAATACAATACTTGATGCATGACAAGTGTTAATTTCATCATTTCATGTTTCATTTCAAAAAAATTAATAACGATAGAACAGTTGGAAGTACCACCACGCACGCTGCTTAATTGGTTTGTTAATTGTTATGGTATGTCTTGATCCTACCAATTATTTAATGGGTGAGTATTTTTTAGATAATTTTGATGATAAATTTTTAAATAATTTTAAATATTTTTTAAAAAATTTTAAAAGTAGGAAAACGTTTATAAATATGTATTGTTAAAATTATAGATTGATTATATTTCAAATTTTATATAATTAAGTATCAATTGATATTTCATCAAAAATCGTTAAAATACAGACCATTGAAAATTTCATTCAATTTTAATGTCCTTTAATGAAGTACTAAAATGACAATTAAATTACATAAAATTTGAAACACAATCGATTTATAATTTTAAAAATATATCTATAAATTTTTTTTCTATTTTTAAAATTCTATTTAAAATTATTTAAAAATTTATTATCAAAATTAATCAAAATCTATGGTAGTGGGTTTAATTTGTGGTTTGTGACTTGTGAATTATTTAAGCGGGGTCCTTTGATATTTGTTTTTTTTTTCTGATAGTGCAACTTGTACAACAGGGACCCCTCTCTTCTTTGGTCGTTACGATTCGGATGAAATTAATTGGACCATTTATTTTTATATTGTCATTTTTTAGTACAGACACGGGACATTCACAAATGTTAATAACGATAATAATGCGCTATTGTTAATGCTCCCCCACAGTTAGAAACATATAAAATAGTTCAGATAAATCTTTTTTAGAAAACATTAATGAGATTGTTAAAAGTTAGAATCGCAGACTTATTACAGTGATGATATTTTTTTTTATGAAAAAATATAAGTTGAAGTTTCATAAAATATATTTAAAAATAAATAAATATCGAGATTAATAGAAGTTTTTATATAAAAAAAATTAAGAACTTTTGAAAAAATATTATGCGTTTTAAAAAAAAATGTATATTGCCCCTCTCCCCCATCAAATTAGATATACATATTCATACTAATCACCTAATAAATCTAAATAATTTATGATTTTTTTATTTATTATTAAAATCTGAATAATTTGATTTCAATACGATTTTGAGAGAAGAAAATGGAAAGAGACGAAACTGACATGTGGGGTCAAGCTCCTTCAATTAAAAGAGTTTTCTAGGATATGTTTTCATGGGCCTTCTTCCTTTTATGTACAATATATTATTTTTATAATATTTTTTTAACAGGATCTCTACTTGGGAAATGAAATTAGTATCTAAGAAATGACTGAATACCTCAATTCCTTTTTGTTTGAATATTTTAATAGATAATGTGAAAATATGTTACTAGATTAAACTTTTTCCTCGATTTTTACTTTATGAAAAATGAACTGCTTTTCTTGTTATTTATATAAAATGAAAATTCTTAATTAAAATTTCATAAATTAGAGATAATATATATTTACATTAAAAGAGAATCATCTTGTTTTTAGAAAAGTTGTACTGGTAAATCAGTTTTGTCATGAATCTAATTTTTTTACGACTATTTTATTTTTAGGAATTACAACCGTTAATCTCAACTTGATATCTTTCCCTCCGTTTGGCAACCGAAGTAAAATTAAAACGGAGTAAAAATTAAATCACTCTAAGGCATTGATATTCAATAGTAGTGAAATAAATAGATAAAATAATGAAAGTAAAATATATTAAAAATTATAAAATTTGATGACTTAAACTTTATTTCATATTCATAAATGCTTTAACTTACTCCACTTTAAATTACTTTCATTTGATACATTAAAACGTCTTAAAGTACTTACTGCACCCTCACTTCACTTACCAAAACACACCCTTTACCTATAATATAAATTTTTGATTAATAACAAAAAATTAACCTAAAATCATTTGTTATAATTTTCTAAGAGTACTAGTATATATAAGAAATTTCAAAAAGAAAAAGAAAAAGAAAGAAAGGGTTCCAATTACTTAACATATAGTATTTTTATTTTTTACGAATTGATATCTTCAAAAATATTGGAAATTTTTAATCGATATTAACAAATAAATGGTATGACATTAAATTTTTTGTTATTTTGAGATTCGTGTCATCAAATTTCTCTAAAAATTTAACGGTAATCATTAGGAGAAAAAAGTCAAAAATTTTGCAACATTATCAAAAATGTCCATCAATTTCTCTGCACATGAGCATCGGTTTTTCATGAGATAAAGCTTCATAAAAACAGAGGGGGCTGCATTCTCCTCAAATCTTGAGATTTAATTAAATCTTTTTAGAAATTTGTAGTGCTAAATACACTCTAAATAGTTATTGAGAGATTACATATCTAATGTGAATGATAGATATGTCCAAACTAAATTTGGATTTTATAATAAAGAGACTATAATCTACAATTGAATTGTCATAGTCAAATTAAAGAGGACATTTCACATCCAATGAATCTTAGATGGGGATGGATACATTACTCATTTCAATCTGAAAAAACCAAGCAATTTCTTTTAGTTTATTTGTTTAATACTACTAGAAATTGGACTTCTAGTCAAATAATTTCTATAATTGTTTTTGTTTTTGTGGTCAAGAGTGAAGTCCCACACTAATTTCCAATTTTTTCTGCATCTGTAGAGAATTAGAAAAGACCCAACAATTTCACTTTGGATAGTTCACCATCATATTAAAAATTATAGATTTGTTCTAATTAACTATACATTAATGTAGAAAATTTTGAAACTGATTTTTGACTATTTGTATTTTTAGAGTAATAAATCTAATAAAGAGAATTTAATCCACCTGTACTTAATTAGTTCTTTTGGAAGCAAAATACTCAATAATTTCATAATTTGTCACCTGTCGTTGTAATTAAATTGCTGTCTTATACTTATATGTAGTTATTATGCCTAAAGAAATTTCTTACAAGTGATGAGCAAGTTAGAATGTAATTTAAGGAATAAAAAATAGTTTGAAAATGATTGAAGAATATTTTCTGAAATCATGCATTAACTTGAAATAATTTTTTTTAAAATAAAGATGAACATTAAAACTAAATTTTAAATGTCCATAAAATATCTTCCATTCATATGTTAAACATATATGAAGAATATCATTTTTATTATTATCAAAAATTGATTCTCAACTAATGCAAAAGAATTTCGTTTAACAATTATAATTACGAATATGCCCTTCAAGGAATGCAACATGTTTATCACGCAATTTCGCTTCAAAGAACATGAAATACACACCGGATTATGACCAAAGACTGAGTATATAATCGTCATTTTCTAGTCATACCACTAATTTACAAGGACCTTTGTAATTAAATTGACTAGAGGTTTCCGATTGATGTCAGATAAGGTGTAAGTCTGTGTCTGTATGTGCTTAAAAGACCAGAAAAGAACATAAAATAATTAATGACCTTCGAGTCAAGCAACAACAACCAATGTTAAGTATGAGTTTAGTTTTTTTGCTTGTTTAATTTCTTGTTTGGAAAGGTTTACGGATTCTTAAGTAAATTGTTTGGAAATATCTGCTTGGTATTCATTGAATTTGAACCTCTTTAGTCTTTAAAACTCTTGACTTGAACATCTGGCTACGACTTGACACAATATAAGTTATGTGAAACATAACTTTACTTAAAAAAAAAGAAGGGACATCACTAGATTATTTATTTTAGAAATTTTAATAATATTTGAGAATATAATTCAAATTTAATATTCAATGTTATAGATATGATTTATATCACCAACATATTATATCTATAATACGATAAGATGTTGACGAATATTTCATTATACATTAAATTACTTAAATTTAATAGGTCAAAATTAACAGACTTTGGTACGTCTTCAGAAAATATTTAATTTGCATGAAATGTAATTGTTAAACTATTTATATATCCGAAAATATATTCATAAAGTTATTTTAATTTGTTTAATTCATTGTAAATATTGTAAAATAACTCTTATCAAATGATCTCTCCTCTTAAAAAAAATAAAATCCAGACAAATATTGTTGGATCCAACATAACATTTGCGAGCAAAGAGCTGTTCGACTAGCAGTAAAATGTGCGTGTTGCCATGCACCAAAAGCAACTACAAAAGGATGGATATAATTTGAACTAATAATTCAACATATCAAATTTTTTTTTTTCCAAACGTATGTCAACAAATCAAATTAAAACCTTGTTATGGATAGAGAATTCAATACGTGTGTGTTATGTCATATTATATTAAAATACGGCGTACTATGGTATAGCGTACGACACGGATTGATTTTTTCGTGTGCGTGCTGTGCTGTGTCAAAAATAGAAGGAAGGCAGTAGGGCGTGCTACAAGTGTCGTATCGATTTGACACGTTATGTTAAACGTGACGTGTCTTAATCGTGCTGTATTGAGTTGACATTTTATAACTATTAAATGAGGATATCTGATCATTTTCTTACTTTAAATTTGAGTTTTAAATTAAACTGTGTTTACCGGGTATATTATTTTAGGAATGTCTAATACTTCTAAGGAGATGAGGGTGCCGCAGTGTACACAAATTTGGGAAAAATATCATATCTAACCTATCTTTTAATCTCCATTACAAAATTTCGTCAATAAATTATAAAATCAACCGTCTGATCAACATCCAACGGCCTACAATACGTGCGTGCCATGTGTATCCATGCTAAACGTGCTAACCGTACTTACACGTGCCTATTTGTGCCTAATTGTGTCTACCGTGTCTAGACATGCTTATCCGTGCATACGTGTGTTCCTGTACCGTGTCTACGTGTGTTCCCATGCCGTGTCTATATGTGCCCCGTGCCGTGTCAGCCCCTTAATCGTGCATGCCATGCTTTCGGCAACAAAAACCTAACACGATACGGATAACGACATGATATGGGACACATATAATATGATATATATTGATACGCCGTATCGTGACATATTATTTCTGATACGCATCGTATCGTGCTATATCTTGATACACCGTATTGGATTTAGAACTCTAGTTATGGCATTACCGAGTTTTTTTTGTTGTAAAACAACTTCCCACTGTTGTTGTCGATGTTGGATTTTGGAGCGTCTATAAACGAAACTTCTCGTTCGTCAGAATTTGGGCCGAGTAAACCAGTAGCCCACATTCAAATGTTTGAAAATGATCACATCCTTCATAACAGGTTTCTCTATTATAGCTATGAAAGAGATGAAAAGGAAAAAAAAAGAAATGAGCGATAACCTAATTAATGTCCATTTAAATATTAAGCTCAAAATAAATAATAGAGCTGGTTTGCCCGAGTGGTTAAGGGGGAAGACTTAAGATCTTCTGCACATAAGTGCGCATGGGTTCGAACCCCATAGCCAGCAATATTTTGTTTAACAATTTTAAATATTGAGAGAGTGATCTTTCCTTTAGAAAGATAAAATTTTAGCCCATTATACTGTAAGGACAATCTTCAATCTGCATTATTCTACAACCAACATACATTATTTTTTTCGTTATTTAAATTTCCAAACAGATGGATAGAGTAACAATTACAATAAATTTTGAATGAAGTTATATTGCTTTAGAGAGCTACCCCAGTTATAATGATGAACAACAATTAATCTAATCAATATATCAATCACATCTAAATTTTAAGATAAAAATCATACGTAATGCTATTTGCTGGATCTACTTCAAAGTAGCAAAAAAAAATTGTGAATTTCTAAGTTACGGTTTCAAAAAAAAGGGATTTTGAAAATCGGCTTTTGGTCTAATGACAAATGATGTGTTATTATGCGAGAGGTCAAAGATTTGAAATTCAGACAAACGATTTTTATGAACATTTAAAATTTAGTGACTTTGACTCTCGTATTTATAATTGATATTTTACTTTTTACTAAGGATAATTCATTTGAATGCTTTTTCCTCAACTAATAGGATCTTGATGGTAATGAAGAAAATAATAATTCAGAAATTTGAGCTGGACTAATGTTTGGGCTTAGGCTTATTATTCATGGGTTTGTTGGTTATTTTAGGTACTTTTGTAGCACAAATTGATGGGAATCAAAATGGAAATATACTTAAAAGCCCAAAGTGGATATCATATTTTATCAACGACTGCTTGTAATATATGGGAATCAAAATGGATGCAGAAAGAACAGCAGAGAGAACAAATTAAAGCAAATATACTAAACCACAGATCAGATGAAATTTTTTATCATTGTTTGTAATATCGTATGTAGTATCAAAAAAATAAAATTGATATACGTTGCAACTTTTCTTTTATTTTATACGTAGTCATTAACTTTTCAATATATCTTATATATCCTTCAATTCTTTAAGAAATATTGTTCAAAATAAAAAATTGAAATTTTAGATGTATTTCTAATTATTTAGAGAGGACATGTATTAATTTTGAGGTAATTTAAAATTTAATTGGTTATTTATCACAAAATCATTAAAACCCCACCGTTAAAATTTTAAATTTGTCTGATAGAAAACAAAATCTCTTTCAAATTGATTCAAATTTGTTATATATACTATCCATTCTTTAAATTCTTTCATGTTTATACATCAATTTTTGAACGTATCTTTTATGTCCTTCAACTTTTTAAACCTTTTCATATTTACATATCAACATCAACTCTTCAATTTATCTAATTTATCCTTCAGCTCTTTAAAAATGCTTTCATATTTTTATTGTATAATTTGGAATCTCTAATTTAATGTATAAATATATATATTTTTAAAAAATATATAAATATATTTAAAATACAGATATTTTATACAAAGTGTTATATATTTCCTAACCCTTTTTTGTAAAGGGGTCCAAAGGGACATTGCATCATAGCATCTAACTCAAAACATAAGGCCTTAATTATATCATCACAGGCCTCTATTATTCTACACTCCCCAAATCTTGTCCAAATTAATCCTCAATCATATTTAGGCCTCTATTAATAGGCTTGATTTCTGATTGTTAGAACTTAGAAAAGATATGATAATTACTTGAACCCATCCCTTCTACTTTTCAGCACTAAATGATGAATCATCATCATACATTCTGACTTCTGAGACTGGATCAAAGTTTTAAAGTTTGAAGCACAATCAATCAAATCAAGAATGAGACAAATCAAATTCTTGAAAAGTAACATGACATGTTGTATATGAAACAGTTATGAAATGATAAAATTGGAATTTTATCATTAATTTCTCGGAATGGGCGGGGAATTGATTGTTGACATTCTTGCTAGTTAATTGATTATAAAAAAAAATGATATGTTTCAAAGAAAAGCAACAAGGATAATGCTAGCTCTTGTGTTATGTGTTCCTTTCCTCCATGATTAATGCCCCCAAATTGCCATTGATTTCGTTTCAATTTTGTGTAATTCTCTCTTCATCTTTGGTACTTACTTCGTTTGTTTGTTCTCCATTAATTGGGTAATGGTTAGAAATTAAAAGGGGACAGGACAGCCTCCCTTTAAAGCTGACTTAAACTATAAAAAAATAAAAAAAATAGAGGGGAATATGGTGCCATTTTATCTGCTCACTGTTCTTGGATTTTTAGAATTTAGTAATAAAGTAAAGATAATAAAGTGGTTAGATTGAAGAATTAGGTGTGCGTTGATTGCGGAGTCAAAGCTTAAGCTGTCTAAAGCAATTAAATAATTAATTTTATCCCTTTTTTGTGTAAATGCTAACTAAAGTGCTAGTAGATTAATTGCATATCACAACAATATCATGATTTTTGTAAAGCAGCGCATGTCCACCGATTGAATTTTTTAAACAAAGAAACAGGAATAGTCACTTTCATAATAATTTAATTAAATATCAAAATGAACTTTTGCAAAGGAAAACAAAGTTTCAGTGAGAAGGAATTTCAATACTCCAGCGGCGCTCATATACTTTATATTTCATTATTTTGCAAAAGCAATGAGTAATAAATAAAGTATGTAATGGACTAATGGGATAGTACTATGATGATGTATTTTTATATTTTGTATCTAACATAATCAATACCAAAAGGACCGACAACTTTTGCTACAATTGTTTCTATATCGTCATGCATATAGCAAAAAAAGACAAAATTAGAAGGATACGGAAGCAAATTTTCATTTATATTTGAGCAATTTTTGTGTGCATATTTGGATAGTGGTCTATGGAATTAATCATTTCTTTCATCCATATACCATTCATTTTGATTTTTGACTTGTCTCTTTGCCATATCATTGTGGAATTCATTGAGTGTTGGATTGAATCTTTTAGTTTTAATAAAGCACATGCAAAATGGGGTTTTATCTAAATATATTTTTTTAAAGAAATAAAAGAAGATTTGAATTCTCTCCCAAAACCAGTTGGGGAAGACAAGCATGAAGCAAAAGAGTTTATTATAGAATTTTTGTGATTTGCTTTGTTGGATTAAGAATGTTTTGTGATTCTTCTTTTGTTATTTTTTTTCTTGTAGATAAGAGTGACACTCCTATGCTTTATATTTTGTATTTGTTTAATAAGATTATCAGTCGATAATCGCGGATTAGCCTCCAAAGCGAAATAATTTAACAGCTAGCATATGCATTTTAATTAGAAGGATGTAATATATTTGCTCAGTTTGAATATGTTTTGGAAAGATGATCATTCAACTTTTATCTAAATATATATAATGTCAAAGGTAGTATCATATCTCTACATTTTTTTTCATTTGGATAATTCTCTTACGTATAATATTTTGATTGTCAAATGTATCAAATGGAGGTACTACCCCTCCTTTCTTTTTTTTGCAAATAAAGTGATTACAAAACCGTAATAAAATTTGCATGTAATATACATATTGCATATCTTGTTGACACAATATTATAACTTATAAATGTAGAATTTTTTTTAGTATTCTATTTGTTCAAATGATTTAATCATTTAAAAAACCCAAGAAATTCCCACATGAAAGGAGTGTTAAGAAGCAAAAAAAATTGTATACTAAGTAAAAGCAGAGAGAAGGAAAACAAATCTAAAAATAAAAACTCCTACAAGAAATATTAAAGTATCCTCCACCGTGATTCTAAATTTTCAATTTTTTAGTTTATGTTTGAGAGGGAGATAAATAAAAGATAAAATTATTATTATTTTTCAAAAAGTTAATTTTATTTTTTAATTATCCTCAAGCTACGTAGGTATCAAATAAAGCCTCTTTAGATAACATACGACAAAAAATGGATGCACAATCATCACATTTCCTAACTAAAAATTACTTCCAGAGATCTCACCAATGCACAGTATAATATATTAATATTAAAAGTATATAGCAAAGAGCAAACATAAAGTGTGATGGATCCCACTGCCACTGGAGCAGTAAACCTCACCAACCCCCCCCCCCCCCCCCCCCCCCCCCCCACCCCACCCCCCCAAAAAAAAAAAAAAAAACCCAATTTGATTTAGATTGATTAATTGTTAAGCTAATTAATTATGAATTATGAACTGAGACATGCAACCTAGTAATTAACTGAGGCATGCAACCTGTCTGGGCCTTTAATTAATTAATTAATTAATCCAGGTGTTAATTAGAAGAGAGTATCCCTCAAAAGGTTCAAATTAATAGATGTGTTATTGGAGTAGGAAGATGTTAATTAAGTCTATTTGTTGTTGCAATGTTCCTTCTTAAGTGTATTTTATTTTCATGATGTTTTGTCTTTCTTTTTGCAAACATGATTAGTCCAATTGCTTCAATCTAATTAAGATGATTCCAGGAAATTATTAACTAAGAAGAGGGATAATTTAACAATAGTTTATTTTGACAATAAATCTCAACGATTTTAATAGATAATGCTTTGAGTTTAAAATTTAATAATCTAGATTATTCTTATATTTTGTTTTATAAAATATGATAATATTTTGTATATGCTTTGCCATACATCAGGTTAGAACTCAAATTATCATAATCTCTTTTCGTCTTTTTCATGATGACTAGAAACACTTGACAATAATTATTCCGATAATTTTCACAATAAAATTTCAAATAAATCCAGTAAAATTCAAGTATACTTCGAACAATTTAAAAAGCAATTCTCTCTCTCCTTTTTTTTTCCGAAGAGGCTCTCTCTTTTTTTGAGTGAAACAGTTCTCTCTCTCTCTCTCTCTCTCTCTCTCTACAGTTTTTTTTTATATTAAATTTTGTTTTCTCTCTTTTGATAAATCAGAGTTCCCCCACTCAAAGCAATATATCTCCTTGTTTGTTTTCTTTAAATATCGTCACGTCTCATTGTTGTTGATTATTGGTGGATTTTGAGTTTTTGTTTTTGTTTAAAAGTGTCTTTGAACTAGCAAATTTCAGTCTTTTGGTTTGGAGTATTTTTTTTGTACTGAAATTGAAATAAAACCTTTAATACATATTGCTATTTTTTCCTTTTTTTTTTGCTTTTGTGTTATTGTTTTTTCTTTTCTTCTAGTTTCTTATATTTCTTTTGGTTTGGATTAAAATGTAAAATAGATAAGAAAGATGAGTGTTACTACAGGAGATTTTAATTTCGATGGAATTGTAAAAATTATAAAATATTGATGGTTGATCCTATCAAATAAAATTTTTAGATTCCTTTTTCTTTTGCTTAGCATCATGACAAGTTTAGAGTTAATTTTGAGATTTAATACTCATTATACGGAAATATATTACGGATTGATAAATTTTATTCATTTTTTTCATAAATCGCATGATTTATTTTTTTTATTTTTTTTTCTTAATCTTAATTGTTTATCTCGCTATCATCTTATTATATTCATTGGAAGTTTCAATAACAAAATAGGAATTAATTAGGACTTTGTATAACAAAAAATTTCCTCAACTAAAATTTAATTTCATAAATATTAGATCTCTTTGATTCATTTATTTGCCACAATATTCAACCAATGATTAATCTTCTTAATTAATGTAACTTGTGTAAATAATATTGCTCAACAAATTGCGTCTAAAAAAGCACCATGAACTCATGGAGCAATGTCATAAAATAATTCTTACAATAACTATTAATAAAAAAATTAATCAGACTATATAAGCACCATCTAGCATGAGGTGCTCCAAATCACTTATTAAATATGTTACACTAATAGGAATAGGATTAATAGTTAGTATAAACTATTAGCATATATATATTTGGTGTTTGTTAATACGAACTAGTAGTAATTAGTTTGTAAATTATATATACATAGCATCACTATTTAGTACAAACAATTATGATAGCGAACACTATCATCATTTGGTATAAATAGTTATTAGTAGCTAACTTGTTTAGAATAAATAACACTATCATGTCTAGTATTGGTTTACACAAGCTATGAATAACATGTTTGTTTAGTATAAATAATCCTACTTTTGATATAAAAAAAATTCATCTATGGTATCGTTTATTACGAGCTATCAATAACTGATTTATTTAGTATAAATAGCACCATCGCTTAATATAAATAGCTATCGATACTAAATTAGATGATGGATCTGACTCTAAAACACTACGTTGACTAAGCGTGGTTGACTCTTGGGATTTAGAAATGCTCGAGGGATTGATATTATTTAGTTGAGTTAGCATAAATAGGTTTTTAAACTACTATAAATAGCTCATGATGTTCTTGAAAAGAACAAATTAAATAATAAATATAAACAACTAATTTAATCAATATAAATAACTCATTCAATTCAATAACTATAATAGTTCAAACTATATTGCACTTAGACCAAATAGTAAATAGGCTTCGCATCTTTTCGCTAGAGAATTTAAATCCTCCTAAATTTAAATATACATAGATTATTTACATTTAAATCTTAAATATATAATCTTTTATTTAACGAATAAATATTTTAATTATCAGATTAAAAACTAATTTTAAGCTCTATAAATTACAATTAAGATAAAAAAAAAATCAACATATGCCTTTCTAAAATTGGGAGCGGAGACGAGAATTCAAACCACAAAAAGGGTTAGCATATATCCGAAGTTATTGATTTTATTTCTTTAAAATGTATAAAGATCAATTAGAAAATTTACAAGGAATTGCAAGGTCATATCAATATTTTTTCATTATTTTTTATCTAAAACACAACACGTTAACATAAATTTTTTTTTTAAGTGGAATCAATCGGCTCGTTTTGGTCTCTGCTACATCCGCCTCTATCAAAAATACTCTTTTTTTATATAGGGATGTCAGAAGTGTAAAAATAAAAAAAGAAAGGTCAAAAGTTGCAATAACCGAGGCTACAACGACAGCAATCGAAAGAATTTTATTTATTTAGGAGCAGATATCAGTTACATCATCTTATTATTCAAATTAAATAAATTATTATTAATATTAATGATTTTATTATATATTTATTCAATAAAATTAATGATTTTATTATATAATTTATTCAATAAAATTAGGATGCGGTTAAACTCATAAAAAAAGTTAGTGAATTTAGCACAAAAACCTGTCAAATCGATTTCAAATGATAAATTCAATTTATTTAATAAATTCTTTATATTAAAATTTTATAGGATACAAAAATATTTTATTTTTAGAGTTTTTTAAATTTATTTCAGATATTTTTTAAATGACATATTCTAATATTTAAATTTTTATTATTTTAGAATCATCTTAAAAAAATCTAAAAAAATAATCAGAAAACTCTAAAAATAATAAATTTCGATATCCTATAAGATTTTGATATGAATAATTTATCGAGCAACTTGGATTTTGGATTTTTTAGTTAAGATCATCAAGGATGTTGGTGAGTTTAAGCTTACGCTAGCTTTATTCTAACTTATTTATACAATACTTTATTATTCAATTTAAGTGAGTTATTATTCAGATCAGTGATATTTGAATAATAAAATACTGTAGAAACTAAATCGTATAACAAAATTGTTAACAAAAATAATAATTTATTTTATATAAATAATAAAATCGATATTGATGATAATATTAACGATAGTATTTCCTAAACATTTTCCTTTCTTATATTGATAAATTTACTCAAGATAGTATTGACTGTACTTTTCAATCTATATAAAAAATTGAAAATCATCTTATATATTTTACATAAATGTTATAGGAAATAAATTTGTAGCTCGGCGACATACGCATTATATTAAGATTTGCTTTAATAATTAATACTTAAATTGTCACCAACACCCTCCGTACACCAGTCCTCCTTTTCTTTTTGCCTCTTAAATCTTTTTCATTTTAAAATACGTTGTAAATGCTATCTATTCATTTGAGAAATGAAACAAAATTAAAGAGGAATGAGTACTGAATCACTTTAAAATATTGATATTTGGTAGTTATAAAGTAAATAAATGAAGTAATGAGTATAAAAAACATTAAAAATTATGAAATATAGTGATTCAATTTTACTCTTACTTAAATTACTTTCATTTGATACATTAAAATATCTTAAAATATTTAAATTACTTTTACTTCACTGTACATATCTTTATGTATTCCATATTTTCTTTTCTTTCTCTTGGTCAAATTCTATGCTGATGCTGATAATCAAGGATAATAAAAGGAAGGAACAGCATGCATGTTATTTTGTCTGCTCAATAGGATTAATTGTTGGCGTGTAGCCCTACTATTTAATGCAAAATTAAAGGCACTTCTACTAGTCACCATCATCTTGCTAGTTGCTACCATCACTTAATTAATTTTGTCATGCTGAGAAAATCATTAAGCAAAATCTAGTTAGAAATTGTGTCTGTTAGTTGAATCACAAAGAACCAATAGATGTATTATTTAATATCTAAATGGATTAGTGTTACTTATTTGATTAAGAGAAATACTGTTATTGATTCAACTTTATTTTTCAAGTTAAATGAATTATTATTCGTATTAATGATTTTATTATACACTTATTTTGTACATTTTTTATTATTTAATTTAAATACTACTAATGTGAAGTTTTGAATAATAATTCACCTAAGTTGAAAATAAAAATATTATACAAAATAAGTTGTATAATAAAATTATTAACACGAATAATAATTTGTTTAACTTGAATAACAAAATCGATATCAATAACAATATCAACTCCTTTAATTAATTGAGAAGATCAACTCAAAATAAAGAGTCATATGTCCAAACATAGAATCTTGAAACTTAGAAAGACAAATTGTATATGTTGTGTGTTTTTATTTCAAATAATCGTTGTCAAATGACAAATTTATCAAATAAAATAAATTTTTATTAAAAAAATATTCTTGTTTCCAATATTTTGCATCCTGAATTCAAATGACAAATTTAATCTTGATTCACAAATGTTTATCCAAAGTGTACAAAGCGTTAATATGTTATTACAATTTCTTTTATAAATTATCATAAGGAAATTCAAATTAAAAACTTTGTTGAATAAGTAAAAATATAATTTTAAATTTTATTAATTTAGTAATATAATGTATAAACATTTTTATCATCAAGTATAAATATATAAATATTTTTAAAAGAACTATATACACTTTTATCCTAAAAATATTTAGAAAATAAAAGTTTTATATATAACCAAAATTTTCTAGCAATGAATGCAGATTTCTTTTGTCCTTCCTCTCTCTTTGTTCTATCTTGATGGTAAATTCTAAAAATATGTAAAAAGAAAAAGAAAAAAAACTGATCGCCTCATTTAACAAATAACAAAAGAGTAATTAAGGAACTATAAGATTGAGAATTAACCACTTCTTCAATCTATTCTAGTTGTATTCAGTAAGAATGAAATAGTGGAAAAAATAAAATTAAATCTATTCTGACCTAGAAAAAATACATTATTTCTCAATTTCATGTCCCCTCCGGCCCTCCCATGAAATTAAGAAAAGACTATTTCATAAAATAGAGAGAAACTAAAGTACAAAAAAAAAGAGGTTTGACGATAAATTTTCATTTCAAATTCTATTTTTACACAGTTTCATTCAATTTCAATCAGGTTCAATTGAAATAAAAAATTTAATTCAATCAATTTATCTATTCCAATACAGTCAAACATAAAATTGTGCGTGGGTAGCCCCATACCAATTATTATGAACATACAAGTAATAATTACGCTTGTTTATCATTTTTCTGAAGCAATTAATGTCGTACATTATTCTTCAAACTGGCACGGTCCCAAAAAAATTGTTCTTTCTTTTTGTTTTCAGATCTGCTACTTTTATGTTCTTATAGTGAGCGAAACAGAAATATTTGCCAAAATTATCAGAAATTGTGGTGTCTCTCATTGGCAACAATCTAATATTCCAATTTTATTCTCAATTTATATATTTTCTCGGTTCTCTTTCCATTTCAGGAGGAGACGGAGTATTTGAAACACAATCATATAAATTTGTAGCGGTTTAAATTTAATGATTTTCGATGAAATATCAAATGATCATTAAATTACATAAAAATTGAAATACAATCGTATATATATAAGTTAAATAATACGTCTATATATTTTTTATATTTTAAATTATTTTCAAAATTATTTTAAAATTTGTTATCAAAATTATTAAGTTAGTAGTTGTCAAAAAAGAAAGTTCCATCCAATTGTTTATTCCTATCTAATCAGACCAAACTACAATTGCGCAGGAGAATATTCTGATATTGATGGATAAGTTTACTACCAGCACAACTGCACAACACTCTTCAGACTATATATTTAACCATTAGTAATAAAATTCTAATACGATTACAAAAGAAATATAATATTCTGGCAAAAAAACAAAAGACTGCTAGGTATTTCATCAGAAGAAATAAAGACATTAGAAAGAGACTCCTCCATATATTATCTCATAACCAATCTTTATGAAATTTTTTCTCTCCTCATAGGATTGTTCTCTCTTATAAATTTTAAAATATAAAATTTAAAATGAAATGTAATCTATATATACTATATACACATTATGAACAATAGGATTGTTCTTCGGATTTCGCTCCGGAAAAATAATTACTGAATAAACAATTAGATATTTAATAAGTAAATATTTTTTGAAAATTTTTTATTTTAAAAGTCTTTTGAACATAGTTAATTTTTTTTTTCAAAATGCTAAAGATGTGTATAATAATAAACAATATGATTAGTCACATGAAAATTTATAGAAAAAAATACAAAAGAGACGTATTGCTTTATTAAAAGTTAAATTATACCTTAGACATATCGCTCTCATTTTTTTAAATAGTTATTAACTAAGTAAAATATAGTTTAAAAAGTTTAAATGATCAAGTATCAACTAATGCTTATGATATATACAGTATGGATCTTTTGTAAATAAAATAGCTTCTCCTCAAATTATTAGAAATCAAAAGGTCCTGTTATAATTTAATCCATATATATGTGTGTCAAAATAGAGAACGGTATTAAATTAAGTTAATGAGATTGAGTTTACATACTATTTATTTATTTGTTGGTCAGATATACTGTTTAAAAAATGAACAAAACCATTTATGTTGAGTTTATGTAATATTTGCTTCTATAGAAGGACTAATAGTGCCTTGAGTTTAATCACACAAATTTGTCTACCTAATTGTTTTATCATTTAAAATAATATACATTTTTCTCCAGTATATTGAAAAAGAAATAATGTGTTAATGCCCCCGTCCAATAGGCACTGACGTTTTATACACGTTGTTCCTACCAATGATTAATTCTACATGAGTGTTTATACCCATATCATTGATTGTTAATATTTACACTACTAATTATTTATACCTAATTTGCTGGTGTTCATATTTCCTATATAAATAATTACATTGCTAGATATTTGTACCTAATGATGTAAGATTAGACATTAATAACTAACTACATATGTGCTTATACTTCAACTATATATGAACATCTGATACTTGAACCTGAGTTATATAATGTTCATAGTTATAAAATTAGGTGTCTATACTTCAGCTTTTGGTGATTAAATTTGAATTGTTTTATATCGTGTATTCACGTGCTTTTATTTCAAACAGTCTGATGTATAAACACCTGACTGTTGGATACTTATACCTAACAGTGCAAGGTTAGACTGCTAGATGTTATACTACTAGATACTGGTATCTATCAGTGCAAAGTTAGACAGTAACAACTACATATACGTATTTATATCTCAACATAATTGCATGAATAATTATACTGCTAGATATTTGTACCTGATAGTGCAAGGTTAGACATTAACAACTACATATATGTATTTATATCTCAACATGATTGCATGAATAATAATACTGCTAGATATTTGTACCTGATAGTGCAAGGTTAGACATTAACAGCTACATATGCATGTGTTATACTTCAACTATGAATTATCAGATATTTGAACTTGAGTTGTATAATGTTTATAGTTATATAATTAGATGTTTATACTTCAGCTTTCGGTGTCTAGATTTGAATTTTTTGGTGTTTAATTGTTTATAATAATTTATTGTTCAAAATTGAGAGTTGATTTTTCTGTCATTAGTAATTTTAATAATTATCTCACGAACAATGCTAAGTTATTTTATTTGTGTTTAGTTTACCGTCAAATGCAATTTGTAGAACTCATCCAATATTTCAAAATATTCTATATTTACATTCTTACAATTTGCAAATACATTTCAATTGCATAGGCTAATACGAAAGTTACTTTAATGCGACTTACTAAATTACAATTGATCTATACTTGAGATGATTAATGCTATATAATCAATATTTAGTTGGCATACAAACCGTAACGCATTTATATATCAAAATAACCTGACTATAATTAATTATATGTAAAACCAACATCTCAAATCTTGTTTGCTTCTCGTACTGTTTCTGACCAATCTAATGGAGTGATTTTAATTAATTAAATTCGAAACCTTCGTGCTAACTCATTTGATAGCAAGTACAAACTATGGTTTATTGTTTGAACCTGGCAAGATCTAACAAAAAACTACAGTTTGTAGTTTTATCGGTTTCAAAGTAGGAAATTAAACATCGTACTTTTAGTATATATCATGAGCTTGTGCATTTTTCCTTCATTTGTAATTAAAGAAATAATTAAGAAAGAAAACATCAAAGCATTAAGGACAACTTCAAATAAAATTTTATTTTAAAAGGATATTCTGTAATTTAGAGCAAATTTACATTCTAACTTGGGATGCTATTTAATTTTTATGGCCATATATATATTCAATGTGTGAATCTAATCCCATTGTCAGAAGTTGGTCCCATAAGAATAATTGGTAGGCTCAAGGATCTAGCTTATTTTTCATCAAATAATTAAGTCAAGTCACAATCGTTTTCTTTTTTTTATTATTATATTTAAGTTGTTTGGTCGTGGAATTAATTAAGAAACTAAGATTATTTTTGAAGCTTTGTTCCAAAAAAAAAATTACTGAAAAAAGTGAATTTTAAACTAAGATAATTTCTATAAAAAAATTTAGATACATTAAAATTGAACATATATAATATTTTCCAAATTATTAAAAATATATATCATTTAAAAATATATATATATATATATATATATATATATATGACATCTTAGACACAATAAATATATTTCCAATTGAGCAAGGAAAAAATAAAAACACACGAGCCTTTTAATAAGATAAATAAAGACAGACAAGCAAATTGAATAATCAATACGGCACTTTTATTTTTATGGAGTATAAATTAATCATCGTAGTCTTGTAGCCAATCAAGAAATAAATACAACCTCAATTTCTTTGCACTGAATTATATCAAGATATTAATAACTATTTATTAGAAAAAAAAATCAATATTTAATCTAGTAACAAAGACGCTCTCTATATGAGAGGTCATAAGTTTTAAAAATTAGATAGAGATTTTTTATGAACATATTTAAAATTGAGTAATTTTGATCTTCGTTTTATCTCAAAGAAAAAAATAGAATATTCATTGGAAAACTTTATTTCACGGCTATTAATTACATAAACCAAAAGAATCGAACAGTGTAGGTTGGTCATTGCATGAATATTTTGCACAAATAGAGTTCAATTATTTGTACCCGAATAAAAGCCAGATCTTGCAATTAATGCATCTATAAACTAGCAAACATGAAACATGCAAATTGTCACAAGCATATATTTTCTTAGTTGGACCGGCTCTCTAGTTGCATATGTTTAATGAGTTTTATTCTTTTGGTAAAAATTGTCACAATCATCAAGGACTAATTAAGAAGAAATCAAATATTTATTTTCTTGTGGAGTATAAGAAATACTTACTATATGAAATAATATATAAGAAAAACATGAAAAATGCTAACTTTTCTATGGATGTGATTGGCCAATGGAGACGCTCATGTACTAACTGTCTATGTAATTTTTTAACATTCTTATATGAGGAGGATTTCATCCCACATGTTTTTTTTTCACAAAATACTATATTATAATTTTTTTAATTTATATTTCAAATTTTAACATTAAAAAATCAAATTCAAATCATTGATTTTATTTATTTTCATGATATATATATATATATATATATATATATATATATATATATTTTCATCATATATATATATATTCATGATTTATTAAGTTCACTCTATACTAGATCAAATAATAAAAAAACGAATATATTAAAATTAATTAATCATAATTCTTTCATTTTTTAATCACCTGATTTTATATAAAATGAATTCAAAAATCATGAAATTTTATATGTATACATCACTCATAAAAATAAATAAAATTAACATTTTGAATTTGATTTTTAAATATCAAAATTTGAAATATAAATAAAAAAGAGATTTTGTGACATTTTGTGATACCAAAGACTTATGGCATTGGAATCCATCAAAGACGTATGACATTGAAACCCTTCTCTTCTTCTATATTTAATTTTTATTTATTGTTTTCATTCTATATTTAATTAAAAACAGGAGTTGGGTAATATCTTTTGACATATGGCAACTGCTAGTTTTAGAAATGTAGTCATTTTGGAATATTTATAACTGGAACTTATAAAAGAACCAAACAAGAAAAACATTTCTTAGAAATGAATTCTTGGTTAAACCATAGGCCTAACACAGTGGTGATAAGTCTCGTCTCTCTGCAGAAAGACATAAGTTCAAGTCTTACAAAAAATATTTAAAGAGGAATAAATATCAAGCTAACATGAGCCTTTATTTTAAAAAAAATTCTTGGTGAATTTGGAAGGACATTTAATTCTAAAAACAAGTTGTCTTCAAAAAACAAAACACTAAAAAATAGTAACACTATAAATGTTTTCTCAATTATCTGAGACTTATCAAATTCAAATTTATATTAAGTTTTGAAGGAGTTGATTAACTATTTTTTTTTTATACATTTTAGTTATAGAAGTACTTAAAGACTTAATTTAACAAATAATATAACATCAAAAACTTTGAGCGAGTTAAATGTTGGTTTTAGTCTTAAGTTATCAGTCTGTTATATTTTATACTTTCAATATTACTGATTCGTAAAAGATAAATAATTAAAGCGTAAAACTACAAGTCTTCATAAAAAAATATATATATAAATAAACTATACTTTAGCAATAATTATATTGTTATCGTAGCTAGATTACATATTTACAATGTAATAGTGGTTTTGTTGTCAAACTAATGTCTTGTAGTCAATAAATAAAAACTTTATAAAAATAATATAACAAATTATAATTAATAAACTAAATGTTGTTTTAGAAATTTGCACCATATGCTATTTTCGTATATTATAAAATATCATTATTAATTGAGGGATCAAGATAATTATTTTATCAATGGACAAATAATATTAAAAAATAAATTATTTTGATTGAGTTATTATTTGTTCACTAATTATTTTAATACCATATATATGATTACTCATAAGTAATTAGTGAACAAATAATAACTCAATCAAAATAATTTAATTTTTTAATTTTTGTTCAATATTATCTTAAAATTATACAAATAATTATACCGAAATATACAAAAAATATTTCAAAAAATATACATAATTATATATAATATGACATGATACGTAAGAGTAATTTGAGACCGCTAAGTGTTATATCCACCATCCTCTAATCTGAACATACAAGAGAAGGACAAGAAAAAAAATCTTAATTTTGGAAAATATTTTTATCAAATAAAAATTCGTTATGATCTTACTACCCACTAATTAATTTGAAAACCGAACCCAAATAATCTTAGACATAAATCCATCTTAAATTTTCCCAACACAGAATGCCCAAAATCAAACGACTTGAAATCAATCGGATCTGACCTAACCCGAATGTATAGAAATTAAAACCACCAAAACCCAATTCGTTCCAAATAAAACTAAAATAATAATACCCATTTGCCGCTCTTTGAAGAAATTAGAAATTAATTTTTGGGGCATGGCGACATCTGGCAAGAACTGCTGACCTAATTCAAATAACAAAATACAAATGCAAACTATCATACACGCATAGTATTATTCAATGCACTCAAATATGATATGAAAATTTTAACCTTATCACCACCACCTCCTACACATGCCACATGCAGATAAGATTTTTGGGATTTGTTATGTCACGCCGGTTTTTGTCCCCCAAAAGACAACTATTGAAAGAATTATGTTGAAGCTAGTAAAAAAATTAGTTAATTTTTATTTCAAAAGTTAATTTGACATGATTTTTTGGGGAACTTTTAAATTGATATGTATTACCAAACAGTTTAATAATTATTCAAGTACATATACACGAAATTCTAAATCCGTTAAATCACAAAAATCAAGAAAATTGTATTGTCTTTGCACTGAGGATTCTATATACAATTAATATAATGCATGATATTTAGGACCTTGCTGATAATTCAATATTTAAATTTCAAATGACAAATGTGAATTATTGATTTTGTTTTGTTCTAAATGTAACCATCCACATCAAAGATCATAAATTTTTTTAGTTCATTTTGTATATGGTCAAAAGGTTAAAAAAAAATCAACATTTCAAACAAATCATAATAGATCATTGATTTCTCTAATTATTTATTTTGTATCAACGAACTCCAAAACTTTTTTACTTTTTAGCGTGTATGCATTTTTTTTAATAAATAAAATAAGTTTAACAGTTCACATTTCTTGTTTGAAATTAGACTTTGAATTATTAATGAAAATAAATCTGGTCATGATGTGGCATCAAAGTTATTATAAGAAACCATCCTTATTTACATTTTTATATTATTTCAATTTGCAAATATTATGTTTTCTTTTTTACTAAGATGGTATTTTGGACTTCGGTCCAAAACCATGAAATACATGTTATATATTAAAAGAGTTGATTTTTTTTAAGTTAAGAAACCATCAAATATGATATAACACAAAAGGATGGAATAAATAAATTTTGACAAATAATTGCATAATATAACAATTCCTTTCATTAATTAATTAAAATAAACACCACACGTTAAGTAACATTATTAATTTGTAAAGCTAAATTATGTCATCCTCACATTAAAAATACACGAATATTTCATATTTAATTAAATAATAAAAACATCTAACTAACCTTGTTAATTTGCCTCAAACTTTCTGATACACAAATACTTTTTATGGAACATATATAGATTTTTTAACTTACGTCAACATACATACATTAATACATACATGCATATTATTATTGCATAATTTTATAACATGGAGACGCAAACAGAAGCATGAGACCCCACGTGGAGGCTGTTCTTTTGCGTTTCAGCCCTTCCCTTTTTTTTTATTTCTTCTCATTTCCCACACTTTAATTCAGAGCATTTAATAAAGTCTTAGCTGGGTCTCCGTTAGTAAATACTGGAAAGTACCTTGAGTAATTGAGTATTCGATTTTCGACACTGCACAGATAGACCTATACTTTTTATCTTTTTTTTTTTTTTCTACTACGTGTCACTGTTTGTTTCTTTCTTCCTCTTCCCTAGATTTGCTCTGCGCTGTCCTTGGTACAGTATGTTTTGGATGAACATGTTCTATGCTCTTTGTTCGTGGACCGGATGGCACAGTTATTTTGAGGGAGGAATTAATTGAATTGTACGGTGGCAGTGGCAGTGGCTGTGGCTGAGACTGATTCGTTTGTCAATATAATTAATTAAAATTTGAGCAGTATAGAAATACTTTGCTTTTTTTTATTAAATGTTTTTTTTGATGATTTTAGTGAAATTTAGATTAAATAGCAGAAATCATATCAGAGTATATCTTAATTAATTTATTTAGATGATGACTGATCTGTTTTCATTATAGTTAATAAAATATTTTAAATTACTCCAAATTCGGTTACAAGCGTACAAATTTATCGAATAGTAATTTGAGTGTTGATTCATAGGAACAAATGTGAAATATCGGTTCTCTCTAGTTCACTAAGCTAGACAATTAAATTTAAATTTGTTTGCTACAACAATAATAATAATGACTAAAGAGATGTCTTCAAGAGCGAAAGTTCTACGAGTTTTGACTTCTTATCCACTTGAATATTCAATCCACTTAACTTGTTCTTTTAAACCATCTTAGGTTTGTGCCGGCTATCTATTTTATGGTAGTATAAACTGACATTTTCATGGGTCAATACTGTACTCTAAACTGAATCGGAATTCACGGATCAGTACCTCGTCCTATCAATCTAAAGTCATAATAACCTTATAGGTCCAGATTGCCCCCAAATTCCTATTGATTCACGGGTCAATAACTCGTAAAGAAATTCAGTTTCAACCCAAGATATTTGTCTAAGTTATTGATTTTACGGGTCAATACTTGACCTCTAACCTAGGTTTATTCTTTGTGATATAAAACTCAAACTAATGACTTTTAGTTATTTGTCTAATTCACTAAGTTTGTGTACTTGATATATAATTATCCTAAATTACTCTAAAATCAAAGAAAATTGATATGATTTGATATGTGAAATATTTATTAAAAGTATATAAAATTGAGGTTTATTTAAGTGAGAATTTATAACATTTGTATGTATGTATGTTTTTTACTGCAATCATATCTACTTTCTAAATCTTGATTTTTTAAATTATCAAAAAGTTTTTAGTAAATTATATTGAATTTCTATATCATTGCACGTCACATTTGAAGATTTAAGTAGATCAATTAATCTTATCTCTTTCTATTTCCATCTATTACTCGTGTCAAGAAAACAATTAATTACTACTTTTATCCTAGTAATTAATTGCATAGGTTGAAATTAATGATGAAGTTTGAATATTTTTATTAGTCAATGCTAGTGCATGATAAAATTTTAGTAATCTTTCACACTCTTTCTTATTGTGGAGATATGTTATTAGTAATTCCAATAAATGAGCTATATATGTTGAATATTTTTTATGGTTTAGTACCGGTACCAACTCACATCAACCATCAATTTTCATGATATGTAATACATATGCTAATTAAAATCAATTGATAAAATGGAACAACTAAATCAATATAAAACAAAACAAATCAAATTTAAATCAGACGGCATATATAATATGCTAATTATGGCCGGCCTTTATCTAATTGCACCACATCAAACAAAACAATGGTTGGTTTTAGTGTTAATGTGAAAGAACAAGTTCAACAGAAACCCCCAAAGATTCAGCGAGAGATCGATCCCTACAGCCGTAAAAATGAAAAATATGAGAGAGAGAGAGAGAGCGCCAGCGAAGCCGTGAAAAAGGACAACTGATTAACCCCCATTTATCGAATATTCATTGCTGTATCTATATATATATATATATACAAATTAGGCAGGGGAAGTACAGAGATCGACCTCCTCCGACTCTCCATTCCCCTTCCTAGTTTCTCCGTTGTTCCTTTCCCCTCGCCATTTCCCCCATTCCTAGTTTCTCATTTTCTGGCAGGGGGAGGGGTTGGAGTTTGAAACAGAGGAGGGGAGGTTTTAGGAGGCAATCTTTCTTTTCATACTGTCTCGTCTTTGTTTCTCTTCCTCTGGAAATTTGTTCGTTGGGGGAATTAACAAGGCGTAGTTTTCCAGCAATTTCGATTTCACACCTACAAAATATATAATAAATTAGATACAAAAGAGAGAAGGAGAAGCTTTGTGAACTGTGTGCTTCTAGCCTTCTACTATCCACCATCCAGTGACTTTTTCCTCGTACCAGGGAAAAGGTACATGCCAACCCAACTCAGATATCAACATCACCAAACCCCTTCCCTTCCCAACCTTTCTTTATAAAACCATCCTTTTCAATTTCGAGTTTCCTCAGGGACTTTTAGCAAACAAAAGAGAGAAACTATACAAACCCAGTAACACCACCACCACCTCTAGTTCTCTCTCGATTTCCTCCCCTCTTTAGCTGCCACCTCACTCATCCTCTGCTCAATTCTCCTCCTCTCCTCAATTCTCCTCTTCATTATTTCATAGAGAGAGAAGAGAGAAGAGAGAAGAGAGAAGAGAAACAGAGGGCATAAAACAGACTTACAATGGACCAGCTTTCGACAACAACGCTTCTACCGGACACATTTCAAGGTGCGAGGGATGACGTAACGGAGCAAATTGGTGTCATATGGGAGCAAATAAAGGCGCCGGTCATAGTGCCGCTTCTCCGCCTGTCGGTGTTCCTATGCCTCGCCATGTCGGTAATGCTGCTGGCCGAGAAAGTGTACATGGCCATTGTCATTGTGCTGGTAAAGCTCTTGGGCAGGGGGCCGCACAAGCGGTACCGCTTCGAGCCCATTCGTGACGACTTGGAGCTCGGCAATTCAGCGTATCCGACGGTGCTGGTTCAGATCCCCATGTACAATGAAAGAGAGGTACCACCCCCCCTCCCCACATAATTAATATAACATGATAGCTAGCAAAGCATCTAATTAAGGCATGCTTCATCATGTCTTTCTTCCATCTCACATCTTGCTTTCAATATCTCTTGTGTGCAATAATTCCGAGAAAAAAATGGTACACATGTGCAGGTGTACCAGTTATCAATTGGAGCAGCATGTGGGCTGTCCTGGCCGTCCGATCGCATCATCATCCAAGTACTCGACGATTCAACCGATCCAGTAATCAAGGTAACAAAATGTTATCATACTCTGTGTTTTTTCTTTTCTTTTCTTTTTTAATTGCATTGTCAAATTCTTTTGGGGGAAGCGATCAGGTTAATTTCTCGCCTAGGGGAATGAAATTGGGTTTTATTATTATTATTATTTAACCTCGCGCATTTTGTTGGTATTGGTACGATACAACTACAAAACCCAACTGGTTTTTTCTGATAATTGATCTGGAGTTTTGTCCTTTTCTCTTTGCCTCGCCATATCTCGAGACAGTAATCTTTACTCGTGGCATCAAGATCATAGATTCTATTAGAGAGATGGCATTGGCATGACACGAGTACACCAAATATGGTTTTTGTTATGTAGTATATATATATATATTGTATTACCCGCCAAAAAGAATACATAAACAAACCTTTATTTGGACAAATACATATATTAACTGAATTGCTTCAATTTCATTTATTCTAGCCGTTGTTGTAGATAGTGACATTATTCCATTTGTGCTTAATTAAGCCTGTGAGGAAATGTACTATATATATACTATGTATAATAAAACATGGGTTTTAATCAAATCATACAAATAGACTTTTGAATAAATTATTACTATATAGTCAGTTACATTTGCTACAATGTAGTTTAATTTATTACTAACTGGAGATATATATATTTATAATTGTACACAAGAAGTTATAAGAAAAATAAAAATTTGAGTGTGAATTGCACAATGCAGGACCTGGTACAGTTGGAATGTGATCGGTGGGCGAGCAAAGGGATCAACATAAAGTACGAGATACGCGACAACAGAAACGGGTACAAAGCGGGGGCTCTGAAAGAGGGGATGAAGCATGGGTATGTCAAGGATTGCGATTACGTCGTGATATTCGACGCTGATTTTCAACCGGAACCCGACTTCTTGTGGCGTACCATACCGTTCCTGGTACATAACCCTGAAATCGGCCTCGTCCAAGCCCGGTGGAAGTTCGGTATGCGTCTCTCTTTGTTTCATCTCTTTCTCTCTGTTTCTTTTTTTTTTAATTAATTATGAATTATCTATGCATGTTGCACCAATCATAGAAAGATTTGCCATTTAAAATCAAAGTGTATCCTCAATTCATAAACACAGTTCATGCACGCTTGACCTCTTAATACAAACATTAATTAATTAGTACCAATTAAGTAATTACGCTAATCTCATCGTCATTAATGAAACCCAACTTTGTCAAACAAGAAAAATTAAATGATGCCATTGAAGGGAAGTCTAGCTATTTATTTGCTAGATGGCATATATATATATATATATATATATTTCCAAGATCAATGCCCCTATATACCATTATTAACCATCTTCTATACCTTTTCCCCTCAACTTAATTAAATATGGGGGGTGAAATTTGGTTATTTGGGCCAGATATGGTAAAAGGGGGCAGTTGGTGTGAAATTTGCTTATTTGGGATTTTGTGAGATTTTTTGACAACATGACAATATAAATGTTGTTACAAAAACAGTGATCCTGAGAATGAGCGCTTTTGTAACTATATATCCCCCCTGTTTCTGGCACGCTTTATGACAGGTGGCAGTTTGGTTTTTGTTTCTTTATATTTGGGGAAAGTGTCGGTGGACTGGTTTATATATAATTTCCTCGTTTTCTTTTTTGCCATATTTTTATTTCACAAGTAAATTATTTTTCTACAATTTTTTAATCAGAACATGGTAGGGTCCAGGGTGCAATTCTGTCTGCTTGCAATTGGTTCAATTTTTTTTATGTCAGTTTGGCTCATTTTCTCTATTTGTGCCTTAATTTAACATTAACGTACAATATATCCTATTAAAATCAAAGTATGGCAATTGGTCCATTTTTTTTGTTTGATTTTCTCTACTTGTGCCTTGTTTTAATGTATACAATATATCCTATATATTAAAATCAAAAGCATGGATTGACATTCTATTATTATTTTTTTGAATTGACTTAGCATTTGATCCGATCTGATCAATATATATAATCGCACTTATTGGATTAAAAGTGACAGCCAATACCAATGACTTAGTCATAGCCGTGTGATCCAGTCAATAGCACATCTCCTGTTTATATTCCACATCATGGTATTTGCATGTTCCCCTGCTGCTCCTTTTTTTCCCAATATGATAAAGACTCTTGTGTCGCATATAAACTTAATTAGGTAAATAAATAAAACCAATTTTAATTTGCGAAATGGGGGAGGTGGGGGTCCACATGACAGAGAGAGAGAGAGAGAGAGAGAGAGAGAGAGAAGCACGGCGTGGAAGCCGGCGTGAGCTTCTCAGCATAGCATAGGTGCCCATGCATGTGGGGCCCACGACACCAACACTACCAATGTCACCGACAAGAAACTCAAAAGGAGGCTCCTAGGCATTTTGTATGGAGCCCACCTATGCTATGCTTGTTCAGTTTTAAGTTTCTCTTTACATTTTCATGGTTACTTTTTCCTTCCTACAAGCTACATACAAACCCAGTTCAACTGGGAAGTCTGGGATTGCTTCAATCACACTCCTCTTTAGTCCTTACATGGGTTTATTTGACTTTACTTCCTCCATAGGAAACGCTAATACATGTGCTTTGGTAACCAAGAGAGTAATTAAAGGAGATGTTTCATGACAACTCTGTCTTAGTGACATAATTAATTAGTGGCACCTCTAGTAGTCTAGTATGGATCATGTTTGACTATAATTTTCTTTAGAGGAAACATAATACATGTGTTTTGGTAACCAAGAAAAAGTACTTAAATGACATGTTTCACCACCGAGTCTGAGTGCCATAATGGACTCTGACTCTGGTGTCTAAGTTTAACTTGCTCATTGATCTAAATTTCTAACTATTATTTTAATTAAAATAAATTTAGTCAGCTAAAAGATTGTTCTTAACTTATAGTCCTATTATAAATAGTGCATTTAAGTTGAATGATACATAATATTTCTACTTTAATTTTTAATTTAACAATTTTTAAAATATTAAAACTTTTTATAATTAAATTCATCTCGTTCAAAATAGAAAAAAAAAGATGAGCATTCCTTGATTTACCTCATTTGGTTTATTTTATTAAGCTTATAAATTCTTAAATCAAAAATATTGACTAAATGATCACATCCTTTATGCCATATATAATCCTGCATGTTCATTCTTAATTTTTGTAAATTTATTGATTTTTCCATTGTGGTTATATTATTGTTTTTTTAATAAAGATTGAAGCAAGTCTTCCAATTTTACATTACGTTTAGAAGAAGTACAAATTCTTACCAAATCCAATTTGGAATAAATTTTACTTGTGGGGAATATTAATCATTTAATTCCCACTTTCAATGCTTATGAAGAATCCAATTTGGCACTTGGGGTTCCTGATGATAGTTGCTACAATAGATGACAAAATACCATAATTGGTACATTTTTATTCCATGTTGGAGCTCTCTTAAAAGGACAAAAACTTGAGCTTCTAGATTTAGTTCACCGACACTTGTTGTAGTGGCAAAGAAAAAGAAAAAAAACATAGCATGTTGTCTAATTAGGTCAAGTCAATAGTACATGGAATATTGATAGCTAGTCAACAAGCTTAATTACATGGTAATTAAGTTGGCTGTTTGCTAAAAGGAGTAAAAAATTTAATTCATGAATGCACTACAACAGTAATTAATTTCTGGAATTTGACTCATGACGTTTATATATAGTGACATTGCATTGATGCATCCAGTGTTAATTAAGTATATATCAATCATATTTCTTTTTTTTTTGAAGTGTCAATCAGGCATATATTTTATTAGGTTTTAGTTTTGTATCCGATTCACACTAGTATATGTTTTACTTGGAAAAAAAATGAAATCATTCCTGTGAAAAGTTATATGATGAAAGATTAACCAAATCAAGTGTTTATTTCACTTTATGGATTAAAAGGGTTTTGAGGGTCCAACTAGCAAAGCTAGGAACAAACTCACGTGTCAAGATTTGGAAGGCAGTTGAGCAACAGCAGTGCTATCTTTCATGCTCACTGTTTTTTTGTAGTATACATCATAAATATGCTAATTAATGATAAGACAAACAATGAATTAATGAATGAATAATAAAACGAATTAAATATTTACATATATCTATCTATCTATCAACTGTTGAGTCGGTGAGTTAGTTTCATGCTCCTACCTCCAAAATATATGTATTATTATATGAGAAATTATTTATTCATTTTATATTTTGTATTTTTTTATGTACATATAAAAAATATTTATAATAAATATATAATTTATTTATATCTGTATTTATAAGTATTTATAATTAGTATAGCAAATATTTATTATTTTTTTATTCCGTAATTATTATAGAAAATTTGAAGTTAAAATATTTGCTCTATAAGTACAGTTTGTAAAATTTTTAATTATATTAATATAAAATATATATATTTTTAAAATTAAATATAAATATCTTCTGAATGAATGAAGAATGAATGCATGATGTAAATAAAAATATGATTAAAAAATATAATTATCATCCTCTTATTATATAATTATATAAAAGAACAAGCTAGAATTAGTTTCATCACGTGAGTCATGTGAATGGGACGTGGTCACTATCAACCTATCTATAATTCACCTAAATTTATATAGTTAGGTATGTAACAGTTTATGTCTACAAGCCACAAATTTATCAAAACAATATATTACTACTAGGCTAGGTTACTATGACAAGGTCATAAGAACCTCTATAACAATAGCATCCTATACTGTTTCTTATTTTGTTATCTGCAATTGAGTATACTGATACCTCATGTCATATCTCCAGCTTTATAAATTAAAGAACTTGATATGTGGGGTCCATTTCTCCTTTTTGTATATATGTATCCTAACTACCCTCTCAATTGGTTGTGTTAATTATATATAATTATATATATACTAACAGCAGTTTGTGGGGTATCTAGGTTTGATGCCTTGCTATGTTTCCCTTTATTTCCCTACCCAACTTGCTCAAGCTTTAAATTGAAATTTTGTTCTCCTTTCCTTTTTACCTTTTTTTCTTTTGAGAAAAAAGCTTATAGGCAGTATGCATTTATTTCCTAATTTTATGAAATTATTTTCAATTTAAAGATTTAATCAATTAATTTTCTTTTTTTCTTGTTTAAAACAAAATATTCAATTTTCTGAGAAAGTTCTAGTTTGTAGTGGAAGAGCCTGAGGTCTTCTGGTAACTAACCACCAACTGCATTGGCACAAGAAACAATTGTTACTACTTTTTCCTTTTTCTGAGAAGATCAGGTTATATATTATCAGTTAGTAAATTAAATTATAAGAAAAAAACATAGTAAGGACACATACGTGGAGCAATTAGGAGCAAACAAAGAACCAAAAAGTCTGACAAATCTCTGTTCCCATGTGCACTTTATTTATTCTGCTATATATCTTCTCCCTACTCTATACCTCTTTATATATTTATTTAATTAAATTGATTATATGCACCAAACCTTGCATTTTATATGCTCCATTGGTGTTGAAGTTGCCACTGTAAGTAAGTAGCTGTTAAAGTAGTGGACCTCTCTGTCTCCCTCTTCCCACCGACAGTCTCCTCATTTCTCAATCTCATCCCTCCTTTTTCTCACAATATCATTTTTGGTTGATTCATCAGTTCCAATTTCCCACCGACGCTAGGCATATTCGCCACCATTGTATTTTCTTTGTTTATTTTTTTGTTTTGGAATAAAAAAACAGTGAAGAGAGCTTGTAATTTGTCATTTCTTTTAGTTACCCAGTGGTAATTAAAGAACCAGGTAGTAAACTAGCACGTCGATATTCGTGCAGATAGTCAACACATGGCAAGCATTTATTTACGCAGAGGCTTAGTAAGTGCCTGACGTCTAAATTTATTTATCTTCTGTTTAATTACACTAGTTGTTCAACATAGAAAATCTCCAATTGCAATATGAGTGATAACGACGTGAGCACAGACACACATGGACTATGGTTTTTGGTAGATGGAAGGAAAATCCAGGAACAATTAATGCAATTGATATGCTATGATAATTGGTCTCCTTAGTTAAGCATAGTGGGTCCGATGTGATGTACAAATCTAGTTGAACAAGTACTTATGTGTTAATTATTATAATAATAATGATGATGATGCTCCTGCATACTGCCAAAATATAGCTTAGATTAATTGTTCGACAATGATTATAATAAGGGATACCGTAAAATGTGCCTTTCCGGAGTAATTGTTCAACATTTTTGTAATTTCACAGCATTGGAATCAATGAGGAAAATTGATATAACTTTTTGTTGATATTGAAGGGGAAAACAATCTGAAACTCAGATTAAACTTTTGGATCCCAAAATAAAATACCTAAATGTGCATGAATTAATTGGGATCTCCATATTTTTTTATCTCAAAGAAATATGTGAATTAATTTGATGCAGTAAATGCGGACGAATGCTTGATGACAAGGATGCAAGAGATGTCTTTGGACTACCATTTCACAGTGGAACAGGAAGTTGGATCCTCGACTTACGCCTTTTTCGGGTTCAACGGTATGTACATAATAATTAATCAATTAATCCTTCAATTCCTTTAAGATATAATGAAATTGATCAGCATTTACCAGTTTGACAGTTATATGCCAGTTTAGATTGAACAAGGATTGATGCATGTTTTTCACACATATGCAGGGACAGCGGGAGTGTGGAGAATATCGGCTCTGAATGAAGCCGGGGGGTGGAAGGATAGAACCACTGTCGAAGATATGGATTTGGCAGTCCGTGCTAGCCTCAAGGGTTGGAAGTTTGTTTTCCTTGGTGATATTAGGGTACTAATGCTACTCAATAGAACTTATTATATCAGTAATTAATTTCTTCACATTGATTTGCACAGATATGAAATTCCGATGTGCCCTTATTTCACATATAGGATTATTATCCTGTCTTGGATGTTCTTAGTAATTAATTCCTGTATACTTAATTGTGTGCCTTTTCAGGTTAAGAATGAATTGCCAAGCACACTCAAAGCATACAGATATCAACAACACAGGTGGTCTTGTGGACCTGCCAATTTGTTCAGGAAAATGTTGATAGAGATTGCCAGAAACAAGGTCAATTCATTGCTTCATTATAAATTAACACTTTAGAAGCCTCCATGACTTTAATCTTCTTTTGATTTTTCTAATTGTTAGTATATTTTATTTTGCTTTGGTAACAAGTTTCATTTTACTTTTATCACGCAGAAAGTAAATCTCTGGAAGAAGATTCATGTCATCTACAGTTTCTTTTTCGTGAGGAAAGTAGTGGCGCATATCGTAACCTTTGTATTTTACTGTGTGGTAATTCCTACGACGGTGCTGGTTCCTGAGGTACAGATACCAAAATGGGGTGCTGTTTACATTCCTTCTATGATCACCATTCTCAATGCCGTCGGCACTCCTAGGTATAATTTACAAAGTTCCTCAATTAGCATTATAAGTACTGAAAACAGTCCTCAAACGATTATGTTAACATCTTACTGTTGTTGTAGGTCACTGCACTTGCTGGTATTTTGGATCCTTTTTGAGAATGTGATGTCATTGCACAGAACAAAGGCTACTTTTATCGGCTTGTTGGAAGCTGGTAGAGTGAATGAATGGGTTGTAACTGAAAAGCTTGGAGAGGCTCTCAAAACTAAAGGAGTTGCCAAAGCTGCCAAGAAGCCTCGCTTCCGTCTAGGGGAGAGGTATGCATAATTCCTAATTCCGTCTCTCTTCTTAATTTCTATTCTTTGGTTATGTTTATATGCATAATATATATAAAAGTGTACTTGTAGTTTTTGTTTTATTTTCTTGTGATGCATAAAATTTATGTGACAATTTGCTATTGATCGGATATAATAGGCTGAACCTATTGGAGCTCGGAACCGGAGCGTACCTCTTCTTCTGTGGATGCTATGATGTGGCATTTGGGAAGAACCATTACTTCATATATCTCTTCCTTCAAGCATTTGCTTTCTTCACAGTAGGCATCGGCTACGTTGGCACAATCGTACCGCATACTTAGTCAACCTTAATTTCTGGGTATATGCATGCATCTTGTAAACAGCCTTAGAAAGGGTGTTGATTTTTTTTCCTCGCAAATAATAATAGTGGAAGTTTGTGCAGCCCTTGTTTGATGTGGGGGTATATATATGTCTTTGTGTAAAGCACCGTCAACTCTCGCATTGCTGGTGGAGAAAATCAAATTAATAGGTGATCATGATCATAAGCTTGGCTTCTCAGATGAAAATCCATGTCTGTCGAAGCACAAGTGCTTGTTAGTGGTTAGGATTTTTAACTATGTTAAAAAACGAACAAAAAAAATATGTGTAATCAACAGTTTGAACTAGTGAAGCAGTTTTTTTTTGTAAGCAGCAGCACAGGTAGATAGTTGTTACTTGTTAGTACACTGGAGATTGTGTGTGGAATGGAACAGCTCCTGGTTTGTTTGTTTGTTTTAAAATTTAAAATCAAGTCATGTATTTGTTTGAAGGGTTTTCTTCTAAAAGGAAAAAGAAAGAATAAAAGTTCTGCAAAAGATGGAGGAGTTTGCTTAATTATTTGTACTTACTCATGTTTTTTGTTGATTTGCAATTTTGTACTGTTGAAATTTTTGGTATGAAGACACCAATGTATCATTTCATGAGTATATCATCTTATGACATGCATGTATTTTTTCTGAAATGCATTTTTTAATTATCTTTAAATAGAACAGGAATTCTGCTCATTTGAGAATAAGTAATTTCAGATATCAAATAGTGCATAGAGAGAGAAAAATACCGCAATAAGAGAATCTCGAGTTCTTGACATCTAGATCACGGAATAGAAGGATAGACTCGATTTAGATTGTGGTTTTATCTCCATCCGGTGATTTTCGGTAGGCTTACAGTGAGAGAGAAAAATTAGAACTGCTGGACGTGAAAGGAATCGCTCCGATCAAGTTATTTTTTCGCTGCGATATTTTTAGATTGATCTATTTCAATTTCTTACAGGTACTGGTACCAAAACACCCTTAAATCATGGCTCTGATAATCGAATCTGAATCAGAATCGACGAATTTGTTCATGGACTCAGTCTAGGCTTGGATTCTGTTTTAAAAAAAAATGAAAGCTTGTATTTTGCTTAAAAAATGGTTATTAATAACTATATTAATACCCATATATTAACTGAAAATAATATAGTTATTAGTTCAACAATATTTATTATTTTATAATTATGGGTCAAAATGAAGATTCAATCACAGAATACGAAGATCAAATAAGTGTGTGTGTGTATATATATATATATATATATATATAACAAAATTTTCTTAAAAAAAATGAATAAACAATATTTTTTAATTATTTCATTGTTTGAACATTTAAAAAAGAATGAGAGTCAACTGACTCTATTCTCAAAGTATGAATCACCTCATCTGACACCACCATCCTTGAATCAAACTTAGTCATAATCAAAATTTAATACTGTTGCCTGGAGCATCCAGCATCTGATTCTGATGCCTAATTTGGTCTTTTGATTATTCTATATCCACCACTAAAAAACCAATATATACATCATCCGACAAAATGCATTCTCAACAACTGTCAGCCGGCCTTATTTGCACTTCAACCCCTTCTTTTTTTTTTCCCTAAATGTCAGTAACTGGTATTTATTTGGTAGTTATTGTAATATTTGAATATAAGGACAATTTGTAAATTTCTATTTTTAAACCCATTTACTACAGCTGTTTCTCTCTCCAAATTTGCAGAGTGAAATATAAGTATGTCAATTGTAGAATAGTTTGGTGTAAATTTGCAAAGTTTATTAATCCAAATTGAAATTTTGAAAAATTTAAGAATCATAATTAATACATGAGATAACTTTTAAAGGCCATCAGCATAATTTATTAATTTACTAAAACATAAAATAAAATAAATGATAATGATTTATTTAGGAAGACTCTGTCCTTTACAGGGAAAAAAATCATGCAATTGGGATTGAAAAAGTTTTCTTAACAGTTGCTTTCGGATTACTTATGTCGGTGCAACTCTGATATATACCATTAGCTAGAAATCTGACAAAATATTTAGAAAAGAAAGTTAACAAGGCAAATAAAAGAAAAGAAGGGGGTTGATTGGTAAGATTTTGCATCTGTCAAGTGGGCAACTGCTCGCAATGCCAATTGCAATTTTGAAAATATAGTCAAAATTCCTAATTCCCTAATCGATCTGGAAATAAAACATCTCACTAAATTAGCAATAGTGCTAAGGCTCAAAGTTGAAGAGTGGAACCTACCAATCAAAATCTGGATTTAACATTTGAAAATGTTTAATTGCTCCTCTCAATCCAGATCCAGACTTTCTTACTGTCAAATTAGAATATTATTTTCTTTAGCAAGTGGATAATGTTTGACCTTACAATTTCCTTTTCTTTGGATGTATTTCTACGATTTTTCAGCTGGAGCACAACTACAAAAACAACTAAATTGTAAAAATGAATTAGATATTGATCAAATCTTTGTTTCAGAGCAGGCCATTATGAAAAGATAAAGCTAAAAAAAAAATCATATGATAGAATATTAGAGACATGTACTATATAGTATATACTAGCGAAAAAGATATTAATTATGAAAAACACCAACATTGTCAAAAGAAAATGTGATGTTAAATTTTGTATGCTAATATTTTGAATTCAATTGATTGAGAAAAAAAACTTCAATTATAAATCAATCACAAGACTCAACACAAGAGCACAACATTTTTTGCTTAAATATTTTCAGACTTTCAGTCCTAGATTTTTCAACTTTTGTTCCTTTTTTTTTTCTGAAATTTGGTCTCTTTTGAAAAAAAAAACAACAAAGAATGTCATTCTGCAAATTAATATATGTTAGGAAAAAGAACTAAAAGAGACAAACATATCAATGGAATGGGTTTGAAACTTGAAATTGAAACCGAAAAGTCAATATGTTGCCGATGAAATTAAACGGCCCGATAAGATTTGATCAAGTTGTATTGAAAACTTAGTTCTTTTCCCCAAAACTTTTGTTCTATAAATTTATGAAAAAAATAGATTTGTTCACAATTTTGGTAACACAAAAGATTTCATTTATATAGCACTAGTTTGAAACATTGCAAGCGTAATAAATTAAAAGAAAAGGATTGATAGATTTAATAAGTTTCAAGAAACAATTAAAGATTTAATAGACTTTAGAGTAACATACCAAAATCTGATGAGAAAGCCAAAAAATTTCAATATTTATTACTCATCAAAGTGATTTGTTTGTGAAATATCAAACATGATTTATGATAAATGTATGTGAGTTTTCCTATCAAATCTCGAACGATTTAATACTTTTCCTCAATTAATTTGGTAAATTTTCTCATATCCATAATCGAAGACATAAAACAAAAACAAAACAAAAAACATCTATTTTCAAAAACACTAGGTAACCATTTTATTTTAGAAATGACAAATGCGAACCTACATTTTATAGTCCATGGCCCAATTAAATACAAGGAAGGAAAAAAAAAACAAAACAAAACAAGGAAATAATAGCTGGCCCAACAAAATCTCCGAATATACAGCCCGAAATATTCCTTTCTCTTTTTTTATTTTCACCCAAAGAAGTTTATTTATTACAAATAAAAAACCATCCTTTCCAGTTTCCACCCTGACAAACTCATCTTCTCCTCCGCTTTTAATTAACAAAACCTTCTTTGGCGCTACACCTCAGATCTCTCTTCCGATCATCAACGAATCACATCCGAAGAACCTGTCAGAGCAAACTAGAAGGAAGGATCGGCGCAGCTCAGAAGGTAAATCTCTTCCGATCTAAGCGTTTTCTTGCCAGAACGCGGCCTATCGGTTTGGGAAATCGCTCAATAATCGGATCGTGGGTGTCGATAGGTTCCATTTTCTAGACCATGGTTTGAGACCTTATTAAAGTGCAAATCCCTTTTGATAAAGATTACTTCTTGGTAGATTAGACTTTACTGAGCCTTAATTGAGCCCCCAGTAGACTTGAATTGTGCAATTAACCCTTGATTTGATTCAATTTTGCAATGATCTCTGCATGTACAAGCTGGTTAGGAATCACAATTGTGCACAAGCTGCTAGGAATCACAACTGAGAATTCAAGTCTGAGACTGTTTTTATTAGATAGGAACCATATTCTTGGCATAGAAATAGTACTTGAAATTGTAACTAGCATTGAAACCTGTGATTACTGCACCCGAAACGGGTAGCGCGATAAAGTTTGTTAGATTAATTGAGTTAATGCTCCTCTGAGTGTCGTTATTTTTGCATTCAACCCTTATATTGTTCTAGGTTCTTGTTTTGGTCCTTGAACGGTTTCATTTTACCGTATCAATCTTTACTCCGTCTTTTGGTAAAATGAATGGAAATTCTTGCCAAAACCTTTTTTTTTTAAAAAAACTAGCAGATACCAGAACAGTATGTAGTGATTTGTTCAGGACTAAAAAGAAAGATTTGAAATTTATGGGACAAATGATAGATGGCTGACACTTTAAGAATATTAAGAACAGTTCTTTAATTTACTCATTTGGTTATTTTTGGCATATGGGATGCTTCATAGGAATATGGTTGAATTATAATAATTGATGTGTCTAAATGATGACATAACAGAGATTGTCGAAATGCCAAGGATCAAGCCCAAAGCTTTGCTTGCTCAGAGCAAACAAAAGAAGGGGCCCGCCCAATTCAACCTCACTTCTGCCATCACCTACCTCATCGTTGCCGTATTGACTGTGTCAGCACTCTATGCTGGTTACAAATACTTCTTTCAGAGCACAACACCTCAATTTTAGCTTCCTTATCTCTGTTTTAATGCTCTTATTTCAGTATTAGAATGGCACTTTTGCAAGCTTTTCTGTATTGTAAGTTTGTAACTTTAAACACCCTTTACTTTGCTTTTTAGAACATTTTTTATTGCATCTTGCTTGGGTTGAGATGAGATTGATTGTCTTGCTTTATTATCCAGATTCTAAATGAGAAATTTGCAAATTACTTCTTTTGGTAAAAAATTGGTTTAGATTTGAGCAGGGATCATATCAAAGTATCAAACCAAGCAGGATAGCTATGAGAGTTTCTCTTTGCTTGTGGTTGTGGACCTTTTAGCATTTTGACATTAATATGTGTTTTCAAATGTTTGACAATTAATATACCTACTTTCTGAAGACATGTATTTATCAGTCACTGAACTAATGCTTTTAGATAATTGAAAATGTGAAAAAGAATTTTTCTAACTAAAAGACGAAGGCAGATTGAATGTACGCCTAAATTTATGTGCTTGGGTGCGACTTGCTCTTTCGTCCTGTATTTTTAGTCTCAATCTTCTTTAGTCCAATTAAAACTGTAGAACGCATGTTCAAATAAAAGAGGTCACAATATTGCTTAGAGAGTAGACATTAATTAATTTATAATTTTGCATGCATCTTAGATATCGACGCCCGCATCATAAAAAATTAATTTATAAAATAATATTTCTATGCATCTTTATACATGCATCTCATCATGAATATTGTCATCATATGGATTCTAACATCAATATTCATCTAAAAGTTCATTTGGTGGTCATATAGAATAAATTTGATATATTGGAAATTTAAGAACTAAAATAATGTTTTAACCAAAAATATAAAAATAAACAATACTTTGCAGGACCATTTATGTAATTCATTCTTTGTAATTTGAGTGGTGTATATTACAACTTCAAACTACCAAAATTTTAGATCTTACCTCCGCCTCAGCTTAGTGCAAAGATTAGTACATAAGATTGTCTCCAATCATTTATTTTCAAAGAGCACGCCTGAGCTAATACCTAATATCAAATGGATTGACAAAATGCTCGCCTTTTACAAGTATTATCTGAGAATGAATTTGATGGATGATGGATATTTTAACTTACACAAAAACTCATTTGAGGCATTTCTGGAATGTTACTCTAAGCTACAAACAGAACGGCATCAGAGACAAACTCAAGGAAGTTGGTGGAAAGTGAAGAAATAAAGTCTAGGAGAAGAGCATTTTGAGCTCTTGTATACGTGCTGTGCGTACTTCTTGATCAGTTAATGCTCCAGATATCATTCTCTGCTTTCTTGCCTGTACTGCTTCCATCCTCTCTTCCACCGTGCCCTAAACCCAACAAAACAAACAATTAAATTTCAGGACCTTGTTTTGCAACATCACACACTCTCCTTACATTTTAGTGAAAATTTATTAGCAGCACCCCCACCAAACATAGATGTGAAATCAATATTTAATCTTGTAAAATTATAACCAAATCAAGAACCAGATTCATACAGCATTAAAGTTAGGGCTCATTGCTTGGCAAACTTCCCCAATTGCCATATATATCTTTTAAGTCAATAATATCAAAACTGGGGAAGGATGAGCACATTATAAAAAGCAACTTTCTATGAAGTGGCTGTACTAAAGAAGAGAAAAAATTGAAGTAATATAAAAGACAGAACCTTGACAATAAACCTCTTGATAGAGACAGATTTTGTTTGACCAATACGATGTATCCGCATCAGCGCCTGTTCTTCAACTGCTGGATTCCACCATGGGTCCTACAACCATTTGTTCCTATAATTAGCACCACTATTTATTCTTTGAGCTTGAAATAAATGCATCCTTTCCAAACACACTAAATTGTTCCTCTGTACAATTTGATCTTGAGGAAAGGAAAATTGGAGCTCCAAGTTCTCAATTCATAAAAATTCTAGTAAAAAAATCAGCCATATCATACCATGAGAAAGGCATTGGATGCTGCAGTAAGATTTATTCCCACACCTCCAGCCTTTAGTGACATTAGCAATACCTAAAAGTTACACAGTTATTCAGAAAACATGAGATATGTAATGAATATAAAAAAGACAACATAAAGCAAATGGGAACATAAAGAAAAGGAACTGACTAGAATATTCCTATCTTCTCGGAACTCCTTTATTACTCTTTCCCTCTGGTGCTGATTCAAGGTCCCGTCCAATCTCACATATGTTATATTACGTCTAGAATCAACCAAAAACGAAGTGAGTATAATTCCCTTAAAACATACAGAAAGCATTTATAAAGTAGAAGATCATTTTACCGTGAAAGGGGGATCTCAAGAAGATCAAGAAAAGCAGTCCATTGGCTAAACACAATGCTCTTGGCCCCACTGTCACCAGATTCGGATTTGGAGTCACGAAGCAGCTCCAGTTCTCTCAGGAGAAAAGAGACCTTGGATGACTCTACCCAATTACTCTCAACGTCAATCCTGAAGCGGCTACTGCTCGGTGCAGTGATCAGTTCTTGTTTGTTGACTGTATTTCGGCAAATAGGGCAGAGGCCAGCTGAAACAGAGGAGGAACCAGAGCGCCAGCTGGAGAAAAGGCACTCCCGGCACATGCGGTGCGCGCATGGAGTGAGTACAGCATCCTCTAACACTTCAAGGCAGATGGGACACTCTCCACCCTCCCCTTTCTCTAGCTCCTCTACAACCTCCTTTATGTATGCCTTGGATGCACCTTCCTCCCCCTTCAGCAACCTTTTTGTGAGTTTGTTCAGGTCTGAGTACTCTTGCGTATCTCCACGACTGCACACCAAAAAATAGCATATGGTATGCATACAGAATTATACATTAAGGACCAATTTCATTAGAGCCCCATTTTTATACATGTACACAAGAACAAACCTCAAGACAAGAAATGGGTGATCACAACATTGTCGAAGCCGTAAAAGCAACTCTAAAATTGATGCATAGTTGTGAAGAACCTTGCCTTGCTCAACAAACTGATCGAACTTTACCTATAAAATTATCCGAAAATCAACCCAAGTCATCCATAAATCATTAGTGCATGAAATATAAAAAAAAATTATTGTATTCAGGTCAGAGTTGCACCTTAGATCTATGGAAAAGAGCCTCATAGAAGTCCTTCTCAGCTTCTGACAACTCACAATAAACAACTTCTGCATTTGCTGGAGGAAGGTCCAGAATAGGCCTGTAATGGGTCCATATATAAGGCAATGGCACTTAGTTTCCTTCTTTCCTTTTTGAAAAAAAAAGGGAAAACAAATAAAATTAAACGGTGTTCCTTAATAGTAACCATACCTGCCTTCCTTATCAGTGCTTGATTTAGTTCTCCGTAACATGATGGGTTTTAAAATAGACTGCACTAGCTGCAATCCACATTCATCTCCTTCTTCATAAGGCTTTTGTATAAGTTTGTTCCACCTACAGTTTATTACATGAATGCATAGTAAGACTCATATTGTTCAATGTGGATCATGTAAGTCTGGCTAAATTTACAAAAAGACAGTTTCAGGGTGACACTGACAACATTATGATAGTGATTTTTAGTATGTCATGGTTACAACATAATGATAATTGAGGTACTGCAAGTTAAGTTATTTCGACTCCAGTCAGAGTAAAATCAAATCTACATTGCCATTACACACCGAACCAAATAAGAAACTCCAAACATTGAACCTTGATCATCTGATAACAAGTATTATGAAAAGTTAAAAAAGTATTTTATCAGGTTAGCTTCGGTGATAACCTATCAATAAAATGATCTAAGGGTTCTTAATTGACGAAAGCAAGCAGCAGCAGATTAACAAACTTACAATCCCCAATTCCTCCATGGCTCAATTCTCAAAAAGCGCAGAAGGCTGTAGACATCCTCCAGCTTGTTCTGCACAAGAAGAAAACCTTTGTTAGTTCACAACCAGACAAAAGTCTAAATAACGTAATAAGGGTAATATTACTATCACATGCCATGCAATAATTAGCAATAATTGCTATGCCCTATGACAATCTGATCAGCAACCAAAATGAAATTTATTATTCTTTCTATTGCTTGAATTATCTCTTTTAGTATATGACTAAAATTCAATCATCTGACTAAACTATGTAATCAAATAGCTGATACTAAACTATATAATCAAATAGCTGATATTATTTTGTCATTCACTATCTGGACCATTAATTAGAAGTCATGTTGCACGTAACAACCAATATTTCTAAAATTTGCAACTGAAACCCAAGTAATTTTACATTGTAACCATCCTTCATAACAAAAAACATTACAACACAATACCTTCAGTCTGATGTAAAAGATACGCTCCATTGACCTTAACAAATTTGCAAGGCTTATTATAAATGACATTTTTCCAAGACAATTTATGCTAAATCAAGGAACGATGATTTATAGGTGCAAGTTCATTTGTATGGATTCCAGAAGCAATTTGGTTGAGATAAGAATAAAATTTTGGGGGATAATATAGTAACTTTTTGCTAACTTCAAACTTTTCTTACAGTAAGGTGTTATCTGTACATAGACCCAGACAAGTATTGGATATGAACAGAAAATACAAGACTCATTGAGTGTGTTTTTGCCCAAAAAAGGCCCTTGATTGAACAAATTTGATAGCATAACAACAACATAGCGAAGTACCTGAATGGGAGTACCAGAGAGACACCAGCGCCGATCAGCAGAGAGAGCTGAGGCAGCAAGAGATATCTGGCTTTTTGTTGACTTGATGACATGGGCTTCATCTAGCACCACTCTGAACCAGTGTACTGAGTACAGCCCTCCATTTTCAGCTGCATCCTATATCCAACTCATTCAGTCATCAATTCAACTGTATTTGTATTCATTAATTCATGTTTTTTTTTTCTTTTTGCCAGACCAGCGCTTCTCATATTCCATCCCAGTCTATAAATATTAGCTATTACCCACAATTGATTTATATAAGTAATTTGACATCAAAATAAAATACTAGTTTAACAGGGGGATAGATTATATTGAGAACATTGTTTGACAACCGTAACAACTGTTCTCTATGATTTAGATAGGCAGTGTATCAAGTTTGGCATAATTTGAAACTCAATTCGTCATCCATTCAGCTGGAGAATGGACAGTATAGTTTTGTTGGCATTTGTTTAATGGCCAAATAATTTCAAGTTTGCTAAAAAATTTGATACTTACAACCTACAAAAATCTAGAAAATACATCTACAATTTTGGTTTTTTTAATTTGATGGATTTGATGTAAGTTGTCATACGCATATGGTTGTCAAAGAAAATTGCCAATATACCCCAGCAAAAGGAAATTTCCTTCTAATAAGATGTTGTTTGTTTAAATTAATATAATAAATGTAAGACCCTTTCAATCATTATTGACTTTACCTAACCCTTCATTGTCAGCAAGTCTAAACTGAAACTAACCAGAGAAGGTCCAACCAATTACAGATATTTAAAAAGTTTCGAGTTATTTGCAAAAGTGATGCAGTTAATCAAATAAACAGTAGAACACTGCATGAAATTTGCAAAGACCTTTGGTTCATTGTTAACTTCATGTCTGTTAGAAGTCAGCACACACCAACAGAATATCATTAGACATGAAGGCCTACCTCAGCTGAAAATTCAGATGCTAAAACACCATAAGTAGTGAGAACAATGTCGCTCTGAGCTAAAAAGGTTGCATCCTTTGCTCTGCTCTGTCCATAATGTGTGTAAAGAGTCACAGCCCCAGGCTTCACATGGGTTTCTATCTCTGCCTGTCATTTCACAAAACTAATATTAACTATGATGAATAAATGTATGCATTTCATAGGACACAAATTCAATCAAAATTCAATTGAGATTTATATCCACTAAGAAGCCTTAAAAACAGACATAAATGAGATAGCAACCTTCCATTGACCCAGCAATGTCATGGGACACACTATGAGATTGCCCCCACCAACATATGCAGCAGCCTTAGGTTTTCTCAGTAGCTTAGAAAAGATTGAAGGACTAGTTGATTTCTTTGAAGAAGATGAAGGAAGTGAAAGAGATTCTTCACAGGCCTGAGAAGGAGAAGGTGAGGTAGACAAGCAGCAACCCTTGCCAGACTCGGAAAGGATAAGAGATATTGTCATTATTGTCTTTCCTAGCCCCATTGCATCTGCCAGTATCTAGCATTTATGTCCATATTATTTTAGTCAGTGAAACTTGTGAATTGAGTGAATTAATTATTTGTAAAAGCGCTTAAGAAAGGACCGGTCAGAAAGAACTGTTCATTCTATTGTTTTATTTTAAATTGATTGATGATTTGACATGTAACAAAACTTAAGGAGAGGCAAGCAAAAAGAACATCTTAGAGAAGAAGAATATAGATTATTACCCCGCCTCGAGCAATTTGAAGAGTGCTGGGGAACTCGATGGTTGCATCTCCTGAAAATGAATTCAAATAAACAACAAGCCCTCTCCTTTACAGGGGGAGATGCAAAGGAAATGTCAAGTATTTGCAACACATAAGAAGAAAAACAAAGATAGAGAAAATAACCAAGTAGCTTAAATTAAGGTAGGGAAGTTATAATCATACTCGTCAGCCAGGTGGTACGCATCCCAACAGGGATGCAGGGTGCTAGAAGCATCCTCAGAAGAAGATGAAGATGCACCTTTGTCATTCTCTAGTTGATGCATCCAGTGAAGTGCCTGTTTTTGGTATGGTCTCAGCTCACACTGCAATGTTTCTGGTGCGTCTCTTTCCTATTAACATGCATATTGTTAAACAGAAATACAACATGACAAGTCATGTGGACAACTCTTCTTTTTTAAGTACTTGTTAAACGGCTTCAGTACATACTTGTAGCTCAGAGTTTTCTGAGGTTCCTATTATTTTATCTACATCGGAGTCTGAGATAGACTCCTCTGCCTCCTCTTCACCAGCTTCGTCTTTACTTCTACCAGAACATGTTTTCCTGCATTTCTCCAGACATAATAGCCCTCCAACGCTTCCCTATACAAACACTGCTAGATGTAAAATGATGTAATCTCACAGGAGGAGGGTAATGTCACAAGATTTACTAGACAGAATAATACCAGCGTATCTGCAGGCCTCTTCCTTGAATAAAGATCATCAGGTGTAAATTGTGCCTGATGGAAGAAGAAAGGAAAATGTTACTGATCAGTGAATGCATGACTGGAGGGATTTAATTAAATGGTACTTGTTGAAATTGGAGCACTCACTTTGAGTAGATAAATGGACCAGAATATAAGATTAGCCAATGAAAAAGCAAATACACAATTAGATAAGAATAATTATAAACATTAAAAAAGCTAAATTTACCTTCTTAAAAGGAACAAGTCCAAGCAATCTAAAGAGTGAGGAGACTGGATGGAAGGTCGACTCGTCATTTGCAGTCTTACCAGATTTATACTGTGATTGATTTGTTGATTGAAGCGTCTTGATATTGATATACACACTAGCAATCATTACTATAGCTCAATCAGTAAGGAACAATATAAATGCCTATTACCAAGACCCTTATTGAAATGTAAAGGATTAAATGTGTTGCAATTTGAGAGCCAATGGAACCTTATAGTCAGAGTAATGTTGTCCATAATCGAAAGAACTTGAGGAGCAGATTTACAGAAACCTTCCAGCATAACCTTGCCATCTCTGACAAGAGGCACCAAGCACCGAGCCCACTCATTAGGTATTCGGCCGATCTCTCCATTTTGGCTCGTCGAGAAACGAACAATCTCAGAGATGGGTCCTCCTCTTCCTCGTGCTGCAGGTGACTTGAGAGAAGCAGCAGGAGGGAAGGAGAAGGCAACTGTTTCACCGGCCTGGATGCGGCTACCCTTGCAAGTCGAAAGCCCTGATACATCAGCTCTTCCAATCAACCACCAATCCTTATCTTCTCCACTCTCCCTCTTACTCTCATCCTTGTCTTTAGGAAGAGAATCTGGAGCTGGCGGAGTAGAAGAGGAGAAAGGAAGAGATGGCGGAGTAGAAGAAGACGAAGGAAGAGGTGGCGGAGTTGAAGAAGAAGACGGAGGAGGGGGAGGAGGTGGAGGTGGCGGAGAAGGAATCGGAGGAGGGAGGGGTCGGAAATGGAGAGTATCGAAGATGATGTTGATGGCGGCGGTGGGGTCGTTGTTGGCCAAGTGCAAGGCGCGAATTATGTCCATTTCCCTGTATTCTGGACCCACCACAGATCTCACGACCTCTATCTGCTCTTCTCTCGCCTTCTTCCCCATCCCCCGCTTCGATCCTCGTCCTCCTTTTCTCCCCAGGTTCTGATTGCAATTCTAGTCGGACTCTGGCTGGGATGTTTGAGGGTTCTGCTGTCTAGGCGGGAAAAGATGATGAAGTTACGGAAATGAGGGACATTCCCCGCGATCGCGAACTTCATTTTATCGAATACATCAAATGAGAGAAATCGTCTTATTTTCTCAAAAGCCAACACAGAGACCTGTTTCGTTGAACAAGACCCGGGTCTGACCTCTGCACACCTGTGTTAAAGACTTGAAAACTCGGTTCATCGACCGGAATGAACGATCTTGACAATATGACAACTTCACAACAACATACTGTGAAAAGTGATTAATTGTTAGTTTTTATTCTTTTGTCATCGGAGTACACATATTATTGAACGCGCGTTATACTTTATGGATACTTGCACCATAATTTTTGAAAGGGTAATGCATTGGATCCCTCTAGATTTTTAATTTATGATAAATTAATTCTCGAATTTTTAATTTGAATAAATATCTCTTCATTTAGGATATTCGAATTTTTAATGTGATCTCTCTCGACTGTTAATTTATTATATAATATTCGATTATAAATTATGAAATGACTAAAATATTTTTGTATGTCTATAGTATAATATTTAAAATATTTATACTATATGAATTTTTAATTTGCAAAAAATTATTAACTATTTTAAACATTATATGCACTTAATTAAATAATTATTATATAATATATTTAATATTTTATTTTTATTTTCATTTTATATGTTTTATTTTATCTTTATAAAAGATATGTAGTTACATTAACAATTAAAATTGATAAAAAAATATATTTTATTTTTATAATATTTTATAATTTTCGACAATAAGTTTACATTAATAAATATTTTCTTATTAGTTTTCATATTTAAATAAATAAAATTTTATCAATTTTAATTATCTACATAACTATTTTTTTATAAATATAAAATAAAGCATATAAAATAAAAATAAAATATAAAACATATTATATAATGATTATTTAATTAAGTACTTATAATATTTAAAATGGTTAATAAGTTTCTATAAATTAAAATTTTTTATAACATAAATATTTTAAATATTATACATAATTTATAATTAAATATTTTAATCATTACATAATTAAATATTATACATAAAAATATTATACATAATTTATTATACATAAAAATATTATACATAATTTAATCATTACATAATTTATTATACATAAAAATATTATACATAATTTAATCATTACATAATTTAATCATTACATAATTAAATATTATACATAAAAATATTTTAATCATTACATAATTTATAATTAAATATTATATAACAAATTAATAGTATAGAGTTATTTGTCATAAGTTTAATAGTTCAAGGGTTTAGGGTTATTTGTCATAACTTATCACAAATCATTATCACAAATCAAAAGTTCAAAAAACTCCCAAAACATTATCCCTTTTTTAAACTGTCCAACTAGTTTCGTCATTGGTGCTCTCAGAAATTTTCTATTGACTTTTAGGATTTGCTAACCTAGGAGATCCTGATTCTGTTGGCTTTTCTCCCCCACATTTCATTTCGGATTTGTGGAAAGTGGGAACAAACCAATCCAAAGCACTGAAAGTTTCTCAGACGCAACCAATACCAATCATAACTATTAGCAATTAGCTCACCAGAACTAAAAGGATCAGTTCTGACTCCTTCCTGATATTAGGAGCAAAATGATTTCAACAGGAAATAATTTCCCATTTTGGGACGTCCACATAGTTAAGCATATAGTCACGTTAACAGCAACTGAATGTCGGGAAGTGCATCCCGCAGGCATTTCCAGAAACCAACAAATAGTAAACAGAAAGAGATTTAAGCAGTACTAAGCAGTTTCAACTGAGCTAGTACTAGTAAGCAAGAAGAGAAGTTGTCTTTGATGATATATGTACAAGGAAATAAGATGCATATTAATCAACTGAGCTGAGCAAATTTCAGAGAGGGAGCTTAGGAGATGAAGGCCTTGACAAGGTCAGAGAAGTTGCACTCAAAGCCGGTTCTGGGGCAAGTAATTTTGCCTTCATTGTTCTTTGCCATTTCTTCTAAAGCCTGTCAAAAACAAATTTAGAACTTGTAATAAATCCACCCTACTATATCCTCTTTTCTTCTACTCTTTTTCTAAAATTAGTTAGAGAAAAGAAAGGAACCTTGGTGCTATAAACATAGCCATTTGGCAAAACAAGAGGTGGGTTTTCAGTGTCCATAAGCTCTTTGGTAATGAAGCAAACAAGCTTGGAATGATGTTGCTTTGAAAATGGCAGTGGATCTGCGAGTCTCATGAACCCAACCTGTGATAAAGGGTCTTCTTTTGGACACATTCCTTGAGGGCAGGATCTACATTCAAAGTGTAATCACCAGGTTAAGACCAAAACTAGCATTAACCAAGTTATGGAAGACATATTAGAGGTGAAGAAAAAGTGATAAAAAGAGGAAGCATACGGGGTCTTGAGAGCAGATAAGCCTGCTTGGAGGTAGATTTGCAACAGAGGCTCCAGAGTCATGCCAAACAATTTACAGAATTCTTGCTTGAACTCCTCCACTAGGAAGTCCCATCGGCACACATCAAACAATACCTGCATGAAAGAAGCTAAGGAAGATCCAAATCAACAAACAATAAAGGTGTCATACAGCTGGTAACATGCCATTAGAGACACAAGGGTGCTGAGTTTGAATTTCTATATGGGAGTGTCGACGATGGCTAGGTCAAAAATGGAAAAGAGGTTGAGTGGCTACTGTGTGTTGCTTTTTAGTTATATGAGAATGTAACGCTGACGCATAGGTGATAGCAGTGAGACTTAAAGGAAGGCTGAGACCAAGAAATAACATGGGAGTTTATCTGCTGTGGTAAGATGATAGATAGTTTTTTTTTTGTTTTTTGTTTGATTAGTAGATGTACTTTGTTTCAGTTTAATAAAACAGGTGGCCCCTGGCTACTTTTTTCCGAAGAAAACATAAACAAAAAAAATAAAAATGTTCAGATCCATTGACAATGTACTAACTCGACAATTTTGACAACAGTAAAAAAAATAACTTGCAATTTTGAGACCTGCCTTCTAAAATGTGATTTAAACTATATTTATATCATGCATATGAAAATTGATGAAATCTGATGCGAGTTTTACCGTTCCTCAAACCACTTACACTTTTTATTTTTAATATCTAAACAACTTAAAACAGCCTAAATTTAACAGGTTTTTATGGCATATCGAGTAACACTCAAGTTGCATGAAATTTCATACACAATCAATCCATAATGCCAAGAACATGTCTGTGAAGATTTTTTTCTTTTAGTTTTTAGTTTTCTAGCTTGGTCTGAAAATATGTTGTTGAGATTGTCAAGATTGTCAAGATATTCATTCTTAAGGGATCCCAACCCACAATAAAAAAACAGTAAGATAACTTAGAAAGAGTGAATGATCGATGGACCTTATAAGTGCTGCAGTTGGTACCACTCTTAAAGGCCAAAGTTGCAGTGACGCGTTGCAGTTCTTTTGTGTATGTTGGACCCCATGGAGCAAGGTACTTGCGAGCATATGCAATTGCTCTCAAGTAGTCGTTAGCTTTTACCATCTCAATGAATTCTTGAAGCCTTAGAAGAAACTCAAGCTTACTCTGCATGTTCCATGCAAATTGGAAAATGAAACTAAAATAAAAGAAATGCCTGCCACCAATGAATACTTCACATTTTTACCAAGACAAATATCTGATCAAACCAATGAAGAGTAAATATCAAAATCAGATCCAAGTGCTCCAACCTTAGTTTTCTTCAACCTGGACTTGTTTTCAGCACACCAGGCTAGAGCAGGAGCCACCTTCTTATTTTGCAGAGATTCCACAACTTCTCTCGCTTCTACAAACACGTTGATATCCACTAGTTCCTGTCATTAATATACAAAACCAACCAGTAGATATTTTTCAGTTCTTAAGCTAAATAACCTTTGTAAATTCCTAAATGTCAACATGAATGCATTACCACACGATAAAGCAATGTGGTTTGTAGATGTTCTTTAGTTCTTAAGCTAAATAACCTTGTAAATTCCCAAATGTCAACATGAATGCATTACCACACCATAAAGCAAGGTGAAAAACAAATCCATATATTAACTCCTACTCATAAATAAGGATATTCAATACTATAACTAGCTTGATAATATAGACTCTGCAACAAGAATTTACCAAATCCATATAAGCTGCACAATTTAACCAATCAGCACTTCAGCAGGACCATGCTATAGAGAAAGGACCAATAAAATCAACATTGAATGGCCAGGATCATCACACCTAAAATAAAACCACTGTTCTTAAGCTAACCTATTCTATATATTTTGTAATCCAATCCATCAAATAGCCAAGCACGCTCATAACAAATAAGAACTTGATATCAGACTATCAGCTCCAAAAATACAAATGAAAATCACTTCTCTTTACAACAATCTAAGTCTTATTATTTCTTCTGACAAGCAGTACTACTTAGGGTTGTATATACCTGAATATTAGCAGAATGGGCGAGAAGGGAGGCTGAGTCGTAGTATGACATGCGCAGCATGTAATCAAGAAGGACTCTGTTCAGCCTGGTATTGTTCCAGCTGCTGTTGCACTGGCATTGGGGCACAAACTCATCCAAATGGTCGATCCGAGCACGGCATCGCTGCACCTGCCCCGCCTCAGCACGGGTACTTTCCTCAAGCTTACGCTTCATGCCATGGAGACGGCACACCAATGAGGTCAGAGAACTCACAGGCGGAGCGGCAATTGTTGGTGCAGAAGTAACAGAAGAGATGTCAGCAAGCACGGCCGAGAGCTCCTTCTCTGCAGTGCGCTGTGTCGACCTCAGCGTCTTCTTCAGGTGCTCCACTGGAACCCTCAGAAGCTGTAACTCCAATTTCATGATCTCTGTCACTGGAGTCTTTTTCTTCTCCCTCTGCCCCTCTCTGGCGACGCTGTTGTTAGAAGATGCCTCAGCGGCGGCGCCACCGGTGGCCGGAACAGGCGGATCGATCACCATGTCCATCTCTCCTCTCTGAGTCTTTCCCTTCCGACGAGAACCACCGACCGGACGGCGAACCCACTCCGCCGCTCTACAATCTCGATCGGTTCCGATCCGATTGGACCCTTCTCTCCACGCTACCTTTGCCTTCCTTCTAAATTCTAATCAAGTCTATCTGGTTTGATTAATCATCTCAGTCGAGTAATCCGATTTCTAGAGTGAGTAGGAGGTTGGATAATAAATTGTTAAATTTGATGGAACAGCAAGCTAGTTGACGACGAAAGTGCTCATGGACTGAGCCCAATCTTCCTAGGGTTGGACCCCGACTTTTCGGTCCATATTTCTCACTTTTGGGTTTTATACAAACCTCTAGGTCCATATTTTAAATTTTTAAGTGTCGAGCATCTTCATTCTTTTGATGATAAGTGTACATTCATACTTAAAATTATAAAAATTAAATTTATTTATCACATCATTATCATTTTTTACATATTATTAATTTCAGAATATCTTCATTCTATAATTACTAATTTACCAACATCACGATTTCTAATTAATAAATAAACACAATCTTATATAGTTTCTTTCTGAATTTGTGAGTGCTCTACATCTTTAAAATTGATTAAAAATAAGTAAAATAATTGTTAAAATATATTTAAAATACTTTGTAGTAGATTTTAAGCATAAATCGCAATGTATTTGATTAATCTAGCTTAGATAAATCTATAAAGTATAGGAAACACAATTTAAAATATTTCTAGGAGGTTTAGTGATTTTTTAATCACAAATGAGGAATATGTTAATTAAAAATATTAACGAAATCATTAAAATATGTCTTTCTGTCAATCGTCTATAAAAACTTGAATATATACTTCTTACAATATAAAAAAAATTAATTCAAATATTAAATCATTGGCAACAATTCTATCTTTGATTTTAGCTTCAGTGAGCATGTTTGAAAAATTGGCTAATTCAATTTGTTATTACCGGACAATAGATATTCTCTTATATAGGATTTAATAATTTTAATTAATTTTAAGATTTCATTGGTTTGAATAAATATCCTAAATGTTAATATTTTTATAGGTAAATGTTTAAATTTTAGATTTAGAGAGGATAGAGATTTAATTAGACAAAATTTTGAGGGTATATATCGATTTTCGCAAACAAAGAAACCTTCGCGGCACCACCCGACAGATCCATCTCCAACGTTGAGTATTGCCCTTCACAGCGTACGGATGGGTGTACGAACGGCTGGATTGCAATAACTTTTTTAAAGATTTACTTTATATTTATACGAATCCCAAACGTTGGCCCCAAATCTCATTTTCCGATCCTCAAATAAATCTCATCCACATCTGCGGCTCTAGTTGGAAGAATCTAAATCTGCGGCTCTAGTTGGAAGAATCGAATCGGTAACTAATCAAAACTGAAGAATCGGTTGGTTGCAAAACAAACTAGAAGGAAGAATCGGCGTAGCTCGGACGGTGAGTCTCTTCCGATTTAAGCGCTTTTTTTCCTCCCAAAATCGCCTAATATAGCATCACGGGCTGTCGATAGATTTCCAAATCCAAGGTTTGGAACCTTACTAACATACAATTCCCTGTTATTTCTGAAATAACATATTTAGTAGATTAGATCATTAGATTTGACTAAGCCTTAATTGAGGCCTCAGTTGACAACAATCGTGAACTTAAGCCGCGATTTAAATCAATTTTGCAACCATCTCTGCCTGTATGGTTGAGTACGAGCTGGTACGAAGTGCAACTACTTCAGGATTCAAATCAGAGGCTGTTTTAAGTTTTCCTTAGTTGATCTGATCATATATAAGAAAGCAACCATATCTTGGCATAGAAATAGTACTTGCTGGCACCGAAACTTGTGATTAAAGCACTCAAAAACATATAGTGTGATGAAATTTGTGAGATTAATTTAAACAAATGGTCCTTTTTGAAGAAACAGGGGAATGACCTACTATAATTCATTAAAGAAAAGAAAAATGAGTACATTATTGTATTTACAACGTGGCTAATGTTCTAGTTCTTATTCTGGTCCCTGAACAGTTTAGTTTAATCATATCAATCCTTCATCTTTTTGGTAAATGAATGGAAATTCCTACCAATACATTTTCTGACAAGTCATCTTTTATTGAAAGATATATTTGATATTATACTGATATGGCTAATTCCCCATTTCTGTTAATTTAAAGTTTGGTCCATGGTTTCAATGAAAGAACTTAATGCAGGTACCAGAACGGTATGTAGAGGATTATAGTATTGTTCAGAACTAAATGACAAATTAAAATTTTATGGGACCAAAAAGAAAAATGGGGGATACTTTAAGAAACAGTTGTTCAATTTACTTATTTTGTTACTTTTGGCACACTTGAGGCTTCATTTGGAACATGGTTGAAATATGATAATTGACGTGTCTAAATGATAACAGAACATAGATTGTTGAAATGCCAAGGATCAAGCCCAAAGCATTGCTTGCTCAGAGCAAACAAAAGAAGGGGCCTGCTCAATTCAGCCTTACTTCTATCGTCACCTACCTCCTTGTTGCCATATTGACTATGTCAGCACTCTATGCTGGCTACAAGTACTTCCTTCGGAGCACAACACCCCCTCAAGTGAACAATTAGGTTCCATCTCTGCTTTAATGCTCTTTTTTCAGTGTTAGAATGGCACTTTTGCAAGCTTTTTCTGTATTGTAAGTTTGTAACTTTTAAACACACTTTATTGATTTTTAAAATATTTTTATTTTATTGTGCTTTGGTTGAGATGAGACTAAATGCTTCCTTTGCTATTTTATCTGGATTTTAAATGTGAAAGTAGCAGTCAGCTCTCCAGATTTTCCTCCTCTTCTGTGTATTTGATTTCCTTCTGCCTATCCAATTTTTTCAAATGTTTAAAATCAACATCTCCATCTTGAAATGTCTGACAACACACTTTTCCAAGTTAATGGTAAAAATAATTTTTTAAGTGAAGGAGAAGGCTGTCTGGTTGCATGCGTGATCGCTTGCCTGAATGTATGTGCTTAGAGATGGTTCTACTTGCTTTTTCCTTTTGTACTTGGAGAGATATTTTCAATATTTTTTAAGTCTATTCAAAACTAGAAAGCATAATAGTTCAGAAGTTCGATATAATTTTGTTGAACTTTTAAAAATTGTGTTGGATTAAAAACTCCAACTTGAAACTACCAGCATTAGAGATGACCCTTTCTTCGACCAGTACTCAGATCAGAACTGTACTGGTCCAAGAAGGTATCAAAAGCCTAAAAATTATCAGGAAAAGAAAACTGAAGTTACACTGCTGCATGCAAGTCATGTCGTCAAACGATCAAACAAATACCATATTTCAGTTCAGTACAAAATCATCTGCAATCAGTTTTCTCTGAGAATTCTTATTCTTAGTGCAGCGTAGTGTGTGATCTATTTGATTATGTTGAGGTTCGTGTAATGTAAATCTCAAAAAATCATTCGATAAGTATCCGTTTGATCGCTGCATAACGTAGTGTTGTGTAGCAGAAGATGAGGATCCCATATGTAGTGACAAACTGTTTGCATTTTTACAAGTATTATGTGAGAAAGACTTTATTCATCATGTCTATTTTTAACTTTCATGAAAACTCATTTGAGCCATTTTTGGAATGGCATCAGAGACAAACTTTAAGAAGTTCTTAATGCAAATAAAAAAAAGAAAAGAGCATTTTTGCGTTTTTGTATGGCACACTGTAACATACTTATTGATCAGAAATGCTCAACATGTCATTCTCTATTTTTCTGTTATCATATTGACAGATTCTTTAGTAGGGTTGTTTATATAATGTTGGTGGATGTTTTCTTTCTGTTTGTTTTTTTTTCATTTGGAGTATTTGTGATACAAGTATTATCTTGTAGAAAGTTTTATATTTTTCATTCGGGGCGTGGAATCTCAATTTAATATAGTTATTCTCAAGGTTAACCCGTTGATCGAAATGAAAACAAGTGAGAATTCAGTATAATAGAAAAAAAAAACAAAAGAAAAAAAGACCAGACCAGACTGAGGAATGCAGTTGGAAACAATACGGTGATCATTTGTAAAGACTCACTACTACTCACACAAATAATACACACGAGAGAGATGTGAAGTATTGGATATCATTCCTTGTGCTTCGCTTCAAAGGAGGTATCGGACTGGAGAGCGAGGCAAACATTCAGGGAGTCTCAAGTCTCAACTCAACTAGCATGAAAGAGGAGCTACTAAAGGTGTTACACGTTTACCAAGAAGATTTGATGAGACCACAAAATTTGGCCAGCCACATAAGAAAGTCAAAAGGAGAATTTGAAAGCTAAAACGCTAATATTTCATACTAGGAGTTGTTTTTTCTTGTTTTAAAGAAAATCTCATGAGCAGGCTGTCTCGTCCGTTTGTTGGCATCTGACATCTGCCATTCCAGTAAAATCGGAGCGTTAAGACCATCATAGCATTGGGCTTTTAGGTTTGTTAATTACGGGCCTCTCTAGTCAGGCCTTTCAATGGGGCCCTGGAGGTGATATTGTTGCAACCGATTTGATAAGGAGATGAAGAGCCCTGGATAAATAGGAAATTTTGGACCTAAATTTATTCTTTAAAATTGACTTTCGTCTTTAATTTTCCAAAATTTATCTGATTTCCTTTCAATGAAAGTTTAAGTTCCAAATGCAAATTAAATGTTCAATATTAAATATTAAATACTAAAAAAATATTATTTGAGTTAGTCTAACAACTAACCCATCTCACATTGAATAATGTATAAAAAAATGCTAATTCTCAGGATGAACAATTTCTTAATTAAATATTATAATAATTTTTTTTGAGATAAAGATGAGAGTCAAGTTAATCAACACAAGGACCTTCATCATGATTTTAAATATGCGATCTCTCACGTAGAGAGCATCGTTTTTAGCACTAAACTAAATGCTAATTTTCTAAATATTATAATAATTACCTTCAGAACTTTCACGTTCGATCAATTAAAAATTTACATGAGTTGTATAAATTCTTCCTCTTGCTTTTTCTCCTTTAAAAAAAATAAAGGTGCTATCTATTTAACTATTAACAAATAAGGACGATTAATTTTCAATTTGTAAAGTATCAACTATATATAATAAAATGCCAACCAAATTTATGTAAAGAAGGCTATTTAGACCGGGAAAAATAGACAAAAATCTTGATTTGTCAACATAAAATGATAGTTATTGTAGGGTACAAATAACGGCGATTTGGTGAAAAGATCATCATAAAATAATAAAAAAATAAAAGTTAGGAACAGCTACCAGACAAATTTGAATCACTATTTTTACAGACACAAACTCAGAGTGAGCCAGCCTTGAAGGATGCTCTCTACATTCTTTAATTAATTAACCAATTCTTAGTTAAGGAAAAGACACAATTCATATGCCATCAAGAGGACTTTTCACATGTAGCAAACAATTAATTACTTCCAAAAAGCTGAATTAGTTCACAGACGAGATCCCTAGCGAAGCCCCTATTAATTGCACTATATCACACATCAGTAATTAACTAGAGTTTTATTATTAACAAAAAAAAAACAATTAACAAGTGTTCCTAGCCATTGTTTACCAGTAAGTCAGACCTCCTTTTTAAGTTTGGCTGTTTGGCGAGCTGTGTCCCATGAGGTGATAATTTAATGCTCACCATGTGCATCTCGGTAGTTTATTCTCGGAATAATCTCTCTTTTTTTAAGTGCAAAAGTGGCCAGATTCTGTACGACTTGAATTGATTTTCCAAGTCGAGAGAATCTCCCTGATGGACGATTCTCTTTGTTTCAAAGTTATCGTTGTATATATATACACACACAAACATACTGCAGTTTAATTTTACTTGCAAAGTTGCAATACAATTGTACACAGACAAGAGAATTCTTCCATTCTTTATTGGTGGACATCCTTTTTCTTTATAGTTTTTTCAGAAGGTCCCTGTCAGATACAGTCAAGATGAAACAAGATCCCATGACCAATGTCACCAACGCATTATAAAACACCAGCCTTTTCCAAATCGGCAAATTCTATTAGTTTGGTTACCACGTAGGACCACTTCAATTCTGCATGTAAATTTATTATGAAAATGAAAAAGAAGAAGAAACAACCAGCGCCCCCACGGTACTAGGTGTTTTGTCACAGTTAAATATAAGCGATGCTAAGGATGACAATTTACTGTCACACACACAGACACACACATGGAGATTGAGGTTACGCCGTTACGGTGCTATTTTTAACACTGATTGGCTAATATTGTTAGGATTTGAATTTAATTTTTGAAATTCAAACACTGATTGACTAATATTAATTGCAAATACACAAAAAAGATTGCTAATTAAAGAAGTAATAAATGATGAAGAGAGAATTTATTCAAAATGTAATCCACAGGATGATTAATTAATGGCGGGTACTTGACAATGGGTGATATCATTATATTATCGGAGTTAATATTTCCAGGTAATTATTTGTTTTCAATTCAATAAAGCACACAAAGCAGTTATATGTTCTGTGTTGTTTATCTTATACCACAAGGAGTTGACCATTTCAGATGTAAATAGTAATATGTTTGATGGCATGGCTAATTATATTTTCCTATATTAGAAGTCATTATTGCATGGCGCTATATTAACTAAAGCAGCAACTAGGCAGCGGGGTGGCATCTCCATTTACAATTATATACATAAAATGAAGCAAAAGGTCTTTTATTGGTGGGGTGGTCCCTCAAGATGATTGTATTAGGTCAGATCTTGTGCTCAAATAGAGGATTTCTTAGGACAAGTGTTATACTTTTCTAGGTTAATTAAAGCCTCCCCCACATACATATGTATAGAGCCTCTTCGGAAAAAAAAAATATACCATCATCATCATATAGAATTCTACGTCTGACGGATGTCACAAATAGTAATTATGTTTATTATTTGATGAAACTCGAGGTAATTAACATATGATGGAGAAAAGAGAGAAATTTGCTGGTAAATTTTCCTTCTGTTTTTTTTTTTTTGAAAAAAATTGGCAGAGGCTGCCATTCTTTTTGTTTTCTCACTTGCTTCATTAATTTGCACTGTGTGGTTATATCTAAAGTTATATGCCATCTCTATTTATTCTAAATCTGCGACAATTCATACAAAATATGTACATATATTTTTATATTCTATTTTTATTTTCATTTTAGATATTTATCAAGAACATTTTAGATCTAGATACTTGATGACTCTCTAAAATACTCTACTTTCTAGATATTTTCATACAACATTTTAGATTTGTCTCATTAAATTTAATTTATTCACTCAACAGTTGGTCAATAAGACACTATGTTTTCTAATATAGTAGTTGAACATATCATATTATATTAACATCATTTGTTGAAAACTTGAAATAAAAATACACCCCACCCCTGGTAATATAAATTTTTAGGAGAGCTGGTAGCGGTTATCATCTCAGCTGTGTAGAAAAGAGTCCATATATAGGACAACCCCATAATGCCATGACCTTTTCTTAATTTCCAACCTCGTTTTATATAATTTAAGTACAGAGTATTAATTAAATCAAAGTAGCTTTTCCATAACCAAGGGACTGATCCCTAATAGCATAATAATATTCTCTTCGACTATTGGGCTTATATATTGTATAAAAATCTATCTATCTAAAAGGCGGCATGCATTATCATTCCTTTAACAGAGAGATCAAGCTGCAAAGCAGCAGTGCCGTCGAGTGTTGACCATAATTAATTCAATTTGTGATAGCTCTCATGCATGGCAACCGTTCAAATATTGCAAAGCTCAGTTAGGAACATTTGTTTAAGATTTGGGGCATTGCTTAGTGGGATGGTGCACCAATGTAAATGGAATATTTATCAGATTAGAGGTTAGCTAGTGATTTCTGGTCGTACGTCCTAGGGTTAGGGATTCATAACTTTTTAATTTTTAATTTCCTTGTAATAGGGATATGTGTGTGTGTATATATATATATAATGGGTACTGATTTTCTGCTGTGCAAAATTGCGCTGCACAACATACGGACGGATGGTTTATAGAGAGCTTTTTTTAAGATTCATTTTGTACGAATCGTAATACAATTGGTCGGACAACATGATGCATGATGTGCAACATTGCGCAGCTAACACAACAGAGAGTATGAATTTATATATAACAAGAGAAAGTTGGATGTAGCTTCAGCCGACCCACTGAGTTGGGATCATGTACCTTTTTGATTCAGTATCATTGTACCAAACCCAGAATATGCTTTAAAAAGGGAGCATCTTTAATTGCTTGAAGTCCACAACAGTACATACCCAGTGAACTGTACTCATGTTCATTGCCATGCATATCCATCAGTAGTCAGTACAGTCTCATCATGTTACTCTACCAGTCTGTTGAATGAGCTACCCAACACGCTGTCCACATGAATTCACATCTGCTGTCATAATTTTCTATGACAATTGAGTGTTATTAGGTCTATGACAAATGAGACCCACAAAATAATTATTAAAAATCCTCCTATTGCTAAAATTTAAATAGTTGTGATTTGATGTCATAGAATAATTATGGCAGCGGATATGGACTCCGGTCCACATTACTCACCAATGCACCGGGAACCATTAAGAGCGACAGAAATGTGTGTGCATCTCCATGCCAGTGCAAACCTGACTGAGTTAATTATGTGATAACTATTAAGGAAGTTTCATGATCAACACAAAGACAGTACCACTGAACAGGTACAGTCATGGTAGTAGCAAGATGCCAAGACCACTGACAATGACAGTGCCTAAGCTTGAGCAAAAATTGTGAAGGAGACATATATGGTATGAAACACCAATTTTTGAAAACTTGTCTTTAAACTTGAAAATCAAGGGTTTAAAAACTTTAAAGAGGGCCAAACTAATTAATGTTTAGTATGTTATATAGCATAATTTTTGCTTGTTATTTTTGTATATACAGTCATCAAAATTGACGAAGGGGACCATCATCTACTTTGACCGAAACTAATATGATGAAGATTCTAACCACATAGTATAGTGTAATATCAAATTCCACCAACGTAATTTACATTATACACCAATGTAATTTACACTATACACTAATGCAATTTACATTATACACCAATGTAATTTACACTATACACCAATGTAATTTACATTATACACCAATGTAATTTACACTATACACCAATGTAATTTACACTAAGTTCGATGAAGTAATACATGGCAGAGAGTGTTGAATTAAAATGTATAATTTTTTTTAGCATGATATAAGAATCTGCCATGAGTTCATGATTGATTCAATATTGAAATAATTTTGGATTATTTTAGTAGAGCTTATTAAATTCTGAAAGTATCATTCTCTAAGTTCATTATTTCATCTCTCTCATCATACAAGATAACCTACAAATATATAAAGTTACACAGTGACTTATCATTAAGAATAAATATAAGGTGCCTCAAGTTATGCCCCTTGATTCATTGATGAGTTGGCAGTAAAATTCTGATCTTCATATCAAAAAATGTGCTGCCCAAGATCATATGTTTACCAGTTTTTGTGGTGAGATATACTGCTAGTAAAATATGATTAAAAGTATGAACCGTATGTTTGATTTTTAGTGATGATAAGTCTTTGCCAGTATTAATTACTACCATGCAATTATTTACCACTTCATTTAAATTTAAATTCTGGTATGTTTTGTCTTAACGTTGTTCCATTATATTTAATTATATTTAACGATAATTTTCTTATTAATTAGTCATGTAATACTTAATTGTATTTTTAATTAATTTAATTTTTCTATTTGAGTTAATGATGTTAATGTTATATAATAATTGATTATATATTCTTAACGATTTATAATCATTGATTATTGTTGATACAACAATTAAGTTATTGATTATTATATTGATTATCATTTTAACGTAAGAATCTGTAACATTAAAAATCTGATAATTAATTATTATTGATTAATGATGTTATACAATAAGATTAAAAATCTGGTAATTTTCTTATTAGTTAATATTTGGAATTTAAGAATGTATGCATCTGATAAGAATATGTAACATAACTTTTAACCGTAACCTATATTGATTTTATGATAACTTTTAAAATCTTACCAATCTAAATTCTACCATTTCCTTTTTTTTTTTAAATTTCGGACAGCCTGTAAACTTTTTCAAAATCTTACCAATCTAAATTCTACTGTATCAAATAAAAAATTTCAGTAGTTAACCCACATTTTTTTATCTTTTCATCTTATGAGCCTGAGGCAGAACAGAAGGCATTTATCACTACCCATCATTAAATGCTGTATATATTATCAAATGTTTCTTACGCTCCATACAAATTACAAATCTTTTACTAAAGCTATCCTAACATATCACAAATATAATCTTTCATTTTTCTAACAATTAATTCTTTCAGCTACCAATACATTATTAAGTTTATACTTTGAACATCCTTCTTAAACTTAATTATCATCTAACACATATCCCTGGCAGCTTTTGAGAATATTGTTGAAGACTAATTCTTGTCCGGCTTTCAAATAACCAGGGATTATATATATTCTATATGTAACCAAGAAATTTACACTAACGAAAAGTAGGACAAGGATATTAATCAATAGCTAAAATATATATTGAAATATATGTCACAAACAACTTTAATATGACATAATGAAAATAACTCGTGTTTAAGGAAAAATAACCATACATCAACATTTGCAAAGGTTATATATATAAGGGAACATATGTACTAAATATATTTGCTCGTACCTTTTTGAGTGTACTACATATATAAATGCGTTTGCGCTAGCTAGAATCCGCGCGCTCAGCTTGCAGCTGAGCTAGATAAAAAGAAAAGAACCAGAAAACTACTATACTGATGCATCTGCAGGCAAGAAAATGATGCAACCAATAAAATTACTTGGCCTCAGTGACCTAATTAAAAGAACTGTTTAATTAGCTTCTGCTACACCAAGTCAAGTCATTGTGGAAAAACAGTGTTAATATATAGTATATATGAAGCAGAGGCTTGGTGGCTCCCCTACAAGCAGTTGTTTAATTGCAGATGACAACAGCATAGAAAATTAGAAGAACAGGAATTTTATATAAATAATTGCCATGCACAAGTTGTAGCTGCAACGGACGGCCAAAATATAACTATGAACAAAGTAATCACTTTTAATTTAAGCTAATAGAAACATAATAATGATATGATCATATGATATTAACAAGGTTTGTACAAGGAAGATTTTAGGTATTTCTTCTTGATATGGCCTCTTTTTAGGGCTCACCACAACTACCAACTAACACGTCTTGATCCTCTGCCGCACAGCATGCATATTGCGTGACATACAGATGATGAATTTATACTGGAGTTTTTAGAGATTTATTCTGTATAAACCTTGAGATAATCGGACGGATCAGATTTTATACTGCACAGTATAACATAGCATAAGATACGAATCCACAACTAACATATAGCACTATAGCTTAGTATTATACTCAAACTGATAAACATTATAATGACATAGTGGTCCAATGGTACTATATATTTCTCCAAAGGGCCGGGTCCACTCATTATAGTAGTTCCTGGTATTAATTTATATTATTTTTGCTCTGCACGCCATGTATAAGATATCAATATATTATAGGTAGTATTAGTAATTGTATATTTTCCTTTTCCTATATTATAACACCAACCTCCTCCTGTCCTCCATATCTGCTACTATAAATAAGCTCCTCCACTATACCATAACTATAGCATAAGGCAACTGGCCTAATATAACGAACCCTCCCAAACCCCCTTCCTCACAGCCTATTCAACCAAATTAAGTGCACCAGCGCACTCAACACTCAAATTCAAGCACATTATGTACTCAACAAGAATTAGCAGCATGCACCTCAAGGCATTGTATATTATACTGTTTGTTATTCTTGCTTCCCAACTAGATAATTTCAGTGAAGCCAGGCCATTGATGGATGTTAGCAATAAGGCTAACATGCAAAGGAGATGGCTACTAGGCCAAGACAGTTCTGTTAGAAAGGGTGTACTGGTAGCAGTTTCTCCTTCTGCAGCTGGTATACTGGTTGATATCGAGGACGTACGACCGACAAACCCAGGACACAGTCCCGGTGTAGGTCATCGATGATCGATGAAGAGGTCTCTTGCAAACACAGGTTTTCAGGTCACATAATTAAGCTGCGCTGGTAATAGGTAAAATTCTTTGAGTGCAGTGATCAGATCAACCATGGTGTAGTGCAGAAGGAGAGTGCCACTTTTAGTTGCAAGATATTCTTAGCCATTTGTTATTTTAGTCCTGTTTGTTCTATTAATTAGTTCGGTTTTATGTTTAGCTTTTTCATTGTTGTGAAGTGATTTATGTATATCTTTTAAGTTTTAGTTTGTACTTGCTTATGGTGTACTTTATTTAATTGTTGGATTTATGTAAATTAATTAGCTGGTTTATTTCAATGAATGGCTCCATTTCATTCTATTAGCTATTAAAATCTATGTTCCAAAGTATATACAATTTTCAGTTCTATTAATTCATGTATCCATGGACATTCCAAAATAAACTTCAGGCAGGGACATGCATCAGCTAATGCATGCATGCATGCTGCTAATTGCACTGCAAATTCTTCAATCATAATTTGCGAGTAAAAGATAACGGATCGATGGCAAAAATACTGTATTTCTGTACATGAATTTGTCTTGTATGATAATAACAAAGTTTCCATACACACACACACACACACACACATCAAATAATGATTGAATTTTCTGTGCCATCAGAAAAGAAACTAAAACTTGTCCCATGTTAGATACATATTAATCAGTGCATGGAGGAATCTTAGAGTATGTGTCGTCGCATTTTGAGATAACCATACATGTTGAGAAGGCTTCCTGTTGCCATAATTCACTTTAGTCAGTGAAGCAATGTTCGAGGAACCTATCGAGCATCGTCAAGTTTCAAATTTTGTTAATATACACTTTGATCTAGTAAGAAATAAAGCCACATTAATTAGATTATTAATCAAATATATATAACAGCATATAGGAGATTGGAATTTTATGTAAATCAGACAACCTGATTCAAAATATCGAGTACATTATGTCGTAGCATTTTGAGATAACCATACGTGTAGGATGCTATTCGGGTTAGTATATATGTGACAAAAATAAAATAATGTTGATATGAATTTATAGTATATATGAAAAGAGTGCTAAATTTATGCTATTCAAAATATTATAAATATTTGAAATGTATTTTTTTTGGAAAAACGCTAATTCATTATTTCTACAAAATTTTGGTTAGTGGAATAAGGCTAACCTAACGCTGCTTTGAAGAAGAAAAAAAGTATTTGGATTGCGTCGAAATGACTATTTTCCAGATTATGTCATTTTCATGTATTCAAACAAATTGTTTCATGTTTTAATCACTGTCATGAAGTTTCAAATATTTTGTTAATATGCTTCTAGCTAGATATAAAGCCACATTAATTAAGATTGTTAATCAAATACAAGCATATGATCAGATTGGATTTTTATGTCTTAGACAACGTGATTCAAAATAAGAAACAATATCAGATCAGAGTGATTCTTAATTTGTTGAAAAACAACTTCAGAAGCCACAAAATTCTTTGGTACGTTCCTAGTTAACTTTCAAAAATATAAATTATAAATTAATAACTATCGCAGAAAAGGAAAATAACCATATTTAGTCTCATAGTAAAAGTATTAATGTTCATGTGAAAATTATACGTTCGAAATCCAGTATAATTGAGATAAATGATTTTAGTTCTTATTGCATTCTAAAAAAATTACACAGAAAGGAAAAATTAAACTAAATTACCACCGGCTAAATTACATAGATATGGTGATCCCTTGACTACTATTAACTTGACAACATCGACAATAATTTCAAAAAAAAACTTAAAAATAGAAAAGAATTTATAAGTATATTCTTCAATTTATAGATTGATTGTATTTCAAATTTCATATAATTTAAGTATCATTTGATATTTAATCAAAGACCATCAAAATTATAGAATATTTGTAATTAATGGTTCAAATTTAATAATTTTTGATAGAAAACCAATTGACACTTGAATCAATTGCATGAAACTTAAAATATAATCAATCTATAAATTCAAAAATATACTTATAATTTTTTTAAGAAATTTTAAAAATTATTTTGAAATTATTTAAAAATTTATTATTAAAATTGTTAAGGATCCTCATCTTATTTAAATTTTCAGAAGTATTGGAGCCGCCATTTTTTTGAGGTAAGGAGCCGCCAGAAGTCATTTTAACAAAATTACTTTCACATTTTAAAATCTAAACCAAGAGCTGGCATCTAGCTCATATAACTACAAAAGCACTGACTTGAGCACATTAGTTACATTTTATGTCGCAGCTGGCATAGTACAAGAATCAAACTTTACAATGAGCGTTCAAAATGAAAATGACAAGTAACATGTAACATGTGGTATTCAGTTCCGAGACCTGGGGAACCAATGCCAATGCCAGTGCCACTTGATGCCACGCTCCAGCGTGTGGCAGTACAAAAGATTCTATTAAAAAAAAGAATAAGCTCTCTAATTAATACTGTCTGTCACTTTCTATCGTGTGATTCGAATCATTTGTTACAGTTTCTTTTTCTACAATTTATTTCTTTGTAACAGCTAGGCGCATCACTTTCACTTGAATGGGGCGAGGAGTTCAATCCTTATTAAATTAAAATTCGATTTTACAGACGGAATAATTATTAGCTTAGATATTTTATATGATTATAAAAGTGAGGGGACGAAAATTTTATGTAAATCTTATTATTATTGAACTATTATTTTGTTCATCGAACTGAGATTTGATTATTAAACATTAAAACTCCCCCGTTTCCGCTTGAATATCTTCTCCAAACCAAAAAAAGAGAGCTTCTTTTTTTTTCTTTTTTGATGGCAGAATGGGTCCCTCCTGTAATTGAACGGTGTGTTTAATTAGCCTCATGTTGTCTCATGGGGTCGAAGTTCTCTGTCATGAGTACAAGGCTGTAGTGCAGCGCAAGTTGACGCACTCAGAAATATGGATCTAAGAATCAGATAATATTTTTCTGTGTAAAAGGTTTTAGATTCGGAATCAAAATAGGATATTTTTATATGGCTGAAGTATCTTGACAATTATTAATATAACAACTTGAGTACTTGACAATAAATTTTTAAATAATTTCGAAATATTTTTTAAATAATTTTAATAAAGAAAAATTTATAGACATAATTTTAAACTTATAAATTAATTGTGTTTTAATTTTCATATAATTTAAGGATAGTTTGATATTTCATTGAACACCATTACATTAAAAATGTCACAAATTTAATGTAATTTTGATTATTTTTTTATAGAATATCAAATGACACTTAAATTATATAAAATTTAAAACATAAGATCAACCTATAAGTTTAAGAATATGTCTTTATTTTTTTTCTATTTCTAAAATTTATTTTGAATTTATTTGAAAAATCATTGTTACAATTGTCAAGTTAATGGTTATTATTAGATCTCTATTTTTTTTTAGGAGAGTTTCAATGTCACAAGTTTTTTGCATCATAAAATGTCACAAACTAACTTTTTAATTCATATTTCAAATTTTAACATCCAAAAATAAAATCCAAACCATTGATTTGATTTATTTTCATGAGAGATGTATGCGTATAAAATTTCATAATTTTTTGAGTTTATTTTATACTAGATTGAGTGGTTATAAAATTAATGCATTAAAATTAATTAATCATAATTAACAATATTCATTCATTTTCTAACCACTTGATCTAGTATAAAATGAACTAAAAAAAATCATGAAATTTTATACACATAGATCACTCATGAAAATAAACAAGATTAATAGTTTGAATTTAATTTTTGAATGTCAAAATTTGAAATATAAATTAAAAAGAGAGTTTGTGATATTTTGTGGTACAAAAGTTTGTGGCATTGGAACCCAACTCATCTTTTTTATATATAGACATTTAAAGTTAGATGATTTAATTTTTATTTTATCTCAAGAAAATATTCTTTTTATGAGAGATTATAGGTTTCAAATCCAATTAGATGAGTCTTTTATAGACACTAGAGTTGGAACCCGTGCTTCGCGACGGGTTTGAAATAATTCGGTAATGTTAAATCTAAAAAAGCAAAAAAATTAAAGAAATAATACATTAAAGAGGAGAAAAAGAAAGGACAGATTAGAAGTTATTAAATACGTTTGAGAAATCAAGAGACAAAAAAAAAACAATAATTATTTCTTCTAGATGAATATACAGCCATTTGAAGAAAATAAAGAAGAGAGAAAAATTTAATGATTTTAAATTGACATGACATGCATGATTGAGGAAAATGAAAATTTAACTTTTTTTTCTAGATATAATATTTAAAATTAAATAACATGATCGTCATGACATTTCAAGAAAAATCTGCATTTTCAGTGATACCTTAACCTCCCAAATATTTTGTACCTCAGTTGATGAGAAAGCTCCTCTTTTGATGGATGCACAAAGCAACTTAGCAGAGTAGGTTCCATTGAATGTGAGGTTTCAAGTAATCTGATTCCAAATTGAAGTCGTAGGATGATGGGCAAGTTAACGCATTCGGAAATATAGATCGAAGAATAAGCTAACCATAAGGATAATAATTTATGTGTTAAAGATCCAAGATCGAAATTGGATATTTTTTATATGGGTGAGGATTTCTTGATACTTATTAATTTGATGACTTTAATAACGAATTTTGAGAGAAATTTTAAAAATCTTAAAAAAAGAGAAAAAGATTTAAAGACATATATATATATATATATATATATATATATATATATATTTTTTTAATTTTACAAGTTGATTGTATTTCATTTTTTCTGTAATTTAAGGATAGTTTGATATTTCATTGAAGACCATTAAATTTAAACCGTCTGTAATTTTGATTTTTTTTATGAAATATAATTAATATTTAAATTATATGAAATTTGAAATACAATTAACTTATAAGTTCAAGAATATATATATATATTTTTTTCTATTTTCAAGATTATTTAAATTTATTTGAAAATTTATTGTTAAGTTTATCAAGTTATGGTTGTCAATGAATCTCCAACTCTTTTATATATAATCATTTAAAATTAGATGCTTGACCGTCATTTTATCTCAAGAAAATATTCTCAAATTTGATTGGGAGAGTTTTTTATAGACATTTGGAGTCGGATAACTTAATATTCATCTTTTTCTAAAAAAAATATATGAATTGAATTTTTTTATTTGAGAAATCTAAATTCTATATTAAACATCTAAAAGTTAGTAAAAAAATATTTAAAATTTAAGAAGGTTGGATTTTAAATTCTGGTTGATACATACTTAAAAAAAAAATCAAAGGCTGCTATTAAAAATTTTGGACCATTCAAGAATCAGTATTCAAAATAACAACCTTTCAAAGTCCGTCATTCAAAATTCCGGTTCTTCAATAACTTAGAAAAATCTGCATTCTTGGTGCTATCTTAACCTCCCAAATATTTTGTAGCTTTGTTGCCGTGAAGACTAGGTCTCTTTTGATGAATGCATAAAGCGAATTAGCATAGTAGGTTACATTCATGTGAGGTTTCAAGTAATCCGACACTACTAAAATTTTCAATATTGACGTGAGTATACAATATTAATGGTGTGGGTAGTTCAATACGGACGTCAATAATCTTAATTTTAAACTATATTTACGTACGTATACTAAACAATTGCGTGAAAAGTATTTACGTGTATAATTATGCACACAAATATTTTTTCACGCTAATGTCTGATTATATAGATATACGCATATAAATATAGTTCAAAATTAAGGTTATTGGCGTGCGTATTGAACTACTCACATCATTAATATTGTATACCCATATCAATATTGAAAATTCTAATAGTGTGATGCGGGGTTGAAGTTAGTTATGGAATGATGTGCTAATTGTAGTAAGGAATCTTGCTTTTGTTGTGCTTTAGTGGTAAAAGAATTTAGTGGTAAAAGAATTGGTTTCACATGAAAGTATCAAGCATCATTTCGCAGTGATGTTCGTAGTGACGAGAATTAATTGACAAAGTGAGAACATGAAATCCATTTACCTACTTGCTCTCCATATTGTATCATACTTATTAAGACATATATGAGTAAGAATTTTTATTTTTCAATTGGCTTTATCAGGTAATTAAGATTGGGTAACAAAATATTTTCATGAGCTTATATATCAAGTAAGATATGGATAATAATTATTTTATAACAATTATTCTATACGGTAATTGACAAAATCATATATGATAATTTTTGTTTCTACTATTAACTATGTAATTTTTAGTTGTATGAGACAGTATTTATTATTTAATTTTCATTTAACATTAGCTGTAATTTTGCACCAAATAAAAAAAAATTCTTGGATACTACCTACATTTTTTTGGGTTCGTGTAAATGGGTGTGTCCGGACCAACAAGCATATATTCTAATATATTTGGAACTCCTCATATCGTCCAAATAACACATGAAAGCACCATATTTACAGACCCAAAAATGTACCTGCTATGCACATCGCTTTGTCGATTGACTCAGTCAAAGATGTCTTCTCAAATACCTGAAAGGCCATGATCGCATGAATTTTAATTAATTTATGTAACAGACAACTCGTGCGCACTTCCCCAGCGCCAGCCGCCACTAATAACATTCTTTTCTTTTCTTTTTCTTTTCTATTTTCTCCCTGTAAGTGTACTCATGCATGTGCAGTTCCCACGCTTGCATGTGCAGTGTCACGGTTTATTCTCGGCTGATTCTCTTGATGCTTGAGTTCCTAAGGAGAATCTCTGCTCATGCGAGAGATTCTATTTGCCTTTTCCAGTCTCTCCATGATACAGTGATACCCTTTTACTTTTGTGTTTTGTCCATTGCTTGTGTATTGCTTCCAAACCAGTAGGTCAGATTCAGATACGCAGATTTAATTTACATGTGGTTGAGACTTTGATTAGACCCATTGTTGTTTGCTTTAAGATCACGAATTGGAACTTCTCATTGGTTTTCTTCCAATCCAAAGTATTTTTTATCTGAAAATGTCATAAATGAATTGACCAAATTTGGTGGATCTCACATCGGAGACTCGGGTAGAGAGAGAATCTTGGTAGTAGCAAATATACTACCATATCATCTATCATTTCTCTTGTATTAATTGCTCATAATTTGGTGACGAAATTATGGATGACTTCAGCACCTGATTTTACATTCCGGGCTTTTGGGCTTCCATGGCAATGTAGCTATGTGCTATGTGTTTGATTTATCAAGTTTAATTACAAGCCTGGTTTCCCTAAATCGGTTCAAATTAATTAAGGGTTCCAACTTCTAATTAATTTATATAAACATTGTCTTTCTATAAATTCCTATAAGCGACGTAACTATTTAGGAATTTGCCATTTATGTACTAGAAATGTAGGACATATATCTCATTTTAAGGTATAATTATTCTTTTAGTATCCTATAATTAAGCCAATTTGATGTAGTAATATCCAGAGATATACACCGTCAACAATTTATAACTTGTTTGCCAATGATTTTTCTTTATTATGGTCAATTAAGACTAATAATTCCACAATAAAATTAGTTCAATTTTATTGGGGGTGTCAATTTACAACTTGAATCCGATGGGTCTATCCGTCCTAAACCCATCCTAAATGAGTCGAGTATGAGTTTAAAATTTTTAACTTGTCTAAGATATGTCATGTTAGGTTCAAATTGAACTCAACCTAACCTATTTAATTGTATTTTGAATTTAATTTGAATTTTAGCTGTAGTCAAAGTTTATTACATACTAATTAAAATTAACTATATATTAATTAATTGAGATCAAATTCATAAGAATTAAAATTAAATAATTAATCAACGAATTGGATCGATCAGGCTACTTAATTAAGTCATTCTCTGGTGGTGCAACAACTTAAATAACATTTTTTCTACATGAGAAAATATAAGTTGGGTTGCATACAATATTATACACAGAAAATATTATTTTTATCACTAGATTAAAGATTGATTTTTCAGTAATTAGAGTATTAAGCTATTCTACATAAGAGATTGATTTTTCAGTAATTAGAGTATTAAGCTATTCTACATAAGAGATTGATTTTTCAGTAATTAGAGTATTAAGCTATTCTACATAAGAGGACAATTTTATGAGTTTTGTGTCGACATTTTTTGCTAATAAAGTTTATAAACAAACCTCAATTAGGATTAAACAAATCTTTCGTCGTAATAAGTTAATGTAAGTTTCTTATACATAGACTTGGTAAGGGAATCTTCAAGTTTGAGCGCCTCTCATGCAAAAAGTACATGGACAGAAAAGTAGGTATAGTTTAAGGCAATGAACTTGGGTTCTAAACCAATCCTCGTTCAACCATACAGTAAATAATCGATTATGTCAGGAATTGTCTTTTTCCCATATTAATTAATTAAGAGGTGCGGTACTTATACATCAATTTTACATCACATATTAATTAATTAAGAGGTGTGGTACTTATACATCAATTTTACATCATATTTCTGCATCCCACAAAATTTTAAACATAGATTCTCAAATTTTTGGATGGAGATTCTATAGATTGGAAAATGTTCAAAATTTTCAAGACTAATATTCACAATTTCATATATATATATATACGAGATAAAAGTGTTTATATTAATATTTAAAAATATTTATATGAACACTTTAATGTATTATACTATTATTTAAATATATTTATAATAACGTTTAAATATATTTATACATGAGATAAAAATATTTATACTGATATACAAATGTGTTTACATATAAAATTAGCATAACATATCATATTATTACGGATCATAACAAACTATCACTATATATGACAATCTGTCACAACCCATAACACATATCAGATCACATTGTTATGGCTCATAACACTTATTATTAACATTAGAGTGTAGAAATGAAGTGTAGAAGGTGTGGGATAATAATATTTTTTCATTAATTAATTAGTTTAGGTAATTAATTAGGTGTGCATTGCATGCCTTGAAATTAATGTACTTTTTTACGATGCAAGTTGCGCCCTTTCCTTTTGGAACTCAAAAGTAATTAATTTAATTATATGAGATCAAACTCAAAAAAGTAATTAATATGTTCATGCATGGTGGGGTAAGGATGGGCTGGATGCAATAAATAAATTCAATGAACAACTTTGCTAATTACAAGATGACCGACATCAAAATATGTATGTACAGCTTGGATGTCGTTTATTGTGGTCCTTGGAACTAATTATATACTGTTAATTAAGTTACCTAGCTACAAGAGATGGTACATTGGCGAAAGTTAATTTATAAACGAATCACCCAATAGTGCTTTTTGTTAGAGAATAATAATCTAATTAATTTGGGCTGTATATAGCCTCATTATAAGTTCAAGATTTTTAATTAAGGATATGTTTGGATGTATGGAAGTATCACTAATTTATATGTAATCTTGTCATTTTTATTTATATGCAATTCAAACATATTTTTTTTCTTCTTGAAAAAATAACATATATTCGCTATAGCGTCATCATTAGTTTATATCCCCATTGAAATTCATAAGAAAGGATGAGGGGATATATTTCTTTTTGTTTCTTCTTTTCCTTTGGAAATGTAGTCTTGGTACCCCTTTTGCCAATGGAAATGTACTCCTTGCTGTCTTATCTCGCATTGAATATTTCATAAATGTGAGGCTATGAGCGTTATTCTATGTAGAATGAAGTCAATATATAATGCATATATAACAATTATATATGCATGTTTTGTTCATGCAATTATCCGCTCACTTATTGCATAAGAATATATAATTGTTAACCGCTAAAATTGTTATAAAATATATAATGCATATATAAAAATGACAAATAAAAGATATTAAAAATTATATATATCTTTAATTGTAATTAACATATAAATTGATAGGCAATCAATGAAAAAGGCACTTTCATGTTTTTCAAAATTCAATATGATTCTCTGCTCTCTTATTTTCTGCGAGCAACACTTTTCTAGTCTCACTGTGAAAAATATACCTCTCGCTTTCTCAGTCGATCTAAACTTTTACCTTTAAATTTTTGTCGATTAATATATAAACCATCGTATAATTTGTAAGGCCCACCTCTATGTATTGAGATTTACCTATAAGATTTTGTGGGCACTAAAGATCTAGTTATATATAGTAGGACAGTAGGAGCAATATCTAGATAATTAATTATAAATTTATAATAATTAAACCCCTCTATGGGCAGGTGGTCCACCACACGTTTATGGGCTCTCCAAACATGTCACAAAGTCACAAAGACGTCACCTGGATATAATAAAAAAATTAATTGTAACTCAAAACTACAATTGTGATAAGCTTCAATTATATATATTTTTATTATATATATTTTTAGTAAGAATTTTAATCTCAACTCATATTAATTTTCTTTGATTTTAGAGTAATTTAGGGTGATGTTATATCACGTTCAAGATACTGTTAGATTTGTGACTTGTTTTCAGAGTTCTGAAGTAATAGAACATAATTGAAGCAAACCCAAACACAAACGAAATTACGATGGAGTTCTTGGAGCAAGATCAGACTCATATTACGATCTGCAATGATTATATTATGAGTCGCAATCCAGAGGGCTAGGATTACACCTCTGCGGCATTGCGTTCCATTGCACCATTGCTAGTCAGAATCTTTTGATTGCGGGTCGCAATGCTAAGGCTCCAAAATGTATCCTCTCGATCTGTTCTTCTATTGTGTCATTGCGAGTCGTAATGCCTCCATTGCAACTCACAATCTTCAGACCCCAAAATGCACCTTTTCAGCCTCCATTTTGTGCATTCATTGCGGGTCGCAATGATCCAATTATGACCCGTAATTTTTTTCCGTTTTGCATCTGGAGTGATTTTTCCATCTTTGCAGGGCCCCGGGGCCCTATATATACTGAAGGAGCACATTTCTTAGGAACCATAGCCACCCACAGCCGACCTTAACTATCTTGAGAGGGAAGTTTGAAGATTTGAGAAGGATTTTGAAGAAGAGAACTTGGAAAAGAAGAATGAGTCTTGGATATTGAATTGATATATTTTATTTCCCTTCTCTTTAATTTTTTTTGTGTGTAATGATGAATACTGATTTTTTTTCTCATTATTTGTGCCCATATGAGAGATTAACTTCCTCTATAGGAGCGATGCCATGTAAAACTTGAAACTTGGTGTATTTCAATTTACTTGGGTTGTTGCCTTTTATTCTAGTTTATGTTTTGTTATTGTATTAATTGTTAGATTTTGAGTATTGTATGGATTTACCAAATTCTCCAATACACAAATTAGGGAATTAGACAAATAATCAAAAGACATTTGTTTGAATCTCGGATCACAAGAGTAAACCTAAGTTAGAGGCAAGTACTTAACCATAAAATCAATAATCTAGACGAGCATCCTTGATTGAATTCAAATTTCTTTGTGAGGTACTTAACCGTGAAACTATAGGTATTCGAGTGCAACCTTGACCAACTAGATCGTTATGGCTTTAGATCGATAAGGTGAGATAATTAATCGTTAAGTCTGAAATAGTTTAGAGCACGGTATTGACCCCATGAAAATGACAGTTGATATCACTTTAGATTAGGTAATCCACACATACTTAAGATTATTGAAAAGCATAAGTCAAATGAATTAAATGCACTAGTTGATAGGAAAATCAAAGCCCTTAAACTTTCGCTCTTGAAATACATTTCTTCGGTTATTATTGTTATTTGTCGTGATTTAATTTTAGTTATCGAACAAACCCAAAATTAATTGTTTAGATTAGTGAACTAGAGAGAACCGGTACTTCGCGTTTGTCACTGTAGATCGAAACCCCAACTTACTACTTGATAAGGTTGTGCCCTTGCAATCAAAATTAGAGTAAATTAGGGTAATTTATTATCTATAATGGAAACCCACCAAACTGCTTTTTGTGTGTGTGTGTATTTTTGAAATAAGAGTTTTCGCTAGTCCCGACATTTATTATTTTTAAAATACTTTATGTATGTACGTATGACTTAAATCTGTATTTCTCTATAAAAAAAAATGAGGGCTATCACTATCTATATTATATTCGCAATTCAGCTGCTTTGTGTGTTACGAAGAGTTTTGATTGTTCTCTCCATAATAACAAAAATAAATAAAAGCATTTGTTCTAACATTTAACAGTTATGAATGTTCAAAATTGAAATGTTTGGCTCCACGTTTATTTAAAAAATAAAAATAATTAAATAATCATATTATATTTTATGCGTCCTCCATATATAGAAAAAAAAATAAACATTAATGTCCTAACAATCATATGAATAACATTAATATTAATTTGAAGCAAGTCTAAATTATGGATACACCATTCGAATCGCAATTATCTTAAAAAAACATATTAACGTCCTTTTTTGTAGGGGGGAATGTTTGGGAGATACCCATATTGATACCGTAATTGATATCAATTTTATTATTTATATAAAATGAGTTATTATTCATATTAACGATTTTATTATATAACTTATTTTTTACAGTATTCTTATTATTAAACTTAAATACTATTAATATAAATAATAACTCACTTAAGTTGAATAACAAAAGTATTATACAATTGCATAATAAAATTATTAATATGAATAATAATTTATTTAATATAAATAATAAAGTCGGTATTGATAATGATATCTATATATCAGCTCACCTTTTGCTGGATTAACAATTTTTGTATCTTAAAGATTTCATATTTAAATCGGTCTCTAGCTACTTCAGTAGCTCAGTCACAAGACGAAGAATGCTAGCTTTAATGAAAAATAGTGTTCTAAACAAATTAAATTCTATAACCAAGTATGATAGATATTACTTTTTTATAACAGAAAAAAGAGAGAAGCTTCGAAAAATAATATGGGAAATTGAAGGAGCTTTAGGAACGAAAGAGAGATATAGCAATTAAATTGACTTAATTCTGTCTCTTTTCTGAGCCCATGACAGCCGCTTTTATATAAAAGAATCATTGATCCATCTAATTAATATTCTTTTCCGTTGTCCCAATCAATATTTTTACCCCCGCATTACGAATAATTTAATTTGATAAGAGAAGTATATAATTAACAAATGCAATTAAATTCTACCGTAAAAAAAATCATAATTAATAAGAAAAAATATATTTTGACTCTAAAACTTAGAATAGAATTGTCCCCCACTCTTAGACCTTAAGGCCTGTACACAGTAACAGATTCAAAGAGTCCGATAAGCATGGATACAAAATAAATATATATATATATATATATATATATATATATATATATATATATATATATATATATATATAGTAAAGTTAGCGTGAATTTAACTCAAAAAACTATTGAATTGATTTAAATTTTCAAATTCAAATTGCTCAATAAATTCTTCATATCAAAATTTTATAGAATACTGAAATTTTCTATTTTTAAAATTTTCTAACTATTTTTTTCAGATTTTTTGAAAATGGTTTATTCTCAAAATATTCATTATTTTATTATTATTTTAGAATCATATTCAAAAATCTGAAAAAAAATAATTAGAAAACTCTAAAATAGAAAATTTCAGTATCTTAAGAGATTTTAATATGAAGAATTTATTGAACTACTCGGATTTGTCATTTGAAGCCGTTTCGATTATTTTTAAGTTAAACTCACTAAAGAACTTGATGAGTTTAAACTCATACTAGGTTTGCTCACACACACACATATATATATATACATATTATTTCTTATTAGATATTGAAATTTACACAATTTAACATTAACATATCAAATCTATTGAATTTTAAAAAAAATATATAATAATTTTAATAATATTTAAAATTAAAGAGTAGTATTTGTCGGTGCTTGTAGAAGACAATTTCGAAGACAATATCGAAAGTAATGATGGATGAAATAGAAGACAATGTCGAAAGCACGGTATCATCTTTCTATATATTAAGAAAAGAACCAACGTAAAGGTGCTAAGGAGAGTTGACCAAGTCACCCTTTTGAAATTTTGATATATTATCTATTAAAATAATACAACACCAACAGACCAAAATGTAAACAATTAAAGGATTACCTCATTTTACCAAGCTCCTGTCTTGATCTGATTTATAAGTGTCAGCGCCATCCTTCAGTGTTGTTTTGAAGCATGCACAAAAGTTCGTCGGAAACAGGAAAAAAAAAGGCTGGTTCTCTGAACGGAATGTTATTTTTTTGTTGAGATAAAATAAGGATCGAGTTCTTATAAGTTACAGAAATCCCAAGAGATTTGAGATACTGTTTTTTGCAAAAAGAAAAGAGAACAAAATAAAATACTAGCTATTCTTAAAACAGAAAAAGAACAGTCTATCTGAAGAGATAAACAAATAAGGAGAAATAAGAAGATGAGGAGACATTAATCTTCAAGCGTTGAAATTGTAGTTTGTGGAATTAAGTTAGAATTTTACAGTCTAACCAATCACTTTAGCATTTAATCCCTCCTCTATTTCCACTTAATGAAATAGACAGTTCCATAGCAGTGTCAGAATTGTGGGATATGCACTTTTCAAGAAGTGAAAAAGGATGAATTTCATCAGTTGGGATCTTAAGACAAAAATTACTTATAATTTCATTTGCCAAACAAGATTGGAATCATGAAAATATTTGAAATTGATGGAGCTTAATTTTGAGACAATACAACTTTCAATTTCACTTTAATTCTATCTATATTACCAAACATTTATGAATTGAAAACATTTGTGCTGATAAGATCAAACTAATGGAATCCTATGACGCTACGGAGGACTTAATTAGGCATGCACATTACCTCACCATGTTTGTTTGGTGAGGTGATCAAGGGGTGACACAAGTCTTATCGTTACCATTGATTTAAACAAGGATATATTCATAGATCTAGTATTTCAAGTTTAAATCTCTATTTCATCCATTTGCACTGTGCACGAGATTTACATGATCACTTTTGTGAGTTTTTTTTTTCAGTGAATGTTAAAATTATAAAGAAGAAATGACATATTTGTTGTTATAATTTTTTTTCATAAATTATATCGCACAATTTTAACCATCCATCATAAATTATATATGATTGTTAAAAAAACCCTCTCTAAAAACCTAAACCATTTCTTCCGCATATAATTAAATTGAATAAACAAAATAACATGCCATAAAATTCATACCATCACAGCAAAACAACAGACACCAACTCATTGAACTTGGACATGTTATATTTTTTTATTTTTAAAGGGCCATACAGAGAACCAAAGACCTTATTTGGTATGAAAATACATAAAAATAAAATTATCACTATCTCTCACAGAAAATAACTTTATTCTTTAATTATTTTCAAATTATTTTGTTTCTAAATGGAGGCAAAGAGAATAAAGAACATGCCTTTACCATATTTTTTTTTTTATCATCAATACTCCCTTGAGCATTCCAGAGCTAATGCTTGAAAATAGCACTCACCATATGGCCGTTTATTTTAAACTTCGCATGCCAGGTACTACTACCCTGTAGATTAAAATTTAAAAAAAACATATCTAGTCGCCTCTATAAATAGTCAAATTTACACCACAGTGGGGAGTATCTCTTTCATCAGTAACCAGATTCCACTCATCTCTTGACCTCTCAGTGCTATACATACTCTGTTTGTCTCAGCAATATATAGAGAGATGAAAGCTAACTGCAACTCCCTCCTTAAATGCCTCATCCTTCTAATGGTACTACTAAATTCTCAATTGGTTCTCTTTAGTCAAGCTAGGCCGCTAATAGAAGGAAACAATAGGATTATTAGTACGAGATTGTTATCTGTACAGAGTAGCTCTGTTCCGAAAGGTGCGATAGAAGGCATGGTTTCACCGACTCCGTTTGTCGGTGTAGAGGATGCTCGGCCAACACAGCCGGGACACAGCCCAGGTGTTGGCAACAAAAGGAAGTAGACAAAGATATGCCAGTTATTCATAAATTATGGCCATGAGACTTGTTCTCATGAAACATTTGTGAGGAAAATTTACTTTGTCATTTGGATCTTATGTAATGCTGTTTCCGGTGGACTGAAATGTAGAATTCCTCAGTTTCTTCCTTCTTTTGTATCTTTTTTTTTGTAAAATCTTAATGTTCCCATAATTAAATTGCCTTTCTTTTAGATATCAATGAGTTCAATTCTTTTGAATATTGAAATACGACGAACTTGTAACTCAGCATTTCGGTTTGAATAATGTCTTGCATTATTCTGACCTAATTTTCTTCTTTTTAAAGACCTAGAACAGTGTGTTATAAAGAAACAATTTCATTTTATACCAAACTGGTGTATTATCAGCAAAACAAAGCTGTGAAGTGCATGGGCCATATTGGTCCATCGGTACAATTAATGCCTAATCTGCTATGTTATTAAATTTTTCATTCTTTATTTTATCATTCAAGTGGCACACTTCTGTTTTTGTTTGCACAAAGATAATACATTAGTGCAGATCATATTTAAAAGTCCTTTGTCCTTTCATCAATCTCTCTAGCTATATTGGACATGAAAGTCTCTTTATTTCTTCAAATAAAAATTGGAAATCTCTTTTATTTCTGCATACAAGTATGATTCTGTTTGAATTTTGAAGTTTGATGTGGACCTGCTGTAATATCTGATGGAACTTGCATTATTTTGATAAGTTCCGACTTATCATAATACATGAGGTCCCATGCTGCCAGTTTGCCATTTAAATCCGTTGCCAGTATTGTGATAACATCACTGCATCATACTTTGAATGCGTATCGGATGGCGTAATTTTAATGATGGCACCACCACCATGTCATTGCCAAAACGGTAGAAGACAGGCTTGCAAACAGAGGCCTCTCTGTTCTTTGGCTACTGTTTAGGCAGATCCCTTACACCATCCCTGATCACAGAATGATATTGAAACTATATTATAATATACTATAAGTTAACTCCACACATAGCTGAGAGAATTTCATCAGGCAAATGTAAATAGGTATCAGAATAACTCACCGTATACCAGAGTTATTGGATAAATAGTAGGTAAATTTTGAGTACCAAAATATATCACCCAAAAAAAGCAGATTGGAGGCTTCAAGAAACCAGAGCACTTGACTGGTACGAAATCGCCCTCTCATACCAGTCCTTACCTGATCTGATTATTGTGGGATCCATATTTCCTACTTTTTCAAGTGGAAAAATAGTCACGTTATTCCAATCTGGACTATTGAATTAAAACGAACGAATTGGATCGATTCAGTTTGAAATTTTAGAACATCCTTTAGGCAAATTTAATCCGTTCATTTTAATTCAATAATCCATATCGGAATAACCAAATCCTACTTTTTCAACGGGTGATTTCATTCGGATTGCTGTGAATCCAGCCGTTAATGCAACGTTGTACTTGTACAGGAACAGGCAACAACAACATGCCCAATTGCCCAAATCAAAATCTGGATTATGATCTTTTGCTGTGCAACACTGCGTTGTACAGCGTACGAACTGATGGATTATAGTTTTTTTTTAGATTTACTCTGCAAGAATCTTGACGCGATCGGACGAATAATACGCTGCGTTGCATGATGCAGCATAATACGGAATACGAATCCATCAAAATCCTGTGTAAATTTATATAGAGCAGAGTGTTCTGCTCTTTAACTCAAGCCCGTTGAAGCCCGCTACTGAAAAGCTCTATCCTGTTAGAGATTTTTCCGAATCAACACTGAAAGGATACAGCTACCAGCTGGATTTGGGTTCAAATTAATAACAGTTTCCCAAGGTTGAGCCCAATGCCATAAACAATAAAAGCCCGTTAAAGTTCTTTATCATAGATTCATAGTAAGCGATAAACAATAATGTCATAGAAATCTTAGACTGATGTTCAATTGTACATCGAGTCAGGCTACCACACCACACACCAAATCTTATGCGTCATTTCATTTAGAGTTGCTGCGTGCTTTATGCGTACCTAAATATTTTGCAAGGAAAGAAAGAATGTGATCCCATTCCCATCATTAACTTTTTTTATCCTTTGGAAGAATCCACCAATGACTTATCATCTGAGATATATATGCTTCGTTGACCAACATGGGCCTCATTTTAGGGTGTAAATGGAATAAATCGTCACTATCCATCATTGTTATTTATAACAAATTATTCTTATATGTAAACAAATTATTGACACAAAGACATACTGTATTTTAATACAATGTGAATATAATTATTTCACTAGAAAGAATGAATTATAATTTTTTTTAAACATATATAAATATATGAATTATTAGAATTCTTATTTGTATAGAACAAATCCTATATTTTTTTGAAATATTTTATAGATATTTTTAATTGTTAATTATGTCTTATTATGAAGTTCAAATAGTATTAAGAGTTTGGCACTCATATCGAGTTGAATTTGCTTGCAATTGATATAATAATTTTTTAAATTAAGTTCACCAATATCTTGATGATCCTATTAAAACTCTCCCTAACTTTACTCTCTGATTTTTTTTCAATATCCTTTCTTATTGACTATTTTTTTTATGGTGAGTTGAGTCTTGCAGAAGTCATACTTCACTTTACGACCTTCTCATCATTTAATATCCATAAACATATATTCCAGCACCACTATCGTATATATTATCATTAAAAAACATATCATCAGCTATCATAAACTCCTATAAATAGCCAAGTTTGTAAAGGAAAAGAATGCAACTTCCCTCTCACACTAATCAATGTGTCTCTCTGAAATATATATACGATGGCAGATGATTAACTACTAAAACTTCATGATGTGCTCCTTCCTTCTAGTGGTGCTACTGAATTCTCAATTAATTAGTCTTGTTTAGTCAAGCTAAACCTCATGTAGAGAATTAAGTAGTGCCATTAGAAGGATGAAGTGTATCTCATGAGATCATTTAATAGAGGAAGTGGTGGAGTTTCAACATCCATTGAATCAAATTTCGATCCGATGCACACAATAATTGTTTGATGGTATCAAAATTTATACAAAAATTTCGCTCCACCAATTCAATAATTATGCGAAATATCAAATTTGATCATCAAATAATTATTCCGTCTATCGGATCCAAATTTAATCCAACGGACGTTGGAATTCTCCCCATCCCTTTACTGGAGCTTACAATTGTGTTTTGTTCAAACCTTCCAAGAAGTGGGCTGAACGCAAATCAGACCCAATTTGGGTACAAAAAGGTCGTTTCTCCATAGTTTGCACAAAGGCCAGATTTGAGGTAGTTTCAGACGAATTAAAAAAGTTATTGGTTTGGCTAATTTTAAATTCAAGTCTCAATGATAGAGCCTTAGGCCTAAGGCCCATGCATGCTAGGCATATTTCGGAGAGGATTTTGAAATAGATCTCATCTCCCCCAATTTTTCGGAAGAAATCTGTCAAAAGTTCAAGTTCATGATGCCTTCTGAATTCTCATTACTTATTATTCACAAACCTTTCTACATTCAATCAACTTAAATATGAACTAACACCTAACTATATATTACTGTATCACTAAGAATAATTAATTTAGTCATTATTAATATCTTGCTTTTGGATGGTAGTTAGGATGTAAGAGCTCGGTTTCTATAGGTGAAAAGTAAGTCTTTGTATTTTCTTTGGATTCCCTTTAATAAATATTTTATTATTTTTTGTACTGAGCTTATATCGCTCTAAAATACGATTAGGCACTAATTAAATAAACATTTTTAAATTTTTATTAAGGTTACTGGACATACATATGTTGACTCATTCCGGTTTCAGATTTGGAACCAAGATTTTTCTTCTTTTTCAAGTTGTTTTAATCTGATTTGAGTTTGGTTGTTGGCGTTATCTATAATATTATTACTATTCAGTTAGAAGCGGGCTTCTAGAAGAAGGAAAAATAATTGGGGCTGGAAAATCCAAGCTAAGAACTCTAAATGCCATCGTGGAAAAATTTATCGGTAATGTATAGCATCATCTAATAATAATTCAAGCTAAGGTGACATCACTTGACAATTATCAATCTGTCCTTGAGTGAGAAAGCTTTCTAGCTTTGTTGCTGTATTTGAGTTTAATTAAAGCAGCTCATACATGTGATATTATTGTGTGCCGGGTCAAGATATAGCTGCTTTCCTACATTAAGAGTTAGAATGTGTTGAAATAATTTTATATACGTTACAAAATAAGTCCTTTGATGATTTTGTTCATAATTGAATTGCTAGAATGTATGAAGATATATTATGAATTACCTTCTCTTCTAAGAATTAATGTTTTATTGTCTGCATATCGTATTCTTCTCTGATATGATTTTTCGAAACAATATATTTCTTATTTGTATGTTAAATTTCTTTTGAAAAAAATATTATTGAGAATTTGCTATCTCATAATTATGATTATAACTTTAATAATGTCAATTCTTACATTAAAATTGATAATTTAATTAATATAATGTATATTATGCTGTGGACTTCTAATTTTTTTTATCTTTGAACTTGTGTCTTATGAATTAATTTGTTGCATAAAATAAATAAATAAAAGTGTCAAATTGAAAAGAAAAATTATAATCTAAAAAATGAATATCAATTTTCAAGTATCAAACTCAAACAAATATAACTCGAGCAACTCCTATATAATTCCGACAAATATGTAGTTATAAACTCAGAATGTACGAAATTTTTCCACATATGCCTTCACAACATAAATTCACAGAAGATCTATGGCACGCTTGGAATCCCCATGTGATGCTCGCTTTATCAAAAATCTCCACCTGACATTTGTTCTCTCTTTAAGTCTTTTCTTTGTTTATCTTAGATCTTTCCTCTCTTTGTATTTAACTCATCTCACATCTCCCAACTAACTAAATGACTCATCACTCATCGCAAGATGCAAACATCTCTGCATGACCAGAGAGAGACTGCGAGCCTCCAATTTTGAAACGCTTGCTCTCTCTATCAAGCACTGTGATAATTTATTCATTAATTAATTCTCCCATTCATGCACATTGGTCAATAATTCACCTCCACATCCTGAGCTTAGTAGCTTCCTTCAACTTTCCTCCTATCCCACCAACTCAAAAGCATGCCATCATATTTCTTCTTCGTTCTCCCCCAAATCCAACGCCTTTAAAATTCGCAAAAAAGAGAGAGCAAGAGTGAGACAGCTTGGTAGAGAAAGAGAAAAGATGGAAGTAATGGTGCCTACTGTGACAAGCCAAAGCTTGCACTATCTAAGCGCTCCTTCTAGCCCGAAAAGATTCGGTTATCCGTCGACCCCGAGTTCCGACTTCTACTACTACACAAGCGCTCCGGCGAGCCCGTCACGGACAGAGTTCTCCTTCGATCAGGCCTTCGGTTTCAGTGGCCAGCTCAGAAACGATGAGTCCGAATCAGCGTTTGCTGCTGCTGATGATCTTTTCGAAGGCGGGATGATTCGACCGATGATCCCCAATTCATCCCAATTCCAGCCATCTCTGTCCTCCCCTCTGCTCAATTTAGGAAAGGAAAGAAGCACTGAAGAGAGAGGGAGATCTTCCTCGTCTCCCTCCGCCAACCAACGAACGGGGGCGAGATCTCTCTCGCCGGGAAGAGGAAATACCGAATTTCATCAATCACAGGCCCCCTCCTCTCAGACCGGATCGCTAGCAAGAGGTGGTGGAGGCAGCAAGAAGTGGAGGCTAAAAGACCTTTTTCTTTTTCGGAGCGCCTCGGAAGGCCGAGCCACCGGAGGAGGAAGCAAGGACCCGCTAAGGAAGTATACTCTACTTTCCGCTACATCATCGTCGGATATTAAGTATAATGATCCAAATAATGGATCCATGAGGAAACCAAGAGGTGCGCATGAGAGGCACTATATGATGAACCGAGCAGCTACTGAAGAGAACAAGAAGAAAACACCGTTGCCGTTTCACCGGAACACTCTGTTCGGATACTTGCGGTCCAATCCGGCAATTCATAGCATTAGCCGACGGTGGAACGGTTGCTACTCCAATCAAAGCCGGTCATAAAGGATGAACTTATAGCTTTTCTTGATTTTAGTAGATATAAGGAGAATTTCATTGTTCTTTCTTATTTAGATATACAAATATACATATATATGGAGAAGGGTTATAATGCCTCCTCATATATATGTTAAAATTTTAAAATTATTCTTTGCTTTTTTTTGTGTATAAAACAGATGTAAAATCAGACGCATCTCTTGCTTTCCTGTTTGGGGATGTATTTACGTCTTTTCGTAATCTTGAAAACCTGTATACTGAGAAATGAAATAATTTATTCAAAAATATTATGAAAATATTATTATTGATATTGTGTGTAATACAGATTTTATTATATATATTAATAATTTTATTATATATAATATTTCTATTATTTAACATAAATATTATTAATATACATAATAACTTATTTAAATTATATAATAATAATATTATATAAAATAATTTTACATAATAAAATCATTAATATATAATAACTTATTTAAGTTATATAATTATAGTATTATATAAAATAAGTTTATATAATAAAATTATTAATATATATAATAACTTATTTTATTTGTATAATAAAATTTGTATACGGTATTAGTAATTATATTTATGTATCAGCCCCCTAACTGATTAAACTTTTTGTAATCTTGCTTTCCTGTTTGGCGATGTAAATGAATTAACTGATTATATTGAGAAAATTTTCTCCGACCATGTCTCTGCTCAAACAGAGCACTCTGTTTCAATTTGCAACTTTTTTCATATTCCTATCGTGTTTCCTGAATACATGACACACAACAAAAGTTTGATTTTTATAGACTATTATTAAAAATTATATTGTCCAACAAAATATCTAAGAATCTGATTAAATGGTGTTGAGTTCACAGCACGCAAGTTAAAATTTTCTACCTAGATATTTTTTTGGAAGTGAGAGTTTCAATCATCATTAAATTAAAATTTAATTTGATAAATAAAATAACAGTTCACATAAAAATTTATATAAAAATTTTATTTTCATATCTTAATATCAAACTTTATGAGTTAATATTATAAATTATATTTTATTGAAATCAGAAATATGATGGGATGAACATTATAATATCCCTGATTCCATTATTTTTCTCTAATTTTGTTATCCTAAATCTTGGGAACTAAACTGTAACTGTTAATATGACACGCCTGTGTGTTTGCATTGTTCACATTATCAGTGCGTCAACCTCAGGTTACTGTTAAATCAGAGATTTTCATTAAACATGCGCCAAACGGCCTAATACATGTTGCCATGTCAGCATGTGCTTCCTCATTTCAAATTATGTTTTTAGAGAGGTCTTAGTCGTCGGGTGTCGGGCCCACCTACTACAAAGCTAAAATATTTTAGCGATATTACTTATGAAGTTGGAAGCTACTGGTATCTAAACCAAATTCTTTATAAATTTTCTGTAATTTTTTATTTTTTTTAAAAAAAAATTTATATATATTATTTTTTTAATTTTTGATAAAAAAAGACACTTTATATACTTTCAAGTATTTAAATTTCAATAAGTTTTAACTCAAGTATTTATATAACTAATTCAGGTATTTATATATTTTAAGTAAATATTTGTATTTTATTTTGTACATTCACATTAAAGTATTTATATATGAGACTCAAGTGTTTATATAAATTATTAAGAAAAAAAATAATAAGAGAGAGAAAGAGAGTCTTGATAAATAAAAATATATAAAAGAAAAAATTAATCAACATGAATAACAAAATAATAAAATTAACATGAATAACAAAATAATAAATTATGAAATTAACGACAAGAACTATGATATTATAGTGTCATTTTTCTCTGATAATAAACATCCGAGCTATTTTTCTCCTTCGGAAATATCTAGATCGTACCAAAAAAAATATATCCACACCAAAACTGTTCAGTGCCTAACCTAACCTAAGAAAATGGGGTCAAAAGGCTAGCTTGTTTTTGTCAAATCATGTGCTTTGGTCAAAGAGGAGAAATTGGAAGATAAATTAAATATGGATCTTTTTTTCACAAACCTCTCTCCAGAGTAGTTTTTCTACGCTGATTTACAAATAAAAACCGTCCATTTAGTTGAATTTTTAAAACCATATTATTAAAATTTTGTATTTTAAATATTTACTTAATATAATATATGAAATTTAACGTATACATTGAGATTATTGGAAATTGTTTACAAAACACTAACTTAAGTGTTTTTTTTTATGAAATAAGGTTTTTGTTAGTTTCGATATTTATTTATTTTTTAAATAATTTTTATGAAAATTAAATTTATGATTTTATGTAGAGAGACGAATTTTATCAGTATTATTGACTCGTGATTCACTAACTAAGTGTTATTAATTAATTGTTAGCTAAATTAATTAGACAAAGATTGTACATGATCACGCTAGCCTTTCATTTCAGTTAGTTGGTTCAACTCATTCAATAAATGTAATAATGAATATCAACAAGAGAATGGAGTCCTTGTTCTTGACATTATTAATTGGGAAAAGACATCTAACCGGCCTCATGTTATTCTCGTTGAAGTGATGTTTTTCTAAATTTGTATATTTTGAATTTGCGCCTTTGAGGGGTGTGAATTGTTCCATTTTATTTGAATTTCAGATGTATTTTTTTTTATAAAGATTTATATTTCGTAATAAAAATATTTTTATTTTATACTATTAAAATTAAAAAATCTCTAAAAACTATATTCTTACTTAACAAAATACTTTAGTTTGATTCTTTTTATAAACAATCTAAAACTCAAGTAATAAATAATTTATATATTAAATATAAGTACTTATTGATTCAGATATAAATAAATTTTATGTTAAGTATAAATAAAATACGAATAAAATATGCACAATATAAAATATAAGAATAACTCGATCGAAAAAATTCCCAACAATTTAGTTTTCCCAATAATTTACATTTGACCGCTTTATAATATAAAAACAGTAAAATAAAAGGTGACAAGTTACAATTCTATGATATGGTATTATTGTTATAAGGTTCGAGATTTTTTAATAACTTTAATAATAAATTTTTAAATAGTTTTAAAAAAATTTAAAAAAAATTATAAACATATTTTTTAACTTATAAGTTGATTGTGTTTCAAATTTTATACAATTTAAGTATTATTTAGTAATTCATCAAAAACTATCAAAATTACATTACATTTATAACGGTTCATAATTAACGGTCTTTGATGAAATATCAAATGATTCTTAAATTACATAAAATTTAAAATATAATCAATCTATAAGTTAAAAAATATGTTCTTCTTCTATTTTTTTAGAATTTCTAAAAATTATTTAAAAATTAATGATTAAAATTGTTAAAATAATAGTTATGATGAAATCCTCCCTTGTTTTAATACTGTCAGATGCATTTGTTTTTATGGTTGTGGTTCAAGCATCAGCTTTCGCCCGTAGCGCCTTCCTCATTGTTGGCGCCTTGTCAGTGCTTCTTGCTTCTCATCAGTCATCACCTACAAAAGTTGCCATCCCTGTCTCATTGACTTCTCAACTGATTCTCTTTCTCTGGTTACTCCCCTATGGTGAGGAGCCAGTGGAGCCTACTGTTGGTCCCCTATTGACATTGAAGGAGCCGGTTGTAGCGGTTGTTGACTTCATTTCGCTACTTCCAGGTATGATCGTATACATTGAAATCCCCCTTCTTTGTTTTTCCTAACTTGTTTGTTTCATGCCGACACTAGTATGCCTGATGCGATTTCAGTTCCCCTCAACCCAATGCCTTTTTCCAAAGACATACTCGTTAAAAATTTGGTTGAAACACAAAAAGTACTCTAAAAAGGATTTTCAAAGGAGCAAATAACGGTTTTCCGCTTCTCAAAACAAGTAAACAGATTAGTAAAATAATAATAATCACACAAAAAAAAATCTTGTTATGATCACAATTCACAAATGTCTGACAATCGAAACCCGGATGGTAGATATTTTATGAACATTTAAATTTAAATGACTTAATTCTCGTCTTTATCTCAAAAAAAAATATCTGACAAGATGTAATGGCAACAAAAAGCACGATACAATGATATTAACAAGAAATGAAAAATAATGCACCAACTAGAGATACTTGGGTCAGTCCAACAGAGATTACAAAATAACCAATACACACTGCCTACAATCCCTATAACACAAGTATTACACCTAATTAATATCACCACAAAATCCAAGGTGAAAAAATGAAAAGAAAAAACATGCAAGAAAAAGCCTCTTGTTATACTTGTAAATTAAATTTGTGAAAAATGACAACTGCCTTCATCCAAGCCTTGCTTCTCTGCGTAGTACCTTCAAAAAGGAGAAACAAAAACAAACGTGATGTTGGTACTTGTTAGAAGGTCAAAACACCACAAAAAGGCCCTTTAAAATAATACTTTTCCTGCATATCACACAAAGCTTACATAAAGCTGGAAGTTTGGGTACCCTCGGAGAAAGGAGTGAAGTAATATTATCTATCTTTACAGAGTATACAAGACATTTCCTGTTTTGTAAAATTGATCATGATATTCTGACACAAGCTAAAACCCTAAAATTCACCAAGTGATTGCTCACCTCAAACCAATTCCTAATAGAAGTTCAAAAACAAGGAGAGTTGCCAGAACCCTCCCCTCCAGAGTTTGTAAATTTCACAAATATCATGAAAGAACTCATATTCCTAGGGAAAAGAGAATACGATTCTGATAGAAATATGAGTAATGAAGTTTATATGGGTACTTCCCTTAGTAGGTTAATATCATATATTCAAGAAGGTGATAGTCCATAGGTTTCCTAGCAACAAACACGAAAAAGTGTTTCTTCAATAAAATCTAGCAACAATTCAATTACCTCTTCAGCAAATTTAATCAATATGGTAGTTCTGGGCCTCTGTTGTCCTTCAATCGGTACAAAATGTGCACTAACTACAGCAGGAAAGCCAGCTCCATCTAATACACCCTGCATTCCAAAATTAGGTCCAGGTGTCAGTATATCTCAGTCTGAAGTACTTCAGAGATGAGATGGCCAGGCTGACATACTAGTATTGACTTACAGCATGCTCTAACTATATATGTCTACAGTACTATCCCATTTTTTTACTATGCATGTCCCTGTTTCTGTTTCTGCATTGTTTATTTATTTGCTCCAATATTTTCATGGGCATCTGATTTCTGGGTATCAATAATGTTTTCTGCTGCATGTACCTCATAACAAAATTATTTCCTAGGTCATTCTTATCAGTGTCCCTCCGCAAGACAGAAAAGGTAGCGTTATTGGAAAGAGGTTGTCTTACTATCCCAAAGATAGCCAATTTGCCCTAATTAAACAAAGCCATTGAATTAAACACTACAAAAGCTAAAATTTTCTAACTTACCCTGACAATTCCAGCAACAAATGCACCACAGTTGAATGCACCCATGTCTTTCGGTACTGATATAAACCTGCAAATCCACAAAACAAGTTCAAATTCAACACCATCCAGCACAACTCAGTATTGCTGTCAGAGAACAGCCCCGGGTGGTTGGTGGAGGGGGGGGGGGGGGCTAAGAGAAAAAAGAGCTAAGCTGATTTAAAGCCTGCCAAATATTGAATTTGACTCAACTAGGCACCTGTACTATCATTTAGGGATCAATCAGGCCCTTTTGTATGGTTGTTCTATTGGAATCTTCCTATGGAGCTCTAACAAAACGGATGTGGCAGTGCAATTATTGCTTGGTATGTCAAGCAATACCAAAAAGCTGATGTCATAAGTGTCTGACTTACTTTCCAGGACCTATCTTGTCCTACACATCTTCTTTTACACTATGCTTCATCTCCTGATCTCCCAAACAAGTGACCTTTTCTCAAACCATCAGCACTCTGAACCCCAAATGTAATCAAGCAACAATGTGCAAATAACAGAAGAGCGTGTAGCGAGATTGTGCCAAAGGAAACCTCACAATGGCCAGAAAAATATAAAACCCAATCAAAAAATGACACCAACCAGCTTGTGAACCCAAAAGCAACTACAAGTGACAGCAACAATCTATTTCCAAACCTTAATTGAACACGAAAAGAGAAAGGAAAAAAGTCTTCTGCAAGAAGTAAAATTATACAGATGTTAATCAAATGGTGCTTTTTGTAATTTAAAACCGTTTATCACATGATGCTGATCCCAACACACAAAACCAGCAAGGATCTTTGTTTTGTTTAGCAGTAACTAAATGTATTTTTTGAATGCTGGAATTGAAGAAGTTTCTCATGAAAAAGAGTGACATTACCTATTAACAAGAAGTTCCTTTTCACTGATCATGTACTCATCTTCATGTTCTGTTCCCTTCTCAAGAGAATCAGCTACCTATCAAAAAAGTATAAGAAAAACTTTGAATAAAATCAAGTCCATATTTGGTCAAAGTTTAACCATTGTAGTAGTGTGGGTTGAAGTCCAAATCACTTTGAATTAAGGTAAGGGAATCACCTATTAGTACTCAAAATCTATTTGATCAAGGTAAAACCAGGAAACTAGCATCAAAAAGTATAATTCCATTTGATGTTTAACGAATTTTTAGGTAGTAAATTTGTCTGAATAGTCAACTAGAACAGTATAGTATTATGTGACCTCAAAAGATATGGCCAAACATTAGAGCACTAGGGAAATTTTATGGTAAAAAGCAAGCAAACCTTTCCAAATAGAACCTTCCAAACAGTGCTGTGAATGAAAGATAGGATACCCAACAATCGAGTCTCCCTTCTGTTTCCCTAAATCATCATTAGAACAAATATACACTGTTAATCATCAACAATGGTTGCTGACTAGATGGCCAAATATATTCAGACAATGACCAAAGGGTCCCCTTTAATTTCCCAAGTATTAATTCAATTAAATAATGACATCAACAAGAGACATTTTCATTGTTTGTAATAAATTTGGAAAAAAGAATTTATTGCATAAAAGTTAGTCTTTGATAAGGTATTAATTAAGTTTGTAACTTTCTCTAGATTTGATGCATGATATAAATCAGAAACAAGATATCGTTTTTAAGTAGAATGGCAAGTAACGAAGTTTGACTAAGAGCATGGTTCTATTCCAATCACTAATGACTGTTAGTTTCAATTAACATTAAAAATATCAGCAAGCAGCAACCACGAAAATGTTGGGTGCTTATTGTGTAAGCACTGAAATGCAGTCATTAATTAAAACAACCTACAAGATTTTGGGACCATCTTCTAAGGAAAAGAAAAGAAAGAAATATAATTGATACTTTGTCTCTATGGCAGAGAAGTTCAAGAACTCTGGCACCAACAGCATAACCTGCATCTTCAAGCCTGTGAAAGTATTTCTCAATTCTAATTCCCATCCACAGATGATTATATAATTCACAAAAGAAAAACGAAATAAAATTAGACTAACCTCCTTTCCAACTCAGCAATGTTGTCAACCTGAGTCTGATTGTACTGAACCAGTTCCGAGAACAAAAATGCAAATGCACTCAGACTCACCTAAAAAATAATCATCTATTAATCAGCAATTCAGAACGCTTAACTGGTGAAATCAAATATAGATATCATCCTCAATCTGTTCTAACAAATACTGCCTAAACTAACTGAAGGCATTTTATTGCATAGTTTCAACGAATTTAGAATCGACTATACTAAATCAAGCATTAAATGCACAACTAATTATACATGGAGCTCAATCCATGATTGCCTCTTCGGATTAGGTTCCAATTGAACTCTATATACTTCCGATCTAGTACTAAAACACGAAAGCTACTAAGAAAATAGCAAAATTTGGATCCTGAAAAAGGTAAAGGTAGAAACGACAATCACACATACCTCTTGGCGCCCTCGGCTGAGAGGCTTGTCTAGAACATTTCCGTACTGCTTCGCCTTCCCCACCCCGATCATAGTGCTTCTCTCTCTTAATCTGAAATATCTTCCTCTTCGTTTCTCTTCTTCTCCGATCTCGACCGAGGAGAAGAGTCGCTTCGGATCTGCAATATCTCGACCAATACCGATGACTGAGGGAGGGTTTTGCCTTTTGGATCGGGTTTGGAGATCCGTAAAACCCGATAGGTGATTGGATTATGGGGGGGGGGATTTTGGGCTTAAGCATATAAGGGCCCGAGCTTTTTAAATATTAAATGCTTTACGGCCCAGAAGATCAGAATTAAAATTCAAAAATTGAAGAGAATTTTTATAACACAGGAATAGAGAACGGATCGCGTTTCAATGTCCATCGGATAATATTTTGATCCGATGAGTTAAATTATTATTGAATCATCAAATCTAATAAATCGAACGATTATTAAAGTGTTGGAGAGAAATTTTTGGATGCTATCAAATAGTTATTTTGTTCATTGAATCAAAATTTGATTCAATGGACGTTGGAGAGAAACATAAGCTGGGACTGGAGTGTGGAATTGCAGAGAAACAAATAAGCAAACAGGTAGCAAAAATGAGACAATATAAGTTTGACGGTGTGAACTAACTGTGATGGTGAAGTACGAACATCATTAATTGAGGTCATGTTTTGTTACTTGGTAGCTGAAAAAGAGAGAATGTTTTCGTGCATTTTACATTGCCAACTTAGTAAGAAACAAGGCACTGGGATGGGATCACGCAATTACAAAAAGATAGATATATGTATTGTATTGTGGGTGGACCTCATATCTGCCTGCATAGACACGTTAAATCCATTACCATAGCCAATAAATGCCCCTACGCGGTTTGAGGTAATATCACATCACAATTTGTTTTTCTCTTTTTTTAAATTGAAAGGCCGTAGTGCATTTTCATAATTTAATATAAGCGTTTTATAATATTCAAGTGTACATTTCAGAGTGGTTTAGGACACGAGTGTGGATGTTAATTAATTATACATATATTTTGCAATTGTCAAATATGCACTTTTGACTTTACAATAACAGATAAGTATGCATTTTTTTTAATTTAGAAAATGAGTCTTGAAATTTGAACAAAAAGAAAAAAAGATGTTGACATCTATTAAAGCATGTTTTGACTAGATTAAAGTATGCACTACATCTCATCTTTTTATACGTTGTCCTGTGTTATTTCGGTTCTGATCAATATTTAATTCTGATAATTCTAGAGGCGTTCATCTAAATCTTACTTCAGTTCAAGATTATTGGATTGCTTGGAATAATAATAGAAATAGATCTATTTTTGACAATGCAGCATCTCTCACTTTTCATTCTTTACTGATCAGGGTTTGCTCTCTCTTTCATACATGGACAGATATTAATAGTGAGATAGAGTACTTGTAGCGCCAAGAGATCGTCTCAATTTTTGATGAATCTGATCAAGGGGCCAATGCTGGTACTGTTGGTGCTGCTCCAACAACTAGGAATTAGTTGTAGTTTCTGATTTGTTTCTAATTTCACTGAATGTGTTTTGTGAATATTTGTTGGTTGTGGTTTGTTGCACACACACTAACATCATTTTGTAGTATTTTGGGGATTTGTGGGGCTGTTTTGTTATCTCTGGTTTTTACTTGAGATACTAGTTTGTTAGGAATATTTTTGTATGCAATTTCCGAAAAGTAATGGAAATTGGTGGGTTGTTGCCCACTTTATTGAAAAAAAGATGTGGCATTAGTCAACAATTATATCATAATAAAAATATGTTGTGAATTTTATAATAGCCGAGTTTTCATTCTAAAGCGCATGCATGATAAAGTTTCTAGAAATATTTACAAGTGGAATCCATAATGAATAATTATTTAATATAATTTATTTGTTTTGTCTTCTAGGATATGCAATTTCTATATATTTTAATCTTGTAATTTACTAAGATGTACTAAACTGTTTGAATTCGTGTACTATTTATTTCAGTTTTCAGTTTCCTCCTTTTTGGAGTATTGACGTATATATATTTCAAGGGAATAAATATATTAAAAAAGCTATAATTATTTGATAGCCGTGATAATCGACAAAAAAATTGTTAAATCTAAAAGTAAAGAATAATTCTAGTGTACATCCAATTCTTACGATACATCTTTTTAGAAAATATTATTCAAATTAAAAAACTAAAATTGTAGATGTATTCTTAATCATTTAGATTAAACGTGTATCAAATTTGAGTCAATTTAGAATTTGATTGGTCATATATCACAAAGGTCATTGAAACTCCACCGTTAAAATTTTAAAAGTGTTCTTCCTAAAGACAAAATATCTTTCAAATTGACCCAAATTTAATACACATTAAATCTAAATAATTAGAAACACATCTAAAATTTTAATTTTATAATTTGAATAATATTTTTTTAAAATATATAATATAAAAATTAAATATACCATTAAACTTAAATGTATACAAAAATTACTCAAAAGTAAAATTACAAATATTTTATTTGACCTAGCCGTTTCTGCATTTGCTGCTATTCATACTTGAATAGCGGATCCTGGTATCCAAATAATCCTGATTGTTCAATCTTATGCTGGATTTGGACCTGATCCTACCGCCAAAATTCTAAATTCAAAATCAGCAGCCTGAATAATGAAAGTTTTTAAAATAACAATAAAATAATGAAAGTTTTTATATTAGAATAAATTATTTTCAAAAAAATCTGAAAAAAATAGTTAAAAAACTTTAAAAATAAAAAATTTTAATATTCTATAAAATTTTGATATAAAGAATTCATTGAGCAACTTAAATTTAAAATTTTAAATCAATTCGATAAATTTTTAAATGAAACTCATTAAAATTATTAATAAAATTAAATTTACACTAACTTCACTCCATATATAAATACATAAATTTCCGTTGGCTCATGGAGGCCTTGGTTTCTGTCATTTAATGCTCATGCAAAATCACAGAACTTGTCCTTTTGGTCACTTCCCTGGATTGATGAAGTTGAAAGAGTTGTGTGGCGTACATTCATTCATTCATTCATTCATTCATTCATTCGGATGTGGGCTCTACACTGTTGTTGCTGAAAACTCTACGCTTGTCTCAATTTCAACTTGCAGTTGCAGAGGAAGAGTACACTACGTTGCCAAGCAACCCAATCAAAAATAGGGAATTAGGGATCAAGAAAATTGGGAAAGAAATCTGCAGGAAAAAAAGGATCCTTCAATACTGTCAATTTTTTGCCTTTTGCTTTTTGCTTTTTGCTTTTTTTTTTTTCCAAATAGGATGATTCAATGTGGTGACTGCGCCTTAACATCTCTCTATTTATTGAATTTATTGAACCACTATAAATTATATTTCCTTAATTTATGAGCAGTCAGCAATTTATGAACTATAATTTATCAAAAAGTTATTCTCCACTCACATCATTTTAGGGACGGATTCGGAATGTCAAATAAAGCTAGATATACTGAGTAATTAGACATACAATTAATTTAATTTCTCAATTAAGTTCAGATATAATGAAAAAATTTTATTATAATTTTATATATTTATAAAAAAATACTATATTAATAATTATGAAATATAAGTCTAGACATTGCATGAACTTGTCTGTACTTGAATCCGCCTCTACGTCATTTATACTATCAATCATCATTTTTTTTGCTCTTTCCTCATTTATCTTAATTAGATAGCTCAAGTCATGTATCACACTTCCTCATTTAAAAGAGATGAGCTTGATGCATCTAAAAGATAATTAACTCTAAAAAATTAAAACATTATCTCCTGTTTTGCAAGTTAAATAGATTAAAAATGAAGTGATAATAATCTATTTATTTCACTTTTAATTCATTGGTGTTTGATAATGAAGTAGAGTAAGAGGTTAAAGAAAAATAATATTAAAGAAGTAAGAAAAAATGTTGTCAAGAGTTTGTATTAAATAATAAGAAAAATCTAACAATTAATTGTCATATATAAATATCACTTTAGTGTATTAAAAAACTATTTAAATTAATACACGAATTGATATATGATACTATATAAGTTTATATATGTTTTCATTGTATGTTTGCTTTATGCAATATTTTTTAATAATATTACTAATAATAATGACGATCATGATGATGTTGAAGATGAAATTATGATACTAACAATAAAAAATATAATAATAATAATATTAATGACGATGATGATAGTAATGATGATGATGATGATGATGATGATTGAAGATTAAAGAGGGTATTTTTATTCTAATTAAGTAGAGTAATTTTATTTCACATACCGAGGTGAAGTAAATTTGATGAAGTAGAATGGAGATTCAATGCACTTACTCCACCTTAATTTATTCTAGTTTGAAAGATTTAGAGTGGAGTAAGGATTTACTCCACCTTACTTTACTTACCAAACATAATGGTACTATTTTTTTGTATTTTTCTACATGAATTATTTTGTGGCTAGTTATGTTGTTTATAATGCACATCTTCATTTTTTTCGAAAAAAAATCATTTGCTGTTCAAAATTTACTTAACAAAAAATATTATATAAAAAAAATCATTTTAAATATCAATTTTTTTATTTGATAGCTACATTTTTCCAAGGATGATGTCAGAAGAAAAACTTTAATAATGTTAATGAGCATTTTGTGAAGACAGCCCATAACTTGTGAACCAAAAATATAACATCACATGAAAGAAACATATAATATTTCAATGATCTAAATTTAAATTCTTTACATAGAAGCAACCCCCAAAAAAAAATACATAAAATTCTTGCAAACTTGTACTCAATGAAAAGGAAATCTTGGATAGATTGATGCTTAACTTGTCTACCACGACATCTAATATCAAAATTTTTTTTAATGAAAATTAAAACTTTGGTTGTGTTCTTTATTAGTTATATATGACATGTATCAAATTTAATGTCTAAAATTGTGAAACTTTTTATTGCTTGATGAATAACAAACCAACTTTTCAAACTATAAAAATAATTAGATATACGACCGACTAAAAGTGATGAAGAACATATTAAAAATTGTAACTTTTTTGTTTTCACAAATTTTATCAAGAGGTGGGATCACTTGATAATAGCCATTTTGATAATTTTAATAATAAAATTGATAAGCATAAGTAATTTAAATATTATTTTGACGAGGCATCAAAGATCATTAATTTTTAAATTATTTAAATTCAAGTCATTTGATGTATAGTAAAACATACATGAGTTATCATCATATTTTATAGACATAATATGTTGATAATATAGATCATGTTTATATACCGAATCTAAAATCTAAGCTTTATTAATTAAAATTGTCAATAGTATCAAGGGAACTTATATACAGATATCATAATTGATACCAACTTTATTATTCAGATTAAATGAGTTATTATTCATATTAACGACTTTATTTATGTAATTTATTTATACAGTACTTTTGTTATTCAATTTAAGTGAGTTATTATTTATATTAGTGGTATTTGAGTTGAATAATAAAAATACTATTAAAAATAAGTTGTATAATAAAATAGTTAATATGAATAATAATTTATGTAATATGAATAATAACTCATGTAATATAAATAATAAAATCAGTATGATTTTGTTATCAATTTTGTTATCTCCCAAACTTTTTCCTAATATCAAAATAAACAATTGACGAGTGATCCTCCCTCTTTTATCAAACAAATTCGTTATCAATATTCACATCATAGCTCATACTCTATTTAGTATGCTAATGATTTGATCTACTTATTATATAATTATTGTCTGTTGAATATTTTGTAACTAATATTTTTATTAGTTTTATAAATTTAGGAACTTTTAAGAAGCTACATAGTTTTTTTATCTGAAAAATATAAAAATATAAATTAAATCTTTAAAATATTTAACTAATTTTAAAATACAGAGAGACAAAAATTAAAAATTCCGACCCTTATCATTATTTTTTCCGGAGACAAACAAGGGAAAAAAAATTAAATTCACATTAAAGTCTGAAATTTTGAAATCCGATCATTGAATGGTTGGACTTGAGATACTTACAATTGATTGAATAATTGTTTAAAACATATATCCTTGAATGGATATCATATTAAAATATCTATTCGTCAAGAATAAGTGTTTAAAACCCATGTCCGTGTAGGATCACATTTTTAAATACGTATCTGTCAGAATTGAATTAATTTTCATATCATTACCCTTAGTTTTTTTTTTTCAAAGTTCAACTTAAAAATTAATTTAAATTTTCACACTTCTCAAATAACCAAAAATCGGATACACAATCGATCATTAGAATTTGTTTTTACTTTCTTTTAAATAAAAATAAATATCAAATCACTCAAATTTATAAATTTATACATAAAAATTTCTCATCTGAATTTTAAACTTACAATATTTTATACGAAGAATATTGCTTTTCTAATTAGACCAAAGCTAGATGTGGAATTTGTTTTGATTTTTTTACACAGTAAGTCACAATATACACCCAACCACCAAAAGTTTTTCCAACTTTAGACCTTTTTTTTTTCTCCTGATCTTACCAATTAGTCTAAAAATCATCTCAATATATATTACAGCTTCCCCAATTTAAATTATCTCAGTTACCAAAAGGAAAAAAAAGGATGGAAATAAAATGTTAATATTTTGCATATGCACACTACACGTCGCCTTACATCATTTTGTTACCCACTTCAAGAATAATTAAATACACAAACACACATCAACCAAAAAAGAATACGTAATACAAATTGAATTTTGTTTGACTGTATACGTAAATTTTCCTCATAAAATATGCTTATCCTCCTCATCCTGTGCAATTACTGATAACAGTTACAACTTGCAACCCTTGTCAATACATGTTGACAATCCTCTCCAGTTTCACTAACTGGAGATGCTTTAAATTTCTGAAACCGCAGCTTCCAAGAATAAACTGGACATCTTTAGCATTTGTTAACAATGGAGAAAGGAAGTAACGTATTTAATGAACTCTACGCAATAATCCCTCCCTCTCCTGTTATAAAAAGAGAGTAGAGACTGGGAAGCAATTCTTCAACATCCAGCTTTCAATCCTTTTCAATTGGCTGCTGAGTTAGGTGGCCTCTCTTCAATTTTTTTTAATAATTCCTCTCCTTATTCTTCCAATTCCTGCTTTCAAATGGTGAGATGTTGTGTCTCCATTGCCTTTCTTTCTCTTCTCTTTCTCTCTCTGCTTCCCATTGACTTGGCTGAGAGTTATGGACCTCATGGTACCAATGATGGAATGGAGCAATGGGGCTATGCTCAAGTTAGACCAAGTATGCTAAATTTAATATCTTCTTATCAGCTTTTATTCTTCTTTCTTCTTTCTGTTATTTTTGCATGAAATTTATACATCATGTTAATATTATATTTCTCGTATCGAAATTTTAGAGGCCCATATGTTTTGGTGGCTTTATAGGAGCCCAAAACGAGTCGAGAACGGTCCGACGCCATGGCCGACTGTGCTTTGGTTGCAAGGTGGCCCGGTAAACATATCTATTTTTCAGATAATTTACGATAACAAATTATAATACATTCAGGTAACTCGTTGCAAAGTAAATTTTAAACTTGTTGACTTGTGTCTAAAACAGGGTGCTTCAGGTGTCGGGATTGGTAATTTTGAAGAAATCGGTCCGTTGGATTATAATTTAAAGCCGAGAAATTCAACTTGGCTACAGTTTGCTGATCTCCTTTTTGTGGTGAGTTTCCTCTTAAGAGAACTGGATTTTGATCTTGTACCAGTCAAAAACAACTCAATGTATGGACCATTCTTACCTGTCCTTGTTTAACAATGGATTAATTACTCTCACATTCTCACATTTTTATATCTAGTTTGTCTTTGTCTACAACTCTACATGTGTCACATTCTCACATTCTCACCTGTCCATCTAAAAGATAATCTAAGATAAATTAATAAAACAATTAGCTAAGACTTAGGTATTAACTTAATTCAACATAACCAACCTCATCATCTTACAAAATTTGATCCTAGCTGTATTATTTTCTCTTCTTTTAAAATATTACTTACTTTAGTTTATGTATATTTTAATGCCAATATTGTATATGTTTAAGGATAATCCAGTGGGGACAGGATATAGCTTTGTAGAAGATACGAGTCTTTTAGTAACGACAGATGAAGCCGCCGCAAGCGACTTGACGGAACTTCTTAAACAACTTTACAACAAGAATCCGGAAATGCAAACGAGCCCTCTTTACATTTTTGCTGAGTCTTATGGTGGAAAATATGCTGTCACTCTCGGTTTATCAATAGTAAAAGCAGTAAAATCTGGTGAATTGAAGCTTAAGCTTGGAGGTAAGAACAAAGGTTCTATTGGAATTGAAACGATTTTCGTGATCAAGTTGGTTGCTTTCATAAACAGCGCTCAAATTTGCCAATCTAAAAGCAGCATTTTCCCAAATTATAGGATTCCTGTATTTGAAATAGAAATCTATCTTTAGATTTGTTCGGTTGAGAAGTCATGTCATGTTAAATAAGGACAATATTTTCACTATGTAAATGATTCTATTTTTGGTCTTAAGCCCAAAGAAAAGAAAATTTAGGTGAGGTATAGACACTGAACTCCTATAAACTGTATGTGAATTATGAAAAGCTCACAGGAAAATTCAGGGGTAATATAGTCATTTCACTTGATTTATGCTAGCTTTTTTTGTTTCTATTTTCTACAATGACCCAAAGAAAATATTCGGATTAACTTACCCATTTAAGACATTTTCGGTATCTTTTCCATAGATAGTAAATTCTAGGTACAAGTCACAAAAATCGTTCAATTGAGTAATTTTGTATTTTTCAGGGGTTTCTATTGGAGACAGTTGGATTTCCCCCCAAGATTTTGTGGTGAGAAATTGTCGTTTTTGGAATTTAGTTTTTGTAATGAACTCCTTTGTTTGGGTCTGTTACTGTTAAATTTACAGCTTGATTTAATTATTAATGAATTAATACTGTAGTTCTCATGGGGACCTCTTTTGCTGGATGTGTCAAGGCTTGATAGCAACGCAGCAGCAAATTCAAACAGGTTGGTTGCAAAGCATATAAAAGTAAAACCTTTAATTTTCTTGCACTATTTTCAAGTCTTAATTGCAGAGCATAATTAGGAGATCATGTAATTCCTTAATTACAAGCATGTGCTGGTGCCAGTATACTGTACTTCATGTTAATTTATTGTTTTCTTTTGGATCTCTTAGATCTCAATTAACAAACAAATATATATGTTTGACTATGAATTGGGTCAACTGGGCCAAATTTATCACCATTGGATTTGGATATAATTGGACCATTTTGTCAAAGTATCCACAAAGAGAAACTGCCATGAATTTACTGCATGAATCATTTATACAAACAGTTCAAACTAGCATTCTATTTTTTTTTTTTTAACTGCGCTTCCTCTTATTATTTCTTTTCATTATTATTATTGTATTGTTAGTATGGCTGAGAAAATCAAAGAGCAAATAGAAGCAGGAGATTACAGGAAGGCAACAAATAGTTGGGGTGATCTGGAAAATTACATAGTCTCCAGCAGCAACAACATTGTAAGAAGATATCCCTTCTCAGTTCTCATGTCATATTCGAAGTTCGTGTACCTTTTTTTTTTTTTGAAAAAAGAAAAAGAAAAAGTAACTGAGTTGAACCAGAAATCTGGTATCAGTTGGAATGTATTATAAATTCTGTATATATCAGTACCCTGCTGACACTGGCATCCAAAGGTTGAAGTGTTTAAAGAGAGATTAAATAGTCAAAAGTTCAATCAGTATGCATGTTCTCCTTCTAGAATTTAGACATTCCACTGCACACAGGAGCGGATTCAGGATGCTAAGCAAGCCTGAGTATATCAAGTAATTAGATGTATAATTAGTTCAATTTCTCAATTAGATCTAGGTACAATAAAAATCTAGACTATAATTTTATAGATTTAGAAGGAAAAATTGTTACATTAACAGTTGTTTTTGAAAAACAAACCCAGACACTGACCTGAACTTACTATTTAAATCCGCCCTTAACTGCACATCAACTCTAAAAATTATTGTCTACTGCTACTGTACTTATCTGAAAATTATTGCAGGATTTCTACAATTTTTTGCTTGATTCAGACATGGATCCCTTAGGAACAGCTGCCACTGCCAGCAACACTGATAATGGTATAAATGCTGGGCTGTCATTGAGACACTACTCGAGATATCTAAGTAGCAAAGTAGCCTCCACATCCGATACACTGTCTAAACTCATGAATGGAGTCATTAAGGAGAAGCTGAAGATAATCCCCAAAAATATTACGTATTTTTCTTTTTCTTCGTTCTTATATTCAGCATGAAATTGTTAGTTTTAATTACCATACTGTGCCGATATTAGTTACAGTAACTTGTGATTTTCGTATAATTTTAATGATACTACCACTGAAATTAATTGCAGCATAAAAATATCACAAAGTCAAATTAAGGTACAACAAAGTATATTAAACAAAGTACTTTAAAGAAAAAAAATTCTGCAGTAATGTTGAAAAGCTCAGAAATTAACCATCTATAGAAGAGAGAGTATTCCAAACTTCAAAATTTTGTTCATTCAAAAGTACTTATTTAACTTTATTATTCAAAAAATTAATCAAATTTCCATGTTCCCTTTTTCTTAAAGCTGGCAAGAGGAATCGAGCGATGTATTCACTGCTCTATCCAATGATTTCATGAAACCAAGAATCAATGAGGTCTGTAGATTCAACATTCAGGCTAAATTTTCAATTAAGAATTTCAGTGACAGTGCATTTGACTAAATAATATATTGAAATGGAAACAATGTGTCAGGTTGATGAGCTATTATCTCTTGGTGTGAATGTCACTATTTACAGTGGTCAGGTAAATATCCAAACTCATATTTCATTTTTCAGCACAAAACTACCCTCTGATCAAGTCAAAACAAAAAAAAATAAAAATAAACTTCTCCCGTTGAATATATATTTTCTTAGAAATTAACTGAGCGCTGCTAATTAGTATGTCTTCATGACATAGTTCCAGGGACAGAGCCACGTATTGACAGCGGCCCCCACCTCCCGCCAAAATATTTTTCAAAATATACCTTTAAAATTTTACTTCTGAACAAAAATATCAATATTAATTATGATAATATGCCCCCAATCTACAAAAATATTTTGCAAAATGTGACTTTAAAGTATGCTTCTAACATAAAACATTAAAAAAAATATACTTAATTTTTCAAAATAATTATAAAATTATATTATATCCAAAAATTTTGCTCCGCCCTAACCGTCGGTCCACCCCTGCATAGTTCCGAGTCTTTTAACATAATGAGTTCCCAGCATTATCAAATTCTCAAAATGCTTGAAATCTTTTATTTAATTAAACTTCCAAAATGTAAAAATCCTCATAACTTGCGAAGACTATAAGTTGAAATCACAGAAGTATCTTCTTAATTTATATAATCCAACAGTAGAAAAGTCAAGCTTTATTTCCATTATATCCAACTTTGTGAGGGAGATGTCTGCTTTTTTCTGTGTCCATAAAATTCATCATCCATTTGTTTGGTGGTTAGGGAAGCATCCAGAAAAGAGAAATACAGCATTCAGTGAGGATAATGTTTTATGGTAAGGACAAGGAGAAGGGTATTCTTTCTAGTGCATTTGTGGACCAATTAGTGACATTTCTGATTTTTCTTTTTTTCTCTCTCTCTTCCCCTTGTCAACCCCTTTTATTTTTCTTTAGTACTGAATTGAGTTTTCTTTTCTTTTTCAGTATTATGCTGTTTTGTGTGGAGCAAAATACTTTTATTTTGAAAAATATTACTTGCCAACATCATCAAACAGAATAAAATTGTTTGTGCTTGCATACATCTCAGTAACGAAAGGTGTCGTTATCATTCAGTGACAAAAGAGTAATTGTAGAAATGATTCATATTAAAAAGCTGAAGTAGTTATCTCTTGGGTTTAAATTTCATTCAAAAAAAAAATCTCTTGGGTTTAAATGCTGATTTGTTTCTTCTGTTTATACAGCTTGATATAATCTGCTCAACAAAGGGTACTGAAGCCTGGGTTCAAAAGCTGAAGTAAGAACATTGCTATGTTTACATGACATCTCCTTTGCAATTTTGCATTGATCACATAGAAATTCAAAAAGGTAAAACTAATTTCCAATTTGAATGTTATGTCAGATGGAATGGACTGAAGAACTTTACCAGCTTGGCAAGAACACCTTTGTATTGCGACGGTAGCGACGGTACAAAGGGCTTTTACCGGTCTTATCAGAACTTTCACTTTTACTGGGTTATGCATGCAGGGCACTTTGTAAGTACAGACCTATAAGCTACCAGAAAAAGATTTTTTTTTTTAGTAGAAAAGATTATTAAGAACAAAAAGCTACTTTTGGAAATTGTGATATTAATTTCCTCCTCGAATAAATGTAGACGTAAAATTTAAAATAAAATGCTACTTAATTTACACATTGAACATTCGAGTTAGATACAAGAAAGTAAAAGATATAAAGAGATGTATTTGATAAATAAATCCCTAAATCCTGGAGTCATTTTCACTGAATTATATTTTTAAGTTTTTAACCCAACTGAAACATAACATTCTTACCCTGTTTTCTGTGCATATACATTGTGGGTCAATTATTTTTTCCATTATATAAACTTCTTAACAGTAATAATTATGTAAATAAGGCATAATCAGGTTGCAATCCCAATTTAACAATAAGTATGAACTTAGCTAAAAACTAAATTCACATTCTTTACGTAAAATTCTTCTTGTTTTCACCTTGAAAATATTCTAACATTTATTTAACATTTCAGGTACCTTATGATCAACCCTGTATTGCTCTTAGAATGTTAAAGGAGACAACTCAATCACCAGCTTCTCACTGATAGGCCAAAGGCCTAATGTACCATGGTTAAAAGAGAGAATAAATATGAAGGGTCAAGACAGATAGTCAAAAAAGATAATTAATTCTTTTACCTGTTTTTAATTTTTTTTAACTTGTCAATATTTTTTTAATAATAGATGACATCGCTAGAGATTGAGCACTTCAATATCACATCATTTGTGTGACCATAAAAATGTATGGAAAACATGACGAAGCAAATGCTTTATGTCCATGAAAGCTAAATGTCTCCATTTTTTTTATTTTTTAATAACAAAAATTTTAAAATTATAATGTCAACATAAGACCATTAGAAATGACTATATTATTTTCTCTTCATACAAGAAAAAAAATTGTCAGTTTTTTTACTTCCATTTTATATGAATCAATAAATTAAAAAATCAACTTTCCAAAATTATCCACGTCGGTTTATTTCTTGCAAGTTTTTGATGTCAAATAAAATAACATTGAAATGTCATATTTTTTTTATCGGTGCATAGAAAAAGCGATACGGATCATATTTAATGAATTTATTTTGATATTTAGTTCTAAAAGTTAAGTTATTAAAAAGTTAAATAGTAGATACATTATGAAGACACAAAAAATAGAGATATTTAAACCCTCTATCTCGATTCTCATTACTCGTTTCAACTCTCTACATGGTTGAAATGAAATGCGAGAAACCTAAGCATGTACTATAGAGTTTAATTTATTATGTAAGACAAATCAGCAGTTTCAGATTAATATGAGTTTAAAAAAGGTTAAGAAAACAAAAGCTCGTTAATTGAAGGGAACTAAAAATTGATCTTTCTTTTGCATTTTGATTTTTAAGTGAATTCAAAAACATTCTGTTTCCACAAAGTAAAATTAACAAGTAAAAAAAAAATAAGGCTTGGAGTTTGAAATAAATGACATATTTTTCTTAATAAAAACGAAATTTGTTAGTCATAGTTAACATTCTATGTAGCTCCATTGATTTCGCTGGTCAATCAACAAGTTTGAAGGAAAAGTCTCCTTTGACATGCATCTATAAATTCAGATGATGATGTACATGGAATGAGATGATGCACAAAATCTAAGAACGAAATAAACTCAATCTTAAAATGCAGCTATATTTCAGATATAGGAGGGATACAAAACAACATTCCAAAGGGACGAATCAAAGTTAATTCGCCAAATTGTACCATGGAATAAAGTTCAGTAACCTCCAAAAAATCTCACCCAAAACATTCGTTCAGGTTTATTAGATGAAAGATAATAAAATTCAGTATTTCTTAAGAAATATTTTAAGTAATTTGTGACATGTAATGCTTTGCAACCTCCAAATAATTTATTAGCACAGATATATGCACTCATAAATATACGAGAATCAGATAAACGCTAAATTTTCTCAACATTCTCATGCTGCTATGAGATGCAAAAACAAGTAAAACTCACACTCACAATTGTAATGAAACTAAAAATATTCAATTTAATTCAAGTTTTATTGAGTTTTTGATAAATCCGAACTCACCAAAGTCATACAACAAGTAAATGCAGGAAATAACTAGCAAACAGAGGTCTTGGCAGCAAGAAGCAATAAAGTTCGCTTGTGGTATGCAGTACGTAGATTCTTGTAATTCTGTACAAATGTGCGTATATCTATTTCTTCTTTTAGTAATTTCGCCTGAAGCATTTCTGACTCCTGATCTGCCTTGTAAGCCGCTTCTGTAAGTTAAGAGGGAGACGGATATTCAAAAGTTTCAAAATTTAAACAATTAGAGACTAAAACTATTTATTCAGACAAAGATCAGAAACAAACTCTGAATCTCACAATTGTTTACATATAGTAGTAGCATAGCAAATCTAACTCGTATATGATTATTAGAAAGGTGCACTACTTGAGGCGTCGAGAGAAATTAATCTAACCATAGGCCTTTGTACCACTCTGCTGTTGAAGTATTATCCTTGAATTTAACTAAGAATCTAATAGTTTCTTTATTGCTAGAGTAGAGTGAGAATATAAGACTTAAGTATACTTTACACAATACTATTATTATAATACAGGTTCCTATACTTGCACTTAACTAAGAATTAATACCATTCCATATGCTTCATTCTAACTTGTTACCTCACTAATTAGTAGACTACTAACCATTTAATTTATCAAGGAGGCTAGAGCGAGAGTAGGAATTCATGATTTCATCCCTTTGTCTGAATAGTTCATCTAGCTTTTCTTTTGCAGATGCCAGCTCGCTTGTCCTAATTATAGTACACTACAACATCATACAGTGTTACCCAGTTAGAGACAAGTCTCCACAACTTAGTCCCAAAAATCTGGTTTTAGTTTCATGCAATTTCGTCGGAGTAGCAAGAAAAGAAATGATTTATTTAATATTATACCTGGTTCTTGAGTTCTACAATACTAGGTTCCTTTTCCAAGTTCTCCTCTGAAAAATTGACACACTCAAAGTAAGCCAGATTATTTAAAAGAACATATCAACCAAGGAAAAATGCTCAGAGGAGAAAAACCTCACCAGTAAGTTGTACTGTCTCTCTTTGAAGATCTCCACATGTCTAAGTGGCCAAGTACAATGTGGTTAATTGTTAATAATTCAAAATTTTCACAAAAAGTTATAAGAAGACATTTGCGCAAGGTACAAGAAGACGTTTGACCATACATGATTTTGGCTTCTCACTCCATCAAGTGAATTGAAAAGGGCCTTGTATGCATCTTTGTCAGCTAGCAGTTTTTTCAACTCGTCAACACTTCATTTCAGCCACAAGAGGAAAAAGATGCAGCAATTATACCAAACTATTAAAATATGAAACAAAATAAGAATTTCCTTTTCCAGATTTCTTCTTCTGATTTTCCTTTGTGTAAAGTTTCATCTATACTTCCTTTTAAATCTAACAAAACAATATTTTTTTTGGCAAACTAATGTAAGCCGAGCAGAAATTTACTTAAATTTGCCCCAATGCCTTCTGTTAACTGAACTCAATAGTTAAGAACCAGTTTATAGTTTATACAAACACTAGTCCAGAATCACCTGAATCAGCATGGATTGCATTCACTTAATACGGAAATAAGGAAAAGGGCTTCACAAAAATGTGTCTTTGCACCAGAACAATGTATGATTTGGACATTATATAAGCAAAGACTAAACTCACCAAAATGGTTCATGAGCTGAACTCAAAAATCTATCTGATACACTTTAAATGATAAATGGAAAATGTACAAACTGATATATTTACATGCCAATTCGTAAAAAATTGTGTTCATTTAGTATAAGACCAAGTGGTAAAACCTGAACACATCAAAGTAAACTTCTGAACCTTCGCTTTTTACCACTTGACTTCATAGTTCATACTAAATGTAACTCAAAAATTAACAAATTTGGTATTTAGGAGCATCACTCGTGAAGTAGATTTCAACAATCATCTGTAACTGAATTCAGCAAAAAATGAAGTTTTGCAATCATGCTCAGGAACCTTCCTAGTGAGCTTCAGCTCATACTGGCTTTACTTTTGAAGCAAATTCCGGAAATATAACTGATATGAGTTGCAAGCACAAAAAATGTTGGAACAAGGTACTTTTAATTGTAAAATATAGTAAACATCATATGGATTTGCCAAAATCAAGGGGGAATTTGTTAAAAGGCCCTCAGACATGATAAATTCGATGCAACATGGGTAAAGCAAGAGTTACTTTACCCAAAATTTCTCACAAGGCTGTTATTTTTACCACCAAAAAGAATGAAGGAAAAGTACCTCTTGTCCTTCAACCGTGAAACAATTCCAGCTGAGTTAGCATCAGCAGTTAACAATGTAGGCTCACTACGAGAGGAGGTACCATATCCAGAGGTTTGCGAAGAGGGACGTACCACAGAGGTAGGGTACCATGATTGGGTTGGTATGCCTTGGGAGCTCGATGGGGTCTGTACCTGATCTGCTCCTCTGCATATTTTTATGTCATGGTTTTAAATTACCTGGACAACAATTAACTGAAGAAACTAATATAATTGACTAAGCAATTATATCGAGGTAATAAGTGAATTGACCGGCTGATAATAAGTGAATATATATTGAGGTAACTGATGGAGAAAATAGTTTCCAGGAAAATCAGGGGAGAACACAAAAATTATTGAAACACTTCAAGGATGAATACAGCAACATTAATTATGAGCACGGAATATATTAGCACAATTAATTTGGGCAGCATAATTGCTTAGAATTTTGAGAGAAAGAATATCTAGATTATCGGAGCAACAGAACAATAATACAGATTCAAATCAACCTTTCAGGATCAAAATGACCCATAATAAAGCCATTGAAACCACTAATAACTAATATTAAAGCAGACTTTACATATAAAACTTACGTGAAGGAAGGAATTCTCCAGTTCATGTCGATCGGTATGACAAACCTACAAAAGAATAACATATAAGGTGATAATTCTTATTATAATGATAAGCTTATTATTGTAAAATAGAAGTATATGCAATTAGCTCTAAAATTTATTCGCATTACTTGCCATTTTCTGTTCATCCATTAAGTATACTCCATTAAGCAAAGAAAAGCAATTTCCTAATATCTCATTATCTTCAGTGGAACCCAGATGGCATAGAATGAAAAGATTTTTTATTTTTGATATAAGGGCTCCTGTTAACCCCGATATTTATTTCTTTTCAAATATTTTTTACGAAACTTAAACATGCATCTCTCCGTAAAGAAAAGAGACCTAACACTGCTGAACTAGACCTGCGGATCAGAATGAAAAGATTTTATACTTCCAATAATCAAAGGATGAATTAGGAGAGTTATCAATTGTGCATTTGGTCGAACCACAAAAGGTGCCAATTACTCCCCTGTAAATCGCTCAATTTCACTATACCATACATAAGAGAAGAAAAGGAATTAAAAAAGATACTCCATAACACCCTTGGCGCTGCCAAAACTACTAGTAGACGACAACCACCACCAATCCGGACAAATTTTGAATGGCAGAGATAAAAAACGCAAGAAATTAACTAAATTACACGAAGCTATCTAGTATCGAGCTAAAAATCCTTCATACCTTACAGCCTTCTTGCACAATTTCAGGTACGAAGATTTCGATTTAGAACACGAAATGAGATAGACGACTTGGAGGTAAACGGTAGGAAGATTGATCGAATTGTAGGAGAGGAGGGAACTGGGAAGGAAAAGAAGAGAGACGGCTCGGAAAAATTGTCGGGAAGTGTCGGGTTGTCAACGGGTACAAACGGGTCGGATAGAGTTTCATATCCGTACCGTTAGAATTTTGTCTTTCTATTACGGCCCTCCAAACTTGGTAGGAAAATGAGATCGAGATAAGTATTAAATTATTATGAAGTATTGATATTTAATAATAATAAAATAAATAAATAAAATAAAATAGTGAAAATAAAAAATATTAAAAAATAAAATTTAATAATTTAATTTTATGTTATCATTATAAATATTTTAACTTATTTATTTTAAATATTTCTATTTAACACATTAAAATATTTTAAAAATATTTAAATTATTTATGCTTCACCTATCAAACGGATAACTTGCAATATTTCGGGGACACATTATGACACTGACAACACATTTACTTGACGGATCAAATTGCACTCAACTCAACTCGCAAATGATCCGTGATATCGAGAATTTTTTTACTCTTATTTTATTACTTCTTTTATATTTTATCCGGCGCATCTTTTATTGTTTCTTATATTATTAATAAAATTTGAGTTTTGGACATATATATTCTATAATTTGGTAGTCAAATTTCATCGCTAAAATCCAAACTTGATTTCTTCAAAAAGAAATCAACCTCGAATTACAACTCATAACAATGTATAAAGAGGATAGATTACTTAACAATACAATGATTATTTTAATAATAATAATAATAATAATAATAAATTTTCAAAAAGATATAAATAAAATTGATAATTAAGAAATAGTTTTGTAGGACATATAGATAATATTAACAATCAAACTTCATATACTTTAAAAATTATTTGACAATGCATCAAGAACTATTAACAATGAATTATTGGATTCTTTTTTTTTAAGGTAAGCAGACAAATAGTAAAAATTTTGACATAAAAAAGAAAGAATACAAAAATGAAAAAATAAGCACTAATAATAATCCTATTGTCTATTCTATATTCCATTTTCCCTCTTTACAACTATATAATATAATTGTCAAAAAAACTATTTCCAAGCATATGTTCTCCTGAGTCAGACATCCCCACTAGAGGAAATAATGTTGAATTATTCGACTCAAATTGAGGAATTTGCAATACTTAATAAGAAATTTATATAAAAAATCTCATTATATTTCAAACATTATATGTGCATAATACATATTATATCTATAATATTGAATTTTAAATTTAACATATTTTTCATTATTATTAAGATTGTCAAAATGAACAATTATCAAGTCATCACCCCTCATATTTAAAATGTTTTTTTTTTCTTCTTTTAAGAGATCGAAGGCGGACCAACTCATAATTTGTTCGGATCAGATATAAATAGAGCTATTAATGAATATCTACCATTCAATAGAAATTTGAATGACTATATTCGCATATAGATCTTAAAAATATTTCCATTAGCTTATTAAATACATTAAGGACTTGATAAATTAGTATTACATATGTTCGAGATTATTAAATCATATTATTTTATCAAAGTTGTTACTTAATCCATACACTTATAGTAGAAATGATTATATTCATTCATGTTATGCTATTTATTTTATTATTTTAAATATTTTAACTAAAACATTCAATATGATTTGAATCCGATCCAACTCTTCTTCGATAATATACTAAGTATAATTTGAGTTATTTTAAAACTACAAATACTAAATACATTCGAAATAATTAAATCATAACAGCTACAAGCTAGTTTAATTAAAGACAATATTTTTAGTATATACATCTATAAATATAAATGATTATATTCATCCGTGCTATGCATTTTATTTATTATTCTAACCATTTTAACTAAGAAAAATGTTATGGAGATATCATTATTAATATTGTCGTTGATATAATTTTTATTATATACCTTAAATGAGTTATTATGCATATTAATAGCTTTATTATGTATAATATTTTAATTATTTAACTTAAATATCATTAATATGTATAATAATTCATTTAAGTTGCATAATAACAATACTGTACAAAATGAGTTTGCATAATAATTCATTTAAATTATATAATGACAATATCATATAAAATGAGTTTGTATAATAAAGTCATTAATATGCATAAAACTCATTTAATATATATAATTAAATTCGTATTGATAACAATATCAACAATCATATCTATGTATCAACTCCTTTTAACTGAATGGTGGGAATCTCTTGATAACTATTATTTTGACAACCTTAACAATGAATTTTCAAATAATTTTAAAAAAATCTTAAAAATGAAAAAAGTTTATAAATATATTATTTAATTCATAGATCAATTGTATTTCAAATTTCATACAATTTAAGTATTATTTGATATTCTATAAAAAACCATCAAAATTACATGATATTTACAATGATCCATATTTAATGATTTTTGATGAAATATCAAATATTTTTTAAATTATATAAAATTTGAAATACAATCAATTTATAAATTAAAAAAAATATGTTTGTCAACTTTTTTTTATTTTTATGAATTTCTAAAAATTATATTGTCAAGAATTTACTGCTAAAGTTGTCAAGAATCCCTCTCTTGACTGAAACATTCAATATAATCCAATTTCTATACAATAATAAAATATCATCTGCCTTTGACTTTTTTTTATTGAATATATATAGATCTGTACATAAATTATACAAAAATCTCAATAAACTTATTTGAATCAGCCTACGATCTGAGCAGGTCCAATCCATTTGTATCCGGCATCGAACCCGTCTAAAAGGTCATGTTCGTCCCATCCGATCCATTGAACAGTGAACACCCGGGGGTATCGTTTTGTCGGCTTACACTGACATTGACATTTGACAATTCTACAATCCACAGCCCTCTTCCGATTGATTCCAGCAGTCTAATCTCTCCATTTAACAATTCTCGTTGCTTCTGTCTTGCCTCTCTAATCACTACTCTCGTCTCGAGCTTCCCCTCTGTCCCTCTCTCTCTCTTCTTCTCTCTCCATGGCGAACGCGTCCGGTGGCGGAGCCCGCGCGGAGGCGGAGCGGTGGCTGGAGATCGCGGGGAGGCTCCTGGCGGCACGCGATCTGGTCGGATCGAAGCGCTTCGCGGAGCGGGCAATGGAGACTGATCCGATGCTTGAAGGAGTCGATGCTGTTCTTGCTGTAGCTGATGTTCTCCTTGCTTCTCAGCGCCGGATTGGACCTCACCATGTCGATTGGTATTGATTTTTCTTCTTGTTAATCAGGCAAAAATTGCGTCCTTTTGTCAGCACTGTTGTTTGGATAATTGATTGACATGGAATACTTTCTCTCTTTCTTAAAATTAGAGAGTTTTAGCTGGTGATTCTTTTTCTTTCTTCAATTTGTTGGTTTTTATGAACAAAACCAGAACTGAATTTTTATACTCACTGTTATCACTCGTTTAACTAAATGATTTATGATGAAGTGAAGATGTCTTTGAAGAACATATGAGTCTTTACAAACTGAGATTTATTGTGATCTTCAAATTGACAAATTTGAAGAGAAAAATTCACTCAAAATTTAAGAGTAAGACGTGTCAGATTGTGGGCAGTTAATTCAGGTGTTGTGTAATTAATTTTGCATTTCTTTTCATTCTTTTTTTAAGTGCTACGCTTTCAAGTGATAGAAGGGGTGTGATTGAAATTCCATCTAGTTGACTTTGGGGACTAATTAAAGTTTGTTTATCATTTGAATATGTGAAAGTATTTTTGTGCACTTTATTGTAATGGATACAAAAAGATAATCATATAAGTACTCCTTACTAAAACCAATCTTTCTTAGTTTAGATTCCTCCACCACACTTCTAACTTATACACAGCGTGTCCTATGCAATTTATAAACAAATATGCCTTGACGCATGACTCTAGCAGTCATAAGAGTCTGCCTATTGTACTAACGTTAGCACCGAGGTGTTGGTACTAATATGTTTTGTTCTGTTTGGTTTGCATCACGATTTGATCTGCTTTTCATTACACAAACAAACAGAAACTGACCTTCATCACTGTTTACTCCTCCTTTCACCTGACTGTTGCATCTTCTGTCCCTTAGACGAAGATCTGCATTTTTTTTGTATTAGTACCAACAGCTCAATGCTAATGTTAGTACCATATGAGGACTCCAGTTATAATATTTCATCAAATAGGGAAAATTCAAGAAAAAACATAGTAATGAACTTCAATTTAGAGTAACAAAGGAACTGGCCATGTAAGATCATTTTTGTTATCAGCCAGATGCTGTGTGATATAGTATTACCCTATAGTTGATGTTGCTAATATCAGTTCAATTTTCCATAGCTTAAGTGCTGAGTTATAACTTCTGTAGGATTAATAGATATCAAAGTCGGGTTGTGACTCTATGCTGTCCAGATATGGCAGTCACCTGGTAGTATCCTTATTAGACATGTGTCTGACATGCCTTCTCATGCAATAGGCATCTGGCATGCCATCCTGTGCATCACAAATCTTATTTTTGAATTTTCAGCTGTACTGTCCTTCATTAGGTGGTGTACCATTTATCTTATTTTTGAATTTTCAGCTGATACAGTCATGATTTGCACAGATGTGCTTATTCCAGTGAGAAAGTCTACACAAGATTGTCTCACTCAATACACCAGATGCAGATGTTTTGGTTTTCAAGCTCCTTGACCCTGTGTTATACATGCATGGGTTGTTAGAGTTGTTAATGTAGGACTAAACAGACTATGAGTCCAGAACTGGACTTTAAACAAAACTGAGGTTTTTGTCTTTTTCCTGTCAAACTTGGATAATACTTTCTATACTTAGACAGATTTTGCCCTCAAAACTCCATTATCCAATTTGGTTGTTTTTCTCTGTGATTGCTATTCCTAATCTACCTTATAATTAGTAAATTTATTTAAGCAGACTTTTAGGAATAAAATTGGGCTTAGTGCCTTCTCTTTATAATTTAAGAATGAATATGTTACCTTTTTTATTTATCTATGGAATGATTATTTTAAAAAGTATATTTGTATGTGTATTGTATCCTAATATGTGGGAACTTAAGTATCACTGGATCTGTATTGCATCAGATAGAAGTTTCATATCTGCATGCACCATAGAATCTACCACTCATGTATTCATATAGAGCATTTTTTTTGTGAAATATATGTTGTAGATATTCTTCCTTTGTTTAAGTTTTAAGGCAAAATTAGCAAATAACAGAAATGCAACATGCATTGGTATATCTTCAGGGCAGCATCTATTGAGCTGATCAATAATGTCTACATCTGTCAATTATATCAATTTATTTAGTAATAAAAAAAAATACATTGTCTGGAGGATAAATTCCTGTTCTAAGGCATGTTATTTTGCTTTATGCATCTTGTTTTGGATTATTTAAGAGTGATCAATTATACCTGTCCTTCAAGTTCCATCTGTAAATCGTGCATTCCACAAGAGTTGTTATATGGGTTTTATTTTTGGGAGACAAAAGGGGCAAATACACAACCAGCTTTTTTTTTTTAAAGCAAGAATAGAAATTACTACACCAGGTTTGAAGTTTATATTTTACAAAATTGTAAGTAGAGCAACCTTGGTTCTGTCATTTTTGTTTTTAAGTTAAGATTATGTGATGGTAGTATTTTTTTTTTTTACCTCCTCTCATTAACCCGACATTTTTTTTGTGCGATTTACTAGGAAATTTTTTATTCTTCTCCTTTTGCTCAATTAGTTGCTAAATATAGTACATCAGAAATTGATTTATATGTTATAGATCACAGGATCCTAGATAACAAATAGGGTGACCATCTACCTACCTACGTATGTGTGTGCTATTGAATTTTAAAATGGACTATATTTTTAATGTCTGTGAAAGGCCTATTACACACATTTTCCCTAGACTAGCTTTCATAGGTTATGTTTTCAAGCGTAGTGCTCAATGCCAGGGACACTACATGTCAAACCTTGGCATGTTATAGTTATTGATGCATATGCAATTTAACTCGCATTGTCTTATGATTGTTTTTGCTTTAGTAGCAACACATATAATTGCGCAATCTATGCATGAGTAAATGGGTAAAAGAGATGAATGTATACTTTTTCTTCGTTTGTGTGCATTCCTATTCTTTCTTTGAGCAGTAGAAGTTTTGTTGAAGAAAAACATGTGATATTGTTGGATGTGGGTTGGAGTGGTGAAATATGCATCCTAACATAACCAGTCTAACTGGCTAACGTCAGCTTGACCTATGGTTGGCAAAGTTATTCTTTCTTAATGCTTATTATTATTTCTGTTTACATGTAAAATTTGATTCAAAATATTGTGCACTTTACAAAGTTTAGTTTTTTCTCTAACAAGAACCATAAAAAGAAGTTTAAAAATCAGTAGTTTCTGTTGGGTTAACTTACTTATCTGGACCGATGCTGACTGTTGCATAGATTTAGAAAAATGATCTGTGGAGTCCAATCAGATTGACTTGGTTGATTCTGGGTCATAGATTCCAGTTTTTTCATTAACTCAATTTTCCTTGGAAAAAACACTTGTAATGGAAATACCTAACAAAAATTGTTCTGGATACAACAGGTATGCAGTATTAGGTGTGGATCCCAGTGCAGATGAGGCAACAATAAGGAAACAGCACCAACACCTGGCAATGCTTTTGCGCCCTGAGGTCAACTCCCATGCTGGCGCAGAGGCTGCATCACACCTCGTCGCAGACGCCCTTTCTTTCCTCACTGACCCTTCCAAGAAAAAACTCATTGACAATGAAATCAAGAAACAAAGCACAAAATCTAACGCCTCCCCCTCCCGTCCCAAAACCAATTCTGCCACCCCAAAAATCCCAGCCCCTATGGCTTCAAGCCCCAAAACCACAGCAGCCCCAGCCCCTGCCTCTGCCTCTGCCTCTGCACCTGCACCTGCCACTGCTGCTGCCACCTCACCAAATGGCTCAAATGCTTCTGCTTTTTGGACTGCCTGCCCTTTTTGCTGTCATCTTCACCAATACGATTTCTCTTACAAGGATAGGTCACTTCTTTGCCCTAATTCCAATTGTCGCCGCCCTTTTCATGCCTCTGAGCTACCAGTCGCACCTCCAGTTGTCCCGGGCACTGATACATATTACTCTGCTTGGGGTTTCTTCCCCATGGGGTTTCCTAAGCCCTCTGAGCTTGACGAGAATTGGAAGCCTTTCCATCCCGTGTTCCCTTGGAACCCAAACCAAGTTCAGGCCGAGACAAACGGCAGTCCTGAAACAGTAGCTGGTAGGGGCACAACTAGCGTGTCTGCTACTAGGGGTAAGAAGACTACAGCTAGAAAGAAGGTTGGCCGTCCCCCCAAGAGGCAGCTGCAGTCTGAGCCGACTGCTGGGGCCGGTAGTTCAGGAGGAAATGCTGAAACATTTCGAGGAATCAATATAAATGAGGAGGCAAAGGGACCTGATGGGGTAGGGCAAACTGCTGGAGATGTAGACTTGACGAATTACCAAATGGATGTGGACTCGACAGATGAATTACTTGGGAATTTGCAAAATATTCCCTTCTTGAGGGAAGATGTTGTACCTGGTCGGATGCTGTAGCTGTAGCAGAAGAGTAGCTAGCTTTTGTTGGGCGAGATGCCCTATGTTGTTGTATGATTTCAAAAGGCATGACTTGTTGTCCTGTGCTGAGTGAAATTTTAATTTCATGTTTGGAATTGTGTAATATATGTAGGTTGTGATTCAAGCACTCTTTCGTTAAGGAATGGTTAGCCAGTTAGCTTTCAGTTTTATCTTCCATCCTTAATTTCTATCATCAATATTTCCATATTTCTTTTGATTGCTTCTGGCATCTGGATGTTAAATAAGTAGATCAATCTTTGTTTACATAATGAAGCATGTGCTGAAAAATGTATATGCTATGTGAAATTTTTGTATCCCGTTAGCTTTTCTTTGATATTTGGTAACTTCTATTACAGCATATTGTCATGTTTTGCATGGTGTACTTTGTAATCCTGTATTGATGTGCCCATGTATGCATTAAGCCATTGACTGTATATTTGGAGGTAAGAATGCACGCCTCTTGTGTGATAAATTATATTTTTTCGTCGAAGAACTTTCGGTTCAGCCAGTATCGCATCATGGTATATAGGGTTTTGTTTATTTTGGATTTTGGCTATTGAAATGGCTCAAATTTATTTTTGGTCAAAATGCTTCAACCTTTTTATTTTCGAGTGCATGCAACTTTCGTCTAGAGATTGTATTTCACGTTCCTGCCGAATCTGTTGTTATAGATGGACAGAAAAAACCTTCTTCAAATACTAGTCAAACTTGAAAGAAAATGGAAAAGTATCAAGTTTGATGTGCAACAAAGCCACCGAGCCTGGTAGCTAAAATGTGTTTCGGACAAATACGCAAGAGAATCATAACAAAAAATAACGGCCCAAAAGGGCCCAAATTCTTGCCCCTCTCTCTATTCACGCGCGCATCACGTGCATCTTACTACTATCGCCTCTTCGTCTGCCTTCTCTGTTTCAGAGGGGGAGTTTAGACTTGGGAGAAAAGCGGAGGGGAGCCATGATCTCGCAATTCTTTGTGCTATCCCAGCGAGGAGACAACATCGTCTTTCGTGACTGTACTCTTTCTTTCTCTTTCTATCTTTCTACCTATAGTTCCTTATTGCAATTATCCTTTATCTTAAAAGTGGTAATAAGTCGGGATTGAAATATCCTAACCGGATCTGGAAATCTTTGGATCCGATTAGAACACAGCTACGTTGTATGTTTATCTGTCATTTCCTGGTAGCTATATCAGTCCACTTCACTAATAGTTGAATTGATCTGAGATCCATTTTATCTTAGATTACTTTTTTGAGTTGTTCACAGTGTCCATTAGGCCACTTCTGTTACTGAATTAAGTTGGGCTTGCTCTGTTAATTTACTGAATTAATTAATGTCCAGCTTATTCGATAATCAATTGCGAATGTGTGAACCTTTTTTCATGCAACAGATCGAGGTGAAGTAGCAAAAGGAAGTGCTGAGATATTTTTCCGAAAAGTCAAGTTCTGGAAAGAGGATGAAGCTGAGGAGGCACCTCCTGTCTTTGTAGGTATCTCCAAAGGTTACAATAACAGGTTCCAGTACCATGCTAATCATTTGGTACTGGTATTGTGGTATGCAGAAGTACACATTTTCTGAAAAAAAAGAATGTTCTAGAGAGGGAGGGAGAGAGAGAGAGAGAGAGAGAGAGAGAGAGTTATAACTGCATGTACAGAACTTTCCTCTTTTACATGGACCATGGTTTGCCAGAAAGAATTTTCCTTTGAATTTTGACATGCTTGTAGTTATTTTCTGTGCTTAATTTTTTTTGTCGTCTGTGCATGTACAGAATGTGGATGGGGTAAATTATATACATGTGAAAGTAGCAGGGCTATTTTTTGTGGCAACATCAAGGGTGAATGTGTCGCCTTCTCTTGTCTTAGAGCTTTTACAAAGGATTGCTCGGGTAACTAAAGATTATCTTGGGGTCCTTAATGAAGATTCGCTTCGTAAGAACTTTGTTCTTGTGTATGAATTGCTCGATGAAGTCATTGTAAGTAATTTTTTCTTGTAACTTTGATATTTTCAATAAAATAATCCTGTCATTCTAATGGAGTATGTTGTACTGATTCAATTGATTCTTGTGATTCTGTTGATTCTTATTATTCTAGTGATTATTGTGATCGTACACCCGATAGTTATGCCGTTTCTCTAGAAAATGCAAGTAACACCTAGCATTTTTTGAGTTGGTAACATACTGATCTGTTAGGACAAACTTAATAAAAATGACAATATTTGCACTAATTATAATCTTTACTCAACCAAATACTTTGTTGACCAGCATGTATACATTTGGAGCCCCATATTTCACTCTTCGTTGTTTAATTCAAAGCAGTTTGGATTTATTAGAAAAGTTATGGCACAGAAGAAGAGGTGTCTGTCAAAATTAAGCCGATTGTAGCCATTCTATAGCACTAATTTACAATTTGGTTGCTATTTGCAAATATCCTTAAAAAAGGCTGGGTATGCCTTGAAAATGTAAGAAATAATGGGTCTATTATCTAAAACAAAATTTGAATTTAAAGAGAGCTTCAGAGAAAAAGAAAAGTACTTTTAAATAGGTAAAGTGAACTTTCACTCTCCGTGAATGCTTCAACATAATAAGTTGATGTGCTATATTCTATTTAAGAGATAAATTTAACTTGATTGATGTTGACCTCATGGCATATATTTTTAGGATTTTGGTTACCCACAAACGACCTCTACAGAGGTTTTGAAGTCGTATGTATTTAATGAACCAATCGTTGTTGATGCTGGACGGTTACCTCCTCTGGGCCCTGCTGCTATGTTCATGGTAACTGCAACTACATTCTTGAGATAAATTAGTTGCTTAATATATATAGTGCTTGTCTAAGCCGTGTTTTATATTTGATTGACAGCAAGGCACTAAAAGAATGCCAGGGACAGCTGTGACAAAATCAGTTGTTGCAACAGAGCCAGGTGGTAAAAAGAGGGAGGAAATATTTGTGGATATTATTGAAAAAATAAGTGTCACCTTCAGCTCAAGTGTGAGTAAATTCACTACTTGATCTTTTTTTTTATGAAGCTGATATTTTTTTTAAATAATTTCAATTTGTGCTTAGTTGCACAATTCAAGTGATTTGTGTCTGATTTGAGTTGACTGAAGCATTTTTGAATTGTAGCTGTGACACTTTATAATAAATTAATAATGTATTGTTTGTATTATTTTCTGTCACATTTCATATTACCTTCATATGAGTAATCATTAATGGATCACAGGGCTATATACTGACATCTGAGATAGATGGTACCATCCAAATGAAAAGTTATCTGACTGGCAACCCAGAAATTCGCCTTGCACTTAATGAGGATTTGAGTATTGGTAGAAATGGCTCCTCCTTGTATGGTATGCTGCTTTCTCACTACTTTATTTTTTCTCTCTTTTCTTATCATAGCTTGCTGCAAGGTTACAGATAAGAGTGTAGTACTGGTAGGTACATCAGCTGAATTTTGCGACCAGCTATGCTCCCTGATTTGTTTTTTATTGGATAATTTTGACAATATATATCTACCTAATTAGAGGGAAGCCAGAAAAAACAAAAAAGAGGCGGTCAATTCACTATTGTTAAAATCTAAATGCATAAAATAACTAGATTACAGGAGTTCAGCTGGTGGTGGGACAGTAATTCTTGATGATTGCAATTTCCACGAGTCGGTGCATCTTGATAGTTTTGACATCGACAGAGCCTTAACCTTGGTAAGTGTATTGCTTCTAAAGGACCAACACTTTCATTTATAGTGACCCCTCCATTACTTCATTTGTTTAATTGTGGACCAAGTAAACCTTGAATTTAGAATTTTACATCCTCAATTTCATTTGTTTGTCAAACACTGTGATAGCCAAGGAAAATATGAAGGATAGTAAACTTACCTGCTGAGAATAATACTGGAACCTGACCATACCACCCAGAAAGTGACTAACCTGTTAAATAGTACAGTAACCTAGAAAATTGCAATTTAACATGATTATTTATGTTCTTAAGTGGGTTGGGGTTATCACGAGTTTCACCTAATTTTATCATTTTTGAAAACAACACCCTGGATTTCTAATGTTTGTAACTTTTGCAATAGTTTTGACGCAAGTTGACTCAGGCACCAAATTTATTGCCCCTAAAACTTCCATGTGAATTAACAAATTGTTTCATGCCTAGTTCCTGTAAATTTGGACCCAACAAAGAAATATACTAGTCTCAATTTTGTTTCAATTTGCATTAGTGAAAAAGATAGTAGATTTAACTGATATAATTGTTTTATCATGCAAATAAAATGTTTATTTTTTCTTTGTAATTTTTTCAAATAATGCTTGGTGTTAAATGAAATCCAGTTCTGAATATCATTTGCAAATCTAGTACCATTGCTCCAATCTGTGGTAATGGGGAGAAATCGGTACTGTTACCCTTTTCTGATAGGTAGAGCCTAATTTAAATAACTTTTCATGATTATTAGATACCACCAGATGGAGAGTTTGCAGTGATGAATTATAGGATGACTCAGGAGTTTAAGCCTCCTTTTCGGGTTACTGCCTTAATTGAAGAAGCTGGACCCTCTAGGGTATTCTCTCTTCTTTTTTTTTTTTTTCCCTTTTACTATAAATCTAGCAAAATCACAAAACCATTGTTCTTTCTTGAATATTATACTGTTCTAGTATAATGCAGTATGTAAAACTGGGGGAAGTGAGTGTATATGCATATCCAACCAAAAAGGAAAAAAATCCATAAAATAGTAACTAAAGAATCGACTTTTCATATGTTGAAAATCTCCTATTTTCTTGAAGAAAGTTAAAAATGAACTATCTGCTTTGTTATCTTTAATGCTGTTATTGTAGTGCCCTTTACTTGGCAGTCAACCATTAGGTAATAACACAACTAGTTCTTATAAGAACAATTGTCATCTTTTGTTTCTGATAACCAATGGAGTCCTTATTTAAGGATTGTCAATTGCTTCAGCATTCTAAATGTAATTCTAGTGTTCTTGAGACATATAAAGGTGGATTAAGAACTATCTGAAAGGTCAATTGAAATTTCTTCAAGATAGTATGATTTTTGCGAAATGCTGAAAAGAAAGTAGATTGTTGTAGCTTTTACCACTGGGCCATTACTTACCAGTTTTCTTGAACAAAATCATATTTTGTCTGAAAGTCCATTTATGATTTGCCACATATGAACATAAATTTAGGGAAAGACTAAAGCTAACTATACCAAGTCTACTAAAGTGAGGGATTGTGTTTTGCAATAGGCTGAAGTTATCCTCAAAATAAGGGGTGATTTTTCTCCAAATGTCACGGCAAACACTATAACAGTACAGATGCCTGTCCCATCTTATACAATGAGGTTCTCTCTCTCTCTCTCATATTTGTTTTCTTTGATAAATAATGCCCAATGTTGATTAGATTTAAAAATATTACAGAGCTAGTTTTGAGTTGGAAGCAGGAGCAACGGGGCAAACAGCCGACTTCAAAGAAGGATCTAAGAGGCTTGAATGGAACTTGAAGAAGGCAAGTTATTAGTTTAAATAGTACTCTGCAAATTTCACCAACTTTTGTCACCTTATATTTAAATAAAGTTCGGATGCTTGCATTTACAAAAGAATATGTATATTTTGGGTTATTTGCAAAGGCTACCAATATTTGTGTACTGTAACACAGAAGTTACATCTAAGCACTCATTCTTTTTCAGTCGGAGCATACTCAAGACTAAAATCATACTAATTAGCCGATTAAGTCACTGCTTTCAGTTTAATGAACAATCGGATGATCAAATTATTCCTTTTTATGGGGGGAATTGGTTCTTCTCCTATATTTCTGCATTGATGCTGGGTCCTCAGATGCTGATACTAAAAATGCTGGATCTTATTTGCAGATGCAGAAAAGATTAATTAATTCCTAGTTGTTTCTTTGACCCTATTTACCTTAGGAAAGTTCCTTAGTCCTTGTCCCTTATAATTTCAATGGTGCATCTTCATTGAGTTGGTAATACTATATAAGTTATATGTATGTAGCTGTTAGAAGCATTGGAGGAAATGAGACGCTTTTCTTTAAAGAAATGAACTTTAACATCTTCTATTGAAGTTATATGTTCATGTAATCAAGGTATTTGAGAGATTAACCATAAGTTGAATGTTGTTAGATCGTTGGAGGAGCTGAGCATACTCTTCGGGCCAAGCTCACTTTCTCTCAAGAAATGCATGGTATCAATTTCAGTTCAATTGATCTCTATTTTTTCACATATAAGTTTATAAGCTGATATTATTTTTCCCTTAATTTTTGCATCATACAATAATATATCTTGCGATCTGTTCATGCAGGAAATATTGCGAAGGAAGCTGGACCAGTAAACATGAATTTTACAATCCCAATGTACAATGCTTCCAAGCTGCAGGTAATTTTGACACTTTCCACAAGTTAAACAGTTTCATGACCTCTTATATTATTACTTTTAAATATTGAATGGTATAGATCTCTGTCACGAAATTTCCCTCTAAATATTTTCAGGTAAGATATCTGCAAATAGCAAAGAAATCGAAGACATACAACCCATACCGCTGGGTTAGATATGTGACACAAGCCAACTCATATGTTGCTCGTCTCTGAAAGCAGAATCCCTCCTGCAAAAAAAAAGAAATGTGTTCTCGTGCCTTTACTGGTGCTTTTTCGGTCATTGTTGTACCTTCTTTTGATGCTTGTAAAATTTTCTGGCTTTCCTCCATCCTATTTGACTTTGGTATAGATGTACTGCAGAATGGAATTTGGACAAGTAAAATGTGAAAAATTATATGACGAGTTGTCGTGGAATTAATTTAACCGTTAGATATTGTTATTCGGTTAAATTTTAACTGCACTCAGTAGGTGTATAAATTCAGGAAATGCACAGAATATCAGATTGTGACTTTTCTTGGGGTCAGGTTATATAGGCAATTTTGTGAGTCTCAAGTATGACTACTTGGTAGTCAGATTGCCACCAATCATGAAAAAAGAACGTTAGTTTTTAAAATAGGATATTTTTTTTATAGAAATTACTTTGTATTGTAAGCACAAATAAATGTTTTTTTTTTCAAAATGTTGAAAACTTGTATAATAATATTAGTAGAGAAATATAAAAAAATATTAATTTACAGATTATATTGTATAGAAAATATGATTACATATTTTACAGATCATATTGCATAGAAAATATGATTACATATTTTGCATAGAAAATATTATTTTACAAATCATATTGCATAGAAAATATAATTACATATCAAGTTATTCCAAGTCGAGTTTGAGCGAGTCAACAAAAATGATTTCAAGTTCAAGTTGATAGAAAATATAATCGAATGAGCCAAGCTCAAGCTAGATGTTAGTCCATTTCGAACGAATCATGAGTTCTGAGTTTTCCTTGTAGCTCTACAATTTAATATAAAATAAAATTTTAAGGACTAAAATGCTAGCAAAGAGATACTTAAAGGTCAAAATAATATTTTTGAAATTTTAATAAACAAATTGATAAATAAATGATATTTTAGAGATCATTTATACAATTATCTCTTACTTTTATTTGAATAAATAATCAAACTGGAACAAATTAAAAGTTCAATATCTTGTGAAACAAAAATTGAATTTCGGTAATTTTTTTTTCAAAAAAAGCCTTTACAGGAAAAAAAAAAATAGAACACGAAAGGCGTGGATGAAGACAACTCTCACACCCGATCCGTTAGTACCCTTGAATAGTTCGGATCTGAATCCATCAGATTCAGAGATCCGAGAGTTAAACCCGTACTGCCCGTCTTGTAGCTTACTACCTCACAACCTGAATGAGATAAAGTGATAAAACCAATTGCCAAAATCCCTCTCCCCCCGCCTCTCTCTCTCTCTCTCGCTCTCGCTCTCTCGTGAGGTAGCGTTGTTAGCTCTTTCTCAGCGATGGCGATGTCATTGAGGAATACCATCTCCGTCATCAACGCAGGTGTCCCTAGTTGCTTGAACCGGAGAGCTCCAGGACCAACCTCCTTATTGATTTCATGCCCTCCTAGTAAAGTTCTTGCAAAAGGGTTTTTCGCATTTATTTATATCTGTATTTTCCTTTCATTTTTGAGAGTTTTGGAAAAGGTATTTGGTAATTGTACGTTCTGAGATAGCCTGATTGATCCTAATTTTGCAATTAAGTCTCATTATAGCCCCTATTTAGCCTCACTAACTTAGATTTTTCAATTGTACCTCATTCTGTACTAAATTCACCATCAATGTTGTATATAAGGACCAAACAGTTTGAGAATCGAACAAAAGGAAAATGTAGAGAGGTAAAGTAGCAAATGGCCTAGTAGCTCGAGTGGTAAGGTACTGGCATGACTTCCATATGTCATGGTTCAAGCCATAACGGGCCCGAAATATGATAGGGAACTTGTGAGCCTCCTCCATTCCATCCAAAAATTGAAGTTGGTCAAGTTGTTAATGAGATTTGAAAGGAACCAAATCAGTACTTCTTCCACTCGGTTTGTTTGGAATAATTATTTTTTTCCTTTGATTTTTTATGTAAATGTCTTCAAATCGACTGTATTGCTTATCCTTTAACAAATATAATTTTAATACAAAAATTAAGTAAATAAACTTAAGTGCAGATGTCGCGAATAGACAAGTCACATATGCAAGCAGTGAAGTGGGACCCATTACAACAGAGAATGTTAAAAAGACCCCAAAGATTCCCTCAATATACCGACCAAAAAAGAAGAAGGGGCTTCAAGGTCCACGTACCACTCCTGCTGCAACAACATTAGCACTCGACCCATTTTCAGTCTTGAAGCGACAACTCATCACTGAATCAGCAATGAAAGTGATGCAATCTGACAATACATTGGTTTTCATGGTGAACCCAAAGGCCGATAAATTCATGATACGTGATGCTGTGCAGCTGATGTATAACGTACGTGTTGACAGCGTAAACACCTTGATCAGGTTTTATTTCTCTTTCTTCAGTCTACCTTTTTTATTTCTCTAATGATTACAAATAAGCTCTTACCTTAACAAATTGTAAAAAATTCGGTTAAGGAATCCTAAATTTTTTATAATACTCAGGAGTCTAGTACCTCCCATTATATTATCTTTAGAGCTGTTGGCACTTTGAAGTGATAGATAGGATGTATTGTCACAGAAGTTACAAAATGGTTGAAGTAGCCTTTAGTAAAACAAATTGGCTACTTGGGTTTTAATAGAATATTGAAGTTGTTAAAGACAAAAAAGATGAAACCTAAAACTAAATTACATTGCAAGTGATTTAATCTCTGTCATTTGAGTTCTCAGAAAACATTAAATTATTTTCTAATTAAAAGTTCAAAGAAAAAACAAATGGGAATTATTTTTGGTGGAAAAAGAACTTGTACGAATAATCTGCATGTTGCATTTAGAAAAAAATCTATTGTTCAATCACAATTTAGCCTTAATTCACCTTCAGTTGTGCAATAAACACAAGAACCACAAGTCACTGAAATGGAACTTGAAATGACAAACTGGTACAAAACCACGAGTCACTGAAACCTTCCGAAAAGAGTACCAAAACTCTGGTATTGTGCCCCTCTCTTCATAGATTTCCGTCTTATTGGATCATATATGATATGTTATGCAATTAACTTTTGACATTTGCAATTAATCAAGTTCCTTTAGCCTACTTACAGATTACCATTAACTTGTACACTGGTGCATACATCTAACAGACTAACACCTTGAATATTGCTTGAACAGGCCTGATGGAAAGAAAAAGGCATTCATAAAGTTAACCAAAGACTACAATGTAAATGATGTTGCGAGCAGGGCTGGCATCATTTAATCTACAAGCGGCTTGCAGATCTATTGCCCGATCAGATATTTGCCCAGCTCATGATCTGTTTCTTATATCTTATAAAGGGGAGCATGGCATTTCTTTTCCTATTTTAGATGTCTTCTCAATAAGATATTGATCCTCCTGGTTTTTGTTTTTTGTAGGTATTTCTTGTTAGCAATCCTACATTCATGTTGAGTGTTTTGTTATTTCTTTTCTATTTTGAAAAAAAGAGATGTTTCAATGAAATGTGAAATAGCAAAATCAAAACTAATCATTTCTTTATCGAAGAGATTTAATTTCCTTGTCACGAGCTGACTAGTAAGCCTTTCACACAGCTGTTTCTTGGTTCTCTACGAAGAGTGATGTAGTGAAGCCGCATGTGCAACAAAATAATGCTCACAGCAGTTCTTGAATTAATGATTTGAATGCATTCTGTTTAATATTCTCAAATGTTGAGAAAAGGATTACGATTTGTACATCTTGTGGTGGTTCAAATAAAAAGTTAACATGTTAATGTTGCAACCTTAGCAATATAGATTACCACTGGAGCATGTAATATTCCAAGAAAGCTCTCCAAAACTCAATAAGCTCAGACAAATTTAAATGATGGGTGACAAGCACTCTAATGCTTTTGCCCTTATTTTGTATTGACACTACAATTTCCTTAGAGAAAACAGTGAACAAATAATACATCTCATACAGAATATGAACTGGTACAACAAATTTAAGCAATCATCATGCTTTTTTTTTTTTTGCTTTTTTTTTTTTGCTTTTTTTTTTCCCATTAGTGGTTGCTGGCCTTGCTATTGCAAGTGCGCTATGATGTGAATTTCTACTATCAAGAATGAACTATCAACATCTCCAGAGCAAAAAATCAACTATGCCTCCCATTTCTTTATTGAAAGGATGCTGACATTAGATCTGGGAAGGAATACCAGCCCGAGATCTTAGCATTTCAGTACGCTTGCTTCTCTCCATTGCATCCACCAGCCAGTCTATACTGAATTTTATTCCCGTCCTGGATCAAAATTTTATTATATGTCATGAACCAATTATACCATCTACAAACAACCGGTGCAATGAGATAAAAGAAAAAACTTAAAACTATGAAAAACCTAATGAGATATTAAACTTCTGCAAGAAGTATTAGCCTAGCAAAATGGGCGAAGGATGCACACTGCACAACTATGAAAACAAACCTAATGAGGTATTAAACTTGTATGATTCCAATTTGTGTATAACACCCAACAATTTTCCATAAATGCGGGTAACAGTTGCAATTAAGAAAAGTATGGAGAATAATTTGCAAGTAAGAGAAAATTCTTACTATTTTCAGGAAAAAAGATCCAAATAGAAAAGACATTCTAAACTAACCCTTCATATGCAGAGACAGATTGAAACATATATAGTCTTTCATCTAGCTCCTTGAGATCCAAATATCTCTCCAATTCTTCTGCTGATACTGCTTTAGCCACATCCTGATATATATTTTTTTTCCAATTTTATGGGGAAAAACACAAGGAAATAAGTTGAAATAAAAAACAAACTAATTACTTAACGTTTATTTACTAGGCTTTCCTAGATGATATCTGCACGTTCATATGTCCCTAAAGAGCGTCACCATAAAATGCTCAAGACTTTACTAAAGTTATATCTAAGGCCAAAACTTATTCTTGCCAGCTACTGTATTCTGACACCAAAAATTACTCAAATCTGCAATCAACACCGATATATTCTTTTTATTCAGAAATAATAGCAAAACTAATAAAACTAAGGTTCACTCAAGCATAGATGAGAATCATGAGATAGCCCTCATCTCTATACGGAGAGACACTGGCTCAATCCCCACAAAAAACATATAAAAAGAAATAGGTGTTGGGGTTAACATGAGCCCTCACTTCAAACAAAAAGAAAAGACAAGATGTGACTAAATATTTTAGTTTCATTGTATAATCTCAACCGCCTAAAACAATGGTTGCACAAAATTAGAACCTAGCACCTGCATTTGCTTCATCTGATCTTGTCCAATTCAAACTTGGAAAAAAAGCAGAGCCATGAATCATTGGAGCACAATTGAATAGAGTAATGGATCATTTTTGTAGAGTCCTATCACTTAATATTTGAGAGGGCTCTAGAGAGAGAGAGAGAGAGAGAGAGAGAGAGAGAGACCTGTTTGTTGGCCAGTATCAACAGAGGTGCACCTTGAAGGTCTCCATGTCGAAGGACTTTTTCTGTACAATTATCAAAAAAAGACTACTATTATTTTCACAATAATGGACAAGAATACAGCAGTTTACACAATTTATTCTTTTTCTCCATATTTTTATTATTTCAAAGAAACACAAAGCCAACCAAGTGCAGATTTCGCATCTTCAAATGAATTAGGAGAAGAAGCATCAATCACATATATTATAGCATGCGCCTCTTCATAGTACTTCTCCCAAATAGTTCGCAAACCAACCTGCCCAAAAAGAAAAGGAACAAAGAAATATAAAATCTGGAAGCTGTACTCCCGTATAGTTATCAAACAAACAAGCAACATCAAATTATAAAAGCTTTCTTCCAAACTAAAACTCAAAAGTTCATCATGCTTGTATACAACACACATTATTTATTAGTAATATTGGAGGTGCTGCCCTACTCCCAGTTAACATTTTTTTTCCTAATTATGCTATAAACAAATAAGAGGAATTTTTTTTTATGCAAAAAACAAATTTTGGTTGAGTCAGTATGAAAGTTTCATCAGCAATTTACTCACTCTTAATTACCTGAGCTCTTAATTCCAGCTGGTTGTTATTAGCAGAATGGAAAAAATCTTTTAATTTAGGCTGAAAGGAACTAAGTTTTGGCTGCTTTGTAGCAAATTAGAAATACTGAAAAATAAGGGTGCAAAAGCAGAAAAGTAAAAAAAGCCTCTCCATTCCAATATGTGCAAAATATAGCAACATTATAGACGTTTTAAGTATGAAATAAGGTCGATTTTGCAAATTCAGAATATCCCATGGATCAAATAACAAATGGATAGTTATAAGAAGGGACGCACCTGACCTCCTAAATCCCAAAAGACAAGCTTTGCATTGGCTGCCTCAATTCTGCCAATATTAAGCCCAACTGTTGGTACTATCCTGTCTGGCGGCAGTCCCTCCATTTTTAAGTAAATCGATTTCACCTTCTCTAGTAGAGTCTATTAATCAAGGAATCAAATATTTAACATAAAGGTTATCAGGTAAGCACTACACCCAATACTCCATTGTGCTTGCAAATAACAAACAACATCACTAACATTTGCAACCGACATGCTGCATGTGGTTTTTCACTAATTTTTCTAAATCCTAAATTCAGTTATAAGAAAGCCAAGCCTTTGAATGTTGTATTCTAGGCGAACAGTTCTGAAGCAAATTTGTTTAGGTTATATGAGGTTCTATTGACAAATAATCCCAAGCTATAAAAGTCCAAAAACACCACATGTTATTGGCAGACAACAAAGTTGCAACCTTCAGGTCTCATTATCCAGATTTTATTTCATGGAAGACAAGGTTATTGTTGCAGTCAAGATGTTAATGGATTATTGACAACAAAAAAAAAAGTATGTCAATCCCTACCTCAAAGCAAAACGTACTAAATTCCTAAAAAGAAACTTTCTTGGCACGATCTAAGCAGGATAAGTCTATATCTTCTGATATGTTGTCATACTTTACATGACCAGTATTAAGCTTAAAAACAAAAGTTAATTTGGGGCTAGAGAAAATTTACAGTTTTGCCAGCTTTATCAATTCCCAGAATAAGCACGTGAAATTCAGTCTTGCTGAAGACATACTTCCATAGCCCATAAAACAAAGAAAACATGTCTTCCTCTTTTTTAAATGTTTCCCTTGTTTTGCAGGATATTAATCTATATCAGTAAAAAACTTCATCCCCGCATCATATGCAGATCCAGTGATTTTTCTGCATGATAATTACAAAAGTAGGAAAAAGGATAAAGACAGAGAAAATAGCAGATAAGATATCTATTTGCTTCTATGCTTTGTTGACCAATTAAGGGTAGACTGTTCTAAATTGGCAGATTTGAGTTACAGTTCAATCTTATTCTAGCCAAACCGCGCTGCTGAAGGCTGGTTAATACAAAATTGAATTAAATCGCAGCTAAAAAAATGAACAACTGAAGTCAACTGGGGCTTAATTAAGTCTTGGTAAAGTCTAATCTGAAATATAAGCTATTTTAGCAAGCACTGAGTTGTATGTTAGTAAGGTCTCAAATCATGGCCTAGAAAAATTATCGAAAGCTCACGATCCAATTATCTGGCGATTTTCCAAACCTACTGGCAGCGGTTTGATCGAGAAAAAGCTTGAATCGAAAGAGACTCACCATTCGACCTACGCCGATCCTTCCTTCCTTCCTTCCTTCTAGTTCTCTTGTTACTGACTGATCCTTCAGATTTGATTTTGTAGCCGATTCGGAAACTTCAGAGACAAAAACAGCAAGGTACTGGATGCGATTGATTGATTGATGATCGGAAGAGAAAGGGAGAGAGAGAGAGAGAGAGAGAGAGAGAGAGAGAGACTTGGGTAGCGTCAAGCTTTGTTGATTAAAAGAGGAGAAGATGGATCTGTCAGGTGGGGCCCGATGAGAATTATGACGTTATTTAAGAGGAGAAGATGTTAAACAGGCCTCTCTGAGAGAAGGAAGAAAAAAAAACAAATTTTTGGGCCGCATATTTAAAGAATTTTTGCTGGGCTAATTATCACTTCTTTTATGTTTTTATTTCATTGGGCTGTAAGTTATAGATTGAGGATATAAATTTGTTTTTGAGTAAAGATAAAGTTATCTTAATCCTCCATTTAGTAAGTATAATAATAATAAAAGTGAATATTAATTATATTGCTTATTTTAGTTTTAATATTAAGGAGTGATAATCACACTTCTTATTTGTACCTCAAGTATTTAAAGCTAAGAGATACGAAATATAGGATGCGGGACTTAAAATTTGAAAATATGTATTTTTGCAAAATATTTATACTTAACGTTGGGTACATAAATTGGGTCATAGGAATAATTTTTCTTTAATATTTTAATGTTTGATTGTGAAATGAAATAGGGTTAAGAGAATTATGATATAATGAAGTAGAAAATAATATGAAAAAATTGTTTTTCAAAATAAATGAGGTAGCTGGGGATATAGGTAATCCTTGACAGTCAGTTTATAGTAAAGTTTATGCATCTTTTAAGACAAAATAAATTTGGTAAATCAAATTAAATTTCAGTATTTCTACTTCATCTAAATTACTTGTGTTTGTTGTATTTGGTAGGATTAAGATAACATATGGATTCATTACATTTGTCAAATTCATAATACATAAAGAAAGACAAGTCATCAAACATTTTAGGCATTTCTTGTCACCAATTTTATCATCTGTCCGATTAATGTCTTGTTTCTCATTTATATTAATCACATAACTCATATATATATATCATGTATATATCTCCTCGTTATTTAAGTTGTCATATCTAAGATGCAATGCAACTTTTAAAATTAATCCATCACGTAAAATACCTCGTGACAAATTAAATAACGAGAAATACAAAGATACTTTATACAACACGAATGGTCCCACATTTCTATCTTCATCCAAAAATACACGTTTTCACTGCAGCTCCACAGTCCACATTGACTCGCCAGCTTTCATTTTATATGATAATTGGAATTATGGTTCTTAACTTGGTGGCACTTTCCCAAGCACCAAAGAGATGGTATGATTACTTAGAATAAGAAGGTTTCAATTTCCCTAATTTCCATTGTTTCTAAAAATGATTTACTTAATTGAAAATTTGAGATTCAGTACTCTGTCAAAAAGTAAATTGTTGATTTGTTTTCTGTCACAAAAGAGAAGGAACACTGCCTATGCACTCCGAAGTGACAATGATACTACAATGAAACTGCTTCCGCATTAAAGATTCTTCTGCAAAAAAAAAAAAAAAAATTCAGAGAGATGAGAGTGAGAGTGGTGGTACCTTGGTATTTTTATTCATTTCTTAACTTGTATCATTTAATTTTGACAATTATTTTGCCATTTTTTTTCTAATTATGTACTAGAGGTTTTCTTTCTTTCAACGAGATCATGTCCTCCCTCTGACGTACAGAAATGAGCAAAATTCTGACGATTGATTATAAAATTTAAAACTTTTTATTTCTAAAATTGAGCATTTAAAATTGCAGATTGTTCATTTCATGAGTTAAAGCAGTCAGCTGATATAGACTCTATTTCAACAAAAGAGTCCTCGATAAATTAGTATTTTTTTAAAATTGAGATTCTTGTTAAATCTGTTATTTATCATTTTTTGATGTTTTTTGTAAAATTTAAACTTGTATATCTCTACGGAGAGATAAGTTTTATTATCATTTGAACTAGATTTGAAGTTCGGATAAATTAGTATATTACTTTGTCTGTAATAATATATAATTATAATATATAATAATATCTTTTCAATCAAACGAAAATAATAATGTAATAATAAGAGTAATAAATTGCCTGTGCATTAACATTTTTGGTTCGACAAATCAGTCAAACAGCCAGAGTGACAACTTCACTATTCGCTGCTATTTTCAGAAATCAGAAATCAGAAATCAGAAATCAGAATTCATGATTGGTAAATTCTAATTTTTGTGGAGACCACTGACCAGAAATGAGCGCTTCAAGGAGAAATGTTTGGTACCTATCTGATAAATAAATGTACATGTGATATTTTGTGTCATATCCGCAACATAAAATATATTCAACAGATTAATGTTTATAGTTATAGCTATATAAAAATTATGAAATTATGATGTATTATAAGTTTGCAGTTTTTCTTTTCTTTTTTATAGAAAAAAAGGTATGCAGTTCATTGTATCTATGTTGAAACCATTTAAATAAATTAACAATTAGTTATTTATAAAATACAACTTATATGTTCACATTTCATAAGTATATGAATGTATAAATAAATAGTTGAAATTATCTTGTTTCTGAGAATCATATTTAGTTTAACAAATTTGGCATCAACAAAACTATTGTAGTTGAAGGTCAAATTAAAACTAGTTTGCAACCTGGTTAGCAATTTTATTACCCAAACAAAATATATTCTAGGCAATATTCACAACATATCAAAAACTCAAAAGCTGAATATATAACGTTATGTTTTTCAGCTTAACAAAATATCTAACGCTATGAGCTGAAATCCTTTTCACAAAAAATAAATTACAAAGTCTCCATTCAACCTCAACAAAGAAGAAGTAATTTCCCTCGCAATCTTCCAAAAATATAGACATTATGCGTACCCTCAAAACACATTACTCAGCAAATGATGAAAGTACCTCCTAATTCCCATAACCCTTCTAAATCTTCTTGATTTAAGGCAAACAAAGGTGGATTAATTGTAGTATTTTCTTAAGAAAATGAAGAGGTAATGAGGTATTTGATGAAATATTAATTTCCCCTTATTTTCGTCGGTTCTATGAGATATTTTCATTTTCACATGAGGATTTGAAAATGAAGAGGTAACGAGGTATTGAACTATTGACGAGATACTTTTATTTTCATAGGAGCATTTGCCAAAGTGTTATATATAGTGTCTCCTGATTTATCACCTCATTTTATTAATTCATCATCTGTGATTATGGATCTCCAAACAAAAGTGGGTCTCATTCAACATAAGTGCTTAACGAAATGAGAAGACAAATTAAGGGACTCCATATATGTTTCCTTGCAATTTTAAGGGTCTTTGAGAGGTCAATGGTGCACTTAAACCAAGGAAATGAACTCAAATATAATGAGATGGAATTAAGACTGTTATTCAAAGCCTCCTCCTCTTGGCAACTGGAGATTCTTGAAATGAACTTGCAAGTGAATTTGCATTTCCATTTCCATTTGTTAAAGAATCATCAGAATTATAGCTACCGGTAACGGCATCTAATACCCCGACTGGACTTTGCGGCATGTACTGGTAAAATAGGCTACTGTTCCCACTTAAGCTACCTTTCTCCTCCATCTCAGCATCTTCAATCATTTTGTAGCATCTCAATACCTGAAAAAAAAAGAAAAATCATGTGATTAAAAAATACTAATAAAAATGCCCATATAAATTAATGTAACATAAATGGGTTTTTTTAAGATACCTTTTCTAGATGGATATAAGAAGAACTCGGAAGCTTGTTAATATCATCTATATCTTTGATTGATGATAATGATAATGCAACTGCAGCAGCAATTTCAGAAGGCCTAAATTGAAGAAATTCAGCATCTAGAAATCGAAGAAATTACATATAAGTATAAAATTGTTCACGAGAGGTTTTGCAAGGTACTAATAAAATTCCCAATCTTAAAATTTTTGTATGACTAACCTTTTATTGTGATGAAAATGAGATCAATGCACCGAGAAATACAGAGATACGATGGAGTTTGATGGAACTTCCGAAGAAAATAATCAATAAATGAGAAAGGCGTCACTGCTTGTAATCTCCAATTAAGTGTGCTTAGCACCAAAAGCTCCATTCTCTGAATATTTTTCGCCTCAAAAACATACTTAGCCGCATAAATCTATCAATAATGTTCAACAAAATTTAGATTAAATCCAGAGTAGAACAAAAAGGATGCATTGCTGGTATGTATTACTGTTATCCACTTTTTAAAAAAATAAATAAATAAAAATCATTTACCCTTCCATGGAATCTGGTATATTATATTTAACAGAAAAATGCCACTTAAAAAATTCTTTAAAAAAATCTATAGTATCTGATATATTAATAGTTTTTTTGTTTTTTTGAAACAAGGGCTCCCGTATATTGAGTTTTTTTAACGATTGTTCTAATTTTTCTCTATTTATTATCTTTACGCTCAAAGTAGCACGTTAATGACAAAATGTATAACAACACAATTAACTAGATCAATCTGATATTACATACAACTTATACGTGGGCCACAGCGCAATGGTTACTAATTTTTTAGGGGCCAGTTGATAAATTTTATACTTTATTTCTTTTACCTGTAGATCATGAGGGAAGGTTAAAATGGATTCCTCCATTTTGGCTGCCAGAGATAAACATGCAACTGAAAGCAACTGTTGCATCCACATCTCACCTTTCTAAAAAATGTTTAAGAAAAATGTGTCATTGATGAGAAATACATATCAAAATAAATCAAACTATGTTGGATTTTAATTTAACAATAGAAATCTTACGGGCAGCTCATATGCGGAGAGAAACCGATCGAAGTAATTTATCGCTAGATACAATGTTTGTGGCCCAAAACCGAAATGTGAATGAACCTGATACAAGTAATTCAAGGAAAAATGATTTGTTAGAAAACAGAAACAATACAAGAACACTTTTTGTATTGCAAGAATTTGAGGAAAGCAAATGTTATATACAAACAGATAACATGAAGAATTTTTTATTTTTGATAAAAGGTCACAAGCACTCGTTTCATTAAATGAAACAAACTGATACAACAAAGAGTTATATAAAAAAAGAACATGAAGAAATATATATGTTATACATTCAATATATACTCATGTTATTTTTCTTTCTTCTTTTCATGAATGAAAGAAAACATATATATTTCTATTAAATCAAGATAAAATTCAACAGAAAGAACAAAGAGTAAACAAATTAATTATGAATAAGAAAAGAAGAAGATTAAAATCAACCTTACTGATCCAGTTAATGGCATCTCTCCTAAAACCTGCTTCAAAAGCGCTGTTCTTTAACCTCTTTATATACCTCTGATTTGGGAGATGCTGAGATTCTCTCTCAATCAACATCTCTATACACTCACTCGATTGCATTGGGAAAGAACTGACAAGATTGAAATAGAAACTATTTACTTGTTCTCCTCCGATTAAACCAATCTCTCCTTCTTCTCCATCTCCATCTTCCAAGAAAAGGACACTGTCGTTCTCCTCCGAGCAGAGGAGAATCGAAGAAGAGAAGTCTTGTCTAATACTAATACCCATTAATTTGTGTGTTTACACTTGTACTGGTACTGCTTTCTCTAGGTTTTGGGTCTTTAGTTAGTTGTTCTCAGCTGCTTGCTCTTATGGCGTGCCTATATGGGGAACTGTGGTTTTTATAGGGAATGCAATTGCTCAACAGAGTGACTAGTGAGGCAGAGAGAGAAATATTGGGAAATAAACACTTAACACATGATTGATGCAGGATGTAGATCCTCTCCAGTTTTATGGTATCACCGGACAATACAAGAGATGTAATTTAGTATATTAATAAAAGCATGTGACATATGGATACGATACGGATTGTATATGTCTGAATACGGTCAAAACACGACATGCGTGTTTGAATGTGTCGTGGTTCACGTGCCATGTGCAATGACCTTATAAATATCATATTATGCGATAAGCGCAATAGACATGACACGGTACGGATACGACACGTACGTTTAAGTGTCAATTAGCATGTAATACGTTTATGAAATTTTTAAAAATAATTATTATAATATATTTTTAGTAGCTATTATAAGTAAATTTCTAAAAAAAATATATTATTGTAAAAAATTTCTCTATTTTATGAAATTTTTCTTATTTTTTTATTTGTTTTAATTTTTAAAAATTATTAAAAATTAAAATAAAAAATTTAAAATAAAAGAATTAAAATACGTTAAACATATAAAAACATAACGTATCAAAACATATCATGCCGTAAAAATATTATTTTTAATACTATTATAAAAAAAATAATACATATTAGTTTTTACTTACACGATACATTCGACTAATAAGTATAGGTAACCTAGCATATATAGACAAAATACAACACGTTTACAGTGTACTAACTGGATCCATCTAAGTTGAATTATTTGCATTTACTTTCGAAGATTGGGCTTCAATTAATTCACTCGTGAGTTCCTCTTCCTCCTGGCCAGTTGTATGCTACAATTCTTTAATAGTCAGCTCATTTAGATCCCTTCTAAGAGAGTTGCGAGTTCTTCTATGGCGACAACTGTGTCACGATTGTGCGGCTTGACTTTCTTTACCTTTTTTTTCTTTTAAAGAAACGATTCTTTGGTAAGAGCATATTCCCTTGGATTTATGACTAATGGTACAGTAACTGCGTGTTAAAATAACGTCCAAGTTAGTTCATCGATTTTAATGTTGCAATTCTTAGATTATATTTTTTTATTAAAAATTAATCTCCTCAATCTCGCACGTCTCGTTATCTTGTTTGTTTGATCCTGCAAACCAGGAGAAACTGTAAAAATGATATAATTAATAAGAAAGTAAAAAAAAAAATGTTGTATTTTCACTAGCAAATACCCACACCAGGTGTTTTCAATGAAAAAAATGGATGATGAGGGAAAAATATAAAGTATCCAAAAATTAATGCACTTTTTACATTACCCCATTTTAATCCTACATTTCTTGATCACATAACACTTTTGTTTGCTGAAGCTTTTGTATTACAGTAGCAAAAAAAAAAGATTCTTATCATATAAATCCAAACTTGATTACAAAAGGCATGAGTGTTTTTCTATGTAGAATTAATCACCAGCTTATTACACAAACAAGAATTGGTGGAGGTTTAAAGACAATATAATTCTCAATTCCATCCCAATTTCATCTATTGCCAAACAATTAATACATATAGAGACAAAATTAGAGCACAATATAATCACTCCAGGAGCATAAGAACACAATTTAACAAACACTATACTCGTATACAATTAAATAATTTCTTATTAAAAAAATTTAACACAATTTTGTTTGCCACAGGTGGACATTGTATATGTATTCTTTTTTTTATTTATATATGTATATATGGAAAAAAAATTGTATTGTACATGCATTTTTTTAGCAAATTCGAACCTCACATATTTATACCAATTGTTTTATTATGACATTCATAATTATAATTATATTTTTAATATAATCATTGTATTAAGATTAACATTCAATATGGTATTTGAGTTTTATTTAAAAATTTTCTGACTCCGTTCATAAGGGTGAAAATAGTTATTCAATATTTATCATATTAACTCAGGTGACCAAATAACTGCATGTATTAATATTAATTATTTTTCATCACTTCCGGTCAAAGCTACTAATTAATAAAGTACACTCTTATATTATATTATAAGCATGTACATAACTGAACTTGAAAAGGGAATCATATTTTAAAATTCCGACTCGTGTACATAATGCTTTGACTATCTGCCTTTTGTTTCAAAATACCAAGAAAACGGCATGAATTAGAGCAGCGGCCATTATATATGTACATTTTTCTAACTACATGTACATTCATTGATGCATTTAGTATTAGGAAGTGATTAGGATTTGGGAGGTACACACACACCATACCATGATGATAATTAAATTAATCATTAACTAGAACGTAGCTTTTTATCTGTTTGATTGGAGGCACTTAAAAGGAAGAAATCATAACCAGCCCAGTCCCTTGAATGTAAATAAATAAATGAATTGGCAAACATACTTAATTGATTTCGAAACAGCATCAAACAGTCTAAAAAGAGTAATCCATGGGTCTGAATCCAATCAGGGGCAAATACAAATTAGTCTGAAGAAACCAATTAGTTAAGATTGTAAGGTAGCTTAATGATTTACTTGCATTTTACTGTTTTATTTTGAAACTGTTTTTCTTAAACAGCTTCTGACAAGGAGAGATGTGAAACAAGGATTTATAAGAAGAGCTAAAAAATGTAGAGAAGTAGCATTCTTAAGAAGCTGTTTTAATTGTGCACAGTTTTCATAATTTTGACCTATTATACCAGGATGTGGTGTTTTGAAATTTAGTTAAATTTAGAAAACTGATAAAACATGTAGAAGTAAGTGATCTAATATCAATCTAGAGTACTGGATTGTAGTACTCAAACATTTTTAGTTTCGATAAGAAACTGGTGGCTTAGACCACTATTTCAAAACAAAAAACATACTTAATTAATTGAGGATCCTAAATTAAATTAAATCCAACGTGCCAACATCACGACAATTTTTCCTTTTTATTTTTTTCTTTTGCTTTTATGTTTGGATGCATATTAATCACAGCATTGGGATCGATTATAATTAAGTATATCTTCATCTTTATAATTATAAAAAAATATTTTTGTCACATCAATAACAACTTCAATAATTAATTATCAATATGTTTTTCAGTAACTAAACCAAACTAACATAGGCCAGCCTACAAGGTTGATATTTAAAATCATTTCACTTGAACAAAAAAAAAACCATATGCATTTGAGCAAATTTATCTAATTATTACAAGTATAAAATCGGCTTTTCTAACAATGAACAGAAGGATTAATCACGAACCGTTGGATCTAACAACAGTCCATCCAAACCATGTACTTGACTCTCCAGTATTCCCCGAACCGGAGAGAGTGCGAATCTGGAGGTGGAAACGAACAATTCATTAATTCAATAATTCCCCAGGACTAAGTTTCTGGTAGCAATAAGTGGAGAATAGTTGAATCGTATAGAGCGAGTCAAAATGAATGAAGAAGAGTGTGGGGTATGAATTTTAATCACTCGTGAGTTGCTTTATGCCTTGCAACAACCTATGAGATGGTTGGCTGTGCAGAATGCATGCACATATACTACTAATTCACATGCATAAGGTATACAGCGATTAAAACATGCATGATAGTTGTTAGAGGAAAATAAATAAGTTGGTCCCTTTAGAGTAGCTAGCTAGCTAGCTTTGACTGCCACCTAGGTCCTAGCTAAAAATTGAACTCAATATTTGAGTTATTGACCATATATAACAGCAGTTTTATCAATTAAGTGACTTCTTACATTATTTTCCTTTCTTTCTTTATTATTTTTCTTTTTTGATCCTATGACTTCCGATCTTACAAGTTATTATTTAGGATATAAGAAAATTAATTTTAAGACAAACGGTGGGGGTAAAAATATACTTCATGTATCATAGAGGAGACCATCTTAATTTATTTGTGGTTCAAATTTTTTTTATAGATGGGTAAACTATGCACTGTTCATTTTTTATATTTTTTAAAGATAGCCTGCAATTACCATTCAACAATATATTAATCAAAATAAATATTGATCTTCACAACCAACATTAATGAACCAACAAAATTTTTATGTATGATCATAATAAGTTAGCATGCAAAACTAAAAAAATTAGATTATTTTGTTCCAATAAAAGGAAACTGTTAATTAAAAGAGGCAGCTAGCTCTAAGTAAGGCATATATACAGATGAGGACAACAATGGTGGAATAATAGGGGGTGGAGCAAATTAATGGGGAGTTTATAACTCGTGATAAGCTTAAAATTATGCAACGACCCAAAAGTCTGTTTACAACCACCACGCTTAATTTGTAGTAGCCGCTTGCTTGGCGCTCACCAACTTACTAACTAGCTCCATCTGTTTTCTCATCATTGGTACATTTACTGTGTAGGTGTGAGGTATCCATAACCTTTCTGTCTGTTGAGTGTTGATCTTTGACTTCAATGTACCGTTGAGCAAATTTTTTGTGCATATATATCCTTGCACAATCTCAAGATGTTACATTTATCTCTTGGGGGGGGGGGGGGGGGGGGGTATTGTAAAATATAATTGTGATTTTTTTGGTTTAGCATAGAAAACTTCTCGTTATATATTACTAGTCTTCATTTTATTTTAACAAAAAGAGGAGGAAGTTTTAAAATGAAATAAAAAAAGATAAATATTTTAAACTTAAAATTTCTTGACTCTGATCTGACACCAAAATGAATAACATTGGATCGCTCGTTATTTATTTTCACAAAGTAATGCATTTATTTCTTAACATAAAGTTATCCTCCAGACTGGTAAAGATTTCTGGTTTGATAATTTGGCAGCATTATTTGACGCAAATATATACTTAGCTACAGCCATTTGTTAATGCAATGATAGGTGCAGCAGTAGTACAAAGTAATGTTGTGAGAAAACGAATTTGCAAATTGCAGATATAATATATATAAAATGTAAACACAATGTAAACAAAACAACATTTCCTTCTGAAAGTAAATAGAATAGAAATATGCGCACAGGTATGAATAGAAATATGGAGAGTTCAGATGCCAGTGATCAGAAATTAGGTGGAGATAAAAGTTCTGATCTCTTCCCTGCTCTCCCTCTTGCCAATGCCATATATTGACTGCAACAGCAAGTAACAGCAACTGGAAGTGGTTGTTTGCTTTATGTCGTAACCAGTTTGACTAGACTTTTTAGCTGAAAAACAACATGAGAACCAAAAAAAAAAAGGAAATGTTAAGAAATAATTGGCTGAGAGGATGTTTGTGATCCTAAGCATGATCTTCAATACAATAGCTGGAGCTTTCTGTTGTTCACCAATGAGAAATTTTCTTCACAAAAGAGAATTTTAATTTGATACGAGCTGATACACGGTTACACAAATACAACTATCGATACCGTTATTAATACGAACTTTATTATATATGTTAATGATATTTAAGTTGAATAATAGAAGTATTGTACAAAATAAAGTCATTAAGATATATAATAATTTATTTAATATATATAATAAAATTCGTATCAATGATGATATTAATAATAATATCTCCATAATACTTTTTTTTATTAATTTAGTAAAAATTTTGGCAAATGGCAAATTGGCAATCAGGAGTAGAAACAGAGAAGATGCTTCAAATGGGCCATAAATTTCACAAGGCTTTGCCCTCTAAAGCCCAATAAATGCAATGCTAACTTAACTCGGTTCTATTCTATTCTATCTATGCGAGTTCACTAATTTCTTTGGGTCAAACTGAAATTTCTCAATTACTTACGCCCTTCTTCTATCATGTCTGAAGTTCTCCATGGCAAATCCTTTAGCAAAAATCGCCTACACTCGCATGGCAAAACCTTTCGCAAAATCCCCTGCTCTACGCTCTCTGTCCTCTATCAGCAATCTCTTCATCTCATCCAGTCATACACCAACTTCTTTCCCCAAACCGACTCTCTCATCTCTTCTCCTTTCTTCACTACAACCCCACAATCCCAAATCCATCTACCCTTTCTTCGCTCTCGCCTTAAAATGGGGCTACTCTCTGAACACGCAACTCCTCAATTCCACGCTGAATTACATATGTAAATCCCGCTGTGTGGACCAAGCCGTGACTCTGTTTTGTGAACTGGGTCATGGTTCGATCCCTTTTGATGTGATCACTTATTCTTTACTCGTCAGTGGTCTTTGCAAGAAAGGGAGAGTGGATGAAGCCCTGGATTTGTTGCATGAGTTGAAAAGGAGAGGTCTTTCGGCCGATGTGTACGTGTATAGTTCTCTTGTTACTGGATATTCTGAATTGGGTCTTTTTGACAAGGCCGAAGAGTTGTTAGATGAGATGTCGCGGGTGGGAATTAAGCCTAATCTAGTCACTCTATCTGGCCTGATTAATGGTTATGCAAAATTTGGTATGTGGGGCCAAGTGCGCAAAGTGCTCGATGAAATGTCTGAGAGAGGAATTTCTCCCGATTCTGTTACTTACACGAGCTTAATTAATGGGCTATGCAAGCAAGGTAAGTTCAAAGAAGCTACAAAGATGTTGGGTTTAATGGTAGAAAGAGGTGAAAAACCAAACACCGTTACTTACAATGTTTTAATCAATCAATTATTGAAGGATGGTTCAATTGACGATGCTTATGTCATTCTACAAAAGATGCAAGAGAATGGTGTTAAATCGGATGTGGTTACTTACAACACATTGATAGTGGGGCTGTGTGATTTGCTTAAATTTGATGAAGCACAGGAGGTGCTCAATGAAATGCTTGATGGTAGGTCTGGTGTTGAGCCAGATGTGAGGACTTTCAATTCGCTTATACATGGGCTCTGTAAAGCAGGTCGTATGAGCCAAGCCTTGGAGATACAAAAAACAATGAAAAAGAGAGGTTGCATGTGCAACTTGGTCACTTACAACCTACTGATTGGTGGCTTACTCCGAATCCACAAGAAACACAAGGCTATGAGGCTATTTGAGGAGATAACCGAGTTTGGCCTTCACCCAAACTCATATACATTCAGTATTATGATAAATGGGCTTTGCAAAATGAGGCAGATCGACTCAGCTGAGGAGCTTTTGATTCAAATGCAGGAGTACAGGCTGAAGCCGGGACCTTTTGACTTCAGCCCTTTGATCAAGACTATGTGTGATTTGAACTTGTTTGACAGAGCAATGAGTTTATTTCATGAATTTGAAAAGAGCTCTGAGCCTGATATGGCATCTTTCAACACCTTGATTTACAGCGCCTTAAAAACTGGGAAGTCTGAGACTGCACAGGAGTTGCTCAAGAATATGCTCCAGAGAGGGTTCTCTCCAGATCTCAGGTTGTACTCATCTCTAATCAGTTTCTATTCAAAAAGGGGAGATATGGATGAGGCGAATAGAGTGCTCGGGCAAATGGTTGCAAATGGGTTTTCGCCCGATGTGGTGGTTTATGATTCCTTAATAAAGGGCTATGGTCTTCTGGGAAGGAGAGAAGAGATAATGCAATTGCTCTGTGAAATGGCAAGTAAAGGTGTGGCGCTTGACCCAAGGCTTGTATTGACGGTTTTGGATTCTTTAGGGATAGATGGGGAAGACAAGGGATTTTTAAGAGACCTGCCAGATTTCACCGAGGAGGTTTTAAGGGGAAAAGAATTTACATGCACTGAGTTGGTGGGAATGCTGAGCAAGTCTGATCGTGGTTTTGAAATACAAGAATAACAGACAATACCCATCACTGGTAGGCTGGTAGCTCAATTGTGTGAAGGCCTTTCAGACCAAGGAGAGATCATGGGTCTGATTTACAACAAAATAATGTCTAGAAAACATGGTTTGGAAAAGGAGGCTGAACTGGCAGCACTAAGTGTAGTGCTTTTTTGGTGGGATATTTTTGATATTTCCTCTTTTGATTTAGTTTTGGTTTTCATTTTTTTTAATATTGAATTGCCTTTTTCTTTCTTAAGTAGTTATATATATTTTTTCTTATGTACACAGCTTCTGACATAGTAACCAAGCTCTTGATCAGTGTCATATAGGCCTTATGTAAGTGTAATTGAGCAACTCGAGAGAATATGAGAAAGTTGATTTAATTGGCTTTGTGAAATGAATTCAGTCCGGGACATACCAGTATGTGATTGGATGAATTTGGTGCACTGGTATAAGTTGATTGAATTGGTTTAAATACTGTGAAACGAAATTCAGTCCGGCACATACCAGTACGTGATTGAATGAATTACAGAATTAGCCATTCTGAATTTGTTTATTTTTGCTGCTTGAAAAGAAAATCTTGAATTAAAACATTAAAACGATGTTGGAGATTAGCCCCTTGTAGAGTTGTAGTAGCCTAATGGAATTCCAATGTACATGTCACCTTGCATCGTTTAATATATATCACTTGTTTACAACTTCAAATAAATTATACCCAACCACCTTTTCTCTAATTACTCATGATTTGTTAACATGTTTGTATTATCCATCCAATCTGCTTTAAATTATCACCACAAAATGAAAAGGGTGTTACGAATTAGCAAACGGTGCAATAACCTCCTGTTTTGTTATAGTAGTAGTATGCATTTAACATCATTGCTTGATGCCACCCTGCCGATTTTGTTGGAGTTAAAACATAATTGAGTAAAATAAGGATTCTGTTGGAAAGTATGTCTTTTAGTATGTTTTTAACAGCAGTAAGTGGTCGAAGATCAATTGTTTGGAAAGTGAAATAAGGATTTAACGTGAAAAGGAGTATGAACTGTTATTTTGGAATTGTAGATCTAGCATAGCTGCATAGACTGTGATAAATCTAATATCTTTACGAAAAGATATAAATCTAAATCCGTAATGAATATTTTAAAAAAAATAAATGCATATATTTACATAAGCTCTTATTTCAAAAAAAACAATAAAAGGAACTGTTATTTTGACTACCAAGAATTTTCATTGTATTTTTTTTTAGAAGTAGTATTTTTATTAGAGTATGTATGCGTCCTAATTGCAAATAAAATATTATTTTACGGACAGGAAAAATCACTAATTTGGCAACTTGCTTAATTGGCAATCCGTTGAAATTGTCACATCAACAATTACAATTTACCTAACGCATGAATGAATCATAAACCATATTAAAGGAGTAAAGAGTTTCTCAAATTAAAAAAATTTAATTGAATTATACCAATAAAGATGATTAATATTGTTTGAAAGATACTAGCTTAAGTTGCTAAAAGGGTCATTTTGTGCAATTATAAAATGCACACACTCTTACAAATAATCAAACAATTTAGTTAACTTGAATCAACATTCTATGATCACAACAAGAGCATGGAACCATATATCTTTGCAAAATAATAAGAATAAATTTATGTACACCATATATATATTTCACTTAAATCTCCATGCGCATACATGCCATAGAGAAATGTGGAGAATATTATGGTAAGAAATCAACAATATATATGTGACATTAATTTGATCCCAAACTCCGGATTTGATCCAAGAGGAACATTACATCAATTTGAAGGGGTTGATTGCATTGCAGTTGAGACCTGAAAGATCTCCGGCAGCCAATCATCGGCCGCCACATCACCGTGAATGGCAAATCCCGTAAAACTAACGTAATGTGCATAATTCTTTTCCTTCTGACTGCAAGTGGGAGCCACCTCCCTCTCAGACCTTCTTGACATGTCACCTGGCCCATATCTGCTGCTCTCATGTCTATGCAAACCATTGAGGAATGACTTCCCAGGTCTTTCCCCTGGATCCGAGTGTCTCGGTGTACCTTGTAGGATCCACCGACTTGATCTTTGGCCTGAACCCGAATCAGCTTGTGTTTGCCGTTGAACTGATAAATTCTGAATAACAGACTCTAACGGTGCACTCCTCCTGCCATGAAAAGAAACTACACTTGCTGCTCGCCGGTGTTGTCTCGCTAAATTTAACTCTTGCCTCACATTCTCGGAATATACCATTATCGGGTGCAGTTCTGTATCTGGATCTGAATCGGGATCGGGATCGGAATCTAAATCAGGATGGAACACTTCAACTACAATCTCAACAGCATCGGAACACTGCTCCTCATGCAAGTCTACCATAAGAGATTGACCAGCAGCTGCTACAATTGGGTCAGACAGATCAGCACGGCAAACAGGACATGTGACGTGAGATGCCAGCCATGTGTCGATACATGCCGCATGGAAAACGTGGCGGCAACCTGGCAGGAGCCGTAGCATCTCTTCGTCAGAGAATCCACTGAGACATATGGCACATTCTGGTCCAAAACGAAGTTTGTTCGGCTTGATGCATTGGACAGCAGAGAACGGTATCGAAGGAAAGGAATCAATGGTAGTCAGGTCGAGGCCTCGGCGTCGGCGGTTAGGAGGAGCAGAAATTGCAGCAGCGGTGACAGCAGCAATAACCGCAGCATCAGAAGAGGCGTTGCGGTTCCTGAGGCAACGCCGCAAATATGCTGTGAAAAAACCAAGAAAAAAGAGTGCGATGATCACGACTCCAAAAAGAATACCGGTGGTCAATCTAAAACTACCGGTACGGCCACTAGAATGGATAGCGGGGTCGGGGGATTGAGCAGAAATGGACCTGTGATGGAGGGAATGAAGGATTGTCAGGGTAATGCTTGATGGTCCACGGTGGACCAGGGATGCCATGGAAGGTCCACTGAAATGGAGGAACGATAGTTGATATATGTTGAGAACGTGGAGGGGTGTTTTTTTGATAAGGAAAAAAAAACACTTAATCAAATTCAATAACACGAGTTAATCAATTAATTAATCAGAAATTGGGTCCACTCCAGTTTTAAAAAATAGATCAAATGCTGGTAAACCAGTTGGACTTGTATCAATTTCAACAGCTAGATTATGACATCATGTCGTATTTAGTGACAATGGGTGGTCAAGAAATTGATAATCAACGAATAATTTTTCAGATGAAGTTATGGCTATTATATAATATAATGATAATAATAATCTGAGATGCAATAATTATCAACTATTATTGTACAGTTGTAATTAACAAAATATTAAAATGGCAATTTGCATGCTTGTGTATATGCATGGGACCCAGATAAGAGGTCCCACCCACCAATAACAGAAGCTCCACTGGCCAATGAAAGCCAGTTTTAAGTCCATTCTATATTTATTTTTGTGATGATGCCTTTTGGCATTTGGAAAGAAATGGGAGCAGTGATAACTTCTTTGAGTTACTGATGTAAAGGTTAGATGGAGAAGATCCAGTTAAACATGTACATTTTCTACCAAGTGATCACTATTTTCAATGGAAAAATAGGACCTGGAGGGATCAAATTTTGGCAAAACATGTATTCTTATTAATTTTTTTTAAAAAAAAAAGACAAATGAGTTGAGTACTTAATTCTAATTGTGGATATGGCCTATGGGTAACGTTTAGGAGCATTTTGTTCCCAATTGCAAAGTAATTATAAAAGCTGAGGTAGCAATTGCTAATTAATTAATTCTTTTTTTTAATAAGGACTCCAGTTAGCCCGGCTAATTACTTAATTCTAATTGCAGATATATAAATCAATTACTATAAAGCTTTGCTTAAATAACAATCCGTCTAAAATATCACATTCTCTCAATTGACACGCAATTGACGAATTCAAACTATAAAATTAATATATCACAACTAACTAAAATTAGCTCGCAGCTGATACGCAATTGACAAATTTTAAACTATAAGATTACTGTATCACAACTAAAATTAAACTTATGAGTTTAATCCAGTTCATTGAATTCACTTTTTTTTTTCTGAACCAGTTTTAAACATACAAGTTGTCGACTTCTTAAAATTTGGAATATTAGTGTACTTCTTTAAAAAAATGCACCATATATTTGCAAGAAACATCTACAAAACTTTTAACCCAGGCCAGCCAGGTCCTAGCACATTTTTACTTCAGTAAACACTTTTTTACCAAAGTAGTAAACACAGGGCAAATTGGTCATTTCTCTTTATCTTTACCACTAGCTAGCCTATACCAGTCTGCTTTAAACTGTATTAGTATATTACAACCTAACCCTTCCAGTCACAAAGGCAAAGCATTCTTAAAGCACTACTATATAAACCTATACCACATTATTATATTATACATGATATCACAAAATACAAGTACTTAAAAGTCCAGAATAAGTAATTCATCCAGGGGAAGAATCGACTCGTGCACTGATCGGAGATGAGTGTAGCAATCCTCGCTGGTATCGAAGAAAGCCATACAACTCCAACACACGTGCTTCAGGCACTTGCACGCCACATGATTGCACCCATCAACTTTTTCTATGACAAACCCGCATTTTGCAGGGCAATCTCTCACATTCTCCCTCCCATTTCTCCACTCAGCCAGTGACAGATCTGGGTCTGTTTTGTACTCCTTGTACCGTTCGCAAGTCACGAACGGATGGTATTCTTGATTGCACTTCCTACATGTCTCTGTAAAGCAAGCACCACAGACAAACAGCTCTTCCTCATCCCCATCAGGTGATGCGAGTTTGTATACCGAGGGGCAGTCAGGGCTTGGGCAGAAGCGGTAGGTGGCAGCATTGGTCGACACAAAATATCCAAGTGACGCACGAAACAGCTCACCGAGCCGCTCAGTGGAGAGAAGGGCTTTGAGGTCGATGAGGTTGATTAGCCTTCTGCAGCCTACCTTGAGGCAGCAGAGCGGGAAGCCTTCGCGTGAGCGGATGGCACTCTCAAACTGGTCCATGAGGCATGTCCGACAGAAGGTGTGGCCACAGGACTCCAGCTTGTAAGGCTCATCCAATTCACACAGACAGATAGGGCACGGGTTGGAGTCGGCGGAAGTTTGACCTGTTGTACCTGTATCATGGAAGGAAATCCATGTTAGCCATGTATAGCAACAGTGCCTTCATGTATGGAGAATGTATAGGTGCACTACTGGCCTACTGCAGTGCAGTGTCAAGTTAACTACCAGCACATCAAAAATTGGACTACATGGTTTGCCTTTTTGGTTGCCTGTTTGTAGGGACCATGCTGGGTACCAGTAGTCACAGTACCGATCCACTGGGATTCTGAGTCCACAAGGTACTGATTTGAAAAAAGAAAATAAAAAACCAAAGCACTGTTAACTATTGTTTCTCTGTTCATGAAAGACATACCTGCACCAGAACCAATGGAGGCTACCACTTCAGCTATTGCCTCCTCTACTCTCTGCTTATCCTCCATACTCCCTCTAACATACAGCACATGCCGCCTTGTATTGAGGCTAAATTCAGAACTGGGGACCCTCAACTTTAACAAACCCAAGTCAGGCCCAAACCAGCGTATTACCTCCTTCATCAGATTGGGCGGTAGGCCCAGCCCCTTGAGTTTTATCTCCAACTGCTTACTCTTGTGCAATTGCACAAGTGAATCCAAGAGCCTCTTCTCTGCTTGCTCAATCTTCTGTGTTGTGCCGAATATTTTCACGTTAAGGTATTGTCGGTCATACATAATGTACGTGCCAGTCTCATTCTCAACTGCATGCAGGATATTGATGCCATCTCGGGTGAGAACCAAGTGGAGAAGGGAGGACGTCAGGCACGGATGACTGAGATCCAGGGTTTTGCCCTTCATAAGCAGCTCCAGTGTCCGTCGCAGATCTGCTATGGTTTTTGTTCCGTGTGCTGTTACCCGTACCCTGATAGCCCCGTTTTCGTTCCTCTCTAGATTGTATGAGATACCTGTGTACATGTATCAATAGCATAAATTGTTTGTGCCATAAAGAAATAAGACCATATATCTGCTACCCGCCACTCATCCCAATTATTTTTCTTTTTCATCTTTCTTCACTCCTAACTGCATAGGTGAGGTTAAATTGTAGCTACTTAAAATAAATACCAGCATGTAGCAACCAAAGTTATAATTGTTTAATAAAACCTACAAGTCGGTTGCTACCGCTATCCTTAGTATCAATTGCAGGAAAGGAGGAATAAGTTCCGTTTACCCTTTTTGTTCTGGAAACTTCTAAGCTGTGACAGGATCTCATCTTTGACAACATTGTAGATACGCGGAGAGCATGTGAGAGAGGTAGTAAACACATGCTGACACTGGATAGTCTGCCACGGGAGGCACCCTGTCAAGACGTGTCCCTCAAGGTGGTCAAGTGCCTTGGCTGCCTCCAGATGCAAGCTCCCATCGAAGGTTATCACGGCCTTCATGTAGTAATCATTTGGCTCGGGCGTGAACACCTCCACTCGGAAGTTCTTTTCAGGAGAGTTCTTGTCAGGCATGAACTCCCGTATCTCCTTTACAAGAGCCTCTGCACATGCAGCTTCTGAAGGCTCGTCCCTTGCAGGGCCTCGCAGTAGACGAATATCCAGTATCTGCCGACTCGTCTTGCTGCGGACTGCCTCATGTAACTCCTTTTCAGATGCATACCATGGGATTCCTGTCGCAAATATGCAGTTTTCAAACTTAGTGCTGATCTCACAGTCCACATAGCGGTTGCCCATAGCAAGACAGATCAAGTCATCCACAATTTGAGGAGCCTCCCCTTTTGGGCACATTATGAGTGCCACCCCCTTGCTTGGCCGCCTCAGCCAGGAGACCTTGGCACGCACTGCAGGAAAAGTAAAGTTGCGGTGATCAGGTGAGATCAACAGCAGGACCGTCTTGAGATGGGCGCCTTCAAATTCTAGACCATTTAGGGTTTTGACAGCATATTCCGCCTTATCCGGTGTTAGAAAGGTGACACGGCCCCACTTGGTGGGGTCTGTGGAACCTACCTGGCCAGACCCCACAATCTTGTGCACGTTCACAATACCACCATATACACATTGGTCAATCATGCAAAGAAGATCCTTGTCCACTAGATTTCGTGCATTGGGATGGAAAATCTCCACTGTCAGAGAGCGTTTGTCCAGCTCGAGATGTTTAATCTCACCACCTGATCCAAAAAGGGCAACTTGTGGAGGTCCACCTCGAGCTGGATACAGAGTCCGCTCCCAGCACTCATCCTGTAACCACCTCTCCTCAAGGTCCAGTGCACTACTTACAAGTGCATAGATCTCCCACAAGTCCTTTTCCATGGCAAACATCTGTATCTCGTCACCATCAAAATCAACCTCTATGTTTATGCGGTCATCCATGCAATCATTTCGAACCTGTGCAATGATCCTGTGCAAATTCTGCCATGACCTGCCACAAAACCTCTTCAGAACACTTTTGGCAACTCCAGTGATTGATCGCATATGCAACTTGGAGCTTTCAATCTTCTTTCTGTCAAAGGGAGTCTCGATTGTGCACAGATCGTCATAATCAACTACAGTCACACAAACAAGATAATGGTTTTGGGATGATAAAAGTTCTCCAAAAGCAACCCAGCCAGGATTATTGTCATACACCAATAAAGAGCACGACGGGTGTAACTGCACATTTTGACCTGTCAAGGCAACCTGATAACCTAATTTGTCATACCCTGAAAAAACAGCAAGATTTTCTACAAGACAGGAGAGTATAATCCGTTTCAGAGACCTATCATGCAAGCTCCTCCTGTCAGGGTCCCACATCCAGTAGGTCGGTACAATGGTACTAATCTCCTGCTTCAAGCAGTTCTCCAGTTCTTTCACAGTTTCTTGACACCGCCTCATGGATTTTGCATTTATGCTGTTCTCCCAGCACCACTTGTTGCGGTTATCTCTCTCCTCCTCCCATTTCTTGTAAACTGAAAGAAGTGTAAAAAGGTCTCCATCAGGGTGACAAAAAGGGATTTTGAGACAATCCGCCCTCAATTTTGCCTCGTTCGACCCAACCCGACAAAATATAGAATTTGCATTTGCCATAACTGCTGCTAGAACCAATCCCTCTTTCCGCAGTCCACATGCAATACAGTCTAGTATCATCTTACCCAAGCGGGGTTCAATACCAAGTTTGACCAGGGATTGGCCAGTTCTCGTCAGCAAGTACCCATCCTCCTGAGGAATAATTGCTCCTAAATGTACCAGATTCCTAACTGCCTTGTCAATAGCTTCTGGACTGGGTGCATCGACAAACTCGAACTCATGCACATCTTTGACACCTAGTGCCAGAATCCTCAGTACAGCAGTACCAAGGTGTACTCTTCTTATCTCCGGTTCCTGGTGCAGCTCCATTGCATTGAACTCCTCTTCAGAATAAAGCCGGAAACATTTACCAGGGGCAGTGCGACCTGCCCGACCTGCCCGTTGATTAGCTGAGCTTTGGGTGATCCAAGTCACCCTCAGCACATTCATACCATTGTTTGGCTGGTACCGACATTCTTTCATCATACCAGAATCGACCACGAATTTCACACCCCTTATTGTCAAAGAAGTCTCAGCAACATTCGTCGAGAATATGATCTTTCTTTTTCCTGGATAGCTTTTAAAAACCCGGGCTTGCTCCTCAGGCGATAGCTTCCCATGCATTGGCAATACAACAGCTGTGGGATTAGCAAAATTCTCACAAGCATGCTCCACTTCCATCTGCGATGTGAGAAAGGCTAGTATATCGCCTTCCCCTTCACTCTTATGTATATTCGCTACTGCTCGTATAACATCAGAAACGTAAGATCCAAAGCCATTCATCTCCCTGTTATTTACACTTGGGAGATAGTTAACATCCACCGGGAAAGTTCGGCCTGAGACATAAAATGTACCGCAGCCATAAAAATAATCTGCCAACTTGCTGGCATCAGCTGTTGCTGACATTATAATAAGCCTTAAATCCATCCTCTCTAGAAGTTTATTTTTTATTAGTGCCAGTAAGAGGTCAGTGCTGAGGCTCCTTTCATGAGCCTCGTCAACTAAGATGTATGAGATGCCACCGAGGGCACTGCCGTTCATGCAATGCTGGAGCAAGCAGTGGTCAGTGGTAAAAATGACACGGGATTTAAATTCTTGGGATGAAGAGTACGTGGGGTAGGCCACCACATGGTCGTCCATGTAGCATCCAGCAGCTTCCTCACCCACCCGCTGTGCCAGAGACACGGCTGCAATCTTGCGTGGCTGTGTGCACACAATTGAGCCATCTTTGGCAAAACCAGAGTCAGCCAAGTACTGGACCAGTTGTGTGCTCTTACCAGAGCCAGTCTCTCCAATTAAGACCATAACCTGCTAACACAGATGAAGGGATAAATCAATACATAAATAAATACTGAGCAGAACAACAAATAAGAAACCTATAGAAGAGATTTTACTTGCATTGAAGATATTTGTATTTACCAGCTATCTCTTTTACTCCCATAAATCTTAAACTTATTATAGACTATTGCAACATAGTTAAACAAGGATTTAAAATTTTTATTCCAAAGGGCGGATAAATTGATATCTTCAATACCATGTCTTCTGACAATTATTCCCAATCGCAATATAATCACTATTCTATATGCCAAAAACATTTTTTTTAAGCTCTAAGAAGGGGAATTTACCTGATTAGCAAAAATGTGAGTCAATATTTTTCTCCTACACCCATAAACTGGCAACCCATCTTCTAGCCTCCTACATTCTCTGACAATCAAAGAATGCAACTGGTCAAAATCCAATCGTTTTCCGAGTTCAAAGATCCGAACTTTATCCCCTTTATCCTCTAACCCAGTCCCCTGTCTCAAGCAAGCCAGTATACAATCCATGGCTTCTCGGAACTCCCCGAGTCGGCTGTGCACTTGATCGTTCTCCAATTCAAGACCTTTCTTCCTCTCCTGCAACTGAGCAAAAACCGCCAGCCTGTTTCTCGCGCTCAACAACTGAGAAACCTTTTCAATCTCAGAATAGAGTTCAACAGCCTTCTGCTCCCACCTCTTCAAAGCCGGATGGTCCTCGAGGAGCAAGTTGATGTGGGAGGAGAACACAGCTGCTATCTGGCACATCTCATGTTCAAAGTCTGGGGTACCAGGTTCTGCCAGCGGGTTCAATTTTGGTGTCAGAGAGTGAGACCCGGCGAGACGGTGCTTCCAGAAAAAGGCGGCAGCTCCGACAGCATTCGACCAATTATTGTACCCCATAACCGCCGCGAAAGGGCCGGCGGGGCGCACTGACATGTTGTACGGTCGGTACGGACAAGCCTGGGTTAGGGTTTCGATGTCAGAGGCGGACATGGATTTCTTTCCGACGAGGATGAGAGTGTAGGGCTGACGTGGCGGGCACGGTCGCGTGTTGTACTGATCCGGGTTCCAGTGCCGACGGTCTTGGCGATGCCGGTGGCTTGAATATGACGCCGACGGTCTCATTTTCTTCTACTTCCTCTCTCGTTTTGCGATTTTTAGCGAATTGTGAAAGTTATTTTTAACAGGAATTGTGAGATTATGGTGGGGGTTTAGCGGGGTTTATAAAGGGGTAGAGTGATGATAAAATTAGGAGAATCGCATGAGACACACACCGAGTCGGATGGAAACGACTAAAGAAGGAACTAAAATGAAAATAGAACATGTTCGTACGGGAATGGAAGCTTACGGGGTTACGAACATCTTCTGTATTTTTCATAGACTCGGTGCACTGGTAAATGTTTGGCATGAATTGAATATGATATATATTCATCTTTTTCACACATTTAAAATATTACAACATTTATATGTTTTTATTGGCGGCAACAATTTGTTAAAACCGGATAAATTCTGAACTTTGGTTTTCATTTTTTTTTAATTTCCATCAAAGTAAATTTGAGATATCATAATTTTTTTCTAAATGTGATTAAATTATATAGCCTGTAACCAACAATTTTATTCTATTACTCGAATTTATGATTTTTGTTATAAAAAAGTTCAAAAGGGAAAAACATGGTAAAAACATGAAAACAAAGGTATTTAAACTTTTCTCTTAAAATTTTAAGTTTTTTTTTAAACATTGGTCTTAACACGATAGAAACATGAAAACAAAGGTATTTAAATTTTTCTCTTAAAATTTTAAGTTTTCTCTTAAAATAAGAGTAAATTGTCCATTTTCTTGAAAATTTATGATTTCATCGATCATTAATTACGTAACATCTTTGTGTTTGTCTAAATGCAGTACTTTATTCTTACTGAACTAGATGTATTCACAATTAAATATCAGCTTTAATTATTCCGCTTGACATATTGCAATATTAAAATTTGTGTTTATTGACAATTCATGTGAGATTTGCTAGAGTTTGAAAATGTACCATGTAAAAAAATTAAAAGATTGTGAGTGTTTTTATTAATTAAAAGTAACATGCGTTTGAATTAATAGAAAATTGTAGTCAAATTCTTATTTAGAAACAAATTTATTATCAAGTAGACATTGATCTTAATTGGGGTAGGTGTCCTTTGATTTTTAACTCAAGAATAGCAAACATTTGGATTAGAACAAGTGAATATATAACTTTCTTATCTCGACAACGTATATTAAAAGATATTGATTTTTAAGTAAAATTTTGTAAATAATATGAGACAAATAATCATGCATGAGGTAATGTGTCGTTACATAAAATACGACAAAGAATCAATTTTTGTTTACCTTTCATAAATATCGTCCTAAAGAAAGTCTAGAACAAAAGCATATATGCTTCACTAAAGAGTAAATTACACAAAAAAATAATCTCATCATAATGGTCATTATCATCTCATTTCGTTTTCCAAACCAAATAATCCACGAATTTCATCTATTTTAGCCAGCCTAAATTTAATATATAAATATGTACTTTATACAAATTTAGTATACTTCATTTGATATATAGGTATACTTTACATGTTAAAAATAAACATATATTATTAATGATTAATGTAGAGAACATGAGCAACTCAATAATTAATACTTAACAATTCTAAGTTTGACATCAATCTATTTACGATTATAAAAATTCGCACTTATTTATTTACTTTATCAACTTCAATTGGTATTTTTATAGAATTTTTTTCTTAGACAATTTGATACATTTTCATTGACAAAAATACGCATATTTATTTTCGGACCAATTATGTTTCTTGTATTCATAACTTCATTCTCATTCTGATAAAATAAAAAAAAATTGACTATAATTCTACACCACCATAAAAAAAAAAAAAGATACCCGTACGGTCGTACTCATCTGCTTGCGTAAAATAGTCTACGGTCTTAAGTTTAGACCAAACCCAACCAACTCTCTCGCTGAAATTAGGAATATATTTTTGGCGCAAAAAGAAGAGGAGATGTGGGCCCCACCAATTCCGCTGGGGAGTGGGACATGATACGCTGTGGGGCCCACCACTCCGAAAGCTACCAACTGAAAAGACCGCTCTCTGCTATTTACTGATCAAACGAAAACGGCTTGTTTAAAAACAGAAAATAATAAAATAATCAAACGAAAGCGGTCTATTTGTCTCGAGGTGGTCCAGGAACAAACAAAGAAGCCCTGGCTTTAATCGGACGGTCTACAATAAACCGCAGGAAATAGAAAAAAAAAAAAACGGCCGAATCTCACCTTACTTCAGCTCCGAAAAAAAAAAAGAAAGGAACTTTTATATTTAAAGTTTTAGATTCGTGTTGTCGCAATGTGAGGTTGGTGATGGATACGAATACGATGTATTACATTACATTTGCAATATTGCATAGTTCCTCTATTGATGACCACAATTTTACATACATGCACATTTATGCACAGATTCAAAAAATTTTGCTGGAATCCGCGATACTCACGAATTTCTCCACCGACGTAATAGCAGAAAGATTAACTCATGCTCTCTTTTCTTGATAATTATTATTTTAATAATTTTAAAAATAAATTTTTAAATATTTTTAAAAAAATTAAAAAATATATTCTGTAATTTATAAATAGATTGTATTTCAAATTTCATATAATTTAAGTATTATTTAATATTTCATAAAAAAATCATTAAAATTACATGATATTTACAACGGTTTATATTTAACGGTCTTTGATGGAATATCAAGTAACTCTTAAATTGCATTAAATTTGATACACAATCAATTTATAAGTTAAAAAATATATTTGTCAATTTTTTTCCATTTTGAGAATTTCTAAAAAATATTTAAAAATTGTTTAAAAATTAGTTGTTAAGGTTGTCAAGAGATCCTCTCTTTTTTTTTTTAGGCAAAAGATCTTTTATTATTATACAAGTCTAAAAATACCTTTCCAATTTTAGAAAATAAAATCAATACTTGTTCATATACTAATTATTAGTGAATGCTTGTTTTTTTCATTATGGCATGTCAAATTTGATAGGAGGACCGTGGATCCCATCAAATTACCTTCTAATTCCGCTCGTTTCTAATACATACATAAAATCAAATGTCGAATATATCGACACACGCGTAGGAATTTAATTAAGGTACATTTTTTTAATTTTAGTTTATCTATTTCTATTTCTAAAAGTATTATATTAATGTTTCCCGTCAACAAAATTTTCCAAAACTACGCTACAATTTCTGAGTCGTCTAGAACAAATATAGTTGCTTACGTGGCTGCATGATGTTAAAAAAAGCGAACATTGTTACTAAAAACTTTAAAACTTATTGGCGGTTAAACTGAAGTTTGGTACCACACAATTAAATTTATAAATATACTCTTATTATTTTTGGGAAAAATCTGTTTTTAGTTCCTAAACTATTCGATTTGGTTCAATTGAGTCCTTCAATTTTTTTTTTGTTCAATTAACCCCTTAACTATTGAATTTGACTCATTCTACCCCCTTCCGTTACTGAGACGTCGATTTTTCTGTTATGGCTCAGATGGAATTTAAGCATATCGTCTTCTCAATTTTCATATTTGCTTTCACTTTTTGTGCTCAAGCGCACTCAGAGATGAACTGTTCCAAGTGCTTTTGTTTGATAATCTAGTAACTTTTCTGAAAGTAATTGGTATGCTAATAATTGATTTGTTTAATCAAAAAATTATGCTTCAATTAGTTCAATCGGTACAATCAAAACAGTCAATGGCCATCTTACAACAAATATCTTACAAAACAAAATAATCAATGAACCTCTTGAACTACCAGCCAAACTGAAAAAGAGCAATGGAGACCCATTAATAAAAAGAAATTTAACTAGGTAAATTAATTACAAATGACCACGTATCAATTAGTCACTCCTCCATCTCACCTACTCAAACATTCATACATTAGTTTTGAAGTTTGAAGTGCTTGCAATTTCTTTAACTTTTGTAAGTTCTTCAATTTGTATCAGTAGAACATACTAGCCTCTAATAACATAATCGACCAAGGAAAAAAATGCAGGGACAGAAGCACCTCAATTTTATGGTGGAGTCTGATTTGTTCAAATCTTGAGAGGGATTCGCGAATTTTAAAAAAAGTAATTGACCATGATGGAGTTAGAGAGAGACGGATTCATAGTTTGTGAATTTAGGGATCTCGCTCATAAGAAGAGTAAAGATGGGGGAAAAAAAAGTAAAAAGAAAGAAGTGAGTGATACTGTTTTAGAAGAGAGAGCATGAGAATGTAATAGGGAGAAAGTAAGATCTATTTTAGTTTCTTTTGCTCCTTTCTTAGACGGAGAGATGATCTGGATCAATTTTTTATTTAAAATAATGATGCATCATCTAAACTAGGAAATAAAACAAAAAACAGACTTTTTGGGACCGAATATAATTGATTGTGTTCTTGAGACACATGAATAGACGAATAAAATGTTAAACTATTTTCTGTCCGATACAGGCAATCATTTTATATCTAAATTTCGAACATTTAATTTTTCAGATATAAAACAAAAATTTCCAACCAAAAAGAAATTGGTATCAGCCTTCCAATGTAATAGAGATTCTTCGTGTTTTCCGTGAGCATATATCCCACTTTCCTTTGCATTCTCGAATATTTTTATTTTTTTATAAATTAAATTTAGAACTAAATATCTAGAAAAAAAAATTGAGAAATAGAATGGACAACGTTTATACCAGTGAAATTTTTTATTTTAAAAATGCAAAAGACTACTTTTTTGTTATTATAAATAGTAAAACAGTCCAGGAAGAAACATGAGAGATTGAAAGTTGAAGACTGTCAGATGCTTCATAATTTATAATGTGATAATTCTACAAAATATATCGACTTATTTGTGCAGATAATTCAACATAATAAGTTTATGCTTATATTCAATTTATTCGTACTTAATGTAGGACAGAATTGTAAAAAAACGAAGTAATTCTCTGATATGAAGTATGAAAAGAAATATTATGACAGATGTGAAACAAAACCACTGTACGAACAGTCAAATCTCGAATGAACTAAATTTGACATTCTGACTTTAAACAAGTCAAAATTTATTAGTTCATGAAAAAAATTTCTCAAAAGTTAACAAGATTCCTAGACCTTTAGTCTGGATATTATTTTATTTTGAGGCTGCTTGACCATCTATAGAGGACCAGGAAAGGTGCCATTTTCCCTTTGCTCATTCCATCTCTCCACCTGCAAAATAAAACCTGTTGAGGTGGTTCCTAATGCCTTTTGCATAAGAAATATTAAAGAGCCCATTCCTGTAACTGAATCAACAAAACTTTCTAATGCAAAATAGTTTGCCGAAGCTTCCATGCCTCTTTTTTATACTTTTTTACTTTATAATGATGATCATACTATTACTAGGTTTTTAGTTGAAGTACCATAATAGACCACAACAGACCCGAAATGATCTTGTGACAGATGGCACAAAAACCAGAACAGACTTATTTGCTTATGACCTAATTAACAACCATTGAATGCCATATTATACAGCATGAATTCATGCTGTCCATGTGTCATTACAGGTATATGAATATAAGAGCGACAAAAGAATGCATACCCATTCGCTGGGGCAGAGCGAGCGGTAGTACTTGGCGAACTTGTCGCACTCCGGAGCATCCTCGCCTTTTGCAGCCACACATCTGTTCAAAGTAATAGGGTAGACAATAAATCAATCCACAAATACAATACAATAGGGGAGAAAATAATGACAGTGATGTTAAGACTAAGCTATCCCGCCAACTCAGTTGGTTTAAATTTACTTAATTTGTTTATTTCAGTTGGTATTTTGCTGTCTGATTATTTGTTTAATTATTTCCGTTTGTTATTAAGAAAATAAGATAGCTCAATTGTGTTGTTAACTGCAAGTGAATAACTAACATAATGAATAGGAGGAACTTGAATGGTACTTATTTACAATTTTGGAGGGAAATACATAATTTTGAGATTGTAGGAGAGCAAAGGATGAGAAATTTTGTACTTTTAGAAGAATAAATATGGTATTCACAACATCAGAAGGGAACATAGGTAATTTCAAAGGTTTAGAGGGGTAAATATGAGGGTTTGGTCTATGCATTACAAGGATTAATCTGATATTTGCAATTTTAGAGGGGCATACTAGAAATTCTGCCTAATAAATACTGCAAATTGAACCCAGGTAACCATACTTATTTGAAGGTAATGATAACAATGACAAGTTATGGTGAAAAGAGGACTCTGGTTTGTTATTGGTACTATAAGCAAAAGACCTTAGTTGCAAATAGCACCCCCCCCCCCCGACCATAAAAGAAAGAAAGAAACCCATCAACAGTGAACACCACATAAAACCATACAGATAGAGAAAGGAAATGGAGTACATGAATTATTATACCTATGGTACTCAATGTAACGGGTGAAGCAATGACGTGTCTGATTGGTAGTTGGGAAACGGAAATCAGCTGGAGCTGTCTCAATCTGCATATAAATTGTAAAATAAAAAGTTCAGTAGATAAATAACAAAAGAAGAAACACTGCACGTGCTTTACGTATGATCAATAATTTGTACCAGTACTAGAACACATAGTTCTGCAACTTTGCAAATTTAGCAGTCTTAGAACAGATAATAGAACTACTGGAACACAAGGAGGAACAAAAGTTTATTGATGTTTCCAGCTTTAACAGGATACTTTCATCAATTAGAAAAGTGATACCTAAATTTTCTCATTTTTCAGAGCATGTATGCACACATACAGACCTCACTAAGGAATAAACATGAATCCTATCTCGGCCTGAGAAAATTTTAAGAAGACCCTAGACTAACCAGCTATCATTCTACATGGTAAGGCCAAGCAATAAAGATTGAACATATAGCAAAGGCCATGCCAAAATCTCAGTCAGAAGTGTAACTTCTTTCTTTTAATAAAGAAAAATTAGAAAGCCGAACACGTATAAGTTTAAATAAGAGAAAAAAGGCAGTCCCACATGCACACACAGGATCAAAAAAAAAAAAAAAGCAAACAATCACAACATAGAAAGGACCAAAGCAAAACCTTAATCTCAGGTTGTTGTTCTTCAGCTTCACCCTCTTCCGCAGCTGCTTCAGTTTCAGTCGTGGCACCATCTTCCACCTCGGGAGCAGGGTTTGCCTCCTCCTGTGTTGCTTCAGAAGGCTTCTTCTCTTCTTCTGTGTTCTCAGGCGGCACCTCGGCACCTCCCTCTGGCACTGTGCCAGTCGCTGCTGCTGCTTCGTCAGCAGTTACCTCTGCTGGTTTCTCCTCCTTGGTGGCTTTGACCTCAGGTACAGGGGCGGTTTCAACATTGCCTTCTTTTGTTTCTTCAATTTTCAACAATGTATATTGCTGGAAGCAAAAGTAAATAGATGATTAGTTTGCATCCACATTTTTTGGGTTAATTTTGCTTTTGCTTTGCCGTTTCATAAGATTTCTTTTTTAACATTTAGCTATCCATTTGAGAGTAGTTTGGATTGAAGTCAGGACATGCAAAGGTCAAAATCTAGTGAAACCTGGGAATTTTAAGGTTTGGTTGTGGCTAAAATGATCATGAAATCCAGGGCCTAGGTGGGTAAGTTGAAATTCACAACGGTTGAGGAAAATTAGGCCAACTATTGAAACTCAAAGAACATTATAATAGTGAATCGGCAGTTAAAATTCTGATTTACCAGGTGCATGCATACACTAATTCATGACTACAACTAGATTTTGCAATGTTATACAAAATTCATGTGAAGAAAAGGATACTGAATTTCTAATGCAGATGTATAAGTTTTCCCGAAGAAAGATGTAGAATTGAATTTCTAATGCACTTAATATACCACAATTGATTCCCATTTCAACTTTAACTTCAATTTGGGAAAAAAATCTACCAAGGCAAGGTAAATCAAGCCCTAGTGAATTTAATCCAATTGATTTATAAACCGGTTGAGCCGGTTTTAAAACAAACCCTTTATCAATTTCAATTTTGCATCCAGATCTACTAAATTAACTCAACAAGAAGGAAAAAGAACACATCTCGAGACTGGATTTCTCAAAAAAACAAGACCAGATCCACTACAACTACAAGCTGAAAGTGAGACAAACTACAATTCTCTGGCAAACGATCACAATGATTTATCCAAAGAAAAAAGGGGGAAACATTCTACAGTGCGATCAGAGTGAGAGAAGCACCTCGGCGAGGGAAGGGATCTTCTCTTGCGATTCCTCCGCCATGGGAAAATGGGGCCAAGTAGCGAGTCGCAAAGCGAAGCGCGGCGGCTGCTGCTCTTGTTTAACGAAGGAAGAGAAGAGAGAGAGAGAGAGAGAGAGAGGAAGGGGAAATAAAAAAAGCTGATAGAGTCAGCTAGCCAATAGTAGAGTCACACATTCGCCAGCTCTGGATTCCATATTTCTGGATGTTTCTTGTTTATTGATCCGTTGGATGAGACTGTGGATTGATTGTGCGCTCTCTATTGGGCCTCAAAACGGCCCAAAATGTGATAAAAATCAAATTATATCATGTAGATGGAGGATATATATAGTCTTCCAATTCTTTGTGATTTTTACTCTCGACGACTCTTTGAAATGTTACATTTATTTATTTCTCCAGCTCTGTGCTTTTCTTTCTTTTTTTTTGTATTTGAATATAAGATTACCAATATCAAATATCGATTTGCATTAATGATTTACTCTTAGTTAAAAATAAATTGATAATATTGTCCTTTAATTCTCTTATACCACTTTTAAAAAGTGGTATTTTTACCCAATTATTTGGTTCATGGCCGGAATTGATCCAGACATGATTGAATTTTATAGGATATGATTTCAAGAACATAGTTAACTTTATTATGGATATGGTTATAACACAAGTTTTTGTAGTTTTGGTCTAGCGATAAAGACGGTGTTCTCCGTGTGAAAGATTACAAATTCTAAATTCAAATGCAAAATCATTTATAAATATTTAAATTTGAGTGATTTAACTCTTATCTTTATCTAAAAAAAACATAAATATTTCTATATCTGATCGAAATCCTACGGGAACCCAACTTTATAAGGGATGCGATATGGTTTTGATTTACATAATCGATTCAAATTTGAACTCAATCCGATATCCATACAAAATAATTCTATATATAATTTCTTATGATTTAATAAATGTTTAAGTATAAAATATAAAAAAGAATAATATAGTATCAAAAAATGAACCAAAAGTTACAATCTTTTTTTATAATTTGACCAAAAAAGTAACAACTTAAATTGGAATTTTTTTTTTACTTCTAAAATTGTGTTGTTATGTTATTAGAATTAGCAATATAAGTTCGATTTAGAACAATGTTTTCAATTTAAATTATAATAAAATATTTGTATGTAAAATGTTTAAGAAAAAGACAATAGGAACTACTAATTCAAGATTTCCAAGAGAGAGAGAGAGAGAACGTATTTTAAAGAGGACAATAAAATGAGAATCAAATTTAGTAGATAGGTCCGATTATTTTTTTAGTTTGATAAAAATAATGATTATATTTTTTTAATTTTAGATATTCATAAAAGATTTTTCGATCATATTTTAAACTTGCGATTTTTCACATAAAAAATATTGTTTGAATCTGAATTGGGATTTTTTTAAGATAAAGATGAGAATCAAGTCACTCAAATTTAAATGTCCATAAAAACCTCCATTCGAATTTCGAACCTACGACCTCCCACACAGAAAACATTATTTTTGCCACTAAACCAAAAATCAGTTCTCATAATGAATTGGGATTTGAAATGGGTAAATCGAATTTGATTCATCCACTTTATTAATCAGTAATGTTTAATCCGAATTTCTATCGATCTAAATTTGATTTGATGTGTACCTTAATCCCTCTAAAAATAACGGTGACAAAATTAATAATACAGACCCCACTATTGGATTTGCTTTAACGAATCTCACGCCAGAAACGACACATGACAAAAGCAACAGATACAGATTGCTAATAAAGGAAGAAAAATAACAGATTGATTGTACCTGGTACGATCATTACCATGATTGAGCATTAATCAATCTAAATTTTTACAATTTTTTTGTTGACGTTTGGACTCAAAACACGGAAATTTGAACCACATTTTTTTTTATTTAATGATTGTTAACTAGGTTCGTTAGAATGCCACGTACCATTATTATAAAATAATTACAAACACGGTACCAAGCGAGTAATGGGAACCCATGACATTAGTGGGACCGCCGATAATTGACAAAAAAAAAAAAAAGGCAACAAGGCGACACCTACTAAAAAGTGAAAATAAAAATAATTTGCAAGTGCAGCACCATATTTGCTTTTACATATTGCAAGTAATTTGTTCAATGATGATATTTTACTATGTAAAACTTGGATAAATAAATTATAGGAGATTTTTTAATTTAGTTTACATAAATTTTGATGTAATAGAATGAATAATATGTTATCTGTACGGAAAATAATATAAATTCAATAAGTATATATGATACTTTTGAAAATCAATAGTTCTTTTTTAAAAAAATTTACTCACTTAAATCATTCTTTATAAAATTTACCATGATTATTTATTTTTTATGACATTATAAGAACCGTAATAATGCTGCAATTCCTTTGGAGTTCTTTCAGAGAAATTGTGGTATTCTAAAAAAATATATATATATTTTATCAATCCCCTCACATTTTTTCTAAATTGCCGAGCAAAATTTCTAGACAGAGTCAATTTTGAACTAACATTTTTTTTAATTAAGGAGCTGATATATAGATATCGTTATTGATGTCATCGTCGATACTAACTTTATTATTCAGATTAAATGAGCTATTATTCATATTAATGACTTTATTATGTCATTTATTTGTACAATACTTCTATTATTCAACTTAGATGAGTATATTATTCAGATTGGTGATATTCGAATTGAATAATAAAGTTTTATATAAAATAAATTGCGTAATAAAACTATTAATATAAATAATAATTTATTTAATATAAATAATAAATTTAGTATTAAAGACTATATACACGACGATATCCCCAGATATTTTCCTTTTAATTAAGACTCCGGTTGCTATGCATTACTCACTCTTCATTAACAAAAAGAAAAATGTTATGGAGATATCATTATTGATACTGTCATCGATACAGGTTTATTTATACATTAAATGAGTTATTATACATATTAATAACTTTATTATGTATAATATTTTTATTATTTAACTTAAATATCATTAATATGCATAATAATTTATTTAAGTTGCATAATGACAATATTATATAAAATAAATTTATATATTTTATATCATTAATATACATAATAACGCATTTAATATATATAATTAAGTCTGATGAAAATATATGTATATCAACTCCCTTACAAAAAATAGAAACTTGCTATATATAAATTATTTTTGGGGTAAACCAAACTTTGGCATGTATAGAAGACCTACAGACTGATCCTCGAAAGTCGAGACCAGAAATAATAATTAACACACGAGAGCCAAAATCAGAATTTTAGGTTCCCTGTGCCTTATAACAGTGATGATTTCTGTGTGGTAATCTACTAGAGAATGAGAAAAGTGATTGGGTCCCACAATCAGTGTCTTCCCTTACTCACCTAGTCCAAATATGTTTACAGAGATTCAGACTCCGAGAGAAGCAAGTCGGTCTGACCAAATAAAAAAAGAAGGAAAAGTTTCTATCTATCCATTCTGCTTTAACCGCCTTACAGAGTTACAGTCATCAGTCTGTTTAATTAGTTTTATGTTGCAATTTCTTCAGAGTCCATTGGTGTGGCGGGTATCATCACCACAAGAGGAGGGAAGGAATCAACCCAATGTGAAATTTTGTTCCGATGAAAATCCGAAGCATAAATTTACTAGCAAAGAGAACACGTTCCGTTGCATTGTGAAAATTTTGATATTAATTTTTTATTACGTACAAAATATGATCATCAACTAATTATATATAAAATATTAATAATATTGTAGATGAACAGTAATCTTCTCGGAACACTATTATTTCTCTATGATCAGTACTGTAGATGAACTGTAACAAAGTGGATGAACAGTAATCTTCTTTGAGGATTTATATCATTATTATAGATTATAGATTTGAACTGCTATATTTAAGGAGCCGATTTTATGGAAAATAATATTTGATTGGAAATGAGTAAAATTAAATCCAAGTTTGAAGGAGAAGAACATAATGCACTTTTACATTACTATACAAACAGAATGAAAAAAATATTTCTAATAAGCCTTAACAATAACTTAATTACAAATAAATGAAATGGCACAGAGGTTTTAATAATAAAATAATAATAATAATGATAGCATATTATCCAACACACATTAAAAACACACTAAAAAGAATAATATAGAAAACTTAATAAATAAGTGCTTTGTCCGGAAAAATTTAAAGGAACTATTCAAACAACTGAGCTGTCAATTTAGCACAGTGATAATATGTCTCGTCTTTTTATGAAGAGACATAGATTTTAAGTCCCGCAAAATATATTTGAAAAGGAATAACTATTGAAATTAACGGAAACCCTTATATAAAAAATATGTTAAAATATTTGTAAATTTTTTTCCGTTTGAACTATAGAAACTATAGTGTTCAAACGATCCCCCAATATTTATATTATTGTACTATAAATAATTATAAAAAAATACTGTTTAAACAATTACAAAAACTATAATGTCTGAACCATCCCCTAAACAAACATCTGTTAAAAAAAACTGTTCACTCAACTGTAGAAACTACAATTTTATATTATTACACTTCAAATAATTATGGAAAAAAATACTATTCAAACAACCGTAGAAATTACAATGTCTAAACCATCCCCCGATATTTATACAAACAAACAAATATCTGTAAAATAAAATTACATTGTTCATTAATTGTATAAACTACAGTGTTTTCAGATTCACTAGCATTTATATTATTATAGATTTAGTCTTCAAATTCTAAAGAATATTATTATAGATTTAGTCTCCAAACTGTAAAAGTAAAATATTTTTCAGCCGCTAGTAGCCTATTATAATCTACCCAATTTTTTTTCCTCCACCCCTTAATTATCTTTCATATACGAATTATATAGAAGTTCTTCAGTTCATAGTGAAAATGTTATTCTTAAAGACACGCATGAAGAGATCATTTCTGACGAAATTACATATGAGGAAAATGGTTAGTTTTTTATTTCATTTATTTGACTAAAATAATGATTTAATGCTATTTGATGATGTTCATTACTTTGTTTGAAAATGATCAATTTGGGAATCATGTACCTGTTGTACTCATTTTTTATTTAGTAACATTTAGAAGATTGTGCATTTAAATTAGTGGATTTAATTAATTCATAGACTATTTGATTCTTTTCAACTAAGCAAATATATTTGTATAATTGTGCTTACTATAAAAAAATCATATGGTCTATAAAAAATTTAGGGTTTAGAATCGCATAACAAATTAACACCTTTAATATAAAATGAAATTTTGGATTAGAAAATTAAAAACATTTCGCTTTTTCTTCGGAATTCGACATAATTAATTTGTGCTAACACAATTTATAATGGAGCTATCAGATTTCTTGTAGTGTAATAGTTTGTTGGCAAAGATCGACATATATGCTAGTCAACAATAATTTTCAAAAATGAGAATTTCAATATCACAAATTTTAATGCCATCAAATATCACAATATCACCTTTTCATTTATATTTTAAAATCTAAAACGGAAATGCTGAATTCAAAAAAGCTATCTTGTCCGGTTTTATAGACCTATATCCACATAAATTTTTATTATTTTTTAAGTTCATTCTGTATACTAAATCAAAATGTCAAAAAAATTAAATAAATCAAGTTAGCTATAAATATTAATTTTAATACATTTGTGAGTTAACAACTCGATCAAGTATAAAATAAACTTCATAAATAATAAAATTTTACGTGAATACATATCTTACAAAAAATTTAAAAAAAATGATGGTCTAATTTGACATTCGAGCTTCAAAATTGAAAATACAAATGAAAAAAAAAATGAAGTTATGACATTTGGTGACACTAAAATACCTCCCTCAATTTTTAATTCAATATTTACATTCCATAAACTAAACAAATTTGATGATGGACGACTTAAATATCTAATTTCTATTCACATGTATTACGCTTAATTGGTATAAATTATAAAATGGATCCCAATTAGCACAATTTTCCCATTTCCCATGCAAGGTTTATGTTGTGCATTTGAAATTCCTAACTTACATGGTAATTATGATATGATATGTAGCATTAAATTGCAGCAATAATATGTATTAATATAATATACTTACATAGATAACGTTATGTAAAATTGTACTTTGCAAATAGCCATCACTGTCTCTCAAAGATTTCACCTCAAAGAATCACTAAAACTATATAAACGTTGAAAAAAGACGATAAAAAAAATGTCATTCGTTACGACATTCGTTGGATGATCAAATAGTTGGAGCGTTGTAGGGGATCCAGACTCACTTTATCAACCAAACCAAACGAAGCTAAGTACCTTTGGAAGCTTCAGTGGTGAAAATCTTGAAACTTGATTCAATGGATTTTACTTCGGTAAAAGAAGGAAAAGAAAAGTTAAATTTTATCTCTCTTTATAAAAAAAATTGTAGATTTAAATTTTATAAAGAATATTTAAAAATAATAAATACGGGAGATTAATATAAGTTTTTATATTAAAAAATAAAAAATTAAATTTCATAAAAAATATTTTAAAAAATAAATATGAAACTTTTATATTTAAAAAAATAAAAAAATGAAAGAAAGAGAGAAGAAAGGTAACAAAAGTTTATCTTCCCAACTTGACTCCTCACTTTCTGTAGAGGTGCATATTTTCTGAAATAAACAGAAAAAAATGCGATTATTATAGTAATTATTGTAATAAATAGTGTTAAAATTCGCGTATAATATTTTGAAAAAAAAAAACAGATTTTATAAACAGTTATTTTACGCGGTGAAGCACTGAATCTCTGTCTGTTGTGCACTAAAGAGGGACACATGGCTCTTTCTTGTCGCCAATCCCTTTCCAATCTCTCTTCAAAAGTTCCATTAATTCAACTCGTATTCAATTCGATTATTCTCATCCCCTTACTCTTATCTCTCTCTCCATTTTCTCACTTTCAGCTGTCCCTTTTGGTTTACTTCTCCTCTTTCCACTTTGGTAGGAAACCCAATAACAGAAAGAGTCTTTGGCAGTTCCGCTTTCTCAATCCACCTCTCTCTCTCTCTCTCTCTCTCTCTCTCTTTTATGATTGCCTCTTGCGTGTGTACCTTTCCTGGTTTCCAGTTCTGAGAGTGGAGAAGAGGAGAGAATGGAGAAGTACGAGGTGATCAAAGATATTGGTTCGGGAAACTTTGGCGTTGCCAAACTGGTTAGAGATGTTAGAACCAAGGAGCTGTTTGCTGTCAAGTTCATAGAGAGAGGTCAAAAGGTTGGTTCTTTTTTTTTTCTTTTCACCAAGTTTGGTTTGTGTTATTGATCATTGCTTATCAATTTGTGACATTTTGAATTGATTATGATACTATTTATGTATGTATGCATATGATTTAGATTGATGAGCACGTTAAGAGAGAGATAATGAATCATAGATCATTGCGCCACCCACATATCGTGAGATTTAAGGAGGTAACAATAACACTCTGTTTCTTTCCTTTTTTTTTTTTGAAATAGTGAACACTCTGTTTCTTAATTTGTTAGGTTTAAAAGACCCTCAATTGATCTAATTCTTTCTCTTTCTATGCTACAAGCCACCTGAACAATTAGATTATTTCTGTATTGCATTGAACATTGGTATGTGACTGTGTGAAAATGTTGGTAAAATTGCGAGGTTGTGTTTATTTATTATCTTCCTTTGGACTACTTGAGCTAGCCTTTGATCCCTTTATGTAGAGTTGTAAATACCTGTGAGTCTACCAGATTCTTTTTTGATTGATGTTAGAATTTAATTAACTAGAAGATAACCCGTTGATTGTACAAGATTTAGTATTCATAGATTATTTAGCAAAAATATTTTTTTATACGAAACATTTTTTAGGCAATTAGTTATTAGCATAGATATTTATTGTGCTTCAGCTCCATTGAATTTAAGCAAAATCCATTTCACAAATTTCAAGTTAGATTGGTATATGTTGGAGATTAAATATCCCCCATTGAGATATTGATGTCAATGTACTTTTGATATTCAAAGAATATTGGAATTGTGATAAGAGGATAAGCAAGGAATACAAATATAAGTAGTTTTTTCTATTTCAAATTGCTTGAATAAAAATTTCTTACATAAGGAAATTCAAAATCCAATATAAAATTTCTCTTGAAGTTACAAAAGAAAAAAATAAAGAAAGAAAGAAAGAAAGAAAGAAAGAAAGAAAGAAAGAAAAAGTATTTAAATAAAAGCTTAAATACTGTAAACTTTTTTGAGAGTTTTTATAAAATGAAAGTAGAAACTCACAATTAGGCTACAATTGAACTAAATTGAAGAAACCAGAAAAGAACTGAAGATGGAAATACATAACACAATGGTATTGTGATAATTCACAAGTAAATTGTACATTTATTCTTCCACTGGCATCTCTTTCTTGTTATTATAAAATAACCTGTATCTTAGTCTTATAAATTCTAATCAGTTATTTTTAATGATATTTTCTACTAGGTTTCTATGTACTAATTCAACAAATAAAAGATGCCAAGAAACTTACTACACTTTTTGAAGAATTTATACGAAAAGAAAGGAAGAACTATTGTTAATTAAGCCATAATTCGACCCTCATCATCCAATAAAATTCAAATTAAACCATAAAAGAACAAACTAAAAAGAAGGACGGTCTGGCACTGGCATGTCTGCACCAGAAACAAGAGACCTAACCAGTACAGTATCCAGTCTAATACTACCCTTCCACTACTGCTAAGGTGATAACGACACCGGTATGCCATACTTTATAGATGGAACGTCTGATCAAAGAAATATCAAAATGCAATCTCTGGGCCATGGCCATTTGATTTTGATCAGACGGGCCATAAGAACTATGGCAGGGTTCAGCAGCTCAACACGGTGTTGTCACTCTCATGGCAGCCAATGCGGACATTTTATTCCAGCAAGTTAGAATCTTATGTTTGGAAACGTACAATTATCATAAAATTACACGGTACCGAAGGAATAAGGGGAGCCCATGCATTGGCTAGCATGCCCTCCGATAATTGGAAAAAAACAACAAAGCACGATGCTTGCTTTTACGTACTGCAAGCAATTTGTGCAATGAATGTATACAACGCTAGCTAAAGAACAATGCTCTGCCTTGCTCTCTACAATATGAAAAATTCATGTAAAATGATAATGCAAATTAAATCTATAAAAATTTTCTCAGAAATCTACTATTGGAAAAATCCGAAAATGAATTAGTTTTACATCCTATCCTGTTTTCCTAGGACAGACTAACAAAGCATAGAGTTCACGATGAAAACTCTGTATAAATAATTCCTAGGGGCTAGGACAAACTAATTATAAAAATGTATTTCTATATATTTATAATGATAAATATAGTAATTTGATGCATGGATACAAATACATAAAGACCATGAGTCTTGTATTAAGGGTACATTAATTGTAAATTCCAAACTAACTATGCTTTAGATTTGAATTAAGCTGCTAACATATGACACACTCTTTGTTTCATAAAAACTCAAGCTTGACATAAATGGACACTTCAATACTTGAGACTTAATTAAATTACAATGGAAATGAATCCATTTTTAAGAAAATAGTCTACATAGTAGAATTATGTTGGAAAGTAAAAATGTCATAATTAGTGGATAAAACCCCCAACCAAAAGGTGGCAACAAGAATTAATTGCTTGTTGAAAGCAACCTTGATTTTGTATAGAGAGTATTATTAATTTATACATAAAACATATGGAAGAACCAAACTAATTTTCTTAATAGTAAAAATAAATAACAACACAAATAGATGGTATCATTTTACATGAAACTGCTGATTTTCTTTCTTTTTTTTCAAAATGTTGGCGGTAGCTGCCAATTTGTAGATGGTACCATCTATTTGTGTATAGAGAATATTATAAATTAATATTAAAACATATGGAAGATCCGAACTGATTTGTTTAATAGTAAAAATAGATAACAACACAAATGGATGGTACCATTTTACGTTAACTTCTGATTTTTTTTTTTTGAAATATTGGCAGTAGCTGCCAATTGGTAGTAAACTGCTGATTTTCACATGACAAATAGTCTACAAAAGGGTACAAAAGGCAGTTTGGTAGGGGATAGTGTTGGGAATAACAAAACAGGACCAGTTCAATTCAACTTAGCTTTGAATTAATCAATATTGCAATTATTTTAATAAAAAACATATCCTAGAGAACTTGTGAGCCTTAGCTAATCATCCCATAATCACTGTAAATACATTGAAATTATGACTAATAGAATTTTTTATACCAGGTGTTGTTGACACCTACACATCTGGCTATAGTAATGGAGTATGCAGCTGGTGGTGAACTCTTTGAAAGAATCTGCAATGCTGGCAGATTTAGTGAAGATGAGGTACACAAATTTGTGCAAGACTTTTAAAAGTAGTACTCAATTTTTTGAACCAATATCCAACAGTTTTTAAGATTTTGCCACTAACACTAAAGAATTTGGGTAATCTAACATTAAAAAAATATGAATCATGTTAGATATATGATCTATTTAGATCCTGATTTTTGTATGATTTTCAGAAAAGTCAATATTTACTAGAATCAGTACTCAAGTAAATTTATGTGTTGCTACAAGGTTATGTGAACAAGTTAACAAAGATTTTTTTTTATTTTTTATTCTTTGCTTTACATATATCTAGTTGAAATAGTTGGCTATTGTTCAAAGATGTTTCAAGACTTCAGTACTACTAATTTGCAAGAATAAGAAATATTGGGTGTTATGCAAATATGGTAAAATGCTTTTTGCAATTTCAAGTAATTCTGGGTATTTCTGTGAGGTCACTCTAATTGTCAGGCATCATTCCCAAATAGGTTGAGATTGTGAAATTTTTAGACAGTTTACATTTTTTTTGTTTGTCTAAGATGGTAGAAATATGCACCATAACCCGGCATGAGTACTTATTTTGCTCAACAGTCCAAGATTTCATAACAATAGAGTATGTATGAATGATATATTCAATTAACCGAGGGTTTTGGTTCTAAGGTGATGAATTTAATTAACAACTTAATACAATATCTCTCACAGGCAAGGTTCTTCTTCCAACAACTCATATCTGGGGTCAGCTATTGTCACTCAATGGTACAATTTAAATTAATATTCATTTGTCAGAAAAAATACTTTCTTTTTTTTTGAAAAATTATTTTCAGTTGTCAGGGATTTATGAAAATTATGATTAAACAAAGCTTTCGCCTTGTCATCATCTCCTCCTCCTCATGGCAGGAAATATGTCATCGCGACTTAAAACTAGAAAATACACTCTTGGATGGTAGCATTGCTCCTCGTGTTAAGATTTGTGATTTCGGGTACTCCAAGGTATTATTATCTCTGTTTACTTCATTTGGAGCTTGTAAAATATACCAAATTGTCATGTCACATTTGTCATAAATAAAGCACTCAACATTTTTTGGTTTGTAATCTAATAGAATTCTATGGCAAAACCCTGTTTTTTTTTCTGGGTTTTTACAAACATCAATGACCTTAAATGTACTTGGAACTACAACTAAATATATCTTCTAGTTACAATTAGCACCCACCATATTTGGTATTCTTGCGGATGGTTTATTATGCAGCTGTAACAACGAGGCTAGTCATAAGCTATTGCGTTTTCATAACTAATTGTTTAAATTCTTTTTGTATATCAGTCCTCTGTCTTGCACTCTCAGCCAAAATCAACTGTCGGCACTCCAGCTTATATTGCTCCTGAGGTTCTTTCTAGAAGGCAATATGATGGGAAGGTAAATATAAACCTGGTTTCGGTTGCAATTTGGCCAGGTCCTGCAATGGCATGCGCCAGTAATTTTCCAATTGCTTATTGTTATTTGTTAGGTTATTTAATATCGACCGGTGATGTCTGTACCAACATCTGTTATGTTGTTGCAGTTCGTGTACCGACCTTGTTACGTCCTGTATCGGTGAAGTACAGTTAGTGTTGTATTTGCCGGTCGCATTCAGAACCAATTGGTACTGAGACAACACAGATTAGGAGATCGGTACAAACTTGGATTCTCCATTTTAAGCTGTGGTGACAGAATGTGCCGGGAGGAATTCACGTCCTTGCAAAAAAACAGTCATGTGTTTTTTTTTTCATTTATGAACCAATATCAACAAGTTTTCCTAATTATTATTTCTTTTTTCTTTTTTTTTAATTTGGTGGCATCAATTTAGATCGCAGATGTCTGGTCATGTGGAGTGACATTATATGTCATGCTTGTTGGAGCGTACCCCTTTGAGGACCTAGATGATCCTAGAAACTTCCGGAAAACACTTACTGTGAGTATTCTAGCTTGAACTGCTATTCTATTTATTTTGTTGAGATCTAACAGGGTCCTTTTGGTAACAGAACCTATTTTCTGATCATAATTGAAATTTAGCCGCTAACATTCTGTAATATTTGCAATTAATAGTGACATTCTTTGAGGTACTTTGTCATAACAGTGGCTTGTAGATTAGTGTGAAGGAGAAACTGCTGTTAAATATCACATGAATCAGTTCTCAGAACAGTTTATTTGATTAAATGGAAAGGTTGAGAACAATCTGTTCACCATATACCCTCGGTTTCAATGTTCTGGTACTTCTCATGTATTGTCAAATTGGATGCTAAGTGTGACCAAAATCGATACTGGCTACTGTATGCAAATGTAAAATATTTGGGTTTCCATTGTAAATCATCCAATCTTGGCCCTCACACTTAGATCCTAGAATTTTTGGTTTCTACTTTAACCCCTTGGTTTTGAAGTCCTGATAAATCTCTAATTTAGCCATTACTTGTATGTTAAATTTGAGTCTCCATAAATTTTCAAAGCCAGTAATTCAACCATGATGATGCTTTGGATGGGCCGACTGAGATCGTATTGAGATCCATTATTTCAATCTTTGGTTTTTCATTTTTATCATTTCTTGTAAGGTATCTGTACATATTTCAAAACATAATTCCTTAATCTTCATTCATTGTGCAGCGCATACTTAGTGTTCAGTACTCAATTCCAGATTACGTACGGGTATCGACAGAATGCCGCCATCTCTTATCCATGATTTTTGTTGGAAATCCTGAACAGGTAATTTTATTTCTCTTATAAAAACAAATGAGAGGACTTGTGATATAATATATTTAACTAAGTTATAGCGAAATATTCTACATTTATCAAAAAATTTAGTTTTGAATTCCATAAGATAACTTGTCAATGAAGAACCATGAAACGAATTTGGAGTTTATACTGACCCACTTCTGAGTGGTATCGGTGTTGAATATTCCAAGGGCTATCATCGTACTATCTCATGAATCTCGAATCTGATGACATCACTTACAATGATTTTTGTGAATTTCTAAAATTTTTCAGAGAATTACAATCCCAGAGATAAAATCCCATCCATGGTTTTTAAAGAACTTGCCAGTAGAACTAACCGATGAATACCAAGCGATCTTGCAATCAATTGACACCAACCCCCCCACTCAAAGCATAGAGGAAATCACCGCAATCATACAAGAAGCAAAGTGGCCCGGTACTGGTGAGACCCGTAAACCTGGAGCCGATATATTTGTTGGAGGTGGCAGCATGGACCTAGATGAAATAGATGATTCTGAGGTTGATGACATAGAAACAAGTGGAGACTATGTCGGTGCGCATGAATATTTATGAGGAAAGATTCCATGTATGCCCCTGCAAACTGAAAAAAAAATCATGTTTAGTCTCAAATGCACCTAAGAAATCATGAGATTCATTGCCTGTTTCGTTATGCATTGTTGGTTCTTACCTTCCTTTTGTGTGTCAAGTTGCAAATAAAGATTTCAGAGGGGTTTTTGAGCAATGTTTGGTATGCATGGGGGAGTGATAGGTGTAGAATTCAATTTATATATGTTTTTTTAGGGGCATAGATAGATGATTCTCTCCTACTGGTTTCTCGGTTGATTTATTTGTCATGTCTTCACATTCTTCTTTCTCTATTTGTTTGTTAGGGCAATAGCATTTTGTTGTTTGGTAGATTCCTCGAATTGAATTGAGATGGATGGTGTTTTTGGTGAATGATGACAGCTCTTTTTTTTTTTGGTCTTTTTTATGCGGTTACTCTAGTATTATGAACAAAAATAACCTATTTATTTTCAGAGTGCTTTTACAATTCAAATTTCCAGCTGAAAGTCGTTAAGAGTAAGCTTATAAACAAACGAACAGAACAAAAAACAAAAATGAATAAAAGAAAGAAAACATATTGAGTGTAGCATGACATCCTTGCTTGCACATGCACAATCAGATCAGTAGAGGATAACTTCTTAAGGGATCTGTTGATCACAACTAATTATGTTCCATCTTATTCTTAAATCTTGATCGCACATCTAATTTTATGAGAACGGATCAGATTTTAACCCCCTTGTGCTCTTCTTCTTTCTCTTTCACGAATGAAGCAGCAAAAATAGAGAGCTGCTCGCTCCCCATCCCACCTGCGTCTTTTCATATGTTCCCACCTCATGCTAATTCCAAATAGAAAATTCTCTTAGTTTGTGACTCAACACCCCCATTTAAATTAGGAATTGTCATGAATTACCTTTCTTCTACTTCTCATAACTCTTGTGTTTGTTCTTCCCTTTTCTAGAAACGAGAGTAGTAACCAAGTAGAAAATAGGATACAATTGTTACGGTAATATCATTTGGCCTTTAAACATCCGAAGTTGGTACAAATATTATGAAAATAAATTAATAAAGCATGCAATAAGTTTCAATGTTTCATGAGAATGAAGCTCTTTCTAATTTGTAGGGTCAATATCTAACATTTTGTTAGTAATTGCATACTAAGCTAATTGCTTAATTAAGCTTGTCTTTTGTTGCATAAGCACGTTATCAGTTTGTAAAACAGATATTGTCCGTGCTCAATAACTGTTAAAAATCTGATAATTAAATTAAATTTATATTAGATTTACACTTAATAGGTTAATTTCGTATTTCTTGATTTACTCAAAAAAGGAGAAGGAAATTCGTTGATCAAAAGTGAGAATGCAGGAGAAATAAAAGTGTACTGGAGACCAAAAGGGGAGGTGTGCGAGATGGTGAGAACTCTTCTTTTTTTGACTTAGGAGTAGAGATGAAAGTAGGAGGGAGAGAAAGCATCTCTATTTTTTCTTCTTTTGTTGCTCCATTGAGGAAGAAAGATTGTTAAGTCTGAGCGAGAAGAAAGGAGAAGGAAATGAGACGTAAAATCTGATCCGTTCCCACAAATTAGATGTGAGGTCAAGATTTAAGGGCAAGATGGGGTAGAGCTAGTTGTGGTCAGTGGATCGATCCGTTCTCATTCCTACCTAAAATGATGTTACCACATTCGACCTCTCTCGTGATGCAGAGGTAGATATACGGTGATGGAGTTTGGTTAAGATTAATGGGATTAAATAGAGGATTGATTATAGTATAATTATAGTAAAATATTGTAAATTTTTACAGATATGAATGTCATGCTTGCAAGTTAGTGCGTGAAAAACTAAAATGACACGAATCTAGCACTATTTAAATTCTATTTTTGAATTAGTGTTGTCCTTGTATAACAGGAGGTTCGGCCTCAGACCACCTAAAGCATTTTCATTCCTGTTTATAAATAATTTATTAAATATGATATGATATTTACAATTATAATTTTATAAACAAACAATATTTGCTCATTTAACAATCTCTTTAAATCGTCACATTAGTATTTGTATGTAGTATGAGAGCATTTTTATCTTTAAAATTAAGTAAGATTATTTTATTTATAAATTAGAAATTATCACATCAGTAAATTAGAAACTACAAAAGTGAAGATATTTTAAAATTAATAGGTAGGAAATTACTAATTTGATGACATAGTAAATAACAATTGATTTAGTAATATTGTACTGACGAAGATGTTAAATTAATGGGCTGATTTATAATGGGCAGACTATAAAAGGGCTAAATGATAAAGTGGGCCAATTGTACGCGGTCTTGCTACAATTGGTCCTTTAATTAGTTGACTTTGTGAGGTCTTGGGCTCGTTTGTTAGTTTTGCGAATCCGACTCAGGTTGGACCGGTTCTCCTCACAAGCGACTCGACTCAAGTGGTCGAGTCCACTCAAATGCACTTATCTTCTCGACCGATTCAAGTAAGATCCAGATCTACCCGCGAACCATAAATCAACGGCTCAGATTAGACATCCAAACCTAAAGCCCTAAGTCATGCTCCCGCCGCCAACTATATATAATCAGCCCTCTGTGCAACCTTTCATTTTCTCTCTCGAAGGAAAACCCTAGCCGCTGCTCCGAGTCGAATCCCTTGCTTTTGCCTCAGGCTTTGGGACCTTCAGCACGAGATTTTGGTAAAGATGAAGGTATTGATTCTCATCGCTTCGATTTAACACGGTTTTGTTTTGTATGATTTGAGATGTTATGTTGATGGATGGTTTTTGGAGATGATTGATGTGTTTTTGTTTGATTTTGTTTGTGATTTGCAGTTCAACATCGCGAATCCGACGACTGGATGCCAGAAGAAACTGGAGATTGACGACGATCAGAAGCTGTAAGTTATTCCGCGCTGATTGTTGCGCAATTAGCTTTTATTTGTAGAGAAAATTTAGATTTGCAAATGAGAATAAACGAATCTCTTAATTAAGGATATTTCTTTTCTGCTTTAGTTGTAATATATTCTAAGCTTTAGTACCGGTGTTTATTATTGAATCCTAAATGCATCATGGTTTACCCCAAGTTCGTAGAAGATTCTCCATAGCAAAATCATTTAGCGTGCAGAATCTACTCATATCAAAGATAATTAAGCTCAGTGTAACTTGTATTGGGATCAATAGTAATTCAGAAACCCCTGTAGGTGGTGGTTCTTGGGTAGTATAGTTAATACAAGTATGTTTTCGTTTTATCTTATCCTTAAAACTGGATAAGGACCCTCTCATCTCCCAATAACTATCAAGTCAGATATGTTTGTTTTTAATGTAAAAATGCCTTCATTATGTGGTCCTAATGTCCTATGTAATGAAACTGCTTTCCTGAGTTATGATTGCCTGCATTGCTTCTTAAAACAAAGAAATCCGCAGTCTTTGTGGTTCCATTTTGTATTGTGTAAATGTAGAAATGTGATGTGGATTTAATATCTGGATTGTATACTTAGGTTCTGATAGTCTTTTATTTATTAAATTTAATACAAGGTGTAAAATTTGTAAAATTTCTTTTTTCTGCAGTCGTGCATTTTACGACAAGAGGATCTCTCAGGAGGTCAATGGGGATGCCCTTGGCGAGGTATGAGTTATCTCTATTCCTTTTTTTTGCAGTTTTATTCTGATGTCCAAAATGGTAAGCCAAGGTTTGTACTGACTTAAAACATGTATTATCACGGTTTATTTATGTTCCATTCTATTATATATAAGATTTGTTGCTTGATTTTGACAGGAGTTCAAGGGTTACGTTTTCAAGATCATGGGAGGTTGTGACAAACAGGGGTTTCCCATGAAGCAGGGTGTGCTGGCACCTGGCCGTGTTCGTTTGCTCCTCCACAGAGGTAAATTTATTTACACCTTTTAGCCCTCATTAAACCCTTTGTTGTTTGTTACTTTAGTTGTTAACTGTAATAATGGATCTTGGACAATGAGTAAAGAATGTGTGTATATTTCATCTTCCATATCCCATCTATGATTTGATTTGTCATCTATTTCCTTGTTACCAGTCCAGGATTAACTGCAACTCTGGTTGATAGCAATTCTGTAGTTTGAATTTTGGAGCAAACATCACTATCAATCTGTTGCTGATTGGTGCTCTCTATTTTGAATTAAATGTTTAAATTGGTTGGTTGGTTTTGTGCAGGAACTCCTTGCTTCCGTGGGTACGGAAGGCGCAATGGAGAGCGCAGAAGGAAGTCTGTGCGTGGTTGCATTGTCAGCCCTGACTTGTCAGTGCTGAACTTGGTCATTGTCAAGAAGGGAGAGAATGATCTCCCTGGCTTGACCGACGTTGAGAAGCCCAGGATGAGGGGACCCAAGAGGGCCTCCAAGATCCGCAAGCTGTTCAACCTCAGCAAGGAGGATGATGTTCGCAAGTACGTGAACACCTACCGCCGCACATTCACCACCAAGACTGGTACATATTTTGTATCTTCCATCTGTTCTTTAATTTATGCAATTGCAGCTATTGTTTTCATTATTCTTTTGATTTCCATTGAGTTGTTGTGAGGTAGGTTTTTTGTATAGTTTCACTTGTTTGGTGCCAAATATTTATTCATGATTCTGATAGATCAAAGGTGAGTGGTGTCTTGAATTTTTATTTTAAAAGCCCATATTATGTTTTGCCAATGCTGACGCTTTTGCTTGACTTGACTTGATTTGGTTCGCCAGCAAATAACGTCTACTGAATGGTTAAGCTTTTAAGTTTTGTACGGATTGCAGCCTATGTTTTACATTTGGAGTTAGATTTTTAGTTGGCTTTCTTATGGTTAAGTTAGATTTCAGTGGGCTCTATTGGTAGTGAAGTTCGATTAAAAAAAATGCAGGAAAGAAGTGCAGCAAGGCACCCAAGATCCAGAGGCTGGTGACACCTCTTACTCTCCAGAGGAAGCGTGCGAGAATAGCCGACAAGAAGAAGAGAATAGCCAAGGCTAAACTTGAGGCAGCGGAGTACCAGAAATTGCTTGCTCAGCGCCTCAAGGAGCAGAGGGAGCGCCGTAGTGAGAGTCTTGCCAAACGCCGTTCCAAGCTGTCCTCTGCTGCTGCTAAGCCTTCAGCCACTGCATAGGCTTTCTTCAGTCATGTTAGATTTTGATGGGTAATGGAAGAGAGTTGTTTTGGTAAAATTAGGATTTCATGATGTCAGTTTTGGAAAAACTATTGGTCTACTGCTTTCTTCATTAAGTTTTACTGTGAAACCTTTTCTGTTGATGTAATGTTGGAGCTTTTACTAGTGAGGATTTCTTGATACAAGTCATTATTTTGTTCTCTGTTTTATGGTTAATTTGTTTCCCTATTCTGTTGATCAAGTCATGGTACTTTGTTCTCTGTTTTGTGGTTAATTTGTTTCCCTACAATGGTCCTGTGAACATCTAATATGTATCTTGGGGCGTGACATACGTCATTGATATGATTGAGCTTCTGCTGTTGTTTCTAATTGATGATTTAGGTACTGGACATTTAGGGGCGGGGGTGAGTTGCAATTGCGTTGACATTTTTAAACTCCTCACAATGTGTGATGATTTATGTTTCTGTTTCATGTAAAATTTTGATTCTGTTTTGGCGGGAGCTTGAGGAAATTTATAGATGTTGATTTTTTGTTTTTCATTTTATCTTTTATTGAAGCGATATTGACATATCTTAGTGTGTAGAGAATGAAATATATGTCACATATGGTGGTTTTATTTATTACTTGTATCACACACACCTTGAAAATCTTTGATATTTTCATATATTTGATGTTGATAATAAATGTATTATAATCATAATGCAGTAATAGAACTCGCATGATCTTCCGAGCATTGAAAGTACCAAGTATCAGAAGAGAGCATGCACATTAGTAATTCACTGTTTTTGCACTGCGGCTGCAGTGCTGAACCTGAGAGATAAAACAGGTTTCACTAGCAGGTATGAACAAAATATCTCTTGTTTCTATAGAAGCTTTGATGAATGATAACAAATAATAGGTGCCGAACAAAAAAAATATTTGGAGATGACACCAATATATATAACTTAAAATGATAAATACACGTTTGCAAATAAATATGTTTGCATTTTGTTTATCATGTTCCCTTTAGTTAGATTGTTTTGAGAGGGATTGCTGGTAGTGGTTTAGCTCTCCCCAAACAGTTTCTTCTACAGCTTCCCATGATGTGGCTGCCTTCAACTCCTCCCACAAACTGAATATGGCTCCTAACACATTGTCATCATGTAGTATACAATAGCACCTGAAAACGAAAAATTAGTCCAATAATCCAACAATTTGGTTGCTTTTGCATAGGAAATTTTCTACTGGTGCAGGCTTATAATTTTGGCACAATCAAATGCTGTAAGCCAGCTCCATGGCTTGATGCAATCCATATATAGCATTTTGCCAAAAAAGTATGTTTTATATCTCATTCTTTAAGCTACACAGCTTGCACAGAGAACGCAATATTTTAATTTTGAAACTAGGCTCCATGTTGAGAATCATTTTTTCTTTTTTTTACATCACCACATCATTTTTTTTTCTTTTTTTCTTCTTTTTTTTTTTACTTTTCTGAGTGAAACACCCAACTCCACAACCAGTCTAACGGTTGGATGTCTCAAATGCATCTCAAAAAGAAAAAGTTAGCTGTTACTTGGAACCTGAGAAGAATTGGTGCAAATATTAAAAAGGTAAAGAAAAAGAAGTGACTGTAATTTTCAACCCAACAAGTTCTTTTAGTAGGCCAAACCAGTCCCTACAGCCTACAGGTACCAAAGAGTCATGGTGCCAAAATTTAAGAGGGGTCCATGATATACATATAATCTAATATTGGAAGTACTTACATGGCACGATAAGATATTCTATTTAACTTTGACTCTTCAAGCCGCCCATTGGTAAGTGCATTTCTATCTTTAGCCTTAGAAAATGGAAGTGCATAACTCTCCAGAAACTTCTTCAGAAGATGGGTATCTCCCCGGAGTACATCGAGATACAATGGAATTATATCTAACAAAGGATCTCCTGAAATAATAAGTCCACTACAACTGAGATCTCCTTTTGTTTGTTCTTCAATTGTTTTATGCATACAGTTGGCCCATATCAAATCAGAACTCATGCTCCACAGCACAAGAAAAAGGTGATAAGCAAAATTCTAAAATAACATGTTTTGTCACGTAAGATCTAGCGAGATCCAAATGAAACATGTAAAAGATCAATGTAAGAAATTAATATGCAATTAATCGTTGCATGAATAAAATGGAATCATCTTTTTATTCAATTATAAACCCACCGAGATATTTTTAAGTTTAGCTCTATATTGCTATTTTTGGCAAAACACCTAGCACTGATATAACCTTGCACTATACCTAGCTATCCTTAATACAATCATAGACACCCTAACATGCACTCAGATATAAGCACACACATAGAAGCAATTAAACAAATTAATGGTAAAGAGTTGTGCTCACCAATAGATAGGTCACTAAAATCAATGATGTGTGTTGGGATCCATTTCTGGTTTCCTCCAATACCATTAGATGAACTATTTATTCCATTTTCAACAGGACCATCTCCTAGTGCCAGCTTGTCAGAGCTAGAAGAAGTTGAAGCAGGCTCCATAAGAATGTTGTCATCCATTATATCTGAATGAATCCATGACGGACTGCTAGAGGTGGATGAACTGTGATCGTCCTGGTAAAATAACGAGCAATAATGTTTAGCAGCATTTCCTACTTGACTGAGCCAACAAGACCGGGTTCACTCTAATTTGCTAAATCGAACCTCAATCAAGCACCAATAGATGAAAATAAGGGATGAAATGTTGCAAGACCAGTAAAAGGTACTGTCATGTAGTAACTATCTGGTACAGCCACAATAATTGATTTCGTACCTGCTTATAATCAGGTCTTTACCTATACTATGAACTCTGCTGGGGTATTCTTCTTGTTGAAGATACTAAAATGATGCAGAAAACCAACCTTGCTAACATCAAGCAGATGTGTTACATCATGAGGAAGATATTCCTCAGCTTTCTCGATTAGAGCTGCTGGAATTGGATCACCCCTGAAATAATCTTATACAAATCAGAAAAATGTTCAAAATATGCTAAACAACATCAGCAAGTATTAACCTTCCAAATGCTATCAGAAATGAAACCTCTATAATCTTCAAAGTTCAAACATTGTTTTCGGGATAGAAAGATAGAACATTTTTATCCAAATAATATAAGAGAGGAAAAAGGACATTACCATTGTTCAAGGCGCCTTTTGACGTTTCGTTTGCTTGCATGAAGAGAATCAGCAACCAATTTCCATTCTGAAGGTATGCCAGAGTTCTCCACAAAAATATCTCCACATTGCTCTGTATCAAATTCTCGCAGTCTCTTATTGAAAATTATCTGATTTCTATCAACATGGGTTTTATTGTTGACAGGAGGAAGTGGTAGCTGATGGAGTAACCCAAGTTGAACGCCCAAGAAAGAAGCTAGGTTTAAAGCATCCTTTTGTGACAACTTCTCCCTTCTACAAAATGCAAATCAGAAGGCAAAGGTTACCATCCTGGGTCTATTGTGTCTTTGTCTGGTATAATCAGCCATTATTGCAAGTGTTTGACCAAACTTTTGTCTCGTTTGTCTTATTTAATATTTTTGGCTTTCTGAACTAGGGTAACATTTAATTGCACGAAGCTGACCTGATTACTGGTTATCAAAATTGAGAAAGTATTGAAATAGTTTCCAAATTATACATATGACTCACATTTTACCGAATATATCCCCCTTACATCTTTTGGTCACAAGATATGGCCATATAGTCTTGCATGAAACGTTAAACCCTTTTATTGCAATTTTCATCTTTTGCAGCACCCCAAAAGAGAAACAGTCATCCAACATGCCTCCAATTGCATCTGGATACAACTCAGAAATAGCTCCTGGGACACCTCTCCCGTCCCAAGGTATTGTTTTGTGGGACCCATTTTCCGGCACAAGAAAACCACTAGCAACTATCTCAGGAACATGCTCCCTTAGGGGAGAGTTGTACTTCTGGAGGAGGTTGTAGAACTCGAGCTGTATCAAATATAGATAGAGTACATACATTTATTCCCAAGATAAGTGGCATTGCAGAGTGAGTTCAGCAATGGGTTGATCGGTACTGGTTATAGTGTTTTTGAGTACAGATTGAGACTTCCTAACAACATTTTTGTGAATTAATTGGCTCAAGCTATCACATTTACTTATTCGGATTCAGTAAGTGCGGCTATACTAATTTTGACTTTATACTAGGCTATTCAGACTGGTCAAAGACCAACAGAACTATTGTCTATGCCAACGAATGACCGTCATAACTTATAACTAGCACTGCTCATTGTTATAACATATATTTAATGTTGATAGAGAAAAGCATAAAAAAAACCTCTGTGCCAAGACCATGGAGAGCAGACTCAAAACCTCCTTCAACATAAATCTTAACTACATTGTCTGAAATAACAAAAACCTACAACAGGAAAAAGAAATACTATTAACACCTATTTGTAAAGAACAAAAATATGGTCCTAACTCCGTAAAATACCGACATTCAGAATCCATTCTGAAAACTCATATTACTGAAAAAGATGAAGATTGCAGGTGTTGCAATGTATGTGCTAGTAGCACAAAAACAATCTCAAGAATAGAAAAAAGCAAAAAAAAAAAATAAATAAAGAAAATTGAACAGTGAAGATGGTGACTACTTACAGGATTGCTACCAGTACCAACTGGTAACCTCTCATCATCCAAAGGAGCTGGCAGCTTATGGTTCAAACATATCTCAAGTAGGCAATTGTACCACTTCTCCACATTTACAGCTAAACATGCCCCCTAAAACAAAAAAATCATCTTCATGATTACAAGACACTTAGAATATATATGAGTTCAACATCCGGGGACATCATATGTCAATATTTGTCTAGCAGGCCGTACAAGTAAACCTAACATTTTGACAGAAAGAAAGCTGATTTCTGTACCCATCATTCAGGTTTTTTAGTACTTTCATTTCTTTTTTCATGTCCATCAATTGTGTTAAGAGACAGTTTCCTAAATCAGTATCTACATATGTTCTCTACTGGATACCAAGATAGTGCAGTCAACAAAGTTGCTATCTGTTAACAGAAATGATAAGTAGTAGATAGTTTCTTACAATACGCAAACTAGCTTACCTTCCATATTAACTCCCTAATGTCACGTTTAGCAGCCCATAATTTGCAGAACCATTCCCTCATTTCTCTTTGCCCGATGTAGATATTAGGGCTCCAAGGAGAACAGTAGTGGTTTCTGTCTTCTTCCAGAAATTGAGACAAAAATTCAGTATCATATGAAAAAACCTGATTGGTTGTCCCATCAGAAATCTGCATGGGGGTTTTTAATCTTTCTTCTTTCCAGGTTGGCTCAGAGTGATTCAACCTGTCCGAATTTAGTACATTTTCGATATCATGACCTGGTAGAGCCAGAAACCCTGCCCGGGACACTCCCTTGTGACGATGGCCAGGTGCCAGATCGAGGCAAACAAACTCAAAATTGGATTTATTAACATAGTTTTGTGTGACAGCTACTGTAGTTTCAAGATTTAAAACACAATGCCACCAGCCACTAGGAACAAATATGGTTTCTCCTGGTAGCTGAGTGCATTCTATTGGTTTGTCTTCATCAGAAAGCTGAGGGTATATATCCAGCCACCACTGTAAAACAGAAACAAATGAAAATAAAAATAAACAATAATTAAAAAAACACAAAATAGAATAACAAATTAGTCATAAAGCATGAAGCAATCTGAAATTTTAAAAAAATAAAGCTCATGCTACACAACAAGCCTATTTTGTAAAACCAAATGGTCATTTGCAACACTAAGAACATGATGTAATGATTGAGATAAAATTGAGTCTTTTTGATAACTGTATCCTCTGCCTCATGATGAAATATAATTGCCATCAAGAGGACGGGAAATGGGGATGGCTGAAGAGATTAGACTGGACAGGGTTGGGGATGGGAACAGAAAGCAAGTAAGAGGAAATAATTGTCTAAACAAACACTCAGTTTTATTTATTCTCAACAACTCTTACAAACAATTATCCTTCCTATTTACATAAGCAAACATTACTGTATTCTTACAAATGGTTATATTTTAATTTCTTAATACTTGTAATAAGTGCTAAATCTACAAACCAAAATTTTATAAGTGTTAAATCTTAATAAAGACCTGTTAGCTAATATATTGTCATAAAATCTAGACTGTAGAAGAAGCTTTTGAAAATTTACTGCTTCAAAATTTCACAGAGGAAAATTATGAGATAGAAATTATACTAGATATAAAAATGAAATTTCTGAAAAACTTCACAAACTAACTGAAAAATGATCTTAACAAATAGCAAGAACAATAACAAAACAATGGAATAATAAAAATAAAAGATAACCTGCAATGATGTGGGGCTTTCAATATTGACATCACCATCTTCCTCATTTACATGGACTGTCACTCCAGCAGGTACCCGACCAGGAGGGTACAATGCCCATCTATTATTTGAAAGTAAATAGCAACAATATATATGTGAGAAGCAAGTATAAAATAAAATGTCTGTTGCATACCCATACTCCCTATACTGTGCAATAGCGCTAATCCTTAGACTTTAGAAAGAGCATATAAACCCAACCACAGACACACACAAAAGCAAGACATTCTAATGATTCTGCTAATAATAGATGCTGGAAGTACAGTCGAGAAAAATAAATACTAAAAAATTTCGTCATCATGGGCAGATGCAAAAATATTTGTAATGGGGATCAATTATTTACTAATTGGATACTGTATGAAAATTAATTCAATTCTATTTATTTATTTTATAAGTATGGACTTTAACATAAAATATGGGGGTCAAATTAGATAGATATAGTAAAATTTCCTAAAAGTATAATAGAAAAATCAATGCAAATCATCAAATTTAAAATAAATATCATGCGGGTCAATTGAACCCCCATTGTATCCTAGTGCATCTGCCCTGTTCATCATATCTGCGAATGGCCTGAACTGAATGACAAGAAAATACAAATAATGTAGAAATAAACCTTTTTCTGCCACATAAAAGGGTGTTCCATGCAGTTGTGAGGCCAGGATCAACATGCCAGGAGGCACCAGACCTCTCAGGACCTATTATTAGCCATCTAAAAGGAGGCCGCTGGTCATGGCCTAGCAGATCGAAGAAATCATCTTTGAATAGATGAGGCACCTCATAGTCTTCTAATAACGAAGGTGCTGTCTCTCCAAACTAAATAGCAGTAAGGAAAGAAAAGCTTACTGTTACGATGGCAGTAATCAGAAAATATCTGGAATTTGGAATACAACTGCTTCAACTTTCTTCTGGGCAAAATTTTAAGCTGGTCAAAAAACAGCTGCTGTCCTAAAGGGACAACTTAAACAAAAATACCTTTTCATCAAAAATATAGAGAGGATCTTCATCATGCTGGACTTGCATGTAGGAAACATAGTCCTTAAACTTCATCATTATCTTTTTGGGGCTCTTTTGAGATATCCTGAAGATAGTGTTTCCATATATTTCAACCAGTTGTTCAATCGTCCATTTCTTTCTTGCTGGCCAACTCTCTGCAAGACACGTAAACATGATCTGGAACAAAACATTAAATATGTCTATGTTCACATAAACCAAAAGGAATACCGAGATGTAAAGCATAGCACAACACTGTGATTCTCATGCATTTAAGTACCAGGGGACAATAATTGAGATATTCCGCAACAGTACCAAATTGCTAGATTAGTGCGACGGACAAAGTATATGACATCAATGTCAAATAAATTTACACTAACTAATGTAATGAGATTGTTCATCTTGCTTTCTCAACCCAAGTCAGAACAAACAAAAATTAAGCTCATCAAATTAGAGTCAGGTTAAGTGACATAAAGTAGTCATGAAGAGGCTTAAATGGCTTAGGGCATTTTAGAAAGTTTTTCTCACTACACTTTAGTTTAACAAATAGTTGCTATTTGGAAATAACCCAAGAAGTGTTGAAGAGTAATTGCAAACAAGCAAAAATGATTAACAATGCCAAATGATTTACCGGCTTTTTGCTATCATAATTCAAAGAAAATTCATCATGTGAAAGATCTTCCTTCCTTTCTAGGTCACCAGTGTCTGAAGAGAAGGAACTCAATGAAGTATGGCATCTGTACCATCTCTTGTACAAGAATAAAGAAAAAAACCCTGAAAGGGTAGAAAAACATCATGAAATGTGAAAACAACATAAATAGAAGATATTATGAAGTAAAGGCCATGTAAAGATTGTTACCATCAAATTGAAGGGGTTTATGGTAAGTCTCAGCAGTATCCTTGCAAAGGCTATGCCTACACCAGCAACAAATTTTAGTATCGGGTTTGTAGTAACTCTCGAGTATATTTTAGAAAAAACCATCTGGAGCTAACTCTTAGCTCACCCCACAGCTAGCAAGTCTAAATAAACTATTTAGATACCTAATATACTTCCAGAAAATTCAAGGAGTAACACTTTACCGAGCCTAGATATAACCACTGGAGGCCTCTTTTATGGCTACTTCTAAATTTGTTCGTCTTTCACACTTAAACTTCTATAGTCACCCATCTTATTTTTCCCTTTACAAATGTACCCAGGAAAATCTTGCATGGTTTTTAGCTATGTTGCAGTCACGTATATAACTATATCATTAACAACCAAAGAAGAGTTTCCTTTTAGTACAGACCTTGATGCAGCTGTCTTTTTCCAAGAACCCTTGTACTCAATTGAGCCACCAGCAGAAAGGCATTTATTCATCCAAAGTGGTTCCTCATTGCAAAGTATGTACATGACACTGTAAAAAAATGGAGAATGGCGTGTCAAATTCTATCATAAAACAGTACCAGTTCATATTTTAAACCACCAAAGATCTTTGAAATGAGGATAGATGCTTTGAGATTAGATGCCACTGTTATGATTGTTTGCATGAATCCGGACTTTAAGGATTGATTGAGTCTAATCTGTCTCTGTGTCAGAGATCAATTCATGGTTTGGCAACAAGATATGTAAAAATTCAAATAACCTTTGAAAAAGAAAAATCTTTCCCCGTGAAAAAATCGGAAGGGATATAACTAAATTGAACTAACATATCTTTTCCTACGGGCCGAATGAGAAGAACATAATTCGGCACTTTGAACTGTGATTGTTCATACTTCTATCCCTCAAGAGCACAAAAGAAGCATCGGTAACATCATACAAAGAGAGAGAGAAAAGAAGAGAGGAAGAGAGAAAGTGAGAGAGACCTGCTGACGCAAGAGAGACGACCAAGGTCGGTTGGAGAGAGCAACTCGAGGATGGCACAAATGGTCTCATCGGGAAGAATTCTCAGATCGCCAAGCGCATCAATGCGACGATCGACGGTTACAACTGGCGTCGAATCAGACATTTTCAGCTACTAATGGGAATTGCGCAGAGGATGGGAAATTTGAGAGGACAGAGGGGGAGAGAGAGAGAGAGTGCGTCGACTCTACGCGCGCCGGGTCAGGTTCGCGGGAGAGGGAGAGGGGGAGAGAGAGAGAGAGAGAGAGAGAGAGAGAGAGAGGAAAGATTGAAAATAGGTCAAAGTTTGAAAATTTGGAGATTAATTTTATCATTAAAACTAGAAAGAAAGAAAATTTGGTGATTTCTTATTTTAAATTTTGGTTGATTTGCTTCGCCGCGTTAACGACGCTGCATCACATTGCCTGCTTCCCCCGCTTTCGTCTTATTTTCGTTGCACTGACGGAGGACTAAACTGCAAAGTTATAGTTATTTAAAAGTGAGTTGATATACATATATAATTAATACCGTCGTCAATACAAATTTTTTTTTTATATAAGAGTTCCCATTCTGACATTTATTTTTTTCATTTTACGGGATTTAAATCTGTATCTCTTTATAGAGATGAGACCTATTGATACAGGCTTAATTATATATATTAAATGAGTTATTATACATATTGATGACTTTATTATGTAAGATTATTTTGTATAGTATTAACATTATATAACTTGAATGAATTATTATGTATATTAATAACTTTATTATGCAAACTCATTTTATACAGTATTATCATTATGCAACTTAAATGAGTATATTAATATTATTTAAATTGAATAATAGAAATATTATACATAATAAAATCATTAACATGCATAATAATTTTCATTAATATATATATAATAAAATCCACATCCACAATGGTATCAATCTCCATAATATTTTCCATAATTTACTATAAGGTGAAATTTAAACGGAGGTCAATCGGTCGGTCAATTTGCATTCGAAGGTTGATCCGTATATTTATTTGGTAAAGCTATAAATTTACTTTTTTGTTATTGATTTTACTCGCATTTTTTCAGTTTCGTTTTTAGAATTATTAAATTAATCATCATCATCATCAAGTGATCTATCATATAAGAGGGGATAGAAACGTCGTTAACTTGTCAACCGATGCTTGGTTATGTCCAGAATCCAGATCAAACGGTGTTCCTTGACCAAATAAAAGCTAGATTCGGATGAGAGGTTGTTGCTCAAAATATTATCAGGTAAAAAGAAAAAAAAAAGTAAGTAAAGTTGGAATTCATTTACAATATATTAACTCGTTAATTTTATCAATAGTTAAAAATAATTATAATTAAAAATATAGTATTTAAAACACAATCCATACTATGTTTATATCATGTACATGAAAGATGAGAAAATTTAATACAAACTTAATGGATATCAAAATGCCCTAAAATTTATGAATGTCTATATTTAATAGCCTTTTTTATCTATCATTTTCAAATTACATAAAATTTGATACGCATTTAATTTTATAAAGCCAATGACATGTACATTTTTTTATTTTTAAAATTATTTTAACTCAATTTAAATACATATTATCAAGATTGTCAACATATATATATATTTTTTAGAACTTTCAATCTAAGAATATTTTTGTCTAGTAGTTAAGTCATTATCTTCACGTAGAATATCAGATCACAAATTAAAAATTTAGTGTTTGTATTTTAATCCTCCTCTCATGCTTAAAAAATGAAAAATAGGAATTCCAGTGTCAGATCTTAGCGAGCCTGACCATCGTTTGATGTAATTTGTAATAATTTTTGGGTAATTTGTGTGTAAAATTGGATAGAAAAGAAGAACAAAAAGCAACGAGTAAGATTGAACTTAACAAAAATAAGAGATACAATTGTCTTTTTCTCCTCTTCCAACACAGCTCATCGCTAGTTATCTGGAATTCTTTTTTAAATCGAAATTTTTCTTAGAATATCTGCACTTACAGAAACTGATGGTAAATGTTTTGAGGAATCGAAGCTTTCAGTACGAACTAAGCTAGTGCGGCGTAAGTCCAGGGATCTTTCTGCAAAATTCCCCAAACCATGTGCTAATCTGCTCAGCAACTTGACATCATTATTGTAAAAGAATGCAGGCTGCATCAAGCCAATTCGTATTGGCAGCGATTTTTTTTCTGCCAAGCACGCATTCTCTGCATGCGGCTTGGATTTGATGTTCTCCGATCTTTTTACATTCTCTCCGCTCTTCAACTGAAAGAGAAAACAAAACAACAAGAGCGTGTGAATAGAAGAATAAAAGAAATAGATTCGTTAAAAGAAATAAGATAGCAATTAGTAATCTATAAATATGTTGTATTTTGTCTATATATGTATCGGTCACGTACGTATCGGCCGAATATATTATATCATGTAAGTTTGTGTAAAAAATAATACTTGATGTACTGTGTAGTATTTTTTATAATAGTGTTAAGAATATTACTTTTAACAATATGATACGTCTTGATACGTCGTATATGTACGTATTTACATGTCTTGTTATTTCTTTTCTCTCACTTAATGAACGAGAGTAGGGGTCTATGAATGTATTGTGTCTTGCCTGCACGTGTCAGGCACGCATGTGTTAGTCAGAGATGTCGTACTGTATATGCAAGTATAAAAATTATCACGTGTTGTATCATGTCGTATTTTTTTTAATAATATTAAGAACAAGAAGATACATTGCGACACGTTGTATTTTTACATGTTTATATATATTTTAATTTTTTTGTTTTAAATTTTTTATTTTAATTATTAATGACATTTAAAATTTTTAAAAATCAGAAAAAATTAGGAAAATTTCATATAATGGTGGAAAAAATTTACAATCATATCTTTTTTAAAAGTATGTATTTATAACCGTTATTCAAATATATTATAATAATTATTTTTTAAAATTACGTAAATATGTCTAGACATACTTAGACGTGCCTCATGTTTGTTATACACTTGAATGCATCATAATCCATATTGTGTTTAGTACGTTTATCGTCTAACACAATATTTATAAAGATACGATATATGACATGTGAAACATGATACGTCTAAACATGTATATTATATTTGAACCGTACTCAAATACATATAATCTATACTATATTCATATATCACATATTTTTATTAATACTCTGAACGTAAAATATAAATCCATTGAGCTCTCAAAATATCAAAACTAAGCCGCACATAAAGAATGCGTTCCTGGGGAAAAAAATTCAGTGCCAATACGAATTGGCTTGATGCGGCCTGTATTTTTCTACTTCTTCTTTGGTAATAATGCAAGTTACTCAACAGTCAGCACACGTTTTGGAGAATTTTGCAAAGCAGTCCTTAGTCTTAGGCTGCATCTGCTGGATGCGTATTGGGGATTTCGATTTCTCAAATCATTTAGTCACTGTTTTGATAAGTACAAATATTTACAGAAATATTTCGATTTAAAAAAAATAATCCTAGTTATCTAACCCGAATAAAATTACTGCTCTCCATTACTAACTTAACTATAGTCTCCATTGGCAAACTTAAAACAAACAAAGACTTGAGAAAAGAAATAAAACAACACCATGCACAGCCCATAGTCCCAGAATCGCAATTAATACATTTATTTCTTCAGCCCAATGCTTTAATCTCTCATGGTCCCACTTGTCAGTACACATCATTTTCCTTCCTTCCTGCTTTCTCCACACAATTTTGTCCGTACATGACATCCAGCCGGAAAAAGGTCATGTCTTTCCTTGTGTTGTTAATCCACTACGCTTAAACCACAATTAGTCAAGGTTTGGTTTTATTTTTGGGGCTATTTTATATAGAAACAGTGGCTAGAACTTGTCAAGATAGAGAAAGACGGTATTGGACGAGAAGAGGTGCTGTCCGTGTTTACAACTGCTGCTGTTGTATCAATATTGGAAAAAAAAAAATCACTGATTTGGCTTGACAACAAACACAACATAAAAGTTAAAAACGGGGATCAATTTGTACCTAATATCATATAAAAAAAATTTAAGAAGCAAGAATGCAACAAAACACTTTTGCTAGTGCATTGTAAACATTTTCCATGTATTTTTTGGTGATGATTTGCTCATCTAATTTGCTATTTTCCATGCCTGTAGAGGAATTCCACCCGGAAAAAGCTCATGTCTTCTATGTTGTTAATCCACTACGCTTAAACCACAATTAGTCGAGGTTTGGTCTTCTAGTAATTTTTGGGGCTATTTTATATAAAAACAGTGGCTAGAACTCGTTAAGATAGAGAAGAGGTACTGGACGAGAAGAAGTGTTGTCTGTGTACTGTGTTGACGACTGCTGCTATTGTATTCTTGTTTCTAGTCAAATATCGAAGAATTGCTGATTTGGCTTGACAATAAATATAATACAAAAGTTAAAAACGGGAATCAATTTGTATCTACCATCATATAAGAAACTTTAAGGAGCGAGAATGCCACAAAACACTTTTACTAGTGCATTGTAAACATTTTCCATGTATCTTTTGGTGATGATTTGCTCATCTAATTAGTTATTTTCTCACTGAAACATCGAAAATTGTGAGTTTGTGACCCCATCCAAACAAAACCATTTCACATGGAAACAATTTGTGAATGCAAAAACAAGACTCGCGGTAGTTTTGAACAGGGTAAAATGCACTTGCTCGAGTATTTCCAAATTCCGATAACATAAGCACGCTTACACACACACTTCTCATTATATGAATCTTACATACTTTTTAGTTCCAAAACAAAATAAAAATAAAAAGGATGAAGAAAAGAGACTGGCAACACTTGACTCACCTTTCCAAATTACATCTATCAACCCCTCAAACCCTATCTCCTAGTTACACCAATCAGATGTTAGATTTACTGCCTCACACCTGGAACTGCAATGAATCATGAAACCCCATCCTCTCCGATTTGATCGGCAACACTCAAGAAGTTGAACAGCACATTCTATTTTTATCAGGAATCACTTGTGCTGGTCCTGGCACAACAATTTTCTTCCCTGACAAGGCAGGCCCCGCTGTACCGTTCCCATTTGTCTGACCCTCAGTTGCCAGGGTCCTCTTGCTAACAATGCTGAAGATCTCCGTCAGAACTGTTTGAAATGCAGCTTCCACATTGGTTGCCTGGAGGGCGGAAGTTTCTAGAAAGAAGAGGCCCTCCTTTTGTGCGAACTCCTTGGCTTCCTCGGTGGTGACTGTCCTCTGGTCCTGCAGATCAATCTTGTTGCCAACTAGCATGATGACGATGTTGCGGTCTGCATGGGCCCGCAGCTCATCCAGCCACCGGGGGATGTGCTCGAATGTTGGGCGTTTTGTCACATCATATACAAGCAGAGCACCAACAGCTCCCCTGTAGTATGCACTTGTGACAGCCCGGTACCTGCATTCATGGGACACATTGTCAGAGATGTTGTTCTGTGTGGGCGAGATACTTACAAAAGTTCAACTCAACCAGACACAGTTTATGACACATAGGTAAAGGATTGGGTCCGAAATACAATGTCAGAAGTACTTAAGGCTCAAAAAGTAGGTTAGAACATCAAAATTGTATTTAAGCAGTGGTTGATTCAGGTTGATTGAAATTCTTTTGCCAACATAGTACAGAGCCAGCTAAACCAGATCCGTTGCTATGCATATGTCATTGTCTCATAGGGTGTGTTAACCAATTTCTTCATTTGGTTATTAAGTACCTGTTATTGCATTCCAATTGATATGGGTTAGCCCCCCTCCCCCGCCCCCACCAAAAAAAAAACAAAAAAAACAGAGAGAGCGAAAAATAAAATCACACTCCTCTTTACATAACCACGGTTCCTTGAATCCCAATAGATACCTCTGTTCAGAGCAAAATACTCCTAAAAATGAAACATGGGAATTTGACCTGTATGCATACCCAAAACTACCCATATTGCTAAGAGAATTGTAATTTGAACATCAAAAAATGTACTGGCCAAAATTAATCCTTTCATAAGAAGAATTGGAGAAGCACTCACAGAAAACTAAGAAGCTCAACAAGACTGTTAAAAGAATGGAAATAGAAGTACACAATTTTTAGAACACATCTCTGCATGAAGAAATGAGATAGATACTTAATATAGCATGGAAGAAACAAGTACAACAAGGGAAATTCTTGACATGTATGCAGATCAGACCAGTCAATGGATCAATTTGTATAACTACCTAAGGTACAACTTCAGTAGTTAAATTTAAGAAACAGTACTGTAAATAAGAAATAAAAAAAGAAGTCCATTTTCAAACTTTAAACTGGATAAACCTGTCGATTTCTGCTTTCCTTGCAATTTAACAAACATTTTCAAATCATATAATGAGCAGTGGACTTCTCTTTTCTGGCAATCCATAACTAAGGTTCAAAGTTGCTGGAGTTTTAGTAAAACAATACTTTACTATTTCATTTGCAAAAAACATTAAAACCATTTAGGAGAATGCTTCTGTATATAGTCCAACCTATGAATCTAGGTGTTGAGCTAAATGATCAGTAGTATGAACAAATATAGGGAATAAAATGCTTTTTTAATTGGATTATGGTGCTTCAATCAGATCCCCAAGAAGAAGAATATGCCAATTAATTAAAATGCTCCTCATTTTGTATGAACTAAAGAAGTATAGACTTTCATTAAACAGCTCAATGAAAGCCGACTTTACATGTCTTCTACAGTTTCTTTACTGATACAAAAGAAAAACAGTGCAAGCAAATGAGTTAAAAACCCATAAGGGAATCGAACAGAAATCATGATGATTTCAAGGAGAAAAATCAGTGCAAGCAAATGAATTACTTTCATATCTTCGACCCAAAATCAGCCTTAAAATTTTAACTTTCTCCAGAGAAAAACCACTATGGTACTACTAAAACTGAAAGAACACAAACACAATAATAGATTCGACACTGCTATCAGTCTCACTTCAATGTTATGTACTTTGTATTAATGAGGAAAGGGACCCTTACAGGAGGATGACATATTTCAACCCGAATTTAAAGACAACTGTAGTTATTGGCTCTACTAGAAGTGAACATACACTGACAAAACACGGGGTATAACAACAGTCCCTTTTCCTCTCTATCAACTATTTCAAATCAAGCGCCATTTAATTACGAGTGCGAGCTCAAAACCTCTAATTCAGAATGCAAACTCTCACTATTCATCCCTTGAGACTCTTAATTGAAATGACATAACATCAAAGAGAGCAATCCGAACAATAGATTCGACAAAACACACCATTTCCCCAAAATCAAAAGGGTACAGACAGGATCAAACCTCTCCTGGCCGGCTGTGTCCCAGATCTGAGCCTTGACGCTCTTGTGCTGGATCACGAGCGTCCTCGTCTGGAACTCGACTCCGATCGTCGCTTTCGAATCGAGCAAGAACTCATTTCGCGCGAATCGGTTCAGGATCTGTGACTTCCCCACCGCAGAGTCGCCGATGAGCACCACCTTGAACACGTAGTCTATCTTCTCTCCTGTCGTCGGCGCCATTTGTCAGTAATACATACACGCACAGACACGCTCTCTCTCTCTCTCTCTCCCTCTCTCTCTTTCTTTCTCTCTCAGTTCAGTCGCTCTCGCTTTGTCTTTTCAATTCGCGGGTGGTGGACTGGTGGTGGTATATACTGTAGAGTAAGAGTCGAAAGTTGTGCGTAGATCCAGTGGGTAAAGTAGGGACTGACCTCACTGACTCGGCAGTAGGCGGCGAGTACCAACTTTTTTAACTTCTTTCTTTTCTCTTCTTTTCTTTTTTTAAATTATGTAGCATATCCGGTTTAAAAAGTAGGACGGAGATTCATTGAAAATTACCAACTTGATAATAAATTAAATAAATTTATAAAAATTTTAAAATAAAAAATTTAATGATATTTTAAATTAGTTTGTGTTTCAAATTTCATTTGATTTATAAAATTTATAAGAGTTCAAATTTAATGATTTTTAATAAATATTAAATAATATTTAAATTGTATAAAATTTTAATACAATTGAGATATAAATTTCAAAATATGTCTATATATATTTTTTTAAAAATTAAATCTAATTTTTAATTTATTTTAAAAATATATATTATCACAGCTGTCAATGAATCCTCGTCCTTGTCAGAAAACTATACCCTCCTATGATCAGAACATGCGTAATATCGTCAATGTTTCTTTAATTAAGGTTTGTTTGTTAGGTTACTTTTATCATGCAAGAAGAAGGATAGACAGATCAGGTGAGAGGTGAATGCATGATTCAGCAAATTAGCTGGTGGAATAGGATAGTGGGATTCGGTAGTAGAAGAAGACAACAGAGCGACCACGTCGTGGGAAGTTGTGTAGTGTGTAATTAAAGAAGCGGGAGAAAAGAGGAGGATGAATGGAGATTGGAGAGCGAATTAGCGAATGATGAATCCCAATTACATCAAGGATTCTCTGAGAATGGGGCCCCAGTTGCAGTCATTGAAACAGTGTGGTCCTTTTCTAATATGGAGTTGATAAGGTGGTTGATATCATCATTATTAATGCATTTTATTATATTAAATATATATAATAATTTTATTATATAAATTTATTGTATAATATTGTTATTATTTAACTTAAATAAGTTATTATGTACATTAATAATATTTAAATTAAATAATAAAAATACTGTACAAAATAAAATCATTAATATACATAATAATTGATTTAACATATATAATAAAATTTATATTAATAACGATATCAATAATAATATCTCCGTAACATTTTATTTTTCATTGCGCGCTATGTCTTTTTCTTTTTCTATTTTTTTAATTTATTAAATGATCATGAATTAACCTAGCATGTTACTTGTTATTCTTTTACGAACTAAATTGAAGGCCATAGTCTAGAACTTTAAGCGGTTATTTTCCTTCATCAACTTCAATTAATTTATTCATTCCAGATTCATGAGAGAGTAAAGAGCAGCATAGCGACGAAGGGGACAATTGCTAGGGAAGTTGATTGGTCGGTGATTGTTTGTATCTGCACGAAGTTTATAGCCTAACCCTTGATTTTCTGTGGCAAATCTTCTATCCCTGTATGTTACTTGTACGAATTTGGATTGCTGTAGTAAGCAACAGAGTAAATTACACAAACAACGGTCTCTAAAATATTATTTTTTTTATCATTTTAATCCTTAATACTTTTAAAATATTAATTTAACTTTTAAAGTATTACTTCGTTATCATTTTGATTTTCAATGTTTCAAATGTATTATTTTAGTTCTTAAAAATATCACTAATTTATCGTTTTGATCCATAAAATTTTCAACTTATATCAAATTAGTCATGTATTTATTATTGATCAAAAGAAAAAAAAATATCTTCACACCCATATCATAATGATATATTTTATGATACTTATGACAATATATATGTACATATGATTTTTAATTAATTTAAAATTACACATAATTAAAGCTATTGATAATTATAATAATATTTGATGATATGAATAATTATATTTGTTTTCACATTATTTGTATTATTGATGACCATCACTTTTTATGCCATGAATAAGTATATTTACTTTCGCAAATTTAAAACTATTGTTTATACAAAATAATGTCTTGATAGATAAAATTGATATTTTTTTAATGAATTTAAATATAGGACCAATTTGATATAAGTAAAAAGTTTAAGGATTAAAATGATATATTTAAAACTTTAAGGACCAAAACAGTACTAAAGTGATATTTTTAAATTTTTAAAAATTAAAATGATAAATAAATAATACTTTAAAAACTATTTATGTAATTCACTCTAAGTAATAACTAACGAGTAGAATCTTGATAGACTATACCTGATTAAAACTAAGATTTTGGATCACATGTACTAGGTTGTGGTATATTTTTCGTATGTTTTGCATACTAAGAAATTGCTGCTAACAAAACAATAAAATAATAATAAAAGATAAACGTATTAATATGTAATATTTTTATTTAAGATCTTAATACAACAGACGTAAATACAGAGCGCACGACAGAGAATAAATACCAATAGAGTTCTATTCATGAAGAACTTTAGGGCTTTTATGGGTATGATATATTTTTTTTCTCTCTTTAGGGCTTAGTCTTTAATGTTGGATCTGGACTGACTTGCTCTTCTTAAACACACTATTATAAGTTAAGGGAGGAAATTCTCGATAACTATTATCTTAATAATTAATTTTAAAATAATTTTTATAAATTTTTAAAAATATAAAAAAGTTGACAAATATATTTTTAAATTTATAGATTTATTGTATTTCAAATTTTATGTAATTTAAAGGTCATTTGATATTTCATCAAAGACCGTTAAATATGAATCTTTATAAATGTTATGGAATTTTGATGGTCTTTAATGGAGTATTAAATGATACTTAAATTATATAAAATTTAAAATACAATCGATTTATAAATTAAAAAATATATTTAATAAGCTTTTTTTCTTATTTTTAAGATTTTATTTGAAATTATTAGAGAATCCATTGTCAAGGTTAACAGAATGATAATTGTTAAAGGATCCCCACCTACCACCTACAAGGTAATAACTAAAATTAAGAGACAAACATAACTACAACAACTGAGATGATAACTTTCGTGCAAATTTAACTTCCATACTATGGTTTCAAAATTTCTTGATGGTCTCGTGTTTTTCTTACTTGCATTTTTCTATTATACGGCACCGTCTATGATGCTCATTTGTACAAATAAGACAATACAGAAGCCTACCAAGAAAGCCATCCCATCTGATTGGTATGAAGAAAACATCAATCTCGCTCTGTCAACACACACCTAATTTATAATTTTATAATATATTAATCCCTGATTTAAAGTTATATTTTGAAAAAAAAAAAATAAGTAAAACGCCATCAAATTATCTGTACCTACATATTTTCTGCGACAGCCATAGAGCTAAATATAATCGCTAGGACCTAAAATCTTCTGTCTATGGTAGTATGGTTTGTTCATTCCAGGTCTACTCTCGGACCTTGAATTAAACCTGACTAGTTTATTTACTTAATTTAGTTCTACAGCTACCCGGAAAATACTGACATAGTGACATTTTGACTATGTTCTACCTTTTTCCAAATAAAACTTTTAAATCAGGGATTAACATGCTTCTCCTCTTTTCTATTACACACTAGCAGAGGAAATTGCGTTTGTTCAGCAGCGGATTGTACCATCACATTAGAGACCTCTACGTACCATCCTCAAACACATTGCAATAGAATTTCAAGCCAATTTCTTCTTCCTATTATTATTCATTTATTCAATCTCCCATAACCAAAACCCAAATTCTAAGACAGGTGTTCATACATACATAGATACATACCCATTAAAGCAAAACACAAGCACCGCAGCAAAAGGAGCTCATATTTTCTCTTATACAAGACCACCCATCATGCCACCAATGAAAAGAAACAATAAATTATTAAATTATTATACTCTCATCTCTCTACTTAATTCTCTGCTCATTCATGCCCCCTTCTCTCGCTCTATCCTGCCGTCAACTCCTTAGAAAGCAAGAGGTGGCAATGGCAAGGAGGTAGCAGCGGCAAGGCCAGAGGACTTGATCCTTCTCTTTCTCAGCCTCTCAGCAATGATGAATGCCAGCTCAAGGGATTGGGAGGCGTTGAGTCTGGGGTCACAGTGGGTATGGTAGCGGTCGCTGAGGTCATCAAAGGTCACAGTGCGTGACCCACCAATGCACTCTGTCACATTCTGACCAGTCATCTCTAGGTGGACCCCACCAGGGTGGCTTCCCTCTTGCTCGTGCACATCAAAGAAGGCACGCACCTCAGCCTGTTTAATAAGGAAAAAGAAAGACATTAAATACTGCTAACTAACAGCCTCAAATTCACCTAATGTGAAGGAAAACTAAAATGAATTGTTGATATTTTAGCAAATGACAATGAAGCTGTCACATCACTACTACCTGACAAGTGATAACCTATCAAATAAGTTTTCCAACACCCCTACCGTTAATTCGCTTTGGTTTATTCTAACTGACTAGCCAAATAGACCAGCCCTATAGCCTCTCCGACAACTTATTGTAAATTCAGAGACACATCCAACAAGGACAAGCAATAGAAATCAGAGATGGCCCTTCACCATTCACAGAGACAAATGACCCACCTCGGTCTATTCTCACCATCCATTACCCACTCTTTTATTTCCATATATTATTCTTTATGGCCTATATTTTGAAGTTTGATAGGGCTACCAGTGAACATCCTAGTTCGATTAAAGGTGGTCCAAAAGACCCACCAGGGAATCCTGATTGCAATCTTACAACCACTTGGTAGGGCCAACACTGATTGTGGGAGAGAAAATATTGTCCACCAAAGTATACCACGTGGTGTTGCATTCAACTCTCATTAAAGAAGCTCCACTTAAAGAGCAACATTATTGCATTATTTTTTGACAAGTTCCCTTTCCATGCTATATTTTTCGCCCCAATGCCATTTCTCAAGTTCTATCAGACTGCATATACTTTCTATCGTTGCACATTACAGATGAACTAAAATGGTAAGATAATTGAGCAAACATGTAGATAGTAAAGTGAATTGAGGAAAGGATAGGAAAAATACCAAGATGGAGTCGAAAGGGCGGGTCTTCAGGCCACATGGAGCCTTGATGGTGTTGCCATGCATGGGGTCACTGACCCAGGTAACAATCTGGCCAGCCCCACGGACTGCACGGATGAGATGCGGTAGCTTGACTCTCATGTTCTCTGCCCCCATTCTTGCTATGATGGTGATTCTCCCTGGTTTGTTCTGGGGGTTCAGTATCTCTATCAGCTTCACCAGCTCCTTTGGGTCCATCTTGTCACTGACCTGTATTTCAAACATGAAAACACAACATTCATTAATTGATCCAGTTATTCAGTTGGAAAAGGATTACATGATGCTTACAGGCTTGGTGTCAAAGAAAAAAAAAGACTACAGCTGAATACTGGTAGAATCAACAATCTGATTAACCCAGAAAAGTAAATCTAAGAAGCAAATACGCCACCCTTTATATTTCCCCAAAATAATTTGGTCTTGATCCAGACAGCAGATTAATAAATTGGGCTACATCAACTCAGTTAAGTATCACAAAAAAAACAAGGCCACTCTTTACCTTGATGCCCAGGGGGTTGGCAACACCACGGAGGAACTCTACATGGGCGCCATCAAGCTGGCGGGTGCGCTCACCAACCCAAAGGAAGTGAGCAGAGCAGTCATAGAAGAGTCCAGAGGTGGAGTCCTCACGGGTAAGAGACTGCTCATAGGGGAGGAGAAGGCACTCGTGTGAGGTCCAGAATTCGGTTGTCGTCATTATTGGGTGATCAACTGTAAGGCCAGTGGCAGCCATGAAGCCGAGAGCCTCGTCAACCCGATGAGCGAGCTCACGGTATCTGTGTTACACATGCACATGTCAATTAACCATGATATAAACATGCAAGAACTTTGTGATGCTTTGCTTGAAAAGCATGTGCAATTCCATCCAAGTAATAGAGGGATGTAATGTCTTTTCAGGATCTTGTCTTTTATGTAATTATAGCCTGCTAACTCGAAATTACAATATTACGGCTTTTTAACTTTTCTAAAAACATCTGTAATATTTCAGTACAATTACGGAGCCACCAAGCATTGAATTGTATAATCATCGACTTTATTCATGTAGCTCCACTCATTTGTGGAGTTGTAGACAACTGTTTCATTATTATCAAATTATAGAAATACAAAAGTATTTGTATAACATTTCTTCTCAAGATTATAGCTTTGAATTCTACTTTTTTGAAAGAAAGCTTAGACGAATAATTTCCAATAATAAAACAAAGGTATGCTTTGTGAATCCACTATATCAGAGATAAAATTTGCAAAGAAAAGAATATTAGATGATCACTATAGATTGCTGACCTGTCGCCCTGCTCGGAGTGCTCAGTGAAGTCGAGGTTCCACTGAGTCACACGCTGCATAGCAGCATAACCACCAGTTGCAAAGGCACGAAGCAAGTTAAGAGTCGCTGCCGATTGGCAGTAAGCACGGACCATACGCTGGGGATCTGGGATCCTGGACTTCTCATCGAAGGCATCACCGTTCACATTGTCACCCCTGTAGCTCGGCAGCTTCACTCCATTCTTTTCCTCAAATGGGTCTGATCGCGGCTTGGCGAACTGCCCTGCCATCCTACCAACCTGGAAAACATAGAAATATTCATTCAATGACTGTGTAAAAGGTTGCAGTTGATGAAATAATCGCATTCCAAATTTGCGGGGCATGCAAGAATTCAGAGATGCATTTATTTAAAAGGATCTTGCTAGGCAGATTGCTATATTACAAGTGTGATGAGAAAATATATTTCTTTTTGTAAGTAGATGGTAAAAAAGCATATGCCAATTTGACCTGTTCATGCTTTTTGCTAGTCAAATCTCATGGATAGTCAAAAGATGTTGGCCCCAACCAAGTAAACGGGAAAGTCTATGTTAATTAAGTATGTGGTTTTATAGGATATTATAAAGTCAAGAAATTTGAACTTCATGGGAGAAAAAAAAAAAGATACAGAAACAAACATCATTTATATTATACTAATAGTGTGGGCAATCAATTCAGACTTAGATAAATGCTGATTGAACAAAGTTTCTAGATTTTTTATTTGGTCCATGACCTAATTACTAACAACCCAAACAAGTTTAGTTTATTATATTTTTTCCAGCCAACTGCACTAGTCCCATGTCGCCTTCCAATCAGGGTCAAAATTTTGTCTGAGCTAAACACCAAATTTCCACGGTTTTTAAATATTGGAAAGAATATATATATATATAGTATATATCATACTACAATATATTAATGTACGTTCTTGGAAATTCCTCTGGCTCCCGTGTTTATCAGGGTTTCTAAATAGGTGGGTCCCAGATATCAGTGCTTGGCACTTTCTTTTTGACAAAAGACAGTAAAAAATATCCGCATGTTCAATTGCTCAGACACTATTTTCACCTTCCTAAAAGCGGTCCCACTTTTCAGAGACTGCCAAACTTTCCTAACTATATGAGAGAAAAAAATGAAAAAAATCCTTAGCTGGCGACACCAACCCTTATAAAGTTGCAAGTTGTAACAACCTTCATATCCTTTTTTTAAATTATTTTGAGATAAACCCTCGTAAACATTCAATACCACTAAAAGAACATGTCAAAAGGAACGACCAGGATTTTAGATCTAAACCCAAACTCTAAATCTCAGTCGCTCATCCCCTCTCCAACTAGGTCAAAATAAGAAAAAAACAATAAAGAAATTGGCCAAAAGCGAAAGCGGAAAGCTCATATACCTTGACGACAGGCATCTGTCCGCCGAACATGAGGACGGCGCTCATCTGGAGCAATACTCTGAAAGTGTCTCTGATATTGTTCGCATTGAACTCCTTGAAGCTCTCAGCACAATCGCCTCCTTGCAAGAGGAAAGCTCTTCCAAGGGCAGCATCAGCCAATTTCTCCTCTAGATGCCTCGCCTCTCCCGCGAAAACGATCGGAGGGAAGCTCTCGATGGTCTTGAGCACCGATTCGAGGTCCTTCTTGTCGGGGTATTCTGGCAATTGCAGCGCCTTCTTCAACTTCCAGCTGTCGACGCTCCATTTCACGGTTTGAGCTGGGACGGAAGGGGAGGCGGGCTTGGCTTTCTCGGTGACGGTCGGGTTTTTAGACGGATCGGCCGCGTGCACGGCGGAGATGGAGGCGGAGCGGCGGCGGCGTGCCACCGGGAGTACGGAAGGAGAGGGGGTTTTGCGGGAGGAGCAAGAGAGGGAGTGAGATGGGTGGGGTTGGGTTTGGAGAGAAGTGGCTGCGTGACTCGGAAGTGCCATTGTTGGTGAGTGTTGCTCTCCTCGCCGACTGCCTCTTGCTTCTTTTGGGTTCTGAGCGCTTAGCTTATGTGCGATTAACGGGTTTGGTTTGGTAATGAGAGAAGGGCCCTGAGAGAGAGAGAATGGGAGAGGGAAGGAGATGGAATTTATAGCGAAATGGCGGGGTTGGTGTGGTTGGCGACGTGGGTGTGGTAGTTGGACAGGAAGGAAAAAAGGAGCGCATTTTATGCATACCCCCCTGAACTATTGAGATTTTAATTACATGGATGGTCACCCAGATTTTAAACTTTGAAATATAAAAATAAAAGTAGCTTTCTTTAATTTCTTTTTTTTTTCATTTGGAAAACTTACTAATATTGTTGTCAGACTCATGAAAAAATCAAATTAGTTTTTGATTGGATGGACATCATTTTTATATTTTTAATACGCATCTAGGTTTGGAGCACCATATATAGTGAAAACTTATTAATACAGTTTGAAAAAAAAACATCATTTATTTCACCTTAATATTTATTCAAATATGACGAGATCTATTATCTAATTTAATAAAAAAAAAGGCGATTGTAAAACATATTTTAAACTATTATATAATTTATCAAATTTTCAAACTTGTACATAGAACACGTCCTCATTTTACCATCCATTATGGTATTAATTTTCTTTGTGCTCATCTCAATAGACCAAAAACCAAGATTATATAAAAAATTTTATAGGGGTGCCTCCGAATAACTTGGCGGTCAATACTGCACAAACAGCAAGTAATTATGTGATCAGGTCTATGTTAAGAAAGCCGATGAGTAAGCAACAATTATAATGTTACGGCTCTAAATGCAGCCGGTCAGGACCCACCGGCTCAGAGCCGAGCCGAACCGAGCCGAGCCGAACAGGCAAGGAAATGAGTCAGTGATGGGGTTGGTGAGAGCACGTGGGAAGCACGTGAGAGTTATACTACTTAAAACGGAACCCTACTGCTCCGCTCGGAGCCGTCGGAGTCGGAGAGTCTCCGTAGCTGGCGTATCGCGTGTCGCTGAGTGGATGACACGTGGGTCCCACATTGCGAATTTTTCACATATATCAAAATCTAATGGAGCATGTGTGACTCTAAAATTCTGATAAACGAAGTGTGACATTTTAGGAGCAATTTTCTAAATATAATTTTTCTCTCGCACAATTGAGCAACACGTGAACACGCTTTGAAACTATTTGTTAGTGGGGTTTCGGTTTTAATTTTCTTTCGATTACATTTGTTGTTCCTGTTTTTCAGTTTTAATTTCACCTCTTATCATTATTTGAGCCAATTCACAATTTCAATGAACCATCCATAAAAAAAAATCATCAAAATTTAATCGCAAACAATTTTAATTATCTGATCAATTACCAGAAAGATTTTTACATATATCAAAACCTAATGTCCACACTATTAAATAATGAAAACATACAAGAATAATAGTTTGTAAAATATCATTATATCAAACAAATCATAATTTTTTTCAGGCTCGTTAAGTGTGGGGCAAGGATTGGTAGAAACCCAAAAATGATAGAAATTGTTTTTTTTTTATGATAGATAGAAATTGTTTTCTGATTTCCAGAAACCGATGCTATATAAAAACTTGTGGAACATTTTTTTTTTGTCATTTGGTCCCTTTAAGAAATTGCCACGGCACCTCTTGGTGCCACGTGTCTCCTCACCATCAACTAAAGCATCCCAATTTGGTATTCAATTATCTTAATTTTTTATCGTTACCAAGTCGTTTGAATTATAAAATCAATCCTGGAACAGTAAGGTTGACACGAGAAATTATTTGTACCTTTCCACACCACTTTCAAGGGAAGGTTGCTTACATTTAAACCTACCAATTAATTAAGCAGATATTTTGTAGCATCTCAGAAATTGCTGAGAGTAATATATGTATTAATTCCCTTGTTTTTGAAATTGAGTATATACTATATATTATTGAAATTAATTCGACCATTAATTTGACATCATATTGGATTTCGACATTTTGGGGTAGTTTGAAGGATTCATATCTATAATATAACTAGTTGGATTTTGAACGATTATGGTTTCTAAAAAAATATTCATAAAAATTAACAAATTATGATGCCTTGCTTGATATATGTATTGTAATTAAGGAACGGAGAATATTAATTTACATAGGTATTAGATTGATGAGTAGTGATTTAACTTCTAAATATTTTCTATATATTTTTTTAATCATTTTGGACGATATTTAAATTCTTTAAATGCCTCTCAATGCGAACTCCGAATTTCAAACATACGATCTCTACGTATAAAATTATATCTTAATTAATTGTACAATACGAGGTTCTTCTGAATAATTTCTGTATTATTGTAATTTTATTTATGAATATGAATGTAACAATAAATTATAACTCTCCATCACATTAGTTCAATTTATTTGATAAAAGTTTTTTTTTAATATCTACTTCAACATAAACATAATTATGAAAAATCACATCAGTCTAGTTACTAAAACATCACCCTCTATATGATAAATCATAAATTTTCAAATTCACATCCAAAAAGAAAATTTGAAGACTTTAAACCTTACCTCATTAAACAAAATATATAGATTAATATGAATTCGATAAATTATAAAGAAGAAAATACGTAACTTTAAAATTCGAAAGTAAACGTGATATTATGATATTATGAATTATAAAGGGAAAAATATATAACTTCAGAGTTTAGAAGAATATATATAAAATTCCATCAAATATCTATTATTAGTCTTTGTTTGACTCATCTTAACAAAAATATAAACATTCATAAAAAAATTTATCAAAATTGAAAACTTGCAACTTCTTATTATCCTAATCATTAAACTAATAATCAGTCATCAATGTATAAAAGATAGAACTAAAAACTAAAACCAAGCATAAATACCAATCACGAGGCAATGAACATTAATTCAAATTTTCATCATTAGAAAATGTGAAAAAGTAGACTGACTTCTATTTCTTTTCTTTGACAGTCCTCTTCCAATTTTAGTTGCACGTCACATTCAATTTTTCATTTTTATTCAATATTCAACCACCCCATTTCGTCACCTAAGAAATAACATTTCACTTTCTAGGCTCTCCCCACGAATAAAAATATTATCTTCGTCGTAGTAATCGATTTGACTGAATTGACTATTGAAGCATTTAATTCATATGTTTTTATTATTATTTATAGTTTGCACGTATTTGTAATTGGGAAGGACCTCTTTATAATTATTATTTTAATAATTTTAATACCTAATTTTTCAATAATTTACAAATAATTTTTAGAAATTTTCAAAAGTAAAAAAACTGATAAACATAGTTTTTTTTTAATTTATAGATAAATTGTGTTTCAAATTTCATATAATTTAAGGATCATTTAATATTTCATTAAAATTATATCATATTTATAACAGTCAATATTTAACAATTTTTAATGTAATATTAAATTTAATAATATATTTATAGTTTTTTATTTTTAAAATATTTTTTAAAAATTATTTAAAAATTTATTATGAAAATTATTAAAATAAGAGTCATTAAGTGATCCCGCATTTTGTAATTTAGTATAAACAAATTAATGGTCGAAAATAGACCAAGTCCACGGTAGACTAGACCATATACTGCTCTCCTTTTGATAGGATATTTTACGAATATTCTCAACTTATTTATTAAACCCAATCTTGGAGCTTAGCGTTGTAATTTTGCACGTGATGCACGTGACCCAATTCAACCAACACAAACCACAAGCAAACAAAACAAGATGCAATTAATGACATGAAAATTGATTCTCTCATTACTCATTTCTCTAATCAATAGGTTAATCAATGACCACATTAAAGTAATTGTCATGTTAATCAGTCACACTCTGTAATGATAATTCATAATTATTTTGTGTTCATCCATGTTTCTCTTTTAATTTCTATGCTTCGTATTGAAAAACTGAATATATATACAAATCAATAGATCAAATTAAATTAGACGATTTCATTTTTTGTTATTGGTTAATATTATATGAGAAAAATTAAGAGCATAATGAAAAAAAATTAAAAGTTGTTTTACTAAAACGTGTCCTTTTTCCAGATACACTGTCAATTTTTGCTACCAAGTTGTGCAACATGTAATGTCCAATTAATATCCTTGCTTGAAATATTGATTTTTTTATTTTTTTTTCTAATATTTTCTCTCCAACTAATTCTTCCTACCATTCATCATATTTATTATTTTATCAGATATACTGCACATGAAAAACATTCACTTCGTACTTCATTCGGTGTGTTTTTTATTTCAAAATAAAATAAATAAATCATAAAGCACGTTTCCAATTTCCAAATTCCAAATCCCAATCAATCAATCAATCAATCAATTTGTGCAAGTCTGAATTTCTGTTATAAAATCTCCTGTAGTCTCAGGTGGCTGTACGTTATAATTCCCAGTCAAAAATGGTCAAGTGGTCCAAATTAGACTTTATTTTGTCTGTGGTTTTGCAAGCTTGATGTATGATTAATTTTATTACAGTCTCATTGATATACTAATTGCAAATTATGGTAATAATCTGATAGAATAATGGATGTGCCACACGGATTGAGATGCCATATCTTACACAGAAGATCCGTGCGAGAAATTCTAGCGCTAGATAAAAAAATTAAAGCCTACCTGTACCTATACGGGCTACACTTGAGGTCCCGAGTATTTCACGAGTCCATTTCTTGGGCAGCTACTTTGGATGAAATGGGCAGATATTACACGCGGATACTGCGACGGGCGGCTTTAAGATTCGCGCGGGTGCAGATGAAATGGAGGATGTAGATGAAGTATTTCGCTGAATGCCCAGTTTCATATGCACCCGCGCGAATTTTAATGCCGCCCGTTCGTGTGTTATCCCCACGTGGTTGGTCCCACAAAAGAAGTGTACGTGTTCAAATGAAATGACGACGCGTATTCCATGGTATGGTAAAATTGTTAGTTTTGGTTTCTGTTTCGTGATTCGTGCAGCCATTCGTGCAGCTAGCTAGTGTTTCATCTTTAGTGTTGATAAAGTGCATGCCTCAATCCGAGTTAAAAGGAAAAGATAGGATCTCTTGACAAATTAATTACCTAAAATTTTTGATGATAGTGCTCAAATCACATTTAAATATTGAATGTAAAGGAAATATGTTTCGGAATGCATCACGGAATATATCGATAACCTAAGTAACAAAAATAGTTCATTTGGAGTGTTGTTTTTACAATGTATCAAATGTTATTGAGTTGTAATTGGTGAAAATTTAATTTCAATTGTTTAATTGCATCTAATTTTAATACTTTATAGATATGATATATATATTGTATAGATCAAATATATGTTCAAGAATTTTTATTTCAATTGAATTTTGACAATTGTTAAAATTGTGTAGTTGTAAATAAATTATAATCCTAAACAAAATAACAATAGCATATAAACACAAGGGTCAATTCTTTCTATTGTTATTGTTATTATTTTAAAATATTTATAATGTATTATACTATTATAAAAGTCTTTATATTATTTTAATTTAATGGTACTAAAGAGAAAATAACACGTGATTTTAATGTTGAAAAAGTCCATAGGGAATAGGACAAAATGCACGCGTATGGTATTAAATAGCTTTTACATAACATAATATTGATAAAATCAGGTGCCAATCACAGAAATTGTACATTTATTTATCTATTTATTATCTATGAAAAAAGTTGACATTATTTCACAGTAATTTGGGATGTGCACTGTTCTTTTTATAGCAGTTTGCAATTATTTGATGCAATTATTGTACTTGGTCTTAAAAATAAGATCTTGTTGCAATTATTTGATGAAATTATTGTACTTTGTCTTAAAAATAAGATCTCGTTCTTTAGTTGAGTCCCCACTTACATAAATAATTTAATGGTCGGTAAATATCAAAAGAGCATATTTACTGTTGGATTTAAATCAAATTTTAGGAAAATAATTAAATTGATGAACATTGTTTAAGATCTAATTTATATAGTCTATCAGAAATAAGTTTTTCTTTTTCAAAAATAAAAAAAAGATGAAGATGTTTAATTAAGATATAATTTATGTTGTCAACAGTTTAAGATGAAGATGTTTCAAAAATTAAAAAGTTTCTAAAAACAGAGAAAAAAAATGAAATGATTCGTCAACTCCGCACATAAACAAACTCCCACGCGAAAGTTCTTTGCATAAAAAAATAGAAAGATGCTGCGCCGTGTAACATGAATTCCTAATCGAGTGCGTATTTGCACGTGCACCTGGTCCACTCTAGACCAGCGCATTTTCCTCGTCACGAGCGCATGCCCCACGCACGTGCTTTGATTGTGGCACTCAATTATAATCATCCTCCACACGTGACCCGTGCGCCCCGTTTCGTTGTTTCTCCAGCGCGCAATCTCCAACCAAATTTGATTCATTCTCTCTTTCTCTCCAATAATAAAGGAATTGGGTATTAATTTGGGTTATTGGTTTGTGTCTTTTGGAGTGATTTCGATTAAAATCAACTTAAAAAGTTAAAATCAACTATCTATTATGGAAAGAATAAAAGTTATTATTTGATGGAGCTTTGTTATGGTTACAGTGGATGATGGCCTCTTATTTCCTTTCAAAATTTTTATATAGAGCCGATATATTTTCTGAATCAGTTATTATTTGAGCTCTACAATGACCCCTTCTTAATCAATTTTGCGTCATGATTTTTCTTCCTCAATTAAGTTGACTCCCTTTTATTTATTTTCAGTGATATAACCAATGCTGAAATGTCGTGCACTAATTAATATCCTAATTTTAATCTCGATTGACAATATTCATCGTACTTGAAACTTCAAGAAGTTGCTATTTATGTTTGTTCGTGAGTTCCTTAAGTTTGGATTCTCTTTTTTCTTTTTCTTTTTAAATAATTCGTGAATTATTTGTTTTTGACAGCTTTCTGAATGAATAGTTGAATTAAATGATTTTCTGAATTATTCTTGAAGTTTTGAATTATTAAAAAAATTTACAAATTATTTTTCATACCTGAGTTATGAATTGTAGAAATAATCGATCAATTTCCTAAATTTATTACTATGATTGAGATGGCCTACACTGCAGCTAAATAAATTGAATAAATACAAAGAGTGTTTATTCAAATTGTTGATTTATGACAAGTTCGACTCTAAATTTTTTATTTTGACAATCAATCCTTTCATGGGCCCTGTAATTAACGACAATTATCACTCTTTAGGCAAAAATATATAAAAATATTATTTTAATTAATTTATGGTGGCACGGGCTTAATATGAGCATTAATTTAATTGAAATTTTTATGTCTTAAATAATTATATTTATTTTACATTATTTTTATTGTTTGATGTTTACATTACACACTACTTTCAATGCTGACAAAAATAATGCTATGATAGATCAAAAATATCATTTTTCTCAATGAATGTTAAAGTTAAGATTAATTTGGTATAAATTGAAAACTTTAAATTTTAAGGATAAAAACTACAACGGAGTGACACTTTAAATATCAATTTGATGCTTTTAAAATTTAAAGACTAAAATGATAAATAAGTGAAAATTTATAGATCATTTATTCACTAATTTATTGATATGCATTATAAATAAACAAAATATTTCCTAACCCTCCTTGTAAAACCTTAATTGCGATTTTTAGAACCAAATGATTTTATTTTTGAATTTTGAATTTATTATTATGGTTGAAATGGTCTACATTGTAGCTAAATAAATAAATTGGATAAATACATAATAATGAGTAGTGTCACAAGAGATCTCTTATTTGACTTGTGACTAATTGACTCTCAAATTTTTTAATTTTAACAATCAATCCCCACTTGAATTATGTAATTAATAATAACGGCCATCCTATCTGTAGGAAATTATATTTTAATTAAAAAAATGGTCAGAATATTTTTAATAAAATTACTCTTCAATCTAGTCTTCACTAAATTTATAGAAACTTTCAGGATAAAAATATATAATGTGTATATACAATTTCAGAAACACCTAATAATCTATACATAATAAATCACACTCAAAACTTCTTGTTTTTAACCCCCCCCCCCCCTCATAACCTAACAAATACTGTGCAATACACCCAACAAGTGTCACAAGCCGATGAAATACGGCTCATTTGAGCCGAGCCGAGCCGAGCCGCAAGCGTAGGATCGCGTTGTTGTGATGAGTGTATTACATTTTTTTAAATAAAAAAATGTTTTATAGGAGGCAGATGAGATAAGCTCTTGGATTAGGTGCAACGAACAAAGGAAAGGAATAATAAGGTCAGTGGCGATCGGCGTTGAAGACCACGCCTTGTCAAAAAAATTCATGTTTGTACGGCACCTACCCCAAGGCGTCAGGGGGTTTTTTGGAAAAAAGAGAGATGGTCCAGTCAAATATTGTCAATTTGTTAATTTATAAAACATAAAATTTTATCACGGCTGAGATGCTCTCAGCATACCGAACATAAATGCACGTTTGTTTTATTTTACTTTTTATAAAAAAAAAAGATGAAGATCAAGTCGGGAAATTTTATGATTTATTTTTTTTGTTACTGATTGCTTCCGAGTTCAAAGTCCAAATTCTGAAAATGATTTTGGGAATTATATACGATAATAGCATGTAGTTAGTTAAATGTTATTTTTTTTTCTAGAAAAATTGATCATTTTTTTAAGATCAGATGTTTCAAATGCGTTGCCTGAATGGATTTGTTAAAGGATTGACATGAACCAATAAAGTTAAATTGTATCATGCTGGGCTGCTATCTTGGACATTGATAAAGTGAGATTTTTTAGCCATGGATCAAATCATCCCAAATGTGATGATCCATATTGGATTTTATATATGGAACCAATAAGCCACAAAATCCACCTCATTTCTATTTTGATTTTTGGAAGTTGAAGAAAGGTAGAGGTTAGCATAAATAGATGTATTGATATCTCAGTGTTAATGAGCTTACCAGTTACAGCTCAAACTAATGTTGCTTCTCAAATCAGTTCATAAACAATCTCCAACTCTGAAAAATCACAGAATCAGACTTCAGCTGTGATCTGTTGCTGTCTTGTTATCTATCTAAACAATTTCTCTCTGAAAATTGTGTATTGTGAGTGAGAATCTCATGTCTGAGCCTCTTTGTCAGTCGATGTTCGTCGCATCCCAATCAGAAGCTGATCGACTCGTGAAAGATCCGTATATCGGCTCTACTAGAACGTATATATATATATATATAATTTTTGAGGAAAGGCTTTATTAATATTCACTGGTCTTCAACAAACAAATATCATATTTGTCACCGGCGAGAAACTCGGTTATTTTGTTTGAAATTGCGCTCATAAATGCGAAGCGTTGTCAGAAAAATGCCGTTAGCACATTGTCTCAGTTGAGAGGCTTTTAAATTGCACAGCTTCTCAATTTTATGCATGACACATTACAAATGCTGATATATATATTGCAGTTTGATTCAGTTCCAAGGAACATGATTGAATGGAAATGATTCTGAAAGATCACCGAAAGTATTTACGGTAAAATTTTTTCGTTTCTGTTATTTCTGTTTGTAGACACTTAACACTAACGGATTGCGCTGTACCGGTGGCTTGAACAGTTGGAGGAGACCGGTACCTTGTAACAAGTTAGGGAAAGTGTCAAGTTTTCAGACAAGGCAACTGAGGCAAAACTTGTATTGGCACTTAATTCTTAAAAAAATGTTTACTCTCCGTTGTCCTTTTTCCTATCTAAAATCATATGTTTAATACAAATAATGATATATCTTTTTAATATGAGATATATATTTAAATCTCATAATAAATATATAAAAATAATGTAAATATATAAAAAATAATGTAATGTTGGAGCTAACGGAAGTCTTTATTTAAAACAAAGGTATCTTTTTTATTATAAGTCCTTTCATTTGTATCTGGAGCTTACCAATTTTGTATGTTGAAAAATGATTCATTAATTAAATTAAACAGGCATGTATGAGTACATTTATATTGGTTGTTTGTTTATTTATTGGAAGCGTCTAATAGTATCTCAAACCAAATCCCTCAGAAAATTTCCTTAACTAACTTTCTATTTTGACAAAAAAAAAAATACATTCACTGTACTAATTTTTTTATTTTTGATAAAAAAATACATTCGTGTACTTCTACGTATTTAAATACAATAAGACCAAATATTTATATCATGTACTCGGATATTTATTTATTACTCCTAACATAAATTAACAAACAGTAATTGAATTAAGCCCAATTAGCACTTGTAAGCCCATTTAGAGCTTTTCGGAGAGATCCTAATCACCTTCCAAACTTAGAACAGAAATTTGTTGGAAGATACGTAAGATATAAGAAATATATTGTTCAAAAATTTTTCTAAGAAAAAATTAACTAAACAAAATAACTAATAATAATTTCAAATTCCCATGAACATAAAAAAAGGAGGGCCTGAGTCTTACCTTCACTCAAAAAAAAAAAATAGTAATGACAATGACAATAAATATAAATGTTAAAACAGACTTTTGATTTAGTAACTAACATAACTTTTTTTCTTGTGTAGAAGATACGTCTATTTGAAATTTAATTGCAATATTCTTTGTAAAATTTAAAATTGGGAGCTCAATTTCATTTTTATTTTTAAAAAATAAAAGTATCAGCTGAATATATTTTTTTCATCTAATTAACAAGCATAGTCTATCTGTCAAAAATAATCAAAGCATCTTAATGAAAATTAATACCACACTATATGAATGGTTTTATCAAGCTAAAATGAGTTAGATCTTGCCTCATTTAATCTGATATATCCGAATTTCATTAAATAATTCGCTTTCGCTTTCGCTTTTTGTCCTTTAATATGATTTTTTTAAGCCAGTTTGTGATGCTAATTGTAATGTTTTTTTTTTTTGGAGAATTATTGGTATACACATTCAAACATTCTAAATTGCATATTCTCCACAAAACACTCAAATCTCTTATTTCCCCATCTTAAATTAAAATACTTTCTTATTCCCCCCTATGCTAATTAAATCTGAAAATTTTACATTTAGTTGATTGATCATCTAGTTATATTTAACGGTTGAAATGTCTGTTTTACCCTTTCTTTAAATGGACATGTCCATTTTGACTTATAATACTTCTTCTTCTTTGACATGCCTATCTAGTGCTAACCTCACAGTTTCTGCTAATTAATTACAAAATCTACTGCTCCAAAGCTAAGTTTTTATATTTCCTGAGTACATTGCTAATTAATTAACAATTAATTAACCTTGTAATTAACAAAGTGCTCATGCGTACATTGCGATCTCATCAATGCTGTGTCAAGATTTGTCTCAAAGCTTAATTCACTAACTTGCTTTTAAAAAAAATGCCAGAAAAATTTGGTATACTATGACAAAGAAAAAAAAAATTGAAAATGCATCTGTCACTATGCTTTATTTCTCAACTGCATTCAAGCACAAACCATTTGTCACAAAAGATAAAGAACATGAAAAGGAGAAATTCTTATTGCAACTATGGATAAATCATTCCTTTTAGATCCTGTTAAATGCCTGAATCAAAGAAATTCAAAACCAAACCTTAGTTTAAACACCATCAAGCCCCATTACTTTCTATAAAAAAAAAAAAGAGAAATTGGTTCAATAAAGAGTGCGTAGAGTAATTAAGATTTTTATCTTGAAGAAATTAGCTATTTTAAAAATTTGTATGAGTACTCTGGAAATTATCCCTTTTTTTTTTCTTTGATTTTTGCTTAGCTGTGACAAACAATATAATAACTGGGTCATTTATAAGTGCAAGTGGATATTGCTTTTTGACTATAAAACCTAATAATTTGGGTTCTTTAATATGGGATAGGTTTGCTAAGTGGGGATAGTTAGATAAAATATTATTAAATATACCCACTTTCAAAATTTTATTTTTGTGGATCCAATTTGGTTGGACTCTCTGATCCGTTGGTTTCTCTATCATACATTAAAAAAAAAATATCTCCCATGATGTATGAAATTAGAGAAAATAAAATAAAAATAAAACAGTGATTGAGAACATGCATGCTATACGGAAAAAAAAATATAGAATATTTTAAAGACAACATCTCGGTTACTTCTATACATTGATTGATAAAGAAGTCCCTACAAAAATAAATTTAGTGGCATGCATGATTGGGAAGTGGATAATATTGAGCTATAAAATTTGAGACCCCATATCAGTATCCATAATTTTAACAATCAATTACATATTATCTTAAAGAGAATGATAATTGTATTTTTTATTTATACATCAAATATTTTAAACTATTCAATATAATTTCTAACTTAAAAATTAAAAAAATATATTTTTTAAAATATTTATACTTAAAATTAAGTACAAAATTTAAAAATACAAGAATAATTTCTCTTATATTAATATAACTCTCATGAGAAAATTTCTATCTTCGCCCCCTGTCCATAATGGAGATCTAAAGCACATCTCAGCTGAGGTTGAATTAGGAATTTAAATTTTGTGAAAATAATGTATGAGTGAGTTATGTGTGCCTACTAGATTGTACTTAAATAATAAAAAGTGCATATGACATGTACATACTCCGCAAGATTGGACTTAGCTTGTTGCAATAAGTGCCATTCTCATAGGAACTGGACGTCTCCAGTCTGGATTTCCAACAGAGCGCTCTATTGTACAACCATGTCTGTCCAGTCAAAATATTAGATACAAATTCAATACACCTTTAAAACGCATAAGCCGACTCAGTTTACGAATTTATTAGAAATTGGGAAAAAAAAAATAAAATTCTCGATTCTACGAGAATTTTTATGAAAGTTTTTCATTTACTTTTATTTCATGGAAGTTTTATTTTCTTAGAATGTATTCTTCTTTTTGACCTAATTCTTCTTCTGATGATGGATTCAAACCTCTGATCATAAAAAGAAACCAATCATTGAAGCGATAAAATAGAATCAGCTTTTTTATCTGTATATTCTGATCATAATCAGGCAACACAGAGTTTAAACTTTCCAAATTTTAAGGAGTTGTGAGATCTCCAATGTGGTTGTTACTTGTTAGACTTGTTAGGCTTGACAATACTTAAAATGGGTCCATGTCTTTCAAAATATAATGAGATATAATTAAGAGGAAATTATATGATTGGTTCTTAAAATATTATATGTTTATTATCTTGATGTTTAAAATTTTAAAAGCATGAATTTGATTTTTAAAGTTTTACTTTGATATCGTTTTGATTCTTAAAATTTTAAAAGTATTATTTTAGAAATTAAACTTTTTAATTTATATCAAATTAGTTCTACATTTAAAATCCATGGAAAAAATATCAATTTTATCTATCATGATATTATTTTATGCAAACAATAGCTTTAAATTTGTGAAAATAAATATAATTATTCATGTCATCAGATATAATTATCAATAGTTTTAATTATCATAAGATATTATTATGACATGGGCACGAACATAAATTTTTATTTTTCTTTTGATCAATGATGATTATAGGACCAATCTAATATAAGTTCAAAATTTTATGGACCAAAATGATAAATTAGTAATACTTTAAGGACTGAAATGATATATTTAAAACATTAAGGACTAAAATGATAACATAGTGATACTTTAAAGATCAAATTAAAATTTTAAAATTTTAAAAACCGAAATAATAAAATAATGATACTTAAAAAACCAGTCATCTAATTTACTCTATAATTAATCTTAGAAGAAGTTTTTTTTGTCTACGTACTCAACTAAGTATATTAACGGTGTTAGGTAGAAATCGTCAGAGAAAAAAAAGAAGATACTTGTTAGAAAAATTGATTTGAAAAATTAAAAAAGAGGAGCTGAACCAATAGGAATTGGTCCAACTTAACATGGCTTAATTAAAGAGTACTCACACATAATTGGCTTAATTAGAGAGTACTCACACACATAATTGGCTTAATTAGAGAGTACTCACACACATAATTGGCTTAATTAGAGAGTACTCACACACATAATTGGCTTAATTAGAGAGTACTCACACACATAATTGGCTTAATTAGAGAGTACTCACACACATAATTGGCTTAATTAGAGAGTACTCACACACATAATTGGCTTAATTAAAGAGTACTCTCACACATAATTGGCTTAATTAAAGAGTACTCTCACACATAATTGGCTTAATTAAAGAGTACTCTCACACATAATTGGCTTAATTAAAGAGTACTCACACATAATTGGAGATGTGGTTATTACGCTTAACAATACTAAATTACTTGTTTTGACCCCATTTTATGGTACTACCATCCATGTCTTCTATAATAAATGAAACATTATCTTGGAAGAAGTCTTTTGTCTACTCTAAACAAAAGTTTTTTTGATGGTGTTTCTAAGAAAGTTTGAAGAAAAAAAGATATTTGTAATAAAAAATGATTAAAAAATAAAGAATGAAGAAGATGCACGACAATATTTTAATAGGAGATGAATATAATTAATTTTTTTTAGGGGTGAGAGGGGGGGGGGGGGGGGGGGAGGTCTTCAGCCAAAAAGTATGAATGAGATCTTCTAATTTGTTTTATTTATCTTCACTGTATTTATAACTTCATTTATGGTGTTAATTTAACAAATTACTTAACAAATATTTCTTCCTCCACTTAAATTAAGATTAAAATAAGATAATGAATTTTTTATCTAATGATAAAATAATATTCTTTATGTGAAAAATCTTCCATTTGAAATTCAAATAAAAAATATTTTATAAATATTTAAAATTAAGTGATTTAATTCATTCTTATCTAAAAAAAATAATAATAAAATTGAGATGTGAAACATCAAAATTGGAGTTGAATCTTCATCATGATTAAGACTTTATAGACCTTGTGATTTGTTGTTAGTTGCTACTATTCTCCATCTTTTACTTTTCAGAAATGCTGATTTGAATATCTGAGGCGTAATTTGTCAGTACTTCTTTTTGACTATTATATATGTGATATTTGTCTGATAGTTATATATGGCCAATAACTGTTTTTTCAACCAAAAAAATTAAAATGTAATTAAACAGGGGGCAACCATTTTTTTTATAGGAAATGATTTTGTAACATAATTTATTTTCATAATTAAATAATAGTATATTGAGTTTAGAAAACTGGAGCAATAATTTTGTAACATGATTATAATATAATCTTTTGAAGTTATAAAAAAATATAAATAATTCTCAAAATCTTGAAAAAGTTGCACTCTCCTTTTATCCCTATAAAGTTTTAGACTTTGGTCGTTTTCTGAACATGATCATTCTATCCGTACAAACAAAATGATAATTTTCTGATTTTTTTTGAGAAGTGAAGTAAAATTAAAATATTGATGTTGATAGTAGTGAAATATTTAGATAAAGTAGTTAGAATAAAAAAATAATTTTTTTTGTAATTTAATTTAATTTAATTTTCATAGATACTTTAGCTTATTTTATCTTAAATTATTTTTATTTAATATATTAAAACGTCTTAAAAATATTTAAATTATTTTTACCTCACTTAACAAACATAAATGAGATTATAATTAATTCCAAATCCAAAGAAAAAAAATAATGACCTCAATTTAAAAAGACCACTAAGATCCTTGGAACCCTATATACCTGATCTGTTCTCAAACAGCTATTTTAATGCCATTTAATTCTGTGTGTATGCATGATGCTCAAATTCAATGATTGATGGAAATTGTTTAGTTTGTAAATATATATTGAGGAATTAGTGGTGCATATAGCTACCATAAATTAGAAGATGGATCGAGGATCGAGATAAGATTCTTTTGAGATAAATATAAATATCAAGTCCCTATCTTTTGATCGAAATATCTCAAAAGATTCGGGATACATATGCATTCAAAGTACTTTGAATAGAAAACAAAATAGAAATTTTGAAGCAAAATTTAAAATATAATGCTGTCTTGATTCGAGCGATGCACTGTGGTTCACATGTCTTTCTGGAAATTGGAGAATTGGATCGATATAATATTTCGAAATAGAATTGGAGAAATATGAAAAGAAATATCAAGACAATCGAGAGGCATTTACTCAGTTTAATTTCTGTCTATCGAAATAAGTATCTCTTAAAATGGGAAATGTATAGATGCAGAGGAGTAGCTGAGTTTGTTTCTCCTCTATCTCACCTCCTACCAAATATATGAGCCATGTATTTATATTTATAGTGCTAGGAGAGCAAATTAAGGTTTAAGAACAAAATCAATATTATTTATTGATCAACGGCTATAAGCAACATTTTGTGAAATAAATTTGCTGTCAATTTTATTGCTAGGAAAAACTGAAAATGCAAAGGGGAAAAAATTGATGGTTGCTAAGCAGAGCTTCATATCATGATATATATAGTCAATGAGGAATGGAATGGTAGGTCACCAGAGGAAATTAATTTGGTCAAAGGTGAAATGAAAACAGCCAAGATATTTAAGTCATCAAAATGAGTATTTACTAATTTTGTATCCGATTAATGTCTCAAAATTTCAGATATTGGAAGCTAAATAATAAAATTAGAGGAGTAATAATTGTATCGCTTAACAACACCTCAGATGAGGTGTTGTATTTATATATTTTTTTTAAAAAATATTTATACCTTACTTAAATGTTATGTAAGCTACATTTTTATTGCAATAAAATTTTTAATTAAATTTTTTTTATAATCATTTAGAAAAGAAAAATCGATAAATATTTTCTATACTAACTATAAATACTTATAAATTCATATATAAATAAATCATCTAAATTTCTCATAAAATTATAATTAAAAGAGAAGTAGCAAAACAAATAAAAGAAACGAGCAAATTTATTGAAAGAAAATTTTGAGTTTTTAATATTATGTTTCCAACAGATGATCCGAATATCTCAGAAATATCGCATTAATATTTTTTATATATTTATAAATCAAACAATTTCCTATCGAGTAAAATTTATATTGACCATGAGGTCATTTGAAACATTTTGGATTCAAGTTGTTTGGTTAGGTCTTTTGGGTTCTGGATTAATTTATTTCGGATTTGGAAGTCTCGAGATATCTCTTTAGCACGTTAATCAGCTTTAAACGATAAATCCAAATTACTCAATAAATTATTCATATTAAAATCTAATAAAATATCAAAAGTTTGTATTTTTAAAGTTTTTTTCTAACTATGTATTTCGGATTTTTAAAAATAACTTATTTTCATACACAAATATTCATTATTTTTTTATTATTATTTAATTTAACATCATCTGAAAAATCTAAAAAAAAAAATACTTAGCTAAAATGGATGATGGATGAAGCTAGCATGCATATGCATGTCAAGTTTGATCGACCCAACTAATGTTGTGTCATTTGTCAATTTTTAAGGCACCACTCCGTTTGTTCGTTGGTCAATTTTTTATAACTATTATTTTAATAATTTTAATAATTAAATTTTAAATAATTTAAAAAAAATTTAAAAAAAATTTAAAAATAGGAAAAAATTTATAAACATATTCTTTTAACTTTTTAAAATGATTGTGTTTCAAATTTCATACAATTTAAACATTATTTGATACTCCATAAAGACCATTAAAATTATATGATATTTATAATGATCAATATTTAAAGGTCTTTGATGGAATATAAACTGACTCTTAAATTATATAAAAATTGAAATACAATCAATCTATAAGTTAAGAAATATGTTTGTCAATTTTTTCAATTTTTGAGAATTTCTAAAAACTATTTTAAAATTAATTGATAAGATTATTAAAATAATAATTTTTAAAGAATCTCCACCCTTTTATATATGTCAAAAATCAACGTGGTTTTATTGTTTCGACTATAAATTTTTATGTAACTGACAAAACTAGAAGTTAGAATAGAAAAGCTCGAGGTTCACGTTGCGGAAGTAACGACAAATTAACATAATAATATATATCAGTGGTATAGCATATCTTCACAAATAATTAATATGAGTACTTTTTAATGTATATTTAAGTGGGGAGTGATAAATGTACTTTTCAATCATAACTTTTATTTATATTTAAGATGTATTTATGTTTCTTTCAAATAATTTTTTTATACCTAATAACAAAAGTGTTTATACCATATATTATTAGAATTAAAAATTTTTTAAGCTTTATTTTTACTTGTATAACAAAATTTTTAACTTAAAATTTTTCATATCTTTGAGAAATAAAAAATAATAAATATTTTCTACATTAACTATAAATACTTACAAATATAAATATAAATTACTTATTTATTTAGTATAAATACTTGTGTGCTGTAGATAAAAGTTGCAAAAAATATGAGGTATAAAGATAATTTATTTATATTTTATAATATATCTAATTTTTATGGTGTATATTTTTAAAAAATATTATTCAAATTAAAAAAAATTAAAACTGTAGATATGTTCTTTATTATATGAATAAAACATGTATTAAATTTGGATCAATTTGAAAAATGTTTAGTCCCATCAAATAATTCAAATTTGTTAACGATAGAGTTTTAATGACTTTATGATAAATAATAAATTAAATTTTAATTGACTCAAATTTAATATATGTCTTATCTAAATAAATAAAAACACATTTATAATTATAATTTTTTTAATTTGAATAATATTTCTCAAAAAAAAATATAGTAAGAGTTAAATGTAACATAAAAATAAAAATTAAATGTATGTTACAAACATTTAATTAATATATAAAAATGAGGCAATTTGTCAAGTTGGAAATATTCTTCACAAAAAAGTACTAATAAAAATAGAATAAATAAACAAACAAGCCACAAGGGTTTTTATGTATAGCAACGGAGCTTGAAGCTAATTACTAAGAGTGTAGATCTAGAGAGAGAAAGCTAACTAAGAAGACACGACAATCAAAAGAGAGAAATGAGAAACCCTAAAAGCCATGCTGTTTTTCTTCCATACCCTGCCCAAGGCCACATCAACCCCATGCTCAAGTTAGCCAAGCTCCTACACCACTCCAAAGGCTTCCACATCACCTTCATCAACACCGAGTTCAACCACAACCGCTTATTACGTGCGCGTGGGCCCAAGTCCGTCATGGGCTTGTCTGACTTCTGCTTCGAGATGATACCCGATGGGCTGCCCAAGTCTGATCAGAATGCGACGCAAGACATACCCGCACTGTGTGAGGCGACCAGACGCACGTGCCCGGCTAAACTGAAGGAGTTGATCTTGCGGATCGAGAAAGAGGAAGGGGTGCCACCCGTCACGTGCATAGTGGCGGACGGCGCGATGGGCTTTGCGGTTTATCCGGCAAAAGAGCTCGGTTTGCCGGCGTTTTTGTTTTTCACTACTAGTGCTTGTGGGTTCCTGGGGTACATGAACTATGCTCAGCTTGTCAAGAGAGGCTACGCACCCTTCAGAGGTATATACTATTAGTGAACACACACACGCGCACACACACACACACATGTTGTTCTTCGTATACACAAGCGTATCCATTTCATTGCTTCATTTTTTCTTTTTTGCGAGCTTTATGCATGGGATATCTATTAACGTTCAACTCAAATGATAAATCTTTTTGGCACCTTATTGGAAAGCGCCTTTAGGTACTTACTTATTATTGTGATGATAACAAAAAAGATGGATCATCACTTCAAAGCGTCTGATGATGTAACGGAAGAATATTTTAGAACTGTGAAAAGAGTTTTGTAATGTTTTCTTTTTCAGATAAAATAAGAGTTTTCTAATATGAATCAGATCCATCCATTTTAAATCTGACGGATGCATACTGTACAACTGTACTCCCTTATTTTCTCATTTATTTTTAACAAAAGAGTTAATTTCTTATATACCCTTCTACTCTACCCAATTTTCTTATTATCCTTCAACAGTTTAATATATCTCATTTACCTCTTAACTTTTCAATCTCTTTCTTATTTACCCATCAAACGAATCAAAATAAATATCTAACATTTATAATTAATATTTCCCACTATATCCTTTTTCTCTTTCTTCTGTTTTGTTAAATCCCCGTGGGATAATATACAGAGCAAACCTCTTGAATCATGTTAATACATGAAATATTTTAAGTCACAAATGAAATCAGAGCATGATATAATTTGCTAAATTGTTGTCCATTTGGTCTTTCATATGCATGTAGTCAAGCTGTTTGCATCATGAATATGATGCTTTCTATATGCATGTCTAGCTCTATGATTTCATCAATGGCTTCTCGTCACTTATTGCTTTCGATTTAGTAGATTAATGATCTTCAAAATTTATAGTTCATGACTGCAACTAGCTAGCTTTTTCTTCTTCCTTGCGCATAGAAATTTATTATTTTTTCTTTTTGTACCATCCAAAATTAGTGGCCACTGCTTGTTACCATCATTATAGTCCGAATCCATTGACGAATGAAAAGGAGAAAAGGCTTTGCTCTTAGTTACATCAGAGCAAAAATAATCAAAATTGGAGAAGAAGCAAGAAAAGTTGCAAAGAAAAGGAGGAACATGGGGCATTTTTGTCTTTTATTTCTGTAATTGAGAATAAAGTGTTAATTTAATTAGTGCAATATAACAATAATAACTTGAAGGATAAATAAGAAAGACTCATAAAAGTCAAAGGATAAATAAGATATATTCAACTCTTGAGAGAGAAATAAGAAAATAGTGTAGAGTTTAAGGATATACAAAAAATTAACCCTAAAAAAAATTACGGAGCATGCATCATCGTTGACATAGAAAATCTTTGTATAATATAACTATAGACAACAAATTATATGAAATTTAAAATACAATCAATCTATAAATTAAAAATTATGTCTATGAACTTTTTTCCGTTTAAAGGATTTTTAAAAAATTTCAATTATTTAAAAATTTATTGTTAAATTGTCAAGTTAATAGTTTTCGAATAGATCCCTGCCAAAAAAAATATACTATGTTTCAGGAGAAAAGTCTAATCATTCAATGATGGATTTAGGTTTTTAAGAAGCAAAAGAACAATAATCTTACTATTTATATGAAAAAGTTAAATTTCAATTTTTTGAAAACAAAAAACTAGGCCCTTCATACTAAAAACTTCTTATTTGAATTTTTTGAAAGAAATTAAAAAAAAGATATAATTTTTAAAATTTAATCTTAGACATGAACTTAGTAGACTTAATCCATTCTTAGATGCGCACCTACAAATAAGTGGCCATTAATAAATAGTGGCAATTAACCCATAGAGTACTCCAATTATATTGAGAATTAAATAATAAGTTTAGATAAACTACTTCTTTATTATATATTAAATTACTTCATAAGTATGTGGAATGACTTCTCTAATTAAAAAACATCAATCATTGAGACCTCAGATTCCATTTTCAAGGAATCATGGTTGTGGAGACGAAAGTTTCAAGATCTGCATATTTTTTTTTAATAAATCTATGCCCATCACCATAAATATATTAGTTGGAGCTCGTGTATTTCTTCTTCATGTGTTTGAAATAAATCTAATTAATTGAATATTTATACTATTTTTTATTTTTGCTTGAAAATTGAAGTAAAACCTATATAATTATTTTTCACTAATTCTATTTTTTCTTGAAAATTGAAATAAGATTTTTTTACTAATTTTTTTCACTTTTTTATCCGTCAGCCAAATAAGCCCAATAAAATATAGGTAAACAGGAAAATAAATAAATGTATATACACGTTTGAGAAGGAAATAACTAAAGTGATCCTAATTAGTTACTTAAAAAAAAAAACTAAGATCACGTGGGTACCTTAATTCGACTGTATTTAGCTCTTTCTAGATCTATGTTGGGGATTCACATGTGGTGTCGTACTTTTTTTTAGAATATAATGTGTTCGAATCTACAATATATATAGCTTATTAAAAATATAAATAATTTTTTTATAATTAAATTTGAATTATTTAAATTAAATTAAACCGTTTAAAATCTATAATATATTTTTTATTATAAATTTTAATGATAACGAATAGTAACCCTGTTTAGGCGTTGAGATCTTTATTTTCATGGAAGTCATGTCGGAATCAAATTGAAAGATATGTTTCTTCAGAACAGTGCAATGTATTAATTTAGAGATCTTTGTGGTGGTCCCTAAGAACTATATAAGTAGACGGGACGATTCCTCCATAATAAAGAGAGTTGTACACAATATATATAGATGGGGATCCATATAGTTGAGTGTTTAGTTTGACAAATTTTACAACATTAAATATAGTTAGTGTAGTTAATTAATGCTGCATTTATTTGGATAGCATTCCCTTAGATGCAAGTGTTGTCAATTGTCACATCATCACGAGGCAGGATTAAAAACTGTTTTAGAGGTTATCCAATTAAAACCTTTTTACCAAATTATGGGAAACCAATTTAATACGAGAAGTTTCAATTGAAATGTTGGCCGTGCTTAATTAAAAAAATAACTGGTTGTGTTGTGCAGATGAGAGTTTCTTCACCAACGGCTACCTCGACACTCCGCTCGATTGGGTCGACGGGATGAAGAATGTCCGTCTCCGTGATATCCCTTCCTTCATCCGAACAACCGACCCCGATGACATCATGGTGAACATCAACATCAAGCAGTGCGAGGACGATGCCCCTCGCGCCACCGGCATCATCCTCAACACATTTGAGGACCTTGAGCATGATGTCCTACAAGCAATTCGATCAAGGTATATTAATTGGATGCTTTATGCTCATTAAGTGTAAATCATATCACTTATAATTGATCGATGCGTGCATCCAATTATTATATGGGGCTAAAGCTAAACAACAATTTAATTGCATTAGGCTTCCAAACACCTATACTGTGGGTCCGATCTCACCGCTAGTTTGTAGCATTCCGATGAGCGATCCAATCGCATCAATCGGCTCGAATCTGTGGAAGGAAGACACCGGGTGCATGGCATGGCTCGACAAGCAAGCGGCTGCATCGGTCGTGTATGTGAACTTCGGAAGCATCACTGTCCTGAGAGCCGAGCAGTGGGTGGAATTTGCATGGGGCCTTGCCAACAGCATGCACCCATTTCTGTGGGTTGTGCGTGCTGACCTAGTACAAGGTAGCGACACCATTTTGCCTAAAGAATTTCTGGAGGAAATCGAGGGCCGAGGAATGATGGTCGGGTGGTGCGACCAAGAAGAGGTACTGGCTCACGGTGCAATTGGTGGATTTTTGAGCCATTGCGGGTGGAACTCTACCATAGAGAGTATTTATGAGGGCATGCCGATGATCTGTTGGCCGTTCTTTGCCGAGCAACTGACGAACTGCAAGTATCTGTGCAACGAATGGGGAATGGGGATGGAGATTGGTGGCAACGTGAAAAGAGGTGAAGTTGAGGCCATGGTGAGAGAATTGATGGATGGAGAGAAAGGAGAGGAGATGAGGCAAATGGCTGGAAACTGGAAGAATAAGGCAAGAGCAGCAATCAAGGAAAGCGGATCTTCTTATACGAATTTGGAGAAATTGGTTGAGCAAATGAACCAATTTAAGAAGAAATGATGTAATGATTTCTTCTATCGTATGATTAAGAAGTACTTCAACTATTGAAAATTAAAGTTTGTGATGGATTTAAAATTTGTAATAAGATCAAGTCTTGATATCTCTGTAAAATTTAATATGTAGTGTCTATGAAAAAGGTGTAGAGCTTTCTTGTAGCTTTCTTCTTTTTCATTTTGGATCATTCCATACTGTTAACTCTGCCAAGCAAACATTTTCTGGGTTCTGTTTTTTTGGATAAATAATTGTTTCTTCTTGAGTAATCCATAGCCTTAATAATTATATGATCAAAGAATGTCCCTTTTGACAAACATGAAATGACTAATATTTTATTTCTCATATTGCATCTTTTCTTTCCTTTTTCTTTGAGGTTTTTTTTAGATAAAATTGGGATTCAGATTCTTAATTTTAAATATTCATAAGAAATTTTCTAATTAAATTTCGAACATATCACTTCTTACACAAATAACATTGTCTTAATCACTAAATCAAATGCTAATTTTCTTTCTTGCTTTGCAGTTAATATAATTTAAATTTCAAATATTTACTGACAAATCAAAGATGTTAATCATCTATATATAGTAAAAACTGCAAAACAATTTATTAAGATTTAGCGATTAAAAAATTAATAACTTCATTATACCATCGAACTTTTTGCACATTTGTTATTTCTGAAAAACATATTTTAAGTTTTATAATGTTCAATTATCATTGCATCTTTGACTTCTAATCATTAAGCAAAAAAGTAAAAATTGTGCATAACACAGTACATATCACGAGACAAAAAAAAAACTAGAAGTTGACTAGCCTTGTCAAGTCGACATAAATTTTTAATTAGGAGGTGATTCATGAAATTTAATAGTTTTACATAGTGCTTATCAAGTGCAAAAATTCAGGAGTGTGTATCAAATGCAAAAAATCACAAGAGTTGGTGATGTTGGTCGCATCAAGATATGATAAACTTCAGTGTGAATTTGTTTTTTTTTGTTTTTGTTTTTCTTATATGTGAGGTTTGAATTTGAATTCTTGAAAGCAAAAAATAAAGTAAAAACTTCTTTTTTAATTTGTCCTGTCCAATTGGGCCTTCTTTTCCTACTTAAAATGCAGCCTGACACGTTTTGTGGGGCTCCTATTTTTTTTTTCTTTTTTGATTTTTTTTCCCATGCAATTTTTTTTAATTGAGTATAAGTGCATTAGTTAAACTCCACGGAGATACAAATAATGTTCCTAAAGAATTATGCAATGATTTATATTTTTACATATAATATTTATAATATATGATGAGATTTAATGTATATTTTCTGTCTCTGTTGCTACTTTCAATCAGTTTATATCTCAAATTTAAACTACATGATCACAAAACCGATAAATATACTAGGAGTATTACTAAGTACTTGGATAATGAATTATTATTTATGATAATTAAATTCTGCCCCAAAAATTTACATTTATTGGTGCTAAATGAAGTGCCCAAAAAGTTAGATCTCCCCTCTTCCTGTCAAAAAAGAGAAATAAAACTTCAAAATCAAAGCTTCTCACTTACCATTCTTCTAGAATGTGTTTTGATCATCAAAATAATAGTGTCAAAATAGCGTTATTCGGATTAGTGTGTGATAATAGCGTGGAAAAAATTGTAATTTAGATAGTAGAGGAAGAATTTTTTTTTTGAGAGAGATGATATTAGAGGAACAATGTTAATTTTATAGTATTTGAAAGAATACAAATGTTATTTGGATTATAATCTTCAAAATAATGCTAATGTGAAGAACATTAATTATCAGTTATATCTACAAAAAATATTGGATTGATAAAACAATACTAACTGATACTATTCCTAAAAATTTATCTAAAAAAACCAATATTCTCTAAATATAAAATATATTGAAGTTGCATTGAAATGAAAATATCAACACTTCCCAATCTCCCTTCTCCAATTGTACAGTATCAGACTACCAGTACTGTTTTTTTTATATATACTTTACTGAATAAAAATTAGTGTAAACAAAAAGGAAGAGAAGTCCGAGAAATTCATATTAAATTGTTGCAAACCTTTATTTAATTATCCCATGTCCAAATTTGTGCAACTCCTCTAAACCGCTGGGAAGAATCATAGATTGGATTGTGAATTCACAACCATGTGTTTACTAATGACTGATTATGGGCTATTAATTGTACTTTGGTGTGTTGTCTGTAATCCAGTGTGTGATGTACGGATTAAACTAAGTTTATGTATGTAATGAATAAATCTGCTTGATGATTAATAATTGATCGTACAATAAGGATTGTTTTTTTTAGATAAATATGAAGATCAAAGTACTATTATCTAATGTGATTTTTGTTTTGCATAATCAAGTTTTTATTATTTTCTTTTAGTTACAATTTGTTTCTTAACATTGTTATTAATTCTATGAAATTAAACTATTAAGTACATTAAAACTAATATCTATTATAATTTATATTGTATAATATTTTATAAATTAAAGGAGGTTTGCCATGTGGCGCGTTTCTTACTATATGCTCAGGAGCAGATCTATTAAGTGACAAGTACAGGCAAGTGCCTCCCTTAATTTTAAATATTGTTAAAAAATATGATATTTTTACTTAAAAATTCAATAAATTTGATATATTAATGTTAAAATATTTAGACTAATATTTAATAAAAAAATAATATGTATATATATTCCATTTTGTGCCCATGCTTGACCGATTTTTTGGATTCGACATTGTATATGCTTATCTATTTGTTGATATGTTACGTAACTGTTTGCCGATAGCAATGATGGATTATGATTTATTCAAGTTCAACTGATATGAACTATGAGTGGTGGATTTTAAAAAAAAAATATCATCGCTTTGGATTTATCAGGAATGAAATAATTCACACTCGGGATGAAACAAATAGAAAAAACATTAGAAAAGAAAGCTTCATTAATTTTTGAACTGATGTTGGTGGTTGTAAATTTTTTTTATTCAATATATAAGTGCCCGCTTGTTAGGACGGGTTCTTTTTTTTTTGGAAAAAAAGAAGAAGAAGAGGAGTTGTACTATTTACAATGAGAATTTAACTGAAGATGAGTGCAAGTGTGAGAGAGACGGAGGAAAAATGAATTGATTTAGTTACCATATTAGTTTGATAGAGACGAACAACTTAATTTGATGAAAGAGTAGTTGAACAACTTAATTTGATGAAAGAGTAGTTGAAAATTAGTGAACCGGATTAGTTACAGTTTCCAACTGTAGCAAGATCCATTCAAAATTTATATAGATATTATATATAACTAGCGGATGATCATGCTCCGCTGTGATATGATATTGATTCCATGGTTCATGGTTGACATGTATGAGAGTATTTTTTTTTTTAACGGAAGATCCTTTCTTTTTTTGGATTTCTTCATTGTTATTAACTAAGACAATTTGTTGGGTTAGTATATTTTTTGTATTAAAGTTGAATTTTTATTTCATAGTGAACGGTGTAATGTTGGAATGGTTTTAGGAATTTTAATTTTTGCTAATATTGTAAGCTGTCAAATAATTACAAAAAGAGGATACATATGAAAGGTAAAAGTGAAAAGAAAAAAGGATTGAAGAGAGTATTGAGAAGTTATGTATTAGTAATTAACTAAGAGGCAAAGCTGTTTGATGTCAATTGTTGATATTTTTTTTTCTTGACAGGACAAAATTATAGCAGCAATAGATGTTGCAGTACTACAAGGTCCTAATTTAATTTTAGTACATAGATACAATTTGTATGTTTCCTTCTATATGATGTTCAAAATTAAATAGAGATGGAGGAAACAACAAATTGATCGAGGAGGTTGTGTTTTTGTTGTACATACATTAAATTAGATGAATACTATTCTAAGCATTTAGTAATAAAATGATGATTGCATTATTTTTATTCAGATGGATTACTTTTTTGTACCATAACAAATTCTTCATTGGGCTAGAAAAAAAAAAGAGTCCATATTCAATAAAAGATCAGTGCAATAAAAAACTTGAAAAATAATTGGATAATATTGTAGTCTGCAAGTAGTTCCAAAAATTAGATAGTTAATTCTGTTCCTAGATAGGAGACACAATGAAATAGATCAAATTACTTGGTTCAGATAGTCCTAGAAACAATTTCAACATAAATTATTTCTTTTTATGCAAAAATAATTGCATGCATAAAGTTCTTTTATGTGAGAATGTATAATTAGAAACTGCAAGTTATATGTCGATGTGGACATTTGTTATCTAGATAAAAGCTCAAGATCCAGTTTAATTTAATAAAGAATTATTTAATTGTTGATTTTATTGAAGACCAAAAAAGCATATACAAAATGAGATTTGAGACCTTTTTTTAAAATTTTTTAATGATTTTTCTTATTTAAGAATGATATGTGAAGCTATTTCCTTTTTTTTATTACTAAAAATGACTGAGTCAACACTTACCTGATCTAGATCTTATTTATATTTTTCTTTTATTCTAAGTGATTGTCAGATTGTCTTTTTGATTTGAGCCAATGATATTTAGAATACATTTTCAATAAATACGAATTAGACATATTTGAAGGAAAGAGTCAAAATTTCGGCAATGTTATGGATATCATTTTCATCTTTTAATTCGAATTATTTGCATCATAAATAACAGAGATCAAAATATGATTTACAAAACAGTGCTGAAAAAACATTCTATAGAAGTATATATATATATAGTTTCAGCAATCAAGTACTATTTTCATTTACACATATATAAACAATGTATAGACAGTCAAAATTATATAAGATCTAAAAAAAATAACATAAGTAACCAATTCTAACTATATCAGTCAGTATTCTAATGAGTTAAAGTAACAGAGTGAATGCATGACAGATAATTACCTTAATTTGATGAGCTTTTCAAATGGAATAAATGCTCATCTAATTCCCAAGCAATAGGATTGCTAAAATTAGTAAAAATCATAATCAGTTATCCATGTCATAAAATTGACAGATAAATGAGTATATATAATTAAACCTTAACTCAGCCTGAAAATTATTGTGATGAATTTGCCATCAGTGCCTAAAAAATTAAGACTAATCAAATTCTTTTTTTTTTCAAAAAAAAATTGCATGATAGCTAAATGTAATTTATGATTGTTTATAGTTAAACAAACATGAGTCTCATTAGGGCTTAATAATGTGAAGGACAAATATTCTAATTTAATCAAATGTGCTACCAGATTGATATTTTAATTCAAATGAAGACCGAAGTTGTTGTCTAGCATAAAAACATTCTTTATATGAATATCACAAACATAAGAACCTCCATCATAACCAATTCCCATAAATAGCAAGATACATGCCATTACAAAGTATAACATCTCTATGATTTCTTTTTTTGTCTGAGCAACATCAGTGTTATAACAGTATATTAGCTTTTTGAATACACAATTTTTTTCGAGGGAGAATCTTTGTCCTAAACTGAAAATCCAGTTATAATTAATTTGGTGCATAGCCTTTGAAATCCTAAAATAAAAAATTGGATGAGTAGTTTTTAATGAAGGAAATTAAGACAAATAATTCGAAATCATTTGGTGTCAGCATTCTCCAACAGTAAGATGCTTCATGAATTGAACCCACATAAGCAAAATCTCAGCAATGACTCTGTGTGTGTGTGCGCGCGTGCGCGCGTCAAAAAGAGAGAGACCTGAACCACAGCAAACTGGAAGCTGACAGTAGACAGCAGTAAAATATAGGATTTGTGCAGCTGGATGAAAGACCGAATTCAAGAAGATAGCACGAAATCAAATAGAAAATGCAAATATTATGTTAGCATTAAGAGGAATTTGAAAAAGTAAATAGACAACAAATCAATTCAAGGGGGAGAACGGAATAAAGGAACTCACCTGATTAATCACGGAGAGGAGGTCAGGTCGATACCAGCAGCGCAAATGATAGAGAGTGGGAACCCAACTGAAAGTGAGCAGCGTGTAGTCGTGCGACAGACAGACAGACAGAGGGAGACGAGGGGGGGGGGGGGGGGACGGGGAGAGAGAGAAAGAGAGAGAGATCGAAGAACGGTACTGTTCGGGAAAAAAGATTGAAGAAGGCTGCTAGGACTGAAGAACCGTCTGGAACCTTACATTAATGGCTCGGATTGAATCGTGATATATCGAACGGAGGAGATGAAGACTGTAGATTACTGTTTTAGGAACAGTGCGATCAAGCGAAGAGTGGCTAGGTTCGCGAGTCAGCTTGAGACGAAAGGTAGAGATTTATTTATCGGCACTGTTCATTCAGGCTTAGCGCATATATATATGTATAATATAATAAATAGTAATAATTAGATAATAATATTTATTTTGATGTATTATCGAATGGTAGATTTTGTCAACTAGCGGAGATTTCGGACAGTTGACACAACGGGGTGGTGGCGCAGTTGGCTAGCGCGTAGGTCTCATAGCTATTGGGTAATCCTGAGGTCGAGAGTTCGAGCCTCTCTCACCCCATATTTTTTTTCTCTTTCCAAGTCTGTGTACCGTGTCTGCTCTTCATCAGAAGCTTCTAGAATGATACCTAGCACCGTAGTTGAAAATTTGAAAATCAACTAAATCAATTAAGAATCTCTTCGCGAAAGAGTAATTCCGTGCTAAAGAAAACATTATCTGAAAAGCATCTAATTCCGCACTCACTTTCTGTTTTCATTTTTGGGAATAAAGCTATGTCAAAAAAGAACTTATCCCATTACTTGAGAGAACAGTCAAGAACTGTCTGCTCACATTCAAAGCTATTATATATTACTTTTCTCTCTGAGTATGATTAAACCAAAAAAAAAAGGAACAGCAACAAATTGGAAGAAAAATGGGCAGCAGAAATCATACTCGGACTGTGAGATGCAGCCGGTGTGGCATGACACTTGTGGTTCCACCATTTACACGCAATATCTGCTGCGCTATATGCCGTCATACAACTTATGTAGGACGAGACCCGGTCCGTCATGCCGTCGGCTTCGTCAAATCTATAGTCGCTAACTTCGCCAGTTCAGGCAATTCTTTCAATTCGTCACCATATTCTTATGGGTCGAATGCGGGGATGCAACGGTTCGGTTATCAAAATCAGGGGTCTTACATTCCGGCGAGTTATCCCTGTGTATCTGGAAAGAAAAGGGCGCTTTTGATCGGGATAACTTATTCATCGACCCGGTATGAGCTCAAAGGAACAGTAAATGATGTGAATTGCGTTGCTTACCTTCTCTCTCAGAAATTCGGATTCCCTAAAGAGTGTATTCTTATTCTCAGTGGTAAGTAACACTCTGATATACTTTGCGCTTTTGATCTAGTCTTTCTAATTAAAATGGTAACCAATTTTTAGGTAAAAATTCTGATATCACCAATTTCAATTGGATGTGCATGCACTCAACACAGAGGCAAGAATTATGATAAAAATTCAAGCTTAGTTTTCGAACTTTTAAATCCAATTATAAGTTTCAAATATCCATCTAAATAGATTAATTGCAAATCAGCTTTGACATTTAATAACTGAAGTGTCCTGCCACATTTGTACATTTGTACATATGTGAATATTATTATTATTTTATATCTTGTGGTGTAATTTTCCTCATGCAGAGGAGGAAAGGGATCCAAAAAGGATCCCCACCAAAGAAAACATGCGAGCTGCCATGCGGTGGCTTGTATCAGGGTGTACTGCCGGCGATTCCCTGGTGTTCCACTTCTCAGGTCATGGGGTTCAAAAGCTTGACAAAACAAATGATGAGGTGGACGGGTATGACGAGGCGCTCTGCCCCCTCGACTTTGAGATGAATGGAGTAATTCTTGATGATGAGATCAATGAAACCATTGTCCGACCGCTCCCCTACAATGTTAAACTTCATGCACTTGTCGATGCATGCCATAGTGGGACCGTTCTTGACCTGCCGTATTTGTGTCGTATATCCAGGTATTCTCTAGGATATTGAGTGATTGAGTTTTGAACCTTAATTAATTAAAAATCAGATAAACACAGGGTTAGCAAGTACCAGATTGCCCTGATCAAACAGGTCTTAGATGAGTACTTGAGACGCATTCCCTTTTTGTTTGTACTTTTACTGGGTATCAGCATGTCAAATTAAGGTGCCTCTTTCTTTCCTTCTCTTTTTCTTCTTTTGAATTAGGAGACGAGTGTTCTGAGTTTGTGGCAATAAAAGAATATGACCATACCGGCCGGCACAGAATTAATATGTATTAATTATGCAACATAACTTAATTCTTTCTGTTTATCTGTTGAAATTTGTTTATCTTAATTTCTCTTGATTTTTATCTTGCAAACTTGCTATTTTGGAGCTTTCTCATGAACCTTTTTATCAGAATTTGTCTTGAGATCTGTGTACATATATCCACGTTTTTAATTCTATTTAAGGAGCGGATGCTGGCAATGGGAGAATCACAGTGCACCATCAGGTGAGTTCAGAGGAACTAGCGGAGGGCTTGCTATTTTGATCAGTGGTTGTGATGATAATCAAACCTCGGCTGATACTTCGGTTAGTCTATGTTTTTTGTAAATTTTTAATCATTCAGTATCGGAATACTTCTGTATATCATATTTGTCCTGGTCTAAACAACATTTGTATGCATTAGGGGCCTCAGTATACCTTCAAGAATTGGTTTGGTGGCACCTGATGTAGCATCTACTTTTTTTTTTTTTTAAATTTATGTTTTTGTGAGCTTAATTGCACAGTCAATTCTGAATTCAGCAACTCAGTTTGATAACAGTGCAAGGGAGGTTCTATGGAAAATTCCTTTTTTTTTTTAACATGATTTGATAAATATGCATATTATAATTTCAGGCATTTGCCGGCAGCACTTCGACAGGTGCCATGACCTACAGCTTTATTAAGGCTGTAGAGTTGGAACCGGGGACCACCTACGGTCGCTTGCTCACTGCTATGAGAACCGCAATTCGTGAAAATGGAGCCGGTTGTCAGTTCAGCGGCCCCATAGCTTCTCTCATTCGTAGGGCTATTCCATTTGGCTCAACACAGGTAAATCTGATTTCAATTAGTTTGTTTTAGTGCTGCTGTTTTCTTTTACTTCATCTCTCACTAGTAATTTTGGTCATCTGTGCACCTTGACTCTCATACAAACTTCTGATTTTTGAACCTTTCTTACTATGAATAACAAAATCATGTCGGCTTTGCTTTCTGATTACGTTTATTTGTTTTCCAGGAGCCTCAGCTATCTTCTTCAGAAATGTTTGACATTTACCGCAAGCCATTTCTGTTGTAATCCTATTCACTTGTCAGCATGTATTTTCTGACTAACGTGCAATATATGTATCCTAATAAAGTTTCCATCTCTTCATGCTAGAGTAAGCTCTAATGGATATACTTTTATCTTTCTCCCTTGAACAATAGCGGTCAGAATCATGAATTACGAGTTAGAACGTAATAAACAAGTATAGGTGTAACTATGATTACTCATTACTTTTAACAGAAGGATAGTGCGCGTAAAAGCAAAAATTAAGTATCAGATTCTGCTAATATTTACAATGCCATTACATCACCAGTACATTCTGCTGTCACTAGTTAAAGTGCTATACTTTTCCAATTTTCTAATCCAAGGTTCTTACAAATTAATAAGGAATTAAGTAATTGTAATGAGGCGTAGTAAAATAGAGGAGGAAGAGGTTTACCTCAATTTTATATGGAAGATTTGAATGCTTCGTATTTCGTAGGAGCACGGAGTAGATCAAACCTTTCATAAATATACTCTGTGGCTGTGCACATGACATTATAAAATTTCATCCTAAATAGAAACCTTTGGTTTCAAACCTTTGGTTTCAAACCTTCAAGATTTCCACATTGTATTGAACAGCATAAGAAATATTAATTCTACCTGGATGATAGAAACAGTTGCTGTGATCTTGTAACAAAGATCAAACATAAGCCATCTATTGGTACAATAATAGACAAAAAAAATTCTGAATCAATAAGCCCATTCAGATGCAAATTTTATAAAACACATGCAGGAAAAAAAAACAATAGCGACCAGATTTGTATGTTTGATTACTATTTGAAATATTAAATTAGAAAATTTTGGCAACTACTTTGTGCAGGATTATTCCTTGGTTCCCAATATCTGCTCAAACAAAGCAACTCAACTCAACTGGCGTTTTATTATGTTGACATCAATAGTTTTCGACCGAATAAAGAAGAATGCGATACTTGGCCATTATGCAGACGGCTTTTTGTGGTGGAAGACGTCAATAATTTTATTCGGCATCACTGTCACTCTGTTATCGATGTGCACATCAGACCTGTATTGCTAACTCATAATATTCTGCATTTCTTCAGTACCGTAATTATAAGAATATTGCTTCATTTATCTCCTCTATTTGTTGCATGTGGTTATCTCATACTTTGAATGTTCCCATGAACTTGCTTTCACAAAAGACGCCGAGTGATCATCATCACCCTAGTAGCGAGTTTTCTTTGGTTGCCAAATGCAACATTTTCTGATAGAAGGATGTTTTTGTTTTCATTCATCCCAAAAAGGGAAGAAACAAGTAAGGAATTTGATAGTCTGATATATAAGCTATTATTCAGATCTGATTTCCGTTGGTTGTAAATCCCGTGCATCCGTTTAAGATCCAATGGACAGGATTGGATAGCGGGATTCTACTTCTCATTGAATCAATGAACAAATATGGACGCTCTAAGAAAAGCAAATGAGACGTATTCGGAACAGACATATTAACAAGCAATCTAAAACTATTGGCATGATGCACACACAAAGAAAACATTTCTGTACACGAGTAGAGATCCTTGCAAAAAAATTTCTCATTCCAATCATATATGTCACGCACTTCTTTAAGACAAAAATTGAATCTGATCCTGAATCGCCCTTGTGGAATATATGTGCACGATTTATTACTGGAGGACATGACCCCTGACAATTTCACCACCGTACAATTCATAGTTGATTCAGCTAATTTAAAAAATGAGGTTGCAATTCCATTTCACAGATCTGAATCGCTGCAATTATACCTGCAAGAAATGTTTCCAGGTTAAGTAACATTAAATTGAGATTAAATATTCTTTTTTCTTTCTTAATATGGAGATTAAATATTCTTATCTCTATATTTCACGATCTGAAATAAAGTGATCAGTTAAGTAATAAAGTGGTCAGTCAGTTATAATTCTAAGTCAAACAAACACAGAGGGCTCCACTTCTAAATGTTTTGTACATTTTGTTCATGTAAATTCACAATTAAAAGCAAATGATAGGTTTCTCAAAACTTTAGTAAAGATGCATTATTGGACTCCATTGCATACTGGTCATTGTCCATGCCAATATATTATATAACAGTTATCATGAGCACTCTGTTGCTGCCTTAAAATACCTTAAATTGGTCTCAATCATTGAACTGCATGGAAAGTCCAGTACCCAATATGATGCCATGTAGGAAGGAACTTTATTTTATCGACAAAAAAGAGTAGTGTGTACCGTGTGGCCATTGGTGGAGTTGTTGTTGGATGTTTGAAGAAAAAAATTGATTATGTTCCTGCAGACCTCTGTCGGTTTCTCAAGGTTCACTGCATGCCCAGCTTCTTTGATAATAATTAATTGAGAATTCTCTCCTAAATGCCTGAAATTATCATATATTCTCAGGTTGCCTATGAAGTATCCCAGAAAGATATCAGTTTAACCTATGATGGACCTTAACCTTTTTATCCTTTTAAAAAGAAAGAAACCAAGCAAAATCCAAACTAAAACCGATAACTTTGGATTAGGGGGGTTTTGTCTGGTCAACATAGCCACCCTACCAGATATTATATCACTAGTCAGGCATGTCAGATCAACCAAAAAGTATCTTTACTTGTCAGACCACCAGATAGGTTAACAGGTCGAGTCTGTCCTGTTTTATAACTTTTGCATTAAAAATAAAAAAGCCAAACGCACCTCTTTAATCTGTGAGCAAGCTCTAGTGGAAATACTTTATCTTCCTCACCCCAGATAATCAAAGTAGGCTGCATACACCATGCATTAAAACTTAATCTGATTTAAGTTCTATCTGTGAAGATAAGATTCTTCAATACTTTAAATGCTTTTAACAAAAGGAATAAATCTCACGTTCTAATACTCCACCCTTATCATTATGCCAGTGGTACAACATTCCGGCAGCACTGAGTTGGCTTCTTATGCCTTTTGCATTTGCCTTTTTGGTTTATTACTCCAAGGAAAAAAAATGTAGCAGCTGGAAAGAGGCATAGTGCAATAAAGGAATGAAAGAGGTTTTACCTCTGTTATTTTGGGAAGATTTGAGAGTTTCCTATCTTGTATGAGATTCTGAAGTAGCTCAGTCTTTTCCTGAGCATACTCTGTGCACATGACCTGTCGTTAAGGAAAAAAATTCTGATGCTCAGAAAATGTTTTACCTGAATATCTTATTATAAACTGTTCTTGTTCATTTCATTATCTAAATCAAACACCGAACCTACCATTCCTACAGTAGTTAAAGAAAGCCTCAATCGACAAGCTCAAAAAGTAGAAACTGGTTTATGTTTGCCACTTTGATAAGAAAGTTTGTGTTATTAATAAAAGAATAAGATTAAAGAAACTGGGCATACTGGTATGCAGTGTTAATTGAAATTAGTATTAGTATTGTTATTAGAATTTAGTTTCCCTTTGTTAAATTAAAAAAGGCTAATAAAGTTTCCATTTGTTCAACAAAGAAAGGCTAATCAACTGGAATCTTATCAAACTTTCCACATCATTATTGCCCCACATAATAAAGAAGAAGACAACTGGCCATTACATGACATCAGGTGGGTCAATGATGTTATTCGGTATTACTGTTTTTCTATTGTAAAGTTTCAGATGCTACATCAACGAAATTTATAGCGAAATACTTATGATATGGATGAATGACACACAAGATCACTTATCTGTGCATTAAATATATTGCAGGGATATCAACAGAAAATCATTACTTGTTTTTAATTGTCATCTTTTTGTATACTTATATTTCAGCACAAAGATATTGCCAAATCTATTCCACGTAATTTATAGAGGTCGTCAATTAGTAGTAGTAATATATAAAACCTGACGAGTGAAATGAATCCCACTATCCCATATACAGATGGTCCCAATAATATTCTAGAAATATAACAGATTTATCTTACTGTAAAGCGGACTGGATTTCATTAAAAAACAAAAGAGCAAACTGTTCATGCTTTTGTTGGCACACTCCTGTATCCATCCATGAAGCAGATTAATGCACCGGATATTCTTAAGCCACATGTTGAACACATCAATATTGCCGCAGTAAATCAAAATTATTTTTTAATACAAACAGGTAACAACTATGACTAGGCCAACCAAACCCAATTCCCAAATCCCACTCCCCCAGACGCAAAAACGACAAAGCACCCGTCAAACCAATCACACGCAACCACGTGTATCAAGTGAAACTGCTGCTCCTTTTTTGAGTAAAAAAATACGCCTACCTGGATATAGTCCCGAATGAAGCACGTGGGCATGACACATGGCGGCTTGACAAAGGTCAACTTCACGAGCTCTCTCAGCTTCTCCGGCCGCCGCGGCACAAGAAGCTCCGCCGCGTCGGCCACATTAGACACCACAAACAACCCGGTGGTCAGATCCGTATCCTCCAAACAGACTCCAGCGCAAACCAGCACCACCCGCTCCACCCTTTCCGGGTACAGCTCCGCTATCCGATAAGAGACAAACCCGCCGTAACTAACTCCGACCAGACCAAATCGGTTCACTCCGAGCCGATCCAACACGCTGACTACAGACCGTGCCTGATAGTAATCGGTTCGATCGGGCGATGGAGAGAACGATCCTCCGAAAAAGATCAAATCCGGTACATAGAGATCAAACCCGGACCGGATTAGAGATCGGAGATATGACGCCCATTGCCACGTGGCGGACGCGCCAAAGCCGTGGATTAGAACGATGGCGGGGCGGGATGATGGATTAGGATATTGAGGCGACCAGACATGGATGGAGGTGCCGTCGGAGAGGGATATGACTGAAGAGCGGAGCCCGGCGGCACTGAAGGTGGCGTCGTAGTAGCGGTCGCAACAGGCCGTGATGCTGACACAGCACGGCATTTGTGTGGTTGAAATGCGGCGAATGCCAGCACACAGGGTAATGGATTTCCGACAGGTACTTATCTTTCTAATCTGACAGGTGGAGATGTTTGTTCGTTGAAGAGGGAGACTCGATGGAAGGATGGAGAGGTGTGTAAATATAGAAAGTGGTGGAACAATGTCGTTTGGTTTTGAATCGGCGTCTTTTTGACTCTGGTATTGCAATTCAAAAAGATGGATACCATACCAGGTTATGGAGACAAGGGAAAGCTATTGCCGATGTAATTCAAAAAAAAAAGAAAAGAAATAGAGATAAGATAGTGGAATTTATATTTCTGTTTAGATTCTCGTTTCGTACTTTGTGGTTTTGGGTTTCAGAACAAGAGAAACGGTTCAAAAGATTAGTTTTAAACTTATTAATTTTTTTTATCATAATATCACAGCTATGAGAACTTAACCCTACAATATCCATTTGGGTTACAGTTACCAAACAGCTTGCAAATATATTTTATATTAAAATTTTAAAATCCAAAATTTCTTATATATATTTTTTATATTTTGTCATTTACTAACCATCAATAAAATTGATTTTCATGATAATATGTTTTTGAAAAATTTCTAATATACAATTAAAAATAACAACATAATACAATATTTAGTTCTATCTATAAAATCTACAAGATGCATAGATGTCCAATTGTACATTTTCAAGCATACGGCGATAGTGTAATGTGTAGTGATGCTGTTCTCAAATCCCTAATGTACTTCATCAATGGCGATTAAATAAAAGGACCCATCTTCTTAATTTGTTCCAAAGATGGCACAACAAAATGGCAGGTGCGATGACATCATTTTTCATCTGATTCCTCTATTCATACCACTGATACAGGCCCAATTTTCTTTTGATGCTTTTAGAGAAGTACATGACATTTTGAGATGGGTCAAAACTTGAACGCGAGTTCTCTAAGATACGATGGTTGGTTTATGTGATTGTTTTCCAATCTTAGTTATGTGGTTTATGCGACTGTTGCTGACTATAGGTATAGAAGAGCTTAGATATATCAAGATTCAGTATACGAATGCGTATAATAGTACAAAATTACCTTGTGTCCCAATCCTGAGGCGAGGTACTAAAATGACTGTAGAATTCTCGAGTTCAAGCACTTGATTATGGGGGTTATTACGGATGTGCAATTTGTTGAGCCTTTCCATTTAACCAAAGAATTAATGTGTGGTTCCTTCGACTTTATAGAAAAAGAGTTGATACACGGATATAATTATTTATACTTTTATCGATACAGACTTTATTATATACATTAAATGATTTATTATGTATATTAATAATTTTATTATGCAAACTCATTATTTACAATATATTATTATTTAATTTAAATGGATTATTATGTATATTAGTGATATTTAAGTTGAATAATAAAAATATTATATAAAATAAAATCGTTAACATGTATAATAACTAATTTAACATGTATAATAAAATTTATATCAATAACGGTATAAATAATGATATCTCCATATCATTTTCCTTATCGAAAAATGTCGACTTGTTTACAAGATTATTCAAGAATCAAGATATAAGTGGCTGAGTTAAATCTTCACTCAACTTCATGGGAAAAAGAATATTCAAGATAGAAGTGCATTATTCAACTTGCGTGCATAGACTCTCTGTTAGGAAATTAACCAGAGTTAACTTTGACAATTTCTCGAATACTTGTGTATCCTAAACGACATTATTTGATTTCTTTTATGATTTCTAAACCAACCACGACAGAAATTAGATACTAAATTAACAATCAATAACCATGTACGAGATTAATCAAAAAATTGGAAATTAAATTATCTATGTTTTCATAACCACCAAAAACAACATGAAAGAGAGAATATAAAATATTATCGAATTAATTAAGACCAAAAAAATAAAAAAACGAAAGACTGTACCACCGACAAACTTTACTATTTAATAAAAAATAAAAAAAATAGTGCACAATTACTAAATCAATCACTCAACTTCTCAAGTTCAGAAACAAAATCTCTCTACAATGATGTTTCATTATTTTCTTTCATTCTAGAATACTCTAAATCTAAGAAATGAGATACCAAGAATAATATCTTGGTTTGGGTGGGGGGGGGGGGGGGGGGGGGGGGGGGGTTTCTAAATTTCGATCGGTCATGCATGTGGCTTTTCCTTGCGAATTGGGCCGAATTCCATATTTGGGCTGAGACACCAACACTTTTCAAATGCTACAACTCTCTTGAATTTTCTCATTTCTCTCTTTTTTAGAATACTCAAGTTTGGGAAATTGCTGTCAATTATATATACTTACGTGGAGATTCAATTGTGAGCAGTGCTAATATCTGCTGATGACTACAAGCCTTAATTGCAGTGCTGTTCTTGCCATGACTTTTTCTTTGACACCATTTGTTATTTTGTACATTAGTTCTATAAATGACCCAGTTAATACGTGCTTAACGGCTTAAGCAATAGAGAAAGTTATGTTAGCTTATGTCAATAATCAAGCTTAGGGGTCAAAGAATTGATTACATAATAAGAGCTTAATATAATAGTAATAGCTGCATTCCTCCCCAGTCCTGGCCCATGTTGAATTAGTAAGATTTGCTGAAGTAAATTTATCTTTGGATGTATGGAGCAGAGGAAAGCGGACCAGAGTACAGAGATGAAGGCAATACATAGTTGAACCGAAATGAATTAATAATGAGATCAGAGCACTAAGATATAACTCAACGAATTATGCAATTGTCTATAGATAGCATTTTGTTTATCGACCAATCGGTTCAATTTCAATCCGGAGGGAATTAATCAACAATAGAAGCTGATGTAGCTTGAACTCGACTACTACCAGTATATCTTATTACCTGATACCATGATAAACATGTAGTGAACCTAAACTTCTATTAATTGTGTTCCTAAAGATAATCACAATAATGTTGCTGATGTATTAATGCTTGACTGTGTGTCATATCTCCACCTCTCATAATAATGAAGCTGATCTTCCCTATAGTCATGGTTGGTATCTTTGTGAGGAATAGATAGAGTTCTTTGTGTGACCTATGACAATCATGAATTTAGTCCGAAAAAAATAGCAAATAAATGGTAACACAGCAAAAGGCAACAGCAGAACCCATTAAATTGGGAATCAACTGGCACTAAACCCAGCTTCAATTAACTCTTGAATGACACTCTGTACCAACTGGCATCAATACAATACCAAAATTCAAGATCAGAACCCACACCGGTCAGTATAATTGCATTGGTTAAGACAGCATAAGGCAGTTTCCAAGTCTAACACCACTTCTAACAAATTTTGTTGAAAAGTGAGAATACAAGACGGAATAAATAATGAAATGTATATTACAATTTATGTAAAAAAGATTCCAAGTTACAATAACAAACTATGTTCAAGAACAACTCCAGTAAAGATATAAGATGCAAACAATCACAAGAAATTAGATTTCCTATATGACAAGCATTTCTAGATATTTTGATAAAAAGAAGAGAAGAGTGAAGTTGAATTGATAGGCTAGAGACCTAACTGGATATGTACATCCACCACTTGTAAAAACCAAAGCCGTAAATTGTTGTAAGCACCGCAACCCTTAGAGGATGAAACTTGAATCTGTTAATATACATCACAAAATGTAAGTATATCTTCTCAAGTCAATAGAAGATAAACATCAAATTTCTATGCATAGAAAGCAGGAAATTCATAATACCTATGCATCCTAGCACACTTTTCCTTTTCAGAAATCAATTTGTAATACCTGATTATTACTGAAATGAATACATTCATTATAAGTATTAAGCAATTCTAGTTGTTCCCTTAAGATGAAATTTATCCATAGTCATCTCTGCTCTTGCCATCACTTTCTCAGTGCATGTACAAAAATAAAATGGTAATACTTAGTGATTGAAAAGGGGAATTTTCACTACCAGAACCAAAATGAAAAGTATCTAATACTTTCAAGACCATCTATGCATTTCCCAGCATAAATTTTGATTACTACATATCCAAATTTTATCATAGATTTCTTAAGTCACTGTTTAGTTGAGCCTAATTAAGAGCTAAAATGAACCTAAGGATATCCTAATATAAGTCCAAAAAGTATCCATAACATAATCATACCAAAACCGAAAACTGGCACGTAATGGCAGGTTTTTCATCACAACAAAATCTGAGTGTTATCACACAACCCATTTAGCCAGAAATTCCCTACATTTCCTTCATGAAAGAAAAAGGATTTCCATTAAACTCCTTACATGGCACATCTAGAAAACTTGGATTACTTTTAGAAGGTAGTTCTTTTTTTTTAATTATAGTATAAGTAGGAAGTTTTAAGCATGCCAAAAACAAGAGAATAATATACATAAACTTAGCACGAGGTGCAAAACAAGTTTAGTAGTGTAAAAGAACTAGATGATTTCATAGTTGAATTATGGTTCTCAAAATGCAACATTTTGGTTAAATTAACTGTTTTTATTGAACCCATTAACAAATTTTCCTAGAGGCATGGTCACTTCTTAGCTGTTTTGATTTTTACTTTGATTTCTTGACAAATCTATAAGTTAGATTATGTTGCAACGCGTACTTGCTAATGTGGGTTTGTATTGCAACGTTGGGAGAACAGGTACATGTAGGTTCGTATCCTGTACCACTATGCCTAATACTGGCATATAGGGATCAAATAAACTATATGCAAGTGCACATTATTTAAACTAAAATGTGCATAAGGTGAATTATCTGTCAGAGTGACAGCCCAACTACTAATGCCATTATATTACAGATGAGCTGAACGTTAATTTGTGGTGGTTAATAACAGAAGTTTTGTAGGTGACCAACAATTGGACAATTGGAATTGAATTATTAAATAAAAAGAACTCCTGTATAACGAGTCAAACATCTAAAAGTCTAGGACTGTAGCTTAATTATTTCATGTACATCAATGCTACTAATTATTTATTCCAAAAGTCCTTTTTCAACACTGGATGATCATCACCTAACCCGCAATTATGATACATGTCTCTGTATAACTAAAAAGAAGGTAAGGCCAAAATATATGGTTAATGCGTGTGTGCATGTATGTGCATTTTTATAATAATACTGCATGCTTTCTCTACATACTACAAGACACAGCATTCAATCCCTTAAACCCACCCAGGCTCCCCAACGCTCCTAACCCACCTAATTCTAGCTACTTCTGTTTGCCAATAAAAAAGCACCGAATTTTTAGAATATTTCATTTAAATATGCACATGCAAAAAAGAATAACAAACTTTATTTCTGCTATCTCCGAATTATGATTCGGAATTCCATTGTTGGATTCAAAACTAAGTTATTACTATCCAAATAAGTAGCTAAAACTTTAGTAGAAAATTCATTAAAACTATTAAGGTGAAAAAAAAAATTGTCATATTCCGAATATGTATAGCTAGGGATTACTAAATTTGCAATTTACTAAATAAAAGCAAGGAAGAAATGAAATTGGCATTCCTGCAAAACTTTTGCATTTCAGGAAACTACTCAAATTGCCAGGATTTACTAAAACTAAACGCTAAATCAGGGGCATGGAGCAGAAATGCTCTCTCCTTTTTGCTATCTAATCATACATGCATCCCAAGGCCATGTATATTGGCCCCATTGAATTTTAAATAGAAAAAAAAATACACTAACTATTAACGAGATGATGACGAGAATTCAACAAAATATAGTAAAAAGAAACAAGGAGAGTCATGCTAGTCCCGCTTCCCTTAATAAAATAACAAATGAAATAAAAAGAGAGACACAGAGAGAGATAATAAAACCTACTTCCAAGTATCATCGGCCCGATCAGCAGCGGCGCTCCTGGTGGCGGGCATGGGGGTGAACCACTGAGAGAAATCGCGATCGAAGAACTCCCAATCGGGAAGCAAGATCCCAGCGACGGCGAAGAGGCCAAAAGCATAGGTAACGAGAACTTTCTTGAGCGACATGGTGAAGAACCCGATGACGACCATCACCAAGGCCAGCCCCACGAGGCTCCGCTGTAGCGCCTCATCACGCCCCATCGGAACTGGAGAGGTCGAGCGAACGCGGGAGACGGAGGGATTCGGAGAAAGGTAGTAAAGCTGCGTGAGGGAAAGCGATGAGCGCATGAGACTGAGAGTGGTGGGTTGGCAACTGAGGCCTGAGAGATGATTATGGCACGGCGCGCTGGTTCGTTTCGCGTTTTCTTGCTTTTTTGCGGGAGCACTTTTTTTTTGTGTTTTGTGGTTTTTTATTGGAGTCTGATTTTGCGTGAGTTGGGGACTTGGGGACTCGGTGGTTGGAGGAAGTGGGGAGCGGTGTGGTAAAGGCAATTTCTGTTGCTTTCCGGACTGGCGCCTATTGATAGAGAGAGTAGTAGAGACTGCGACTGCGCCTGCGCCTGCGCCTGCTCCAAAGAAATTAACAGGTGTTACTTGTGTAGAAAAAAAAAATGTAGTTCGAGTCGATCACCGACTAGAGGTGTTTGCGTACCGACTGGTGACTACCGAGGTGGTTGCTGAGTTGACCACTAACTGAATAATTGTTTAGTATATTGCACTGTCAGAGTTGGCTCAAGGTCTCACTGCATATTAAGTTTTTGTACTGTTCACTATTAATGTTTTCGGTTTAACGCCAATTCAAAAATTAAATATTATTCAGCTAGCCTAAGCGGTCCTTCATGTAAACGAAATACTAATTAGCTCATAAAACATGAAAACCAAAGGATTAATAATTCATTTACTCGGTCGAAGCCAGATCAACACTCTTTTAGTGTGATCTCTTTTGTTGGATTAATATTGTATACATCCTTCAAGTTTTCCTTTATATCATATTACGCATCAACTCTTAATTTATCTTGCGTTTCTTTCAACTTTTTAAATTTTTTTGTGTTTATTCATTAACTCATTAATACATCATATGTAACACTTAATTCTTTCGTATTTAATTATTTTTTAAATTTTTTTCTAAAATATTATATTTATCTTCTTAAAAATTATTTTTATTTTTCTATTGCTTATTTGTTGAAGAATCAATATCGTATAACTGAATCGACATAATTGTCCTTCTACCTTAAAAAATAATTTAATTTTTCTAATCACTATTAATTTCTTTATGAAATTTTTTTTTCAATAAATGAGTAATTGGACGAAAATAGGAATTCTTTTTTGGAAGATAAAATAAAAACTTTTTCAGAAAAATTAATTCAATTTAGAGAAAGAAGTATACTAGTATCAACTTATTTTTAAACTACAAATAAACTATAAGTTTGAAATATATTAATTATAGTTAATGTATCAATTTAATTTTATGGATAAAAATGAAAGAATTAATTTAAAGAGTTAAAGGATATATAAAATATACTTCTCTTTGATAGATAAACATGAAGAATTTTAAAAGTTAAAAATTATATATAAGATATATTGAAGAGAATGAATAGAATTTTATTCATATAACATGCACCTAGAAATGGACACAAGATCTTATTATTTTCTCATATGATGATCATAAAATCCTATTTGGTTATCATTAAATGCACTCCAATGCATCTAGCCTAGGTGAGCCTACACAGTAGACCCCAAATTTTGGACAATCTGGAAACGCCCATGGTTGAATAAATGCCTCAGAAGCTGTTATTAATTAAATTATGGGGACCCATTTTATGCATATCATCCCAATTCCCAAAAAGTAACTTAAAACTGTTCATGGAGTCCAGTTGTGTACATGGATGGTTTTCATCATAATTCACTCTTGTTTTTTTATTCATGAATCTCCTCCATTAACAAAAGGTCAATACAAAATTTTGGTATTTTTGGATCGACTTAGTAGTATTTTTTGTAATGCTATACTATTACATACATATGTTGTTCGTATGTAGAGAGCCTTAATTTATTGCGTTCCAACCAGGCAAGTAGAACCAACGGAGTAAATTGAAAACGGTATAGATATTTAAGGTGTATAATAAAATTTATATCCATGACAACGGTACCAATAATAATATCTCTATAACATTTTCCTTTACAAATTACAATCAACATTAGATGAACTTTCTCATGATGTCTTTCCTTTAAACCACACATTTAATTGCCCATTCATCTTACAACCATCATTTTAAATTATTTAATATGTCTTTGAACTTGATTCAAATTTAATATATACATCGTCAAGCCACTAAGAAAAATTTTACTTTTTAATATAAATAAAAATTTCAAATTATTAAATAAATATACATTTAAGTTACGCGTTAGAATTATTCTTCAGAAAAATAATGTGGAAAAATGAAGACAAGAACTGAAGACTAAAAAGTAGTAGAAAAATGAATATGTGTCAGTTCATTTACAATTGACTTCTTCAGGACAGAAACTTCAACATATTTATAGCTTTTCCTGTACTTCGAAAGTGTGCTATGAGCGCACTTCAACTTAATTGGTGTGACTCTCTAGCTGAGTAGCTGGCATTGGCAAGAAATAAAAAGATACTAGCAAATCATTTATACTCCGTTACATATATTTATATATATTTTTATATTATATTAATATTTTTAATATATATGTAAATTTTATAATATATTTAATATTTATGACATATATAATTGAAAATTATTATTCAAACTAAAAGTTAAAATTATAGATATATTTTTAATTATTTGGATAGCGATGCATTAAAACTAAGTTAATTTGAAATTTATCTAACATTTCATCAAACAATACAAAATTTTTAATTATTAAATTTTAATGATTTTATAATAAATTACCAATTAAATATTAAATCGACTCAAATTTTATATATATCCTGACTAAATAATTACTTACGTATCTATAAATATTTTTTAATGTGAATAATATTTCTCAAATATATATACTGTAAAATAAATGTATTATAAAAATTAGATGTACGTTAGAATTATTCATTTTATATATACAGAAAAATCATCAAGAGCAAAATAAGAGGCAAAACAAAAATAATAAAAACTTGAGAAAGGTATTTCAAACCTACTAGATGAATAAAAAAATGGCAACTTCTTATAATAAAAACTAAAAAAATAGTAACGAAAGTAAAAAGAAAGATGGAAAAGAATGCATAATTTTTTATTTCTAAAAAACACTTTAATTAGTTAGGATAATTAAGTATACGTTAAATGATAAAAAAATTTCATGCTCATAAATTCGAAAGAGAAGAGTATAATGCACTTTTATATTGTTGTACAAAGAGAATAAAGAAAACAAAATTTCCAATAAGACACAACAATAACTTAACTTTAAATAAGTGAGATGACACTGAGATTCTAATAAAATAATAACAACGATGCCAATATATTAATCAATATGCATTAGAAAAGACACAAAAAATAAAAAAATAATATAGAAAACTTAATAAATAAGTGGTCCATCCAGAAAAGTTTAAAAAATTGTTCAAACAACCGAGTTGTAGGTCTAATATAGTAGTAATAGGACTCACCTTTCTACGAAAAGACGTTGGTTTTAAGTCCCGAAAAAAAATATTTAAAAAGAAATAAATGCTGCAAAAATAATGGGAGCCCTTATATAAAAAAAAATGTTCAAACAATTGTAAAAAAAAATTTATGTTTAAATAACTGTAGAAACTATAGTATCCAAACATACCCCACAATATTTATATTCAAAGAATTATAAGAAAAACTGTTCAAATAACTGGAGAAACTATAATGTCCAATTTGAACAATTGAAAATAAAAATGCTCAAACAACTATAAAAACAAATTTGTTCAAATAACTGTAGAAATTGCATTGTTTGAACCATCCCCCAATATTTATATTATTGTACTATAAACAATCATAAAAAAAAATATTGTACAAATAACTATAGAAATTATAGTATCCAAATCACCCCTAACATTTATACAAACAAACAACTATAAAAAAAACACTGTTTATTAACTGTAGAAACTATAGTCCGAACCATCTTTCAATATTTATATTACTGTATTGCAAAAAATTATAAAAAAATATTGTTCAAATAACTATATAAATTATAATGTCCGAACTATCTTCTAACATTTATACAAATAAAAACTGAAAAAAAAAAATATACAAACAAATAACTATTAAAATAATACTATTTATTTAACCGTAGAAACTTAATTAGCGTTCTTTCTATGCCGTATATTAAATATAAGTTGTACTGAAGATCATATAAATGAGTTCTCCATCTAAACGGTTCTGTCAAAAGAATTCTCCATCCAGACGGTGCGCATCTCTATTCGATCTTCCAATAAAATTTTGAATAAATAGTGCAAGATTGATACTTTTGGACTGTAACAACTTGTGATATACAAGTACCTTGTAGTACCCATTTCAGATTACCACTAATGAATTTGCATAGTTTACACAATTTAAGATATCATTCATCAATTCTGATAATTTTAATTTTTCAAATGGAAATTACAAAATCACAGAATACAATCAACATACAAAATAATGCACTTACAAATTGAAACAAAAGAACAAAAAAGAATATGCCAAAATAAAATATATCTCAATCATGCTTCAAAAAACTGAAAAAAAAAATAAGCCATGTTACAAGCAACAATGAGGCATTCTGTTGAGGCGATCAACACTGTTTGGTGCAAACACAGCGACGGCGAAATCCATGACACTTGCCATCGGCGAAACCTTCACGGAGGCAAATATTGGCGCAATCGCTCTGCAGCAAGCATATTCCCTTGAACATCTTGCTTGGGGATTCACATGTTGATGCCTTCACTGAGGCCGGACCCATGTCTTTTTGAAATAAAGAAATGGATGTTAATTAGATACATGACAAATATCATACAAATATAGATAAATGTGTAGAGGAGTTATGTATCCCTTATTTGTATCAAATATATATTTATACTTTTTTTTTATGGAATATTATATATAATAATAAAAATATTTATATTTTGTATTATTAGAATTAAAAGTTATGTAAATTGTATTTATGACCGTGTAATAAAATTTTTAACTTTAATTTTTTTATAATTATTTAGAAAAGAAAAAGTGATAAATTTTTTTCTGTATTAACTATAAGTACTTATAAATTTAGATATAAATAAATTATTTGTTTAGTATAAATATTTTTGATGGGCAGATAAAAGGATGCTAGAATAATTTCTTATTCAAAAAAAGGTCAAATTTTATGTTTTCTTTTCCTAATTAAGGTAGATAGAATTTGGAAAATATGATATCACATGCAATTATACACGCTAAGGTATATTACTTGAAAGGGCTATTACCTTTTTCAATTATTGTTTTCTAACAAATTTATACTTGATATTTGAGCCCATGCACTCAAAAGATCAAAACATAAATTTCACTATCCTTTCAGATTATTACATTGTTGATATGTATATATATTTTTAATAAAATTACATTCTAATCAACTGTATTTCATGACAAACACTAGAAATAATTACTGCTTCATAGTTGATAATAATTAGAGAAGGGAAAAGAAAAAAAAGGCAAAACCAGATGAAGCTAGGAGCAGTAAAAGAAAAATGAATGATGGAAAGAGTCTCTGTGCATGCTCCATTGGAAACAAAGAAAAATGGTGAGTGATAGAAATAGTTTTTCAAGAGAAAGATGTTTTATGATTATAGTTTTTTACAATGCTATATATATAAAGCCTCTTGTTATGCTTCTAGACCTCTGTGATATGCTGGCATTGTATCTGGATAAATTCTTTTTGAGGTCTTTAATGATGAATCTTCTATAAATAGGTATTGAATGACAGGTTCAGGATAAAGTAATTTGGATTAAAAAAAATGTTTAGGGTTAATTATATCACCAAGTAATGTTGAATAAAATGAACGCCTATTATAAATTGGAAATCAGATGTTAAAAATTATGTGGAATCAGCTGCATCTTTTTCATAAAAAGAATAGTTAATTGCAGTCATTTTACTATGATATGCCTTCAATTAAAATGAGTTTGTTAATTTTAATTGAATTCATTTCACCAAATTCTCTTTAAGAAAAATATAATTCCCCTGAATGCACAAATCATATAATACTAGAATAAAAAAAATGAATTAATTTTCCACAAAACCAGTTTTGCATAAAATAAGTTCTATTTGAATGTTAGCAAGTGATGGTAGCAAGTACAGTTGCAACTGCTTTATGTATGTGACTTGAATTGATCAATCTCCTGATTTATTTTGCGTGATGGCAATGAAGCCATCAATATTTCGTTGGAGAGCTCGTATTTTCTGTTACTGTTACGTTATAATTTATCCGTTCGTTTGATATACAATACAGTATTACAGTATTGTGTAATATAAAATCAGCACTTATTGCGCTCAGTCTGATACCAGTACCACCTGTTCTGATGTACAATTTAATACGGTTCTTTAAATCCCTTTGTTTCTTTTTTTGGTTAATAGGACATCTGGACATGACAAGTGACATTGTCCTTTTCTAACTTGACGTTGTGTTCTTTATTTTTAAAATATATATATTGAATTGTTTGAAATGATTTATTTTTCTAAATGCTAGTTTTATTTATTTTGGAGAAAATGAATCCAACATTTAGATATGTTGGGCCACCGTTTTCACAATTTAGTTTTTTTTCTTCAAATTGGTCCTTAATATAGTATAATTTTTATGAATTATGATATCGGATATATTTATTTATGTTTATATGATGAGACAGAACATATTCATACATAGATTATTTCAGATTAAAAACAAAAGGTCTATAGACATGAAAAGGGTTTAGATCTTGAATTAAATAAATGATTTTATCATGTGTTTGTTAATAACAACACAATATAAAAGGGATAAGTTATTGTAGACTTCTTTTATTTTGTACAAATTCAAAAATCAATATACTTCAATTTTAAATGTTTTCAGTTATTTAATATTAATTGATCAATTTATGAAAAAGCAACACACTTTAATTTTCTTGAAAAATCATTGTTTACATATATTGCCGTTATTTTTTTCAATTTAAAAAAAATGTTGTTTTCGTATAATTTGTTTCATTTCATAGATTTTAGAATTTATTCTTTCAATTTCAATTAACAAAACTATAATAAATAGTGCTTATTAAGTTGAGAGACCGCTACTAATTTATACATGATGTTATAAAATATGTTAACTCTCTCATTATTAAAAACATGTCTACAAAATATGTTAACTCTTTAATAATAATTCGACATTTTTTTAAAAGAAACGTACTGCTCTACTATCTAAGTCTATTTCGACATTTTTTTAAAAGAACAGATCTACTGAAAAATTTGGTCGAAAATCTTCACAGAATTATATTTATAATAATTTTGATTATCTGCGGCGGCGAATTAGGTGACCACATCTTCAAAGAAAAATCTGACTTAAATTAAGGTTTAAATACCAACTTATTTTCTATGAAATTTGTGCTCAATCTTCCTTTAAAAGCCCGTATTTGTTTCTCTCAAGATAAAAATGGGCCTTTAATGTTCGTCATTTCTTGAACTTTATAACATGGGCTGAAAAATTGGAGCACCTATTAGAAGGATCATTTGATAATGATTATTTTGACAATTTTATAATGAATTTTCAAATGAAATTGAAAATTAAAAAAATAAAATTATAAGTATATTATCGAACATATAAATAGTCTAACAATTAAATTTCTTATATTTAAGTATAATTTGATGATACATAAAAAAATATTAGTTTTATATTACTGAATTTTCAAATCACTTGATGTGCAAATGAAATATGTATCAAATGTCATCATACTCTATAACCATAATAATATTTGATTTCAAACTTAAGCTTTATTCCGTAAGATTGTCAAAATAAAAAAATAATCAATTGACCCCCCCCCCCCCCCACCCAACCCAACCTTTCTAGTAATATTATATAGACTACCATATATTAAGTGCACTTGACATGAACCCAGGTTAATTAAAAATTTAGAATCCATCAGACTTGTTGACCGCTGGTGAGAAGAAAATTTGGTACGGTGGTTGAGACTTGAGAGTTTAGATGCTTGGGCTCGCCAAATTGGAATCCATCTCAACACTTGTATCTGTCACCGTGCAATTTGCATTTCTTTTTAGGCCATTTTGCTATTGAATAGCAATTTGCATTCCTTGACAAATTTTTTTTTATGCAAAAGATGGAGGTCTTTTTGACATTTTTTTTGATGTAAAAGATGGAGGTCTCTTGACATTTTTTTTTGATACAAAAGATGGAGGTCTCATTGACAATATTTTTTTTTGATGCAAAAGATGGAGGTCTCATTGACAATTTTTTTTTGATGTAAAAGATGGAGGTCTCATTGACAATATTTTTTTGATGCAAAAGATGGAGGTCTCATCGACAATGTTTTTTTGATGTAAAAGATGGAGGTCTCATTTACATTTTTTTTTTGATGCAAAAGATGGAGGTCTCCTTGACAATTTTTTGAGATCCATATTTTCTAGTTTCTAGTATAGTGGTGCATTTATTTATAATTAATGATGCCGGAACCAGGATTTTATAATTTATTTTGCTTGAGGACTTAAATTGATGTTCTATTCCTCACAGGTGGAGTTTTTTTAATATATAAATTTGTAAATACGAATTAAAATTACATGTTATTCGTCAAATTTTGTAAATATCATATATATATCTACTTTTTGAAAAATGCAATATATACTCTGTGGAATTAATTTTTATACATGAGATGCAAATTGAAATTTTTAAATCATCCTCAATAGCAGGTACTAAACCGAAGTTTTTTTTTTTTATAGTTTTGTTTTGTATTAACATTATCATAGCAGCCAATATGTTAATGGATCGAAATTTGAATTTTCATGTCCGTAATATCGATCTAAGTAGCTCAATAAATTTTATATATCAAAATCTTATAGAATCCCAAATTGTATTATTTTTGAAAGATAACAATTTTATATAATGTTTGCATGCTAAATAATGCCATCAAAATCCTAAAAAATAGTTAAAAATCTTTTTTAAAAAAATAATAAAATCTGGTATTCTACAAAATTTTGATGTGTTAAATTTATTGCGCTACTTAGATCAATGTTTCAAACATGAAAAATTTAAGATGCGACCCATTAACATATTGGCCGATATGCTAATATAAGTACATTAGCACTGATAGCACAACTCTATGCTTCATGTACAATATAAATAATTTACAGAACAACAAATACTTGCCAACAACAATTTCTGTAAATAATTAGCATTTTGCAAAAATTAGTAATTTAGAGAAACATTTTTATTTTACTATGAAATTATTGGATTGTTTTCTCACCTTAATTATAAGGAGTGATCATATGTTTATATCACAGAATAGTCCTTGTCAAACTCTATATTTCAATGTCCTTTCTAGGTAACAAATCAGCTAAACCCAGCTTGCCTATAAGATAAGAGGCAACAAAAATCATTATAATTATATAACAATAAGCGTACTAACAAGGAGACAACCTCAAAATTAAGTCAAAACTACCTTTACCAGGGGAAAAAAACAAAACAAAAAAATTGAAACTAGCACACTGTTCATCCCAAGAGGTTTGGTGATCCGTTGGCTCTCCTACCTAAATTGATAATGGCTTTATTGTATGTGAACAGTACTTACTGATACTGTCTTTGCAGTATTAATTAAACCAGTATCCTTTCAATAATATTTGATCTCTTTGATTCTTGTTCCAGGGAGGTATGTGCACTGTGAATATTGCTATTGTTGTAGTATGTGTAAGCTGGGGCTGGCACATTTTATTAAATTTCTAGAATTACACACAAAATTGAATTAAAACAAAATTGCATTAAATATTTCTGTAGAATCACCAGTTTTGTGTGACCAATATTTTTATGTCGTTTGTACATTCAGTGGTAAATGCATTTAATTTTAATGTGTATTTTATTTTAAGTGTATAGTTGGTGATACTCTATTCCTCAAATATGCAATTATCAAAGATAACTTTCTGGAGAACATCAATAGGATTACAGGAATACATATTTGTTCAGTTAGCAACCAGGATCTAACAGCAATGATTTATGCATCTTATTTGAAAAATACACCGCACTTTCGACAGTAACAGTGAAGGTGCACTATTCAGACTTCCATAGACTGTCTAACTTTGTCAAAACTCTCGCGAATATCTTGGTTTGGATTGCTACTACTGGTATTAGCTAGTGCATGTCATTGGCATGATACTGGTACCAACATGTAACAAGTTAGATTATGTGATTTGAACTGTCCATAGCTCTATATTGAGCCATGATGTACCGAACTGGTTTGAGTCAGAAGGCATAGTTGGACACTTGGACTGCTATTTCATTTATTTTTATATTTTATTTTCTCATCCATTATTAATTTTCTACTTTTTGCTTCATTCAGGGCTATCTGTTATAACCTGCTTTTCTGTATATATTACTTCTGTTACTAATAATTAATTTTTGTCATATGGTAGGAAATAAGAGCCTATAATACTTTTTTTTGAAGAAAAGTTACAATAGGAGCCGGGAGGAGAGGGTGTTTAAGCAAAATATAAACAGGGACACAAATACATGTCCTCTTAAAAAACATAAATGAATAAGTCAGCAATAAAACACTATTTTGTTGTTTGGATAAATGAGTTAAGAAATTTGAGAAAGATTTATGTTTCCAACATGCAAATCTGAATAAAATAAAATGTTTTTGGTTTTTCATTGGGTCTTTTAGGCAATGATATTCCAACTGTAGGTTTCTTGAATTCTATATAGGATTGAGTTACAGTTACGAGTTGGAAAATGACACCTCAATTAGTTAAAAAAAAATGTCTCTCCAGGAATCAATCTAATGTAATTTCTATTATGGCCCCATAAGATTAAGAAATTTTTTTCCCATTGTGGCGACGCTCAGTAACATATGCTTGAAGGTTGACATCGGACCCCAATTTTGTAACATGTAGCTAGTTGTCACAATGGAAAAACTATGTGCTATGTTTAAGTGTAATAGAGATGGCACTGTTGAAATGTAAATAATAATATACATACTGCACAACAGGTATTTAATTCAATACTAAAATTAGTAGCACAGAGATCCTATCAACCTTCTTCTCTCTTTCCCTGTGCACTATATGATGTGGATATGATTACTACAAGCACATATAATAAATGGGGCAGGTACGTGAATATTTTACTGATTTCATAAAAGATAACAAGACAAAGCCACAGGGAGCATTGTATAAATATGCACATCTGTGGCAAACATAACTCCTAAAGGGGTCAAATTAACCTAATCTTTACAACACCTTGGAAAGCTTGTTTGTATAAGACAGACAAATAATGGGGAGAACACCAAGCTCTGATGAGAATAGGCTAAAGAAGGGACCATGGACTTCTGATGAAGACCGGAAACTCGTCGAATTCATACAGAAAAACGGCCATGGTAGCTGGAGAGCGCTCCCTAAGCTTGCTGGTTTCACTTTCTCTCTCTATCTCTCTCTCTCTCTCTCCATCTCATTCAAATTTCTTTTTCTTCACTTAAAAGAACAACTTAGTTGAAAGATGACAGAACAAAATTGATGTTGAGAAAAGTCAATTGTCTGATTCTGTGGAGTTTTGCTGGAATGTATATATGCATATATGCCAGATGTCAGCACCATCTACATCAGTACTATTAATAATTATTTGGAAACACCACATAATCCATGTAATTGACCTTTTTATGGTATTCTATAGTATCTTCTTTGAGACTAAAATATTAATATTCAAACATAATCTTATTTAATAGTGTAGTAATATAGTAGTACTGTGCTAAACCGGGTCTTCACCCGTATGTACCTTCCGAAGTGCAAGCCTCCAATTATGAGTCATATGTCCCCATGTTAACTATATGTTCCATGTTTGTAAGATTTTAATTGTCATATCAATTAAAATTACACACAATTGTAGACATGATGAAGCACTGTTTCATTCTCACCTCATACTTGTTTCTGCATCTATCGACCGCAACACAGGGTTGAACAGATGCGGGAAGAGTTGTAGGTTAAGATGGATTAATTACTTGAGACCTGATATCAAGAGAGGCAAATTCTCTCCTCAGGAAGAACAGACTATACTTCAGCTACACTCCATTCTTGGAAACAAGTAAACTTTTTGTCATGATTTATCTCAGAGTTCCAATTCAACAAGTCGACGACAGCAATAAAATAGTGTTGAAATATCAAGATGTAGATTCTAGATATATCTGACCAAAAATAATGTAAGCAACTTCTTGGATTTATAACATCCCCAAGTTTGTGTGTAAAAATATGTCGGAGTGTGACAAGTGGGCCCATACCAAGTAAAATGAGGTTGAGTTGTATTCCAGAAGGATTTATTAGAGTAAGGCATTGTAATTTAATATGTGCAGCATTTCAGATAAATATAACTCTTAACTAAATCTTTGCAATATCACCTAATTAGTGTGTAAATTACATAGGTGGTCTACGATAGCAACACATCTCCCAGGCCGTACTGACAATGAAATAAAGAACTATTGGAACACTCACATGAAGAAGAAGCTGCTCCAAATGGGCCTCGACCCGGTAACACATCGGCCTCGTGTTGACTTGTTCTCTGCCATGCCACAACTTATTGCATTAGCGGGTCTGAGCGACATAATGGGGAACCAATTAGCCCAATTGGCTAAGATTCAATCCTTCCCTTACCTAAATCTACATCCTTCTACAGTCAATGCCATGAATAATCACCAAAATAATCCAATTGATCTGTTGAGTAACTCTATTAGTTCTCTCACTAAGGTTACACATCTGAACAATTTCCCCTTGGTGAATGTGGGGAACATAGAACAACCGAATCAGAACAAAAATTGCAGAAACATTGGGTTAGAGACAGTTTCAGCTCCATTGGTTTCTCATAATTTGATGGATACTTCAGCTAGCAATGCTGATGCTTGCAGCTCGTCGAGCTATGAAAAGAGCACCGTGTCTTCTTCCATCTGGACTGAGAACTTCAATGAAGCAAACTTCTTATCTGATTATGCTTCGTTACAATAATTGCTCATGTTGTCATCCTACGTGTAGTGCTTAGTTATAGTTTCGTGTATTGTTGATACCTGATGCCAATGTCATGCATGGATCCTTTTTATTATGTGATTTTCCGATGACCGAAACTGTTTCTTCTTATTTATTATGTGATTCCAGTGGCCAAGTGGCTATTAACTTGTCTGAAGTCTAAAGTAGTAGCAGGTCAAGAGTACTTGTTACTCAAATTGACAAGAAATTAGACTAAATGTGCTTGGCCCTTGATTAAACTTTAACAAATTGGAATAATAATTATATAGAGCCACTTTAAAAGAGTGACAGAATATACCATTAAGTAATTTCCGAACTGTTATCAAATGCAAAAAATTTTTAGCAATGTTTCAGTACATCACAGTTTATAAGAGAAAAATCAATAATTAATTTTAACATCTGATCAGATAAGAGCAAATGGAAATTGTTTCTTCAATGTCAATTTTTAGTAAGAAGCTATTTATTGATAAATATGAATACTGACAAAATTACTTTTATATCCTTGATGTTTGGTTTTAAGATATTCCAATGACATATCATTATCATCTAATCAAAATAAATATGAATCATCCAACAAAAACCTGACGTACTGAAGCAATTTCTTTTTACTTTCAATTTGATTTGTACATTTTGAAACTATATTTCTTTTACATTTCTAAAAAAAAAAAATTTCCAGCAACAAAAGGAGAATTTTTTTTGAGGCAGTTAGATAGTTGACCTAAGATATACTCTGTGGGGTCATGTATAAATCATAAGCCATGATAGATTATATAAATAAAAGCGTCATATGACATATTGAAGTAATTAAGTAAGATAGCCAGGTTTGATTTGTCAAAACTGTGATGTATAAATGGATACAAGGTCATGTCAAATAGACTAAAACATAATTACTATTTTTGCTCTAAAATATAGAACTGTTTCCAATGTTTTTCTAAGGCGGTGGTTGGAAATGTTTGCTTTGTGCACAAGGAACAAACTGCTGCAACCTTAAAATACTTTTAGAGTTTGTTTTGCAATTAATTATGTTTTCTTATGACAGGTTGAGGCTCAATATAAAAGTGCTTCCCAAAAGGAAGAAAAACAATTACCAGGATATATTATATGTTCATAGACAGATTAAACAATGTTCATAGCTAGTCTTGTGCAAAACAAAGTCTCCTAATATGGTCTGATTGTTTGGTAAAGATGCACAAGGCCAACAATTTGTAAAGCAATTGGTTGGTAAGAGCTATAATGTTCTTACCAGTAGAGGTGAAAATATTCATGTACAAGAAGTGTCATACCAAGTTAAAATTTTCAGAGTTCAACTCTGGCTAATTTGTGTTAGAGATACTATTAGGCTCATTTATGTTTGACGGAGCCTGACTATTTTCCAGATAGGTAATCGCTTAGGATCAACTAAGGTTTAGTTTATTGACTTTTCCAGATTTTAAGTGTGCAGCATCGAAAGTACTACTCGGGTTTAGATTTGTCTAGCCATATTAGGACAAAAAATTAAGCATTTGAATGTGGATTTATGAGCCCAGATGCAGCGTATAGTTTCATTTACTTTAGTTTGTAGTTTTATTCACTCATTTACATTAGTTGGTAGTTTCATTTGCTAATATGATCACAGGTCCAGATATCAGATATCTGCATACATAGGTAAATTGGGCGATCTTTCACATTTATACAGTTTTTCATTTGCCATGTACAGAATTTTGCCCAGAAAACTCAGGAGATGCTCATTAATTGAAGCTTCAGGGGAAGGAGGGAAGGAATCCCCTCGACAAAGTTGATAATGTAGATTAAAGCACATAAGAAAAAAGCTTTAGAAGCCAAAAGGAGAGGTGTTTTGTTGGGGATATAGACAGCCCTCTTAGTCAATTACTCAATTTCATGCAATTCAAATGTCATTAGAATATATTTAATATTGTTAAGATCAGATTCTTTGAAAAGTTAAAATCTTTGATGAACAATAAAACATGCATCAAACCCCAATACTTTGTGTACATGATTTTGTATTTAAAATCATCTGTAGAATGTTAGATTCCAACTTTCAACTTTAATTCCTGAATTATAACAAAGACAGACCAGCATTATTACAATGCATACAAGCAAAAAAAAAAAAAAGCAAATCACATGGTTTTCGTTGCCTTTAAACAAGTAACATAGATGAAGGGGTTTTTGATGTCAATTTTGTCAATGTCATAAGAACACAGTCCATTATCACTTCAACCACTAACCACGCTTTGTTGTTTAATTTATGTTTGTTTTCCTAATTACCTTATGTTCAGTTAAAGTAGAATAAACTGAAGGTGAAATCAGCAGTTACTTGGTGCCATGGCACAGAATAATGTCACTCGAGGCAAAACAAGATTGAAAGGTCTCAAAACAATTTAGGTTAATGAGGTCAAATTGCACAACCAAGAGTTAATTGATGTTTAGGGAGTCTGAAATTAAAACCATACCTAATTATTCAGAACCAGTACAATGAAATGAAAAACTTATTACATCATTTAGATCTATGTTTGAAGCCTTTTAGTTGCTAATGAAGTTCACACAGCATTCATACCGAAGACCTAACCAAAACAATTGATATTTCCTATACCAACATTTACATAGAAAAGAGAAAATCAAACCCCGCAACTCAAATTGAAAATATGCATTTATCATACACAAGTAATTTTGACACAAGGAACTGACAGAAATAACCAGAAACTCAAATTTTCTTACTGCTTTATTTCAGGATTAGCAAAGTAACATGAAATTAAGCCATTTCAGAAACAAAATCTATAAGTAACTTTGTTCATCAATCCATCTTATCTGAACATCACTACACAAGCCTATTTTATATCCAACCGCTACAGCTCAAAACAACTGGTACCTTCATCAAGCAAATTAAGATCCTCAACTCCATCATCACAGATAAGACGGTCCCGGGATACAAATTTCATTCCCCAATCCCAAAACACCAGCAGATCTCTAAAAACCCTAAACACCACCAAATACAAACCTAAGTACCAAAAGGAAAACAAAAGAAAGGACCAATCAGACCTCATCCTCGTGGAGAAGCATGTTAGGTATCCCCTTGTTGATCGGAAACTTCCTCCCAGTCTCAGGGCACACAAGAGCGCCTTCCTCCACGTGCAGCTCGAGGAGTGCGTGGTGGAACCGCCGTAGAAAGTCGTCGGAGGCGAGCATGGAAGCGTCGGCTTGATCTGGAAGCTCGGAGTAGCCGAGAGCTTGCGCCGCCGCCACGAGGGCCGGCCACTCGATCTTTGGGAAGACGCCGCGTAGGAAATCGGCGTTGAGGTCGACCTCCTTGGCGACCCACTTCTCAGCCTCCAGCTTGAGAGGGAAGCCATTGGTAACCCCCTTTATGTTGCACGACAGCATGTTGTGCGTGAGAAGCCTCATCGTGGTGTGGTGTGGTGTTTTCGAAGGATGTGAGTTAGGGTTTTGGAATGGGGAGGTAGGCGCGGGAGTCGTAAACCCTAGGCCTTGGCGAGAGAAGGGATTCCTGATCGGGTCGGGTTGGAATCCTGTAGAACACGGATCCTATCCGTTAGTACTAAATAGGCAGAATTTCATATATACCCTCTGAAAGTTTGAAATTGTCTATTTTCTTTTTTAATATTCATAATGTCATATTTACCCACCTAACTACTAAAACTATTATATTTATTCAATAAAATTTTATGATATATTAAATATATCCAAAAACTCCAAATAATCTCACTAAATATTTTAGAACTCAATTCAAAATTTTAATATATATTTCAAGACTATTATATCTTTGACTTCTTTCATTTAAATTATCCCGGTAATAATTTTTCAAGCACCAAAATATATTTCACGTCCCATTTTTTCATCTATTGAGAATTCAATTTTAATTTCAAAGAGTATGAAATGTGCAATAATTGATATTCATGCTCGATGACTATATTTGTAGCATATTTACCGAGCATTCATTTTAAAAAAAATTATATATTAGTTTCAATAAGGATAAATGGTGAATTCATAAGTATGGAGTTAGTTTAATAGAAAAAATAATATAGTGGATAAATATGAGAGTTTTAATAGTTTGAAATGATAAATATGATATTATGAATTTTAGAGGAGGAAATACATAATTTTGAAGTTTTAGAAGGATATATATGAAATTATGCCAAGTAAATAATAATAAAAAAGCTGAGTATTATTTTATTATCTATTTATATTTAGTTGGACAAGCAGCGGTATAAGAAAATATAGAATTTATGTTTATTGCGTTAAAAAATACAAAATATATAATACTCTATAACATAGCATTTAAATTTCTTTTTAGTTATGTTATTTCAATAAGACCGATATAGACTGTTCAATTTACTTTTCTCTCCTTATTTGTTTTGATCAAAAGATACATAAATATTTGCTTTTCTTTCTTTTATTTAAAAGTATACTTATTGTGCTAAGGTGTTATGTACTTTTTTAAGACTATAATTCTTAGACATTATTTCTATAGAGATTTTTACATTATTAATTGTGTTGTTCTCCATATAGTATTAACATTTTAAAAAAGTATATTATTTCTCTTCAAAATTTCCACATGTAAAAATTTTGATAGAAATTATCTTAGTTTCAAATTCATTTTCTGTGGCAATTATTTTTTTTTGAGGTGTTATTCGAAAAATAGTACTAATAATAACGGTAACCACAACGATGATAAACAAGATGTTAATTACTAATAATTAATATAATAAAAATGAAGCTTATAACATAAAATGGGGTTAAGCTTCGAAAATTTATAGCTATACCATATTATATATGTTTTTAAATATTAATTTTGTTTATCTTTTTTTTTGAAAATTCCACAGTGGCTACCTTGTATTTGTTAAAATTAAAATGAGCCTCTGTGTACTTAATTATGGACTGTATTAATTAATAATGATATTAACAATAATTGTGATGATGATGAAGAAGAAGATAATGATAATGATAGAAATGATGATGATTTTGATATGATTATAGATTCCACTATAGCATAACTCAGCGAATAACGCATTAAGTAAAATTTTGAGAATTTTCTTTATTATTGGAGATTGAATTCTCACATCGCAGTTAGAATTTGCAATGACCAAAATTCAATATTATCATTGTGCCGAAGTGCCGATTCTACATTTTATTAACCCGATGGCGGGGAGGTATAGATTATTTCACAACTTTTGAAGGGTCAAATGAAAAATCTATTTCAAACATGTTAATTCGGAAATTTGAAATTGGAGCGATCTGCTGCGTTCCTACTTCCTCATTCGGGGCAACTCGAAGAAAAATTCACAAGGGTTAGAGAGAGAGAGCGCGCGCGCGAGAGAGAGAGAGAGAGAGAGAGAGAGGAGCGAAATTTACAGATCTTTTTCTCTCTTGGTGATGAGTAAAGGAAAAGTAAATCCCTCGATCGAATCAATGGAAGAACAAGCAGCTACCATGACGCCTCAGATGGCGATTCAATGCGCCAGAGCCTCTCTTCTTCTCTCCTCCCTCCGTCGGCCGACACTTCGCCTGAGCGCCGGCGCATACGCTGACGTAGACACCGAAGTAATGCTTTCTCACCTAATTATGTATCTTAGCTCGCAATCAAACTACATCTGTCGATCTTTTCCCCCTTATTGTTGCAATAATTGCATCTTGCAAGTGATCCAAACATTTCTAGGTAGTGACATTTGGATCAGCTCCCAATTGTGGAATATCTGAGAAGTTAATTCGCAATGAGTATTTCAAAGAGTAGTTGCTTGTTAAGCTATATATACAAGGAACAATATCAGGGCATTTTATTGCTCGAGTTTTGCACTACTTTTAACATCCGAATTTTTGTTTTTCCTTTTTCAATTGTGTTGTAGTCTTGGTTAGGAAGTTTCTTTTTTCACAGTCAGTATGAATTAGAACCAGTGGCCTACTAATGAAAATCAGTTATTTGATTATTTATTAATTTGTACTTTGAAGAATCAACTATTTCTAATATCAGGTGATTACCAAATACCCAATTGGTATTCTGGCCTCGACGTAGCAATTATTTCACATTTGTCCATTGTACTGATTTGGGTATATAGTAATGCCACCTTAATCTGCCTTGAATCAAACACAAAAAAAAGTGGCACTCAACTCTAACAAAGTGAGATAGAAACATCAGGTTCTCTGTCAAATTATCTATCTTTACAGGACAACTAGAAGCTTCTAAAAGGCAAATAGGTGCCTATAAAGGAAAATATTGCAAATGATAAGGTGAAAACACAGAGCTATGACCTCATTTTTGTAAGGCATAGTTTCTTTTAACTTTGATTGTATTCAACAAAACCTTAAAGCAAAAAAAAAAAGGTGTGTGGGGGGGGGGGGGGGGGGGGGGGGCGGCAAGATGCATGAAAGCCAGGTCCCTTCAATCTGCCATGGAGTAATATAAGCTCATTAATTTTCTAACTAATAAGGTAATTGTGTATCAGGATGTGGTTAAACTTAGGCGCCAAGTGGTGGATCTGAGTGCAGAGATATGCATGCAGCGACAGCAGAGAAGGAGACCTTTACATCTGAAAAATCTTGAAGCAATTCTGGGCTTTGCGAGTTTTTGTCTCTGTCTCCTTCTTATTGCATTGGAATAGAGAATGATATTTTGATGCCTTTTGAAGATCTTGAATAGGCATTTTATTCACCATGTTGAGAAGTTTTCTGTGACTGTATATTTTGTCATGGTTCATGATAGTGTCTTGAGTTGATTTGGGTAATTCTGGTAACTTTTGCATTGTTTTTTACTTGTAGCATCTCAAGTGGATCTTTATTGTTTGCTACACAACGATTGATCGGATGTTTTAGGGGGGAGGGGGGGGGGGGGGGGGGGGGGGGGGGGGGGCGGTGAGATTTATATTGCACGAATAACGATCATATGGATACATGCTGCATTGTGCGGTATAATGCAGCAGAGAATATGAATTCATCTCAAGTACAGCAAGCTGGTTCTCGTTGAAGCTGCCATGTTTGTTTTGGGCAATTACATGCATCATGTAATGCCTTATATTTTGGACATTTGTGTCTTCCGCATCCAAGGTTCCTTTCGTAATTTGAGACATGTTTTAAGATACTCAATCTCACAGTAAAAATGAAGGGCTGAGAATTAAGGATTTATACAAATTCACATAATGAATTCTAAGTTAATACAATCAGTAAATAATTCATATATTAAAATTAGAAAACAAGTATTTTCCAATAAAATACAATAGAACCTTCAAAAGAAAAAAAATGTTTAAACAGAAAAAATCATTTATATGTTAAAAAAAAAACTAAATGAAAATTTGAAGAACAAAAAGTGTCTGGTCTGAAGATTGAAGTAATTAGTGTATGAACGACAAAGACAATCAGAGAAAAACAATACAATAATTACTTCATTTGGAAATTAAAATATCATACTAAAATTATTATTATATTATTAATTAATTCTGTACAAAAGATGTGGAAATGGTATTGGGTAGGAGTGTAAATAGGTCGAGTTGGTCGGATTTCGTATATGTCGTTAATTCGCTTGACTATAGTAGGATTATAATATTTTTAATTCATAACCAACCAATTAATTATAAAAATCATTTAACTCGGATTTCATGTTAGACGGTCGGATTTTGCAAATTCGGCGGGTTTCATTTAAAAAAAATATTATAAAAATATGTAAGTAAAAATAAGTTTTAATGGGAAACAATACAAATTAAAAGTAACATACTCTTAATTAACAATAATATAGAAAAAAATTCAATTTAAAAATTAAAATATAACAAAAATATCATGTTATTTTTTGAAAGAAAATAGTACATAACGGTCGGGTCGGGTTTTACTCAATATTTTTTAAAAAATCTATAATCAAATTATAATTATTTTTTTTCAAAAAAATTCAATTCATATTTAATCAATTAAATATAAAATCCGTAATTTTTCAGATCGAATCAATCCGATTGATCCGGTTAAACGGATTAGACTTATACCATAGTATTGGGCTGCGGCTCATGCACTGATGCACTCAAGTCCGTAGCCTGTAGGTTTTGTCTCTGGGATCTTCTGTGTCGCCAAAAGAGAGAATAAACATGAAACTGTAGTACATTCTCCACATGGCATCCTAACTTAAACGGGCCGGATCTTTTCCAAAAGTTCGCAATTTATGCGGATCCGATTTCCTCTCAAATTTTAAGCGACCGAGTTCCCTCCCACCTCTTCCCCAGATCATTCGTAAATCAAGAATTCAAGAACCCAAATTTCATTTCTTCTCTCCACTGGCGACACAACCCTCCTCCCCTATTTTCTCTCCTCCAGAAACCCCTCTCTTACAGAGACGATACGAGGCAAGTTTCTTTGCAGAGAAGATCAGCCATGGCTTCCACGTTTCCTCGAAATAAGCATCGCTCCGTTTTCAGTAAGAACTTCCATTTAGTTTTGATACTCGATCGATTTTCGTTTGATTTTTGTCGCAAATAAAACTAATGATTCTTGTTTTTATGCGTGGCAGTCGGGAACATTCCTTACCATGCGGAGGAGAAGCAGCTGATCGAGATTTGCGAGGAGATCGGCCCCGTCGTCTCTTTCAGGTCAATAAAAAGATTGTAACGAGAAAAGTTCGTATCTTTGTTTGAATGGTAGAATCCCAAGTTAGAAGCTTATGATATATATTTCATCTTTTTTTATTGCTTTTGTTTTGTTGTATTATCTTGATGGCAGATTTGATGTGTACATATTGTAAATTTGTAACAGAGTATATGCTTTTTGGTAATTATGATTGTTTGTATGATTAATTTGTCAGAATGATATTGGCAATTGTATGAAACTGTTGTTATGTGATTGTCAGGATCAGATATAATAGTATCTTTATTTTCTTGGCGATAGATGTGATTATTATGCTAACATGGTGCTTTTCTTTTCATTTCTTGTTAATTCTCTTACTGACAGATGTAATGTTACTATTGTATTGTGTATACTTTTTGGTGATGTTTGATTTGTGTATTTAATATTTTGCTTGTATTTATTTGTCGCTTTCTGTATATTATTTGTTCACTCGTGATAATTGCTGCAAATCCAGAATTAGATTTTGTTAGTATGGGCAACCCAACCTTTTATTTTACATAAGAGGGATAATCTTTGTATTTAAACTTTAGCATATCGATTTAACTTTTTATTAACATTGCAAAATTCAACCTTAACATGGAGAAATTGCAATGTGAACATCAATATGGTTACCTGTATCAACATTAACATTGGAGAAATTGCAATGTTAACCTCTATATGGTTACCTGTATCAACCTTAACATGGAGAAATTGCAATGTTAACCTATATACGGTTATCCATATCAACCTCATTCCACAAAACTACCGAAAGATAAAATGAAGGACACAGCTTCGGTAAAATCTTTTTTCCCCCCTTCCTGTTATGTTGTCTTATAAATTATGATTGCAACAAGTACACCTGTATATCTGTGACATGTGGGCAGATGAAAAAAAAAAAAAGAAATTTCAATTGCTTCACTTCTGTGAAGAACCTTTGATTTGTATAGTCAGATACAATTAAACTGAAATGATCTAGATACTTCATTTCTTATGTTATCTAACCATCTATCATTAACATATTACCTTTGCTTCTGTCACTAGTCGGGCAGTCACAAGTCTACTGTTTTAATAACAGACAGCTAAAACAAAATAAAACTGAAAGTGCGGAGAAAAATGTACAAAAAAAGAATTAAGCAGTAGATTATGACAAAATAAAACTCAAAATTTCGATTAAAAAAACTCAAAATTAAGCCTCTTACAAATATAAGTTCGGTGCAGATTGGTGATGGATAACAAAACTGGCAAGCGGAAGGGCTTCGGATTCTGCGAGTATTTAGATGAAGAGACGGCACTGAGTGCACGAAGAAATCTGCAAGGGTATATGGTTAGAGGCCGTAAACTACATGTGGACCTTGCCAACGAAGGAAAAAATGCAAATAGCAACAGAGACCAGGTACAAATTCTTATAGCGTGTCAAGAGTGCAAGTTGTAGATATGTAAGAAATTCCAATTCAGCATTGGCCACCATTGTTGGTATGTACAAAAGTATAGCCAAATTGATACTAATATGGATTGTATAATTCATAGATCTCTTTTGCCCTATTAACCCTTGCATGATATGGTTTTTCCCAGTGCTTTACAGTCATGACAAATATATTCTCCTTACGTATAGCATCTGAAATTTGGTTCCTTGCAGGGCCAAGATGAACCAGGAGTGAAACCAAACTTGGGTACAACTGAGCATCCCACTGGGAACACCATACCAGGTATTTACATGTTTTCTTGAACTCTTATGTATGAACTATAGTACTCCATAGAAGTCCTGTGCTATCATCCCCATTTTTGATGTAATGACATGCTTATAAGCTTTTTCTTGCATTTGCACGGTTCAAAAATAATAAGGTCAAATGTTGTATGGAGCTAAAGGGGCTCAGGAGAAATTTCTTCTTTTCTTCTGGTACAAGAATACACAACCTATCATAACCTTAAAAAGTTATAGCCCAAGGAAAAAAGAATTGTGCTTTATCCATATCTTCAGTGATGATGGGACCTGAAAGAAGAAAGTTCTCTTTGAATCCTAGTCTGAAGCTCATCTCTATTAATCCACATTTATTAAAATAAAGGCAGAAAATACTGGAACAGAAATCAATTAAACCAAAAGGCTTACCTTTTTTTTTCTTTTCAAAATTATAATCTTCTGTGTCTGATATGGTTGCACCTCTAATTTCAGTCAATCCAGCAGCGAGTCAACCGAATGATGTATTGTCTGCTTTAGCTGTAGTGTTAACCGTGGAGGGTGCTCTAGCGGAAATCCAAAGCGAGCTGGCGAACCAACAGGGACTCGACCCGTTGACAATCTACCTTAGCAAATTATCTAGTTTCCAACTTCTGGAAATCATATCAGCGGTTAAGGTTAGAAATAAAGAGTCTTGTTTTAGATTATGCAGCTTGTGGATAATGCTTATTTTTTAAGGGAAAGAAATCTAGAGCTTAGGTTCTGATTATACTTTCTTTCTTTTTTTCTTTTTGTTTTGGTTTTTTGATAAATAGTTTTTGGCCACACATCATAAGCCTGTGGTGAGACAGTACCTCCAACAGAACCCAAAATTCCTAAGAGCTCAAAATCAGGTTCATATATCTTCTCTCTTTCAATTAAAATTCAGAGCCTTTGTCCGGTTACCTACCCGTCTATAGGTTTATTTATTTGCTTATTGTGCTATGGTTTAATAAGTCTAAACAGATTTAGCTAGTAAGTAGACATAGTTCTAGTTTGTTGCCTTGGAATCATGCCTAATGTCAATATTAATCCTACCTGTCCATAGGTGTATTTATTTGCTTATTGTGCTATGGTTTAACAAGTCAAAACAGATTTGGCTAGTAAGTAGACATAGTTCTAGTTTGTTGCCATGGAATCATGCTTAATGTCAATATTAATCCTAATAACGCTCCATTGTTTCAAATTGCTGGTAATGGTTCATACGTTAACCATATGAGTGAGGTTACATTTGGAGCCATAATCATTTTCAAATTTCTTTTCATCCAATACTAGGATAAATATAAAGTTTATTTCCTTTTTATTTTATGAGCAGGCAGAGATTATGCTTGGACTAACGACACCTGCAACGGTAATGCCTAACTTCGATCTATATAATAATAGAAATTTGCATATTATAAGCAATGCAATAATGTAAGCATCTCTTTGTTACATTTCAGATGCAGATGACAAGCAGCAGCCCCCAGCATCACTCTCAGGTTTCTCTAACTAAAATGCCTCAACAGCCAGTGGCAACTATCTCTGTGCAACCGAGGCCCCCAACAGAAAACTCGATTTCAGTTGTGCAACAAAATTCAATACCACCAGTACAAGTCCTGCCGCATCATCAGGCAGCAAAAACAAGACCTGGGAATTTGTTGCAGGAAGAGACGGCACATAGTGCCCAAGTAAATCTTCAAGGTTATATGGTAAGAGATCAGGAAGAAATACCTATATCACTTGAGGTTGCAAGTTGTAGATATATCAAATTTCCAGCTCGATTTAGTCGGTATATACCAAATTATAGCCAAACTGAAACTAATGTGGATTCTGGACTTTTATAATACTTAAGACTTCTTTGGCCCTATTAAACCTTCCTTGATATGGGTTATTCCATTGATTGATTTACTGTCATAACAAATATACTCTCTTTAGGGTTGAGTATCTGAAATTTAGTTCCTTGCAGGGCCGAAGTGACCCAGGGGTGGGACAAAATTTGGGTACAAAACTGAATCCTGCCGGGACCGCTACACCAGGTGTGAACATGTTTCCTGGAATCTTTTATTTTTGAACTATAGTACTTCAATGGAATTTCGCCATCATTACCTATTTTTAATAGTATAACGTGTTTTTCAGCTCTTCCTTAAATTTGCATGGTTCTTAATAAGGTCAAAACATAGGTAAAAAATACAGGGCTCAAAAGAAATTTCTTTTTTCTTTCCTAGTAGAAGCATCACAAACAGAACCTACCGTAATCTTAAAATATTATGGCCAAAAGGAAAAGCTGTGTTTTATGCATCATGCATAAAGAATGTAAACTGAAATAAAGAAGTTCTGTTTTAATCCTGGACTCTGAAGCATATCTTCATTTATTCAAATTTATAAGAATTTAGGCAGAAAGAACTGGTACAGAAATCAAATAAAACAAAAGGCATACCTTTTCTATATAGAATTATGAACTCCTATGTCTGATCTATTGGTTGCACCACCAATTTTAGTCAATCCAGCAGCAAGTCAACCCCTCGGTGTACCGTCAGCTTCGGCAGCAATGTCAGCCACAGCAATTCCACTTGGGGGCATGCAACGAGGGCTGATGACTGGGTTGGTGGAGTTGGACAAGTCAAACAGATCTTACCAGCAAGTAGATATAGTTGATAGTTCTCATATGTTGCCAAGCAACGAGGTATAATGTCAATACTAATCCCAGTTAGGTTCAATTATTTTCAATTGTCGACAAAATGGTTCGTGCCATTTGAGTGGGGTTACTTTTGGAACCAGAATCATTTCCTACTACCAATTATTAAATCCTAGGGATCAATTAGCGTCACCTGCAATGGAATGCTTGACTTCTTTTTATATAATAAATTAATAATAAAAATTGGCATAGTATAAGCAATACAATTATGCAAAAATCTATTTGCTAAATTTTGTTAATTTCCAGATGCAGAGCATCCAGTATTATCCAACTCCACTTGGTCAGACTGAAGTGCAACTGCCAATGGAAGCTGTCAGAGCAGGAAGCTCTGATTGGGTTGGGACACAAAACTCGGTGCCTCTTACACAGATCCATCTGGCGCACCCGCAAAATCAAGTAACACTCAGACCCTCAGCAGGAAGCTATAATTGGGTGGAACCAATAAACTCATTACCTTGGGCACAAGTCCCTCTGTCGCGCCCGCAAAATCAAGTAGCACTCGGACCCTCAGCAGGAAGCTATAATTGGGTAGAGGTACAAAACCCGATGCCTCTGGCACAGGTCCCTCTGTCGCACCCACAAAATCAAGTAGCTCTGTCAAGACCTGGAAGGCCCTTAAAAGACGCAACCCAGTTTAGCTACTGTAGGCAGTTTGGTGCTGAAACTCCAGTCGACCTTCAATCAGGAGTCAAGTCATGGCCAGAATATCAGCCTACAAAGATTAGGAAACTAGATCAATTCAAGTAGTAGTCGGAGGCTTTTTTTAATTAGCAACTTCACACTGGGTTGCTTTTCTTCTTCTATGTACTTGACAACATTGGTTCATGTAGTGATCAAAGCTTTTTCTATTTAAATGACTTGACAGTATGTAGTAATTAAAGCATAAACTATCATTTTTAATCTTATTTCTTCAGTAATAATTTGCTTCTCTATTTATTGTTGTGAGATTGTTATGGCTCTATGAAAGGAACATGGTATTGTAATTTGAATTTAACTTTGCCTCTGATAAAAATGAAATTAGGCCATGAAGCTCCTGTTTCAAGTCTCCTACTTGGAGGAAAATAAGTGCCCCCAACAAAATAAATAAATATTCTAAAATGTAAAAAATGGATTTTAATACTACACTGTTTCCTAGTATCATGACTTTATAACTTCAAAATTGAAGCGAAAATTGGATTTCAACAATTAACCTGAGAAACGGATTTGCCATGGGAAAGATTGAGCACGGTGGCCGATTGTGTTTTCTCGTACTGTAAATCTTAAAGAGTATATCTTCAGATCGCCATGATTGATTGTGTAAAGGCAGCAAATTAACAAGGGGTCCCATCGCCTCACTTGGATCGTATCTGAAATCCCGCGATGCAGATATACTGTGTGTGACTATCGTGCTTTAATTGCTCTGCTAAATCAATTTCCATCGTAAAAATAGAAGAATGATTGATCGACAGAGATTGGGAAATCAGTTCTTAGACGGGAGAGAGGGAGAGAGAGAGAGGGAATCTAATTTGGGGAATATGTGAAACCCTTGAAAATTACGCCTGAACCGCTCCATTCCTTTTCCTAATTGTGGAACAACATTGCACTGAAATGCGGGTCCCCGTAGTCAGAACCCAGGTTTCCAAATTCTAGGCTACGTACTGGAGCTAGTCTAATAAAGTAATGATAAAATTCGCAAGTAAGTAATGACACTAGAAAAAACATCGAAAAACAACTCGTGGGATTAAAAAGTCTTTCAAGTTCCTACTCCGAGTGTAAGAGAGCAGTTACTAGCACATATTTTCCCATTTCTTTGTTTTAGAAAGTGCATTTGGAGATATAATGACAATTATTTTGCAGGCCATGGTCTAGTCTCTGGTCAGTAAAACAACTCGCCGTTCTTAAGCCGCATGATAAATTATGCTATCCGTTATCATTGAAAGCATTTGGAGTTTGCTTTCCTGTATGTATGTTTGTTCGTCCTTAATTCATGAATTCCAATTTACTTTAAAAATTTCCAACCTTGCTTTCTTAGTTGTATGCTTCATCTAAGAGTTGGTTAGCACCTTTTAACAAAAGTGCATGTTACAGAAATAAGAAATCTCTAGCCTTCCGGCATCAGAAAGCAGGTCTTATTATGTTAGCAATTTGGCATTCGGATTTGCTGATGTGCAAATGCCCCCTGAAGAGCTACATTTCCATAATGGATAAATCCATTCTTTCACACTCGAACAAGAATCGATTAAGTCTGATAGTTAGTATACTATAATAATCCATGGCATAGATGTCCAACTGTAACTCATAAGTATACATAACACAGCATGAGAGGTACATCTCAACTCAGCAGCTAATTAACGACACTACTGATTTACAGCTACAACTAGCTATTATTCTAAAGGATATTTTCTATAAAAGCTCTAGATTGCATCAATAACTCGGCATGGAAATGTCATCTTCACACAGGTCCTCCAGTCCTGCCATGAAATCATCACTATCCACCACTTCAGTCTCATGCATTATCCTCTTCTCTGCCTGCTTTAAAACAAGATTCATGTAATTATAAAAAAAAAAAAGAAGGGCAAAAACATTCCAAAGATGTGGTAGCAATTGGTTCAGGATTGTGATTGAGTCAAGTCAGCAATTTTCCATCAACAAATCAAATAAACTCCATGCAATCCCATGAGAACAAGAAATCCCAAACAGAAATTTAGGTTGGTCCGGTTGGACATAAAGAACATATCATTTTAAATAATTACATAACATGCCGAGCTGGGGCAGGACTGGTTGGGGTCATGGGCCTTGCTAACCCCTGATCCAACCCAACCTGTCAATGTTACGGATATGTTTAGCTGATTGACTGGTAATATCAACAGCAGCAACTGGAATACTTATTAATATGTCACCTGAGTCTCTTGCATAAGTCGGCGATACTGGTCACGAGCCTCGGGATACTGCACCATAGACTTGACTCGAGCTAGTGCTCTTTGCAGTCTAGCCTCTGTTTGTTTTCTTCCTTCCTTCAAGACATCATAGTCCTCAAGTCTTTTAGGAGGTTGGCTATTATCCTGACTGCTGCTGCTGGGCCCATTTGTCAGGCTCGGATTTTCTGATTTCACACCACGTTGGCCAGCACCTTTCCTCTTCCACCGCAATATCTTCTCCACTATACTGATTGTCCATACAATTTCCTTGTACCGCTTCCTCACTTGGTGACCTCTCACATGAGCCTACAAATATTACTATGATCTCATTATTGCCTGTTGTGATGAACTAAATTTTCAATTGCAGTATATTCATTTAGAGTGAAAGAATCTTTTAGAAATTATATTTGCAAACGTATAATACACTTCTATAAGCACAGAAATAAAAAAGATACTCATTTTGCAAGTTGCAAAAGGACAGCACCTGGATCTTGACAATCCTTTGACGAATAATGAGGAACTCCTTCCTCCCTTTCCACCCACGAAACTTGTTCTGGATACGAGCTGCTGCTGTATGCAAAGGCATGTCATGTGAACCGGCCTTGGTAGCACTCTTAAGAGTAACAAGTGATAGTGGATCCTCATATATGTCATCCTTGGCATTATCCAATTCCACCTTCTTTCTCTGAAAAGACTGTAACCTGAAAACCTGGTATATTCTTGCGGCAGCTTGAGTCGCATTTCGAACGGCACTCAAGGAGTCTTTTAACGGCCCAGTTTGAGATGAACTCTCTTCAGAGATGAAGAAGGAATCAACTCCACCAGGGGTTGTACATATTTGCTTAGGGTTGGTGATATTGACTTTTGAGTCCTTTAGAGTAAGGGCTGAAAGGTGGCTAGTCAGAGAAGATTCTGCAAGAAAGCCAGCAATGCCCTTGTGGCCATTTGAAGATGCCAGATCAGCAGGTGTTCTTCCAGTAGGGAATTCAGGAGTTGGGTCACTGAGTGCACCTGGATCTGCTCCTAGTGTTTTTAGGGCAACGACTGTTCTCTCACTAACATTAAGTAAATACAATCAATTTTAGAACAGAACAACTGAAAAGCACTACCTAATTGAAAAATTAGTTCTCTATGCTGAAGAGAACTTCTGCTTCTGCTCAAATTTGTAATATAAAAGTTCTTTAAATGCTAAAAGTTGGTCTCTACTCAGATAATCTGTCATGTCATCTATCTCTCTTCTGTTTCTTATTGCCTAATAGGACTGATTGAAGCATTTGCTTTAATTTCTTGACACTTCGCCTTAAGACTTAGTAAAATGTACATCTCAATTGCACAATTTATTTTTGCTTTCTTTATTTTATTTTATTTTATTTTGTTTGAATCTGATAGCAAAAAGGAAAAATGTGGCCAAAAACAGACCTGCCACATGATGCTGCCCAGTGAAGTGCTGTCCAGCCATGGACATCCCTAAAATTCACACTTACACCAGCAAGTACTATTGGCTTCATTGCCCAGTCATAACCCAGTGCCGCTGCAAGATGAATAACACCTTGACCCTCTTGACCCAGTACATTCGGTCCTTTGCCCTCTTCAGACACCTTTTGTATAAGCCACGAGTGCAGCCTTTCTTTCATCAACTTTTCGACCAACCGATCTCTGCCATCAGTCAATTGCAAAAGATCCGACCACTCATCATCATCAACCAGCAAAGCAGTTATCTTGTTGCACAGCTCAGATACATTGGGTTTCTGAACAACATGGTTCGCTGGTTCCAGCGAGAGTAATTTCTCTAACCGTATATGGAGATGCATTTCGTTTATCGAGTTTACAGCAGAGGGCTCTGAGGTCTCCATGTCAGACCTGAAAGGGGATGGTTCGCGGAACTCGAACTCACGTACTTCACTGCATGCAATACGGTTTGAGCAGGTGATGTAAAACGGTACTCTGCCTGGCTTGTGAGGTGGGGCATAGCAACGGAGAGTCCCATCAGAGAGGATCTGAGCAGGCATTTCCACTTCACCAAACATGCATGACCAGTTACATTTATCTACTTCCTCTTTTCTTTTCAAGAATGTTCCGGTGATCAAAACCTGCAGAGGAAAGACAACATAATATTGAGGGAAAGACTAGCTGCACTGCAGCAACTATGAAGTTGGGACTCACAACAATTGTTTTAGTATCTAGGCAGGCGTTCAAATGAAAATACAAAAAAAAATTTATTAAGCAGACAGAATTCCTTTTTTGTTTGCAATTGCAGCTCCATAATGTTTCTTCATCCTTTCTGCTGTCCATGTAAAGAATTTCAGCGCTATACTACAGCTACTAAGTTGCTTAATTAAAGTGTGTTAGGATCAAGATGGAAATCCATTATACCTTAGTTTCAGATTCAAAATATGCCCAACTTGGCGAGAAGTCAATGATGCTAAAAAGCTGGTCTTGGGAAAGAGAAGGGCTCAGTATATCTGTGTCCAAATTCTCACTATTAGAAATGGTAATACTAGACTCTCCTACAACATCAGTATCTACAGCAACTGTGCTCCAGTACAAGTCAGAACTGGATTTTGCACTCAGCTCATCTATGGCTCCCCCAAGCTCTTTACTCATCCATCGAGAGAAGCTGTCATACTTCTTTAAACCATCAGCTTCTATCTTGAAAAGGTCCAAAGATGATTGTTTTGTAAGAGCACTGTAAGTGGCATCATCTGTAGAAACCTTGGTACTGGCCGGGTTGCTCGATCTAACAAGACAGCCTATATCAGAGTCTCCAAGCTGCACAAAAAGAAGTTCCCTCAATAAGACACTTATTCAATTAAACTATGGCCTGTGCAGAAACTTTGGTAATACAAAAAGAACCATGAAAGACCTCCCCCTACCACTCTTTTCCCTCAGAAAAGAAAAAAAAGAAGAATAAGCAAAACAACGAGTCCTTGACTAATAACAAGTAGTTCTATATCAGTACAGCTTTTTCGGGCAGGAGAAAATTTAAAATAGAAAAATTGTTATTTTTCTAACAATGTCTGAAGTAGAAATTCAACGTGTTATAAGGATTCGATCAACCTATCTCTCTCTCTCTTTCTGGGTTCATATCTCTATGCACTTTTTTACCTCTATTTGTGGGAATATACCTGTGACATGGATGCGCTTTCAGCACCATTGTTTTCAGCTTCCTTCAGATTGAGACCAGCAGTGAAGGATTCTTCAGGGGTTAATGCAACATACCCGGAGTTACTGAAAGATTGTTCAAGTACTTCATCCCATGGAGCCAGCTCAGACTCTGTTCTTGAGCCACTAACTGTTAGTCCAAAACCAAGACCAGTTTCGTCAAGGACCCTAGAAATATCTTGCTGAGAAACTCCAAAAAAATCTGAGTTAGGGGTCAATGGATTCACTTCCCCATTATAACCTGCAAATTTTGAAAAAGAAAACAAGACCACTGTGAATCAGTACTACAACAAAATCTTCACTTAAAATCAAGAACAATTTCTTTATAAAAGATATCAAGGTGTTGATGTACCCCAGCAAATATGAAACATACCCCTAGAAAACAAAAGTAGTTAACAAAATATTACAATATCCCAAATTTGCCCATTTACTTCAACATGTCCCAAGCTACCCTTTCCTCCATGGCAATCTCTGCATCAGTGAGGGAAAAAAGGATGATTTGGGTGCCTTTTGTTTTCTACTTAGTAGAACAAACTTAATAGTGGATTGTCATATGCAAAAATGCATACGATAACCTGTATTGCAATGGTGTGCATGACAATTCAATGTTTTCCAGAAGCAAACAACAAAAGTAGTCCTATAGAAAAAGTAAAGAGTAGTAGGGGAGTAAATTCTCACATTGGTTATAGGCAGACACAGAGCGGTTGAAAAGGGAGTTAGCCATCATGGATCCAGCATCATACTGCCGCATCTCAAGGAAAGGGTGGTGTCCGGCACCAGTGGTGGCACTGGTTGAGGTGCTTGCTCTTGCTCGCAAGGAATTATCTGCTGCACCGAATTTCTCTTTAGATACACTGGAAACACAAACGGTGCATGACCCGATCCATGCATCAGTCAATTCTATTCCTTCAAGTCATGCACTACTTATTACTAGTTTTACATGCCATGTACTTTGTCAAGTGCATCATCCCACGTCCTCTTTTTCCATATCCTAATGTTTGTTATTTGTAGGGAGCGAGGATTTATGAAAACAAGGTTGTACTTTTGGCTCTTATATTGTTATGTACTATGGACAGCAGGATAAGCAAGTACAATAAGGTACTAGCTACAGATACTATGGTTCTAACTTTTAAATTAAAAATCCACAAATTTTTTATAGTGTGTCGCAAATATATAATGCACAAAGAAGTAGAGAGGCCTAATTTACAAATTTAGCCCTAAGCCCTAAATAATAAACAGTAGTACCTGATTCTGTATCTTCAAGCTCTGAGGTTTGAGCACTATTGGGACTACCAGCTTCTGTAAATTGTGAAGGCGGCCGGCTTGGACTGCTAGTGAAAGAATTGGAACCCACAGGGCCACTTGTGTTGTTTGCTTCAACTTCTCTAAGTCTGCTATAACTCTGTTTCCCACCCTATAACCACATAAATAATAGAAACAATACCCTATTAGATAACACAAATAACATTATTTACAGCATTAAAATAATAGCACAATTACTTGATCAACAATAATCATCAGTTGAACATAAAATAAATCATTTTTTTTTACTTGTTTAACCCTCCATTGTTAAAGAACTGCTGAAATATTTTCATCTTAGAAAGTTATGCAAGAGTATGCCTGCAGTCCTGCACCACTATTTGTGTATGGCCCCATGAGCCAGTCTGTGTGCCCACAGATAGCAAAACTGAGAGCATGAGATCACATACAGTTGTGGCTGGATGCGATCAGAGATACAGATCTACTTTTAAAACCTTTTTAAAGTGGGATTATTAGGCTGCTCTTTTAAAAAACAAAAACAAAAAGCGAAAAGACAAGTAAAAAAAATAGAAAAAATAAAATGGATCAGGGATAGCGGTCAGATTGTATCCATGTCTGTTATCATTTTTAGATGTGGATAGACCTAAATATGTAAACGGATCAGATATATTAAACAGATACAAATATGTTTCTAATATTAAATCAAAACTTGCCCAAATCTTATACTACTTATTGTGAAGTAATCTTTTTGGTACTAACATCTATACACAAATATAAATATTACAATCGTACTAACATCCACATTATCCAATCATACTAGTGAGGACCATATTTCCCCAAGACAAGTTGCTCATTAAAAAATATGCATCTTGTTAACTGGATATCAGCTTTTTCTTAAAAATGCAGATTCCAGTTATATGTATCCATATCCATATCTGCTTTTGAAATTCAAAAACATCAGCATTTGTATCCTCTTAAATCGTATCCATATCTTATTTTTATCCTCAAATATTTGTATACCATATATCTGTATCCTCAAAAATCCAGATACAGACCGGGACGGATAATATCTACTCCCTTTTCACCCTACCAGAAGTTACTATTACCTTGACTTCGAGGTAGTGTACCAGAACAATATGCGTGTATTGCCTGAAAAATTGCATGGATGAATTTAGAATATCATTATTCAGAACAACAGAATCATATCATAGAAAACAATGATGATTATAATGATGATGATAATGAAACTAACTCATCAAGCATCCAGTAAGTACGTCTCTGGAAGGTTTCATTCTCCTCTCCATGGGCATAATAACAATGCAGTACATCGACACTTCCATCCTTACACAAGTAGAAATGTTTTAGTGAAACTAGCCAAGCTAATTATTATCAATTGTATTCTCAACTTGGTAATTGACATGGCAGTAGCACTAAAAATGACAATAATGAGCTTGTAATAAAATTAAAAGCCATTCCTTAGGTTCTGAACCCACACCCTTTTCCTCAAAGAGTGCATGCACACACGGACACAGAATCAAAGTGGTACATTATGCACAAAAAAGCACAAAATTAAGGGGAAACAAAAAAGAACCCGGGGACAAGAGGTAAGGTGAAGATACAAGTCACAACAAAAGTACAGACCAAAATGAACAATCATTTCACCAGTTTATAAATGGCTGTCCAAAGAAATTTAGAGTATGGAATGAAAATTAAATCCTTGTACTTTTAGCTTCTCATGAGCTTCCTTGACTGTCTTTCCATCTTTCTTCTTTCTCCAGTTGTGGTTATCCCTGCGGAAGTATCTCAACACTTTGCGATCGAATAAGAAAAGCAAACCACCTAAAATTAACCAATAAAAGAGATATAGCAGCTAAGAACAAATATCATTAGGGCATAATACACAGATCGATCCACTACTGTACCTCACTTTCGAGTTCTACATGATTTTTGGAGAGTTTAATGATTGCAATAAGTATGTACAAGTTTCAGTTTTCTCCCATTCTTTTAATTTTACTGGCATAAACCTTGCAAATAATGTAACCTTGGAATGTGCAAATAAAGACACATCTAATTTAGAGTCATACTGGGAGGCCTATGTGGCGGCTCTGGAGCAATGCGGAATTTCTTATAATTGCGGAGTATCTCAACAATTTCAGCTGGTCGCAACCACCGACTCTGAGCCTCCTGTAGTATTTGTTCAATATCTGTAAATTAAAATCACATGTCAGTGAAAAAAAAAACTCAAAATATAAGCAAAGCAACATAGCAAATGTATTTATTTACGGAACAACACCTGTACAATGCTTGTTGATAAAGTATGGAGCCCATTCAAGCCTAACCCAAACCCAAATTTGCCTAAATTAAGCCTCGCATATCCAATAGTTACTGACTGTTAATTTAATAATAGTTCTCAATTTTATGATAACTTTCATGAGCATAACAACTGAATAAGAACAAATGTTACAAGCTTTCCTGACCAAGAACTACAATTATACTAATCAAAACTACAGTTAAAGTCCACACAGTTTAATTAGACAACAAATAACCAGATATATCTCAGGTCTTACGCAAGCCAGTGAGATTACTCCAGTTAAAACTGAAAAAAAAAAAGAAAAAAGAAAAAAGGAATAGAGACGCACATACTAAACAAAACAAGATATGAATTGGTTTAGTGCAAAAATCAGTCAACGGCTAGCAATGACTTAAAAATTAAATTATAAGTAAGAGAACAAAATTACAGCACCAACAAGTAAAATTCTAAATAATAAGGAATTAAGGATTGATGTCTAAAAGGTAACAAGGAAAATAACTAAGGGTTTCAGAGAGATTTCCCTAAAACAGGATGAAACACACAAAATCAAACACTAAAAAGACAAACTAGTAGATGAGACTACTAAATGAAACTAAAACAAAACAAAACAAAAGAAAAAAACCACTGCCAGTACTGAAAAATCAAGGAGGGAAAAAAAACCTTACTTAATTGAGGAGTCACCGAGTATCGCCGCATCTCAGCCATGGAACAAAATCCAGAACCAGATCTCAATCAAGCACCAAGCCTTTCCACCATCAGAGATCGAATCGCTTCTCTTTCTCTTTCTCCCGGGTCCACTCGAAAAGGCAAAATCGTCAAAGGAGCTCCTCAAATCAGGAACGAGCGCAGGAATTATCGGTCGAAAACGATGGCTGAACCTTCGTCGAAAAAGGAGATCTGAGAAACTTCAAGGAAAGAGATGATTAGATGAAGAGAGAGAGAGAGGTAGAGGAACTGTTAGAGAGAGAGAGAGAGAGAGAGAGAGAGAGAAAGGGCCGCCGATTTGGACTTGGTTTCCGACTGGGACTGGGTAGGCAGCGAGAGACAAACACTAGCGACGACGAGTAAAACGAGACTGTGACTGGGAAATTGACGATATTGCCCTTGCTTAGACTTTATTTTACTTGCGGGTCGTCTGAACACGGAACAGGGATGAGGATATTTGGACAGTTATTAGCCTGCTCCAGCTGTACCCCCCACAAAAGTTCACCACTTTTAGTATATACAGAATATTTCTTTTTTCTTTCTTTTTTTTTTGAGGCATCACTTACAATTTTGTATCAAATATTTTCTTTTATAATAATGTTTCAATCTTTAAACTGAATCCAAAATTTAAAATTAAATAATATTAGCATGATTCATGTTATTCACATGTAATGTTTATAATACATGATAAGATTGTTTGTATATTTTTAATAAATAACATAAAATTTTAATAATTCGAAATTAATAATAATTGATGCATTGTCAAAAAATATTACTTAAATTATATGACAATAATTATCAGTCTATCTATGCACCCTATCTACAAACTTACTCAATTTTATTTGAATTTTTTTTTCAAACAACATAACTATAGGTGCATATTATGTAGCAAAATTCGTAGTTGTATATCAGAATCCACACATTATGTAGACTAATATTTCTTTTCTGTGCGTACTGTTCTTGGACTTTGTTGGTTATAATATTCATATTGTTATTACTGTATAAGTAGTATGTCATATAAAATATACTCCAAGTTGCAACATCAGGACTACAACATCAATTCTTACATATATACAATTCACAAGCAAGTTTGAAATCTTAAACCTTAATAATAAACTTTGACCAAAGGTTGCTTGCAGGAAAAAAAAATGTATTTGTATGGTTCCTGATGCCTTCCCAGGCTTTCAATTTTCATAGTACTGAACTTGCTGATTAGTGCCCAAATAATTTCACAGAGGAATGTCTAATGGCAATCTGACAGTATGACAAGGTACAGGTGTAAGGAAACTTAACAGTACACTTTTTATGAACTATGAAGTAAAAAAGGCTCTTGCCTACTGTCGCCACACATTTGTGGATTTCGTTCTGACCACAGGGAATCAGAGGTCCCGAGAGAGGAATGAGTGTCGTTAGCAAATAACAAATTAATAAATTGAAGAATTATTAGGGTTTTGGTGGAGGATGGATCAGACACTGTAGACTGCAGAGAGTATTTATTATTTAACTATTTGTGAGGGAATTTTTTTTGTTTATTCTGGCTTTTTGACAATTCTTAGTAACAATGTTTTAACCGATTTTTTTTAATTTAAGAATTATAATATTAAAAATTAAATAAATAAGAAAATTGGATGCAAAATTACGGGGACGGGTTTTGATAATTCGCCATTTTATAAAAGTACATTTTTTTATTGAGGTACGAATTTTGAAAATCCGTCTCTTAATAAAAAAAATATTCTATTGAGGGACAGATTTTGAAAATCCATCCCCTAATAAAATATTATTTTTTATAAAAATGTTAAAATCGTGTATGAAATTTCAAACAGGCATAACTTTTAATAGGAAAATTCGTAGAAAACGTTTAATATAAATTCAGAAAGCTTGTAAAACGATATATCCAAATTGATATTAAACGTTTTCTATAGATTTTTTCTATCAAAATTTATGTTTGTTTGAAGTTTCATACACGATTTTAACAATTTTTATAAAAAATAATATTTTATTAAGGGATAGATTTTGAAAAGTCATCTCTCAATAAAAAAATATATTTTATTGAGGAAAAAAACACGAACCTCAAACCGAAGTTTTGAAATCCCTCCTTATGTTTTTTATTGGGGGACGAATTTTAAAACCATGTCCCACATTAAAATATTATTTTTTTGTAAAGAAAAAGTAAAAATACATTTGGGGACGGATTTTGAAAATTCGTCCCTCCTATATTTGTGATTTCTCATCTTATTTTCTTATTTATTTAATTTTAAATATTAATTTTCTTAAATAAAAAAAAATCGGATTTTTAAAACCCCTTTAGAATATTTAATAATTTTATAATTACTTTTCAAATGCATATAGCCGGTTTGTTTGTGGGGTAGCTATTTTGCACGTCAGTCCCGTTTTTGAGTCAGATGCGGATATTACAAATTGATCCCATGCTATGCTATCTTTTTTATAAAATAAAAGCTGATTTTCCTTTGTTTCATTATATATGTTTACCAGGAAGGATGCTTTTAATTGGGCAATTAAATGGCTCAAACATTTGATTTTTCTCTCTCTAGAAACTAATAGTGTTGTGTATAGACTTCAAATCACTATTTGTATTTTGCTTCTAGGTTAGATTGGTAAGTGAAAGCTACATTAATGTTAGAGTTTATGTCTCAAGCAATGTTTGGTTTTTTGCTTTTATGTTTTAATTTTGTTTTGTTTTAAAAATCATGTCTAATAAAGTTGGAATATATTTTACTATGTAAGACATTATAAGTTGAAAATTTAGTGTCAGGATTAAGATCTTCCATCTCATGCTTAAAATTATATTATGTTTAGTATAAGTATATTTGTCATTCATATCAGTCTAACAATGACAATATGTTCTAACATTTTGTCATATTCTTAAATAGAACTGTAATTAGTTTTCTTTTAGATTATTTCATATAAAATAGAACTGCAATTAGTTTTCTTTTACAATTTTTTATTAAAAAAACTTTTACAATTTATTAGACTAATTACTCTTAAAGACATATATATCTGAATATAAAAATAGTATTTTTTTAATTTATCTATCTTGTGTTAATAAAAGTATAATATTATATTTGTCTGAAGACGAATGCATGTGTATACTGTATACATATATTATTTTGAGCGAAAGATAATTCCAAGTATGAGATAAATGAATCATAATTGTTTGAAACTTGAAAGCATGCATCATAATATGTAAACACATATAAATTGTTGAATACATACAATTAATAATACATACGTGAATGCGCATATATCTATTCAGAATCGTTGAATACATAAAATTCAGAATCAAGAATAGTTTTATCAAAATTTTTAAATCTAGATATGAATGTTATTATTTAAAGAAACAAATATATAAAAAGAAAAGAATCGGTGTTCTTGCTTTCTGAACCTGACATGATTATCTAAATTCTTTTAATTTTTTAATTTATATTAGAATCCTAACATTAGATTCACATTAAAAATTACGTTTTCTATATAATTTATTAATTTTGACAAGTTTGCTTTTGTGGGGGGGGGGGGGGGGGGGGGGGGGGAGGGGGGGGGAGGGGGGGGGGGGCTGCATTATTTTACTAATCAGCTTTTAATAAATTTCATTTATTTAATTAAGGACCACCGAAAGCATACCTTCTAATTTCATATAACATTAATTATTCATGTAACATGTGGTTCATTAGTTGATGAGGTTGGTGTAGCCAAAACAAAAAAAAAGGGGAATATTATTTGACTTAACACTATTTCGTCGGCTGCTAGATTATTGCCTCCTAAATCCTAATCTTCAGCTAATCTAAATAATTATATGTCAGCATCTAGAACCGTTGGGTGATTATTTTAATGGAATTAATTAATACGGCATGTGATTTACAAAAGGGACCCTTTTATATGTTTTATTTGAGTAAAATTATGGTGATTTTAAGCTTATCAAGCCTTTTGATGTGTTTAATTAAAAAAGTGATCGGAACAGTTTTAAACGACAAATCTGAGTAGCTCAATAAATTCTTCATCAAGCCTTTTGATGTGTTATAACTATTTTTTTCAGATTTTTGAAAATGATTCTAAAATAATAATAAAATAATTAATGTTTTTTTTATATGAGAATAGGCTATTTTGAAAAAAATCAGAAAAAAATAGTTAAAAAGTTCTAAAAAAAAATTTGATATTCTACAAGATTTTAATATGAAGAATTTATCAAGCAACTTGAATTTATCGTTTGAAGTCAATTCGATAGGTTTTTTAGTTAATCTCGCCCTAACTTTACTCGTTTTTTTATTTTATACGTCTACATATAGTGGATTAAAGTTTTTCCTTTTATTTTGAAATCATTTAATTTTAAAGCTAGGTTCATAAAAAAATTTAATTCAAAATTTCAACATATGATATTTCTTATTTTAATGCTCTCATACAAAATACTATCTACATCATTAGTTCAAAAATTAATATACTTTTAGAACATGAATCAAAGGAGACGACAAGTCTAGGCATAGCTCATGGAAACCTACCACCTATGGAGTATGGCCCAGTCTCAATTCAAGCCCGTTTGGATGTGGGCCCATAGCGGGCCAGTGCACATCAATAAACAGTGTTTTTAGTTAATGGTGAGTCGTTGGATTTACATCGTGCGGTGTTGTTTCTTCGTGCTGGCATCACTGGCTGATGCTAATTTGCTTGGTCGGTGGTTCTTTTGCCATGGTTTCGATCAGTCTACTTTTAATTTACTCAGTATTTACTCAGTTGTCTGTAACTTTTAATCTCTGATGCATGCCTCTCTGCGCCATTTACTGCTACTTGGACCTGCAGGTGTGTTATTTTCAGATTAGTTGTCTAGCCTTTGTCAATATTCGATGCATTTTTTTGGTTTTTTTGGATAGCTGGCTGGTTTCTTCTGGTATATCATGTGTGTTGTGTTTAGTTGTGCGCTAGCTCCTAGCTGTGTGTGTGTTTCTGAGAATTCTTTTGCTTTATTTCTTTTTCAGCTTTTGGGATCTGCTGCACCTGATAGTTGTGTTATGTGTTTCTATTTTGACTCTGCTATTTATCATGCTCATGAGATTTGCTTGTAATGTTATTTGGTTATAAATAATATTATGAAATTTCAAAACTATGATTTGGGGCTTTGGGAAATTGTCATTTTATTAACACATGAAATTGAGCAAGATCTGATCATTTATTTGACTAGATTTTATATCTACATCGATGCATATGACTCGATCTTGAAATTAAAGCAATGGTTGAATTGTATATACATGAACAACCGTTATTTGACGTTACTAAATAGTAAATACTAATATTAATTGTCAGATCTGGATTAATGGAGAAATTTGAATGCGCATGTGAGACAGCTATTACCCAACCATTAAGGATTGTAGAGGATCACATTAGAAGTAGGAAATATCAGCGACTCATTCTTCTCTTTGAAATTCTTTCCAGAAATCCACAAAAATAATAATAGAAAGAAAATTACAATATGACAAAAAAAAATAGAAGAAAAAAAAACTGTAGTGAGCCGTCTCTGATGTACCAGAGCTGCCTTCTTCCTATATAAATGGATCTCAGGTGAGACCAAGGGGATGCAAATTATGAACATGGTGCAGTGTTCGAATTGCAATGCTATGTATATTATGCAATTACAATGCTATGTACATTCCTCTGTATAGGAATGTTATCTTTCCTGGCACAACACCATGAACCAATTACAATGCTATATATATCCTGCAACATAGATCACTTCAACTAGCTCCATGATCAAAGCCTCTGTTTGTTTGTTCAATTCTCATCACCCCAATTCAAGATAGCACAAATTTGTTCATAATGAGATTCGTCGCAAGTACCTGACTCTGCATATGAATTTCAGCTCCATTGTCAGACTTGAATCTAGCTATGTCATTTAGTCAATATTTTAAAAAGCATTTTAGGGGATTTAAAAAGTGGGGTATCATTTAGTAATTTAATTAATTTAATCGTAGTTTATGGTGAAGTACCATACATCTTTAGTGAATTTCAATGTCAAACTGGTTTAATTGATTTGAATATTCGTTTAATCATGCTTTCTAAAAGATTGCATCCAATCGACATAAACAAATTACAATCGTTTAAATTATATACTTGAGTTTGACATACTGCTACTCTCAACGACTCAAGCTTCCTCCAGTTCTAGTAACAGTTGCGCCGAACCAGTGTAATCGGTTTCATGGCTAGCCAATGATAGAAGAATTGATGCCACGCTAATTTGTATCATGTTCTCTATGGGTATTTGCATAAGCAATAACATTACATGTAACACCACTAGCAAGCCTTCACTAAAGATGCTAAAGAGACCAACATATTTGTCTCAAATTTTGACAAGTTTAAGAAAAAGAGACAAACAAGTTTTCATGAAGGCAGCATAGGTTGGTGAAGATTATAATATTTTGTAATTATCAGATATCCAGAGAGAGAACTCAAGCACAAATTAGTCTCACACAAACTCTTCTGCTATTCGCCACAAAACTAATACCACTGGTACGGTATAATTTGTCACTGGTACTAGAAAAAGCCTGACTAGTTGAGTGTAACTGTATGTCAAAATCAAGTAACAAGCTAGTTGAGTTTCCTGATTAACATAGTCATACATCAGCATGACTATGGTATAATACATAATTCTGAAGAAGCAAATTATTTCATGATTTTATTCTATAGCACTTACCTCTTTTTTCATTTTTTTTTTTTGGCAATTACCCATAGGCAGTCTATATATGGCACATGCTTTATTACCTGGAACTGGAAGGGAAGCCTTTCTTGTGTATCCTTTAACATGACAGAAATTGGAGAATATTTTAATTCTTTGTCCTACTTACATATTTTAAAGAAAAAGTAAAAATGCTTCCTTAAATTAATTTCAACCATACAATCTTTCAACGCCAACTCTGTAGAAATGTCCATAGACCATACTATGTAGAAATTCCTTGAAGTAATGCCTACAGCTGCCTCCTCCTTATGTGGAACACCAACTCTGTACGTAGAAACGGCATCTTCCCTGTCTCAACGCCATGAATGAATTGCAATGCTATGTATATCAAACTCTTTTTGAATTTATTGGTCAATTTTATCACCGCTCTCCCATAAAAAAAATAATGACACAACAGCATTTAGGGCACATATGTAACCAGTGCAGCATCAGTTAGTAATTTAATCGATTTAATCACAATTTAACAACAAAGTGTCTTTTTTAGAGAATTTCAATGACACATGGTAGAAGCCATTAGATTGGTTTAAAATGTTATTTAATCACATTTTCTAAAAGATTGCATCCAATATTGACATAATTAAACAAATTATAATGCTAGACTCAAATTAATTATACTTGTGATCGACATTCTGCAACTCTCAACTACTCAAGCCTCCTTTAGTACTAACGACAATGATATCACACTTATTTGCATTCTCTTTGGATATTTGGAGATGCAATAAAATTACATGAAACACCAGTAGCTAGCAAGACTTCACTAAAAATGCTAGAGATTGAAATCTGTTTGTCTCAGTTTTCAAACTGTTCAACTTCATGGAGATAGAAAGAAAACCATGAGACAAATTTTTTCAAGTGGCACTTTTCATGAAGGCACCATAGTTTTGGTCAACAATATGTAATATTTTGACATTATCCAGCATCCAGCTGAGAGAGAACTAAAGCACAATTTAGTCTCACATGAATTCTTCTGGCATTCGCCACAAAACCAATACAACTGGTACGAAAAAATTTGTCGTTGGTACTAGAAAAAGCCTGTTGTGTTGAGTGTAGCAGAATGTCAAACACAAGAGTTAGGAGCTGTTGGCTTTAACATTGTTGACTATGATGTAATACATATTTCTAAAGAAGCAAACTATTTCATGATTTTAGTCTATAGCACTTCCTTCCTTTTTTTCTTTTTTTTTTGGCAATTATCCAGAGGCAGGTTATATATAGCATATCTTTTAATTTGTTACTTGAAATCAGAGAATATTTTCTTTCTCCTACTTAATTACATATTTTTTCTTACTTAATTACATAATTCTGAAGAGGCACATTATTTTCAGTTGTGTAACGCCTCTAATTCATGTATTATTATAACTCCATTTTGCTCCTACAAAATTAAATATGCTTCCTTAAATTAATTTTAACCATACAATCTTTCAGTATTGATTTAGTACGGGTAACATTTCCTAGATATATTTGTGATAATCAAGCAAAACTCTGTTATGGCATGTTTTGTAATTTTTCTGTTACACTAATTCTATGTTCTGTAATCATAGTTTGCGGAATGACAGAAATTAATCAAAACGTTATTCAACCTCAAAATGCTTAAACTTCTTTATATGAAACTTAAAATGGGTTCAACCTGTATAGTTTCTTTTTTTTTTCTGAAGTAAACAAAAAACTATACAAGTTAAAAAGCATAGTAAAATTTCTTATGAGAAGAAAGTTTAAAGCATTTTGAGGTTGAATAACATGTTGATTTGTAGAGTAATTACTAGGAGGCCATAGATCAAAAAGAAAATGAAAGGTAAAGAGAAATGAAGACCAAAATATAGGTTAAGGATAAATAAGTAAATAAATAAATACTAATGAAGAGCTTATAAGCTAGGAAACAAACCAATATGTATGATTCTTGCTTAACCTTGGCCATGTTCTCCTCCTTTCCTCTTTCTCTCCATCCCTCTCATGGAAAAAGAAAAAATAGGCACACCTTGCTATGAAACCCTAAAATGCCTTCTAGTTCAATTTATAATAAAACACTTGAAATCATGACCGTCGAATGCTAGGCTAGATGAGTGACACCTGTCCAAAACCGAAACCGAAATCGAATTACTGCCAACTGTTTTACAAACCATTAATTCCCTCAAATTTTCTTACTTGCACCTGGTTCAACTCAAAACCATAACGGATAGTTGCCAATTGTTTTGTAAGACCAATTACAAGCCAACTTATTATTTTGCATGCACCTGGTTCAACTCAAAACCAAAATATATAATTCCGTTTTGAGGCAATGCTTTGATAAAACGACTTATTCATTCAAGTTTCTTGTTTAATTTAATCCAAAAACCAAAAAATACAGTTGGGATAATGTTGCCAATTGTTAGAATTACTTACTGCCAATTGTTTTCTAAAATTACTAATCCACTCAATTTCTTGATTGTGCTTGGACCGGATCCAAGACCAGAATATTTTGCTGCTATTAGTGTTGATTATTTTATAAATCTAATAATTCACTCAAATTTCATGTTCATACATTGTTGGACTCAGAAGAGGAACATGTTAAATATATATTTTTTATTGAAAAGAAGCAAAATGCTCCTATGTTCCATTGAAACAAAAACATCAATAACTGGAATATGTTAATTGTTGGAGTTATTGCCAGTTGTTTCATTTAGCTATTGATGACTGATGCACTCAACTTGCTTGGTTGCACCTGGTTCATAGTATTGTTATATATCAGTAGCGAATGAATAAGATAAATTGATTTGGTCTTAACTAAGTGCATTCAAGCTTGAGATTAAGTCAAATGTGCTCATTAATTAAAGCCATGCCTATTTAGGAATAAAAGTATTGTAAAGTACATTTATGCATGAGAAATAATAGTCAAATGTACTGCTAGTGTCAATTTTGAAAATAGAAGTACATATCAAGTTATATAATACCTCTTCACAGCAACAAGAAATTAATTAAACTTGTCATGAACATATGCAAAAAAAAGATAATAAACAGAAATAAGCCATGTAGATTCAAACTCAAATCTTGATCTATTCATGTTCATGAGGCAAAGGTGATAGAAGCAATTACTGAATTTCTCTTTTCTGCCCAAATCTTTGGAAAAAGTACTGAAGCTTCACAAATATATAAATGATACTAAATTTAAAACAACAAATAAACGGATTAAGCAGAGGAATATTTGTTTGTAATTACTTCTTCTAGTTTTCCTAATTAAGCTATAAAATACATTACAGAAAAGAAAAGGGAATAAATTTGTTTGGAAAAAACTGAATCGGACAAATTAATTGAAAGGCTACTTCCGATTTATTTAGGGCTTTTTATAAGAAAGGCTATTGTACAACCAAAAATTTGACTTAGTTTAAGCTACATAAAGGATTCTTTTCTCTTGAACTGATTGTTTTCCCATTACTAAAATAGAAAGCATGACTATTAGACCTGTTTCCAAGCACATCATATTGGAAATCAAGAGTCCATCCTATTTTTGTTTTTTTAGTGTATTATTCAGGTTGATTATGATCACTTCTCAGAATTATCAAAAGGGATTTCTTTATTTTCTAAAACAAATCTGATTTTCAATTCTTTAACAAGCACTAATGATGCAAGCTAGCGGGAACTTCACTATGAAATCAGCCTATCTCTTTCTCATAGATGGAAGAACAACTTGTCATAAAGCACCCATTATATGGAAAATAAAAGCCTCATATAGACGTAAATATTTTCCTTTGGTACTTAAAAAAAAGAGGCTACTCATAGAGGAAAACCTGTAAAAGAGAGGATAAACACATCTCCACAAATATGTCTTATATATGCAATAGCAACATCCTTGAGACTGACATCCATCTATTTCTGACCTAGCCATATATACTCGTCTATTCATATGGCAGTCAATTCACAACCAAAGTCTTTTGATATTTTCATTCATATGACAGTCAGTTCATAACCAAAATCTTTTGACATTTTCCTAAGACATAGGAATTAATACCTTAGATAAAACGCAACGCGCGTCATGGAACACGAAACGTTTAGCGACATTATGGAATATTTGGAAAGAGAGGAACTAACGAGTATCCACAGCTAAACACCTACTGCCGGCCAAATTATCCGACACCGTCAACGGGGAGGCGACGGAATGGCTAGCATATTGTTGAGGAGGATATTCTAGTTATAGTTTTTGCACAGAGATTTATTTCTTTTTGGTTTTTTTTTTAGCGGATATGCTAAGATGTCATTCTAAAGATAACATATAAATAATTTTATCTTTTTAATAAAATCAGGTGGTAGGCTCTCGCCTGCCTATTTTTAAAAAAAAAACAAATACTAATGATCAAACTATAAATTGCATATAGAGTTATGTATAAGCTTCAACACCAAATAGGAATCAACAATCTTCATAAACTATTGATACATCAAATTTCCTATAGAGTTATATGGCTTAGCATCCTGCCATTTCTGGGACTATATCATCACTCCACAACAAAATATGCATGCGATTTACATTAACTTGAAAGGACTTGATTCATATAAGGAGGATTTCTCTAAATTCTAAGTTTTATCGATCCGATGTGTTTGTTTTAAATAACATGGCCTAAATTGAAATTGTAGATCCTACCTTTTTTTTTTGGAAGTAAGGAATACAATTCTGTTAATATCATTGTCTCGTTATTATGAATTTCTTATAATGTACCGATTTCAAAATTTTAGATGGAAACTAGAAAAGGAAAAAAAAAAGGAGACATAAAATAAGGAAAAAAAATGAAAAGATTAATTCCTGATTGAATTGCGTAAACTTATTCGGTCACATATATTCATCTATCTACATTTTATATTTCGCACTTTTTTATTTTCAACAAATATTAACGAAAGAAACCCACGTCAGTTTGATCTCATTCAAACAACATTGATCTTTGTGCTATGCTCCCATTTAGATTTTTTTTTGTTTTGTATGCTGAATGTTTTATATGTAGATCTGATCTTACTTTGTTGTTAGGAGGATTAGATTTATAGTTTTTGTTGTAAAGCAATTCAAGTTTGTAGGATCAGATACCAGTTGTTTGGTACCATTTCAATGAAACATTTGGGTTTCCACCAATTTTATTCAAAAAGAAAAAAAAGCAAACTCCTTAATTAACAGCCTCTTAATGATGCAATGAGTTGGTCGGTTCATTTTAGAAATAGGGCATTTTTTGTAAAAAAATTTCTAATAATTATTAAGCTGCACAATAAGATGTTAAAATTTTTTTGCAAAAATCACTCTATTTTTAGAACGAATTTTGCTAGATTCGCATTAGAAATTTTGACATCTGAAATCATTTATGATCAATTTTGCTAGGTACGAACATATACAAAAGTATTTCGATCAAGAAAAATTCCTCCTAATAAGGAATTGATTACACCGTCAATTGTAAGCATGTTCAACCTTTCTACAATTCTGGCAGCTAATTTAATCAAACGTCATAAACCAGTTGCTCAAAAAGCATGAGAAGCGTAATGAAAAAAAATTAAAAATTAAAAATCACGATAGTGGAAGTGGACAAAGCCAAGAAGATCCCCACCCGTTTCATGTTCAACAGTCTCCAGTTCAGACAAGGATCGACTTCTCCAATCACAAAGGTTATATATACGAAGAGCTCTATCCAGTTTGAGTAAAACGGAGAGGATTGAAAAGGTCAGTTTCCTTTTCTTCGCCTTCAACCTGACGCGCACGTTTGACTCGCACCGATGCCACTGGGATCCGACCTTCCTCCACGCATCTCACGAAACACCAATTTTACCCAATCTATATTTTCCACGTAAGCGATTTGATCATTCTGGATCTTTGATTTGATACTTGATTTCCTTCGGTATGACATCTCTAGCACCACTTCGCCACCCAATTTGCCTCCGTGCTTGGCGCGGTACTTTCCGATTTAATTCCGTTATCTCTAAAAATATTTCAATGCAACATGAACATAAAAATACCATAGACCATACCTGTGAACAGTGGGCCCGATGTAGATAAGAGCACATTCTATACATATACCAGGTTCATTGAAACTTTTAACTGGCCTGATTTTATTATAAATCAGCCGATCCGTTCGTCCCCTCTCTTTCTTTCGACGCTAAAATTAAAACACTCCTCATCATTGTCATTAATCTCATTTCCTCTCGGTTATCCTCAAAAGAAATTAGAGAGAGGAGCTAACCCTAGCGAAAGAAAAAAGAGATTTGTAATTATTTTGCAATAATAAGATGTCGGTGGTGTCGGCATTGGCAAAATATAAGCTGGTTTTCCTCGGTGATCAATCGGTCGGGAAGACGAGTATCATCACCAGATTTATGTATGATAAATTTGACACCACATATCAGGTAATTATATATGTATTTTTTTTTTCCTTTTCATTAGTTTCTCATTTATTCTCAAATTATGAGTCGTTGATTTGTTATAATTAAGAATAGAGGACTGATTTCATTTTGAAATGCTTCATTTCTTAGAACAACTTACAATTTTAGAGACATGACAATGAGATCTCATCCTTTTTATCCAGATTAATATATTTTGTGATTCTTGGTTGGCATCAATTTTCTATTTAAGAAATTTGGTCGTTGAATCCATGTCTACAATGCATGATCAGTCTTTTGATCTTTTTTTTTCATCATTTTCTTCCTATATAAATAAAGGATATATCCTTCATAAATTAGTATTGATAATTTTTAGCTCGTTCTTTTAATTCCAAAAATAATTAGCCATTTCAAGTAAAAGTTTCAATCCTGGATTAATTATTGATCTATTTTCTTCTGACACCATTGATAATATTGTTTGTCAAACAATCAGGCGACAATCGGCATCGACTTCTTGTCAAAAACAATGTATTTGGAAGATTGTACAGTTCGTTTACAGCTCTGGTATCGGCCTTTTCTTTTTCTCATATCAGTAATTCACTTCAACAATATGCTAATTTCGCAAGATCTCATAATTCAAACAAATTGAAATTTCAAGGGATACTGCCGGGCAAGAAAGATTCAGAAGTCTTATTCCCAGTTACATCAGAGACTCTTCTGTTGCAGTCATTGTTTATGATGTATCCAGTAAGTCTTAAGTCTTTTTGTTAGACTGGTGTATTAGGGGTCCGTATCCGCTGCCATAGAAATCTATGACATATTTATTGTCATAGATTTTAAACGGTCTAATTTGATTTAAACGGCTCATATTTAGTTAATAGAAGGTATTTTTTTATTTATATTTTAGTGGGCCCCACATGTCATAGACTCAAAAAACCTATGGCACAAGATGGCAGCGGATGTGAATCCGGTGTACCAGCATTCTAAATGTGGTACCAGTACCTCCAAAAAACAAAACTCAACTCTGCAACTGCACTCGGTTTAACTCAATTTTGGCTTTTTGGGTTACATAAAACTAATTAATTAAACCAATTTAGGCTAATTTGATGGTTTCTATGAAATCGGTGTCAATTTCAAAGGACACTTTTTATAAAAAAAATATCATATTAAAGTAAAATAAACCAATTTGAACAAAAAAATCTCCCAATATTAACCAAGCAATTGATATGCCAAAGATGGCAGAAACCAAAAATTGACTATCAACTAATCTAAATAAACAAGAATTGATATTGGATAGGTTTAGACACAGGTTGCCATGATTAACTGTGATCTGAACATGTAGACCGACAAACAGAAGAAAATTGAAAACATCCGTTGTATGATATTTAACACATAGTTTCATATCTTTCTGATTTTGTTTTATTTAGGTTCCTTTTCTTGTCATTTTATTGTAGATAGGCAGTCTTTTGTGAACACCGCAAAGTGGATCGAGGAGGTGAGGACGGAGAGAGGTGGTGACGTAATCATAGTTTTAGTTGGAAATAAAACTGATCTTGTTGACAAAAGGTAAGATAGGTTTACTTCCTGTTCTTTGAAACAGTCTTTTTATCTTTTATTGAATCAAATACTAGTTTAATTTTATGAAAGATTGTAAAGAAATTTTTTTGACCACTTTTTATTTAAGTTCAGCAAAGAGCAAAATACTTTATGTATACCAGAAATGTTGAAATTTGAAATGCCCTTGTTATTTTACTGAGGATGTGCATTAAGCGAGTTCATGGCCAACTGGCCATAGCTATGCTTTTTCCTGCAAAGCATTTGGAGTTTATGTATTTCAATTACAAAGATTTTTTACTGGCATTAGTTGAAGAATTTATTACTTGGTACTTGCTATTAGTGAAATCTGAGAGCAATTTTATTTTATTTTTTTCACTCTCTAAATGAATAGAGCATGTTCCCATCCTTTATGATTAACCAAATTGTTAGCATATATACAGATATAAATAATCACAATTACTGTTACACTACCACATTTTTCTTTGTACATGCCCAAATGAATAACTGTAGTCTGTTCTCATTAGGCAAGTCTCAACTGAAGAAGGGGAATCAAGAGCCCGCGAATGTGGCGTGATGTTCATTGAAACAAGCGCTAAAGCTGGATTTAACATCAAGGTAAAATAATTCATTTATATGCTCTTTTTATATTAATTAACATCAAGAATAAAAAATTCATTTATTTACTCAATTTTTATATAAAAAAAATATACTGGAACATAATCATCAGAAAAGGAATACTGTAAAAGTTACATGACAAATGTTTCAGAAATAATGTTTTTCTCTCTTTTTGGGTAAAAAAAAAATCATCCTCTCAAGATAATATCGGTCTGATCAACAACCTGTCCAAACATCATTGGCAACTTGAACTTATTACAGCCATTGTTCCGGAAGATTGCATCAGCTTTGCCGGGAATGGAGACCCTCTCTTCAGCCAGACAGGAAGAGCTGGTAGATGTCAATCTGAAGCCAAGTTCCGCCTCATCTCAGTCACAGCAGCAATCGGGTGGCTGTTCTTGCTAGATATACCTACAAAACAAATATTTACCAGAGAGAGATACCAGAGAGTTTCGTTTCTTAGCTGAGAGTGTTCTTGCGCATACCGTGTTGTGTAGACTGCTTGAGGGTAATTCAAATGCAGAGTAGATACCTTGTTGTGTGTAGACTACAAAACAAATAGAAGCATGATTGTCAACTGATCAGGTTGCGAAATAGTGCGCCCATCGTATCATCTGATACTGTTGTTCTTCAATTTCTCTCTTCTTGTTTAATTACATGTTTTTTTTGTTTCTGTAGTTCGAGCGTTCTCGTGCTGTATTAAAAAATTTTCCACCATATATAGTTCTGAATTTTAAATTGTTGTATACTCTACAAGATAGCATCATGATTTATTACTGTTATGATATCCATGATGTAGGAATGATCCTCTCTCTGCTATCCGTTTGTTGGCAGGGAAACTTGGAACTGGAAGCAGAAGGAAATTACAAACGCATTTGTTTGATGCATCTAAATATATACAAAATTTAGATGAAAATTAGAAAAAAAAAATTGGAGACACCAAAATATAATTGTGGTGAAACAATAAAAAAAAAATAGAGGAAAAGAATCTGTAAAACTTGTGAAAAGAATAAAACATATTTAACAAAATTTCTAGTTCGGTGCTATACTTTTCAAAAGGCATGGCATAATTCTCATATTTTTTTGATATGTTTTCATATTGTGACTTGTTGGCATGTATGGGTCAAACAAAATTGCCAATAACATCCAACCTATATCTCAGTCTAATCTCTTTGCCGAAACACTTGTCATAATATATAATTTATGGGTCAAACAAAATTTTTTTTTGGAAGGTTAGTTAGAGAATTGCCAACCAACAATTATATTAAAAAATAAATAAAAGATTTAGGATTACAATGTACAAAACTGAGAAAAATAACAAAGACGCAATGTTACAAAATTGCCAATAACATTAATATATATAATTTATGGGTCAAACAAAATTGCCAATGTATATAGATTTATCCATACTAAATAAACAGATACAACAAAAATTATGCATATATCTCTACTAAAATGCATTTGCAGTGTATTTAAATATGTTTGTTCATTTTTTTAATTAATTTATGTCTCATTTGTGATATTAAAATCATCATAGCTCACATATAGACAATAACTTAAAAAAATATAAATATACTAATTCAAGCGCAATATAAATACATTATAATAGAATTTATGTGTAATAATATTGTATGTATTTGATTTAACTCAGAAAAATGTATGCACATAAAAAAGACATAAGTGAAAGCATATATGTAAAGTTTTGAAAATATTATAATCACAAATGAGACCTAAATTAATTAAATACATGAATAGGCTCACTCGAACTTACCATAAATTTTCATTTATATTTGATTTAGCTTGCATAAATTGATATAAATGTGAAAAATATGAGTTGAAACATATTTATGAGCTTTGATGATATTACAATCAAAGATTATGTCTAAATTGGTTAAAAACAGAAACGATGTGCATAAGATAGTTCGTTCATTTTTTATTTATTTTAGACCTCATTTGTGATCGTAATATCATCAAAACTCATATATGTGCTCTAACTTATATCTTTTATGTGTGTTAAATTTATACTAAATAATCAAACATATAGAACAAATATAATAAAAAAAATTACTAAAAATGAATTTACAATGCATATATAAAATCCATGAATTCTAAACACTGAAAAATATAAGAGAAAAATGACAAGAGATGAGATGCATACATGATATTAGCAGACGCATATTGGGAAGAATTAACGGAGCTTCTTGATATTCCCTTGGTGTAAGGTGAGTTAGATTAAAGCGAAGAAAAAATATGAAGGAAATGGAGGAAGAAAAGGGGGCGTTTATATCACATTTTTTTCTTAAATAATAATAAAATTAGGAATTATTTTTTGAATTAATGTTATTTCAAACGTTGATAATATGATGAATAAATAAGAAAAAATAATAAAACTTAAGAGGTTGATATCATATATAGCAAAGACTTGAAGAATAAATAAAAAAAATTATAGATATCTGTAGGATACACAAAAATGAGGTCTTAGGAGGGATGACTTGACAATGGGGTTTTTCGTAAATTAAAAAAAAATCTATAGAAATATTATTAATCAAATTTCAAATAATTTTTAATTTTATTGATATTTCAATAAAGATCATTAAATCCTAATTATGTAAATTTCATATAATTTTAATAATCATTTTGATAGAATATCAATGAAATTTCAAACACAGTCAATTTATAAATTAAAAAATATATCCACGATCGTACGATTTAACATCATAATATCATAGACTCGAAAAAAAAATAAAAAAATAATGAGAATTGGAGGGCACACAAAAAATTAACCCAAAATTTTATTATGCAAATTAAATTAAAAGGTTTTAATCATTCCAATATTAAAATTTGGTACCTGAAATACCGGAGACGTTTTCAACGCCAAGTGGTACCACAACGCACAACAGCCATTAATCCATTTATATTATCATTATCTTCATCACGCGGCGTGAGCGTGATTCACGTGCGACTGTGTGACAGTGTCAGCTATACTCGAGGAAAATTGATTTTCTCAGTCCATGTTGGAACTCCTCACAATCACATAGTAAGGTGCGAACAGGCGACACACGAGAGAGGGGAGGAGGATCAATCATCAATCATCAATGGAGATCTCATCTCTTCCCAAATCACCCCTTCTCTCCCCCTACCAGGCCCGCTCTCTCGCTAAACCCGTGTGCAGCCTCGGGGCTTCATTTCCTAAACTACCCCTACGACACTTCTCCCTTTCTCTTTCCTCCGCTGGGACCCCACTCGCCGCCAATCCACTTTCAAGCAAGTTCGCGTCTCTCTCGATTTCTATCAACGGCTTATCTGCTGTGGGCGGCGGAGGAGATGCACTGGCCGGAGGAGGCGGAGGAGGTGGTGGAGGCGGCGGGTCGGGCGGCGGCGGAGGAGAGGCGAAGTCTATTGCGTTGGAAGAGGCTTTGTCTCAGAGGTCAGACGTGATTGTGCTCTATGTTGGAGTAATTCACCTCTCTTTCTCCTCCAATCTTGCATATGTTGTCAATGTTTTAGCAGCAATTTTCCCATGATTGTCCTTTTAGTTGGTTAGATTAGCCCATTAGGTTCTTTATTTTTGTTGCCATATTGGTATTAATATTAACATTGCGAAGTTGCGCCCAAAATTTGAATATGGCTCAACTTTTCTGTTCAAATTTGGGAAGCACAGGCTTGGAGTACCAACATCTTATTACAAATATTCATCACATAGCCAATTAGCTATCCTGTATACTTATTCAATCAGATTTTTGGTTGGTTCAAGCCATAAAATTTACTATGTGCCAATTTTGCTTAAATCTTAAAAAGAACAACCTCAATTAATTATCTTTTTATGAGGTTGGGAAATGTAATTATAAGCTAGCTTGAGGAGTTAAAAAACAAGATGTTATACATTTAGGATCAAAACAATAATTGCAGAGTTATAGCCTACGGATATAATTTTCCCCAAAAGACTGTACATTTATCTGCATATTCAGTTTTAAAATTCTGATTTTATGTACTTGTTTCCTTTAATTTTATGGTGGGTTCTTAATTTTGAAAACAGGGGATGACCTGCGGTGGATGTGCTGCTAGTGTTAAGAGGATCTTGGAAAGTCAAGTAAGTAATTTATCCATTTAATCTATTTTATTATATATTTGTTTCTTTTGTATTACTTGGAAAGTGATTCTGTAATTTCTTTTTTTTTTCCGGAGAGTAAATTGTTTCTTATTGCTAATATTTCGGAATTATCTGATAGCATTCACCACTTCTGACCTGATATGAAAAGGGTCAACTTCATTAGCATACCAAACTCATGAAGATGGGCTGGACAAAATCTAGCATATGAACAGAAGCAAATAGGATAAAATTAAACTTATGTTATGGACTCACTCTCTTATACTCTAAAAGCTTAGGTTATACCAAATGTACTTTACCATTTCATAATCCTAACGCGTGTATATTGTGCAGCCTCAAGTTTCTACTGCCACAGTATACCTAGAGAAGGAGACAGCTGTAGTCTGGCCTGTTGATGAAGCGAAGACGGCAGAAGATTGGCAAAAACAACTGGGAGAGAAACTCGCAAATCACCTCTCCACTTGTGGATTCAAATCCCATCTCCATGGTTTGTATTTGCAAACTTAAAATTCAGTAGGCGGTAATGAAAAACCTTATCCAGTCTTACAGTCCTCTATTGACCGACCAGCCTATGGTTGTTAACAAGCTCAGTAATGGTTGGGCGGAGATATTTTCATACATGTACATTTTAGAATTAGCCTTACCCATAATTCTATCCTTATCTGTCAAGCAATAGTGATACTGTACTTATATACCAGTCAAGGTTAATGGTTAACTGGTGGACAACAGGTAATTACCGAATAAAATAATGCTTCTAGTCCAAATAAGTAACAAACAAATGAATATACTACTTTAAACATAATAAAAAATCCTAACATAAAACAAAAAATGGGTTTTTCTTTAAAGAAGTTCAAAGAACTGAAGTTTCCTTGGCAAGTAATATGGTTATACTGTAGCAATTATATTTGCAAAGCTTTGCTTCTTAGCTGAAGTCCCTTGGGAGTGGTTAATATTAGGGACTGCCAATTAAGTCTCTGTGTGATACCGTACCAATTAGGTTCACCACTTCTGTGAACTACTATGTTTGGGTACTAGTCCTGGTTTGGCTACTAATTTGCTATCATGCTCTTTCATTTTTTTCTTTTGGCATTTCACTGCATGATTGAGGGTAGATTTAAGGGTAACATGATTGCTGATTGATTTTGAATTTATGATTTATGGGCTAACAGAGGCAAAATAAAATTGAGCACAGTCTTAATCGCACAATATGAGTTTATGAATCTTTATTAGGAAAACATATTATAGTGCGACCTAATTCAGCATTTCTGTTTATTTTAGGAGAGGAGAAGAAATCAACATAATTTTAAAGTTGGATGGTTATGATAATCATCACCAGTAATGAGCTTGTTAAATTGTAAGGTGAATTTTCTACTTTAGTACTTTTTAACTGGCAACTGGCAAGTATGTGCTAATTTTTGGTAAATGACAGATGCCTTACATTTTGTTATATTTGCAAATAACAGCATCTGATTTGCTACTTGATCTTCGCAATTTATTGTCAAATGATATTGTAATTCTTAGCCTTAGATTTGGAAACAATTTTTATCACTTGGTTCATTCCAGTAAATTGAATCTAAATCATAACCAGCCAGCATTGAAGAGTATTTGCCTAGTGTTGTTTTTCGTCATGTCATTGTTAGCTTTGTATATCATTGAATTCAATCTTTACACAGAAAGGTGTAAATCTTATAAATAACTGGAGGTTTCAAACAACAATAAAATGTCGGGCTTAATTGCAAAATGTTGATATGAATATAAATTTTTTCATACAGTTTTACAATTTTATTGCAGGCAATTTTGTTAAAGGTTACCGGGGGAGCTTATCTACTTAAAATCGATGTCCTCCAAAAATAATAGCATATCACGTAGAGCTCAGTTTACTTGAATATTTGATACTTTATAGTTCGAGTAGACTTGTGTGTCACGTGCAAATTGAAATAATTTAGGATTTGGATTGATTGCTGTTTAGGCTTAAATTATTTGGTTAATTTTTGGTGTGTGGCTACTTTTTTTTTATTCTCTTTGTCGTCTCCTTCCCTTTTTTATTTGCTATCTGTAGATGGTAGGTTAATATAATAAAAAAATGGAAGAGGAGTAATAACTAATAAGGTTGCTGGTTTAAATTTCTACCCTTAAAGCTAAAAGTCAATGGGAAGTACAGCTTATCAATATAAATAAGAAAAGTACCAAATTATCAAAGAGAGTATCAGAAAAGTACCCAAATGAATCGTCCTTTTTACTCTTATAAAGTTACGAAGTTGTAACTCTTGTATTTAAGTTTATTTAATCGTTTTTGGATTTCTTTTTTCCTTAAAAAAACAATCATGTCATCAAAATCTCAGCAAAAAGCAATATTAAAGAAGAGTGGGGATCCATCGGTAACTATTAATTTGATAATTTAATAATGATTAAAAAAAAATATTTATACATGTAGAAGATGTATAAACATAAAAGAAAAATGAGATGAATTATAGGTTATAATTAATCAATTTAAATCAAAAAATATTAAGTTTATATTTTTAGGCAATTTATGTCTCATTTTAAACATATAAAAATGTTTATACATAAAAGAAAAATGAGTTTTAAAATGTGTTTAAAATGCTTTCTAATTGAATTTTGTGCAAGAAATGCATCGTATCTATTTAATTTAGATAAGATAAGTTTATAAATATGTAGACGACATTATTTTAAGTATTTTTATGTGAGTTTGGTTGATTTTACGATCACAAATGATGCATAAATTGGTTTAAACTTTAACAGAGTCATTAAATTTGTTTAAAAATGCTTTGTAATATAATTTTGTGCTTGAATTGTGTTGTATATGTTCAATTTAGCCCATATTTTTTTTTGTGAATTTTGGTGATTTCACAATCATATGCAAAATAATTAAAATGCCATAAAATGCTTTTATAGTAGAATTTTGTGCGTAAATTGTATTGTATTTACTTAATTTTCTTTGATATCAACGGCTTGCAAGAAATGGACTGATGGGTAATTTTTAATCGCTGATTTTTTAACTTATTAATTCATATAAAATAAAAAATTAAAAAATCAATAATTTTTAAGTGCACAAAGAAAATATAAAAAAGTCAATAATATAGAATATTTTTTCAATTTAGCTCACATAAATTTAGAATTCTCCGCAACTTCTACTCTGTAGTCTATGGTGCAACAGGTTGGAAGTGGATTCTGACGGATGTATAGTGATTTTATTCGCTTTTTTCAGCTCCGTAGTCTATCGATATATTTTCATCCGATTTCTTGCACTGATTGTTGCACACTAGAAGAAAGAAAACATATTAAACAAGATAATACTAGATAAAGAAAAATTATGTTGGGACAAGTGGCAGCAATATCAGTCGATTCGCTTCCCTTTTCATTTCACTTCAGCATTTTCATGGAACTTTTGAGGTTCGGCAGTGGCTCTTTTGAAATTTTTACGGAAGAAAAGGGCTGAATGAAGAAAATAGTCAGCTTTATAGTTTGCTAATACGTAATTCTAGAATTCTCAAGGGTACTTTGGAGAAAATTCCAGGCCAGTCGATCGATATTTCCAGAAACTGTGGCCTCCAAATCCAATCTTAAAAAAAACTCGAGCCCCCCCATTTTCACAATCAGCCCCTTTTTCACAGTGAGAGCTGAAACCCTAGCTCGCAAAACCCTTACCTCTTTCTCTCCTCGTCTCCACCTAGAAAAATGTCGCACTTCGGTCGATCAGGCCCACCAGAGATTAAAGACTCTTTTTCTCTTCTCGTGCTGAACCTCACTTTCCGTATGCACATAATAACTTAGTCTAATCAATCGTCTCAATTCCTTCTTCGTTGATTTTGTATATTGAAGTTTATTTCTTGACTCTTATTATCTTATTGTAGGAACCACCGCTGATGATCTCTATCCTCTCTTTGATCGGTACGGCGAAGTGGTTGATATATACATCCCTAGAAATCGAAGGTAAAACTTTTAATTTAACATAAATTTTCACTTTGATTCCTTAAGAAAAAGGTACTAACTCACTACAGGATCTTTACTTTTATCCCAAAAGTGAATGGCAATTCAATCTTAGAGCGCTATTTATTGGCTCACAACTTCTGTCTGGAATTTTGACTTAAAGAAGGTTGTAATTTTACTGTAAGCTTATGAAAAATTTCTTATTTTCCCTGAAAGAAACTAGCTGATACCAACTTTTGAAGGTCACTGGATTTGCATTTTCCCCAGGCAATGTGAAATTGAGAAAACTGAAGTTCTGTAAAGCGAGCCATTCGAAAAAAAACAAAGGAAAAATAAATTCTGATAAAATTTTGTGTTTATGTAGAACTGGAGATTCACGAGGCTTCGGCTTTGTGAGGTACAAATATTTTGAAGATGCACAAAAAGCGGTTGACAGGCTTGATGGTATGAAACTTTGTAAAATTTGACTTAATTAAAGCTTTGGCGGCCCTATATTCAGTTAATAATTAACCCATCGGCTGACCATAAAATGTGAGATGTGATGTCCCCCCATGTATGATGTGTCAACAAAAAGTTTCCATTGACATGCACCTGCAGAATGAGAGATGTCATGTATAAATCTTATAGTCTAAAAATATTGTATTTACCCTCCATTTCCCTGGACTCCAAAAGTAGCTTAAGAAATTCTCCTTGCTGGCAAATTTAGAGAAAATTAGGAGTGGTGGCTTATGTGTAATTTTTTCTGTGTTATGAAGTTATGCAAAATATGGTTGTGAATGGGTTTAATTATCACATTAAAAAAATTTCTACTGGTTTAGATGTGAGTATTACCACAAAAGTGAAAAAGGTTGGTCAAGGAAATAGCTGATCCTTTACATTTAGCCTGGAACATACCTGGCTTTTACCCAAAAAATTTTGACCTAATATTTGAAGTTCCAATTAATGACCCTTTTGTAACATTATTGTATCTTTCAGATTGCTTTATTAAAAATTAATGGTTTTGATATTATATATGATTGCTTGTTAAAGGTAAAAGTTTCTATGGGAGGGAAAAAGATTGGTTGAGGCAGTAGCAAATTCTTTACTTTAGCCTGGCTCGTACCTGCTTATACCAAAAAATTTACTTTTAGCCTGGCATGTGCCTGGTTTATACCAGAAAATTTTTGACCTGATAGTTTGAAGTTCCATTTAATGACTCTTATGAACATTTTGGAACCTCTTGGATTGTTTTATTATATTCTTGTGGCTTCATATCATGTCTGTTTGCTTGTTAAAGGTAAAATGGTTGATGGTAGAGCTATGATGGTGCAGTTTGCAAAATACGGTCCCAATGCTGAAAGGATGTAAGTTCATTTAAAAATATTACTGCTAAGTTTGGAAACTTTGCAGTGGCATCTTCAAAATGTAACATTATACACATATATCCCAGTAAAACTAGAATTCTAACAAAAGCGCCTTTAGTGCATGGGGAATGTCACCTACACTGCTTTTCTACTTCAATGAAAAAAATGCAAACCATTGTCCTCCATTTATCATCTTTTTGGAGAGAAGTGAGGTGTAATTGCAAATCTTTTAATGAATTATGGAGTGCCGTTGCAGTTGATATGCAATTTTGTATTTATAAGGATTTATTGTGATATTTCCTTTCTTTAGCGGTAGCTCATGTGTTTTCTTGCTTGGATGTGAAGTTTTTAGTTTTGTAGTTGTGTATATAATGCTTACCAACTATTTTGACTCCTTTTTTGTTCCTTCTGTTATCTCTATATCCAGCCACAAAGGAAGGATCGTTGAAGTTATGGGTAAGTCAAAGGGACGATCAAGAAGTCGCAGCCCAAGGAGGAGGTTAGTGTTTTTCTTTTTTATTTTCCTTTTGTACCATATACTCTCGGCCAAACAAGACCACTGGTAGTGGTACCAGAAACTTAAATCTGCTTTTGCTTAAATGTGTTTTTTGAACTGCTGCTGGTAGAATCTCAGTTAATTTAATTGATCTCTTGTAAAAATATTGATTTGGAAGTGGAATAACATTTACATATGGGATTGGAGATGGTCTAGTTTTTGAAAAGCATAGCTTGGCTCACCAATCACTTCCTGTAAGATCACAGAATGTAGATATTCTATATTTCTACAATTGTTTTTTTTTCAAAATTGGAGATGATCTAGTTTTCGAAAATCATAGCTCGGCTAACCAATCACTTCCTGTAAGGTCACAGAATGTTGATATTCTAGTTTTGTATGATTCTTTTTTCAACTCGGATGTTCACACGTATGCACATGGGTACCCACACATACACACAGAGGCATGCACGTGCACAGACATGTATGTTAGTCCTTCAAGTTCTGCAGCTGCATCTTTTTTACTACTTGAATTCTCTATTTGTCTTTAATTGAACTAGTATCTGCTACAACATTTGCCTTACTACTTTTGGGAGAGATTTCAGAAGAAAACAGTTGTAAATAAGCTTTTCACTCGTGTTTACTTCAGAATGTTTTTTCATTAAACAAGCAAATTGAATTTGCGTATAATAACTGCATGATGCAAATTCACCATACTAGCCTCAAAAACCGTTAGACATGTATAAACATCTAATAAACCCTAAAAATGTGACAGATGGTTGAACTTTACTCTTCTGAGCAGAATGTGCACTAATGTACTGATCTATGGTTGTTGGTAATTATTACAGGGATGACTACAGAGATCGTGATTACAGGAGGCGGAGCCGCAGCCGCAGCCGCAGCCGAAGCCGAAGCAGAGGGAGGGACAGAGACAGGGATTACCGCCGCCACAGCCCTAGCCGCAGCCCCAGTCGTTCTCCTGGTGACTACAAGCGCCGTAGCAAGTATAGGTACTCCCTCTTTATCTTGTCTTTCCTAACATCATCTTCTGGTTTTGGTACTTCTTGTTTAACCTTCCATTTTATGCTTCGGTGCATGCAGAAAACTGTTTGGGTGAGGTCAGGTTTTGATCTTTCTAGTTGTCCCGTGTCAGGTGTATGTTGGTTCCAGCTATTTTGAGTTAGGTTGGTTGTGTTTTGGATTGTTTGGAACATAGATACTCTAGACCAGGGTTTTTGGTTGTGCTGGTTCTAGTTCTTCAGTCAATTTTCTGTTGTTGTTAAGGTAGACTTTAGGTTGAGATCAGGATATGTGTAGGTTGCATGTTGCTTGGGTTGGGTTGGATTTCACATTTGAGCTATGAATGACATAGTTGTCCAAGAAAGTGTGGAAGTTTCATGTTTTTTTGTTTTCTAAATTTGCAGTGAATCGCCAGATAGGCGGAGTTTAAGTAGGAGCAGGAGCAGGAGCAGGAGCAGGTCTCCTCCACGAAAGGCCTCGCCATCTCCATCCCGTGATGCATCTCGTTCTCCTCGTCGCAGCGTCTCTCCATGAATGGCTTCCATCATGTAGCTTTCCATGATGAGGTTGATTTCCCTCCCTCTTTAAATTTTTTGGATTTCCTTAAAAGTTCTTAACATAAGAACCACTTGTTTCAGAGACAATATACGCCCTCAGGGCATCTAAAGGGATGAACTTTCACCACACTAAATATTTGTCGTTTCTTATTGGGTTTCATTTCTATAAATACACCTGTCAATGCCATGAGTTTAAGTATCTATCATTGCATTGGTTGACTAATGTGAATAATAAAGATTGTTAAGGCATTTTAGGAAGAGGTTAATGAAGAATTATGTTTCATAGATTGCAATAAGAACTTCATCTTCACCATAAGCTTTCTGAAATTTTTTTTCCTTTTGACAGGAGAATATCTTTGGTGACCTGGAGTCACCTTGTTCTGTTGGAACTATTGTAGATGGTAGTGGTGGTTGCTGTATCTGTGGACTTCCCTTTCTAAAGGTCTAAAACACCTTACATATGCAAGTTTGATCTGTTAAGAATGCTGTATTTGTTTGTTTGGCCTTATGACATAGACTTTATTATTTGTATTAGTTTTCATTACTGGCTTAAATGATTCCATGGACCTTTTTAGTGGTTGCTGTTGAAGAGTTGCTGAGTTGATTTTGTCGAGTGAGACGCAGATATGAATGATATGGCAGGATGATGTTTTGCTGTGGTGCTGATGATGATTATGTTGGGTTGATGATGATGTCATGGTGGTTTTGAAGTTATATGATGATGCTTATGCTGTCCAGAAATATTGCACCCAGTAGTGAGGTTCTACTGTTGCATACTACCTTTTTATGCTGCTGGTTTACTTGTGCTTGTGACAAAACTCTTTATTATTTAATTATTTTTTTTCTTTTCCACTTTTTTGTGTTTCTAAATACAGTACATCTCAGTGACCGATTGCTAGGTTTTTCACAGAATATATATACTCTGCCTCTGCCCCTGCAAGTGTTCATGCTGCACAACTGCATGCTTGCACTGACTCTTGAGTGTAGAATTGCTGTAGTGGTTTGTTGAGGAAGCTGCCCCCAATTTGCTTTGACTTGGTAGATTGTTTGGCTCAGCCGATATGGCATGTACCTGAGTTTTCTCTCTTGTAGAACATGGTTAAATCTTAGTCTGAATTTGTGGGTGGTATTTGGTTCCTTGCTAACTTATCATTATCATGGAGCAGCCAATACACTACTGTGTTTTTGCTCGAGGGTATTGTGTTAAAGGTGTTTTCACTTTCAGTTACTAGCAATCTAGCATGTATCCCGTAATATCCTCTTTTCAGTAAAATAAGTGTTGCATATTTTAGATTTTATTAAACCAATAAAAGAGTTCCAAATAAGAACGGAAAGAATGCACAAGTGATATCAGTAGACATCTAAGATGCATAATCATCCTAGGTTCTGGCAGTCTACAATCCCTATTAATCATTTCCCTTAATTTGATCTATAAAGGGGATGCAATTGTCGAAGATTCTCCTGTTATGTTTGTTGTGGAGGTGGTAGATGGTCTGGCGTCGGCAGCTTATCCAAGCAGCACAGTATGTTGGTGGTTCACTGCTCTGTGGTGTAACCAGCGGCACATTGGGGAAGACCCGAGTCATACTTCTTGGCTGTGAGTATTCATGAGTGACGACTGACAACATACGGATATGAGAGGAGCCTGAGGATGCACTGCAGTGATCTGAACAATCTGTTCCAACATAATTATTGCTCAATGGTGTGGATATTTGATCAAGGCATCTTGTAAAATCATTAATAAATACAGTGCGTCTTCCTAGATAGAACAAGCACTTCATTTTCTCTTGCAATGTCGCCTACATTTTTCAAGTCTTACAATGATTTTGTTGAGGCTTGTATATTGCAAAATGCAGTTTACGAGCGAAGGGCAGCTCAGTGCATTGATGAAGAGTCTGATTTGTGTCCAAACACGATTTAATTTTTTTGGTGATAGGGAAGTGAGGATACAAATTTTTTTGGCAACAGCCAACAGTAATCCTGCGTAATCTTCCACCTTTGCCATGGCCATCTCAGGTTCAAGGTCCTCCAAATTTATAGTCTGTCTGTCTTCCCCAAGTGTATGCTTTGTTTCACGGTAGTTATGGTTTACCATTCCACAAAAAATTAAAGTGAACCTGTCAAAGGTATTCAAAAAAATAAAAGTTCTGTTGAATATAATGGTATTAAATGTGCAAAAAATGTTTCTTTTTCCATGAAACTATCCAAATGCTAACAACAAAAGATTTGTAGTTAAAATATTAAAGTTGCGAGATTTGATGCTAATCACAACATCTTTTGGAAAAAAAGATGGCACCTAGTTTATTGAGAAGTTCAAGATTTAACAATTACCAGGTGTCCGTCTCATGTGTGGACCTTTTTATCAGCATAGAGAAAGAGTATAGGAAAACAGAGGGGATCCAAAAAGGAAAAAAAAAAAAATCTAATTTCATATCAACATTTTCATACAGTAGAAATCTAACGTTAGTACGTGCACAAACTCTCAGAGCGGAATTGGTCAGTTAAATGTCAAAATTATTTGAATTGACTCTAATGATATATTCAAATTGTTGAAACCGATCTATCTCATGAGTGTAATGTTGCTTGGCAATGGACTTCTGCTGTTAACGATCATCTCCCTTGTTTTTAGCAAAACTTCATCTTCTGCAAATGCCCAATATGCATTTATGCAAATTCATCTCGAAGCACTTTGCTGCCTTAATTTTTGGATTTCACACTTTCGGTACAAAGTTGCTAACCCTACAGAATATCTGATGTCTTAGGGACAACCTATGAGATATGCGAAATCTTCCGATATATATAGATTATCTTATCGTCAATTCGGAGTAATATATACCGTGAAGACCAATACTAATCTTTCGGAGTGAGTATATATCAAGTAAAATATGAGTGCAAAGGTGCTTGGCAAGGGGCTTTTGCTGTTAACAATCCTCTATTTCGTTTTCAGTAAAACCTTTCCTTCTGCACAAGCCGGAAATGTTCCCTCTGATATTAAACTCACTTCAGAAACCATGACTCTACAACGAGCCAGAGTAAGCGAAAAAGCAAAGCTGACAAGAACAGGTTATAAATTGGTACTTTTAGTCCTTGTTCCATTTTGCTCAATTAATTATCTTATGAATTTCGGAGTTTAATTTCAGGGAAATGCAGAAGTTGGTACCAATGGAGATAGGGAAGTGAAGATACAAATTTTTTGGCGATCATTAGACTTCTTCACAAAAATTAATCTGATCATTAGACTTCTTAAAAAATCTAATTGATCGTTAAACTTTAAATTATCTCTTATATCAAATGAGTTCTCAAATTAAAAAAAAATAGATTTTAGTACCTGAGCTTTTTTTAAAAAAAAATTAAACTAGTTTCTCAATTTTTTATCCGACCTATCTTTGCGTATTATTAACTTTCATAATTTCACAACTCAAGCTATTTTGAGCACTGATATTTGTACTTGCTTGTTATCCAATAACCAGCAAGGCAAAGCATACGTAACATATTTTTACGTATAAAATACAAAACAAACCTTTAGCCAATTTTTCATACAGATAAAGGGAAACAAGTTGCTTGTGATGTTAACCATCTTCTCCGTTGGTGCTTGCACTATTTTTCCTCCTGCTTGCACTATTTTTCTCAGTTAATTATGTTATAAAATTCATAAATTCATTTCAGGAAATATGAAAGTTGGCATCAATGGATATCAGGAAGGGAACGTTATCGCTGCTTTGCTGCAAACGACAGTAATTCCACGCAACCTTCCTCCTATGCCATGGCCGTTTGAGGTTGAAGATTCTTCAAATGTGTAGTCTGATCATTGTGACTGTGGAAATTTAAAGAGTAGAAATATGATAAACAAATATTATGTATATCTTTGTGTTATGTATATAGGTATATATAGTCAAAATCCCTACTAGCCGTTTGGCTCTTTCCTATTTTACATTGACTAGATATGCTAATTACAATCTAATTGTTATAAGAATCCAGCTGGATACTAATTCTAGCCCGACAACTATCACCTTCATTTGTTGTTTAGATTGGTCTGTGATGAATAATATCTGAGTAGTTATCATCTTGATTTGTTGCTTAAATTGGTTTGTGATAAATAATATCTGAGATCAATATTATTCTTTCTCAACATTCCCCCTCAAGTTAGACTCAAACAAATCGATTGAGCCCAACTTGCTAAGTATATTATCAAATGTTGATTTGTTGAGTGTTTTGGTAAATATATCTGCTAGTTGCTCTTGGCTTTTGACGAATGGTGTCTCAATTTCTTCAGATTGCACCTTGTTCCGAACAAAATGACAATCAACTTCAATATGCTTTGTTCTTTCATGGAAGACGGGATTGGCTGTAATGTGCCGTGCTGCTTGATTGTCACAGTACATTTGCATAGCTCCTTTGCATTCTATCTTCATGTCGTGAAGTAGATGCTTGATCCAGATAAGCTCGCTTGCTGTGGATGCCATGGCTCGATACTCTGCCTTCGCGCTTGAGCGTGCCACAACATTCTGCTTCTTACTTTTCCATGTCACTAGATTTCCACCTACAAACGTATAAAACCCTGTGGTTGATTTGCTGTCATAGCTTCTAGCCCAATCTGCATCAGAGTAACTAACCACATTGTTAGTAATGTTTTTCTTCATCCAAATTCCTTGACCTGGAGTACCTTTGAGATATCTCAATATTTTATCAATGGTACTCAAGTGATTGGTACGTGGAGCATGCATAAATTGACTTACAACACTAACTGCAAATGTAATATCAAGTTTGGTGACCATAAGATATATTAATTTTCCTACCAACCTCTGATATTGTCATATGTCAGATAGTGGTTCACCATCTTCATGTCCAAGTTTAATGTTGGTTTCCATTGGGGTATCAGCTGGTTTTGCTCATAACTTACCAGTCTCTTTTAACAGGTCAATGACGTATTTTCTTTGGGATAGAAATAATCCTTTGCCTGAGTGAGCTATTTCTATTCCAAGGAAATATAAGAGTGTACCAAGATCCTTGATGTTAAATTCATTTTTCAACAATTGTTTAATTCTTTTGATTTTCTCATTATCATTTCTAGTAATGATTATGTCATCTACATAGACAAGAATAATGGTGGTTGATTTTTTAGAATGTTTAGTAAATAAGAAATAATTAGCTGTGCTTTTAACAAAATTATTTTTTAGAAGGAAAATACTTAGCTTGACATACCATGCTCTTGGAGATTGTTTTAGCCCATAGATTGTCTTCCTTAGCTTACACGTCAACGATGGTTTTGAAGTAACTTTATGACCTGGAAGAAGAGTCATATAGACTTCTTCTTTCAAATTGCCTTGAAGAAATGCATTCTTTACATCCATTTGAAATAGATTTCATCCTAAGTTGGTAGCTACTGATAATAGGATTCTAACTGTACTCATCTTAGCTACTGGTGTAAAAGTTTCTTGATAGTCGATACCATAAGTTTGGGTGTATCCCTTAGCTACTAACCTAGCCTTATACATTTCTATCGTACCATCACTATTGTATTTAATCTTGTATACCCATTTACAACCTACAGGTTTTTTTCCTTTTGGTAAATGGACAATGTCCCATGTGTCATTCTTTTCCAAGGCATGAAGTTATTTGTTCATGGCCTTACACCAGAGTGGGTCCAAGTTGGCTTCATCAAAACTGGTTGGTTCGGTGTGGCTGGTTATGTTACTTAAATAGGCCCGATATTCAGGAGATACATTTTCATAACAAATAAAATCTTGAATTGGATACATTACCTAATGTGATACATAATCTCTCAATTTTGTAGGAGGCCGAGTTTGTCGTGTGGATCTTCTCAAGACAATTTCTTCTTGAGTTGGTTGATCAAGCTCTTCATTTGATTCTCTTTCCTCTTCTCCCCTTGAAGAAATTGCACTTGATTCACCGATCTGTTCTTCCATTATAGGCTCAACATGTTCTTGATTGGTTACTTCAGGAAACAAAAAATTATTTGAAGACAATATGGTTGTTTGGTTGTCGTTTTGTCTGTTTGGTTGGTAATATGGTTCATTTTCAATGAATGACACATCTCTTGAGATGTAAAGTTTGTGGTTGTTTGGATCATAATACTTGTAACCTTTTTTTCTGAAGAATATTCTAGAAATATAGTTTTAATTGAATTTCTATCTAATTTGTCAATTCTTTTTATGTGTACAAATCATGTACACCAAAAAACTCGAATATGGTCTAAATCTATTTTCCTTCTTTTTAGAATTTCTAAGGGACTCATGCTTTTTAGTTTTATACTTGGTAACATATTTATGAGATAAGTTGTTGTTAACACCGCATCTGACCAATAAAATTTTGGAACATTATTTTGAAAAAACAGTGATCTAGTGACTTCAAGGAGATGCTGGTTTTTTCTTTTTAAGACTCCATTTTGTTGAGGGGTATTGACACATGTGGTTTGATGTAGAATGCCTTTCTGTTTGAAAAACTCGAAAAAAATTTTGTTAACATATTTTGTTCCATTATTTGATCGAAAAATCTTAATTTTGGCATTATACTGGTTTTGAATAAAATTAAAAAATTCTAGAAAACAAGAAAATACTTCACTTTTTGCTTTTAAAAGATAAATCCAAATAGTTCCAGAATAATCATCCATAAAAGTGACAAAATACTTAAAAATGATTATACAAATTAATAGGGGCCAGTCCCCAAACATTAGAGTGGATTAAATCAAAACATTTTTCTGATACGGTAGTAGAAGAAGAAAAAGGTAATCTAGTTTGTTTAGCAAGCTTACAAATGTCACAATTACTTAAATCTAATTTATAAGAAAAAAGTTTGTTTAAAACTTGGTCAGATGAATGACAAAATCTCCAGTGTAGTAACTTGTCACGATCTATTAGATTCATTGACACAAAACCTTTATTAATTGTGTCTTCAAGATAATATAGGCCATTTTTAAATATGCCTTCACCAATTTTCTTCCCTGTGACTCGGTCCTGAAATGTCACTTTATTTGGTGAGAAAATAACATTACAATTTAAATCTTAGGTTATTTTTCTTACCGATAGTAAATTGCAATTAAAGTCTGGTAAGTATAAAACATTCTTAATATTCTTATTAAGGAGATTAGTGGTGCCGGTTCTAAGAATTTTGGCTTTGTTGCCATTAGCAACAAGTACATATTGGGGTTCCTTTAATTTGGTAAAATTTTGTAATTTATTTGGGTTCCAAGTCATATGATCGATGGCACCGGAGTCTATAATCCAATATTTTTTATTTTGACTGAAATTTGCAAATTTTGGCACATAATTTTTCAACGGTTTTAAAATTTCACGAAAATTAACACAAAAATTATGAAGTTTAAAAGAACCTACAGCATGTTGCTGTAATAAAGTGCTCAATTGGTTCATGAGGCTTGCTAGTTGCACAGTTGGCGCCACACCTGATCCAGGGGGTGAAGACTCTACAGCTTCAGATCCAGAGCAGATCTGTTCTACCCCCAAAACTCCTTCATTTTCAGCTCCGGCCCCTTGCTCAAGCCGCCAAAGCTTTTCTCCTTTTTTTCCGCCACCCCATCCCCCTTTGTTGTGCATCGGCCTAAGATAAGGGTGTAGCACCCAACATCCTTCTCGGTTGTGCCCTGCTCGCTTGCAGTGGTCGCACCAGTCGGTTGCAACGGCTCCTTTCGTCTTGGCCGGTCCTCTAGGGTTAGGGTTACGGTTGTAGTGTGTTTTAAAGGCTTGGTTTTCGGTGGTTTCGGTTTGATGGGAGTTCATGAGAGACCTCCTAGATTGCTCTTGCTCGATTCGCGCAACCACATCGTCAAAGCTTGGCATGTCGGTTGACGCCAAGATTTGAGATTGGATTGCTTCGTAGCTGGGGTCAAGGGCTCCGAGATAGGTAAAAATAAGGTCTTGCTCAGTTCTTTTTTGGATTTCATTCGGGTCAGTGGTTGGTGGGAGGTATATGTTGAGTTCCTCCCATTTTGATATGATTTCGGTAACTAGGTCATTGTTGCTGAGGTTACCTTATTTAATTTTTGAGATTTCTTGTTTGAGACTAAAGATGTGAGCAAAATTTTTGGTTTGGTCGTACCTTTTTCTTGCCTTATCCCAAATTTCTTTGGATGATTTGGAATACATTAGCACATTTGAGATTTTCGGATCCATTGTACTGAGGAGCCATGACATAATCATTTGATCGTTGGTGTCTCATTCTTCAATTTGTGCTATTTCTGTGGTTGTTGCCTCGTTTTCTTTTTCTGGTTTGGGTCTTTCTTTGATTCCAGTGATAAAGTGGAGTTTTCCTTTGCCATTGAGACCTATTGTAACCGATCTGGACCAGGGAATATAATTCTTGTTGCCATTGAGGAATAGGGTTGTAAGTTTGGTGTTATCAAATTGTGACATGGTTTTATGTTTATTGGTACAAATTTTCAAGTTGTTGATGATTTGATGGTTTCTATCAGCAAGTTTGCTGGTATTTTCAGGTAGTTGCTGGTTTTTGTCAGAGATTTTGCTGGTTTTTGGTACAGATTTTTCTAATACTAGATATGTGTGCTAATTTCCTTTTTTCTAGTAAGAGCAGAAATTTACTTGATATAAAATCAACTTGCTCCCTTTTTTGTTGCTGCCCCCCTTTTGGATTGCTCTAGGATGAAGAATGAAAGGCACAGATAGCTCGTCAAGTTATTGGCTAAGGAAACCGATGTCCAATTTTGAGAGCCTTGTGAGATTTATGATATTGTTTGCAGGACTCGTTATCTGCAGTAATATCTACTGTTTCTTGAGTTAGGAATTTTCCTGCTCTGATACCATGTGGAAATTTAAAGAGTAGAAATATAATAAACAAATGTTCTGTATATCTTTGTGTTTTGTACACAGGTATATATGAGCAAAGTCTCTACTAGCCGTTTGGCTCCTTCCTATTTTACATTAGCTAGATATGCTAATTACAATCTAATTGTTACAAGAATCCAGCTGGATACTAATTCTAGCCTGACAACTATCACCTTGATTTGTTGCTTAGATTGGTCTATGATGAATAATATCTGAGTAGCTATCATCTTGATTTATTGCTTAAATTGGTCTGTAATGAATAATATTTGAGACCAATATTATTCTTTCTCAACAGTGACATATTTATTTTTAGGAAAATATTTTAGAGATATCACCGTTGATACCGTTTTCGATACTGACTTTATTATTCATATTAACGATTTTATTATACAACTTATTTTATATAATATTTTATTATTCAACTCAAATATCAATAGTATGAATAATAACTCATTTAACTTGAATAATAAAAATATTATAAAAATAAATTATATAATAAAATTATTAATATGAATAATAACTCATTTAACATGAATAATAAAGTCAGTATCGACAAATGTATCAATGACGATATTTGTATATCAATTAATTACTGTTCCAAAGAAATTAAGTAAAACCTCCCAAATGTAACAAAAATAAATAATTCTATTGGATTGCTAATTTCGCCCTAGACTTGTCAGCTTCATCTTTCAGCTCATATTTCAATACTTAAGTTTTTATGATGCAAAAAGAAAAAAAAAAACGAAACGTCAGCAAAAATAATTTCATTTCAGAGTTTGTCATTTTCAAAAGAAAGCTTTCCTTTACAGAAAATTTCTCACCTAATTATCTCATGACAAAAAGAAGAGAAAAATCTAGCTATTAATTACGATCATAGATTTGCAACCTTTCATGTTACATATTATTTATTTTGTATTTTTCAGCACTCTATAAAAAAATGTACATACTTGTATATACTTAAAGGGTGTTTCTGACATATACATTTAACATTTCGCATCCATCTGATTTTAATGTACGTCCTATATAATTGCCATAGATTTTAACCTTTCATGTTACATATAATTGTCATATATTTTAAAAGAATAAAAAGTCATTATTAACCCTAGTACCAATCCTGGCTATCGTTTTTGAAGGCCCAATACCTTCCTTGTTGTCCAGCCCATTTTAGATTTTAAACCTATCGTGTCACCGAGGAAAAACCTAACATCCATTTTTTGCTCTTTCCCGATAGTACTCCTGACCAGTAAAGTAAAGGCGAAGATTTGAGCGAGGACAGAGAGTGAGAGAGATGAAAGGAGGCAGTGGGAGGAGAGGAGGCGGAGGAGAGTATGGGAGAGGCGGGAGGGATGATGGCGACGGAGACGGAGACAGGATGATGCCTCAGTTCGCTCAGATCCCCACCAGCTTCGGTCACGAGCTCCGTGCTTGCCTCCGCTGTCGCCTCGTCAAGACCTACGATCAGGTTTTCCCTCTCTTTCTCCTTTCCGTAGTTCTACCTAGGGTTTGTAGCTTAGGTGTTATATCTGTTATTATTTCTTTTAGATTAGTTTATTCAGTGGATTTCATAGCGATTGTCTAGTGTTTGGTTTGGGAATTAGGATTGTAGAAGAGTTTTTCCCTCTCCTTTTTTGATTTGGGATTTTGTTATCTTCCTTGGTTTTAGGTTTTCAGTTCTCCTCCTCCTTGGATCACTTTTAGTTTTGACCCCTCTTTTTGTAGATAATGACATTCACGACCTTGGGTTATTCTATATTCTATTTTTCCCTATGTGCGTTTCTGAGTTTTGACGGGGAAGCAAGGGAAGGTCATTTGAGGATGTGAACCGAATGTCTAAATTACTCGCATGACATTGAGAGAAACAGAGCAGCACATAAATCCAAATCAAGTTCTACTAGATTGAGAAATATTGTAAAAAAAAGTGGGACAAAACAAAATAATTAATATGAAATTCATATTGAAATTGCTATACGAAGAGTGTAGTAAATCTCATGTGCTTACATTGTTGAAAAGAAAATTTTCAATACCTAAACTAAATAGTAGAAATTCAAGATACGAAGAGATCCTCAGACACATGTAACACTAGTAGTAGTAGCTAAGGTAATATAGAGAAATTTGGTCTGAGAAAAAACTTGTACCTACTATAGCCTGCTTACGCAAATAAAAGCTGTGAAATGGTTAATCAAACTAAAAAAGAATGAATTACATAAAGCTGGAGCCTAGATGTTAAAAAAACATTCTTCTGTATCAGTTCTTTTGTGCACAAAGTAATTATAAAGATTTAGCAAAATTGGAGCACTTGTTTTTGTCCTTCATAACTTCATCTGAACAGCAACCTAAAAGATGGTTATACACTGAACATTAAATATATCAACTCCTGCCGAAAATATACACAAAAACTAACCATATCGTCCCCTCTTAAAAGTTGAAGAGGCAGAGCATTGTTCTGTATACTATTCTTTAGTGGATATACTGGCCTCAGTCTTCGCTCTATAGCAGGCCAGACTCTTGATGGTGTTCTTAAAAAGGGTGCCTGATAAAAAGAAGAGTGAAGAATCCTATCAACAGGTTGTATTTTTCTATTTTACTCTAAAGGAAGGCTAGTTCTTTTCATTCATTCTTTAGATGACTATTTAAGGGCATTCAAATATTTTAGATTTGGCTAGAAATTATGTTCATATGGTGCAGACTAATCTGAAATATCATGAGCTTTGATGATGCATTGGTAGAGAATTTGAATCCTTTTTAGTCTAATTAAAATTAAATAATACTAGCCTGGAGGTAAATGCGAGTCAATATTCTCATTAAATTAGCACAAATTAATGTTATTTGATTGCCAATTGATGATATTGATAATGATAACTTGATAAGCATTTGGCACAATCATTGAAATATTTATATTGTGTAGCTGGTAGACACATGCATTTTATAAAGAAAGAGAATTTTGGAGGATGGTGAATCAGTTACCACTGAAGGCTTGGGACCCAACCTTGTATCTGCATGTTACAATTAGATTAAGGAAAATAAATTATTGTAACATGCAAATACAAAGCTTTTTGTTTAACTCTCAATTTCAATAAAAAAGATTCTAAATCTTCAATGATTAAGATGTCAAAACTTTTAAATTATCAAACTGATGTTGCAAGCATAAACTCAAGATAATTAAAATCATCCTTACAGAACCATTAGTTTATATTTTGCCTCTCAGATTAGACCTGTCCTGCTCAAACCAAGACATTCCAAAATCCAAATTGATCAGAATTCATCAATATCCTATTATAGAACAATCAATTGGTTAAATAATTAGAATATTATATCATCTGAACGCTTATCCCAAGATACAAGGACCTATAAGTCCTAAGTTCTAAAGTCCCTGCAAGAAATCGGTACCTATGGAATCAGCTAGAAAGGACAAAAATAAACAGAACAATTGAACGGATATAGGGACCCGATTGTAGCTTCCACTGTGCCATGATCAATGCAGAGGTCAAGTAAAGGATCTGGGCCTTAGTCATGGCTCTTCCTTGATGACTGCATTGGCATCTTCAAAATTGCATGTTCCCTTGCTGTCTAGAAGTGGGTGGCATAGCCTTGATCTCTTGTTGTGCTTTGGTGTGGAGAGATTGAGTGAGAGAGATGCTTCTATTATTGGATTGTCAGAGAGAGAGAGAGAGAGAGGAGAGCAAACACACCCTTCCTTTTCCTGGGCGCATGTGTTCTGGAGAGAGAGATAGTAATTGTAAGATAATAAAGATATTAACAATTATGGCAGAATATTTGTAATTATTAGGTTGTCAAGGTTTATTTAGAGCTCTGGGAACATAAAAAACTCGAGATACAGTGATGGCTATGACTTAGCTTATTAGCCAAATAATTAAGGTAACCACATACTGCTCTTTTTATTTACTTCCCTATATGTTGTTTTTGCCTCATCACTTATTATATTTTGTTTATTTTGTGAAAATCAGTTCAGAGAATCAGGTTGCGAGAATTGTCCGTTTCTGGAGATGGACAAGGAGCATGATAATGTTGCTAATTGCACCACCCCCAATTTTACTGGGTCTGTTTAGGACTCTAAACTCTTTCTTTTTTCTTAATTTATACGATAATAAAGATAGCGTGAATTGCAACCATTGGTATTGGTCCATATGCTAACAGAATCTTGGCACCATAAGCATTAAGCCTTTGGTAGTGGTCATTGTGATTATAGTGATGGGCAGTATGCATGCCAGCAATTTGACCATTTCATAATCACTTTGATTCAACTTTTCTATTTCAACTTCTGTGTAGGATAATATCAGTGATGGATCCAAGCAAGAGTTGGGCTGCTCGTTGGCTAAGAATTGGTATTTCTCTGTTTTCTTTTTCGTTTTCTTTTTCTATATATATTAAAAAAAGATTCTAACTACAAAACCTGGTGGTTTTCCAAATTTTTTTCTTTCCTTTTTATTAACTTTGTCAAAATTGAGTTGTAGACTTGCTTCTTTGGGGCAAGTCTTGATTTCAATTAAATAGTCTGAGCTACACAACAATTAAGGGTTAAGTGAGGTGTCTTAAATTGGACTTTTGAAAGGGTAAAACTTTTTTGAGGTGTGGCAAACCATACTTTATCCTGGTGGAGTTGCAACTGTAAGTGAAGGGATGTAACTTTTTTATAATTCCTGCACAGGGAGGTTTATTCCTGGGTGTTACACTCTTACAGTTTCTGAAGAGCTACCTGAGGAGTATCAGGTACATTTTCACTTCTTTGGTTTTAGTGTTTAGGGTAATTCTAACGTATATCCATCTCTTATGGTATATCTATCTGATATCTTGGAAAATATTATATTTGAACTAAAAATGTAACATTGTAGTTGTCTTTTCCATCATTTAGACAGGTCGTGTAGCTAATTTGGGCTAATTTATTATTTGATTGACCATCCGTTAAAAAAGCTGCTAAAGCTCGACCATCAAAATGTCTACAATTTTAATTTTTTCAGTTTGAACAATATTACTGAAGATATAGAATAGTTGTACTGTCAAAGTTGGTTGTGTCTGGTGGTTATAAGGTCACAATCTACACATGATTCTCATCCATTAATTTTGCAAGAATTGTGAGATCTCTAGATTTTTCTGGACTAAGGAATGTATTGGTTGACCATTACTTAACAACAGTCAACTGATGAAAAGACCCAATAAAGGACGCTCAAAAATAGCCTATAAAAATACTTAAATTAATTAAGAGTTTTCGTTGTTTCCTATCAGAGCATATCAGAACTGTACTAACAACAATGGATCTATGAAAAACATCAGTTTCTATATCAGGAGATGCTTTAGGAGTACTAAAACAATCATTTTTTACAAAACAGTGCTTGAAATTGAAAGAAAACACAAGTGCTTCATGAGATTGTGCAGGAAATCATTTGAAACATATCAGAACTCTATTAGTTCAGGGTGATGGTTTTGACTGAAATAATCTTTGCATAAAGAAAACAAGCTTCAATGCCAAAATTGTATTGAGTCGAATAGTTGAGGAGTCATATTCAGAGTCTTACAATTGTAAGTTTGTAACTAGCTGATCTTCTGTTCTAATTATTTTTCTTTTTCTCGAATTTCAGACGGTTTGTGCAGATAACAACGTGCAATATGTCCCCCCTAAGCGGACATGAGCAGCCTAAATTTTCTTGAGCTATAGATCCAGGATCTAATTTTTCTTTTTTACAATTAACAAAATTGCTCATGCTAGTTTAATTAATTGTGCTATTTAAATCTTGTGTACTTAAAATTGAGTTATAGTTAATGTGCATACTTGTTCAGGGTGATGAGTCGGCTGGAAAATAATTTTCTTATATCCCTGCTTTAGTTGTATATGTTGTATTTTTAATTCGGTCGAGCTGATTGCAAGAATAGTATATTTTTTTTAACACAGATAACAACGGTTTTTAGAGAAGTCCGGAATATATAAAAAAATTTCAGTCGAGCAACAGTTATTTTTTCAGAACATCTGATTATCTGATCTTATAGACGCTATTTGGCTATAGGAACAGAGTATAGTTTCATGCAGATTACAAACTAATTGGGAATTCATTAGCAAAGCATGTGAAATGACAAGCGTTAATCGGTTCAGAATAACAACAGTTTTGTTATTGGAGCTCATTGTATAAAACCATCTTCATCCCTACAATTTTGTTAATTACCATATTATCAGTTCAATAATTCTCTATATATTAATTTCAAAATATTTTTATTCTGAAATTACAATTATAATTACCACGTAAGAATTAACAAGTCTTGTAAAACTACATATAAAGGAAGGAGCTAGCAATCTACTCTCATAGGATAAAAAGGTAATTTAATGTGCTCTCTTTCTTAAATCAAGAGCTGCCACGCGTATTAATTAAAGTGAGAATGTCATGCTTCGGTGTTCATTCCAATTTGATACGCATCTTAAGTTGGTTATTGAAGAAGATAGCAAATTGGAAACCGACTCTATGTTGAATTGTCAAAGACAGTCATGATATTGAGAGGTTAGTCCTCCTTAGTGTCATACAATATTTATAAGCTTATATAATAAATTTCACATTGATTGAATAGAAGCAATGCACAATAATTTTACTATTTGCTCAGAATTTAATTGACACTCGATGGTTCAACCATAAAAGTAGCAGCGAGGTATTTGTCTAGAAATACTCTTTTCAACCTGGTTAATAATTAAGATTAGAATGTTTGTGCAAAAAAAAAAAACTAAATATTTACTAAAAATTATTTAGAGATATTTCTAATATTCACCGATATATTATTTTTTATATTTAATATCGGGTGCAATAAGAGATGCAAAAATTAAGAGTGCAAAAATAATTTCTCAAAAAAAAAAGCAAAAATGTCATCCCAACACAATTATTGAAAACCTCGTCTCCCCTCGACATTTTTGTTAAATGTTGTCAGCAGCAAGCCCATCGGATCAAATTTAGATTCAATGAATCAAATAATCATTGAATGATCAAATTTAATATTTTGCACAATTATTAATGCATGAGAGCGAAAATTTTATGCAAATTTTGATGCCATCAAACTTTTATTCGGTCAATAAAATTCAAATTTAGTTTGATGGACATTAAAACTCCCATGATTCCCTTGTTTAGACCATTTAAAGGCTGCTGTTTCCCTTTCCCTCTAATCAGCAATTAGTATCGTTGAAATAGATGATCCGTACATTGCAGCATAGAGCAATATTTTCTCATCAAGTAGACGCCTGCTATATATTCTGTTATATGTGAACGATTCTCGTCTCTTCAATATATTATTATTTCACCAGCAAATAAATGTATTATGCTCCATTTTAGACTATTTTTAATATTAATATATTATTTTTTAAGATGTTAGATGTATATGTAATATATATTATATAATTTCGTTTGTATGATAGAAAATATTAATTATTTTTAGAAGAAGTATAATTAATTAAAATATCATTGACGGCACAAGTGTTTGAAAATTATGAATAATTGTATATAATGAAAATATGATACATTGTTTTCTAATTTATATTTCAAAAGATGAATCGAAATACATAATTTATATTAAAGAACATAGGTGACGCTTAGACATTATATTATAGATATTTATAGTTAATTACATATAGATCGACTATAGATTCATATACAGTAGAAAATAGAGCGCGTTCCGTTACGTTGTGAAGAATTTATCATTAATTTTTTATCACATGAGAAATAAAATTATTAACTAATTGCATAAGAATGTAAATAATTTTTTTGTGTGAAATGAATAGTAATATAAACAGTAATCATAAACACTAATTTTACTGAAATACTGTTGGAATACTGTTCCTCGCTACTACAGTAATCTTCCTAAGGTTTTTATAGCGTGAACAGTATTATAAAACAGTTTCTTCGGATTATCGTGAACGGTATTTTCGAAACAGTAATTTTCTCATTATACTGTTCCTAGATACTGTTCATATACAGTGAAATCCCATTTATATAATCGCTAGTGAATTACGCGCTTCGCTGCGTTTATGTACAGTAAAATCACTATTGTTAGAACACTGTTCATATACAGTATAAATCCCCGAGGATTGAGAGAGTATTATAGATTATTATAGATGTAAAATTTCTTACGAAACACGAGCATTGTGATTAACTAATATGTATAAAGATTGTGATTAACTAACAAGGATAGAGATACATCTCCATAAATTGATTAAAAAAATTATTATTCCGATGCATATTTTGCATTATTTATTTGTCTCTCAAATATATTTATATTTAACATATAAATTTTTTATATCTAATTATTATATGTTCATATCTTGTATAATATACAAATATTTATCACATTTTTTTGTCTACATGATTATAAAAAAGTTCGAATTAAAATTTTGTTGAGCAAGTAAAAATATAACTTTTAGCGATATTGTTATGAATAATAAAAATATAAACAATTCAATTATCAAGTTCAAACATTATTCGAAAGTAAATGCATGTAAGAAATTTATATAAAAAATATATTTATCACTCCTCTTGATTAAAATCAAATAAATTTCAAAGCAAGCAAAGAATCTAGTGTTCATAATCATCCTATTCCTTAGTTCTTTTACCCAAAATTGACAAAGAAGTAAATATTTTGTTACCAATGAGCCGTGGTTTAATCAAAATTATTGGATTTTTCTTTCAGTAAAGAGTGGTGCACTAGCACAAATCGGAAAATTTAGTACCAACAAGAATAGCACGGCCTGGAATAGAAAAGTATCGAGAAAAAGAGAAACCACAAATTTCGCAAATTCCGCTCAACGTCATAGCTCTAACATGAAAATTCTCAACTTACTCAAATTCATGTGTCTACAGCACATCAATAGAAAATACACTGAAAAGGTCAGGATCAAGGACTACAAAGCAAGTATCATGCTATTATTCTGTAGAATTTCTATCGCTAGAAATGTGAATCTGACCTTCGCTACACGGTACCACTACAGCAGGTGCAGTGTTGTTATGTTCATTCTGTAAACAAAAAAAACACAGAGGGGCCGCAACAAATATACAACTGTTACTACAGATTCGCCTTGCCTATGTATGTACATTGTGCATTACAAATGGAGTTGTTATACTAGATATTCACAAAATAACTTACACTAACACGGGACTTGGGAGAATTAGCCTCCTCAATGTTTCTGATGGTGGGTCCTGGGTTAGGGGTGGGGCCTGGTGGCTGGTGGAAAAGCAACTCTGCTATTGATCGGTCTATCGGGTTTGTTCCAGTCTCTGGATTTATTGGCTCTACAGACCTAGTACAATAATGCAGCTTATCGAACCAAGAAAAATGCAACAGCAAATCTAATCTCAAAGGAAAGAAAAAACAAATAATAAACAAAAATAAAAGTAATGAGACGACCTACCCATTGTTGATAGCTGAATATTGAGCATTTCCATTGTCATAGTTGCTGCTTGCATTGGAGCAATCATTCCTCTGTTGCACACTTCTAGCCAACCGGTACAGGCTATCTCTTATGCATAGTTTTGTCTGCACATCCAACTGGAAAAAGAAAAAAAAAATGGGACTCAAGAAAGATTGAATAAGCTACAAGACCTAATGAATAAGAAAATCAAGCTTTTGTCTAGTAGCCAAGACAGTGCCTTCCACGTGAGAGTCGTAGGTTCAAAATCTAAATAGAGAATTCATTGTGGATATTTAAGATGGAAAACTTGACCTCATCTTTGTTCAAAAGAGAAGATTGAAAAATTGGATGATGGTTTCTAGATTAGTATTTCAAAGATTGAGATCCAACAAGAAAAGTACTCATGCAAATAACATGTCCAGCTCAAAAGATTAAATTTTCAGAAGTTTGCCCAAATCCATTAGTTACACATTTTCCATTGATTGACTTCTCATCATTTCGAAGGTAGCTTGCCAAATCCTTTTTTTTTTAAAATTAGGACTCTGATGGATCCCAATATCCATTTCTTTCTAGATGTCCCTTGAATGCATCTCTCCAAAGAGAGGTGAGGTCCATCACCACTTATGTTACACATACGGATTCCAATTCCCTCTTCTTCTTTTTTTAATAAAGTTCCTGGCTCATTTCTGGTTATATTGAGCACACTAAAAGCTCAATACCTAATGCATGTAGTCAGGTCATACTGTACCTATATGGCACCAGCATGTACCAAACAGAAAATATCAACCTACCTGATTCATAACATCTTGTAGCTGATTAAAGCTGATCTCTTCTACTGACAGATCGTTAGTGGAAAATGCCAAACTATTATTATTAGCTGAACCATTCACTACCATTGAAGAATCCAGTATGCTTTTTGACTCGTTGGCCCCCTTATCAAATTCATTGTTGCAATTAGCTCCATCAAATGAGGGTTTTTCAGTCAATGGCTGTTGAATCGAGTTCATCAGCTGCCCGTTTTTCAACTTCTCCACCTTTTTGCGCATTGCTGTTGTACAAACAAAAACATAGGTGGCAATGATGTAAACCGAGGATTACTGTACTAGATTGGGTACAGCACTGGTCACCATAGGGTACATGGAAATAACAAATCCAGGTTATTTTTTAGTACATGGAAATAACCTAATTATTAAATTATCCTCTGTGAATCTCTCTGACGAAGGACAACCCATAATAGGAAGGAATTGAAATTTCAATTACTTAGCTTGCAAACTATTAATTAGAGAACAATATTATTTTACCTGGAAGTCCTTTCTGAGCAGGAGGTTCGACTGGAGAGGGGGGCCCTTCCATCCCATAATAAGAGTTGAAGGTGAGATAACTTGAGGAACCTGGCTCCACCTGGTGCTTCTGGTTCTGCACAAATGGAGAGTTATTCAGCATGGAAGTAGAAACTGATGGACACTTCTGATCTACCAAATCTTCAGTCATGCTCTGCACCGATAAGTGTGGGTTCCCAGTCTGCATGAGATAAAGTTCACATAGAAATAATTAAATGGAACCTCTTGCACATTTACCATATTATAGATTTTGCTTCTAGTAAGATTCAGATCTGGCAAAAGTTAAGAACTGGACTCTACAATTAAGACTAAATATATAGAATGAATATTTAAAACATCTAAGTTGCTTGGTGCTTGTGGCTCACCATGTCAAGCATTCCATATCCATTTAAACAGCTTCCATTGTATGTTTGGTCAGCAACCAGTTCTTCTATCTCTTCGCTTTCACATTCCTGTATTCATAATATCAGTAAGTAAAACTTACAAGCATACTTGGACTGACTTATGAGCACCATTTTCAAGAATTATGACAATTTGTCTCAACTTTTCTTGACCCAAAATGTTCTAAAATTCGTTACTCATCCCAGCAAGATGCTACACATTGCTATCTTGGCCATACGGTGATATAGCAAAACATAGAACACAAGTTTTTGGGTCAGTCAGCATTGCCTAATTGTTTTTGGTTGGTTTAACTACAAAATTGGTTCTCTTCAACATGTTTGAAAACAATGGACTGATAGAATGTTTGGCCTAATTAAACTCAATAGTTAAGAGAGAACAGATCCAGCTCTCCAACTGGCCTGACTCGGCCAATCATTTGGCAGGTCAAGGAACCTCAGCCTGAATTTCACCCATCAAACCAATAGATCTGTCCTAAGAAAGTCGCAGCAATTTGTCAGTTATAATACCATTTGATTAGATGCAAATGCATCTTCAACCTCTGCATCAGCAGATGAGTGTAGGCCTGGCTTGCTAGAAGAATATGTTGCAAAATCGTTCAAGGCCTCCATCTCCGATGCATAGATGGCATCTGATGAGGTTGCAAACCATGATAACTCTTCCCCTCCATCCTCCATTGTTTCCTTCTGTCCGAACGTGGAATCACAATTCCTCCAAATTATAAAACCAAAATTACGCATATATTAGTAGGAGATGCAACAAATCATATATGTTTCATGAGAATTTGAATAGTTATAGGTTTTTCCTCTTAAGATAATGGAAACACCACAATACCATTTAAAAGAATAGGTCCTCTGCGAATTGCGAATGAAATTTAATAGCAATTAATTTGTCAGATTCACAAAATACACGTGATTTCATCGCATTTGGATATTTAAACAGGACCCTTGCAGCTTGAAGAGGAATTCAAAAAAGCACTTTATGGATAGTGGGCATCCTGCTTGCATATCAAAATGGGATTAGAACTTGCTCTGGTCTGCAATTCTGATTTACTGGTGCTTATATAAAGTAGAGGCGGTTACAAACAAAATCAATTAAAATGCTCCTGCTTTTTACACAATAAGTGGATGACATATTGATAATTATTTCATTTTTCTTGGAACTCCAAAAATATGTTCTTTCTGCCTAAGTTCAATTCAATTTGTGTTTGAAATTTATTTATTTATTTATTTATTTTAAAAAAAAAGCTTACTACAATAAGGGCCACAATCATCAACATCAACAAACTACACTTAAAAACACTAAACCATCCTATAAGGCAAAAATTGTTGTCCGTTGTCATGAAAAATCTTGGTATTACTTGTTAGTTGCAGTTCCAAGAAAAGTTGAATGATATTTGCAAAAGAAACCCCTTAAGGACCCTGGTAGTTCAAATTATCCAAATACAGGTACAATAAGACAATGCAATTTGAATTACCTGAACAGCCTATCAACATCCTCGAAATTATCGATTGCCGGCCAATCATAGTATGCAAAGTCATTCTCTCCATAACTCACACCATTGCCTCCATTTTCCACTGGACCCCTGGCCACTGAAGCGGACCCATTCTCAAAAGGCTTATTAGTAATCACACCAAATCCATCATTGTTAGTTGCTTTGTGGTTCCCAGTTAGATCATTTGTTGTACTCTGTAGCCCAACTCTTGATTTCTTGTCAGAAGCATCAATATCAAGATTACTACTCTGAACAAACCCGTCCCTTATATTACCTTCTATCTATGTAAGATATACAAAAAGTCAGCTGTGGCAATGAAATCACATCTTTTTGCTTGCAAACATTAGATTGTCTTTCTTTGAGCATTTTTAATTTTTCTGGCTTATTTTTCCAACTAGTTCCACAACGAGCAGATGTGGGTTAAAGCAAGGATACTTTAACTGCACTTGCAAAGGTTAATCCAGGTAAAATTGGCCAGTTCAGTTAACAGGTTCAATTGCACTGTCAAGAAAGGCAACTAAACCCTTCACTGTGACAATTAGACCAAAACTGACCGCAACCGACCCTCACATGGGTACTCAACCATTATCAGAAGCCAATTAACCAATACAGCAATCAAACAACTACTTCAGTTGAGAAAACTAACAGTCAAATCAAGGTAACCTTAGTTTGCCGACCTGACTGGTACATGGTATTGAACCTCTCAGTACATGTATGTAAATAAAATAAGTATTGTTCCGGGCTGTACTCAACAGGAAAAAAAAAAGAAGGTATACTGCATGCTGAACTGTGAGCTAGTTCAAGAAAAAAACAAATGAAAGACACTTATACATAATCATATGTATAAATATGTAATTAAGAAACAAATCAGGATCTGTCCTGCACTGCAGTTATCTGAGTGGCAGACTCTTCTTCCAGAGAGGTACCACGCGGACAATTACAGGATGTGCACACAACAGATACATTTTTTTATCTTAATTCCTGGACAAAACCACAGGCTATTCCAAAGAAAAGAAATTAAGAACAGAAAAAAGAAGCTTCAGTCCAAATTGAAGAGCTAAATACAGAATTTTAACAATTCCTACTTTGACTATATGTTAATTTCCAGATTATGTAGCTGAAGCTTATGAAATCCCATCTGATTCTAACACTGTACCTTTTTCTAAACTAAAAACCACAGTTTCTTCTAAGAAGAAATAAATAAAACAATACATATCAAATCCAGTCTGTTTATCCGAAACAAGGATGTGAAAATACATCACATCAGACAAGAACTACTAATTTCTGATCCAAATCCAGTAAAGTAAAATTACCTCGCTATCCCTCCAATCTGGCATCACTTCTAATATTTATCCTGGACCGAAACTCCAGAAACTTATCAGATCTGATCTCATATCTCCTGTAAAATCACATCAAAAAGAGAATAAGAAGAAAGATTCAAACTCCAACCATAAGCAACAAAGTAAGAGCAATCACTCACCAGCTTTCCCCAAATCAAAACCCTAACAAAGCTTCAGACCTTCAGACCTTCAGATTTCGCTAGAACCAGAGGTTACAGAGAGAGATGGAATTAGAAGCAGCTGGTCGATTTTTCTAGACTTTTCGTTGCCTCTCGCGGTTAGTTTTTTCTCTTTCTTGTTTGGTTTATTTTAAAAATAATCCCATGTTGGTTTTTGTTATTTATTTTATAATAACGGTTTTAATAATAATTTGCGGTCAGGGCTGGTGCTGGTGGGTCCCGCAAGGTGATAGCTCGTGGACTACAAGAGGCCATGGATCCTATCAGTTCCTTTGTTGTGATTGGTCGGAATTGTGGGCCACGCGGGCGAATGGACACGTGGTGGGTAATGTCAGTGCGCGAATTTACTGAATCTACGGAATGCAAAATCACTATGTAGTCCCTTATATTTAGTTTATTCATGATTAACTACCTGAGATTGGAAAACATTACTATATTACATTATCAAAAGCAAAGTTAATCACAATCATAGAAAGAACATATCAAGAGCTTTGAAATAGAGTGATGACTTGACATAAATAAGTTATATGCTGCACTGCTCATTCAACATCTCTAAATGCTCAATTATATCATTCTTTTCAAATAACGAATAAAGTGAAAAGAAACATGTTGAATTTAATTACGTAAGTCCAATAAAGGCAAGTATGTACCAATTATTATGGCGTCAATTGATTAAAGAAAGTCACAAAAATGGTTGAGTTCCTGCTGCTGGTACTAGTGTTTAAACATTTTGATTTTAAAATGCTTCATTTGTTTCTTCTTTTTTGATCTTTTCTTCTCGTCTTATAAATATTTCTGTAACTTTACTTGATTTAAAAGTATCAATTGTTATTTGATAATTACCAACTGATAAATATAAATTAGTAATGTTATAACATGTAACATATATGGCTCCAAATCTCCACATGCACTAAACTGAAAATAATCTAAGAAAATAATTCAAAAAACATGAATTCAGATTTATTTATCCTGAAAAAAAAAGAGTCAATTAAGATAATGTAATTTACAATAACTTTTAGGACCAAACCAAAAGAATAGTCCGAGAATGGGAGGACCATTTGTTGCTAGGTGTGTGACTCACTGAGAGGATATACATGGGCCAGGAACAAAAACGGGCCGACATTCCATGTGTATTACGAAAGATGCCATTGATGACGTGTGTTCTAGAAGAAAATGCAACGTGGAGATAAGTATAATATGCAGAGACAACAAGAATATGCTATTTAGTATTTATCAATTAAAATTTAAGTAGGCGGGGACTCTCTGGAAGTACGCTTATTTATTTAAGTTTGGAGAAATTATTTATGTATCTTATATTTATTGTTTTTTTATTTTTATATTAAAAGTATTTATATTAAGTATATTATTTATTTATATTTATATTTATAATTGTTTATAATTAGTATAAAAAATATTTATTATTTTTTCAAACTTCAATGATTATAAAAAATTTAAAGTTAAAATTTTTATTGCAAAAGTAAAGTATAATTTGTAGAATTTTTAATTTTACTAATATAAAGTATAAATACTTTTAAAATTAGATATAAATACTTTTTGAATGAACATATGAATATTTCTTGAGTGTAGATAAAGAGTATAATTAAGAGATACAGTTATAACTCCTCTTAAATTTAATTGTGCTGATATTAATTTCCTTGGAAAATCAAAGCATGAATGTATTCTTTGAAATTTGCCATAATTTAATTAAAAAACAAAACTTTCATTTGTTGACGGAATTGTGTGTTTTTTCATAGAAGTTATGAACTATGTACAAGTTTGTCTAAACGCTTATAGACATTTTGCAAGGTGTTAAAAAAAGTAATAGAAAATACAAATTATGACCATGGTAAATCATTTTTTCCATTCTCTAAGGCCCAGGAGAAATTTTGTTTGATTTTGATTTTCGAAAGAGTGTTTTTTGCATGAATAAAATTTTGAGCATCGTGTTTAAATCATCAAAACGCATATTAAATTTATGATTAGTGGATAAGTTTAAGAGAAACACGACCCAATAACATTTCTCAAAATATTACATTTTAAATATTTTAGAAGTACTAAGCCCCAAAAAATTAATTGTGATCCAAACATTAAATTTTAGGTCAGGCCCACAAATATGTTTCTTTTTTAAGTACAAGCCACTTACATATGCACTTTTCAAACAAAACCTCTAACTTAATTTATATTGAAATTTTTTTTGATATAAAAATAAAAGTCAAATCACTTAAATTTAAATGTGCATAAAAGATTTTTTATTTAAATATTAAATTTATGATCTTTTATACAGAGAATATTATTTTTATTACTAGATCAAAATTTTGATTCTCATTCTTGTCGAAATTTAATTTTTGAATATCTATATAAACAATAATATCACTATCATTAGATTAGTTTCTTTTGAAATAAAATGAGATCAAATATTTCAATATTTTAAATATTCACAAAAGGTTCCATGCATGAACCAGCAAGTAACACCATCAAGAAATCTAAATGCTCCAAAATAAATGAAACTTATCCATCTCACATTCTCACATACTATTATTGTCATCTACATAATAAATGTTCTATCATTTGTGGTTGCAAATCTTCCAATCAAATTGAACACACAGATCACAACATCTTATACGGAGTCCATTTTTTTATTTAGTTTAGAAATGTAAAATCATCTGATTTATTCGAGTATAATAGCAACCAACAGATACAAACACTAAATATAGACATATCAAAATCCTTAAATATTCAATCCAAGTGCATAGTTTTCTTCTTCTCTTCACATCTTTCGTCTCTATCTTTCTTCCTTCAAGAAAAAAAAAAGAAAAAATAGCTTTTGTCTCAATTTTTTTAACAAGGTAATTGCTATCCATGTCAACTCTAACGATTCCACATGTGGTTCCTTCTCCTCAAGAGGATTGTGAGAAGCTTCATACTGCATTCTCAGGTTTTTTTTAAATTGATTCGGTTTAAATTAAATCAAATTTCAATTTATTTAATTCGGTTTCTACTTCGATTGGTACGATTACTTAACTAATTATATTTATATTCATACAAACAAAAAAAAATTAAATAAATTACTTTCAATTTAACTTCAATCAAAACCGATCAATTAAATAATTAATTCTCTGTTACTAGTTAGATAATCTTAAAAATGATGAGAGTACTTCATCTTCTTTTTCTTTTTAATATGAAAATAGGATGGGGTACAAACGAGGGAGCAATCATAGAGGTTGTAGCGCACCGCACGGCTGCTCAGAGAAACGCAATCCGCCGGGCCTACCATGAAATGTATGGCGAGGATCTTCTCAAATCATTCGACAAAGAGCTTACCCGAGACTTTGAGGTACATTTATAATTCCTCGTCCGCATGTTATTTTCTTTGGCATTATACCATGTTGATCTTTAATTCTGAACTCAGACAATTGTAAACCGTTGAACTTGTTCACCGATATATCGGTACGGTGCCACCATTATTGGTACTACAAGCAGTGGCGGAGCCAACTTTTGGCAAGGGGGCACTTGTCCCCCGCGGATATTGTTTTTACAAAATGTACCTTATGAAATTATACTTTTAATGAAAAAATTATAAAAATATATTTTAAATTTTAATATAATTATAAAAATATATCTCAATCTATAAAATATTTTACAAAATATGTCTTTAAATTTAATCTTTTAATATAAATAACTATAAAAATATATCTAATTTTAATTAATTACAAAATCATGTCATACTCTGAAATTTTGTCTCAACCTAACTTTGAATTTGGCTCCACCCCTGACTATAAGTTACCACAACATCTTGTCATTAATGTTTTATAATTAATGCAAATTCCCATGAGGAATCTGTGAATTGATCTTCTGCTTCTTCTTTCCGAGGGATGCATCCACATAAAAGTTTCATAATCTTTAAGAGTTCTTTTGGTTGAACAGGTCAAGTGCTTCAGATAAATTTTAGTGTGTTTATTGTTTGAGCTCTTGATCTTGGTCCAAAACAAAATCCAAAAATAATGATTTAAAACGAACAACATCAATGGTTCAGATTCTTCATTTGGATTTTGCCAGCTCTTGATGCACATCCCAGCTGACATAACAAGATCTTAGTTATATCAGATGCATGTGATGTATAATGTACCTACCTTTTTATGTTATGAAGAAGTGAGTTTTATAAGTTCAGAATTAAATTGAACAAATTGTTTTCATGTATTAACCACAGATGATGGCACTGAAAACTGCTATTTTTTGCAGATCGCATCCAATATTTTACATCATTTGCAATGCAAACAAACTTCTCTTATTTGTGCAATTAATCAACATCAGATTGGTAACAGTTTAACCCCTTTTATCTGTGAAGTCCACCATACCTTTAGATTGGTGCAGTTTAAAAGATTCTCTGCTTTGAAATATTCGTCTTCTGATGAGGTTTTCTTCTATCTGTTGGTTGATTCAGAAAGCAGTCTTGCTATGGATGCTGGACCCACTGGAGAGGGATGCGGCTGTGGTGAATGAGGCAGTCAAGAAGTGGTCCCCACATGACAGGGTTCTTGTGGAAATCGCCGTTATTAAAACAGCAAATGAACTGCTAGCGGTTCGCAGGGCGTACCAGGAAAAGTACAAGAAGTCCCTTGAGGAGGATGTTGCTGCGCACACGACTGGAGATTTTAGAAAGGTTTGTAAAGGAATTTAGCCTTAAAACTCTGGTACCATTCTTTTGCTTCCTGCTTTTAGTGAGTACAATACCTGCACAATGTACCGGTATTATATCTGTTTGGACCGGGGAAAGGAAGAAATACCTGTATTTTAGTTTATTGTTTAGTCTCTGTACCTCCTGATGTGCCATGCCATACATGTCTTGATCTGATTCTCTTTATTTGCTCATATAAAATTGTTCGATCCATCTTTCTTCTTCTTTTTTGTAACTACTATAATTGCTATATATTGTCTATTGCTTAATTTATTTGGTACCATGAAAAGATTTTGAAGAAAAACCTGTAACTGTATATATAACCATCATCTAATGCCAAAATTTCGCTTATCAGGAAAAAGTCGAGTAAACTGGTTTTCATAACACTAATTCTTTTGGGAATATAATATTCCAGCTGATGGTACCACTGGTGAGCTCTTACCGGTACGAGGGGCCAGAGGTGGACTCTAGGCTCGCAAAGTCGGAGGCACAAATTCTTCATAAGAAAATTAAGGATGAGGAGTACAACCATGAGGAGGTCGTCAGAATCCTCACCACACGGAGCAAGGCACAGCTTTTGGCCACATTTAATGCTTATCATGAAGAGCATGGAAATCCAATTAACAAGGTAAAATTCAGTTTATTCTTTCTGAATTTTTTCATTGAACACCTTAGAAAAAAAGATTTATTCCCTCCCTTAATCCATGAACATTTGTTGGTGCTACCAGCCCTTTTAAATTTTCTGACACCTCTCGCTTTAAACTCCAAAGGTCTAAAGGATAGGCCACGCATGCTTTCACGGTTCGTATTCGTACTGAAAATCGGGATCAAACGAGCTTTTACCCTTCCCTTTCAAATTTTGTCCATATAAATTTCCCAATTACAACCACCCCCCCCCCCCCCCCCGCCACCCCCGGGGCGCCCCTATATCTCTCTCTCTCTCATTCATTTCTTTTTCATATTTGTAATCTCTCTGTGTCTCTCACTACTTACAAGAGGAATGAGACAGAAGGTTTGTTGTACCAAACAAGAAAGCTTCTTAATGATGTGTGATTAGAAGAAAAACTTGATTAAAAAAAAACAGGTTAACAAAATACAAAGCAAAGAAGAAATGCAACTAACTTTTTCCTAAAACAGGATTTGAAGAAGGATCCAAAGGATGATTTCCTGTTTGTGCTAAGGTCCATAGTCCGTTGCATCACCTGTCCTGAGAGGTACCTCGAGAAGGTGATTCGCATTTCCATGAAGAAAACAGGTACAGACGAAGATGCACTTACCCGGGTCGTAACCAGTCATGCCGAGGTGAACTTGAAGGAAATCAAGGAGGCTTATTACAAGAGAAACACCGTCAAACTCGAGCACGCAATTAAGAAAGAAACAACAGGTCATTATGAAGATTTCCTCGTTGCTTTGGTCGGCTCTGACGAAGCATAAGTCTCCATTTATCGAGACTTTCGAATCATCTTTCTTTTTTTTCATTTTTGGTTCTTTGTAGTGACATTTTTGGTGCAGTGGTCATTATCTTGTTTTGTTTGTTGGATTTAAGCAATTAAGCTTGTGATGCAATGTTATGGTTTTTATTTGCCATTACATGTGGAACATAGATTATTTATAATAAATAAGTATTATCATACAACACAAATTATGGTTTTAGTAATCTTGAATGTGAATCTGTACTCTATTTTTCTTCCTTGAATGGGGAACTTACAGGGTACATTTAGATAGTTAGCTCCTTAAATTATATAATTTTTTTTGTGTTCTTCTATATAAATTATCATGCGGCTAATCCTGTTGTTTACTAATGTACATGTCTTTAACATGAAAGTAAATTATTTGTGTTCAAGATTTGTTTAATATATATTTTTTTTCATTTGAAATATTTAATTGTTTATTTAATAACTATTTTTTTGGGATGAAGCCTTAAGAACAACTCTAGTAAAGAAAATTTGTGATCGTCAGTTAATGAAATTAATAGACATGTATTTTCAAAATCTCATCTTTAATTCAAGATCCGTCGTATCATTTGTGAAATAGGAAATGAAATATAATTGAAGCCACCATGTGTCTTACTGTTTCAATTAATTGATTTCATTCCCGTCCATGTAGATTACCAAATTGGCAATTTGAGAACAATTGTTTTTGCTGACAAAAGTCGAATTATATAACACACAATCCGAATTACGAATTGTTCATAATAAATCTACATGAATCTAAAAAAAAACCCTTTAAAAAAATCACAATGAATCACTTTGAATTTAAATCTGAACAGACAAAATTACATATCGTAAAATCTCTATTATCATAATTATAATTATGATAATAAATTTAGACTTGACAAAAGTCCTATTGGGGTATCACTTGATAGCTATTTTAAGCTACTTATTATAATATTGTTTCAACTAAAACTAAAAGTTGGAATCCATTGGCAACCTTGACAAAATATTAAAAAAAATACTAATTTTATAATACTACATTTATAATGTGATACATACTATATTTACATTGCACAAATTAAAAATGGCAAAACTTAATATAAAATTATCGCTAATTTAATGACTTAAACAGTTTATATTTAATAATATTTATAACTAAATTTAATTTAGTGAATTTCTTTTTTAATATAAATTAGTATGTCAATTACTGATCATCTCATACATAGGTTTTTTGTTTTAATATAAATTTTTCATTAATCTCAACATTTATTCATACAAAAAAAAATTCATACATGAGATTTTACAATATTGGGGTGTTATTGTTTCAAGCGGGTTTTTAATTTAATTATCGTCTGATCCCTGAGGGAAGGAGGATTAATATCAGATAATTAATAGAATCTAAAAACGATCGAATAGTAAATAGAAAACAATTTAATAGAGGAGCAATTAATCGATTAATTAATAGACAAGATCGCGAGCTGAGCAGAGATTGGAGAGAATTCGACACTCGTCTCTAGAAAGGCACCAGCGGCGCCTGAACTAATTCAAGAGCAATTTCAGAAGGAAGATAAAATATGGATGAAAATCGTGCAATCGCATCGACTCGCGTTAAAGAGGAACCGAATGACGGAGGAACGGGCCAAAATCCAGTTGGAGGTAATTATTTATTTGCTTTTTTTTGTTCTTCTTCTTCAATTGCGCTGCATTTTCATCGCCTTGTTGTAATTGAGTAGGTAATGGTAATGAATTTGTTTTCAATTTCTATCTTTCATAGCAGAATTAACCTAACGATTTATTCTTTTGGATGAATTTGGTTGTGATTTATTGTGGTATGACAAAAGAATGATTCTTTTACTTATTTGTTCCATTTGATGACGCCTGTGATATAACATTTGCCATATGTTGTATGAACTATTGAAACAAAACATGGAAATGGGGATTAACTTGTCAATTCTCTTAAAATGTTGTTTTATATCATCTTAACCTGGTCTGAACTTCAGAGTGCAAAAAAAAAAAAAAAAAACAAAAACAAAATCTGGTTTGCTTTGTTCCTGTGACTTAGGCTATGTATACTACTGTCATTACTGTGTTACTTACACTGACAAGGGGTTTTTGGTTACTGAATTTGCAAGAAGACCTTTATTTGGCACCAATTATTATTAGAAGTGTGCAGTGGCGGATCCAGAGAGTTCGACAAACCCCATTTAATAATGAGGATTTTCAGAGCAATTAAAAAAATAATATAATAATTTAATAATGAGGATTTTTTTTAGTGTTAGTTATTTAAGCCTAGGCGCATTTAATATTTTGTACTTAATTTATCAAATTCTAAAGGAAAAATATACAATTATTATTGATTTTGAAACTTAAGGATAGGAACTGGCTTGGGCTTGCCCCAACATAGGCCTGCCCCTGGAAGTGAGTGCTTTTCTGCAAACTGTTAAATGGTTCTGATAAGGAGTTCCGATTTGTAAATTGCAATCAAACCTGTCAGTTTTATTAGGCCAACTTGCATTTAGACATTTGGAGAGAAGCATTTGATAAATGTAGTGCTTGGATTTACTATTTATTGTTATGGCAGTCATTTTTAATGTATATGAACATGAAGGGTTCAGTGGAAGGTGGTTTAAGTTTAAGGCTTTCTTGTATTTTGTATGATTTATAAGGTGCAAGTTTAGGGTGTTCCGGTGTTTGCATGTGCTAGAATCTATAGTGCAGAGATTCATTTGATTTTTATTTGAACAGAAAAAGATCAAGGAAATGTAGCTGTAGATGAAGTACCTACGCCAGTGGTTCGGCGAAGAGGCCGACCGAAAGGGTGGCGAAAAGGTATCTTCTAATATATTCCTTTTTATTTTCTTTTGTTATGCTGTTGTAATTAAGGAATAGGTTGTATTAACAACAAACTTATTTGACAACTGCGGCAACCAACAAAACGGTTATCAAAATAAGAAATGTAGGATTATAGATAGTTCTCTACAGTTTAGATAGGTTATGTATCAATGTTGGTGCAACTTGAAAATTGATTTGTCTGAGAAATTAGTGGTCCAGTTTTATCAACTCTTTTGATCAGTGACCGAATGGTTTCCAAATTTCTTGTTTCTTATATTTTGACAGATATTTTGTCAGTTTTCACTATGATCAAATTAATATGGTTGTCAACAATCAACATATCCCTTCCCTATAATTTCTTTAACTCGTCTTTTGTGAGATTACATTTAGTTGAATTTCCAGTGCTACATTGATTTATTTCCAAATCTGGCATAAACACCTCCGATCATGACCATATAGTAATCAATAATATGGTATGTTTCTGTTAAGACGGAAACTTTTGCTACAAAGAACTGAAACTTTTCTGCCATAGTAGCTGTTGAATTTTTCCTCATTTACTGGTATAGAATAAAGTGATATGGTATATTAGCTGTATTTATTTAGAGAATATACTAATATTCGTTTCTGCTGACATCTCAGTAGTTGATTTTACTGGTATGCGAATTCCTGATGTTTTGTATCACTGTTTTCTTATACCCTGCTGATATAACTTTAAACACCTAAAACTTGTGAAGATAAATATGAAGTAACTATGCACTAACCCTACTTTTAATTGTTCTTTTAGTGGATAATCTGAGAGAAAAGACTCCGAAGGATACCATTGCCAAAACCCGTTGTTCTGTTAATACGGCTATGGAGTTTTTCCACCAAGAAGTCTTCCCTCTTCTAAGTGATGAGCACATTAAAATTCTATCACAGACACCATTTCTACATCTGTTTGCTTTCCCCAGAGGTATTTCAATTAGCCGTCCAATTATACATCAGATTCTTCTTCTTTGGAACAGAAGTGAAGATTGTTTCAAGATCAAGGGTAAAAAGTTGGAGTTTAGACCGGAAGAGATATCTCTTGTGATGGGATTACAATTCAATGGAAGCAAGGTGATTTATAAGAGAAAAGAGTTGACGCAATCTGTGATTAGGAGCCGGTATTTTCAGCCCAGTGGGGAAATTAGTCGTAATTTGTTGGAGGAGAAAATATTAGATGCATTAAGAGAACGTTCTCCTGCCTCTGATGTTGTTTCTCTTTTGGTGATGTACCTTTTTACGATGATTCTGTTTCCTCAAGCTAATGGAAGTGTCCCGTTGCATATGTTCCAGTATGTGGATGATTTGGATCGGTTGGATACATATTCATGGGGTAAAGCTGTGTATTGGCTGTTAAGGGATAACATTCCTAAGTGTGCTGCCTGGTGTCACGAAATGGAGAAGGTTGGAGGGTTAGAGGTTGAAGACATCATTTATGGGCAAATAGTCTCCCAGGAAGGTGAATCATGTATCGAATGTGATAAAGGGAATACACGCAAGGATGATGCAAATAAAGTTTGTCTATCAGGGTGTGCAATAGCCCTCATGGTATGTTTCATTTATGACTTGTTTGGTGAAGACATGTGATACATTTGCAGTAAACATACCCATCAGTTATTTAAAATTTACTGTATCACCTTTAAATTTCACTTTAAACAATTGCTTTAAATATCAAGAAATTTACTGTGAACAGATCATGCATTTACTTGCACAAAAATTCCTGTTGATTACATTCAATGGAATTTTCTCATTTGTAGGCTTGGTTCTTTGAACATATAAATTTCACAAAAGTAGAGATCATGACTGGAGGAGTACCAAGGTTCCGAAATTGGAGATTTGATATGAACTTCAACAGGAGACGGCTGGCATTAGAGCTTGATAATGTGCCTGCTGGAATCATAACTTGTGAAGCTTTGAAGCCTACATCAACCGAGGAAATCATTTTTGAGACAGGATTTAAAGCTAGCATGTATGTCTCTTTGGTCAACCAGGAGCACGGACTTGACAAGTTTGACCTTCGGACATTAGCTTCACTACTAAAGCAAATGGTTCCAGTTTACTGGAAGTTTAAATTTCCTGTATCCCGTTTTCTAATGAGCCAAGTTACTGAAGACAGATTAGAGGAGCTCAATTATTCAGCAAAACGTGAGTCTGGAGAAAGTGTTAGTGAAGGGGAGAATGGAATTGCTCCAAGTTTGGAAGGGGTACCTTGTGAAGGGGCTTCTAGGGTCCAAACTAACTCAGGCACAGTAGCCAGAAAAAGGTTGATCAAAAGAAGCAAAAAGGTACATATTATTGTTGCACACTCAAGAACCCAAATGTTTTATTTAAACATATTATTGTTTTTCAGAATAGAATTTTCTAGGAATTCTAGAGGCGAAATTCCATAAATAGGAGAAATACAAACAATGTTTAGGCGCTATTCTTTATTCTGATAACATAGCAGCAGAAAAAGAAAAGAAGAGATCCCACACACAAATATTGTTTGCTTGTAAGTTCTTGGCGAGCAAATATTCTTTGCGAATCAATCCTTGGCAAGCAAATATTTATTTTCATGATAATCCTTGGCAATCAAATATTGTTTGGTTGCAATTGCTAACAAGTAAACAATGTTTGTGTGCCTGTTCTTCATGGCTGATTCTAAAAGATTATTATGATGCATTTCGTAATTAAGTGGGGCAGGTTACTGATGTCCTGATTTTACTTAATTTTATATTCATGTCTTTTTGCTCATGCTTTTTTATAGAGCAAAGGAATGCAGTGCTAGCTGTTCTGATTGGGGACTTTAATTATCACTCAAATCTAGCTGAATCATTTTGAAGATTTGAAAATATGTTCCCATATAAATACAAGTACTGAATCATATCAAATATATCTGAATCAACAGCATTTTCACGTATTGATAGAGTGACCGGTTTGGGACATGTGGGATATATTTGATATGAGTTTTCCAGAGTCTCCTATTAGAACAGCTAGTAATATTATTCTCTGTAGGCATGCAGACAATGTTTGTTTGCTAGGAACTGACAAGCAAACAACATTTTTTGGCTTGCCAAAAAATTTACATGCAAACAATGTTTGCATGTAGTTTCTTCAGTCTTTTCTTTCTTTTAATGCAGGTTTGTCTGAGAAATGACATGCAAAGATTGTTTCAATTTCTTCTATTTTAAAATTTCACTCTAGAAATTCTAAAATTTAATTAAAAATAAAAATAAATATAAATAATTTCGGCTAAAAAACTCAACATGAGCACCTATAAGAACTTAGATTGAAACTTGCAGCAAATTATTTTATATCCAGAGATGATATGAAGAAGATTGACTAATGTTATTAATATCTATGTTTTATTTATTTATTTTGCAGTGACTAAGAAATAAACTGACGATATAACATCCCGAAAAAGATGTTGCTACGGTTGTACAGAGTCGTTGTCTCATTCTAGGCACCTGGTGGTTTCTAGAAGACTATAGTCCCCCAACTTCTCCTACTGTTACAGTGCTACCGGCTTCAACAAATCAAGCTACTCTCTCATCAAAGATCTCAAGACCATAAAGACCTTAAAAAAAAAAAAACATGTCAGAATACTTTGCAACTGTTTTGGTGCTCGTTGGAGTATACATACTATGTGATTGTTGGAGCTTGGTCTTCGTAATGCAGGTTGATATTGTTAGAGTTTAAACTGTTGGTTTTTCTGCCTTAGAGCCATTAGTGTTATGGCCTAAGCCCTTAGCACTCTGGAAAAGAGCAACTTAAATAAGCATACATAACTATCTTAAACTTAAGTAGAATGAGCAACTGAGATGGAAAAGTTGCCGCAGTTGTCCCGTAAACACTGTCAATACATCATTCACTAAGAAGGCATGGGAATGTTAGCAGCAGGTGTAATGTGATGTGAAACATAACCATTGCTGCATTACAGGTACAAACACTTGGAATGCAGGATGATGGGCTGGGCTGGGCTGGGCTGGGCTTATGCATTGGGCCTGTAACGCCCCCGTTTAGAAGGCGTATATGGTCCAATTGCATGTGAGTTTTCCGATATTAATCCGGATGATTATGAGGGATAACACATTTTTATCCTAAATGCTGATATTTAGGGATTCAGGTAGGCAATATTGTGCTCTCTCTAGAAAAATATTAGCATATATTTAGATGTTTTATTAATTCGTTAATTGCTTGAATTACGATCAACCCGTAGGCTCGATCAACCTATAAGACGTAAGTATTGTCATATGAACATTTTGAAGGAGAATTTATTAGCTAAGAAAATTCAAAATTACCCATTAAACTCTCTATATTCATTATTTTCTCAACTTACTCTAAGGTGCATTAATTAGCATTAATGGGTCCAAATCAATTGATCATTTAACTCCCTAATACTCCAACCTCTATAATCTAACCGTTGTTAAAATTTAATCGTAAGTCTCCACTTATCATTTGATATGGCCCTACTTATATTGTTATATGAACATTATAATGAATTTTTCATTATGCTAAATAAATTCAAACACAATTAAATTCTGTCCATTCAAAATTTATTGCCATCAATGATGGTATTAAATTAGAATTATTTTTTAATTAGCCATTGCCATAGATGACCAGGAACCAAATTGCATTAATTAGCATTGACAAATTTAAATGTGTGGGCATATCTTTTGATATATTCATACTAGTATATTATTGTCAAAATTTGTTAGAAAATCACAATGTTCGCCATTCAGTCAACCAACATTTAAAATGCATTAAATGGCATTAAATATTTAAATAATAATATAAAATTAGAATATTATCAATCAGTTAATTCATCCACTAAAATATAGCAATTGTCATTGAGGAGTAAGAACCATATTGCATTAATTTGCATTGGAAAATTAAATTATGAGCATATATTTTGATATATTACCTAAATATTGAAATGACAAGGCTAGATTAAATTTATTTACTGAATGAACTATAATTTCTTAAAACTTTTTTTGGAACTAATTCTAATGAAAAGTATGTTTATTGTACACACACCAAAAAAATTAACTGCTTGTTTCCATATCTTCAAGCATTAATTTTGATTTCATAAATCTTTTGAAATTTATTGTACATAATAAGGAATACAAAAATATATATACGTTGATCATGCTTGAAAACTCTTTTTGTCTGCTTAGATTTAAAAAGATATGAAATTATTGTAGAAGCTTCCTTCAAAATAACAATAGGTCAAGAAACATTAAAAGACTATAATTTCTTAAATACATGGGAAACCACGTTGATTCCAAAAATTAAATTGTTACTGTTTAAATAATAGCATGAAAGGAATTTCAAGTGTTTGAAAAATGCGCAGTAGTTTCATAGTAAAAATATTTATAACGAGTGCTATTTGAAATCTCTTTGTTAAAAAATAATTAACCAACAAAATTTCAGATGAACTATTTTAAGCTTCTAAAAATTAGATAAATTCAAACATTATTAAATCCTCTATATTGAGAATTTATTAATATTAATACTAGTAATAAATTAAGGTCTTTAATATTCAGTTAATCAACCACTATACATTAAATCACAATCATAATATTAAATGAATGAGCATATCTTTAGAATATTTCTCCTAGTGTTATTATTTAATATTATAGTTAATATTTCTACTAGTGTTGTAAGTAAATGACCCCTTTTCAAACATTTATATTTCCATAAATTAATAAACATATTCAAATGTTGTTTAATATGTAAATCCATTATAAGAGATTAATGGAAAATCATTTAATGTGCGAAATTTTTTAAATCATTTCATTAAATGTGCCATCCTTTAAATATCAATTCTTGACACTAATTGATATTAATTGCACAATTAATGAGTATATCTTCTCCATTATACCAAGTACCAACATTGTACCGATATAAATAGAACATTGGGCATCCATCGCTCCTCATAGGACACATCTCAAACAAGACACATTTTAGAGAGATTTTTGTCCCTAGAAATAGAAGAAAATGATGGAATTCAAACATCAATCCTGAGAATGTTGGAAGCAACAAAGGTAATGTAGTATCAATCAATTTCACTTTTTTTTTCTTTTGTTAAAGATAGCTCTATGTAAAATTTGATGGGTCTCTTGTACAGTGATGGTCAATTGTGAAACATCTCATTGATTATTCTTGAAAATTTTGAGTGTACATTTATATGCAAATCACCTTTGTAATAGTTTTGCAGTTAATTAAATTGGAAATAATAGAAGAGCACATACCAAATGAACAAAAGAAATGAAAATTTTACTTTTGTGCCTCAAGATTTTTCTATGTATGTTCTAATCAAAGTAACATCTTCTGTTTGCCACATTAAATTACTTTAGAACATGCTTTTGAGAAAATAAACTCTCTTCACGTAGAATTTATTCTGTAGCTAATTAAAAATCACACGCCGAGTAGTGAGACATTCAACAAAGTCTACAAATTCTTCGATTTTGATACAATTTTAGTTTTCTACATCATTTTTTTTTCAATCCTAATATATTATGAATAGATCCATTCGATAGTCCCGCAAACATTTTTTGCAGACGCAAATTTAGGAACTGATTCCTCATTGAATTTATGTTTTTCTAAAACAGTAAAATCAATTATTTCACTCAAAAAAGTTATTCATTTACCCAAAAAATGATTTAATCTTGATTACTAATGACAAATAAATTTTGCAACAGGGGCTATAAAAGAGGTGCAAAGAGGCCAAGAAAAACCAAGATGTCAATACAAGAATCTGTGATAGAGTCTGTTAGTTTCATCACAAGGGATGCTTCAATGCTTGGTGAATGCAACACATTAATAATAATATTGCCAAATACAATATTTGGTCAAAATATTGCTGTGTCACTTTTTTACCAGCATTAATTATACTATCTCTAGTGATGAAACTAATAAACTCTATCACTTATTTTTGCATCATTTCAGAAAAAAAAATTTGGAAGGAGTTGATCCAGCCAGATATCAAAGACTAATTAATAAGGTTTATTGGCGCTTAAGCCGTAATGGTAATGGGTTCAAATTTTGGTGAATGAAACATCATCCATCAAGATCTTCATTTGATATAGCTCAGCTAATTGATATAGATCTTTAACCATTCCATCTGTTTATATTGACTAACTTATTTAACTGCTAAAAGTGCCTTTTTTATTTCTGGTATGAACTACATCTGTTATTTTGCAGCTTTTTTGGACTACCATGAAATTTACAAAAAAAAGGAAAGGAAGGAAGGAAGGAAGTTTGTTGCTGCAGTTGTATTTTTTTTTTCTTTTTTATTCTTTTGTCTGTTATCCATGGTCTCTGTTGGATTGTGTAAGAGTCTAGAGATTAGTGGGTGCTAACCTATTCTCTGTGTATGAAGTTAATTGTAATGGTTTCATGCATTAATGGCATTACAAATGTTACTGATACATCTCTTGTAAGTTAGAGGTTTGCTTTAGTTTTCTTAACTATCTTCTGTTAGAATTTCTTCTAGAAATGCTAGTTAACAGTCAGAAACATACACTTTCTACATGCAACCTTCTCTCCCAAATATCAAATCTCCAGCATTTAAGGCTTTAAGCTGAGAAGTTGATATAGTCAAAACCCAACTGCTCACCCAAGATTGTCTGGCCTTAAATCCTTCCATTGTTGGTTAAGTTTCAATTTGTAGTAACTTCTTTTTTTTTATTTTGCTATAGCAATATTCAATTTTTAACTTGCAATACAGAATTATAAACAAATTTTGAACCAATAAACCAAATCTGCTTTGCAAAAAATAAAGATTTCATATTTAATTATGACGGAGTGACTAGTGAGTGCCTTGAACTCAATGCCGACAGCTTGTATGATAATATTATGCGAACTACAACTAAAAATAGGTACAGCAATCACAATCAAGGGTTTATGTCAACGTGCCAGTAAAAGGAGGAATATCTACCAAGAAAAAGAATTGAAAATAGACAAGATTAGACTATGTTGTGCGTAGTTATTCAATCGTTTTCGTTTGATGTTGCTGCCATGTTAAGTCCCGTTATTTCTTTTTCCTGTGCAACAAGGTACATATCTGCTGTTACACAACTATCATCAGGTGCGAATATGATTTGTTGGAATGGTCAATTTCATTTTAGGAGCTTCCTTTAACCTGAAGACAGACCTATTTATAGATATTACCCGTTTGGGAAAACAATCATGCTAAGAATGCACACAGAAGAAAATCAAGAAAATAAGAAGGAAAAAAATTATTAAATAGTACTAAAAAAATCAGAACAAGAATTTCTTAAGAAGTCTACCATTCAGCCTTTGTTACATTAGATGCGTCACAAGTCGCAACCACACTCATCATCCATCCATCACCAAACATAAAAAAAAATTAGAGACAACAAAGAAGGTCACAACCAACTCCCTCACCCAAATCAGGGTAAGTGAAGAAAACCAAACTAACACAACCCACAAATCCAACCCCTCTTAGAAATAAAGGAAAAAAAACAAACACCAAAGCTTGGTGAATTTTTCAAACAGAAAAAGGAACTAGGGCTTCTCCAGTCAGACCAGGGCAATGCTGCTCTCACCACCTGGTGGCTTGCGGGCCCCACCAAGGTAGTGGCGGGATGCAGCCTTGCCATCAGCAAAGATGTCACTGCCCGTCATCTCCTTTAGCTTGGCATTGCTCAGTGACTTCTCAGCTGCGCTGGGACTGGCATCTCCTTTGAAAATGTCATTACCTGTTAAGTCAGTAAATTTGCGTGTTGGGATTTTCTTTGCGGTCTTGAGGTTTGAATCACTGTCCTCGCCGAACAGGAAGCTGCCGGCACCACCAGCTGACTGAGTAAAAATAAATAAATTAAATGAAACTTGGGTAACAAGAAAATATAATATGCAACTATGCAAAACTCAAGGTATTTAATTATTTCTTTGAAGTGATAAGAACACATTTCATGAAAAAAAGATTTTTTAAATACCCTTGGATAAAAAAATATATGTAGTGTTTCCTGATCAAGAAGAGTACGGTTGATAAAAATAATTTTGTGTTCAAAGTGAAATAGCAATCCACGAGGACACAGAAATAGCAAGAATAGCACAGAAATAGCAAGAAATGTGCAAAATGACTTAAAAACATCCTTCGCAAAACATGTAAAAAAATATGCAGGAGAACTTACAGTACAGTGCAATCCACGAGGAGTGGTGGGGCCTTCATCAGTATTTCTTGGCCGGAGCTCATCTGGAGGAGCAAAAATATCATGGCCACTGATCTCTTTCCGCTTAGCGTCAGATACCTGACGTTTCATACTGGCCTCAGCCTCAGCTTCACTGACAAGCGTCCCACTGAGCTCTTTCTGCTTTGCCACCTCAGCAATCGAGCTCGGCTTCTTAGGGGAAACGTTGTCCTCCTCTGCACTGAATGATATCTGGCTGATTCCACTCAGTGTTTGCTGGAATTATATGAGAGTATCATTTAATTTGTTGTATAGATTAATAGCAGTAAAAACAAGGATAACAACCTCAACATTGCAAGGGAAGCCTAAATTGTCCAATAAGGTCTCATCGTAAAAGTCGTAGGATCTGGATAAACAAAGTACACTTCAAGAAACTAAAAATACACATTTTAATAAGGTATTCTATTACAACACAAACTATATGTCCTGTACCTGATAAGCACGTGAAGCAGTTCTAACAGGTGTAACAGAAGCAGCCTCCGCTTCAAGTGCTTCCTCACTCCCGGGAGCAAATATGCCACTTCCTGTCATTTCTTTCCATTTTGGGGCTGAACAAGGTTTCCTTAAATAGTAATGAAAAAGAAAAATGTTAACACTTGTGGATATGTTTATTTCAGGTAGCACTTGACAATATGGTTTCTTTGAAATCTTGATAACAATTTCAAACTAAGTATAAGTGCAATTTATTGGCATTTTTCCAACAAAATGAATGATTACCTATTAAAATTTATGAGCTCTGAGTTCATTTTGATATTTTATTGAAGTTCCTAAAATACTGACTGCTGTGAATTTTAAATCCATCTTCGAATGGTAAAATGTTTACCAAAACATCATCATTTTTCATAGGCAATGTATATGTAAATACAGCTCACACAGAAAATTCCGGATTTCAAATTTAGAACTAATTGATGCTCTTTTTAGATTCTGAATAAAATTCCAGTGTCACTGAATCCTGAGCCTTTATTTGTTTAATCTAAACATTGATTTTGGATGAGTAAATACAATAACAAAGAAATTGAGATAATCACATAACTTGGATGGATTGAGGCAAGAAAGGACTAAATTGGTACAAATGTTGACAATTGAGATTTGATCTATGCCTAATTTATCTACATTTCGGTCTTTACTGAAAATACTAAGAAATAAGTCAAACTTGCAGTACAAGTACAAAGAAATGACAAAGTCACAAAACAGTTCCCAAGTTATTTAACTCTTTACTTTTGATCTTTGACAAGGCCAAGAGGATTATAATAAAATCCTAACATTAGGTAAGTTCTTCTTCACATTCTTTAATTAGAAAGATTATATAATCTGAAGCTTAGGCAATCATGCTATTGCAGCCTTAGCTTCCCAATGCAAATTGGAGGTATCACTTGATGACAAATGCATCCCTTTTCATTGGATACATGAAATTTTCAATGGCAAGTGTGAAAGTACACAAAATTAAGTCTGGTGCTTATTGTGAAAGTTTTAAACAGTTTAAAAAGAGATAAATATATATACACACAGAAAGTTTTTTATAAAGTAAACTGCATGATTGAAAATCTAATTGAGGTATCCAAATGGATTATTCTATAAACAAATCTACAGATCTTTCGGTTCACACTATTTTTCCATGATCCACTGATTGAGAATAAATTGCACAATTGAAGGTTAAAAATGTGGAGGAATTTAAGGAAAATAAGTATCAGAAACCAGTGTACTATTGTAGGTGGTGTCAATTGATACAAATCAGGAGGTATCAATTCTAGTTATGGAAATTACCTGGTTACTTTCCTTTGATCAGAGAAATGCACGGATAAATTAGGGAAAAATCACTCAAAATGTAAGCAGCTTTTATGTAAATACAAGAAAAAACACCAGATCTGACCTTTTGTTCAAACTCTCGGCCTCTTCCTCCGTCACTTGCCCTCCAAAAACAACCTTCCTAATCGCCTCAGATGGCTAGATTTACGCCAAAACAGAAAAGAAAAACAAGAATCAAGTGATGAACTTATAACTTTAAAAAGACTAGCATTAGAAGTACAGAGAAAACAGTATCGCAAAACAACAAGAAGAGGGGGGGAGACCTGGTGGGGCCTACGATTCAGAGGCGTAGTCTGATCGGGTTCGGATGGCGGGACCTCTTGCCACGTCAGCAGATCGGCGGTCGAGGTGTGGGATTTCCTCACTGGAGTGCTCCTATCCATCTCTATCTCTCTCTCTCCCTCAACCCCTCTCCTCACACTATCTCTGAGCTTCCTCTTTGTTTTCTCTCTTTTTTTTCTTTTTTGTTTAATTTTTTTTCCTCCTTTTACCAGTTCTATACTGCTGAAGTAGAATGGAAGGAAGGTGAGGTGTCTCTTTTCTCTTTTTATATTTCCTCTCTCTCTCTCTCTCTCTCTCTCTCTCTCTCTCTCTCTCTCTCTCTCTCTCATTTTTTTACTTCTTTACCCTCAAAAATTTGGAATTATATTTACATATCTGAACAGAAGCCGCTCAAAGAACTGAATTGGAACTTAGATATTTTATTTATCCTTACTTTTTAGTATTTTAATCATGAATTCTGAGCTTTATTAGTTATGATTCTTGATTTATGAGCAGGCAAAACTTGTATGTGAATTAATTTAAATGAATGAATCTAAAATATTTCATTTTAAAAATAGAAGATAATAATCATTACTTGGAAATATTCTTATTTTAAATTAAAATATTATATTGTCAACATCATATTTTTATGGAAATAATTAAGAATTGTATTCATCAGAGACATTAATACATGTGATATCACCAATTATTTTTCTTTTACCAAAAAAATTAATTGTAGTTGTCCTCAACAGAACTCTAGCTCATCTAAATTAAATCATTATTCCTTGTATTTCCACTTACTGCATATAAATTTATTTTGTATGATAGATACAGCAAGTAGTGCAGTTATAATACAAATATTGTACTTCTCGAAGGGCCTTAAAATTTTAATCATCCACGGATACAAAATAAAATAAAATTCCAAGGTCCTTAACATAAAATTGCTAAGAAAGAAATGTTTAATGCGAGCTCAATCTCCGGAGCAGAGTATCTTTCTCTCTTTGGATCCGTTCACCGGGTAGGAATTTGATTTCGTAGCACCGCATTCCCTCTCTCCGATTTCCAGTCTTTGAACTGGGAAACCATCGAAGCATTGAGGTAACCATACCGGAGAGTGATCTTAACCATGCTGACGTCAGTTACGCCTACAGTATTGTAGGACCACTGAAGTGAGAGGTGTGTTAACTGGTAACGTACATTTCCCGTATTTGAATTTTTGAATTGGAGCTCGCCAGAAGATAACACAATAAATAAATAAATAAATAAAAAAGAAAAGGAAAGCGAGAATCTCTGCCTCATTGTTGCGTTGTTATCGCGTCGCGTGAGCTTAACGGACAAGATAAACAAAATATAGAAAATTAGAAATACTGATTTGTAAATTTACCATTCAAATAAAATAATGAGAAGGATCTTTTAATAATTATTATTTTAACCATTAATTTTGAAATAATTTTGAAATAATTTTTAAAAAAATTTAAATATAAAAAATTGATAAACATATTTTTTAATTTATAGATTGATTGTGTTTCAAATTTCATGTAATTTAAGAATCATTTGAATACTCTATTAAAAACAGTTAAATATATATTATCATAAATGTTATGTAATTTTGATAATTTTTATCAAATAATACTCAAATTATATGAATTTAAAATCTATAAGTTGAAGAATATGTTGATAATTTTTTTTAGATTTTTTATTATTTAAAAATCCGTTATTAAAATTGTTAAAATAATAATTATCAACCCAATTAGAAATACTGATTTATAAATTTAACATTTCAGATAAATAAAATAATACGCAATTGTGGGGTACGGATCTATCAACATGAGTAAATCTAGAGCACCGATAATGACGCAGGTGCGTAACGGATATTTTTTTAATGATAGTGTTGTGTTGGTGTTATGCGTTCAAGCCAAAATTGTGAGTATTTCTGATTTGATTTAAGTTGGTTTGAATAGAATGACGGGTGTGTTGAGATTCTCTGTGAACTCCTGCTGAGTGGTAACTTGTGTAATTGTTACAACCATGCACCTTATAATGGACTTTTATTAACCAGAAAAATGTAATACATTAATATCCGAGACAAATGTGACATTGGACACATGACATATTTTTTTTCATTTCAATACAAAATTACAAGATAATTATATAGTCTTCATTTATATAAGTTATACATACTTTATAAAGTCTAATTGAATAGCAAATAGTTATATCTATAATATCTCACTTCAATAAAATTTGATAGAAAAATTCATGACAATTATAAAAAAAAATATAATTTTAAAACTCAGAAATTGCAATACAATTTATACATTATACATACCTAAATAAAAAAATGATAAAAGTTGGATATAAATTTGACCCTTTATCAAAAATACTTAAAAACTTTTAATTGGCAATTAAATGGTGCACCTAGCAATTATATATGAGATTAATCTAGCAAGTTTTTGTACTTCCAAGTATTGGTGAACCTGACAAGGACTTGCTAGGGTTTCTTGACACACAATCTGCCATAAATATTTTGGATGTATGAGATCTCAGTTGTAATAAAATATGTGGAAACGGAGTCTGTTATAGTTATGCTCAAATCTCAATCTAAAAGTAACAGGTTTGTTTGGAAAGGTGGGTTGTTACATCATGAACTGATGTTTAAAAAAATTAATAGTGTAGGTAACCTTATTTTTTTTGCCAATGGGGTTTATCATGATTATTTTAGTCTCAGTTTTTGTTACAGAAAAAGATATAAAATGATTATTCTTTATTAATTTGATCAATCGATTATTGTTTATGAAGAAGCACTCTAACAATAATATAATTATATCAATCATTGTAAGTTTATAATACTGATGAGAATTGAGCATGATTGAACAAGAAATATCCTTTTTTTTTCTCTCTCATTCTATTCAAGCTTTTAAAGAAAAATCTCAAAAATCTCTCGATTATATATAATAATTCAAATTATGAGATTTGTTAATAAAAACATGTACTGATTGTGTTTGACTTCTAGTATTGTCATTGGTCGTCAAAATGTCATAATTATATTTGCAAAAGGTGTCAAGGATATATAGTTTTTTTATAATTAGCTTTTTTCAAGAGAGATCACTTGACAATTATTTATGTAAACAATCACCAAAATAAAGTTTAAATATATAATCTGATATTATTGACACGATTTATACAATACACACATCATACTAACAAATTAAAAATCTATATAGTATGCATGAAATTTGATTGTTATACCATTAATATGTTAAACAATAACACATCAATTAAGATGCCCCAAGGTGGTTTATTTTTATCGAATAAAAATACCATTAAACAATACTTTTAATACATCAAGTGATTATGTTTTTTGCTTTTGAAAATAATTGAAAGCTGAAGAAAAAAAAAGTCAAGTGATTATTGCCATATGATCCTTTTTTTTCTCTCCTTTTTTTTTGTGGTTCTAGAAGACAGCTAAGGGTAATTTTACAATAGAAAAGGAGGAGAAATGTACACAAATGTGAAAAATATCAAATATCAATATCATTTTATTTTTATTTTCTTCTTATCTAACTATCACATTTGTTTAAATTATGTGTCAAGTTTTGAGTTATTTACTACATATATAATACTATAGATATATGTTAATTAATTTTGAACAAATATAGAAAACGAGATATGACAAGTCTCCACTTAATTACTTATACCGTGTTAGAGACAAAATGTAAATAGAATAATGAGTTAAGCCCTTATTTGAGATTGAAGTAAGTGAGGGATAAACTTATCATTTTTTTTCATAGAAAGTTTTATCTCCAAATTATCTTTAATTTATCTCGCTTCCAAACGAAATCTAACCATATAAATTATTAGGGAGCTGATACACATATACGTTTATTGATACCGTCATTAATATGAGCTTAATTATATACATTAAATGAATTATTATATATATTAATGACTTTATTATGTAAATTTATTTTGTACAGTATTATCATTATACAACTTACGTGAATTATAATGCATATTAATGGCTTTATTATGTAAATTCATTTTGTATAATATTGTTATTATGCAATTTAAATGAATTATTATGCATATTAATGATATTTAAGTTAAATAATAAAAATATTATATATAATAAAATCATTAACGTACATAATAACTCATTTAATGTATATAAATTAAGTTCGTATCGACGATGACGGTATCAATAATGATATTTTCATAATATTTTTCAAATTATTATTTCAAAGGGCCAACGATTGAGAGATTCTTAAGCACGCGCTCCGCACGTGCAGTACAAACGTAACAGAGCGGTTCCTTTCTTAGACCAAGTGTCCATTAATTCTCCCATGTTAATTCGTTGCTTAATTTGACATTCAAGCATCCGTACCATATAACACGACTCTCTCTCGTAAATTGTGCTCACGTATATCTTTCGTAATGGAAGATATGATCTACCAAGGCCAATAATTCTTATATTCACCTACAGCTGCTCCAAAGATAGAGCTTATGGCGTATGATTATAGCTTATTTATACGGATCAGTGTTACATAGATTGCCACAGTCTCGGCGCAACAGAAAATCAGAGTTGAATATGAAAAGGGGTTTGGTTATTTTTTGTTTGTCTGAGACAAAATGTTGAGAATACTGAAACTTGACGCATATGCAATGTCAGTGCTACAGCTAAACTGAACTGTGTAGAGGCAAAAGCCGCTTGGATTAAGATAACATTTATAACTATATTAGTCTGTACTGTAGCCCCTTTCTCCATTTGCTCAACACCGGAGATGTCCATTCCCAAGGATATGATTTATTAACAACAAAATTAATAAAATGTGGAGAGGATTCGAATGTCTGTATCTCCACTTTTTTTTAATTTTTTTTTATAAAAAAATTAAAATTAATATGTCAAAGTAAAATTATTCAAATTGTCAAAATATATTATTTTCGGATTTAGAGGTTGGATTACAAAGTCTAGATGATATTTTTGTTATTAGAAATATGTTATTACATTCCATAGGATTTGAAATTACTGAACAGAGTTGGATTTTATGGTTATATAAAAATGATATATATGTTTTAAAAATAGCAAAATACATTTCACATATATTCTAAGAGCTAGATTTTTATCATTTGTCAATTACTGAACATAGGCTATGTCTCGAATGATCTAAGAACAAATATTGATATTGTTGTCACATGAGATCTCTCAATTGCCTTTTCAGTTAGGAGGTCTCCTCTTAGTTGTAGGTTAACTCTTGATGTTTTTATAAACTGTGATGGTTACATAGAACTTTAAAATTTTGCATAATAATATAATTTTTACTCTTTGCTAATATGGTATTATTTGGTTGTAATCAGTTGAGCATTGAATTTTTGTGTAGTGGTTAGGTTAGGTTGTTCAAAATATACTTTTAGATGAATTATATATCAAGTACTTTAGCTTTTTTGTTTGTAATAGATAAGGGTGTAAACTTATTACGCTTTTAATAAAAATTGACAATAAATAGTTGCTTATTTCAAAAATAAAAGATTTATTGATTTTTTTATTTTTATATAAATAAATAAGTTAAAAAAAATCTAAACTCAATTAGAAAGCAGCAAAGCCACCATTTTTGTGGAAACGGAGACGACCTGACACTGAAATACCAGTTACCAGTTAGCACCGAAGAATCGAGAAAAACATAGAAGAGGCAGCAACATTGCTAAGATGTCATTTGCGTTTGAAAAAGCGCTTACATTCACGTGACATGCCAGTATGCCAGTATGCCAGTATGCCAGTATGCCAGTCAGCACCCACTTTTTACAAAGTCTTTAAACCTCCTGAGTCATATAATCTTTTATTCTAAAACTCACAGTTCGTGTGAAACCTGTCTCTTGCCAGAATTAAGTAGAGGAATGGTTGGATGGATGGATCTGATTCGTTTTCAAGAGCAAAATTATATAGGAATAGAAAATTATATGGAGAAGTGAAAAAGGGAGTTCGCCCACCGTGGGGCTCGAACCCACGACCACAAGGTTAAGAGCCTTGCGCTCTACCAACTGAGCTAGACGGGCTGTTATGCTAAATTTCATCTCTTAATATATTTATTTAATCTAGTATGTTTATAGTGAAGCCCATGATTAAAATTTGATCCTTGTTATGAAAACCATGTTTGATACAGAATGTAACAAACTTAAGAAACTCTTCAGCAGGAATTAAAATGTTACAAAAAGATTATGAAAGACTAAAGAGCTTCAAAAACACATCGCTGAAGATATACTCAAGCTGTTTATGTACTATAGACTTGCCATGATGGATATACTTAAGCTGTTTAAAAAGATTACAAGTTTGCAACAAATCCAACTATTTTTTCCATTGCTTGCAATAAGAGACTTGCCATGATGGGTTTACTGGAGAAAAGTTTTCCCATTCAAACATTACATTTCAGGTTTACATACTAATAGCTAGTATAATTCTTTCTTTTTAACTTTCTTGAACTAGCCAGACATTTTTTTTTAATTAAGACACTAAGACAGTATGGCGCAAAAAAGAAAAAAAATTAGTCCATTAGTTCTTTTTCCTTTTTTTTGAGATAAAAATAAAAAATAAAAAATATTTAAATTTAAATATTTAATAAAGATTTTTTCATTCAAATTTTGAGCTCATTGTCTCTTATATAAAAAACATTACCTGTATCACTAGATCAAAAATTAGTTCCCACTTTTTTCTTATTTTGAATTAATCTAGATTGCTTTTGCTCTCTCTTTCTCCTTCTCTAATTGATGCTCTCTTATCCCTCCAACCTTTTCTCTCCTTTTTTGGTGGTTTCCTCCCACAATCTCGTTTGTTTTCTCTTTGAAGATTTCTCTATCTGTCGATTCTTCTTTTCAGTTGCACACTCTCTTGGTTGATCTCGCCGATTTTCACCTCGACGACCTCTCTTCAGTGATCTTTTATTGACCTCTCAACAACGGTATGTCTCTATGCTGTCTTGTTTTCTACATGTAGTTCTTTTTGTTACTTAATACATCCAAAATATTTATAAATAAGTTGCATATGTTTTGTAAACACTACTATAATATAATGTATGCATGTTTTGATTTTAGTGCGAGTTGAGTTTTGAATTAAATTTCGACAGGAGAGATGTTCAAGTTCTTCTTAAGACATTCTATTTGTATTTCTAAACTATTGTTTACCAGTTTTTGAATGAGTTTTTTTTCATCTGTTTTGTAAAATTTCTGCAAATATATTATAGTATGGAAATACATGTATGAACATATTTTTCATTAAAAAAGAAATCATGTATGAACATATTTTTGACCATATGGAAGTTTAGGTTTTGTTTAAAAACTTCCAGATTCATATTTTTAGTTGATTGTTTATGAGTGTTTATGAGTTTTTGAATTAGCTTTTTCATCTTTTGTGTGAATTTTGTACTAATTTTATGCAAAGCGAATGTAAATTTCTTTTAGTATAGGAACACATGTATGAATATATTTCAAACTTTTATAAACACTTTTGTAAGTGATAGCATACATGTTTCTGTCAACATTACAAGTAGTATTCTGATATGAATAAATTTAAGCTATATGTATACGTTTTTTTAATCCGACAAAAAACCTTCTCATTTAATATATTTTGTTAAGTAACTGTATGCAAGTTTAATTTTTTATCTCGATTGTGAACTAAATTTAAACATGCACAAATTCAAGCAACACGTGAAATTACATTAAAATTTTATCTAATTTTGATCAGTAAATATATATACTTAGTAGAACAAGTATAAACAACAATATTCAAATTTTATATATGATAACACAGCATAAACTCATTCTCAACGAGATACAAATACTTGTTACCATTAATATAAATACATTTAAGGAATAGAAAGAGTGCTGGAGTTGGGACAGAAAGAAGGCTCAAATACACTTCACATCCATAAATATAACTTGAGCAGAAAATTATTCTGACGTGCCAATAATGAATACAGATACAGAGATGCAATTATCGGAAACCTAAAAGAGATCCGGTATTTAAACACCGTTTCATTAAAAAAATAAAATAAAGACAAACCATAGAGATTAAGCGATGTTAGTCACTCAAGATGCATTTTGTTATCCTAACAAGAAAAATCAAACTTTCAAAACATCTGAAATACATCCATAATTTTATGTGCGCAAAAGAAGATATACATCCATAATCCTAGGTCTCCTCATTAAGTACTTCAAAATTTTCTATGAATAACAACATATTCCCGAATAATGACAAGCACACTGCTTACAACAGTTTACATCCGGATGCTGAAGTAGTCAGGGTCAAAGTGATGCAGCCTAACATATCCATCTTCACCACCACTCGAGAAGCTTTTATGATTAAAAAGATAAAATAGCCAAGTCAGCAAAAATCTCTTTATTCTTTCCCTCGTCTTATTGTCTCATAATGGTATCATATATAAATGCAACATAGTGTTACTAGAGAAAACTGGTGAATTTGGGAAAGTTTAATAAAAAAATCATCGTAAAAGTGCTAACAGAAAATGTACCTTCTTCCATCTGGATTGAAGGCCAAGGCATTTATTGGTCCAAAGTGGCCCTTTACTCCACCGATCTCATCTTGCAGAATCTTAAAAACAAACAATACAAAAGGTTGAGTCTTTCATAGACCTTGAACCCAGCATGAAACAATTCAAATTAGCATAAAGATTCTCATTTTCTAGAAGGAAACCTTGTGATAGAATTTAGCCTCAAATTTTCCAGCACGGCGATCAGTCATTGTCACATTGACTGCATCCTGACCTCCTCCAATCACCACCTGAAATGGAAACACTATGTTATATTCTATAAAAACACTAGAAAGTACTCAAAATTAGCCACCTCCCTGTAAGAATAAATATTATAAGGGGGTATGCACAGTATTGTGAATTTGCTGGTTTATATGTGAAAACATTCCAAAGAGCAAAATGTACTCACTTGATCAAGGAGTGGAGAAATTGCACATGCATTGACAGGACGATCCATCATATATGTCTTCAGAAGTGTCAGAGACCTTGAGTCCCATAGCTAATCACAAACAAACATAGAAAAAAACGTCAAACAAATGCCATAACTGTGTTCAGTTCAGCTGCCTAGTGCCTACTCACAATGAATACCCTTGAAACTCGTTTGAAAATTGTGAGAAGAGAGCATCTTCTACATAAATTCACAACATTTAACTATCTGTATTAGATGTTAATAAATATTTAAACAACATTTACGTACATGTATCAGAGTCAGGTCATGTTGCATTAGGCTGGACAAAACATTACTAATACACATTGGGGGTATGCTTTCCAAGTGCCAAAATAACATAAAATAATTTCAACATGACCTAATTGCTTTGGACCTATTCTTATGAATATTGTCTACCAAGTTCTGCTATATAATATGTTTTGACACAGACCCTTGAACTACTACTTAATTATGATTATATTAGGAGATTACAGATTCACCATGCTGCTAGTTTTTATCCATCAATAAAGTACAGGGAAATTGTCAGCACTGACTTCTTCAAAGGATTGGGACGACCCTAAAGTACTCAGAAATGTTTGATGTTTTCCAGTTTGCCATACCAAAATAAATATTTTTTTCTCAAAAAAAAAGAATAACTCAACAATTAAGCAGCTAGTTCGTCTCCAGCAGAATATATTCTAACCTTGGCTGATTTATCAGCAGAGCCTGTCAGGAAGTGGGACTTGTCAGCAGACATGCACAGAGAAGATATTGTTTTCGAATGACCACTCTCTTTATCTGATTCTTTCAACAGTTGCCCAGTCTATAGACCAAAAGAAGAAAATGTCAGATTATATGGTTTGTAATATAAAAGACATCAAGGATGAACTTTCCAATGCAATTTTTTTCGCAAAGGAAACAATACAATATGCAATAGCTGCATTAGTAACATACAAGTTTGACCATGTTTTGACATTTTTCTCTTGCTTTTTGCTCTTTTCAAGGGAAAATAGGTTCAATAGCTTTTTTCTGCAAAAGTGATGTTTGTAAATCCCAACTTGAATTTCACATTGATGGTGTTTAATTCAGGTGTAACTGAGTTTACCTAATGCTCATTGAGCAAAATGTCTTAGATCAGATGATGAGAAAGAGGAACAAACCTCAGAATCCCAGATGCGAATGATGGAGTCTTCACCGGCACTTATAATAGTCTTGTTTAATGGGCCCCATACAGCCCTGTTTATTCTCCCCTGTGGACCCTTGATTGTCAATACTGAATCACTAGTCTCTACAACAAGATTATAAAAGACAAACTTTAGAAAATACCACTATGGTTTGCTGATCAATATAGCAAAGGTAGAATTACCAATATATTGAACCAAAACCTGATAAGCACAAACCCCCCAAACCTTGACTGACCTGAACACCTAATCGAAGCAATGGTTAAACCTTACAAAGATTAAAGAAGGACCCTGATGGACAGTCTAATCAGGTAAATCTAAATGGACTGTATCCTGTATCATCCAGGCCAAATTCCAACCAAAATAACAGAGACTGCAACTGAATGAACCTTAAAAAACCTAAACCAGAGAATCACCTGAGACTTAAATTCAACAAAAAATTGACAAATCATCACAACCAACCTGATCAAATCCACTCAACTGTCAAATTTACTGAAAACCACCCTGAATGTACTGGGAACCAGAAAGAAGATCTTGACAAAGGTACAGAGTTCATATTGTTAAAGGTACTTACGGTCTGATGGATCCCGAGCAATGCACTTGACTTGGACAGTAGATGGGTTGCCCATAAAGGGGTCAGATGTGATGACAACCAGCTTGTCGCCAACGGAGAAATCAACCGACCGGGCTGGTGAGTTGAAGTTGAAGGAGTAGAGTTGGGTCCCTGTCTGAACATCCCATAGTTTCACAGTCTGATCGGCAGAACCAGTAATCAGCCGTGAGGAGTCACCTAAAAATAATGCCAAAAACATATATCAGGGGAGGAACTTGTCAGTTTCTTCTCTTTTTCTCCTAGAAAACTTTCATGCATGGCCCATTAAATATCGAAGTACTCTCTATAACCTTGTACAAGAAGAAACACTTCATATAAACAGTCAAACACAAGCAAAAAGAAGTTACCAATCTTTCTGTCTTTTTCTTTTTTCCCTTCAATTGCACACATATAAACAGGTAAAGGGCACATTTGGGGCTCAAACAGTGCTAAAATGCATGAACTGAGACAAGATAATAAGTAATTAACAAATCTGATATTTTCTAAAACTAAGCAGGATCATGTAAGGTTCAGTTCAGGTGAGATCAGGGCACTTGTCTCATCCCTTTTCTAACGATAATTAACATCTAACAAATCCACACAACTAATTACCAACAACAACACGTCCAATTAGACACAAACTGAAAAGTTCGATATAGCAGGGGTTTGTAAATTCGGGGAAATTAGAGGGGGGGATCATACGAGAAACATCGCAGCACCAGACAGCGCCGTTGTGGCCACGGTAGGTCCCGAGCCTCTCTCCGTCGTCGGCGAACCACACGGTGGGGGTGTGATCCTTGGCGCAGGAGAAGAGGAGATCGCCTTCTCTGTTGTACTTGAGAAATGTGAGTGGCCTCTCATGGCCTTTCATCAATATCGGCCTCATCTTTGTCTTCTCTCTCTCCCCTTCTTCTTGTCAGCTCTTGGTGCTAGTGTGGCAACAGCGGTGCTGAGGGAATGAAGGAAGGAAGGAAGGAAGGAAGGAGAAAGAGAGGAGGAGGCGGTGGTGTGGGAACTGATGAGAAAACCCTAGATGGTGGAGGAAGGCCTTCTGAGTTTCCAATGGGCTTTGTTGTTGTTGCATTGGGCTTTTTTGGACTTGATTTTTCTTTATTTCTCTTCCCTATCTTAATTGGATGATTGGATCCCTTCTCCTTTTGTAATACAAGTTCTTTTCTTCATTTTACAATTGAATTTTGATTTATCTGACGAGTCAAGTTTTTGAGTTCTAAAGGTTTTCTTTTTTTATTTTTTAAGTTCAATTTGTAGAAAAATCAAACAATTTTAAAAATAATTATTGTAATGTGCTTATTTTTTCAATAATTTTCACCATTCTGCTTATATACAAAATAAAATTATGAAAAATTAGAAAATAAGTAGTTAGCTTGTCAAGTACATCAATATCAACAAATTGAATTCATATTACTTCTAAAATAAATTTAATGATTTTTTTAGAATAACTTCATGAGCCTAGTAAACTTATTATAAAACCTCCACTTATATATATACGCCATGGATCATATATTCAAGGTCGGAGCAAAATGAGGTTGAGTTTTTTATTATCAGATCTATTTTTGACAGAATTCATTGAACCATTCAAAAATCTGAACCTTCTATTTTGAACCAAACAGTTCAGATAATTAGGTCTGATAATTCTGACACTCCAATAATAGCTGAATTTATTTATTAACTAATAAGATTTAAACTTTCTCTCAACCATTCGAACTAGACAGTCTACCCTCTTCTTCATAATGATTAATTTCAAGGTAACTTAAAACCAAAAAAGAAAAAAGATGCAAAGATAATACTTGCAAGTGAATATTCAATCAAAATTTTAGTGAAACATGAAAAAAGTGCCTAATAAAGAGAGATGGCATCATATCCTGATCTTATATTAGAAGTGGCTCAAGGATCTGGATCCGTTCTTTTGTTGCGCCGGCTCGTGTAGTTTTACATTATAATAATGTTATCATATCTTGTAAAAGATATTTAAAAGACAACAAATATATGAACTAATGAGAGCTTTTATTTTTTTTTAAAATGATACAATCATGTCATGCATAGACTCTTTGATTAATTTGGTTTGTGTCATTTTATGGCGAGCATTAATGCAATTTTCTTTTCTTATTTAATGCTTTTTGTACTTCATTAAGATGAGAGTGAATTTAAAAAATATATATATATACATATATATATATAGTTTTGGTGATAATAAAATACATGAAATTAGTTACATAAGTAAAGTAAAATTGAGAGATTGAGTGAGTATATATGATAAGACTATACTTCTCGACTCGTTGTTTGGTCCAACTACCGTATCTATCTCTCAGAATAATTATAATAACAATTGAAGTTTTCTTAATCTTCTTCTATATTATCACGTCGTGCATAACCATCAGATCTCCACACGAACTCCGACACAGGTGCTGTGCACGGAAGAACCAAGCCAACTAAAGTACCAGAACACATCATGAAGACAGACATGTGGGGCCCAGAAGAAACCAAGCAATCGATTGTTTCTCCACTACTTGCATCTACTGATCTACACTCGTCTTCATTTGTTGTAACCCTAGTGGAAAGGCATCTAGCTTTCTAAGGTTTTGGTGGGCCTTTCCAATCCTCTCTTTTTTGAATTGGTACAAAAGTAGGCCTAAGATTGTTATCATGATGTTCTAACCTACTTCAACCTCATTGCCTTTTTGTTTTGGTTGTTTTAATGTATATTTATATAATATATGATAGGCAACAAATTATTGAGAGCTCATAATGACAGTAAAAATATAAACAGCCTTATCATTGATATAAAGCTATGTTCAAGTGAAGAGATGCACTCACTTAATAATGGTCACATGATTAAAGCTGTTTACCAAGTTTGGGGAATTTTTTAAACTCATTTAGGAGGATACAATGCATTAGAAAATAACAGAAATTAATATAGATAACCTGAGTGATAGATATCTGATATCTGAGTATCTTGGCCTGAAGTATGTTTATCAATTATCCTTAATTGATAGTATTTTTGAATCTTTTAATTAGTCACTGGACCAAACACTATTTCTCGATACTATTTATGAATCTAATATAACAATATTCATGAAAGTGTAATTCCATTAATTTGAGTTGCAAGCAATTGTAATATTTATATGTAGGTTGCAACAATGAACATTAATAATGAGTAATATACACAAGAACCATGCTGGAGTATATATTGCTCTTATAATTAGTGTTGTTCATAATTACTATCCTGAATTCTATTAAAATATTACCTTTATTATTTGCTTTATCTTTTTAATAGAATAAATTTAAAATTAAAGCATAGAAAGATCAAACCTAAGATATGCACATATAGCACTAATCTAAGAATATATTTGTCCCTTTCGTGTAGGATTTTCTCGTCACGTTACAAGGACCTCTCGACATGTACATGATCCCGAAATCTTATATTTTTATATTTAATGTATGTGTATATTATTTTCTTACCTCTCATATGTCATTCAATAACATGATATATCTAAGTCGACATTAATTCATGAATTCTTACGTGAATCTTAAAAGAGAATCCGACTTATTTATTAATTTTGCATTTTGATATAGCAAGACCCAAATATGAAACCATCTAAGAATTCGATGAATAATATTATCAAGCAAAATAAATATAATTTGCGTTGTTTCTAAAACTATATATTATACATCATGACAAAGAAATCATTAGTCAAATTAGTCATAAAAGTTAGTTTAGCTAAATTCATTGCTTCTAATTTGTAATTTTAGCTCATAAAATAATTATGTTAATTCGTGCCAGTCATGTATAATACTATTTCAAATATTCTAGTTTAAACATCTAAAATTAATATGATTCAAAAATATTATTCAAATTAAATACGCTAAGATAAGGGAACTGACAGATGTTTGAGGTCTCAAGTTCTTAATGAACATGAATAAAATTTAAATCTTGTACACTCTTTATAAATTAAAATTTTAATTATGTCAAAATCTAATTCGCATCCTATCCTTGACTTGTGAAGGACGTGTTTGTATGCATGAGAATATTATGAACTCAATAATAGTGTTCGTATACATATTTTTCGAGTTAGTCATAGTTTCAATTATACAATCCAAACAATATTTACACTGAATTCTGAATAAAAGCGAAAACTTAACACTCTTCGAGTCAGTACTTCCTATTTTTTTTTTTATACATTATTCTCATACATTATCTCAAATAATATTATTATTGCATGCATTATTTCTAAGATAGACGGTCTAAACAAACCTTAATTATATAATAATACAGGCAACAAAAAATGTTGTAATTGCAGACAAGTGCAGTTACAGGAACTCATTGCCATGCAAGCTTCTTTGCAGCAGGAACCCACTGCGATTTGTCCATAAATTGTCCCAAAAAATATCTGGAAAATCCTACGCACGCGTCTTTCAATTAATTCTTTCAATTCCTTTTAATAAATATGTTTGTCCCTCTCTATGTACATCAGTACATGTATATAGTTACAAGCAATTAAAATAAACATGTAGTCTCACATAGAAACAAGATATATATAGTCATGTAACAAAAAGCACACCAGATTAATATAACGCAGTAAATAATGTCATTACTCTAGCCCTGAAATGATACTTAGCCTATGATGTCAACAAAAGATCATTTCTTTCAAATCACATTTCAGAATTATTGAAAAAGAAAAATATTAAGCGTACACTCTTTTATCTTTTATTTGTATACTCATCTATTCACAATTTTATTTATTAACTACAATTATCTATCTATCAATTAAAAATACATCATTGTTAACTAATAAAATTTAATCATTTTATTTACAAAATATATATAAAATACATAAATTTTAATAATTAATAATTATATATTTTCTATTGACATATATATAATTATAAATAACAAATAAAAGGGTGGATAGATAAGCGGATAGTAAGGGGTGGACACTAATTAGAACTCAGAAAAAAAAATGAAAGGAAATTAAAGTAGAATATTCTATTTACATATTTAAAAACAAGAAAGAATAATTCTAGAAAAAAATATAATAAAAAAACACACATATATTGTATAACTACCTCTCTCTTAGAAGTAAAAATATTATCTAAAAATTAATTAAAATGTCACTTCTTTTTTACTATTTGAAATTCACATTCTCTGAAGTACTTTTAACCGTGTGAAATAATTGTCTCATAAAATCTATATTCTTCAAAACATCATGCGTGAAACTCAATGCTGTATGCTACAGTAATGACGTGTTTTTTTTGTCCACTTCACGTGGTAAAATGACTGCCCACTTTAGAGGATATGAACCCTATTATTTGAGTATGTATATATGCTTCTGATCATCAACAAGTTTCCATGTAGCAGCTGACCAAACTTTACCTAATAAAAATGATCACATTCAAAACAATCATTTTGTTTATTGTAATTCTAGGACAATTATATTATACTTGCAAAAAGAACATAAAGGTTTAATTGGATAGGAACTATTGGAAATATTATATATCAGCAACTTATGAATGAAGCCGAAGGTAAGAAAACAAATATATTAATTAAAAAGAGCACTCTGCTGTGTCATACGTGCTCTGCATAATACATGCACAGATGGATTTATAAAGATTTTTTTTAAAATTTATTCTTCTCTTAAAGTAATTAGACGAATTAGAATTTGTATTGCATTGTACCATATAACATATAACAGAGGATATAAATTGATATACTAGCATATATTTGTCAGCGTGCGTGCACACGGACTAAATTTAAGTATTCAAGGACCGTAGATGTATACATATTCAAATAGCAACGATACATAAATAAAAAGCAACCAAGCTACAGTCTTCATCAAAAACAAAACGCCAAAGGAAAAAAGAAAAGAAGAAAGAAAAAAAAGCTACATTAATTAGTCATGGCAAGTTCACGCACAACATGTACAGTGTGTTCCTTCGTTTCACTATCTGAGAACATGTACATGTACAATAATAATTAAAATTTGGGACCGGAGTAGCTAGGGTTTAGATTTTTTACCTTATTGTCGACCATCCGTATGTCTTTTATTAGATTGATAGATAAGCAAAATAGTATATATACAGGAGTATCTTGACATTCTTTATACAAAATAAATCCTGTTTTATATATATATGGTGTGCTTTTTGAGAGAAATCTTCTTATAAATTAAGTGACCTCTTTTTAATATACTAACATTCCCCCCCCTGGATTCCTTAATTTCTTTCATTTTACCAGTACCTTATATGCATGACAGTATAGATCCAATATCTTTATTCATTTTAGTGGCTTTGCAATATTAATTTATTTATTTTATTGAAACTGTCAATTAGTTTAAAAAAAATGTAACCAGAAAAGCAATAATTTTTTCACTAAGTAAGAATACTACTGATCACCCTTAACTAACAATACTGTGTGCAATCAATCAACAAATAAGCACTACTATTAAAAAAAAAACAAACAATTAATGAGCTTTCTAGTTCTTGCGCCTCCAACGTTTCTTAGAAGAGTTGGACCACGTGTCCGTTGGTGCTTTGTCTCTTTAGAGAAGAGGCACTAGTCCTGTGCATTTGTCTCCGTGTGCGTAATTAGTGTCTTTCACGAGAAAAACCAAGACCAGCACAGGAGAAACAAAGGATTAAACCAAACCAAACAAAACCATGGGTTAGCTTAGCTTAGCTAGCTACCACCCCAGTGCAGTATGATGACAAGGACCTAATTAGAAAACCCAAAATCTAATCGAAAGAAAACAAAACAAACTGAAAAATCTCGATCGCAACGAGATGTCCTTTTTAGCTAGAGGTGTACCATTGACAAAAGCAATTTCATCTAATTAAGGGAGGTGTGATGAGTTGACACGCATGCAGCTCCTTTTCCTCTCTGTATTTATGCAAAGCCCTTTTCCTAATCCTACCTAATTAAATGGTTTAGCTAGTTAGCTAGCTAGCAAAGAAATTAACCTAACATTTTTTTGTTGTAATTAAGCTTGTAGATAAAACAATTTTATGCGATAGAAACAATATTTATGACAACAAAACAAAAGGTTAGATTTTATTAGTTAGTTTGCTTGGAGCTTCAGGGATAGCCTGGTTAATTCATATATTATATAGTGACATATAAAAAACATTATCATTTATGCAAGAGATAGAATTTGTATACAATCAACAGAATCTGTATCATAACATGATTCAATTTCCTACTTCCAAGAAATTAAAGAAGAAAAAGGAAAACAAAAAAAAGAAAAGAATCAACGGATTCAACATAATAAGCAAATTCATGCACTACTTGAACCAAACTTGCTCTCTAGCATGTTTGCTTAATTTCACTACATATCCTTAATTGGTATTACATACTGAATAATTGAAATATGATTTAACCATCTAAACAAATTAAATAGACTAATAATGATCGCATTTTAATTAATTACCTTTTATCCTTTAGATCTGCATAGTTTAAGAATCCAAATACTCCTTTCTCCATTGCTTGGGTCTCAGAATCTAAGCTAGCAAACCTCGACTTGTCCTGTTCAAATCCATCGCATGCTAACCTCATCGGGTTCGAGCCGTTTGATCCTACCAAACCGTCTAGATCTCCTTGCGCTGCAAAATTGTACTTGGAATTTGTAGCTTGGTGAGAATGCAAATTAACAAAATTGGCGATCGGATCAGTGGAGGAGGTTGTAGCAATACTGGTAGTACTTGCATTGACAAAATTTGTATTTGAGCCTGATGAAGAGGTTGATGTTGCATTTGAAGTACCAAACATTGTGTTGAGATTAGCCAAGTTGCCATTCCTAGCTATGGAAGCAATAGCATCAACTATGGTAGAAGAGCTCAAATTGCTTTGTGGTAGAGAAGGGTTGGTTTGTAATTTCTGTGGAAATTGTCTAAGGAAGTACGGCGAACCCAGAGTGCTATTAGAACCGGATTGGAATAGTCCCAACCCAGTACTGAGACGGGGCCGTATAAACGGAGAAGCTGGCACGAACGGCGCAGCAGGGAATCCAGTAAACTCTTGCACCATGGCACGGAAGTTCGATGTGTCGGTGGTTAGAACGGTTGTTGGAGGCCGTCTCGATGCCCTAGATCTCTTCTTTGTGCCACGTGTTGGTGCACTGTTGGTTGTCGGGGTTGGTCGGTTATCGGATGGCATAGGTGCTTGCATGGATGCTGCTGATGTAACCGGGGTTAACAATTGGTTATTATTATTGGTGCAACTAGGAGCCAGTACTTGTGTCGATGATGGCCACGGTGAGTCAAGGGGTGTACGCGAAAGGCTAGGGTTAGGGTTTAGAGGAAAGGCGTCTTGGTAGTTAGAGAAGGGATATTGATATTGAGTGGAAGAATTGAAAGGTAAAAAAGGAGAGAGGATCTCATGATTTTGAGCAGAGGTGTACTCTTCTTCATGACTGCCGGCACCGTTGCCGGCACCGCCACCGCTCGAGGATTGTAAGCTTCCGCTCGATGATGAGTCCATGTTATGTTGTAGAGAGCAAAAAGGATCTTAGATGAGGGGAGGGGGAGGGGGAAGGGGAGGAGAGAAAGGGTGGAGAGGGGAAATGAAAAGGTGTGATAGGTTTGGGGCTTGTGAGTAGTGGTGGTGACTTAGAGAGAGAGAGAGAGAGATCAGGTTTCATGTTCTCAATTCAAGGATCATCAAAAGAGATCAGAGATGTTTGTGGGCCATGGATGGTGATGTAACATTAGAAGATAGATAGGCACTAATAAAGTAATTCCAACAACATAGATATTAACTCATCGCATAGTGGTGTAGCTAGAGAGAGAGAGAGAGAGAGAGCATCATTTCTCCGAAGACTAAGGTTTGTTAGCTTACCAGACAACATTTCACTTCTCATATGCTCTCTTTCATGTGTAAAGTAATTAATCTATGTTTTCTTGTCATTACACTAATTAATAACCTTTTGGAATCAACACAAATTAATCATATATTTTTGTATCAACAGCACACCTAATGTAATTCCTTTAATTAGCACTATTTGATGTACTGGCAGACAACGAGTAAAGTTAGTGTGTTTCTAAGAGTACGAAATTTTTCAGTGTTTCGAACTCAAATAAATTCTTCATATCAAAGTTTTATAAGATATCAAAATTTTTTATTTTTAAAATTTTCTAACCATTTATTTCATATGTTTTAAAATGCTCTATTTTTATATGCAAAAATTCATTATTTTATTATTATTATTAAAGTCATCTTAAAAAATTTGAAATAAATAGTTAAAAAAAATTTTAAAATAGAAATTTTTGGTATTTTATAAGATTTTGATATGAAGAATTTATTAAGCAACTTAGATTTTTTGTTTGGAGTCAATTTATAAATTTTTAAGTTAAGAATACTGAAGAACCCCGTATTTTTAAGAGCGCGTCAGTTTTACTCGCAAGCAACTAACCATCTTATATGTATTCAATTCAAGTGTTTGAATATTTGCTCCAATTAACTCTCTTTAGTTCTTAATGTATAATGTGAAATTATATATATATGTGTATTCAGTTCTCACCACATATTCAATAGCTAGTATTTTTTTTGAAATAAAAACCTCTCATTAGCCTCTCATTAGCCTCCATATTTATTTTTTTCTAAAAGTTTCTTATGAAATTTAAACTTACATCTTTCAAGATAAAATCTATTATTATTATATGTTAAGCGTGAAGTTCAGCTATGCAAATAATTAATTAATTCTTTCAAGATAAAATCTATTACTATTATATGTTAAGCGTGAAGTTCAGCTATGCAAATAATTAATTAATTAGATTGCGCTTGGTGGTTGTATTACTATTACTATAGGAGAACTGAACTCTTGTCTACTACAACTGCTTGGTTTTGTTTTTTGTTTTTTACAAAGAAGGATGGATGTAACATGAAAGTAGCTAGCACACTTTCTAGGTTACCTACTTGGTCAATTAATATATAATAAAGTAAACAAAATTCATATGAGGCCAAAGTAGAAAATTAATTTAATTACAGATTTGTATTCCTTGGGGTTAGCTTATATATATGTCTGTATTTGGCAACCAAATTTCTTCGTAGAAGAAGTAGGTGAAGGACACGTGTATGGCTTATATAAAACAAGCCAATTAATTTTCTTTCTGCTGGTATTTTTGGGTCTGAGACGAAACAGTAACAGTACCAGTACCGGAATGCACACTCTAATTTGTTTTTCATTTTTGCAATTTTTAATTATATTGTGTGGTCCTTAGTTCCTTTACTCTAATATTAGTTCGCCTTTTTTCTCATCATATCTCAATTGGAAGGGATATAATATAAATTGCTCTGCAATCTGCATCATTTCTGTGTCAGATATAGAATCGAACCAATATTGAGATCCAGAATGGCACTGGTATATGCATAACTGGTAGCAGTATTCCAAAGTGCAAACCTACACCTACCAGGGTGCCACTTGGGCAATGACAAACGCGCGTGCTTTCTAAAATCGTTTTGTTTTAAGAAATTTGGGAATCGAAATTGGGAATTGATGGCTATAGATTGTTTTGTTTTTTTGTTTTTCCTTTTTTTTTGACAGTATGAGGGCTAGGTTTCGTTAGCGCTTCTCTTATAGTTTAAAGTTTTAGTCTTTTTGATATTAAATCCAAATTTGAGCTATATTAAATTGAAAATAATGGAGCATATATCTAGGATTTTTATTTTTATTTTGAACAATATATTTTATTAGAATATTAAATTGATGCACAATTAAAGACAGATGCAAATCGAAATTATTTTGTTTCTCGTTATAATTTGATCCAACAATTAATTATATAAGTCCACAAACTTATAACATATTTTATCAAATTATCCATATTCAAAATTTTGAAGTTAATTATATGTAATCACCTGTCCATGGACAGTATTTTAGGTGGGGATGGCTAATTCTTTTAGCATGGCATTTTATTTTTATATTAGCTGAAGTTGTTTAAATTTGAGCTAATTACTAGAGGCAATAAATATATAATTGAATAAAATTTATAAAGAAACAAACAGAAATTACGTTTGCTGTCAAAATAATTATTTCTGTACAGGACACCAGAAACATAATTATAAATTTGTAAATTTTCTTATTATCAAAATGATTGCTTTACCAAATTAAATTGCTACTTGTTAGAGTAGGGGATCATTTGAAATTTTTTAAAAATAGCTTAAGACTTCAACAACTAACAAAAAAAGAAAAAAAGAAAAGAAAAAAGAAATATTCCTTATATCCGATAAGAAAACATCAAAATAAACACTTCCAGATACCATTTTTTTTCCATAAAAGAACAGTAGCTAACAATATTGATATTTATATTAGTGTGTAAAAATAGCGTAAAAGAATGCTAATCCGAATAGTGCGAGGACAATGTTAATTTTATACTTTTCATTGAAAAAATATTAATTTTATAATGTCGAAATACTATAAATTAATGTTGTTTGAATTATTATTATTATTATTATTATTATATATATATATATATATATATATATATATATATAGAGAGAGAGAGAGAGAGAGAGAGAGAGTTCAGAATATTGTTAATCCGGAAGTGCTAGTTGATAAATTATTTCTATAAAATATTGAATTAACAAAATAACACACACCCAACATTCAAAGAGCAAAAAAATGCACTTGAATAACATATAATCATGAGAACATCACAAGTATTTCTAGCATAGTGCTTAGTATTCTACATGTTCTATGCATCCAAAGGCATCCCACTGATTGAACTTAAGATGATGGAAAAGTTTAGTTAGTTTGGAAAGGATATCAGCACTGGTTCTCTTAACCAGAATTAATATTTAATGAATAAATACACTAACTAAAACCTCCTACAAACAACTGTGCTTTTTAACAGTGTTTGTGGTGGCTGTGATTTGTTGAACTATCCATCCATCCATCCATCCATACCCACAAATCCTTCCAACCAACCTCTTCTCTTCAATTCCTCTTCTCTTCTCTTCTTTGACTCAGTCAACAGCCTCCTCCTCCTTCTCTCTCTAATTTATCCTTTTCAAAGCTCTCTCTTTCTCCCTCTCTCTCTCTCTTTCATTTTAAGATGGAGAGAGAAAGCTAGCCACTGGTACGTACTTTTCCTATCTTCCCCACCCCAGGTTGGAAATCAGGTTAGGTAATAGATTGTTGCAACTGTATGCAAACTTCCAAATGTTGCATAGATACATCATGTATACGTAAGGAGCTGATATATATATAGATGTTATTATTGGTATTATTATATTATATTATATTATATGTATTATTATTATATTATTATTATTATCTGTATTGATTTTATTATATAAAATAAATTATGTAATAAAGTCGTTAATATAAATAATAACTCATTTTAAATAAATAATAAAATCAGCATCGATTATAAAATCGTAAGGATGACTTCTTTAAGCTACCAGGCTTGAATGTAAATAAATTCAAACGAGAAAACATCTCTTAAATATTTTCCATATTCGTATAACGATTTAATTAAAAAAGTAATTAATAATATTCTTACGAATGCGTGATTGTTACTGCATGAAAAATTCTGCTATATATAAAACGCATTAAATTAAATTTGAGTCTCAAACGCTAACGACAATAACGTAGACGTAAATTAATTGACAAATGTCGAATAATTACAACTTACTAGTCTAATCTTGGAATGATGGAAGAAGAGTTCAACATTATTTAATTTTTTAGGTCACATTTAATTCATCTTTTTAATTGGGATATATGCTATACATATATTAGCTATATAGTGACATCATATAAGTTGTCGACATCGTACTACATATCAAACAAATATTGTATTCGATTTATGAGTGGTTATGATATAAAACAATATTTTTAACGATTTTTGTATTTGAACGAATCACAGTAATTAATATTTATATTATTCATCTATTATATAAATTCGAATATATAGAAAATTAATCTTGATTTATTGTCCTCTCTTTAGATTACAAAATCTAACTTACGTTAGTAAAATATTTATTTTGATTTAATTAGAATTTTTCTTTTTTGTGTGAACAAATTATGAATCATCTGGTTACAAAATCTAATTATTAGTTATCCATATAAATTTAATTTGATTATTTTTTTGGAAGGAAACAATTATTATAAGATGGTTTATATATAGAGTCTATTTATGCCCTTTTGGATTCTATCGTAATTAATAGTTTAGATTAATGAAAAATTGTATCTTTGATTTTCTACCAAATATTATTTTCATTCTCATAATTAAATAAGAGAATGATCATATTTTCTTTTACAAGAGATGTGCCTAGGTAAAATTTTGTAATTTTTTTAAAATATTTTATACTAGAACAAAATGACAAAAAAATAAACACACTAAATTAATTAATCTATTACACTTAATTAGATTCTTTCATTCTGTTTTAAAACTATATAATTTTAGATGAAATAAATATCCTTTATAAAAAAAGAACAAAATCAACATGTCGAATTTGATGTTTGAAGTTGAAAATTTGAACCGCAAATACAAAAGAGAAAAAAAATCAATACTTAAAGACATTAAAAGTTTGTAACATCAAAATTCTCCTTCAAATAGTTTTGAAAATACACCCATCATGAATATATATGCTTCAATGGTGACATCAATTAATGAAGATATCAATTTGTGAGTCTCTCTCTCTCTCTATCTATTTAACTATCATGACTCAATATTTATAATCGACCTGAAAATTAATTGACATCCGGTGAAGTATTTCATCTATATCGGACAAAATTTTCCTCCCACAAAGTCTTTTCGTGTTAATTTCAATATTATCCGTTATAGTATATGTTACAATAATTATATATAATTTCTGCTCACTTTATCCTCTAAAACTGTTCATTTCAGAGAATACTGACCTTAATTAATAATAACCGGTCCCAACACAATGAAACCAATTAAATTCGACCTCTATCTATCTATCTATCTATCTATCGGCATTGACAAAGTACACATCGTATTAAAATGATGCAATCAATTAATTAAATTTGAGGATGTATTAAATGCAGAAATGCCAATCAGTCCATGTTTAGGTTACATCAAACATTGGGTTCGAATTCGACCGGTCTTTCAATTAATGTACCACGTCACTATTATTTTACTACGTACCTAAGTTGACCTTTCAAAATTATGACATGGTGATGGGGTCTTTTTTTTTTTTTTTTTTTTTTTGGGGGGGGGGGGGGGTTCTACTTTTGATATATATAACACCACATACGACACCATGTCATTGTCAATTAATTTACTCCCTTCGACGATATGGATATTTCAAATTATATACAAACATACACGAATTTTATTAATAAGTAAAAGAGTCGTTATTATTACAACTATTTATGCGGACCAATATTGATTAAACCACACGAGGTCGTCCTCAGAAATCAATTTTAAAAATATTACGGAAACATTTTATTTTGTTATTTATATAATTATTTATATTCAATAATATTTAATATAATATCAAATAATATTGAAATTATATAAACTTGAAATATAATCAATCCATAAATTCGAAAACATATTTATAATTTTATATTTTTCTCTAACTTATTTAAAACTAAATTATCAAAATTATCAAAATAATCATTACCAATTGTATATATTTATTTATGTTTTGAAAGTATACCTGAGGGGCCCCCCCAGAGCAAACTGAACCAATGCCTGACATTCCACCGAAGGAACTGTTTAGCTTACATCCTGCCGCGCGTACACCAGACTACATACATTAAATAATCAGAGGGAAATAGCTCTATTGGCTATTGGCTATTGGTATTGGGAAATTGGGACCATTTGGCAGGGTAAAAATTCCACCTAAACACAAGGTATCAGTCATGCCACGACATTTTGGCAATGATGACCCGACCGATATGCATCCCACGCTCCCCACTTAGGTGCTACATGTTTCCCTTTTCTTTTTCTTTTTCTTTATATATATTTTCTATTCATTGGATCTTTCTCTTTATTTCTTTTAGGTTTTGGTGCTTTTGGAGGAAAACAATATGTTAGGCGCTGAGAAATGGCAGTAAACTAATAATACATTTCAAAACTACAATATTGTTATTCATAGTTGTATAATAACTAAGTCTAAGACGATTCTCTGGCCGAATGCGTGAGAATGATCGAGTGAAGTGATTTAATTTAATTTAGGTTTGAATTTTTTTTTCTTCATGAAGGTGTGACTGTGGTAGATATTTATGTAGTCTATTTCGGCAATGATAGTAATGATATTTTTTTTAATATATTTTTAGAGAAGTTAGAAGATTTAATTAGATGATTGTAGTCGTAATTAGATCAAATCAATTCTTTTTTAGATAAAGATGGAAGTTTTATAATTCTAAATATCCATCAAGTTTCGATCTTGTGTCCTCTATTCATGAAATACTGTCTTTAGCCATTAAATCAAAGGCCAATTCTTAAGTTCATATTACTAATTATCTTTATGCCTCAATAATTCATAAAAGATTGTTAATGATCAAAATCAAATTTTCAGAGTTTTTAGTAATTAGTTTAATTTCTGACATTAATATGGCCAAAATGATACATATGCCATGCTTCTAAATTTGAAATACCCTTTTGAGATGGTTGTATCGCGAAGTAAAGAAGGTTATTACTTTGACAACAAAAAATATCGCATATCGAGGGCTCGAATAATCGATCTAAGTTATTTAACACAATCTACATATTAAAATATTATGAAATATCAAATTTTACTATTTTTAAAATTTTTTAACTATTTTTTTGAATTTTCGAAAAATTGCCAAAAAATAATAATAAAATTTAATATTCTATAAAATTTCAATATATAAATTATTTTAAACGAATTTAATCAATCATTTAAATCTTCATTATATAAAATCTGAAATCCAAATAATAATTCTCTTTATTTAACAATGCACTATAAACCACCCCCTACTTTTCTTGGTCAAACAAATGTACTCTTCAACTGTCTACTTTTACCGCAGTAAAATTCTCATACTGGTAAATGGAGCTGCAGTGGTGGATGTTTGTTTCAATCTGATGTGACTGATTTTAGGTTAGCTTTACCAGGGATATTTTATCTGAAAAACGAAATTTTGTGCATTGGTTGATTATTTGGTTGCATTAGATTATTGTTTGAGCGATGCAAGGTGTCCTTGGAGGACCCTTTTTGCAAAATAAATAAATGTTTAGATTACTTCTTTTTTTTTATATAAGTAGACTATAGATACATTAAATTTAATTCAATATAAAAATTGTAGAGGAGTGATAATTATGTTACATTTTATATATATTTATATTTTTTATGAAGTATTTATATTTAATAATAAAAATATTTATACTTTGTATTACTAAAATTAAAAAAATATGTAAATTATAGTTTTAGTTGTGCGATAATATTTTTAATTTGAATTTTTCTGTAATTATTTAGGAAGAAAAGTTATAAACACTTTTTATAGTAACTATAAATATTTACAAATTCATATATAAAAAAAATCATGTGTAAAATAAGAAATGTAAAATATGATGTGAAAAAATAATTTCTCAAATTTTATTTGATTATGAAACATCCTTAAAATCGTCAAATAACTTATTCTCATGTGTTAGTGAATTAATTTGTCTCCGGAATAATTTACAATTCCACATGGCAAAAGGATACACGGATTTTACATTTATTTGTCATTTATTAAAGTATATATAGATGTTGAAATTATCTAGAATTTGCATAGAAAAAACAGGCTCAGTACTTTTTAGTTTTGGTTCTCTGACAAAAAGTTTTTGTTAGAAGTCATTGACAGATAGATTTTACATGTTGTTATCATTTATTGGCCCACTTTTGAATGGTTTTGGAATCTATCCGATAATGACTAGTAAGGAGATGTGTGTGCAAAGAATTCTAAGGAGAAAAAAAAGGGAAATCTAGAAGAAAAGATTTGGATATTGAAAAGAACAATTCACATGTAGTCACTCTTGAATCACATATTTAGTATAAATGGTGATAGTTTGATAAATTTATCATTTGAAGAGAGAGAAATTTAAATTTTGTAAAAAATATTTAAAAAATAATAAATATTGAAACTAACTAGAACTCTTATTTAAGAAAAATATATGACCACTTTATTATTAATATAAAATGAGTTGTTATTCATACTAACTACTTTATTATGCAACTTTTTTTGGACAGTACTTTATTATTCAACTCAAATACCGCTAATCTGAATAGTAACTCACTTAAATTTAATAATAAAAGTACTATACAAATAAGTTGTATAACAAAATCGTTAATATCAATAATAACTCATTTAATCTGAACAATAAAGTCGGTATCGACGATAATACTACTGACAATATCTGTATATCAACTCCCATTTCATTTAGTTTTTTTTTGTAAAGTGTAATTGCACTTAAATAGTAACAACACAAAGGACTAAATACCTATTACTCAAAACTTGTTTGGTTAAATTACATCTGTAATAAACTAATAATAGCTACTTCCGTAAACTTCTAAATTAATCTCTGTTTCAAGTTTCAACACAACACGTAACCTGATAAAATTGGACTTTCAATTACTTCCAGAAATACCTAATACATTCGCAGCCTGGTAAGGTATGAAGTGCTGATCATGACTTTTCTAAATTTTCTTTTTACCATTTTCTTCTACAAAGAATCCGTTTGATCTATTGGACCAGTGCGTTGGAAGGTTTATAAATTGATATTTGGAGGATAGAGAAAGGTCTAATTTGGCCTCTTTATTTATTTACCAGATGCACTTGAAACTGGTGTTTTGATTCCCCTCCATAAATATCTCGGATGTAATCTTTTGAACACCCCAAAATGAATATTTGTTTGAAAATAACATTTGCTTAAAATGAAAGGAACATAAATCTATTTTAATTTGAAGTAATTGTTAAGAGCTGTCATGTATTTGACTTTGCATTTCTCAATTAATATCTTGAATTTTTTACACTCATTGTTTGGATTTCTAAATGAAAATGAACATTTGTCTGAACCAAAATAAACACTCATATGAATTCTTTTCAATTCTTTTTTTTTCAATTTGGTAAAAACGGGTACTATTTGAGAGAAAGGGGAAGGGGGGGGGGGGGGGGTTGGGGGTTGTGGGGGTGGAATTAAAATGACCATTTGAAATATCTCACTTGCTTGTTTATTTTTTGCAGTTTCTTGTCTTCATTCCTTTTTCTTTTATTTAATACGTGGAATAGTTTTTTGATAGAGTAAGACAATAATGGATTAAAAAAAGCTGTAACGGAGGAATTGATCATTCAGTCCTCTGAAAAACATAAAGTAACTCATTTCAAAGAATGCTCATGTTGATTTCTATAATCTTGAATTGTTTTCCTTGACTGCTCAATTACTTTCCTACATCAGATTATTTTAGTGTACATCTAATTTTTATGATACATTAAACTCTTGGAATATATATATATATTTAAGAAATATTATTCAAATTAGAAAAATTTAAATTATAGACATGTTCCTAATTATATAAATAGACCATATATTAAATTTTGAGTCAATTTGAAATTTAATTAGTCATTGATCATAAAGCTACTAAAACTCGACTGTTAATCTAGCTGTTGTTCCGGTACAGCAGAAGAGTCAATCGTACCAGCGACAGTAAAGGGCTTTGCACAGTCAGAAGAAGAAGAAGAACACAGCACTGGCACACTGGCGGTACTGGCACCAGGCTGGAAAGGAACACAGGTGACAGTTGCAGTTGACCAAGAGCTACAAATCTCAGAGTTCTCAGTTCCATAATACTGAGATGTGGTGATGTCTTGATTGCTTAATTGAACTTGTGATGCAAGGATTGATGCTGGTCCAATTGCTTTTGAGAAATTAAACCAATAACGCGTGTGTGGCGCCGAGTCTGGTATTCCGTCTCTTCTTCTATCTTGGGTTTAGGCTGAGAAAGGTATTGTACTTTGAAAGAGATATTGCCGGGATTGTGTCTGTGTTAGGAGGTTTGATTTCATTTTGATTACTCTTTTTGAGTTTGATTGTTTCAGTGAAATAGTTCAGGCTGTAAATAAATTATGCCCAAATTAGCCTCAGTTAACAGTCAATTATTCAATGAAGTCGCCGTATAACCAGATTTCATGAATTACTGTACAAGTGCAAATATGACTAAATTAAAATCATTTGGCCCAATTTATCAGAAATGTACAGTCAAAAAATGCAGTTTCAGCAAATCAGGGAAAATAAAATAACGCATGACAGAAACTGCGCCAGAAATGACACCGGGTTTTCGTATAAGGTCATCGGCTCATCTGAACTTAATCCAAGTAAATATATCATAATATACATTTTGCATTTAAGTATATTAATCCATAAAAATTTACCTTATTTCCATATCACAATATACTTTTTGCATAACCTGATATTAGTTTAAATATACTTTGTGCCAGTACCTAATTCGTGATCCGTGAAATCTAGTAAGAAATTTCCCTGAGATTTGTTTTGGGTCTGTTCCCAATTTTGAGGTTCTCTTGGTAACAAAATCTGGCCCAATATAAAATGCTTCGTTCGTGTTTAATTTCAGGTTCAAATTTTAGTTATAATAGGCCCAATTTTAATATAGGCCCATTAAAGAGTGAACTAATTAAAGGCCTAATAAATAGTCATCATGATTAATTAGATTTCAGTGCAACACAAACCGCTGACATTTTTATTAATTATTGTTTAAATGAAATTATATGACTGAGTAGCTCCTTTTTTTTTTCTGAAGAGGAATTGATTTTGCACTTAATTACGTGTTTCAGAATAAATAAACCAAATAACAATAAATTGTTTTTCTACTTAACATTTGTGCATGGACATGGTCTATATTAAATAGGAAACAAAGTATTGTCTGTATAATCTTCATTATTAATAGATCATTTTTTTCCTTCTTCTTATTGCTCTTATTCTGAGCCATTGAATTGATTGAATATATATGGGAAATGTATATTTAAAATATCAAATTATACAAAAATAATTTTCTAACAATTTTTTTTTAAAATGTAACAAAACCGAGATCAACGTGATTTCTTAAATTTGACAAGGTTGCTGTCCAAGAAAATAGACATGTATATATTCCCTTTCTTCTTTTTACAAATTACTAAAGTTAGAGAATATTTAAATTCAAAAATTATTAGAATGTGCAATGTATAAAGCTCAATTCTTTTTTGTAAGGTGATATATAGATATATAGATATATATTCGTTGTAACTATCATCGTTATTACTCTTAGTATTCAATTTGGTAGCATTTATTATTTACTTTATAGGCTTTATTTAAATATAATTTTATCAAATGCTAAATTAAAAAAAATAATGGCGAATGAATCAAAAACAACAAAAAGAGCACTAAAGGATTTTGAATTGGTTTTGATCGAACCAAATAAGATACGTGCTTTATTATTCAGTTTAATAGCATTTCTATCTAGTTTATACCTGTTCATATAATTTGGAGTAAATTATACCAATGGTTCTTAAAGTATCACATGTTTATCATTTTGATTCTTAAATTTTGATTCTTAAAATATCATTTTAATACCGTTTTGATCTTTAAAGTTTCAAAAATATCATTTTAGTCGTTAACCTTTTTAATTAATAACAAATTGATCCTATATTTAAAATTCATTGAAAGAAATATCAATTTTATCTATTATAGCTTTATTTTGTGCAAACAACAACTTTAATTTTGTGAACATAAATATAATTATCCATGCAATAATAAAGTGATAATCATCAAATAATACAAATTACATGAAAACAAATATAATTAAACATGTTATCAAATATATTTAAATTATCAATAGCTTAATTATGTTTAATTATAAATTAATTAAAAATCATATATACATATATATTGTCATAAATATCATAAGATATATCATTATGATTGGTGTGAACATAAATTTTCATTTTTCTTTTGATCAATAATAATTGTAGGACTAATTTGTTACAAATTAAAAATTTATTGATCAAAATAATAAATTAGTAATACTTTAAGGACTAAATGATACATTTAAAACATTAAGGATCAAAATTATAAAAAAAATGATACTTTAAGATCAAATTAATATTTTCAAAACTTTAAGGACCAAAATGATGAGAGAATGATACTTTAAAGATCATTTATATAATTTACTCTACAATTTATTTAAATTTATCGTGCACCGATTCGTTCTATAGTACCGACGATGACGGTAGTAAAGAAAAATTCCGCGAGAACAATTCCTTTTTAATTAATTTTTAAGGAAAAGTTCCAATCACCAAGTCTTGATATGGATTCTGATTCCAGTTCTTAATCTCTATTTTAATTTTGTGGCATTGACTAAATTAGTTAGTTATGTGTATCATTTGGTTAATATTCGCCTTTAAGATTTAAGTCTTGAGATAATTGTTGGTTGTAGAAAGCAATGCCACACTTAATTGTTAATTGAATTTTTAATTTTGGGTAATATCTAATTATGCCTTGAGGCATATATGCATGTGAAACATGCTACTTCTAAGCAACGCCATGTTGTCACATTATATATATGCAAAAATAATGATGTTATAAGCCGAGGAAAGAAATATATAAAAGGCATATGTTGTCAAATATTTACATTTTGAGTAATAGTAATTGTGTAATTAATTCTTCTGCCATATTGTTTGCATTAATTAAAGCTTAAATTTACGTTCAATTAATATGGAATTAATGTTGCTTTTTGAAACCTGTTTTCCGTCATTGAAGATGATTTAAAAATGTAACCGGCCCTCATCTAATGCAAATAAAAATTGATATTTCTATTACGCATCTAACTTTTATAATGCATTAAACTCTTACAATACATATATTTTTGAGAAATATCATTTAAATTAAAAAACTAAAATTATATATATATTCTAAATTACTTGAATATGTAGAACATATATGTTAAAAGTTGTTCTAATGACTTGTCACTTAGTTACTAACAGTGACAAAGCTCTTTTAAGATCAAACTGGACAGTGACCCCTTTTGATTTAAAAAAAATTAATCATCTAATGATATCTCTCTAGTAATTAATTAAATGGAATATGTTAGCTCCCTCTAGCTCATAAAAAAATTGCTTCTCTCTTTCTTAACCAACCAAATCTTTCCAATTTAGCAATTTCCATTTATTCATTTACTTTACTTTCCCCCTTGCCCATGTACTTTCTTTCTTTATAATTATATTATAAATGTTGCAATTTAAAAAATTTTAATAGGTATTAATTGGCCCCTTGATATTATGTTGAAGGAGGCTACTGACTATTTAGTTATTACTACTTGAGTTCAAAAATGCAATCCAAGAACTTCATTTAATTCTTTGAGTGATAGTAAAATTTTTGGTCTACTGAAAACATACTTTAATTAATTAGGTTTTTAAAATTCTATGTATCTGTATGTATGTATGCCTGTTTTCAGGCAAATTATACTGATATTTATAATTTATATATATTTCTAATAGCACTTAATCTATGCAAATTACATGCACCCATGTAATTTACATATGTTTCCAAATAGCATTTAACGAGCAGCTCATCAATTTAATTACGCATATAAAAGGAAAATAAGCAAAAAAAATAGTTGGGCCAACGATCAGCAATTGTGATCTAGATTTTTCTTTTTTTTTTTTTAAAAAAAGAAAGAAATAGTGATAATTTCATATACTACCGATTCCCATTTCTCTTTTCAGAATAATAAGAGGTCTATTCTAGAAGTTTCATATACTACTTATTCTCATTGCTTTTCAGAATTTAAGAGATTATATCATGTCATGTGCTAAGCTTATATCTTAATTTAGAACTTTGTGGAACAAAACAAGTATCACATTAATTGTTAACTTCCATTGAATATTTTTTTTGAGATAAATATGAGAGTCAAAGTCACTCAAGTTCACTCAAGTTTAAATATTCATAAAAAAAAATTTTATTCGAATTTTAAACCTACATAAAGATCAAAGCTAATTCTCAATTTCCTTTGAATATTAATCAGAACATTGCTACATTTTTTTTATACATGAATTAATAAGAAGACCGAATAAATCTGATAAACTGAATCAGCCTTTGATTTAGTGGCGCAAAAGACAATGTTCTCTATGTGAAAAATTATAAGTTCGAAATTCAAATGAAAAATTATTTATGAACGTTCAAAGTCGGATGACTTAGTTTTCATCTTTCATAAAAATAAAATTTAATCCGGCAAACCATGTCGATGTATATAAAAAATTAATAACTAAATAAATCAACTACCAACACTAATTAATTTGGTTGAACAATACAATTGAGAGTGAATTCATTCAAAATTGAAAACGACAAGACTTGATCAAGATGTGCTGAGAAATTTGGTCAACGAAAGTTGGTACAATTGCATGCAATGCAAATCTTTGACATTTAATTTGCCACTTGCCAGATTCCAATTAGCCTAGTGTTTAAGCAATACATATAACCCCCCACTCATGATACTTTTTGTTTGGTGCACATGTTCATCACTTAATTAATTAATTAAAGTTATTTTTGTCAAAATTAGACGGTTTAGAACTTTGGAATAGATGCACGTCTTGCCATCGTACTAATTTGATGTTAAGAGAATGCTTAAATCAAGGAAAAGATGGTGAAAAATTACACAAAGTGTAGTGTGTGGAAATTTGAAGATAATCCAAGATATGTAGCTTATATGGCAATATGATCTCTGTTACATTCTTCTTTATTTTTGAGAAGAATATTAACATTTATAATAAATGGAGGCTTGATTCTTGGTTTTTGGTTGCCATGTTGAGTTCTAAAAGAACCCAACTTGCATTGGTTTAGTTAATATTTTGGTCACATTATTAATTCCTAGCTAGGTTGTGAGGTTTCATATGCTACTTATTCATCACATAAAATCAAGTCTTTTAATTATGATTAAAAGTTAAAACTGCTTAGAGGAAAGTAAACTTTAGATCCTTACCAGTTGTATTGTGTTCTCAAGGGGATTGGTATCACAAAAAGAAAAGAAAAAATGATTTAATTGTAAATTATGGAGGTCAATATACACATAAAAATACTTAAAATATAGTCCAACTTCAAATAAATTATAAACAAGAATGTGATCAACTAATTCTAATTTTTCTTCACTCGTATCCGTTTATATATATATATATATAAATGTCAAGTATCTTAACTTTAAATATCCATAAAATTTGAAATAAGTATTTTATAGATACTACACCAAAAACTAGTTCACACGTCCCACACCGAATTAGTCTTCATGATTTTAACATATTTCATACAAATAACATCTACAATATTGATCACCAAACTCCACCAAATTTATGACTGATAACTATATATGAAGATCGAGAAGTTTTTTTTTTTTTTTAGATAAAGATTTGATGAAGATCGATAAATTAAATCCGTTTTCGGTTCATCCTTGAGAGAGAAAAAAAAACAATTCTCACAGTTAATTTGTTCTTTAGGCCGCAAATAGGTATATATTAGCTAGTCTTTCTTTTATTTTTATTTTTGTTAAGCATGAAGCTGTTGGGATTTGATACGTCTTTTTGTTGGGGTTTATATTAATATACTAATTTATCCGAACAATTAGAAATTAATACAAGTTGGTCCCCAAAAGGAAGTGCCCAAATGCACCCAACTAACCAAGTGTAGTCACTTCATTTCAAAAGCACACCATTAAAGAAAGATTAGAGATCACATTAACAAATAATTGGCACCTTAAGTGCGCAAGTTGCATATGGATTAAACCGTCTCGATTAATTAATTACCTCAAAGGACTCCTTTTATGTAAAGATATTTATATGCGAGTATTAACTGGCTAGTTGCTATATTATTTAGCAGATAAAAACAAAATGTGTGCCTGTTGCAAAATTCTATGAAGAACAAGTGGGAAATACAGAACCTATAATTAATTGCACCTCCTATATTTGCAAAAGTAGTATTAGTTAGTTATTAGTTGATAGTAGGAGAGATATATATTCGAGTCCTATAAAAAGATATTTATATTCATATGCGCGCACTTCTCATTTTACAATTCTATATGTCCGTTCAGATAACAAACTGGTCATATAATAAGCTAATTTTGCTACTAATCAGAATTTATATTATAGACGGAGAAATTAGGTTGAAAATAATGATTGTGATTCATTAATCATTAAAATTTTTGATTCATAGCACAACTGCTCATATTATAATTTTGTGGAATTTACCTAGAAGTTTTATTTTGAAAAATGTTATGGAGATACTATTACTGATACTGTCGTTGATACGAGCTCTATTAAACATATTAAATGAGTTATTATGTATGTTAATGAATTTATTATATACAATATTTTTATTATTTAACTTAAATATAACTAATATGCATAATAACTAATTTAAATTGCATAATGACAATACTGTAAAAAATAAGTTTGCATAATAAAGTCATTAATATATATAAAAATTCATTTAAATTACATAATGATAATACCGTACAAAATGAGTTTGCATAATAAAATCATTAACATGTATAATAATTTATTTAATATATATAATAATGTCCGTATCAATGACGATATCAACAACCGTGTTTGTATATTAGCTACTTTTTATTTTATCACATTATCCGATTCCAATCTGGTCACAATCTTGATCCGAATTGAAACCTATACGAACCCGTTTAAATCGGATAGGATATGATTTAAAAAAAAAATCAATTAATAAAGAATGTGGATAAAAAACTAAAATATCCATGTCCAACTCGGATTTTACCCGGACCCAATATCATAGTGGATTGGGTATGATTTTAATCTAGTTGTCAGATCCAATTTTGCATCCTTATAAATAATCCATGCAATGTTAATATATTAATAATCAGAATAAATTACACAAAGCATCATAAATATCACTCTTTTATTATTTTTTAATAATTAAAATTCTAAAAGTATTATTTAGTTATCAATTTGGCCCTTAACATTTTAAAATATTTTAAAGATATTATTTTACCTCTCAAAGTGTTACTACTTTATCATTTTAGTTCTTAAAATTTTTTTATTTATAATACTTTAGTCTTATCATTATCACAATAAAAAAAACTAAATGAAGGTCCACATTTGCATGTATATTATCATGATATATTTATAATATTTATGACAAGATATATGTATATATTTTTTTTAGTTAATTTAGGATGGCGTACATTAATATTACTATTAATTTTATGAGAATTGCTCTAATACATTACTTTTTAATTGAGCAAAAGTTAGAAATTACTTGAACCATCAGATTTAATGAAGGCATTATGGGAAAGAACATAATCAACTCTTTTGTTCTTTTGGTAATGAATCTTTAAAATTAAATAGAGTCCTTTTGAGGGAAGAGATTTAAACCTCTTTTTAGTTAGCTCTTTTGCTCTTTTGAAGGTACATCAACTTGACGAATGAGATTAAATCTATTAAGAATGAAACTAAAAATGAGAGAGAGATATAAGAATGGATTGAGAAAAACTAATTTTTAATCTAATGACAAAGATAATGTTTTCTGTATGAGATGTTATAAGTTCAAAATCTGAATAAATTTTTTTATAACAATTTTAAAGTTAAATACTTTGATCCTCATCTTTATCTCAAAAAAAAATGAAAGAGAGAGAGAAAGAGAGAGGAGAAATGAGCAGTAGCGTAGTTGATTAGAAAAAAAAAATTTACGATAATATTTACCTAAAAGTTGAGAATTCGATATTCCTCACAACTCCGTAGTTTTTGCTAAGCATTCCAAGAAAGAAAGACAAAATTGTGAGAGTTAGGACTTGGAAGAGAGAGATGAATGGAATTAAAAATGGAAGGTACATTAACAAAATCTTGATAACTTTTTAGATAGCGTGTTTTATAATTATTGTAACCACTACTATAATTAATAATTAGTTAATTTGTTAACCCAACACAAATCATAACCTATTTAACCAATCAACCCAACTATAAGCTTAAGAAACTTTTTTTTTTCTGATCCTACCTACCTTTAAAAAGGAAAAAAAAGTTTGTTCAAAACACTGTCACTGTTACCGAAATAATAATTAATGATTGCGTGAAGATAGAAAGTTCTTGTGTTGATTTATAATTGGATTACTTTGGGGAACTTGTTAAAAAAAATTCTAGAAAAGAAAGGGGTTAAGTTATTCCTTTTTCATAAATGCTAGTGATCAATATATAAATATATAATATCTTTAACCACTAGGCTAAACATGGATTTTTTTATTGAAAGTAATAGTGCATATTTTCACAAGTTTAGCATGATATAATAAACTGTGAAGTTATGATGGAATCAGATGTATTAGTTCTCAAAAGAAAAGAAAAAACATGCTATAACAAACTTAGTTAAGTAGACACCTAATAATTTTTAATTTATCTTTTTGTCATGTCTCATTAATAATTAAAATATTATAATAGTAATTTATGAATCTTAGCTTCTCTCTTTCATCCGATTTGTTTCTCTCTATTCATTTATCTTTATTAGACGACTCATTTTTCATATTAAACCCTTTCTTCATTTAAGAAATATGTGTTTGACATTATACATATCTTTAGCATTTCTTGAAAGAATTATTTGTACTCAAAACTTTTGGAGTATAATTCTTTTTTTACAAAATTATATCTTTCAAAATTCTTCTTCTTTGAATCGATTATTTATTATTTATATATGTATTTTTTGGTGGTGGTGGGGGGGGGGGGGGGGGGGCGGCGAAGTCGGCAGAACAATTCTAGTTATATTAATAATTTTTCTTGATCTATGGTAAGAAAAATGTCTTGTATGAAATTGATTTGATTGATTTTGCACATGATGTTACCTTAATTTGTTGAAGCAGGAAATGTGACCCATTGAGAGCCACAAGAGGCGCATGTGTGTATGGAGAGCCACACTGGATGGTGGATGCATGTAATGGAGCAAGGGATTAACAAAAAAAAAAGAGAAGAAAATGTCACTAGCTAGATGTAGAAACTTAGGAAAGTGGCTGGGGTAGAGCAAATACATCCTATGCTCAACACGTATTGAAATAACTTTAGAAATAAAAGCAAAGCGAGAACACCTCATTATGACTGGGATGATTGGCCCCTTTCTATATACACTTTTGTTGTTTATTCATTCTTCTCCAGTTGGGGAATGTATCCTTTTTGGCTCTTGCCATCATCCAATTTTTAGGAACATTCAATTTAATTTTTGTCTTTTGTTTTTCTTCTACTTCAAGAGAGGGTTTATCTTTTTGCTGCCACAGCAAAAAGTTTCTCTAGAAAGTCATTATTAAAAAAAAATCATAATTGTATATCAGATATTTTAAATTATTTTGTATGGTTTCTAATTTAAATTTTGAAACATGTATTTTTAAAAAATATTTATACCTTGTATATAAGAGGTGTAGATTTATGATGTATGCATAATTTTTTTTATTAAAAATTATATTGTTACTGCTAGTTACATGAGAATTAATTTTCATTAATTTTTGAAAAAAGTAAAAAGTTATTTTTTTTCATTTGATAATATATATATTTCAAATTAAATATTTAAATCATATTGTTGTTAGGTACTAAACTCAAGTATCCAACAATAAGTTTTTGCCGAAAAAATGTATATTGTTGTTGTTATAAGATGTCATAATCTATATACAAATTGATTGAAATTATCATATTAAAAGTGCTTTTGAGAGAGTATTAACACCGCTTAGCAATACATTATATATTTGTCAATATATATTGCTTGTTTTTCACAATTTATGCCAGTATCTAGCCAACTTTTATTTTTCGTGAAAAAAATGTGCATTGAACTATACCATAAAAAATCCTACAACAACAATAAAAAAATAAATATAGTTACATACTTGCTACAAATATTACATCTTAATTTCACAACGGTGAAGAATATTTATCATGACGACCCAAGTTTCTCAAATTTTCATTTCACTTCCTGGAATGGAAATCTCCAGTTTATTGAAAAACTGGAGAGGATCTAACTAGGACGGCCGTTAAAAGCCGTTTGAGAGTCGAGACAAAAACCTTTTATAATTAGGTGGGCCCGGACCACACGCCCGTGGGCTCACCATGGGCCGGTTCTACCTGGGCCGTGTGGGCCCCACAACACTTAAATGTTCTTTCTTCCTTGTCAGGGGTCGGTCTCCATTGCCACGTACTCGGTGCAATGTTTTTTCTTTTTAGAGTGCAGCTTTAAGATAGTCTCGCTCATTAAATCATTAAATGCACTCACACCAAAAGAAAAAGAAAAATAGAAAATTAGAAAATTTATTAAATGCACCTACACCCAAATCAAAAAGAAATTGGAAAAATTGGAAAAATTTAATGCGCCTCCACCGACTGTGGACCTCAGTACTTATCACTGTTCAATTGCCACAATCTGTTGCTCCTTTTTTAATTATTTATTTAGGGATAATATTATATCTTGTTTGATTTCGTATTTATCCATCAATTTTTTAATATATCATATATTCTTTTGTATTCTTTAAAATTTATTATATTTACTTATAACTCTTTAATATATCATATATATTCTTAAACTTTCAAAATCTATCATATTTATTTATCTAATCTCTAAACCCGAGTTAGAATTTATCAAGTCTATACTTTAATATGAAATTTGACGGAAATATTTTTTTTAAGTATTTTTCTTTGAAATAATTTTTTTTTTAGTTTCTCCTTAGAAAAAGAAATCCTTATTTTCATCTAATTGTGCTCTTGCTTTGTACATTTTGCTTTATGAAAAATTTTTACAGCAAAATATGAAAAACAAGAGTATAGTTGAAAAATAATTTAATTAAATTTTTTTTCTCTAGGTAATGAAAATTAGCTGTGAAAGAGAATTTTTTTTTATAAAGAGAAACTAAAAAGAAATGATTTTAAGAAAAATAATTAAAACGAAAATATTTGGGTCAAATTTCATATTAAAGAACAAATTTGATGAATTTTAACTTGAGTTTAGGAATTTGATGGGTAAATATGATAGATTTTGAAGAGTTTAAGGAGATATATGATATATTAAAGAGTTGTGGGTAAATATGATAGGATTTGAAGAGTATAAAGAAATATATGATATATTAAAGAGTTAATGGATAAATATGTAATCAAATAACACTTAAAGGGTATATATGATATTATTCCATTTATTTATTACCTATTTTGTCTTTTCTTTTTCTTTTTTTTAATTGTCTTTCTCCTCTTCTTCCTATGTTAAAAAAAATTGATCCCATCCATTTTTTGTAAAATTTCCACTTTTAATGATCCAGATGAAATTAAATGCTGATCTTGAAGATATTTTATTTTGGGCACTAAGTTATTTTGGTCAAAAAGTTGAGTCTTCTTTGTTAATTAAATTTGGTCAAGGAGTTCTCTGTCTTCCTGTTTTCTGGTCAAATTGTTCAGTCTTCTTGATATTTGGTCAAAGTATTGAGTCCTGTACACAATTATTATAAACCAGCATATATTAAATTTTAGTTAGTATTTTAATTAATATTGGCATGGTTAAATTTTATATTTTTTCTGGGTGCTAGAGGAATATTCAATTATTTGTCTAATTTCAAAAACAATAGACGCAATGCACACTGGAGCCGGCCGGCCGGTCGGCAATATATTAAGAATTAAATTTTAATTTACATTAAAGAACTCATATTTAATAGTCCTAATTCGTAAATAAAAGTTAAAAAAACTTAATTTAAAAGAATTTTTTAAGATACGAGCAGAGATTAAAGGAGGCTCAAGAAAATAAGATACGAACAAAATTCTTTAATTTTAGAAGAGATTAAAAGAGACAGGTGCCAAACTCGCACATTGTAATTAAGGAAACAAGAGGCTTCGTTACATAGCTATCTAAAATTCTATTCTGATTTAATGAAAATAAGAATATTTGTGTACTTTTGGAGATTTGGAAAATCATATCACAGGCCTAGTGACCAGTGATTTAAATCAACCTAGCTAGCTAGACTGGAAATCACAAAACCAGTACTTAATTAATTAATTTGCAAGGAGAGGAAGTCAAGGATACCAAGTATTAATTAATGTGTTATTTATTAAATAAATCATGTAAACGACCAAATCAATAAGCATGCTTCAACATGCATGTGAATAGTAAAGACAAATAGATCAATGTTTCAATTAAAGAGCACTTGTTGACTAATATGCACGTAGTCTAGACTTTGACACGATGGTACAGTAACATAAATAAATTAAGAAATTAATCAATTAAGTTACTAGTTTAATTGCTAAGCTCTTGTGGTTATAATGTTAAACACTTGTTGGTTAACCAACCCCAATGATATTATAATATGATATTAATAGAAATTTGAAGCTTGGACCAGAAGCATTCCAATCTGGTTCTTCTGTGGTTGTTTACTTTGTAGCCAATTCTACATCACACTAAACATCTCCTTATTTATTTCCCATGTTAGTTGTTTCTTTTTGCAGAAAGTACATGTTATGGTTGTCTATGGTTATTATTGACTTATTGGGTATAAGACTTTTCAATAAAAAAAGAAAAAAATTATGTCCAAGTAATGAATTCAATATATGAAATTAAATAGTCCATGTGAAAATATATGTGACATTCAATTTTATCATAAGAAATAAAAAATATGTATATTTTTTCAGTTAAATACATATTTATGAGCTATAAAAAGTTAGACAGAGTTTTAATTAATGAACTTTAATCAGAGAGGACCTATTTTAAGGCAAGGTCATGTTCATGTCTATTCTTAATTTCCGTAATCATTAAAAATTATATTAATTTTCCTATAAAATTCGATAAATTAATATAACACAAAAATATTAAATTGTCTATATTTGACATCTAACATGAAAAAAGATAGTCTTCATTCTCAATTTTATGTTCATTTTTTGTCTGCTCTTAAATCCACCACTGATTCAAACAACAACACATGTAAATTGTATTCATGCAGACCACATCAATAAATGCAGTGATGTGTAAGCTAGTGTGCATTACCATATGGCATATGGCAAACAAGCACACAAGAGAAACAGAAGAACTGTGATGCTGGTTTCATAATATGAGAACAGCACTGACATACTCAATTGCCACATGCTGGAGATCTTAGGCTCACTTTTTTTTTAATTAATTGATAATATTGCCACCATCTTTATGTGTCAGATCAGTGTGTGACTTGTTTTGGAATACACTAACCATATAATTAAGATTCTTGTTAATTAGTACTGTCATTGTTCTATGATTCTATGTATCATCACCATCTCAAATCACTTGCTTTGAATTTTAGGAAATGAGAATCTAAAATGTGTTTTTTCTTTTGGAAATGCTAAAAGAAATGTGAAGTCGGACTATAGAAAAGGAGTAATTTTAATGTACACATTGCATCTATTTCTTTATGATACAAATATTGAGAACTTATTTTAAAAACTAAATAGAATTGAGTCAATCTGGATAAACTTAAAAGTCATTTAATTTATCATGAAACAGTTTAAATTTTAGTTATGGAGTTTGACAATAATTTTTTGGATAATAAATAAAATATCAATTTGACTCCAATTTAATACATTTCTATAAGATGATGGAAATTACATCTACAATTTATTTTCTTTGAACAATATCCTGAAAAATATTAAGTAATATTTCATAAAAAATGAATGTACTTGTGGACTATTAAAAAAAAGTATAAAATGGCATAAAGTTAACATAACATTTCAAAATCATTCATGACCTATATTATATATATGTTACTATTAGAAATCCCATTTAATTGCGGGTCAAGTAACATACAAGTGGAGTTATTATAACGGAATGATTTGGGAAACCTAAGAACACAACAAAATAAAAAAAAGCAAATATTTCAAATAATCTCATAGCTCTGTAATAGGTAAAGAAAAAAAATATTGTTTTGGTCCATGATAGGTGGCAACTTGAACTCACAATCCCCAGCTGACCCACTAGTTTTAGTTTAATAAAATCAGAAAAAATGGTAAAAGTTTAGTCAGATTTTGATCAGGTGTGTGTGTGTGTGAAAACTGAAGAGTAGTGAGTAAGTGATCTAGACAGTCAAGATCAATTGAAAAATATATACATACCTATGTGTATAATTTAATTTGTAGTTTTGTTGTCTGGTCTTGTGTGTAGGCAAAACGTGCCAAAGTAAATGTGTGTAGGTTCTAGGCTCTGTGTTTGGTCGGTGTCTAGCCCATGTCTCTTGATCAGTTAATTAGATGCTTTAAATGAAATACCAGCTGCTGAGTTATTAAATGCTGCTTTGTTTTGTACTCTCTTTGAATCATGCATGTGTGCTGAGTGAGTACACACACATATATATGTACCAGTAACTCAGGACTCAGTAGCCACTACCTTCTACCTCACACACTGCTTCTAGTACACAAATAAATTATGTATATGAGTTAAGAAATAACCTTCAAGACTACCACTTCTATGCTAAAGTATAGGAACATATAAATTATATGTTGATTTAACAAAAGAAGCAGTTTATTATGTATGAATGTTTTGAGCATGATTATTGCAATGTTGATGCATATTATATTCCTTTAGTTTAAGGAATGATTAAAATTTCAAAATTAATTCAGTAGTCTAGAAATAGTATAATTGCTTAGCTTAATTAAAAACGTGATTTCGATGGAAATAAAAAGATATTTCAAGCAGATCAGCAATTCTAAGGTTGCAATTAGATGCAGGAATCAAAGAACTGTATCATTAAGTTTGGAGCAATTTATTTATGCTCCAAAAATTCCGAATTGAATGGTGGAGAAAACATTAATAAGAAACAAAGGCACTTGTGGAAAACAGGAATTAAAACAATGTATTCTGTTTTCTGGTATGTTGCATGTGTCACTTGCCAGAACTGTAAACTGAGAAAAGGTCAAAGTCAGACATTTAATGTTGGACTTTGCAGTACAACGTTTAAGGGTCAAAACACCAATTTATTTACTATACTTTGTACATGAAATTAAATACACCCATAAATTCATTTTTCTTTTTCTTTTTTTTTGTGTTGCTAGCTACCAAGTACAAACTCAAATTTAATTACAGAGGTTAAATAAGTACAAATATCTATAGGTAAATAAAATCCAATTCTGGTCTAGCAATAGCTTTTAAAAAAAAAGTTGGTTATCATAAATTTCAAATTCTATTTTTTTAAATATCTTCTAGATAAATTGAATATATATCTATCTGTAAAAAAGAAAAAAAAAATCAAAACTCATTACTATTTAATATTAGGTCTATCCGCAACATGTCAAGGACAGACCAAATGCTGCATTGAATCAATGCCATTTTGGTAAGAAATAAATTAGAAATGAATAAAATTCAACCTTTCATGACTGAAGTGGCATCAGAGAGTGATCCTTTTGTGTACATTTAGCTGGGTCTCTATATCAATTCCCTGAGTTTCAGTAATGTGTTGTGTTCTAAATGAGCCCAAAGGTACGAGGAACTACCACAAATCCAATTTAAATTGTACTTAAAAACAAATTAAATTAATTTATTTGTTAACCAAAGACAACTAGAATATAAGAAAAGAGGGGACATGAAAGCTGCCTTTTGAGTCAAAATTTTATATAAAAATAAGGGAAGAGGAGAATTGTTGCTCAGACTTGGGCAATTTGATGATACAAATTAATTATTATTCCCAGCTTTGTCTATGAGCATAATTATTATTTGATGATACCATGAATTCAGTGATTTGTCTAGAGTTATTTACTGGTAAAATTTTGGCCTCAACTGGCGTTAGATTATCAATTTGGTAGACAAAATAAAATATAATAATATAGTTGGCCAAGTGTGGTTAAGTTTTACATCTTTAAATGATTGACAAAAAAAAAAGAAAGAAAAAGAAAGGCAAAAAAGAGAATCACACAGGCACAGAGAGGTGTTTACAGATTTTTCAAAAGGACCCTTACTTTTTATGATATTAGAAACTGTGCTACTTTTTGCCATGACCAATTCTTTTTTTTTTTTTTTCAAGAAAGGTTGCAATCAACTTTTTTATATAATGAAAACCACATCAAGTACAAATCTATGTAAGAGGTCTGAGTATTTTAAAATCACCAGGTGTTTAATACTAATCACATGTTACTAGAATAAAAATTTGCAGAAGTTTTCTAAAAGAAGACCATGTAAAATAAAAAATAAAATTTGAAGCAAATATACATTTTGAACTAAAATCTAGAAAATACAATTTCTCAAAAAGATTTAATGCAATGACTTCAATAGAACCAAGTTCTCTAAATGAACATCACTTAAAATAAAATAATAAATTCAGACGTAAAAAATCTAAAAAATACATATTTTCCAAAAGAATTAATGTAAGTACTATATATAATAGAAAAATAGTTCACCCTCAAAATGACAAAATGGAAGGGCCATAATTAAATTAGGGATTATTCCAGAAGGTACTAATTAATTAATTAAACCGTAGGCTAGGTTGAAGCCAGTGCTGGAAAGGAATCAACGGGCTATAAAAAGTAAGAAAGTCTCATAGAAAGAAATTTTTTCCAACTCAGTACTAAAAAGTTGCACAAGTACAAAGAAAACTAGTACAAGCAAAAAAAAAAAAGAAGAAGAAAATAAGATATTCAAGGCAGAAAACATTGTTCAAGCAAAAGCAAAGAAAGAAAACAGCCCACAGGAGCAAAAATTTCAGGGGGCGTTTAGTACCTGTACTACAGTTACTAATTGGCAAAATTTTACAGAAAAAGACACAAAAACTATCAATTAGTTTCACTGAAAGGGGGGAAAGAACAGTAATTACAAAGAAAATTAAGGATGGAAATTAAATGGAACCTTGAAAGAACAGTAATTACAAAGAAAATTAAGGATGGAAATTAAACGGAACCTTGGTCCAATTGTTTTGTTACCAATAAGAAGGAACCACATGGAGCCTGGTTATGTTATTTGCAAATGGAACAGTTGGGTTCTTATGTTGCTTTCATGGTGTGTTAATCCGTGTGCTGATTTAGTGCCATGAGTCTTAATACACGATATTTTAGAGAAATTAATGTGATTATATGTGCACATAGTTCATATATAAGACAATAAAGATCAATATACATAGTTGACATGATACACATTCATTAAATTATGAGGATCGACATTCGTGGACAACGTAACATCTATTAACTGATGCACGTGCACTAAACAATAGTTAACATCTTTTAATATTTTAATTGACAAATTGTTGTATAAAAATTTCAATGATTTCAAGTACATTAATGACTATAATGTTATTAGAGATATGTATATTAAAGGAGAGTCACGTGCTTACAATTGTTCGTTTATAATGAAACGATAAACGTTACGTACAATCTTAAAAACGACAAATTTTGTATGTATTTATCTTAAATAATGATGAATCGTCATCTTTTCTTACATAAGGAAGATTGTCACGCGTGTAAAATTTAGCAAGTTTTATAATTCTAACGTGTATAAATATTTTATTTCAATTGTATTTTTACTAAATATTAAAAAAAATTCTATTTTTCAAAATTTTATCAAGAAATTGATTCCTTAAAACTATCTAAAAGAAGCTTTTCACATAGAAAACTGTTTAATTAATAAACTACAACTTCACACTTGATCGAATCACCCATTTAAATTGGCACGAGTGTACAAATGGCATCCAACCCGTATCGGATTGTAATGCTATTGTACGCGTTAAAAAAAAAAGAATCCGAACCATTCAAGGACCCGCTTTAATTAATGTTCGTTTGCTTCGGTGCCCACCTCTCTCTCGTCTATATAAACCTCAGCACCAACGCACCTCCACTTACCCCATTTCTCTCTTCCTCTTCTCTTTTCTTTTCTCCATTAAAGCAAGTAGAGTTGTACGTAACTACACTTGCCTCACAAACCTTTTGCACCTCTGTTTAATATATATACCGCCACCATGACGAAGAACAATGCAGTGGTACCGATTGAGATACCTGTACCAGTATCCCAGCACTACTCGTACCCGCCACCGCGTGGAAGCAACACGAACTATCCGAATTACAAGAAGCTCTTGAACCAGATTGATCTCGGTGGAGGTCACAAGATCAATTCATGGCTGGATTGCATGAGAGCCTCTTCTCCGACCCAAACCAGACGAAATTCCATGCTCATCAGTTCTTCCCATGTCATGCCTCTTGAAGATGACACTGACAACTGGATCGTGAGTTAATTTCTCCGATTTAATCGAGAAATTTTGTCGTTATTTTGCTTGATTTTTGTAGTAAAATAATCCAATTTTATATTTCAGGAGGAGCATCCATCAGCTCTGTGCAAATTTGAGGAGATAATGGCAATGTCAAAGGGAAAGAAAATTGTGATGTTTTTGGACTACGACGGCACCTTATCTCCTATCGTCGACGATCCTGATCACGCGTACATGTCTGAAGTGGTTCGTAATTTTTCTTTCCTGTTAATAAAATAGTTGCATGTTTAGTTTTTTTTTCTTTTCATAAATTTGTGCATATATTTAGTTTTTCCTCTGTTTTTTTTTTGTTTACTTCTTGTCCCTTCCTTTAATAATGGAACAGGACATTTGATATTGATGAAAGGAGATATATATTTAATTTGGGATTTTGATAATATATATATGTATAATTATATATGTAGATGAGAGAGGCTGTGAGAGATGTGGCGATGCATTTTCCAACAGCTATTGTGAGTGGGAGGTGCACTGACAAGGTACATTTACTACTACACATTTCGGTACTACCATATATATATATATATATATATATATTTATTTATTTGTTTCTGATTTTTAATTAATTAGGAAATATTTTCTGTAATTTTTCTTTCTTTTCATGGGTATATGTCCGATTATCAGAAACAGCCTCATAAAACCATGCTGTCAGGTAACGCTCCGTGAAGCATGTGTTCACGTGGTTGTATTACTTGCTTATGATACACAATTATATATACATATTCTCTTATTTTATTAACTTTTTTGGTTTAGGTTCAATTTGATGTACCTCTAATTAATTAATTTAGTGCTGACAAATTAATAGCTTTTCTTGATTTGTTGTGGGGCAGGTGCTTAGTTTTGTGCGGCTGAAAGAGTTATACTATGCTGGGAGTCATGGAATGGACATTGTGGGTCCCACTAAAGGCCCAGAGCATATGAAATCTAAGGTCCATAATTGCATTGTTTTTTTTTCTCTATTTTATTTTAAGGACAATATTTAAGGTTGCACAGTATTAAATGTACTGATTAAGAAAAAAAAACCAGCATGCAATTATATCTGATTATATCATTTTTTTGTTTTTTTTTTATTTTTATTATAGGGAAAGGAGGTTCTTTGTCAGCCAGCCAGTGAATTTCTTCCAATAATACAAGAGGTGAAGATTTCATTTATTTTCTTCATCCTGATAAATTGTTTCTCATATCAAAATGCTTTCATGGCTAACAACTTTTGTTCCTTTTTTTTTCCTTCCCTTTTTTCTCTTATAGATATCTAAGACCTTGACAGAGAAAATCAAAATGATTCCAGGGGCCAAAGTGGAGAACAACAAGTTTTGTGTTTCAGTACACTATCGCTGTGTGGATGAGAAGGTACACAAATAATTATTTGACAATTAATGGCCACTAATCATTAAGGAAAAAAAAAACTTTATTTCCTCTCAAGAGAATTATAGAATATAAACATTATACATCAAAATTAATTAACTTTTTTCGGCAAAAATTTCTCGATCAGAAATGGGATATACTAGCGGAGCAAGTTAAATCGGTGTTGAATGAGTACCCGAAACTCCGGCTTACTCAAGGAAGAAAGGTTCTACATCTATTATAAGTTTTATTTACACCCAACTTTTAGTACTAATTAATGAGAAAGAAACATTGTTTACTAATCGATTGCAATTTTTAATAATTTAGGTTTTTGAGATCCGACCTCCTATTAAGTGGAACAAGGGGAATGCACTTGAGTTCTTGTTAGAAACTCTCGGTACAACTGAATTATATATATATATTATTCTAGATGTCAAGATTTATTTTTGTTAACTTTTATCTTTCTTTCTATGTGTAGATTATTTTACTACCTAAAGGAACTCACGAAATTATTGTTTCCTTTTACTTTGTAGGGTATGCTGATTCTAGTGAAGTTTTTCCAGTGTACATCGGAGATGATCGTACCGATGAGGATGCTTTCAAAGTACGATACTCAGATGACATATATATTCTCTAATTAATTATTGTAAATTGCTTTCTCATGCAAGTTAATATGATTTTTATGATGTAAATTTTAACTCTGGACTGAAACAATTTCCAGGTTTTATGTGAGAAAGAGCAGGGTATTGGTATTCTTGTTTCAAAGGTTCCAAAGGAAACAAATGCTTATTATTCTCTCAAAGAACCTACTGAGGTAAACATTTAATCAATTTTTTCTTTATATTTATATTCATAACCTTCTCTTCTAACTTAATGCTCAAATACCATTTATCTTGATTATGATAGGTGAAGGAATTTTTGCAAAAGATGGTGCAATGGAAGCCTCCGGCAACTAATGAGAATTAGAAATTGGGACAGTTGAAGATTATATTTTCTTCTTTGATAAAGAAGATCTAATTTTCATAACCCATAGTTGTTGTTAATTGTCATTAACCACCTTAGTTTGTTGTTTCCTCTGTGAAAATTTATGATCAAAAGCCCTAAAAAAAAGGAAAGATCTTGTATTGTCTTTCTTGTTAGGTTTTGTAACTATCTTTTTTTGCTAGAAGGCAAATAATGCAATTTTCCTTTTTCTACCTCCAAAATTCCTGTTGAAATTTTTTCCATTTTCTTTCTACACATCTACAACTTTCTATTGACTAATTTAAAATGGATGCTTGTTATAGTAATCTTGTTAGAGCAGTGTTCTTTCAAGACACAGATCATAATTCATTCAAGGAAGACATTATGTGAACTGTACAAAGAGCATATAGGAAAAAAAGGGGTGCTAATAAAAAGCACACAGTATGTTAGTTAAAGACTTAAATGCTTTTGGTCCTAAACAAAGCTAAGAAAAAAATACTTTTCTAAATTGGTGAACCAGCTGCTAGAAGAAAGGGAAAGTCTGATTTGGTACTTTGCTGGTAATTTGCTCGGACTTTGAACTTCTTCAATGTGCTTATTAATTACTTGATAGAATATAATTGATGGTTTTCTAAACCATATATGAAACCAGAATATTAGCCAAATTGATCAATAAATAAATTTTGAAAACCAGATTGAAGCAAGTACAATTTCCTACTAGGAATTTTGAACTAAATCTAAAGATAAACACGAGCCTAATTAATTGAAGCCAGTACAGTAAATCTGTGGTTGAATTTAAGTAGAATTTATTAATTTCCTAGGAGAAAATGAAATTGTACAACCATACAAGCTACTCTTTCAGCAAGATAATATGGAGTCAAAAAAGAGACATTAAACATTGAAAATTTATACTGGACTGGACAGAGAAACTTATGGTAAATTATATGTATTCAAGAAAATGTATTTATATAGAGAAACAGTTCCATGCATGAGATACTGTGTGCCACTGTACCAGTTATGACAGTGTGCTCTGATCAAATTTCTAACTTGATTTTTTTGCCTTTTCTTTTACCTTCAATCTCTACATATAGTGATGCTATTTTTTTTTTTTTTGCTTTACTGCTTAATTGTGTCCATTAATGTGTGGTCAAATAGATGCTTAATGGCAATGTAAAGATATTCATTCTCCATCAATCGTTGGTACCCTTTACCAGATACTTTACACAAAAAAGCATTGAAGTAACCCATGCTTCTGGACCAGAGACATATGCATGTCGAAACCCCACAAAAAGAAGTCCAGAATAGGAAAAAAAGAGGGAAAAATTAATGAAGTTCCAATCTACTACATCTGAAGAGAACATTTCCTATTGGTCAGAAACTTGAAAAAAATGCACAGTTAGCCCCACAAACCAACTCAAAAATGTTAGGTCACAACAGTAGCCATACCTCACAAAACGCTCCTATACTATGTGTAAAGCACAAAGAGAGGGCCAAAAGAAGTAAAGAAAGAGAGAAAGAAACCATTGTTGATTGAAAGAGGAGTTGGATTCCACTTGAATATAGGTTATTTGGCCTCTTTGTATCTTTCATGTTTATTTTTATTTTTATTTTTTAGTTTTCAAGAAAAAAGTATATTAGGCTCTTGCGCCCTATGCATACGACAATTTTATAAAAGAAAAGAAAAGTGAGGTATCAACTATATATAAGCCATATAATAACAGCTAAAAACAGAGAACTGCCAAAGGAAATTAAGTAGAAAAATATTCGAGCAGTACCGCATTGCTAAAAAAGGAAAAGAGAAAAGAAGAAATCGAATGCACGAGAGCCGTTGGTGCCATCTCGACTTTTGATTAAACTAATTTGGAAAGAAGTGTCACCACTTCTTAACTAAAATATGGCTTTAATTAACCATGCATGATTGAAGCTAATACTATCTAATAGAGAGAGACATTGAGATAAAATTGTGCATTTGCCGTCTCAGAGAATCAGAGTTCAAAGAGATGAACCAGAAAAAAACAAAAAAACTGAGATAACAGCTGCAAAAAGAGAAGCGATCGATACTAGGGTCGTTGTAGTTATCAGATGACAAGGTTAATTAGTATATTGCATTGCCAAAAATTTGAAATAGAGAAACTCCCATGGATGGTAGGCAGTATTTTTCTTATTATTTTTCCAAATAACATCTTAGCTTATGATTTGATTTCTGATAAATAGAAGTCATATCGCAACTGATCAACAGTTAGATATGCAATTAATTGCTTGTACAAAGGTATCATTACGAAGATCAAATCGGTTCACATATTTTAATTGCATATCTTGCATATTCAAATTAAATCAGAGAGCAGTAAACAAAATTTGTTCAATTAAAGCTGAGCACATGCATGATTGAAGTTAAAAAGTTAAAATTTGGGTGGTCCATGCCTGGAGAGATACTCTAAGCCAATTGTTGAGGATCTTTCATTATTAATCTCTTTTTGTAAAAAAACAAAGAAAGAAAACAGGCACAAACATTGTTTTTTATCATTTCTTCCACGAAAAAGACGATAATATACAAGCAGAAGATAACATGAAGTAATCGTTGATATCTCAATTGAATAAGATGAACATGCTATTAAATTGTATATATAACATGTCTCATATCAGGATTCATGGCTAAGCAAGAATAGATTCAATGAATTAATGAGAGGCATGTGCATGATTGGAGAATAACTGTGGTCCGGGGTGTAATGGCTGGCATCTACGTAAAAGGATAGTTTCTTTTACATGTTATATATTAGTGGTTCCGTAAGGGAATGGCAAATTTTATGTGGATCGTATGAAGCTTTTGTAATGGAGATCCGTGTTGGAATGGTGATTAGTTGTTGCTTCTTCAAATTAAAAATAGAAGCAGTGATCTGAACTTGGAACTCTATATGCAAGTATAGTGTGGAAAGTTTTAAGTGAACATATATAAGAGGTAAGTTATGACTATGCATGTGTAAAGAGAATCTGAATGTTAATAAAGGCTTTTATCTTTTGGAGGTTACAAAACACCATTCCAAGCGTCGGATATGCTACCAGTGCACCATGCAGCTACATTGTGCCATGGATCCTGTGTTACATACGCAATTGATTAGACCGATTAGTCATCCACCGAGCAGCTAATGGTTCATACAAAACACTATTCCTGTTGTGTTGTGTTTATTTCTTTTCTGTTTCTTCTTTAATTTTACAAAATGTTGGCAAGCCCAAATAATGCTTCTCTATATATATGGATAGGTTTGGCAAGGTAACATATAAATTTACTGGTAGTAACAATTGATCCGTGATGAAATACAAAGTTTACTCATTCAAACATAATTACTGAGAGAATCCTTTCCATTTCATCCAATCATGAAATAGTTTCAAGTTTCAACACTGGTCCAGTTGTGGACCAATTCTTTAGTTCTTAAAATTAATACCACCTTCTCTTTGTCTACTATTCATGGAAAATAAAATCTAGTACGGCAATAATCATATAAATTTTGGTAGTAGCCTGACATGATGTGATAGTGATAAGACAAATTGTCAGAAAAAAAAATTAGGTCACTGATGAGCTCCTATATAATTAATTTGAAAATCAAACGTGTCAAAATGTGTAATTTTTAAGATAATTCAGAGCAGTTACCTGTTACCATCAGATGCTTACAGAGCTAGAGCATGAAAATAAAGAAGCATGTGTAAATCATGCATGCGACGGTTATCGGATCTTGCTTTGCATTAGTGAACTTCATAACAGCAGAACAGCTGTTGTTTTTTTTCTTTTTTTTCTTTTTGGGGGTTGGGGGGGGGGGGGGGGGTGTTAGGAGAAGAAAATGAATTGGCTTGAGGTCACAAGAAATATGGAATGACATATAGAAAGCAGCATATGAATTACAGTTATTTTTCTTATTGTTCTGTATATTACAATTTTTACATATATTAGCTGCTTGTTGTTTTGAATTTGATCATATCCTAGACTACGACATTTGATTCTTTTCTTTACATAAAAACAACTCCCTGCAATAACTTCTGATGTTTAAGCCTAAACAGGAACCTCCGTACAGGAATTAAGAGGATGCATTATGAAAGAACCTCTTGTGGCGGCATCTTGCGCCATGTGTTGCAGAAGTGGTTCAAAATTAAAGGAGGGTCGGGTAATTTTGAGCCTAAAAAAGCAAAAATTGTGAAAAAAAAATCAATGAAAAAAAGCAAGCAATCAGCTTATGTGCACATGGATGATATACCAAGCTAGCCTGGTGTATTATTTTTTGGTAAAATTTCTTATCCTCCATTTTTTTTCCTACTATTTTCATTTGGTTTCTTTCTTTCTAGTAGAGCACATGTTAATATCCATTAGATCCTGAAAAAATAAACATATTCACAAACTGTTGTTTCTTAATTTAATTAGAAAGAAAACCTGACAGATTAAATTTCGAATATTGTTCATCATTTGCTGGAATATTTAATGATGATTTTTCAGTTTTGTTCATTATTTCAAGAATCCCCCATTATATATAATAAATTGTTCATCATTACTGATCAACTGCAAAAAATTTCTAAGGGTAGCACAAATTATATTCCTCTGTATGGTGCTCTTTGCATTATAGATGAATGATTTCATTCCATCACTTTCATTAATGGACACTATATATATTTTTGCACTTTATTTAGTTTTATAGCTCATATTTGTGACTTTTGGTATCTATTCTGGTAAGCTACAGTTCAATTGGACCTAATTGTATAAGTGGCACCATACTGGTAACCAGTTTTGCATCTAGAAACCGCTACATGACGCTTACTACTTTGATGTGTTACCATCAGCTCCAGTATCCATCAGTGATATTTCTGTGGAGCTTCCATCACTTGTTTGTTAGCCTTTGGTTTGGTCTCTTTTTCTAATCCCTGATTTAGCCCCAGTTGTTAAATTACTATTTTTCGGAGATATTGCACAGAGAATTTCACATGGGGAATCTATGCCACAGTTGCTTTGCTTTACATATATTGAGAATGTGAAATGTGAGATAAAAAAAAACAAGGAAAATGAGTACCTCTTAAAAGAGTTATTCAAAGATTCTAACTGAAGATCATTAGTGATGCTAATATAAGACAAAAAGAAAAGTTCAATTTATTCTATTCCATACATTTAAAATAAAAGACTTAAACCTAAAGCAAGATGCTAGCAATTAGGATCTTTGTAGCATCAGAGAAAGGAGAAGATTGCAGGAACATTATTTGCTTTTCGATTGTCATTATAGCTAAATTGATGCTATCATCATTATGTACAGAGAACTTGCATCTATCTTGCTCTCTAATAATGAAGCCAATTATATTTTCTATAATATCAGACAGCCATAGAATTAGAACCACCTTGCTTTTACCAGAAAATATCTACCAAATCTTTCCTTTTCTTTGGATTATCATCTGGTATGCTCCAAAGACCTATTCATTACCAGATCTCATTAAAAAATTGGATATAACTGGTTGTGGTATTTGGTGCAAGATAGCATGAAAAGCAGCATCTATTGGACAATTTTTTAAATCTTGGTGATCAGAAGGTATAAATTGGTTTTGATATGAGCATCTCAGATTGAATATCCTCTTAATTAGATATTACTTGAACATATCTGGATAGATGGTTTTGTAAATTGAATGTTCTGTGTATTAGGCTAGGAACACCCCACTATCATGGTATCATAGTAGCAGATTACTGATACAAAAATTGAGTACAAAAGAATAGCTGAGAAAAAAAGAAGATACAACTTACCAATACAGTAAAAATAGGAAAATAATCAGAAAGACAAAAAACAACGAAGCTCCACAGCAGCGCCACCTACATGGCTGTACCATACATCTGGGCCTATTTCTATATTGATTGGGTACTGAAAAAGAATTTAAGATCAGTGAAGAGCATAATTTAACTGATTTTTCTTCTTTTTTTTAACTAGAATGCACTCTATTCATGACTTCTTGAAAATCTTCCTAGTATTTGTTGAGCTATTTGGCCATTTACAAAAGTATATTTAGCTGTTGTTCAAGCAGCAAATTAACCTAGATTGTTGAAAACAATTCATCATTATTTGATTGTCATTTCTTGGTAGAATCATTAACCATGAAAAATGGGGATTATCGATAACTAAAACAGCTGAGAAGTTACTGAGAAATTCTCTGATGCTTGTGGTGATATTGAAGACAGTAGGACTCAGGCTGCTCAGTGTGTAGCGAACCAAAACAGATTGCATTTTTCCAAAGATCCTTGTTAGGTTGGTTACAGTGCAAAATCCAATTGAAAATCTTTACCAAATTTTTAGATTTTTGCCTTTTCCTACAAATTTTTTTTTTGGCTTTTCGAAAGAGGCAAGAAGCCCAAAATCTTTTGATTCTTGCCTTTCAAAAGAGTCCTTGAACTAATTGTGCCAAACTATGCTTCACACTTGTACGAATTCACACCAACAACTTGAGCAAAAATTACAAATTTATTGGCCTTTTCTGATCATAACTTTGTTTGAATGTGGTACTATAGCTGGGTTAGTGTGCGCTCACATGCACTTTCTGAGGGTGCATCTTAATTAGTGTGTCTGATTTTTGTTATTAGATGAAGTGATCTGGTACTGAAACATACTGATCATTGAACAATACTAAATGGTGATACCTGTCTCAGCTGCCACATTGAATTCCACCGCTGTGCCAGAGATCTGTCCGTACTGATTTAGTGTTCTGTACCAGTATCCCACAATTATTTCAAGTGGTCAGGTGCTAATCAAGCATAGTTTTGGTACATATCATGGTCTGTACCAGCACAGTTTCATTATACTGGATTTGTACTTTATTGGGCATTGTCTGACAGATCTTGGTACAGATTTTATAATCAATTGCTGTTTTATCTGCTAAATTAACATTAACCTTATATATTTTAACCTGACTAACTGCCAATCAAATGTACCCAAAACCAAGCTGATCATAATTCAAGAAATCTGAAACCGAATAGCAGCGAATTGAGCACTAAACAAGAGAACGCAAAATTTATTGGATGTCTGATTTTGTGAGTACTTTTGGCTTGATGCACATCTGAAGAGCATCCAATGCTGATTGGGAAAATGAAGCTGCTGGAGAATTTGTCCATTCATCTTGTAATTTCTCTTAAAGAGATGGCACTCTTGAAAGCAGAAAGCATTCTTTTTCTATTTTTGTGAAAATTGGTTTAAGAACAGGGAAGATGATCCAAAAAGGTGCTGCTTGCATTTTACTCAAATTTTGAGCAACTATATATATATATATATGTGTATGTGTGTGTGTGTGTGTGTGTGTGTGTGTACATGTATATACATATATATATATGTGTAGGGTCATTTTTCAAAAATCATTAAAAATAGTAAATAAATTCTAAAAATGTAAATTTTAGTATTCTATAATATTTTGATATGACGAATTTGTTGAGCTACTTGAATTGACATTTTGGATACAGAATTTTGAAATCTGACCTGTAAGCATTTCGGACCGAAATACTTATAAAAGCAAATTAGCCAAACTCTCACTCTCTCTCTATATAAATATATTCAGTGCAGAATTCTGATTAAGTTGGTTAGGATATAATCAGGATTGCTGTTCCCAGATACTGTGTAATATTTTGATATCAGGATACTCTGTAGATCTATGAAAGCTTACATGAACAGAGCATGCGCTCATTTTAATTTGTATAATTCTTGCAGGAATTAGAAATTTTGTGACATTTTGTTGAACTTTCTCTTCTTGAGGTACCCAATAAATTATTATTTCTTATAAGAAAATTGACTGTCTAATGCTGATGCAACTATTTCTGGTAACTTCTGTTTCTTTACAATTACAACTTTGTACAAGTTTCAGAGAAACTTCTTTCAAAAATTAATGCTATTATAAAAAAAAATGGAGGTTTCCCCTGTTTGTGTATTTGGTTTCTGAGCAGCAGTCAAGGAAATAGAAGTAGAAAATCAGAGAACATTATAATACTTTCAAATAAAGAAAATCAACGGCATTTGCCAATTTCATATTTATCAAAATATCATTTACATGGCCAGCAATGATTTCATGCTTTGGCCTATAAAATTTATAACATTACAAAATAAAAAAAAATGCATGGAGTAGAAAATCAGCTCCATTTTCCCCCCCAATTCTCAGCCTATACTAATACTCAAAAAGGTATTTCTATGGCAGTTATTAATGAATTGGACTAATTCAATTATTAGTTATTCAACTCTGCGGTTCACCAATGAGTTGTTCTTCAATTGCACTAAATTTTGCAAGAAGTCCTTGACCTATAAAATAATTACGCAAAATTAGTATACGATACCGGCATTTTAGATGAAAAAAGTTAAACAAAAAAATATTTCCTAATAGTTACCTCCATGGGTCCATTAAGAGAATAGTTTGCATTTGTTTCCTTCGGAATTTTTGAAACTAGAATTCCGATTCCTTGACCCCGTTTGCGTAAAACCTAAAAGGTTCAACAGCTCAAGTTAGTTCATGATGCAAATAATTTCTATGAGCATCATTTTCTCCATTATTAATAGGACTACATTATTATATATGGTATCAAAGTACAATACATTTTTTTTTCTCTAAATTGATGTACTAATTATGTACTTGACGGCCAGTAATGGTTTGAAATCTAATTTGGCTTTTCTTTGCAACTGCATTGATGTGACATTTTCGAAATATTTTATGACAACTGAATGTTAGTTGATTACAGTTGAGGCAAATTAAGTCTTTACTAAAGACAAACTTGTACAGCCTAGGCTTGATTTGCAAGATTCTATAAGAGTTGAGACAAAATTGCACAGTCAATATGATTAAGGCTTAATTAATTACAAATTTTGAAGGCAGTTTTAGGTGCTGATACAATACTGACAGTCTGGCTTTTCTTCTTAGTCATCTAATATTGAAAATTAACAAAATAGCATCTTATTTTATGAATTTGTCAATGTACCTTGAAGGCATCCTCATCAGTGCGATCATCACCGATATATATCGGAAAGATATTACTAGAATCTGCATAACCTACGGTGCAATGATAAAGAAAAAATTAGAGAAAATACTACCAAAGAAATATTCAAAATTAAGAAAAAATTGGGAAAAAAAAATGCTTACCTAGGGTCTCTAATAAGAACTCAAGTGCCTTCCCTTTGTCCCATTTAATAGTAGGACGAATCTCCAATACCTAATATTAGGCAACAAAAATTAGTTCTATTAAAAATGAAATCAAACTAAACCCAGAAATTAACAATTCAGTCCATTATAAAGCAAGTATTTCATTTCACAAAAGAAACCAACCTTTCTTCCCTGAGTGAGTCTTAGTTTCGGGTACTCTTTCAGTATGGATCCGACTTGTTCCGCTAATGCGCACCAGTTCTGATCGATGAATAAATTAAGGTGTTAGTTTCCAGTTTCTACAAATTGTAGTTTGTTTACAAGAGAAATTAATGTTGCACGGCAAAACGTCTACCTTTTCTTCTACGCAACGGTAGTGAACTGAAACACAGAACTTGTTGTTCTCCACTTTGGCCCCAGGAATTGTCTTAGTTTTCTCCTCCAAGGCTTTAGAAATCTAAAATTGAAATGAATTTGAACAAAACAAGGACCATTAAATTATGACAATTGAAATTTTATTCAAGAGCAGCTTGTGTAAATAGAGGGAGAACAGAATATTTTTCTAAAAATAAAAATAATTGATGTTGAAAACAATTTGACTGTAAATTATTAGAGAAGAAATAGTCACCTCTTCTATCATGGGAAGAAATTCACTGGCCGGCTGGCAGAGAATATCCTTAGCCTAAAAAATTGGCCAAATTTAAGAAATAATTATGAGAAAACATTATTGTGTGACAATTAATAACCAAACAATTATTATTATCATCATTGAATAATACAAAATGTACAGAGCATCATGCTCACCTTAGATTTTATATGCTTGGAACATTTAGTGGGACCCACAATGTCCATTCCATGGCTACCAGCGTAGTACAATTCCTTAAGCCCAACAAAGCTAAAGACCTATGGCCCCACACCACATCAGCAAAAATAAATTATTACCATTTATGACCCAACAAAAAAAAAATGAAAGATGTCCTTGATAGAGTAGGACTTCTAAAGGAAAATTAATTAAGCAATGAAAAAACTGGTTAGGCGATATTTCCCAATTTCACAAATCTGTGTTCTATGTATAGCATTGAAGAGGCAGGCAAGCATAGATTACCTAATAACATTTGATTTGACCCTTGAACTCTGAAGCAACTTTTGATCAAAAAATTTTCTAATGGAAAAAAATAATAATATAAAAGAATTAAAAAAAATATTAATTTGTTCTAATATTAAATGCACCTTTTCAGTGCACCTCCCGGTCACAATAGCAGTTGGAAAATACTTGGCCACGTCTCTGACAGCTTCTCTCATCTGCAAATTACCAAAATCCCAAATCAAACATCTCATCTTTAACCCAAAATATGGATAAAATTATAACAAAACAAGCAACAAATTTGTATATTGTATGAATATATATATATATATATATATACACACACACACACACACGAACCGCTTCTGACATGAATGCGCGATCAGGGTCTTCAACAATGGGAGACAAAGTGCCATCATAATCCAAAAACATCACTATTTTCTTCCCTTTTGACATCTCCATTATTTCCTCATCAAATTTGCTGAGCGCCGATGGATGCTCCTCCTGTTAATTATACAACAAAGTTACAATCTTTATTGGTTAATTATCACAAATGATCAAGCGAATATGTAAAGAAGTTTCTCGAGATTACCGAAATACTCACCATCCAATCATCGACTGCGTTTTCCAGAGGTGGAGCGACGAGGGAGGAATTGAGGATGGAGCTAGCTCTGATTTGAGTTGGCGAAGAGGCTTTCATGCAATCCAGCCAGGAATTGATCCTGTTCACTCCACCAAGCTCGACATGGTTCAAGAGCTTCTTGTAGGAGGAGTAGCTGCTTTTGGTGCCACGTGGCAGAGGGTAGGAGTAGTAAGGTGGGGCTGGTATGTCCTTTGGCAGTACCACATTGTGCTTCATCATGGTTAGAATTGTATTTTGAAACAGAGATGGGAGAGGCTTTGAACTTGAAAGGAGAAATTGAAAAGGAAAGGGAATTCAGGTAAGTGGAATTGCTCGTAACTCTGGTTCCTCCCGAAACGAGAAAAAACAAAGAAAGACAGAGAAGGAACTTGTTTGGTGGTGTGAGAATTAGTGTTGTTGGGGGTGCATTTTATAGGAGGGAGGGGCGACAGAGGAGACGAGAGTCTTGATTCCTCTGCACTCATCAAACAATTCCACAACTCTGCGTTGAGAAATAAAGCTGAAAACACCCCGCATCACGTAAATTTCACCTCCGTGCGATTAATTAAATTTCAGAGAATATGCACAGAGGAAACGACCGTAGACCGGAAAGTGACAAGAAGCGTGTACGGTGGGCCCCACAAAAAGAGGCGAGAAGTGGTCCCCATCTGACGGACCCGACACGCCAGATGGGCCCGAGCGTGCGGCCCTCGCCGAACCCTAACAAGTCGGATTCGCCAATAGCTGAATGGAAGACAGCTAAGCTTTGCGGGTCACGTGCTTGGCTGAATTCTGGGGCCCACAAGCTACGTGGACACGTGTAGGCGTTGCGTCTGCTTATTTACTTTCCGTCGCCCGGTCTACGGTTTTTGTTTTTTTCGGTAACTAGCACAGAAATTGCATTGCAGTTGTTTGGAAAAAAAAAAACAACAACAGTTCCGGATTTCGGTAATTACCGGTGACGATATGAGAGTGAAATTTCAGCCGGTACCAATCCGTTTGGAAGTAGTGTTTTATCAAACTCATAAGTAGGAGGCAGAGTACGAGAATATAATGAAATTAAGACGGGTCATGATTTCACAATTATTTTGAACTTCATATATATTTCTGTATTTTTTTTGAAAATAATATAGATATAGAGATATATTTTATGAATCATTATCATGCAAATGCCGCTCGCGACCCAAACCGGTAAGAGTGCCGGAATACCGGACAGGAATGGTTAAGAAAATATCGTTGAAAGCGCAGTCGCCATCACTTTGGTACCGACTTAACTTTCTCTATTCTCCGAGTTGCTCTCTCAAGTCTCAAGGCTCAAGCCTCTAGCCTCTAGCCTCTAGCCTCTAGGTACCAAGGTTTTCTCATGTGTGTCAACAATAATAAAATTAATTGTTTTTGGCGTCTCTTTGTAGGAAGTTTTTGAGAGAGCGCATATTACCAAACGCCCCCTGATTTGCCACTGCTGTCGGCTGCTGTTTTCTTTTGAGTTTTGAGAGTTTCATTGCTGATTACTTATTATTAGACCTAACCTTTTTTTTATTTGTTTATTTGTTTGTTTATTTATTTGTTTGTTTGTTTATTTATTTGTTTGTTTATTTGTTTGTTTGTTTATTTATTTCAGGTGCGCTGTGTTTGTTGGGTTCTTTTTTGTTTTGTTTTGTGACTTTCTCCTCTTTTGTAACGTAAACAAACAAAACATTTTCATGTATACTTTAACTTTATTTTACTTTACTTTTAAAAGTTTTTCAGTTTTTATTCCGTCTTAAATCATCTCAGTTAATATATTATTTTAATATATTAAAGTACTTAAATTATCACTGCTTCGTTCAAGAAATATATACTATATTTTTAGTACGGAAAGAAGTATACAAGCACTCAACACAACTTCTATGAAATATTCCTTTATATTATTTAAATTAGAGGCCCAATAATCTAAGTTGATCAGTATGCTAATTAGGAGGTATATACTAAGGCTAATAATAATAATAATAATAATAATAATAATATATGCTAATTCATGTTATGTCCACCACCTACTTGTTAATTATAATTATCTGTTTCTAACTGAGCATACATAACAGTTAATGTGTTTGATTTAATATTTTTGTATAAATGTATATAGATTTAATTTGTAACAATTGTAATTGTTCACAATTATGCATTCTCACTTAAATATATATATATATATGTGATAACAAATTTACAAGTATGGGATGGACGGTTGGGAGAACGTGACAGAAATGGGCTCCAGATATGCTCATTTTTTAATGTCTTTTGTGAGAGTTTTATTCATATATACTTGTTAAAGAGAGAGATAGATCTATTATTATTATTATTATTATTATTATTATTATTATTATTATTATTATTATTATTATTATTATTATTATTATTATTATTATTATTATTATTATTATTATTATTATTATTATTATTATTATTATTACTATTATTATTATTATATGTATATATATAGCTTAATTAACAAGTTATTATACATTTATTTTTCTTTCATAAGGCGACTGTAGTGCCATATTATTTATTCTCATTGTTCAATGCACAGTGCACAGTTATGATTTGCATATAATGCATTTATATTTAATAATTGGATAAATAATAGTGTACTTGAATGATTTGGCATGTGATTTATACCGACCATGTTCTTAATAATGCAAAATTCCAACCTAAAACAAACAAAAAAAACATTATTTTTAGATGGCCAAATTTAATGGAGTAAGTCATCAGAGGTTGAAGTTATCAGAAGCTAAGCTTTATTATTATAAAATTTATTTTGAGTTAATTTCTTGTAAGATCAAGAGAATTTAAAGTAAATTATTTTGGAGAAATAATATTTAATTTGTGTCTATCACTAAAGATAATTTTAGAACTAGACCATCATCTCATTCATAAATAAATTATACTAGAGTTGTTAATAGGCCTCGTCACGAAAAAAATATCTATTGAATTAACAATAAATATTTTTTTAATGAGAAATTATTTCTATAAAAAATTATATTAGATCAAAATCTTGAACACAAATAATTTATTCTCAAAATGCTAAAGAGTGTATAGTGATAAATAATACGATTAGAGACATGACAATTTATATAGAATAGCAAAAAAATTATAATATTTGAAGAATTAAATTGTATTTTAGACATATTACACTCATTTTTTTTTCTAAATGCGAAAAGAGAAAAATAACATATAAATCATCCGATCAAAATAATTAAGGAGGGTTGAACAAATCAATAGTAGATAATATATAGATGATATAACATGGTTAGAAAGCTTGGAAATCTAATCCTTTTTTATATTACTATTATTATTATGAATTTAAAATTATGATCACGACTCCTTAATGAGCTCATACAAACTTAGTTCGCAATTGACATCAGCATTAATTGTCAATTTGCATCTTGTAGCATTATTTAATGCAATGGTTAATTAATTGTATAGAAAATCAAAGTGAACTTCCATGCAGTTTACTTTACCCACTATATATATATACATATATTACATATATTACATGTGAAGTTACCAAACAATTGACCTTATATATCTGACCATTAATTAATGTTATTTGCATTTAAAATTCCGAAAGTTTATTATATAATTTGATTGTGACTTTAATTTTCAAGTTGACTATTGGTCTAGTGTGACGACTGCGCATGTGCAACGATCCAAGTTGTCAGATACTTCGAAACAAAAAAAGGAAATAAATACCATTTATCAAATATTTATCATATCAAGTGTTGTTGCATTGGAATATTTCTCAAATGGCTCGAGTTTATATATAAGAATATTTAATGTTGTTGTTTTTTTCTCTTCAATTTTCGTTGAGGTAACCTCATGTGAAATTTCATGGATCTCATTTTACAACATTTGTTTTGGTATGAATATTTGATTATTTTTTTTGTAATAATTTTGAAATAATATGAAAAGAAAAGTATAGTTGATCGGTTCCTTATCATATATGATGTTTGGACCGTTATTAATGTGTTTTTTTTTAAACATTTCCGTCAAAATATTTACGGATCAAGTTTCATGTCCGAAACATCAATTCAAATAGCTCAATAAAATCTTTATTTTAAAAACTTATAGAATATCAATATTTATTATTTTAAAAAAAATACTATTTTTAATTACTTTTGAAAATTAAATCTAAAAATACTAAAAAATAACAATATTTACATATCAAATAGAAAAAAAATCTTTTCAAAATCATTAATAATAGCAAAAAATTTTTACAAATAATAAAATTTAGCATTCTATAAGTTTTTCATATAAAGATTTTATTGAGCTACTTAAAATCAACATTACATATATGAAAATTTAAAATTTAATTCGTAAATGTTTCAGCCAAAATATTTACGAAAACACATTAGTCAGACTACTAATATTAATTCTAATATAATACTTTTATGGGGATAGGACCTAAATTTAATTTAGAAGAATAGTTAATGTAGTTTATTTGCCGAAAAATAGAATCAGGTATTGTCATAATGAGAGTAAAGTTAGTGTGAGTTTGATCTTATCAATATTTTTAATGAGATTAACTCAAAAAATCTATCAAAATGACTTTAAATAATAAATCCAAGTTGCTCAATAAATTCTTCATATCAAAATTTTAAGGGATACCAAAATTTTCCATTTTTAGAGTTTTCTAACTATTTTTTTTCAGATTTTTTAAGATAATTTTAAAATAATAATAAAATAATAAATATTTAAATATTATTATAGTTCAATTTAAAAACTAATCTGAAATAAATACTTAAAAAATTTATATCCTACAAATTTTGATATAAAAAATTTATTAAGCGAATTGAATTTATCACTTAAAGTCGATTTAATAGATTTTTGAATTAAACTCATCAAATCCTATAATAAATTTAAGTTCACCATAACTTTATTCAACATAATGCTCTATATTTATAAAAAAGAAAGAAAGTATATATGGAGAAGTATACAATTTCAGCATTATTATATACTAATATTTATTTTTTGTCCGAACTCGATGATGACAAGTTGCAAAGAGATGGAGCGGTCCTTTTTTTTTCTCCCAAATATCTCAAATTGAATTTTTGGAGACATAAATGTCATCATTCAAGTCCAAATACATCCTCTCTATCTTATATCTATCTATATCAATATGATATCTATATGACAAGATGAGTTGCACCTTATCAACAATCTTTCTTTCTTCCTAGCAAAAGAAATTAAGGCTCAAAGTTCTTTCTTTTTCAAAAAAATCAATTGGAACTAGGCCCCAAACTTGTCTCTTTCAAACCCAAAAAGATGTATTTTATAAAAATAAAGAGTAAAGAATTTGAGTACATGTTATAATGCTACTTGCAAAAATAAAAAAATGAGTACATATTTTGAGTGAATCTTTTTCAAACTTTGTGCTGAAAATAAAAATACAGATAGGAGAAAGAATTGGTTTTTTTGAATTGAAACAAAGGTTACCAACAATATGAAAAACGTATAAAAATTTTGATAGATGATGATCACATAATATTTCAATTAATTTCATGCATTGAATTATACCCACTTGACAATGTTTGTTCTGACGATCTTAACAATAACTTTGAAAAAAAATCAAATAAAATTGGAAATTGAGATGTAAATTGATAGGTATTTTGTATTTGGCTTATTTTCAACCACTTAACAAATTCAAGTTTGACAATCCTGACAATATTTAAAAAAAAAAGAAAATTGAGAAGTAAATCTATCGGTATTTGGCTTAATTTCAACCACATGACAATGCTTATTTTGACAATGATTTCTAAAACAATTCAAATAAAATTGAAAATTTAGAATTAAATTAATTAGTAGGTATTTATTGGACATAAAATGATCTAACAATCAAATTTCATGAAAGTTTAACATGTTTAATATTGTATTAAGGATTATTAATTTTGGACCGCTAAAACTTTCAAATCACTTGATGTATGTATGGTGAAACATATATCATGACTATATTGTTAATTAGATTTTTTATAGGCATAATATGTATATGATATAGGTCATGACTATAATGTTAGATTTCAAAATCTCATAATTTTAGGACTGTCAAAATTGTCAAAAAAAAACAAAAAAAGAAAAAGAAAAAGAAAAGCAATGTGGAATGATCCCCACTGTTATGAAACAAAAATTGTGGTCACAAAATGATCAAATAAATCTAGCTGAAGCATCACCTGAAGTAACCTAAAAGAGTCAAAATTTATGTGCTTATTATTTATTGAGGGGGATCACAAGATAATTCTTCAATTAATTTTGAAATCTGACAATTTTTTAAAAATAAATTTTAAATTTAGGATACAACATTAAGGATTGATCTATATTATTTATATATCATCCCTATTGGAAAAATAATGAGAGTTGATTTACATTTCATTCTAAATCAACTAATTTGAAACTTCAATAATTTTGAATTAACAATCCCTGATGCATTATCAAACGATACTAAAATTATATAAATTTAATCATTATACTATCTATACGTTCGATAACATATCAATAATTTAGTTTTTAATTTTCACTTATATATATTTCAAATTTCAAATTTCAAATTAAAATCATTGTCAAGTAACCCCCATTTCAAATTAATTTTCACTTATATATATTTTTATACGTTGCTATTTAAGTTATTGATTTATCTTTTTTTGTCAAGAAAAAAACTATTGATTTCTCGACATATTTATTTTATAAAAGGGAAGGATATTGATTTATGTAATGAAAGAAGCGTACTATTTTTTACTCCTAGTAATGAATTATTTTGTTCTTTGATGTTGCAATAATTGAAGTTCAAACAAACGTGTGCGGCCCTTTTTCACGGCTCACGCGCGAGACATCGGCGTCCTCGCTCACGGGGAAGAAGGTGCAGGCATATCCTTATGCATGTTTGTGCGCTCAAGGACTTATTATTTAGGTGATTGTGAAAACTTTTATTTTCCGACGGGCGCAAGCCCCCGCCATTAATTACCCCGGCTCTCGCCTCAGGAACCTCTGATTAATGGGCTAAACTAATCTAAATGCATGGATCAGATTTGTGGCTTTATTTCTTCCTTCCAAATTATTATTCTATTTTGGATAAAATTTATGTGAAAGCGGTTTGTTTATTGACATGGTTATTTAATCTTCTCTTTTTTTTTATTTACTTTTGTGTTATCCTTAAATACATGCTTGAAATAACTAAAAGATATAACTTTTGATAATAAGACTAAAGACGTATGATCTAAAGTCATAGAAACGTATAATTTCTCAAAATCAGAGATCGAGAACGTATGATCCTATTGATCTCACGGAGTTCGAATATGAAGCGCACTACCAACTCAATACTCAAGGAACCATAGATGTTTAATCTCTATAGAGGCTCATGTCAAATACAAGGGCATATTGTCATAAATAGTCTATTAACCTTTCAGATCCCGAATCTGAAGCGCTATGTCAATTCAAAATCTGGGAAAATTGGAGAATCGAGAACGTATAATTCTTTATCGATTTCCAAAATGAGGTATGTTAAACCTGAAGCGCACTGTCAGTTTAACGTGCTCGAAACATGATTTGATATGTTGGTATGTTTTACCAAGATTTTGGCTTATATACATATTTGGCATATTTGGCCAAAGATTTGGGCATATTTGTATATTTGACATGTTTGGTCAAAAGATTTAGACATATTTGTATATTTGACATGTTTGGTCAGAAATTTGGGTCTATTTGTATGTTTGACATATTTGGTCAAAGGTTTAGGTTTATTTGTATATTTAACATGTTTAACTAAACACTTGGGCATATTTGCATATTTGACATGTTTGGTCAAGGGTTTGGACATATTTGTATTTTTGACATATTTGGTTAAATATTTGGGTATATTTGCATATTTGACATGTTTGGTCAAATATTTGGACATATTTACATTTTTGACATATTTGGTCAAATATTGGGGTATATTTGCATATTTGACATATTTGGTCAAATATTTGGATATATTTGTATTTTTGACATATTTGGTCAAATATTCACGTACATTTGCATATTTGACATATTTGGTCAAATATTTGGGTATATTGACATATTTAAATATTTTGATTTGTTTTATCAAAATATAACAAAGTTTGATTATTTTGAATATTTTGATTTATTTTATCAAAATGTAACATAATTTGATCATTTTTGAATATTCTAATTTGTTTTATCAAAATATAACATACTTTGATTATTTTGAATATTTTGATTTGTTTTATCAAAATATAACATAATTTGATTATTTTGAACATTTTTTATTTGTTTTATCAAAATATAACATTTATTTAGTTATTTTGAATACTTTGACTTATTTTATCAAAAGTATAACATAATTTGATTATTTTAAATATTTCGATTTGTTTTATCAAAATATAACATTTATTTGATTATTTTGAATATTTCGATTTATTTTATCAAAATATAACATAATTTGATTATTTTAAATATTTTGGTTTATTTTATCAAAATATAACATAATTTGATTATTTTGAATATTTTAATTTTGTTTTATCAACATATAACATTTATTTAATTATTTTGAGTATTTTGATTTGTTTTATCTAGAACATAATTCAATTTTTATATGACATAATTTCTATTTATTTAAAACACTCTATTTTTAATATTTCTCATTTAGTTCATACATATATCACATATTTTGGATTTTTTTTATTATGATAATAATAATAAAAAAATCAAATCAAATCAAAATTGGTATTTTATGGTCCCAAAAATATTTAGAAATGAAATTTTGATTTTTAATATATTTTTCGTGATTTTTGGGCTTGAGAAAACATTTTAATTTGATGTCTAAATTTTATTTTCAAAACAGATTAATATGGGCCGTTGGATTTGGGCCCATGCATTAAGATCTGAACTTTAGTTTAGTTCTTAAAGCAGCTTTTAAACTGGACCGTTGGATCACTGGCGCGCATCAAGTCTTCACTGGGCTGTTTGAACTTCATCAAGATTCGCACTTCGGGATGCATCAATATTCGCACTTCTCTCCTCCGACACTGATCAGAGCCCTGCCGGCGTCAGATCTCCGATTGGAGGGCATGGTTGGCATCGCCGGAGCATGGGGAGTCCATCAGTGGTGGTCTCGACGGCGGCGGCGGCCTAGATCGCCGGAGATGGGAGTAGCCACTTGGTTTCGGTTGGAATATTGGATGAGATGAAATTTTGATGAATTCGAGCTGATTTTGAGCAAATTAATTCAATTATTTCATCATACAACATCGTTAGAACATGTTTAACAAGTTTTTGAAGTTTAATTTGGGTTTAAATCATCAATTTTGCAGCTTTGGCCATTTGGTACCAAACTGGTTTTGGGGCTTTGGTACCAAATGATATTTTATGGCTTTTCTTTGCAATTTTCTTCCAATTAACTCGTTAGACAATATCGTTTAGCATATTTGAACATATTTGAATGATCAATTTCATCAATTTGGATGTGAATTGTCCTTTATACACATTGGATCATTTCTGGTTTTCTTTTTAATCTGGTTTTTCCTTTGATTTTATCATATTCTTCTCAAATTGTGTGTTAGAATATGTTTATTGAGGTCAATTGCATGTTTTAGAAAGGCCTTACATAAATCTCACACATGTATTTCACTTTTACACAAGTTAATTTCATTTTTTTTCCTTTTTCTGGTATTCATTCCAGAATTGACCCAATTCTGGCTTTTATAGATTCAATTTCAGAAATTCATAGAAAATCACAAAAAATACCAAAAATGGTAAAATTTGGTGAGTGAATGCATTAGTACTTATTCTATATGCTCATGAAATTTAAAATTAAATAAGTGAACAGAAAGCATGTTTTTTGAATTTTTACCAGACTGGACAGAAATGTCCTTTCAGATCTGTTGAAAATCAAATTTGGCTTAACCTATGTGGTAAAGCCTGATTTAATTATTCTAAACCCTTTAAAACATCACATGAGGTGTTATAAGGGTGAATTTATCAAGAAAATTTGGATTTTGGACTGAAAAAGAGAATGCAGTTCTTAGTTTGACCAAAAGTTGACCTTTTTGGGGTTTTTGACAGATGAGATTGGAAAATTCATAACAATTCACAGAAAATTTCAAAAATTATAAAATTTGGATTGTGAGTTGATACAAACCTATTATACCTGACTGTAGAATTTCATGAAAAATTAACAACCATACTGAGAGATATGGATTGATCTCTCAGCTGGACAGAAGCTGACACATACTGGACTTAAACCAGTATTGATGTTTATTGCTTTTTCTGTGCTCAATCATGACATTGAGCCATCAAGCATATCAAGAAACATAAAGTGAAAGACTAAAGGGAGAAACAAAGCCAATTGAACCAGAATATCATTTATTATAACAAATTGAGATATGTTACACATAGAAAAGCATGGAGCCTTGATTTTCCATGAAATTTGACAGCACAATAGCTTGTATAAAGCTGTTAATTGTGCTTTGCATAGCCACTGTACATGTGCACAGAGCTTGAGGGAGAAAGGGGATGAACATATGTCCATCCCCATAGAACCAGATTGGCATATGCCAATTGGTTAAAGTGTGTTTGTCAAATTTAATGGTAAACTCACCATGTGAGCTCTTGAGACTCATGCTCAGTCACCAATTGAGCTCTGGAAGGAGGGAGGCACATGTGCACCTCCCCAGCCATGGGGCTAGCCATCTCACCCAGCAAGGTGAGACTGGCTCCTTGAGCTCAATTGGGACTGAGCCAAGCTCAAGGCTTGGCTCCTCTATCCCTTATCTAGCTATTCAGAATTTAGTTTCTTCTCAGCTGGGGTTTTGATTTGTGGAATTTGGTTGGAGTTTTGATTTTGGCAGTGTTTCAGCTATGTTGCTCTCTTCTCCCCTTTTCTTCTTCACTGGGGGTCTATTTATAGCCTAGAGGGCATGGTTTGAGCCTGAGGGCTGATCTGGCATCATCCCAGCCCTTGGTTAGATCAAATGGCCAGAATTGAGCCAGCCAGGCCTGTGCTGGCCTGTGGCTTGTCCTTGGAAGATTCCTCCAGCTAATTGGCACTCAGACCTCTCCGTGAGGTGCCTACACGTGTCCCTGTGCGCAGGTCTGGGGAGAGAGAAGGAAGCCGTTGGCTTTGTCTTCTTCTTGGGCCAGTGTGTCACGTCTTTCGGGTGGGAGCATAACTCGAATATTCTTTAGCCTTGTTGGCACTTGACATGTCACCAAGGTGTCACTGAGTGTGTCCAATGTGTCAATTTGGTCGCTTGAGTGCTGAGTTGTGCCAATTGACCATACCTAGATCAGACCCAGGTGCCAAGTGGTGCACCTGTCAATTGAGTGTTTTTCACCCTAAATTGGCACTTCAGGCATCGTCGTGGATGTGTCTTGAGGCTTCCCCAGGTGTTGGCTTGGCTTTTCGAGCTCTCAATTGCCCAGTCGTCTTCATGATCGAAGTACTTTCTCCTTCGATTTTCTTCTTGTTTACTTTACTATTTTCAATGCTGTTTGTGGCATTGAACTCCCCTTAGGGTGTAGATTAAATCCCTAAAATGGTTTGAATCAACTCGCACTGTACGCCCAAACTCCATTTTTGAAGCCTCAGTCGAGCTCTGGAGCTCGAGTAGGAAGAAAGGAGGGAGAGAGACAGAAATTCAAAGGATTTCCCTTGCTTGGGTTGGGTGCACGTGAGCCGTGCTTTGGTTTCGGGTTTGTCAGAGAGAATGAGAGTTCGCATCAAGTCCATCCCTTCTTTTCTTTCCTTTTCTTCGCTGGGCAAATGGTCGCCTGGACACTAGGGCCCCCATGGCAGTGAGATTGAGAGGGAGGGCCCAGTCGTCAGATTTAATGAGACACAGCCCCAGCGAAAAACTGGGGGTTGGGCTGTGGGCTCGGTCCTTGTACATCAAAACGTATTGTCAGTGGTATGGTGCATGTGTACTAGGTTCACTCAACTCACCTTCAACATTTTGTGTATGACAGGTGGGTCCCAAGGGTAGAGGTTGTGTTTGAGCTCCCCAGATTGTACCCAGAGTGTTGCACATCCCCCAATTCGCACACAAAATTATCTCCAGTTCAGATTTTGATATTTTCTTTATTTCTTTTTCCATTTTATTTTATTTTTCATGTAAAAATTCATGAAAAATTACTGAAAAATCATAGAAAATATATTCCATGATTCTGTTATTTTAGGTAATATTTTTGGTATTTTTGGGTGTGAAATTAGGCATTAATTTCACTTAAATCATTAATTGTATATGATTAGCATATTAATCTTATATAATTAATATTTGACATGATTATTCCAAAAAAATATTTTTTAATTCCAAGGGATAATATTTGGGGCATTTTCATGAATAAAATTCATGATTGTTGAATTTGGCATGATTAATTATATGAAATTATTTCTTAATTTCATATAATTAGAGTTTTGTGCATAGATTTTTTTTTGCACACATTTATATATCTTTTTTCTTTGAGAGGTTTTTTTTTGTCATAATTATTTCATGAAATTATTTTTTAATTTCAAGAAATAATTATGAAGTTTAATAAATCATGAAATTGAACATAATTTCATGATTTAATATTTGACATGGTTATTTCATGAAATTGTTTCTTTAATTTCAAGAAATAATTTTTTTTATACAATGAATTATGAAATTGGGTATAATTTCATAGTTTCAAATCTTGGGTATGAAAATCACATGAAACTATATCATTAATTTCATACAATTTAATTTATGTATTTTTCTCACAACTTTTAAACAGCAAACAAAACGTAGTTTTATTTCCTTTTTTAAGTAGAAGTTGAGAGTCAAAGCATCAAACCATACTTAATAAAATTTCAAACATGTAACTTCACGGAAAGTAAATTTTAGTTAGCTGTGTTAGACATGATTCTAAACAATTTTTTTTCTTTTTTTTGCAAGGAAACATTACACAATGTTTGATGATTTTTCAATTTGCACCTTTGATTAATTGAAAATTATGGTCAACAAGGTTGAAAGTTAATGAGCATCTGTTATAATAGTATAAGTATCATCTTAAATTTTCTTAACAAATTAAGTTGCTCTTTTATTGTTTATTATTGTAAAAATAATACGATTAGGGGGATTAATTTAGGGGATGGTAGTTGGAAAAAAATGAATATTTTCTCCATATCTTTTCATATTTTCATAGTATACACAATTAATATAATAATATTTTGTTCAAGACACATGGTAATAATTATTTTGACAAACTTTCGTTTTAATTTTGTTCATTAACTAGAGGATGCCATGTCCTCGAAGTTTAATTCATATAAGTGTGAATTAAATATAAATTTAATCTTGTACATAATTTATATTTAACAAAAGTTCATACGTAATTAATTCACGATTAATTAAGTTTACACTTGACAAACTAAAGTTCACATTTTTTTTAGAAAAGATAGAAAAATAATTCACAAATATCATAATTTAGGTTGCTGGGTCAATTAATCTAAAGTGAAAATTAATGTCCTGAACGAATAAATAAAATATTTTTCTTAATTATTCAACATATATATTGTCAGACTTTTGCTTTCACCACAGTAACTGTTTGATTCGTTCATAATTTCAATGATATTTTTATGATTTTTTATATTAATCGTTATTATCATTCCTCCTAACAATATAGAAGTGGTTGAATTTTCCTGAATTAATAATCCAAATAATTTATTTTTTATTGAGACATTATTATTAAGCCCATGGAGAGGTTTTTTCTAAGAAACTAAAAGTAACTCTAATATATGTATATATATTAAGTTATTAACGGTGATATTTTGGTCAACATAATTACTAAATTTTGATGGTGATGGCTTCAATTAATAAGTAATTTTTGCATCTTCTACTCAATTTACAATTTGACTTTTAATTCTTTAAGTGGTCATTATCAATCACTTAATTAGTTAATTATAAAGAAAGAAGATGTGGGGGTAATATATATATATATATATATATATATATATATATATATATATATATATATATATATATATCAAGCATGATTAACAATCGATTAATAGATAAATCAATTCTATTTGTTTAATTAATTGAGCCTACGGACACAAATTAAAGTTCTTAAAGCAATGTACAACAAAATCAAATTTTCTTTTGGTGATATTCAGGTAAAAAAAAAAAAGATATTCAGGTCGTAATTTGCTTTTCATTTTTCTACTCAATCTACTGTCAAAACTGATTCCCTTTTCTCCTCTATATTTTGTCCTTGATTTTATTCCGATTCTTCTATATTAATCTTTGTAAATTAATCCCCATATGCCAAATAAATATAGAAGAAAATCCTCCCCATATTTTTCAATAAAATAAAAATCAGAATTAATTAGAGAAGTGCTATAAAGAAAATTAAGATATGTTGTACATAATGGTAGTTATAAATGCTATCATTTGTGTAGTTATAAATGCTATAATTTTTAGGGAGAATTCAACTTTTGATTCTCGAACTTTTTTAAAGAAACTAAGTTGGTCCTAAATTTTCATTTACATCAAGTTAGTGCTTATTTTTTTTAAAAAAAAATCAAATCGGTTCTTAAACTTTAAATTACATCAAATAAATCCTTGAACTTTAAAAAAAAATGTAAGTTTTAGTCTCTAAACTTAAAAAAAAAATTGGTCCATAAACTTTCATTTGCACCTAGATGTATTAGTTTTTGGTCTCATCTAATGGTCAGCTTTATTTCACCTAAACTTGATCTGATATGTCTTCTTTAAATTGAATCAGACACAAATATAAAATTTTTGTTTTTATTTATCTCGAGTTGGTCAAGTCAAGTTGAATCCGACTTGATCTGATCTGAATCGAACTTAACTCATTTAAAAAAGTAATAAAATAATGTCTACCCAACTTGACCTGACCCATTTATATTCTTATTTACACCTTTTTTTATTATTGTTATAAAAATAATTAGATGAAGATCAAATCGGGTTAAATAAGGTCAACTTGTCGGGTTGGACCAAGAACTAACACATCTAAATACAAATGAAAGTTTAAGGACATTTTTAATATTTTTTTAAGTTCAGGGATGAAAACTTATATTTTTGAAATTTTAAGAATTTATTTGGTATAATTTAAAGTTTAAGTACCGATTTAATTTTTCTGAAAAAGTTTAAGGACTGGCTTGATTTTTTTTAAGAAAGTTCGAAGATCAAAAGATGAATTTTTCCTAATTTCTACAATTTGAATACAGGATGTACAAGGAGTGAGTTAATAATTTTTTGTCAAAATTTGAATCTAACCTGATTTTATCGAATTGGAAAAAAATTTCAAGTATATTCATTCATAAATCCCAATGCATCTAATTTTTATATGTGGATTTTGCTGGTTATACGGGTTAAATGGGTTGTAATTTTGATTGAATTTTTTATGATAAACTTTCGATTGTTTTTAATTTTATATTTAAAAATTAACAATATTACAACTAAAGAAATATAAATGTTAAATTCTTTTACATTAAGATAATTGAGTATTAATAAATGGATGATTGATTTTATTTAACTAGCTTAAGGTTGTGTTGATGCATAGATTGTGTCAAAATTTTTTACCAGTCAGGATTTTTATACTAAGGACCAAAACAGAAGGGACCAAAATGAAAAAAGTTTTTCATTGCAGAAAGAAAAATAGTTGGAGGCTTGGAGCTTAATTGACTTGGGCTCAAACAAAATAAAATCAAGCCTCATTTTTGGGCTTTACAAATTACATAATAAATAGTCTCTAAGATTTGAAATCTATTTTTCCATATTGTCTAAAACTAAAAAGATTTTCAAAGCTTGTCAAAGCCTCAAAGGTAGGTTTACGCTAACACTACCAAGAAAATTAACTTAAAAAGAAAGGCCACATTTAAAAAAAAACAAAGAAAAAACTGCGAAACAAGAAAGCATTAAAATTGGATAAGGATCTATCGATAATTATTAACTTGATAATTTTACTATCAAATTTTTAAATAATTTTAAAAAATCTTAAAAATAGAATAAAACTTATACACATATTTTTGAACTTAGAGATTAATTGTGTTTCAAATTTCATATAAATTAAGTGTCATTTGGTATTTCATCAAAAGTCATCAAAATTAGATGTCATTTGTAATGGTTCACATTTAACAATCTTTGATGAAATATCAATTGACATTTAAATTGCATGAAATTTGAAACACAATCAATCTATAAGTTCAAGAATATGTCTATAAAATTTTTCTATCTTTAAGAGTTTTTAAAAGTTAATTTAAAAATTCGTTATCCAACCTCCATCCTTAAAAATTTAGGTGGCTTTGCTTTGGTTATCTTTTTTCTAAAAAAAAAATCAAGAGGGCAAAACTTCCCTTTAGTGGGACTCAAATTAAAATAGATTTGCAATTCCCCAATGTATCCGTTTTTGTGGGAGGGATTCTACTAAGATAATAAATCAACGCCAAGTCTTAGATTTTTATTTCTTTTTCTTGATGGAAAGTTTGGTAAGAAAGTTTGAGTCAGCATCTCTGCCTACTTCAAAATTCGTGTCACGCCTTGAGAAAAAGATGCCTCTTTTGACATTGACAGCGGCACTAAACAAGCCTTAATTAATTTGGGTTTGATTAATATGTAGATTCACTTAAAAAGGGAAAACTCATGACTGGACTCAATATATGCTTGCCTAAGAGCTCTACCTTCACAAGTCACAACCTACCACTGGAATAATTTGACTTCAAACATATTTAAAAACAACAAAGAAAGAAACTTTATGGTTATGCATTGATGCATGCTTTCGAACCAAGTTAGGTCGTCTATATATAATCAAAAGAGAGAGAGATGATGATGCTATGAAGCTTCGGTCATGCATATATGTGTACACATAGCTTACATAAAATATGGTCTCCATAAGCAACGAATTTAATTTATCTTTCACGTGATTCTTTTCTAACACCTCAACCTTTTTCGTCTTGTTTTGTATTTGCCTTTTCTCTGTATCGACTACTGAGAGAACTTGATTGAAAGAAAGAAAGAAACTTTGAAAGGAGATGCAGATTCTTTCACATGTGCATGTAAAAGAAGAAAGCTTTAGAAACTAAAACCTAAACCTAGCTAAAAGTCATATTGCCTTTATGAGCTAGGTTAGATGGAATCATATATTAATTAATTATATATTATATATACTTGTTGCAAGCTTTATTTCAGAAAGTCTTCCGTTGAAACCTTAATTATTAAGAAAGCTAGCTACAATAAGAGTATATATATATATATATAAAACTGCATTGTCTATATATTAATTCATCTCTTCTAGAATTTTGTGCATTTGGATTCGTACACGAGTAGTTCTCTTCTCACCACCTTTATGTTGTATTCAAATCGAACAGTTGAACTTCCATGACTAACTAGCACTTCTATAATTATGGTGATTGATTAATTATATTATATGTGGAGTTTTAGTCAAGATATTCCTTAAAATACGCAATTATATTAAGTGAAAATGTGTAATTTCTACGATGCAACTGCAATGTCAAAGCCAATCAATGAGACAGGAGGTTATATTAAAAAAATATATATGTGAAGAGGAAGTCAAATATAATGTGTTGTGTAAGACCTCTCTCTACAACGGCTCTATATTTCATTTTAGAATGTTAAAATGACCGATTCAAATTGGACAATCTAATCTCCATATCAAAATATTTAAAAAAATTTAATTGTACATTTCTAAAAGCTTTCTTACTATTTTTTTCTGATAAGAGGAAAAAAAACAATTGATTTGAGAATTTTGGACTATACAATATAATTGATTGTTCTCTTTGTAGCTATCAGAAAAAAAAAATAGTTACAATATTTAAAAAAGAAGAAAATGGTTTTTGTGAGATTTTAATAGGAAGATCACATTGCTTGGTTTGAACCGATCATTTGATACTTGAAATTAAAAATTTGAGGATGTAGCATTGCTCACATTGAATAGAAACATCTTTGTTAATGTTTTTTCTTGGAATTATGTGAAATTAGATAAATTCACATTGTTTTACATTTCATATCAAATTTTGATTTAAAATACCGTAAAAAAGAGACTTGTAAAGAAGTCCATATATGTTGAAGGATTGTGCTAATTAATTCACCAATTTTTGCACTTCTCGTTTTTCATTTTAAGTTTGCTAAGCTTATTCTACTGTGGATTGTAATTGGTTTGTTAAAACCAGTTGATTTCTGGAGGGTTTTGTCATGTTGTTTCCTTTTTTTAAGTAAATATGGAAACAAATTAGAATTAAATACAATATATACTATTTTATCTTTTATCAATCAATGTTTCAAATTTTAGATATGATAAAAAATCAAACGAATATCATGATAGTGGGAAACATCATAAAAAAAAATTTATATTTGAAACATCATAACAAAATCCATTTCTAGAATAGTATAACTATTAATTCTGTTTAGCTTGCAATTTGAAAATTCAATTAAAAATTTACAATAGTAATAAATTAGCGTTAATATGCTAACCCAACCTTTCATTAATTAGAATAATTAATCAACATATTATGTTCCAAAAAATTGTTACTTCAACCATTCACTCTAACACTTTTTCTACTATACAATTCAAATAACATTTACATTATTTTTGAGTAAAAGTTAATTAAATTTCTTTGAGTAATTAAAAACACATTTACATTATTTTGAATAGTATAAAATAAATATTTTCCACACTATTTAAACCAGCATTCTTTTTCAAATGTAGTCAGCACACTTATTCAAATAGTACTACTGTATTAATTACTTCTTGTTCTTACAATATTCCTTTTCAATATTCAAACGAATCATATCTTTACTTTTTCAATTTAGTTTGTTGGGTTCCTCGTGTACTCATTCCTTTGTCCTGTTCATGATATATAATTTCCACACGTGCCTAAACCTTATTAAGAAATGTGTAAATCAATAGATCCCTACTCTATTGGGTTAGGAAAGAATTAAATATATGTTAAAAAGGTCAAAAAGCAAAAAAAATATATGCATGCGCTTGACACTGACATTTGACAGAGATATATGCTTTTGGAAGTCTTAAAGCCATGTTGATATGTTAGGTTGTTCTACTATTACTACTTGTACTGAGAATAAAGCGACTGATTTTTATATTCGAAAAAGAAAATTTTGAAATTATAAAAGTTAAAATGAAATTGTTAAAATTATAAAATAAAAAAATTATTTTTTTGAAAATCTGATCAGAGGAGGATCAGATTCTCAGAAATCGATCAAGTTGATATGCTGGTTGGATTCTGAGAAATCGGTCCGAGAAAGCCGAATTTTTATTATCCAATTAGCTGATTAGCACAGTAATTTTTCAATTAGATAATTTTTAAAAAAAATCAAAATTAAATTTTAAAAAAATGATCAATACCAAAGTTAAAACAACAAATTTTAATGATATCTATATATATACACGTTATTAATTATTATTATCTTTTATTAAAAATATTTATTTTTAAAATTTAATAATTTTAATAATTTATGTATGTTTTATACAGTCAAAGTTGAAAAATAAAAAAAAATTTCAGACGATATATAAAAAAATTCCCAAAATTTCAAAAAATTGTAAATGAAATATCGAGCTTCAAATATGCATAACTTTTGATAGGAAAATCCGTCGAAAACGTTTAATACCAATTTGAAAAGCTCGTAAAACAATCTACATTTGTTGTGGGGTAATCCCCACAACCACCATTTTCAGACCCCAAAAGATGTTGTTTAAGCCTTGTAAACTTAAAATTTAATGTTCTGAAAATTTAGAAGCTTTTTATATATCATTTGAATTTATTTTTTTTTATTTTCAATTTTTCACTGTCTTTTATATAAGGCATGTAGAAATTATTATAATTATTAAAATATATAAAATATTTTTTTTAATTTTGGATAATAATTAATAACGAATACGTACATATAAATATCATTAAAATTTGTTGTTTTAACTTTGCTATTGATCATTTTTTTTAATTTTTTTTTAATTTTTTTAAAAAATTATCTAATTAAAAAATTATTGTGCTGACCTACTGGCCGACTTTTGAAAATCCGGCCAGCATATTAGCCTGGCCGATTTCTAACAATCCGGTCTCCAAATCTGGCCAATAGGTCAGCCTGGCCGGTTTCTAACAATCCAGTCTCTCTTTGGCCGGACTTTCAGAAAATGGTTTTTCTTGTTTTATAATTTCGACAATTTCATTTCAACTTTTGTAATTCCAAATTTTTTTTCTCAACATAAAAATCAGCCCAACAAAGATGCGCATGAAATTAATTAAAGGGTAGTATTTTAGTGCTTTAATGTTTCAAAGTTCAAACCATTTCTTTTTAGGTTTAGATTCTAGTGTGCTATAAACAAACAAAAAGGCAAATACTCCGTTTGGGTTTGGGTTTGGGTTTGAATTCTAAATGATGCATGTGAATAGGGACAAAGCTTAGTGGAGATCGATAGAAGCTACAGTCTTCTCAAAAAAATTTAAAAATTAGTTATATGTATTAAAATTTTAAGATATTTTACTGTAATTATATTGCAGTTAGTCCAAAAAAAAATTGCGATGTTATTTTAAAATGACCGTAAATCCATAGCCCCTCATTAATTTTGATCAAACTCCGCCACTATATATAAATAGATAGTACTCTTAATGAGATTTTTTTTATTTTTTTGGTGATTCTCTTAATGTGTATTTGCTATATAAATTGATGAGGGTTGCTACTCATTGTCCAAGAAATGATCTGTCAATGAACATGTGTGACTCTCGGTGTGAATCATAGTTAACACTTACGCCTACATATTTTGCACGTTTATTAACAAGCAAATTGGGTTGGGGGGGGGGGGGGGGGGGATTCTTTGGAGAGAAAAATCATTGTAAACTAAATTTTGATCTTATAATAAAATGTTTGGGTTCATTTGGAATAAGTGGTATTGCAAATTAAGGCCAGAAGCATTCCCTAACTTTGAAATCACTTAAAAATGAATTAGCATTGCTATATATCAAAAGTGCAAAAAAAGAAAAAAAGAATTCAAAATGATAGTGTTGATGAAGGCAACCCAAAGAAAAATATTGGATAAATAATTTTGTCCAGGGGAGAATTGTACTAGCAAAATTGCACAGCCGCAGAACAACCAGATCACAAAATGGCCATCAAATTCAGCCTAAGAAGATTTGAAATTAGAAATCCAGCCCAAATGAACCCAAATAATTTTACAAGAAAGGTTCTAAATTGTCTTGCTGGGCTGAAATGAGATAGGACTGGAAAACAATGACAAGATACAATATTTTGCTAATATCACAGATTGTTATATGTACCCGTCAAACCACTTAATCAAAACATTCAAAAGGATTTTCTTCGGTGATATTTAATTTGAAGAATTTAAAATTGAAACGAGAACCGACGTTTCAGACAATGATTTACGTAAGAAATGTGGTAATAATTAAAGATGTTGAAATTTAATGCATGATTCACCATTTTACGACAATTAAAACATGAAAAGGTAGCATTACTCTCCTGCGCCTAGATATCGATATAAAAATTCAAACAAAAAAAACTTCACATTTCACAGCCACTTTTCGTCCACGGATTTCACAACAAATCTATCGCATATGGCATACTGCCTACAAAATGCGAGCTACATTTTGGAACAATGAACCAAAATATCGCACATAAAATTACACCGAAAATACAAATCACTGCAACCCAAAATGAACAAATAGAAATGTTCTTTTTTCCTGCACAAGGCACACATATTTACAAAAAAACACACCCCATTCTCTACACAAGGGATGACTAGATATATACTCGTTTCTAAATAAAGACTTACGTACACAAAAAAGAAAATAACTCATACGGTGCGGCAGCTGGAAACCCAAGGATTGTCAATAAGACCCAAAACAATTCCCTAATTAGTTGTAGTACGAATCAAGGTAACTGTACTGATGTCTTCTATTAAACTCGACCAAGCTACCATAGGTACGATCCGCTATCCCGACAAAGAGGGACTCACTATCGGGACTAAATGATATCCCCGAAATCTCCCCGAAAAGATCCATCTCCTGAGCAGCCGAATAATCAGCTTTCACATCATACACGTGCACATAGTCGGCTGCCTCAGCCATGGCCACGAAATCACCGTCCGGAGAGAATTTGATGCCTCTAATAGCACCCATGTTGCCTTTCAACACTGCTAAGGATTCTGACGGGTACCTGATATCCCATAGACGGCATGTGGTATCCTGATTTCCTGTGGCCAGGATGTGTCCAGTCGGGTGCCATGCACATGAGAAAGAATAGTCTAAATGTCCTTTGAGAGTTGACACAACCTAAATATGAAGTTATTGAATTAAAACAATGATACCAGTCAGCACTCGGCAGTCAAAAAACTACAGATGGTTTGTATTGACATACGACTACCACAATACATGGAAAATTCATACCTTGCCTGATTGGGGATCAGCTATTATACAGTCGGTGCTGTCTCCAAGTACAGCTAGTAGCTTTCCATCAGGACTGATGGATGTACTCTGTTAAAGAAACACAAACAAGAAAACACGAGACCAAGAGTTAAACAAATAAACATAGATGTAAAATATAGCCAAGTACAATTAGACGACTGTACTCACATTAACAGACCAGGAGAAAGGGAAGCAGTTGAGAAGGGAGAACTTCTCGGTATCCAAAACTCGCACCAAAGAGTCGTTGTTACCACAGATTACACGGCCAGCCCCGCTGAAAAAACAAAGACATTTAGAACTCGAGAGGTTTATTTTGTGAATTCCTCTTCCAAAAATGTCCTTTACAAAACAACTATGCCTTTAAATAACTTTTAATTAACTACGCACTAATTTCATGATGTTAAAAGTATACAAAAGTTCCACAACATATCAAGAAAGGTCTCCCCTCTGCATGAAAATGAGAAGACTTCCTCTGACAAAAACACCGCTCTTTCTTTCCTCTCAAATAATAAAAGAACCCATACAGATTAGGGGCAAATACTAAAAATAGGAAACTCAAACCTTGTTATGCAAGGAAAATTATATGTAACAAGATAAAAAGACCTTAAAACCTAGATTTAGATGAATTGCAGCGCATACCTAGAAGACTGAGCAATGTCCACAGAGTTGGTAATAGCATTGTCATCCTCAGTAAGTTTTGTACAAAATATAGCCCCGGGTTGATTCAGATTCTGCCAAAAAAAGAAAATTTGAATAAATAAAAAGTGTAGACTGTAGAATGGTGAGAGACCAAAACAAATGCAAGTTGTAGAAGCTCTTTTTTCTTTCGACTTCACAAAAACTTTCACCAATGAAAAATTAATAATTACAATGTACTTCTTCCAGCCAAATGACTCAACCGAACCTTCTTAATATAAGCACTGGCAAAATAGGATTACGGATTAGAGCTAGTTTTCACCACATTTTGATATCTAAGCAGAACACTGACAATCGACAGAATCCATAAACTGAGATTCATGAAATAAACATATACAACAAAAAGAATGCTAAATTCAGATGACACTTTATAGACCCTGCCTATTCTCAGTGTCTGCTAAATTGATTAGATATTGCCAATTGACAGCATCCTGCTAAAATTCTAAATCTCTAGTTTTGTGTCTGGCCCATTGTACTGTACTCTGTATTTTAATGGATAAACATTGGCCAGTCAAAGACCAGTTGGATGAGTTGCAAAACTTTCCATCTTCCGAACACAGTGATTGCAGTTGAGGCTTCATCGAACTTTTGACACGTTTGGATATTTATTTGATTGAATGCACAAACTAGGAAAACATACAAGCTATATTCTCTGGTACATGCCAGACTGCAAGCATTGCAATGTTTCGCATGGTATGTAACCACAGATTTCATGTATCATACCTTACAAATGAGTTCACCATGAAAACCACCAACCGCCAAGAAGTCATCTTTTACAGCCATGGTGCATATTTGTACCCGGTTGAGGGTAGATGCCCCACACGATTTCTACAAACCAAAAAAGAAAGGAATGTAATAAGTAAAGATTGGTTCCACATGTACTCTTTCAAAATCTATATCTCATCTATGAGGTCCACAAAAGCACAAGAAATCCTTTACAACCAAACTACTACTAGGGTTTTCTCATTATGGACAAAATTGAGAAGGAATCTAACCTTTCCGCCTTCAAGAAAAAGGAAATTGACTATGAAAGGTACCAACATCTTAGATCATTGCAAATTAAGAAGGTTTTCTTTCCATATATGACAACTAAAAAAATCAAGACTATAATTGTGTGAAGTTCATATTTTATATGAGCTATAGTCCTCGAGAGAAACAATTAAATACATCACGAAAAATCAAAATAGTTACTGGCTTTCTCACTTGAGAAATATCCACATGTAAATTGCAAAAAAGCAAGTTCAGACTCAGCTTATAACTATTTCCAAATAGAAACGAATGAGGTGACCGCACTAATAAACTGTTTCTTTATCTTTGGGATATTCAACATTAAACAGTTCACTTGCCATAGTTTTGACAATCAGTAAGTACCAGAGTGGGGACAACGGGTCCAGAGACATTCAGCAATTCCTTGCATTCTTGGAGGAGAGGTGACCAATGCATGATCGAATAGTTGGATACCATATACACATCATGCTTTGATGTAGCCCACAAAAGGTTCCTCAGCTGTTAAACAATATGCAATGATGTTATCAGTTCACAGCATTTCAATGTTTTGCATGTTTGAAACTCCCAAATTTACAATGTTACTCGAGTACAGCAATCTATAGATAAACTTAAAATGCACTTGTCATGCACATGTTGATATGAGTACAAAAAACCTATAAATTACTCAGTTGAATGAAGTATACTAGTAGAGGATATGAAATATACACACAAATAAGATAAGGCATGTATTTCTTCTCCAATAGTAAATAAAGCATATGGATAACTGTATAAATGATGCATATCGAAATTTGTCATGTAAAAACTTCAGATTAGTATGGAAAGCACCAAATAGATGCCCATATACAATAATTATAGACAGATACTATACAGTACGAACAGGGAACAAAGCATGTACAATGAGCAACTTTTGCATCCATCCCTGATAAACCTCAAAATATCATACCCTTGTAAAATTTTGGTTCCTTCCAACAGAAATGTATCATTTTTATGCTCAGTAGCTTCCTTTTGTTTTGTTTTTTTCCCTTTTTTTCTCTTCCAAAGAAGGTTCCTAAATTGCACCAAGACCTTTTTTAATGAATAAATAAGATAATATATACTGCCCTTTCATGAGGGCAATGGACAGATAAATTCCACATTTTCAACAGTATCCTGATATTTTGAGGTTTATAGGGCTGTTGCAACACTTTCCAAAGAGAAATGGTTGTGAAAGCAAAAAAATCTGCATCAAGTGAAATTAGTTTCTATGAAGTCCCTGGTGTATAATGTTGCAACTAGCCACAATCAAACATACACACAAACACATTGACAGTCCATAGAACATCCTATCATACCATCTCCAAAAGGTGTCTCTATTAACTGCACCACCATCTTGTTCAGAGGTTAACCTGAGAATGCTCATGTTTCCAGAGAGAACATTTCATATTATATGGCATTTCCCTACTAATAAGTAGACTATGATATAATGCATGTTATGACACTCAAAGCACAGAGAACAACATAGCATTGTTTGTTTTGTCTGCATATTAGACCTGATAACCAAAACCAGCAAACAATAAATTATCTACGTATAAATAATTCATTTCTTTCATGGGGAAGTACCATTAGAATAATGCCAAAAAAAGTCTTCACAAGTTTGCAACTAGTTCAACCCACCCCACCATTACAACTGATTGCAGATATCTGCAAGCATAAGAACATAATGATGGAAAATGCATGATCTATTACAACTTAATTTAAGTTTCACACCTTTCCTCTTATAAAGGATGATTTGGTAGAATGTCCCGAGTTAAATGAAAAACAAAACTATTTAGATTTGTACAAGAACAAGTAGTTTACTCATTTTGCAGCAACTCTTTTTTGTGTACTGAAAACAATATTTCAAGTACATGTACCAGGTTAGACTTTTGGACTTCCCTTTCTTATGAAATATTGGGGTCATTTAAGTCAATTCATTTTAGGTTAGCTCTGTACCTTGCTATCAAAGATAACAATACCATTAATATGGATGTTTTGTCATGTCATTCTTTTCATTTCAACAAAAACAAACAAGTACCAAGGACCTGCATGCAAAACTAAACATTTAACCCAAATAGCAGAATAGAAAGATATCTATGATAATTACATAAAAATTTGCAGTTTAACCCAAAAAGTAGAGAAGAAAAGGTATCTAAGATAATTACATAAAGATTTGCAGTGGAAAGAAAATCATAATCTTTATACTATGAGGTTTCTGTAACATACAACCTCACAGAACATAACAGTGGGCTAAATACACTATGAGAACCATGAGAATGTCATGCAAAACCAATTATTTCCCAGTATATATTTATTTAAAATGAATACCAACCTAGCCTTTTAAAAAATATTATATAACACAATACTTGTGAGTTGTGACCATTGTTTATAGCCATCAAAATTTATTTCTCAGAATGTCAATAATGCATATACAGTATAGCGAGACTTCAATTGATGGTTCATATGTGCATACGAAAATAGAATAGGGAGACTCCTTGTTTAAAGGCACATATATGCATACAAAAAAGTAAAGAGCATATTGAATAAACAAAGAAAATCTTTACAAGACTTTGAATTTACATGCTGTACTGCTAACTTATATGATGAGAGAACAAAGTAGAAAAAATATATTCATACCTGAAAATGCACAATAGTACTCTTGGCCAGCCGTGTATTGAACTGGAAATCATAGAATGTATTTTCCCTTTGTACTTTCTTCCATTCCTATATAACACATTAGAACTTAGCGCATAAGCCAATGCCGTGAAGATCAGGTTCACAAATGAGTTGGTACTGACTACATCTTTGATTGGTACTGATAGATTCAATACCAAGTCAATGACAACTTTGTGTGTGTATCATACTGATAGCAGGCCTCGACCCAAAAATACCACACATTCTGTCTCCAGACTTCACTTAAAAATTTAATCCCATAAATTTACTCAATTAGATGAAAGAAAAACTACCATTTCTCATTTATTAATACAATCAACTTCTTTTGATATGAAGCTAATGAACAACCAGTTAACAAGAAATTAGAGTGATGATCACATTGCCTGCAACTTTTTATATAGGTTCAAAATGCTATTCACAAATATATCTAATTTTACATAAGCAGTGAAAAAACCACAAACGCAAGTTGCTTTCTTGGTTTAATATTAAATTGGTAAAAGAACTTGGTAGATTTACAAGCCAAATGGTCATAATTAACAAGAATATTTCAATCATCACCCGAAGCTGATGCTCCCATGAGTGTTGCAATCATCTCAAGGCTTTTACTGTAAGAACAAATTCAAAAACAGAACATGCAGGGAAGGAAGTTATTTTTTTCGAGGTTACCTTTTTCAGACTGTCACGTGGTATTGAAAGACTCTCAAAGTTCTGGTACCGATTCAGCCTCCTGGTACGGAAGTCATCCCTTGTATAGTTCAATCTCTCCCATGGTATCCCTTGCATGTCTTTCCCATTTCTGTAATCTGTGGCTGATGTGTCATTTTGTTGCCTATCCTGGATAAGTATAATGACATATTTTAATACCTTTTTTCGGGCCGAGGTCTAACTTTAAGGCCCAATCTCAATTCCACACTGGGGTTCAAAATAGGTTTAGAAAAATGGATTCAGGATAAATTTGGAAATGCAAGAACTGCAAAGACATGATTAGACCAGCATGTAATTCAAGCCAGACGAGCAGGTAAGATCCTCAGCAGAGCCTATCAATCCCAACCCAGTCGATTTAACAAAATAAAAAGCTCAAGAGTCCCAATTATTGTTCATTCAAATCTATTACTGAAAGGGAACATCCGTAACATGTCAATTGTAATTATTGACAATACAGGATAACAGTCTGTTGATACGAACTGTCCTGGCCTGGACTCAATCTATTAAGGTTTTAAATTCCCACTTGCACTTTTTGCTTCCTTTTCTTATTTTTTATACAAGATTGCCAAATGGTGCAGGAAATTACAAATCCTTAGCATGGAAAACATCCAAATAATGTCGGGGGACTTTTAACCAGCCTTTTCCAACCAGTCTGTTTTTCAGGCTGCCCCATTTGATCCCACTCTTGGCCGATGATGTGGTATTTGGCTGAGATTATTCAATGCAGCATCAGATGCTCTTGATATTTTTATTATTTTACTTGCTGCATAGTAGGTGCTTTTTCTTTTTTTTTTTTTTTGGGATGGGGGGTGCTGATTTTGATTGCAAAGGGAAATTTGATCGTTGACTAGCAGGGTTGCAAACCATGTTTGTTTAATAAAATAAAACATCTAAATAATACAAAAAGTAGACATACTGGATGGTCGAAATAATCTAATAGCTCGGCATGAAGGTCCTCATGGAGATGATCATGCATGTTGAAACCAAAACCATCATCCTCGAAGTTCTCAAAATCAAACATTCCAAGGAGGTCATCCTCTAAATACTCCAAATCATTTATATACACCACTGCCATCTGAATCTCCTTTCTGCAAAAGGAATTCCCAGATAACCATTACCCGGAGAACATAAAGCATATAGTCAGAAATTATAAATAGACAAACAATTAATTTCTCGTTGCTAAATGCATTAAAAACAAAAACACAAGCAGCAATTGGATATCATAAGAATTGAAAAAATGATTTAACAATTCCAACATATGGATGGATATTTCAGAGGGGTGGGAAAAAGTTATTTTCTTGGGTTGCAATTGGGGGGCATAGCCCATCTTAATCTTATTGTTTGTCCAATGTACCTGAAAACCATACAAATTAATGATAATTGATATCTTACCTAATTTTCTCCCTTCACAACCTTAATTACATCTAAAAAATTTATTATATATCTCTATTTCACTAATTTTGTCTCAATTCCGAACAACTTAAACCTCATTAACTATAATTTCAAATAATTTTTAATTTTAATTTTAGTGAAGATATAACATGTTATGAGTAAATATTCTAAATTTCTATATTTTTAGAGGCAAATATCCAAATTTTAAGCTTAGAGAGGTAAAATATCCAATTAGACAATGGGGATTTCAGAATAAAAAAGTATTCCTGTAAATTAGGAATAAGTTGGGGGTGTATTTTGAATAAAAGCTCAGAAGAATAAGACGTCATTGTACCTTGTTGAACAAAACAAACTGTACACGTAACGAGGAAAATACAATCTGGAAATCAATCTATGGTGAAACAGTCCGAGTATTTTTATCAGAGAAAACCGGAGACCTCATCAAAACAGGAAGTAAACGCTGTAAATAGGAAGGTAAATCATCATCTTAATTACCTCAGAAACGCGATACGGGGAGAGAGAGATTCGTAGTTTCGTACAACACTTCACTCAAACGAAGAAAGGAGCTCAAAGATTGTTTCTTTTATTGTATTTCGAATTCCTTCTGGACAAAATGCGAGAGGAGAGGAGAGGAGAGGAGGCGAACGATCGATGGATGGTGCTAGAAAGTAGAAAAGAAAAGGCGCTAAAGGGACCAGACAATAACCCTAGCTGATTATTAAATAGACAAAATTGGCCGAGGGGCAAAGTACCGTGGGACCCACTCCTAACATGAGGTGGCAATGTCTCTTGTTGCCACCTCGCTCCGTTCGTTTCCGATGTTATTTCGCGCCATAACCGGAAAAACGCGGTTTTATGTTTCATCCATCTGATCTATAACGAACCGTCCAGATCACATAAAGAATTCTCCTGAGCTATTCCGACGGATGTTACTAGAACAGGTTTCATCCGTCCGTTTTGTATCGAACGGTCAAATCTATGCTGGTTTTGTATGGCGGGGATAACAGCAGATCATCGACCGTTTCCCCTCGTCGGCCGGACTAAGTGACGGAGAGGCAGGCTAACACCTGATCCGTTACGGGACTTGATCTTCTGTGGCACGGCGCGGCGCATGTATGGATAAATTTATGGGGGTTGAGATTCCATCAACACACATCTTGATGCAATCGAACGGGTTATATTTTATGTTACACAAGACTTCGTAGCAGAGGATACATATCCGATCTTAACGGACGTCGGACGCGTTTAAATTTGGTGGGCCCCACTACATTTTCAGCATATCGTTGGTCGGTCGCCTACTCGCCTTCGTCTATGATCCGGAAGGGGTAAAAAAATGAAAAAGGAAAGGAGGATTACCTTTGTCAATTTTATGTATCAACCCTCGTGAAATTAACTATTGCAAATACAAGATACTACTTCGATGTACTTTTGACAGGTTCAATAAATATTGCTGGCAAGTGGCAACCTAGCCAAATTTTATAAATAAAATATGTCATGAAAACCTGCAAATACACCTCACCTTGTGTTATTGGGTATAATACGGATTAGATAAGAATATTTTTGTATCCTATATTTATTTAATATTAATTTTACTGTTAAATTTAGGTTTATCATTATCAGTTAAAATTAATGAATATTTAATATGTGATTATTGAATAATTTGCAATTTATATAATTTTTGAAAAATATAATAAATAAATGAATATGTTATTTTAAGTACGTCATATGCTTAATAAAATAAAATAAAATATAAAAATTATAATTATCGATTTCATTATCTAGAGAATAATATAAATTGAAATATGACATAAATCAAGCTTATCATAAATTAACACTATATAAAATATTATATATAATATAAATCAATCTCACAATAATAATAACAATGATAATATAACAATGAAAACATATAATATGCTATATAATTAAATATAACATTAAAAATTATCATATATATTATTTTATGATTAATTTATTTTAACAGATATAAAATAATTTTTATCCATATTCTCGAATTTATTTTTATCCGTTAAATTAACGAAAAAAATTTTATTCATATTTATCTTATCAAATACAATACGGAGGTGTAAACGGGTCAAAGGGTTTACAGCCCTACACCTCACCTATGTGCCGTTTAAGGCGATGGTGACACCTGCTCGCCACGTGCTTCTCACTCACAAATTCCTCATTTCCACGAGGCACTCAACTGACAAGTGACAACTGCGCGAGAAATTTGCCACGTAGTAACTTAACGGCGTCGATGTCATGAAAGGATAAAACCGGAAGAATTAGTTGCGCATTTAATGGCTGCACCGCCCCCTGGAAAACGATTTGACGGCCGTTGAATTAATTAATTATTTAATAATTAATAAGCTGGGGGGTTTCAATGAAAAGGGATCAGAGGAAAGAGACAAATTGACATGGAGCCCCTTCAAGTTATTAGTTATTACCTCAAGGAATTTTTGACGGTGTGTTGTTACATTAATTAATTAATTAATTAATTAATCAAGTAATAATAAGCTTAGTTTCCTCCCTTTGTTCAATGTTCAAGTGTAAAATTTATCTTTTTATTTTGTATTTTTTTATTTTATGACTTGAAATTAATATATTTTCTGCTCTTGTGATAATTCCTGATTTGCTCAGTGAGATCTATCATTTGTTCATTTAAAAGGTCCTTTACGGCCATAGATGTGTCAATTTCTAGCTTGAATTTGACTTAATGAGTTCAAAAGACGTATCAAAAGAGTTGAAAATAAGAGAGGTAAATAAGAAATTTTAAAGTTTAAAGGAAAAAATATATTAAAAAGTTTAGAGGATACACAAAAAATTATCCTTAAAAGTTCTGACTCTGGTATTAGTCCCATTCAACACTACTCCCCATCAAAACTGAAAAGTAAAATACCCAAATAAATTACTCTCAAAGGGATTCTGATATTCTGTTATGCAGTACTGTGTTGTAAATGAATGAATTATAGAAGATTTTTTTAGATTTATTTTACACGAATCTTAATTTAATTAAATGAATAACATACTGTATTGTATCATATGATACAACAGAGAATACAAATCCCTCTCAAAGGTTCTAAACAAGCCACATAATTTCCGTTAGAACAATCTAACCCCTAGAAATCTCCCCACAAGTTTTTCAACTTTATGAATTTTCTTGGGATTTCTTTCAAATTTATTACGGAGACATTGATATCACAAACTAGGTGTAACGAATTAATTAATATTATGCACAAAACAGATAAAAAACGATTCGTTATGAATAAAAAAATAAATTTGACGACTACAATGGATCATCATGGATTGCAAGCGTTAGTTGATATTCTGCCACTAATAACTCTATAAATATCAATGTAGAAGAGATTGTATACTTATTTCCATGTTAACAACACAGAAGACCATAAGTTTTGGGACACATACTTTTTTCTTAATGCCTAATTTTTGAACAACCCTGAAACTCTCCAATATAGAAAATGTTTGTTTATATAAGTTTATTTAAATATTTGAATGCTTATGTCTTCTACTGTAAACATCCAACTGAGTTAATCTTTTTTTTCTTACTAAAATGAGTCTTATATTAATTATATTTTGACATGTTTTTGTTAGCTTCTTTGTTATCTTTTGTATACTTTCATCATATTAAATAATCCCTATAAATTTTAGTATTTTTTTAAGATGTTGTTTAGAAAGCATATGCACATCATTTTTTTTTTTAGAATTTTTCAATATTAAAGCTAGAAATAACGCGTGTTCTTTGCGAGGGAATTTTATTTGTTATTTTAAAATACAAGATTTTGTTGTTTTGATTAAAGAGTCTTTATAAAATTTGCAACGGCATTGTTTTTAATTCGTGAATTGTACTATATAATTCAATTTTTCAAAATTATTTTATGAAGAATTTTTACAGTTTTATTTTTGTTTCCTGTCAAATATATGTACATAATTTTGCAAAAAGCCTTTATCCCTATCAACAAAATATATTATTATAATTTAAAAAAAAATAAACAACATTATAGAGCCAAAAAAAACGTGAAATGTTGCACCTAGCAATTCAATAAAAAAAAACAAAAACAACATCAAGCAAATGAACTACAAACTATCATAGGCAATTCAACACACAAAAAAAAAAAAAGCAAAGCAAAACTAGATAAAATAACATTCATATCAACTCTCCCACAATAATACATACTGCAGAGAGAGTACCAAATGCATGCACTCCAAATTTCTCACTCTCTAGATCACCTAAATTAAGCATGCACAGTACAACAACCTAAATTCTCAAATGTTAATTTCTTTATCACACTCTAACTATTCGACTATTACAAAATACACAACCATGGCGATTCCTAACGAGAGAGTCAAGGTGGAGATGGAAAGTGTCATTGCAAGAGAGGTCCCTGGAGGTGGAGATGGAATGGCAGCTGCTCCTGTAGAGCTTGATGATGCTGGAACTGAAATAATTAAGAAAGATATAACCAATTAAAAATGAAAGTTTTGTATTAGTTTTCCTTTTTGTTTTTTTTTGTTTTGTGCCCTCAAAGTTGGAATTTTTTTTGTTAATGAGGGGAGTACTATTATTATGATTAATTTTTTTTGTTTCTAATAAGCCTGGCCATTCTTTCAATTTAATTTTGATGTGGAAAATGTTTGTCCATGCCAATTTTTGTGCCATGGTCCTCATATGAAATTCGACACTCATAAGATAAAAACAAATATTTGGAAGTAGTTAAAAAAAATTATTAATTTTAATGTGTATTATTATGTTTATAATGACCATCAGATTCAATTAACATCAACTCTTAATTCCTTAAGATGGTGTATTTCCAATTTGTTGGCTATATATTCACGCAACAACAACCAAATTTTGTAATTAGGTGGTCAATTTAATTTTCCCTCCTTGATTAGTACTTTATTTTCCTCCTGTAATTATCAACATTAATTGTAATTCTGCTTCCTCAAATTCATTTCTCTTCATTTGCCTCCTATAATTTGCTTTAGCCTTTTGGATTCGAAATGCAAATGTATGTCAACTTCTTCTTTGTAGTTGTATAGTTTTGCATATGAATGGCCATATCTAATTGAAAATAACTATAAAGATCTAATCTCATTATCTCATGTGATGGCGATCTATTTATTTTTTAGATAGGAAGTTTTAAGGAAATGAAAGTATGTAACACCAGATCATACAAGAGAATTAGCTATTAAAAGTCATTATGTTAATGATAAATTAATCCAGTTGTGTGTGATATCATATCAGCATCTTTTTAAACCAAACCTTACACTTCTAGTTCTGGACAAACATTTTAGTAAACTACTTATATTAAAAAGTAAAAACCAATCTGAAATCCCAACAACTCGTTCTATCATTTTTTTTAAAAAAATAATAAATTTATCTATCTTTTAATTTCTATATATATACACAACCTAGCAATAAATTGTAAGCACATTAAATCGGAACCTAATTCCATGTTTTGAGGTAACTTATACCTTCCCTGAATAGTAGCATTAGTGGGCACTTCAATCAATGCCTTGTTTTTATTCTTTTTTTAGTACATCAATTAATGCCTTCTATTGACCGGCGCACCAGTTTCAAGAACCAATTTTGTATTTTGTATATTTAAAAGGCATTTATCATCTTCCATCGAATTACGTTTAATTTCCCATTTAATTCGCGGGATATGGGAAAGAAATTAAATTAAATCCCACTATCTGGGTTGATTAATTAATTAATGCACCCAAGTTTAATATTTAATTAGGGTTACTTACCATTTAGGTAGAAATTAATTGGAACTACATATATGCATAACGCTGTAATTAATAACGGAAAATTCATTAAATATTGTTACTTAGACATTTTGAAAATTTGTACTTCTCATGCAGAACTGCAGAATTAATTTCAAGGGCATGATACTTTTAATCTTCTCTTTGATATTATGCTTATATGCTATATATCATTTCATGTACAAAATAAAGTTTTCCAGAGATATATAACTTCTACAACAGAAAATACACACTGTAATTGTAAAACATGTCTTTCTGATCTGATCATATAATGTTATATATTGCAAATGCTAACAAAAAGATAAATAAATCAATCAATAAATTGAAAGCTAGCCTACATACCTGGAGCACTAGCAGGAGCAGCAGAAACTGCAAGGAAACAAAATACATATCAAAACCGCAACAATCAAGACGAGAACTCTTAAAAATTGAAACAAAAATTGAGTATAATAAAAAAACATACTCTTGCAATTGCTAGCACTAGGTGTGGTTATCCCACAAGCTGAAGGCATAGACACAGCCCTTGACATATTCAATTTGATCCCATAATCTTTACTATTATCAAGTGCATCACACAAGCATCTCTCGTTCTCTCTTACAACCTTTTTCAGACCAAGACAGCAGCTCGCCGTTGGCTTTGTGGAATTGCTTCCTAGTTCAACGAAGTCGATGCAATCAGCTATGTCAGCTAGGTATGCGCTACAATCTTGAGTAGGAGCTGGTGCCGGTACCGGTGCGTGCGCATGTGCGGTCTTACTGTGGCTCTTTGCAAGTGTGCCATTGGAGAGAGATAGGAAGAGGAGAGTGATGAGTGCAAAGAGAAGGAGAGATGTTGGTGCTTTTGGTTTCGACACCGATGCCATGGATATGGTTGTATTTCTCTGAGAGAGAGAGAGAGAGAGAGAGAGAGAGAGAGAGAGCAATAAATTGAAGGATACAGGTTTGAATTGCTAGAAGGATAATTATACGTAATGTGTTGCTCTATTTGTTGGAAGGTTTTGGGTGGAGGCATTCAATATTTTTGCAGTGCTGATACGAAGATCCATGTTGTACCCCCAGAATCGTACGATGCGATGGCACTGTAGCAAAAAGGTCAATATATGGGCTTAGAAATTTTGATCCACAGATAATACATAGAGAATGAAGAATGTAAGTTCTTGCAAGAGGCCAATTTTACGGGCTGCTATTGGGCCTATGAATAACTCATTCATTCCGCATCCCGATTAATTGAATATAATTCAGGCTGGAGGGTATAGAGATCCTTTGCGATCATAATTTTGTTGGGCTCTACATCATTTGTTTTTTTACTGTTTGAACTCCCACCATTTTTGTAGAATAAAAATAGAGTAAATGCTTTAAAGTACATTAATGCATCAAGCGAAGGTAATTTAAAGATGAAATAAATTAAAGCATCTATAAAGGTGGAATAAAATTAAGTCATCAAATTTCATAATTTTTAACACATTTCACTTTCATTATTTTATCTACTTACTTAACTACTATTAAATATTAATGTTTTAGAGTGATTTAATCCTTATTCTGTTTTAATTTTACTTTACATGCCAAACAAAGGGTTTACTTGTAGAGTTATCGTGACTTCACATTCTTTGTAGTAATTATAAGTAGAGTAGACAAAATTTGAACTGTTCAACACAAATTTTGATACTATTTTTTTATTAAATATGTTATGCGAATAACATCCAATGGTCTAGATAGGTTGGACTGTCCACTCCACCTATGGAGTACTACAGAGAAACTGAACTCAGTTATCCTTACCTCCACAATTACCTACCCAGTTTAATTGCAAAATCACATTTGTTTTTGTTCATTTGTATCTCTTGAGTGGCTTGCAAATAGGGGTGTAAACATATTAGATAGCTACAAATAATAGTTATATCATATCATTTTTGCTTTCTAATTTTTTGATACAGATAGTCTCGGATATGGATACAGAACAAATATTAAAGGGATGCGGATACAAATTGGATATTAAACGAATATAAATACAGATACAGATATATTTTAGATATTAAATAATAATATCACACATATATTTAAAAAATAATTGCATGATATATTTATGATAGAGTCACTAGTTAGAAAAATTAAATATTAACTACAAAAATTAATCACTAGTTATTGTTATATTATTAGTTAAAATGTATCAAGAAATTATAAAAGCAATGAAACATGAGTCCAAATTAGACTTTAAATTAATTGGATTTGAAATTTACATCAAAAGTCCAATTGAAAAATATATAATGAGCATTTAAAAATGGATATCCAAATAATTATCCGAATATGTATCCATATCCGAATATTCAATTTCACTATTTTTCAAATACGGATCCGGATAAAATTGGATCCGTTTACACGCCGAGGAAATATCAACCCATAGAAAATTTGTTGGGAGCATCCAGAGGTTAGATCGCAGGATTTGAAAAGTAATTGGTTAATTTGTAATTTATTCACAAATCGATCTTAGCTCAGTTGATATAGCGGAGGACTCACTTATTCACAAACCGACCTTAGCTCAGTTGGTAGAGCGGAGGACTGTAGTGTGTGGGCAGAAATCCTTAGGTCGCTGGTTCGAATCCGGCAGGTCGGAATTGTTTTAAATCTTTTAATTTATACTAGCTGCTTTTCTATATGGGCCATCTTACGACCGCTTTAGATTAGACAGCTGTTAACATGCAAATTTCACGATAAAAAAAAAACATTGGAATTTTACTACACAAAAATAAAAAAGAACGTGCATATTTGAACTATAGTTGTTTGATCACGCACTATTTTAACACCCAGTCTGAAACAGATTGCCATATATACCAGTATCCAATTATCCAAATTTATCCAATTTTATCCAATAATAATAACCTGCGTACCTTACTCCGTTGTCTAACATAAGCCGAAAACTTTGGAGGAACTTGAAATTTCCTTTTTAAGGTAAACATAGAGCTAACCACTCATAAAAAGAAAACGATCCCATAAATGCATTTATTCAGATAGAATCATTGAAGGTACAAACTATCTACAGTTTGAAAAATTCAATGATGCTGTTGTGGAATAACGAATGTAACTATTTTAGTAGTATCAATGGCCAAATTCTACCTGAATAACTGCAGTTATCTCCACCAAAAAGAACAAAATTAAACCAATTCTTCTATCTGAACCAAACACAACCACTATAAAAAATTCAGGTTCGCATGACGAAGAATTTCATCTTAGATCCATCAGGGCATCAAAAGGAATTCCATCTTAGTTTCCATCAGAAAACAGAGAAAAACACTTCCATAACCATGGTGTGCTCGTACCCTATAATGAAACCTTCTCTCCTGCTTTTCTCCTTCCTCTCTCTCTTACTCCTCTCTTTCTCCAGCAGTGTTCTTGGAGCCAGTCATCATAAACCAAAACACGCACAGGCACCAGCTCCATCACTGGTAGTGGCAACACCCTCAACACCAGCATTGGTAGAGGTACCGTCACCAGCATCTGATCTGGCACCGGCAGAGGGACCAACCCAAGATTGTTCTCCATATGCACACGGTTTGTTGGAATGCTTGGACTACCTTCAAGCCGGGAGCAGCTCTGCAAAACCAGACCCAACCTGTTGCACTGATTTGAGAGAAATTGTCAAGGAAGATGTTAGTTGTTTGTGTGGTTTGTTAGCGGGTAATCAGGATGATTTTGGATTCCAAATCAACTCGTCCCGGGTCTTGTCTTTGCCATATACTTGCTCGTTCACCTTACCTACTTCGAGCGAGTGCAATGGTAAGTTCTTTTTATTCTTTTTTTTTTCACTTTGAGAGGTTCTTTATGTTTCAATTTTAATGAGGATTTTAATTGAATTTCAATTTGTCTTGCAGCCCTTCTTGGTCCTACCGTTGCAACTGGTATGCAACTCTAAACTGGCTGTCCATTTATTTCATATTTTATGCTTCTTAGATTGGTAACAAATATAGTTGGCTTCAGATATAATTTGATCAACAAGATACTATTGTATAGCTCTTTATGTATCCATTTAATTACGGAAAATTTAAAATTTGTCAAAAAAAACACTACAACATTTATATCTTCATTGGGTAATTTGAAACATGTATTCCCTTTTCTTTGCTAAGCACATCTATTTACAAAACCTAATAGATAACTGTGTTGTTTAATTTATTTTACCTGACTCAAACAAAAATGAATGTAGGGAAAGTAACTTCTGTTATTCTCTTTCAATTTACAAAAAAGATTAATAATTTCACGATTTGTCTTCTTGAACACTGGAGTTCTAAATAATTGTCAGACGGAGGATCTGTTTGACAATTGTTAAAGTTCAATTTTTTTTTTCAGAAAGGAGCAAAATGTCTCTTAATAAATATTTATTTTTCTTCTTTCAGCTCCAGTACATTCCGGTTCCCAAGGATCAGTTGATATTTCATCTCCTCCACTTCCATCGGAATCTCTCGCTATGGCACTTCCGGTTACTGCCTTTACCATATCAGCAGGAATTGCTGTCTCAATGTTTTCTTTAATTGCATAATCAGAGGGATCAATGAATATATAAATCTCAAATTTGGGACTTTATGTGTGCTTTCAATTTTGAGAAATTTATGAAATTTGTCTTGTACATCAAGGATTCACATTTCAATAAAGGAAAGATTTTCATGACCGAGATTCATTTTGAGATGCATAATGTTCATCTTTTCTGCTACGATTTAATGAAAAATGGATAATGAATTACTTTAAGATTATAAGACTAGATTAGTAACTATGTAAGTTGGAGAAAGCTCACGGCAAATTTTAAATTTAATTTCATGAGATCCAATAAAAGCTCACTTATCATTTTATCATCAACAAATTGAAACCAAACACCACTTCCCAAGCCCGCCAGTACAAAACACATTTATGAGCTCCTTTGAATTAAAACCCTCTTATGTGTCAGAATCATGATCATGGAATGATCAAAATCGAACAACTAGAACAAATTCGAAAGAATTCGGGAGAATCAATAATGCCGGACTGACAATACAGGGTGAAATAGGATAAAAATAAATTCTCTCAAATGGCTCCTTAGTTTTAGCCACAGCAACCAGCTCGGCAACATTGAATAGTACTTCAATTTCCTCTATTTTTATGGCATTTAGTTATCTGCCAACAACTGATAGCAATAGCAAGGTCAATAAAAAAATAAATACAACATGCCTCTTTCTTTATTTCTTCTTGGTTTGCTCAGTTTCTTTACTCACATATAACCAACAACATATTAATTCGTTCTTTCTTTTTTATTCGTTTTTTTCAATTTTTTTTTGTTTGTTTCTTTACTTCCTTTCTCTTCTAGTACTTCCTAATATATTGATAATTGCATTATCATATCATAATTGCTTTTTACTTATTTCTTTATCTCCATCTTTCTCATTTTGTTTCGATTTGTTTTATCGATGGCATTGTGTCATTCATTTGTTGTTCTTTTTTTTTTCTTTTGCTTTAACCAACTTTTTAATTTCTGCAGATATTTCTTTTTCAGAAGATATTTTGTGCTATCAATACATACTTTCTTTGTTCTATTTCAGTAATTTGCTGCTTGAAAGGATAATCAAACTAATACCTGTAGCTATATCTTTAGTTCAATACATTCTATTCAATTGGTAAGCTAACAATTCTTTCTCAAATTGAATATATAATTCCATCCAGAGTATTGTACTAGTTCCTATATATGATGATGTTTTTCGTAGTAGTACTTATGAGAATACATTTCATCTGACACTACATTTGCTCTGTTTAAATTAGATTGCCCCTTACATCCTGTGGATCAAATTAGATAACAAAATCGCGACATTATTTGTGCATTTGCTGGGGTTTTTATTGAACAATCTCTCCCTTTTTAACAGAGAGATCAGGATCACCGTTATTGGTATCGATCCACTATACCTACACTAACATGAAAGAATCTACAATGGATCCCTTGTGTATATATGATGGATAATTGCAACATTATCAATTGTTTATATGTAGCTCAACTGTATTGCTATTTCAAATCATGTCATCACCTAGAGATCTAAGTCTAATTAACCCGCTTAACACGACCAATCTGATATAAAAGATGATGGAGCCATTTTACGAGAGTACATGTAGTGAGTCATTATATTATTCCCATGAGTTTAGATTGAATGATAATTAACGAACCGACGAAACTGGTAAAAATCAGAATATGGGTATGACATGATTGTCCAAGAGCTAACCATTTAGACAAAAGGAAAAAAACAATGCATAATATCTAGATAGAATCATTAATTAATTAAAAGGGATATACCTTCTACAGTTTAAAAATTCAACAATCAATGCTGTTAAGGAATTAATAACGGAAGTAACTATTTCTAGTATCAATGGCCAAATTCTATCCTAAAACAACTGCAGTTATATCTCTTCAAAAAAGAAAAGGAAAAGAACAAAACAAATACCAATTCTGTTATCTGGATCAAACATCAACACTACAAAAAGTTCATGTTAGCATCAAGAGAAATCCATCTAAGTTCCATCAGAGCATCAAGAGAAATTCCATCTTAATTATTTCCATCAGAAAACAGAGAATTCTTCGATGGCGTGCTCCTACCCTTTAACAAGACCTTCTCTCCTGTTCTTCTCCTTCCTTTCTCTCTTCCTCCTCTCTCTCTCCAACAGTGTTCTTGGTTCCAGTCATCATAAACCAAAACACACGCAAGCACCAGCCCCAGTAGAAGCAACACCCTCAACACCAGCATTGGTAGAGGCACCATCACCGGCATCTGATCTGGCACCGGCAGAGGGACCAACCCAAGATTGTTCGCCATATGCACAGGGATTGTTGGAATGCTTGGACTACCTTCAAGCAGGGAGCAGCTCTGCAAAACCAGACGGAAGCTGTTGCACTGATCTGAGAGTAATAGCCAAGGAAGATGTTAGTTGTTTGTGTGCTTTATTAACAGGCAATCAGGATGATTTCGGGTTACAAATCAATACATCTCGGGTTTTGTCTTTGCCTTATACTTGCTCGTTCACCTTACCTACTTCGAGCGAGTGCAACAGTAAGTTTCTCTTTTGTTATTTCCTTCTTTGAAAGCACCATTTCTTAGCTTTTGCAATTCTAATTTCAGATTTTACTTTAAGAATTTTCTTCAATTTTAATATGGATTTTAATTGAATTTAAATTTTCTTGTAGCCCTTGTTGGTCCTTCTACTGTTGCAACTGGTATGCCACTCTAAACTGGCAGTCAATTTATTTCATATTTAATGATTCTTAGATTGGTAATGATTATAGTTGGCTTAAAATATAATTAGATCAGCAAGATAATTTTGTAGGTCTCTTCATGGGTACCATTGAATTACAAAAAATTAATGTCAAAAGAAATAAAACAACATATACGCCCTTAATTAGATCAAAAATTGTATGCAATAAATAATTCTGAATTGAGTAACTTGAAATATGTATCCTTCCTTTCCTTTGCAAAGCACATTTATTTACAAAACATAATCGACAGTCCTGTTGCTTGATTTATTTTATCTGACTCAATTGAAATGAAAGCAAATTCTGTTATTCTCATTCAATTTACAAAAAAAAAGATTCATAACATCACAGTCCGTGTCTTTGAGCATTGCGGTTTTTGACAAAATTGTCAGGAAGAAGATCTTTTTTTATTTATTAATTTCTGTTGAGAAACTTAGCTAATTGTTAAACTAGTTGACAATTTTTTTCTCAGTGAGGTGTACCTCTCTGAAATAAATATTCTCTTCATTATTGCAGCTCCGGTACCATCCGGTTCCCAAGGATCAGCCGATACTACATCTCCTCCACTTCCATCAGAATCTCTTGCTGCAGCACTTCCTGTTACTGTCTTCACCATTGCAGCAGGAATTGCTGTCTCAATGCTTCCTTTAATTTCATAATTAGAGGAATCAATGTATAAATCTCAAATTCGGAACTATTTTGTGCTTTAACATTTCAAAGAAACTGATTAAATTTCTCTTTTACATCAAGATTTCACATTTCAGTGCAAGGATTGCACAGGGCTAAAGATTACTAAAGGAAAAATTTCTGTGTTCGAGAGTAATTCTGCGATTTATAATGTATATGTTTTTTTAATGAAATGTAGATTATGAGTACGATAAAAAAAAACTCTTGTCATCATCCAAATTATTTTGTAGTTGTTACCTTTTAAGAGTTATGGTACTTAATAGTGGATGAGTGAAATGAGCTGAGCTAGAGGTCTATAGTGGGGCTTAAGCTAATTAGGCTTCTTATATTTTGTTGTTTCTTTCCCTTGGAAAGGTAGTTATTTATGAGTATTTTGTGATATAGAAAATCTAATGTATAAATGTAGTTTATAATACTTTGTGGGTTATTTTGATAAAATTGCATTAAAATCCAGTTAGGGCTGTAACTCAGAAGTATGAGAGAGAAATGAAACATTATTCTTCTTCCTCTTTCCCGTTTTCTTCTTCTCCTCTTTTTCTCCATTGAATTTCTTACTTGAGCAAAAACCGTAAAATCCAACACTTTCTTAATGATATGCTATCTTAAATCTCCCTTGAAATGCAGAGAGAAAATGTTTAGTATTTCATCAAATGATTTAATTTTTTTATTTTTTAGTAATAAAATGTTAATGACTTTATAATGAATGATTAATAAAATTTAATTTGAATAATATTTTTTTTAAATGTATGTATCAGAACATAAAAATTGGAGGTACACAACTGCTAGAGTTGTCCTTTTATATCAGTGAGAAGTAGGGGTGTTAATGAGTCGAGTCCACATTATTTTATTGTTATTTTTTATTCAATCTGATCCGATTTAATTCAGGTCAATATTTTTTGATCCGTACCCAACCCATTTGGTTCACGGGTCGCCCCGACCTAACCAGAATAAATTGATTAAGTATTTATTATTTTTTTATATTTTATGCAACTTAATCTTAATTAGTATATAATTAATCTTAATTAGTATATAAATAAATTTTAATTAGTATAAAATTTCAAAATTAAACCTAAAAAACTAAAAAAAATAATTTTTCGGGTCATTTTAGATCGACCCAACCCAGGACGGATCATAAATTGTTGACCCATATCTAATTTATTTTCTCTCAGGTCATTTCAGGTTGGGTCGGATTCGGTTCAAGTCAAATCAAAAATTGACACCTTTAATGAGAAGCATATCTCTATCAATTTGTCCTAGTGGATGAAGAAATTAGTAAGTGCCTTGTTAGCAAATAAATGGTAATAAATCTCCTAACTTTCTTTTTTCTTTTTCCCTGTTTTGCTTTGTAATATTACTTTCACATACTTCGTAGTCGGTAATTTAATTACTTCAATTAAGCTCCATAAAACAAGGGGCAAATTTTCAATGAAAAGACTGTGTTTATTAAATATTGCAACTTTTTAATTTAAGATAATCCTTTTAAATCATTTTGGCATGAGTGGTTGATTTTCTGTTAATTAATTAACTAAAACATAAAGAGAAATTTGTCACCAGAATATTAAAAGGAGAGGAAAAGGACAGTACAAATTAGACCTATTAAAAAAAAGTTCTAATTCATAGCTCCCAAATAAATTTCACTCTTTTCCCTTTCTCTTTCTTTTTATTTTTCTTAATCTTTATTCCGAGGAAACATATGTTAAGTTTGCCTCACTAAAACATATACATGTGCAAATTAAGATTCATGGTTCTTCATGAATCCCATTTTGTATCAAGCATGCCTTTACAGCCTCTCCAACTGTCAAGAATATATTATCATGACCTATATGCTCAGTGAAATCAGCTAATCTAAGCTTTTCAATCACCACTGGGCCTGGGTTAGCAAGAATAAGCTGCAAAGTTCAAAATCCAGAGAAATTATTATTAGTTCAACTTCTTTTGATTTTATGAAATACGATATGTTAAGAGATTACAAGAACAGAGAAGTTCATGTTGTATAAGAGAAACTTTGTAGAATTTGATATGTTGGTCCTTCCCATTTTTTTTTCTTTGTTAAAGCTCCATCCTAATTTGAATTTCATGACATTGCATTTTTTGCTCATAGTACTACCTAATTTCTGGTTTAGCTTTGAATAAAAACAGTTCAACTCACTTGAATGCCACGTTTTTTGAGAGTCTTGAGCAATTCCTCGAACGCATGAATACCGCTTGTGTCAATGTCTGTGACAGCTGAAATGTACAAACAATTAATTAGCTTGTATGATTCCTTCTAAGAAATAACTATCAGGAACTTTGAGAATTCAAGTTGAATCTTACGTGACATCTCAATGATCAAGAAATTAAACTTTGGTTGGTTTTTCACTTCCAGCTTCTCTTCTTCATCTCTTACCCACCTCAGAATTCTAATATAAATCAGATCCAAAAATATCAGAATGGACTTCTCCTCCACAGAATATATATATATATACCAATGAAGAATCACTGAAAATAATAAAATTATATTGTGCCTAATTTACAGGAGCAGCATTATCTCCATTGCATTAATTCATAAATTCATTAATAGGGAATTACTTGTACAACAGATCAAGTTGGCCAAAACCAAAATAAGGTACCAACTATACAAACCATGACAGCATTAGTTCATATATGCAGCAATTAAAGGTTTAGGTAAAAACAAGCCAACTGGTTTTAATATATATTTCAACATAATGATTTGTGTACCTCTCTTTGACATAGTTGGAGTTGGAGAAATAGATAGCTGAATCAACTCTCACAGATAAAACTCCTGGAATTTTAGTTGCCTCCGGGTATTGCTCGATGTTCCTGTACACATTCGTACCAGGTAGATTGCCTAGTAGTGCTGTTCTTGGTCTTGTTACTTGAATAAGTATCTTAGCTAGTGATATCGCAACCTATATGAAAATTTAAAAAAAAATTAAGTTTGGTTGATGATATAATAAGAATTAAAATGAATAGATGACATGTGCAGTTTTTGAAATGTATATAGAAATCTGCAATATATAGTCATACCGCAATGAGTAGGCCAATCTCAACCGAAGCAAATACAACACCGAAAAAGGCCCCCATGCATGCAATGAAATCCAATTTGTCAACCTTCCATATGAGGAATGCAGTTTTGTAGTCGATAAGACCGATCACTGCGGAGATGATGATGGATGAAAGGATCGCATTTGGTGTGTACTTGAACAGAGGTGTGATCAGTAGCAGGGTTAGAAGCACCACTATAGACATGATTATGTTAGAGACCGTCGTCTTGCATCCGGCCATGTAATTTACTGCTGATCTAGAGAAGGATCCTGAAATCAACCAATGAAAGTTCTTCTTTTAATTTGATGAAAGAAAGCAAAGTTATCTGTGATTACATTCCGATCTTTTATTCTACTTTCCACTAGAGTTGAAGGTGTTTGGTTCCCAGGTTTGGGGAGAACCATTTTCAGCTCTCGCTCTATGGCCAGCTCGCACATGGGTGGGATAAGAATAAGTTTTTCAAGTGCCAACAATGGAAGTCCTTAACTTTTTGTAATTTGGGAAAGACCTTATTACACCAAAAATAAATTCCCTGGAGACCCTACAATTATTAAAATTTTTGATATAATTCATCACACCTGTGGCAACATAGCAAGAGGTCATGGAGCCAATGATATTCATAGTTCCCAAGGCAACCATCTCTTTGTTTCCATCCAATTGATAATCTTTCATGCCAGCAAAAGTTCTTCCAATTGCTATAGCTTCCTACAAAGGCACAGAAGTCAGATTAAGTTATTCAAGTGTGCAAGCTTGAAGAACAATTCATATTTGTGATGTCTCTCTTGGTTGGGAGGAGGCAGCATATAAAAAACATATTTCTCCTGATCTCCTCTGATTGGAGATTGATGCTATGCAATTTTCTCCAGGCACAAATTAAGTTTTGAAATGTTTTTGGATGTGTTGTTGTGTTGTTAGATGTTGATGTTGTGAGTTTAGATCATTGTTTTTAAACTGATGGATGTAATTTATGTTTTATTAATGAAAATTATACTTGGCAGCCACTGCCAAGGTTTCAAAAAAAAGAAGAAGAGGAAATGGTTTTCTTACTGTCAAGCCTATCATGCCAGCAACAACCCCAATTCGCAACCCTTTTAAAGCATACGACCCAGTGAAGTAGATTTGGTTCACAGATGCTGGATTCGCCCCCTTCTTTATTTTATTTACCTAAAATTTAGATGAATGTTCAACAGTTAGAATATGAAGAAATAGATAAAATTGGGTTTTTACCTACCATTACAGGGAACAATTCAAATCAGCTATTTTTTCTTTATATATTTAAATTTGCTGATATAAATTAGCAGGATAAATTTTCTTTAGCTTGAGGAGACTTACTATCTGAACCCCATGCTCATCTGCACGAGTTATATACACGAAAAAGGTCGATATGATAACAGACAATAAGGGTGCAATTGCAGGGACCCAGAACAATTTTCTTGACTTCTTACCCTGTAATTTACAAAAATAAAAAGAAACATAGGATGGAAAAAAAGAAATAGAAAATTGTTATTACTTTAACTGGCCTGGATATTTGTCATTTTTAGGGCTAAAATTTATAACTTGAGGGGTTTCAGGAGCTCAAATGGAAACTTTCTAACAAAAAAATTTCTTGCAATCTTGAAAGAACAGAAGATTTCCTTACAAGGTATCGCGTAACCAAAAGGAATGCCAGGAAGGATGCTCCTATTAATATTGTTTGCCAATTCCACTGAAAAAGAGAAAAAAAAGTAAAGATATTTATAAATTATTGACTCTAAACTGGTGAAAACATTGCACATGCATGATTTCCAAAGCCACATTAGTTACATACTAGTTTTTGATTTGTAATTATTTATCTCAGAATAAATTGTGCTTATTTCTGAATCAGTTACATCTGTGCTGACTTAAGTTTGTTGGTTGTTTGAAGTGTTAGCTTTTCTTAAATTTGATTTCATATCCATTTCATAATTCAGGATAGTTTCTGGCATATTTATCTAATTGACTGCTTTTGGTGTATCAAGAAAAAACAGAAGTAGATATCTGCCAAAGAACAATATTTAGCATACCCCGTGCTCAGCTGAGTCCCACACCGATTTCATGACGGATATAATGTCACTGCTTTTGGTAAATTTTTTAATTCCAAGAAAGCCCTTTAGTTGTTGTAGTGCAATTGTTATGGCTGCTCCACCCATGAATCCAACAATGGCAGCATGCGAGAGAAAATCTATCAAAAACCCCAACCTGGAAGTGTATATCATAAAGAAGAGTTAAAATCTGTTGTTAATTGGCCAGAATTGCACTTTGATCATTTACATTTTTTACTATTCATGGCTTGTATTGGTGCATGTAGCTGATATGAAAACAAACATGTAAGAAAATCTGCAATGTCGGGTTTTGTTAATTTTGCTTATCGGGATCTTTAAAAAGAGGTACCAAAACATAGGCTCATTTTTATTCACTTGTTTGTTTAGAAAATATGAAGTGATATTGGTATATACATCTAGTTCAAAAAAACAAAAATATCAACAAATTGGACCCTCTACTCTAAAAGGTCACGTCATCAGACGTAAATTAATAACAAAGCAATGCTGTGCAGCAACAATTAAATTGAAATGATATATATAATTGTTAAATTTTCAAGGAATTTCTTAATAGGATAATGGGACATAGTACCTGAGAAACCCGAGGGCTGCTTGAGTAATACCAGCAAAAAATGTAGCAGTGAAGGCGAGCCGCTGGTACTCTTCTTTGTTCTTCGTCGGGTCAATTTCTTCTTGAAGAAGTGTACCGAGCAGCAGAGAAACAACTGCAACTGGTCCAATTGCAATATCTTTTGAGCTACCCATTGTAGCATAAATCAGAGGTGGAACAAAGCTGGAATCTGTAAATTCAAAATTACATATTTAACATCTACAAAAAAGTTCAGAATATGTAATGTTATCTGCATTTTAATGAAGTAGAGCTTACAGAGGCCATACTGCGGATCCAAGTTAGCTAGCTTGGAATAGCCAATGTCCTAGCAATCAAATGATATATTATGTTAGAACAAGAAAACAAGATGAAAGGAAAAAAAAATAAAAAGAAGAAATTTCTCTTTTTTCTTAATTTGGTACAAGTTAATTAACTGTACCTGGGGAATGCAGAGGCTTGCGATGGTTAACCCAGCAATTAAATCACCTTTAAATTTTCTCAAATCATAATGCCTTGCCCAATCAAGAATTGGAAAGAAGAATTGAAGGCAAAGCAGAAGCTTCCTCGACAGTGGCTTGTCCTTGTATGGGCGCAAGGGATCGTCGGCGAAGAATGTCTCGTTGAATCTCTCATTGAATTCACCGATGAAATTCCTTCTGGGAGGGAATCCAACTTTGTATTTTGTTTGGCCATTTTCCATCTGGTACGTCCACTGCTCGCCTCTCTTTTCAAAATCATTAGAAACGGAGTGGCCCATTCAGTGCTTGGTAGTTAGTTTACCTGCAAATTAGCATGCATTTGTTAAAAAAACTGAAGATTAATATCATTTAAATCAATTTGTAAGAACATCTAAAAAGTAATAAACTCATTAAGAAATTATTCTTTGAAATTATTCTCATGCTACTGGTACCTAAGCTATAGTGAAGTGTGTTTGAGGGTGCATTTGGAGAGACCAAATGTGCACTTATATAGGTAGTCTTGATTCAAGCATAGGCTGATCAATACTATTATATTCTAAATATTATACCATAGGCATCTATATGTATGTGGATGTAAAATAGAATGACATTCGATGAATGATAGTTGAGTAACCAAATTTGTGTTTACTTGAGTTGTAACTTTTGCTCTATCACCTAACTATTTCCTAAGTCATCCAAACAATGAGACAATGATTGTTACACCAAGAAATGTTGGAGATTAAAATTTGACTTTCTTTGTCAAAAAGAGTTCACTGGTTTTCTTTACCATCGTAGAATAATATTGTTCCTCAAGAAAAAAAAATAAGTAGAATAATGTCTTCACTTTAGTAAGTCAACAATTAGGTAAGGGGTTGGAAAAGTACATGATTATGTATCTACTTGTTATTTAAGATGTATGTATCTGCAGTTTAAACAATAATTCTATACAAAAATTAAAAGGAAAATAATAACAGAGAGAAAGGTAACATATGTTGTCTCTGTTAAAATGTGCCAGAAAGCTTGCAAATTAAGGGGTGAAGAGAACTTTGTGTTGCAATTTGTTTCCTTTGTTTACCTTCTTTTTTTTTCTAAAAACATATTCTAGGCTCTTAATTATGACATATACAATGATTTTATTTAATTGTAACCTACTAACCTAGTGGAGATAAGGTAGAAGTGAGAAAAGGAACTGAAAGTGTTGGTACAAAACCCTGGTACTGGTACACATAAAGAAAGAGCACAACAGTTACGTACCGCCCTGAATTGAAACACTGAAACTAGAGAAAAATAGAGAGGAAAATGTCCAACCCATACTGGTACTGTACCACTAGCAGAAAGGAAAAATCAATAAACCTACTTTCTTAATATTTATTTCTTTATTTCTTTTTTTTATAATTTTGAAGTAACAAATACATTCCCTGTTAAATTTCTAGCGTTCTACCGGTACAATACAAGGGTTACCCTGGTATTATCAGTACCCAAACTGTTAATTTGTGCAAGGATCAACAAAATTTAAAGAAAATATATATAGTAGTTCACTCTAATAATTCCTCCATGGATCCAAACACAACATCTACATTCATTTCCAATAGTTTAAAATTTTAACTTAGAAGCAGCAACCACTATCAAGATCGAAAAAAGAAAAAAGGTACTGTACCAGTTCAGTTGATAGTGCAATATATCAAGGGCTCTTCTCTTATTTTAAATTTCTTTCTTTCTTATTTTGATTTGTTGATGTGTTACCTAAGTTCCCGTGTATAATGTACCAGTCAGTTTTAAATTCTAATAAATTGTCATTAATTAAGAAGCCTACTGGCATTTTATCAAAAAAAAAAGAAAGAAAAAAAATCCTTCATTTTTTTATCTCTTCTCATATGTAACCCCTGTCTTTTGTTTCTCCCTTTTTTCCCACCACATGTTCTAATCCTCCTAAGCTTTGAAAGAAATTATCCATCTTTGGATTAAAAATTCAGGGCTTTTTATTTGATAATTTAATTGTTAGTTTGAAAATCCTGTAACATTTTTAATTGAAAAAGGAGAAACCATAAGAATATTGTAAAAAAGTGACCACCAAAAATTCATCTTCATGCATCCATGCATCAGTAGAAAAGTCATCATTAAATGTGTTTATAAAAACAGACTATTATTTTTTAATTCCGTATCAAATATTCCACAATATAAAAAAAGTAAAAAGGGGAAAAAATAATAAAAAAAACCATCCGCGCGCATTGTTTATTTTCTTTTTTTTACTCTCAGAAAAGAAAATTTCAACAAGTAAAAAAAATTAAGATACATTTAATTAAAAACGAATCAAAGATCGGAATTTCCACAAAGCAAAAAAGAAACACCGAAACAAAATAATAAAAAGGAGCCAAAAAAGGGAAGAATTATTAACAAAAAAAAGGTTTTTTTCAAGGTATACTAACCTATATTAGAGAAGTCAAAGAATCTCAATGCAAGAAAAATCCTGAGCCACCAATCATGATTCATGGGACCTCACAATGCTGTCTGCCACCTTCCAAGAAAAAAACATCCCAAAAAAAAATAAAAAAGAGAGAGAAAAAAACCCTAAAAAAGTTCTCAAGTGGCTTTTTTTTCCTTTTCTTTTTTCTTTTTTTTTTGTGTGTTGCAAGGAAGAGTGAAAAGTAGCCTTCTGTACAATACACAAAACAAAAGCGTACTGTGTGAAAACAAAAAAAACAAATTAATTAAATTAAAGAGAGGTACCTAAATTTAAACAGAGAAGGATAAAGGAAAGGATGGCTCAAATTAAATGCTCTTTATTTTTTTTTCTACGCCAAGTGTCCATACTGGATGGTTGTGAGCGGTGTAGGAATGATTCCATTATTTTGGGTGAGATTCGGAGAAACTGTCAAACACGTCCAGGTTCAATGAACCTATCCTCAGATGAGCAAATCGAAATTTTATTACTCTTGCACATTTATACTCTCTCTCTCTCTCTTGCATGGAAGACGCATAAGAGGAGGGACGAGGGTTGGTGTACGAAAGGCAACAGCAATAGTGGCAACAGAACATCAAGAAATATAATATCTCAATTTTGATTCAAACATTAAGCTCTGTTATTTCAATTGCAAAATAATGAAATTAATTCACTCAAACAAAACAGAAGAAAACAGATGTCCATGTTCGGATAAATCAATAATATGTCACATACTGACACCTACATCTATAATGCAATGAAAAATGTGAGGGAGATATCATCATTAATATTATCATTAATATCAATTTTATTATTCACATTAAAAAAATTATTAATCATATTAATAATTTTATTATATAATTTATTTTATACAATATTTTTATTATTTAATTTAAATATCATTACTCTAAAAAATAACTCACATAAATTGAATAAAAAATACTATATAAAATAAATTATATAATAAAATCATTAATACAAATAATAACTCATTCAATCAGATTAATATAAATTAATATGATTGAAGGACTGATGCTTTATATATGCATGAATGATGAATGCCATCTGTTAGGATATATATATGAGGCATCAGCCAAAAACTGTTGCCAAGTGTTGAGGCATCCTTAACATGCAAGGATAGTATTTGCCAAGTGTCAGTCTAAGGGTTTCCCATTGCATTAGGGGGGCTAATATTATATAGAGTTATTGATATATATCGTTATAGATATCGACTGTTTTTGGCTGATGCCTCGTATATATATCCTAACAGATGGCATTCATCATTCATGCATATATAATGCATCAGTCTTTCATGTAGTACTTAATTAAACTTTGAGCATTCGCTATATATATATATATATATATATGTATATATGTATATATGAATGAGTTCATATAATCCCTATTTATAGATCAATATGGATATAGATGGATTTTACTTCAAACTCTATATATATTTTTTTTTAATTTTTTTCTATTTCAGAATGAAGAAAAATCATGATTAAAAGTTCCCGAAATATCCATTATATATATAAGAAAAATAGTGTTCTCTCGCTCAAAAAATAAGAAAAATGTAAACAATTATTAAGCATCTTAAATATACAGATCACATTAAGAAATTAGAATCGATGGTTTAGATTCGGAAAATGAATATTTGAAACAAAAGTACCGACAAATCTATATATTTTAGTTTACAAAATTAAGCATGTTGTGTCTGTTGTTGTAAGTAATTTCATGTTTGATAATTTACAAAATAATACAATATGCATTTTATAATTTTTTTTATTGTAAGTTGTTTGCAGGTTCATATACTCAAGAATGCAATATATATATGATGAACAAGTGTGCAAAAACAAGTCAAGGAAAGATTATGATTAGAAGTATAATTTATATTATATTTTCATTGTAATTTTGGTAAATTGAATTTGAGGTTAAAATAACAAAATTTCAAATAATCAGCACAAACATTATAATGGTTGTCAAACCGTTGTAATGGATATGTGCTGAAGGTTAAAAGCAAAGATGGTGAACAACCGTTATAACGGTTATGTAAGAGATGCAACGATTAGGCTAGACTTCTGTAAAAATCCAAAATTTGATCTAACTATTACAACGCTTATATAAAAGTTATAACGATTATTTCAAACATTCAGAAAATAAATAAAGGCAAAAATAGATGCTGAAATCTAGCTTTGTATTTATTGAAGATTTTGGAAGATTTTTCCTTATATTAACCGTTAGCAACAGTTGAAAATCGTTACAAGTTCAAAACAATCTTTAGCTGCTATTTTTGAACTAATCGTTGTAACGATTGGCAACCGTTGATAACGTTTGGCAATAAATCTGCCCAAATTATAAATAGGAAATTTATGAATGAGTTTTCTAATTCTCTCTCTTGCTAAAATTCACCTTCTTTGTCAAAAATCTAGCCTCCATTAGAGTGCTTAACTTTAAGCTTAATAGTTAAACCTTTAGCCTCAAATCCACTTCATTAATTAGTAAGATTAATTGTGTTAGAGTACTAGGTTGAGTGCAACTAGTTTTTCTTTGAACTCTTGAGATTTTCTTTCTCTTTTATTAAGGCCGGAGATCGTCCATTTGTTGTGTACGTGATCGCAGTTAGAAATTATAATTCTTTCTTATTGGGCAAAGAAAAGCGCACCACCTTGTTAGTAGCAACGCTTCGGAGACGTGGGACTAAGATTTATCTGAACTCTGTTAACAACTTTCATTTTTTTTATCTCTCTTTACTTTATTTACTTTCATTTTACTATTATTTAAATTCGAGAATTGTTATTTTAGTTGAATATTAATTAAGTCAAAAATTAATATAAGCTCCTATTCAACCCCTCTAAGTGCTATTTAGGAACAACAGTGCGTAGTTCTTTAATTAACTATACTTAGAGGGTGTTCAGTGGGTTAGAAATGAGACGAAATTAATTAAAAATACGCTCAAACATGCTCAAATCTGACTGTTTGTAAAAGCAACGGAAGAAGGTAAGATTTAATTGTTGAGTATAGGCTGTGATTGTATAACATCCATCGGTTGAAAAAGGGCCTCAAAAGTCGAAACATATATAAGGTGCATCAGCAATTGTTTCGGATATGGACTCCCCAAGTACACATTGAGATTGAGAGGCCTCTTCAATTTGGGCTTATTTCGAACCCAAAAGACTCGCAAATCAATTCCTTCTTCCGAAGATTTATTACCACAGGAAGGAATATTAAATTAAAACAACCTCTCTCTTCGCACAGTTACAACCCGCGCGAGTTGCGAGAGTTGCGAGAGTTGCGACGATGGGGGAGGAGAAGTTAGAGGAGCAGAGCGCCGTTGGTGGCGAAGTGGGGCCCACTACTGGTCCGAGGACTGAACCCATGACAGCGGCCCAGTTCCTCTCATGGAAGCAACGCAAGGTTCTCGTTCCACTATTTCTAGGTCTTCTTTGTAAATAAGTTAATTCCGAATTTGAGTACTTCTATTGGAATTAATTCATTGTAGGTCATGCTTAACTATGATATAATAAAGGGATATGATAATAAAGGGATAAGAGAAAGTATTGAGATCTAAATTATGTTAAAATGGAGTCATAGTTCAACACAACAACACCAGAGGGTTTAGTAGGGTAACTTGAGTTGAATTGGGCGCTTGATTATCATTTTTTTTAAGGGAACTGAGAATAATGTCGGCTTAATTTTCATCATTGCAGCTAAAGTTGCAATTCCTTTCTCCGGTTTTTTCATCGTCAGAAGTTTTAGATCTTTGGAATATACCAGTAACCAGTTTACAAGAAAGCGTATAAGAGGCGTAGTCTCTAATAAGTTCTTATTTGCCTAGAGTTATCTTTTTTATATTTTTATTATGCCTGAATAATGGTTACTGAGGCTCTTACATGAAACTTTGGATAAAATGCAATGAAATTATAGAGTCGATGTATGGTATATAGTGCTAGTAATATGCTGTTCTGGGAAGTTCCTTTGTCATTTCACCAGTTATTACTAAAGTGTACTGCCTGATACTTTGGTGGAAGTGTTTTCATCTTTTTTATTAATATATCCATCTGTTTTTCGTGTTGTTTCACTTTGTTATTAATGTACAATTTGTTCACGACTTTGTTGGAGATCTAAGTACTATCGAATTAGGGTTACATATGCTGCATCTGTAGTACCTAAGCTGCTACAGGTTGTATTTAGTGGATTAGAGAAAAATATTGAAATAAACAGTACCATCTGATACCAGCACTGTAGCACTATGTGTACAGTGCTGAGATCAATGCATGCTATCCTATGAGGGGTTATTAAATATTGTTTGTAAATTTTTTTTTTCTCTAATAAACCCGTTTTGTTTAGGTTACTAATTAGGTTCAGGTTTTTGCAAATGAAACAAAAATGTTTTATCATACTTGTAGAAAGCACCGAACATATCTTGTATCTGCTGCTTTCACCAACAATTATTGAGCTGATTATCAAAATTTTACTTCTGTCAAATATGTGGTAATCCTTCCACTATCTTTTCTACCATTTTGAAGAAATTGGTACTTAAAAACTATGATTTTGGCTATTGGAGTTCTGAAATTTTATGAAGTAGCTAATAAGAGATTTATGTTAGTCAGTGCTATCACAATTTACCAGTTGGAAACAATTACACAAAGGATGTTGAGTCTACAAATGTACAAAATGCTAGAATTGTTGTTAGTGCAATAAGCATTCGGTGCAGTTTGATAAAGAGAACACCATGAAGTTATGCTTCGGCTACTCATGTTATATTGTTCTTTAGTTCATACAAGATGGGTTTGTATCATTTCATGGTTTTTGTTAACTATCAATAATTCTTTTTTTGTACTCTCTTAAACAAAATATAGGATGAGGAGGCAGCTGCTAGAAAAGCTGAGAAAGACCATAAACGTGCACAAGATATAGCCGCGGGAGCAGTGCAAATGAATGGCCATGAGCTTTTTCTTCATGAGCCTTGGGTTTTTGATAATGAGCTCTACTAAATTTGTTTCGATTGAGACTCGCGGTCTAAGTACAATTTGTTTTGTGTTGTTTGTTGTTGTACCTGTGTTTACTTATGTAGTTAAGCTATAGGTAGTAAGTTGATGCACGCTTCTTTTGATTTTCTTTTGAATTCAAAATTTTTGGGATGGGCTTATTAAGTGCGAAGGATATGGTTGTGCAATTTGGATATATTCAAAGTGGTAAAATCTCTTTTTCTTTTAATCCCTAGGTGCATGCTCTTTATGAAGAAAATCCACTGTAAAAGAACAAACGGAGACGACGAATAAAAGAAATTTTAAAGGTATACTAAAACATACGAAATTATGTGTTTTTGCATGTATGTGCTTATCTAAAATTGTGAAAGCAGCAGTAATTTCTGCATCCCACTTTTTCTTTTCTACTTTGTGTGTGTATGTTATCTTTTTGCACAATAGAAAGAAACTTGTTTTCTGAGTATGAGTCCAAGGTTGTTATGCATCAGATATTCATCTTCAAGAAAAATTAAAACAATTATCTATTATATATGATACAAATATGACCAAATATCAAGAAACCAAAGTCCAGACTTTCTAATATTACTTATTTATATCACAGGAAAATTCAATACACAAAAGGATGCACACAAGTAAGAAAACAATCCTCTACCTCACAATACAAAACTCATAGATGAAATGAAACCAACCAGTCCTATTTCTTTTCATATAACCCAGCAGAAAAGGACAGCAAAGAAATCAAGTCCCTTTCAAAACCATACATCACAAAAAACAAACCAAATATCCAAGCAACCCAAAACTAATATTTCCTTTTTTGTTTACATGACAGAGCAAGAATTTGGATTTTCATCATTGAACATGTCTGTGAACTGATTTTCTTGTTTAGAATTACCTTGGCCTGAAACAGTAACATCTTCAACTTTTCTCACATAACCAGGTGGGGCCTTCTTGTCATAGGTTCCTGCCACATATGGTTGGCTTACCAAATTGTACGGCACGTACGGCCATATCTCTGCCTTCTTTCCTGTAGCTTGAGCCTTCTTCAAGACCTTGTTCGGCTCTACGTAGCCGACAACTGTGGCTTTTTGTTGCTTCAGGTTTATTTGTACTGATTGAACCCCTGGATAAGAGAACCGGTGTTATTCTGGTGTAAGATTTTTCTATTTCAGCTAGTAAACCAAAATTTCAGGCTTTTCAGTACCAGAATCACGAAAATTCAAGGACCATATATAAATTGAATCATGCACTGGTATGTCAGAACCTTCATTGCAGTAGTAAATAAATATAAAGAGGACTTCAAATCAAACATTTTGAAAATAAAATAGAGAATTAATAATAACCAATTAAGGGTATACTATACTAGAGGGGCATTTCATATTAAATTTCTAAGGTGAAAGAAAAGGAATATCCTACCTTTGAGAGAAGAGAGGGCTTTCTTGACCTTGAGCTCGCATCCCTCGCAATCCATCCGGACCTTCAATTCGACCGTCTGAAGCTGTTTCTTTTTTTTCTTGTGTCCATGGCTTCCTCTGAGCTTCTCTGACAAATATTCCAAGGTCCCTACCAGTCCCATGGTTTACAACAAATATCTGACTTCTCTCTGATAAGAGAACAAGGTGCCAATTATATATAGGAGGGAGGGAGATCTTTTTTAATATGGTTTTAGTTGGAAATTTGATTAAGAGAGAGCTTGATGGAAAATGACCTGAGGAGGGTTAATTAATCAATCATATATGTCGTTTGTGTGTGTGTGTGTGTATGCTTGGTGAGTGTGTTAGGCAACAAGACAACAAACAAATGAGGTGAGAAGATCAGAAAAGATATGTTCAAGCAAACGCTTATTAATGTCAAGAAGATGCATTCAAACTAAGCACAATTAATCATTAATGACGTGAGAGGGTTTATGTGAACAGCTAGTACTGATCTCGGGTGTCTTTTTATAGGCTTTGTTTCTCTTTCATTAATTGAGAGCACAAAATAAATTAATGATATGAAGAAAAGGGTTTCACCCCCTACGCTTCCTCATAGTCATAGGCTATAATTATCATTTATCACCTTTGATAGAAATAGCGACAAGATTTTTTTTTAAGAGTAAATTACACGGATGGTGTCTAAAATATCATTCTTTATTATTTTCATTTTTAAAATTTAAAAATTATCAATTTGGTCCTTAGAATATTACTTAATTATCATGTCGATCCTCAAAGTTTCAAAAGTATTATTGTGGTAGTTTAGGTTTTTAATTTTACCAAATTGGTTCTATATTTAATATCCATTGAAAAAATAATTATTATACCTATCATAGAGTCTTTTTTTAGTATTAAGATCAATTTAAACATAATTATCAAACACTACAAATAATATGGAAGAAAATATAATTATTCATGACATCAAATATCAATTAAATTAATATTAACTATGATAGGTATAATGCTTTCATGATAGGTATAATTTTCATTTTTTTTCAATAAATATTAAATGTAAGACTAATTTGATATAAATTGAAAATTTGAAGGACTAAATTGATACTTTTAAAACTTTAAGGATCAAAATAGTGACTAAGTGATACTTTAAGAATCAAAGTGATATTTTTGAAATTTTATGGACTAAATTGATAAAGGATGGATATTTTAGATATCATATGTGTAATTTACTTTTTTATTTAAATAAAAGTTCTCATTAGCTCCAACATTTATTTTTTTCAAATATTTTTTTGCGAAATTTGAATATATATCTCTCAGTAAAGAGGCAAATTATATCACCACTATGTTAGATTTGTAATTCAAAAACAACTACAGGTAAAAAGCATATGTTTGTGATAACTTATTAAACTGTAGTCTTAATACCAGTGAGTTTAATAATAAATAGGTTGGATCGGGTTTGATTGTTTGAATTAGATCACATATGTTTTTTTTTTAATTTTGTCTAGGTGGACTGAAAAAAGGTTGCAAGCCAGTGATAAATTTAATTTGAAAGTAATTGTAATAACATTTCTCAAATTAAATTGAAAATAATTTTATGTAATGAAAAAAACTTTGTCCATTTGTTATATGATAACCCAATTAAAACATCTAACTTTATTAACATGTTATTAGTCCTATAGATTGATTGTATAGTAAAATTTTATACAATTTGAGTACATGTTTTATTAAAAGAACTTCATGAAATATGAACAATTACAAAATTTTCAAATCATAAGTGAACAACTATTTGTGCATTCAATTATATCATTTTTCAAGTTTATGATATGTACAAAATATGTATGTATTACATTTAAGTTGCTGGATTTTAAAATTATAAATTATTTTTTACAGTAACTGAAATTATCAAATTAATCTATTATCACTTAATCTTACTCTTAAAGAGATACGTTACATATATGTAATCCATTCAATTTCCTCAAATGAGAAATCGTTAATATACCCCCCCCCCCCCCCACCCCACAAAATAAGTCACAACAGCAAAACAGCCTAATCATTGTTTTAATTTGATTAGGTTTTAAACTTTGGTCCCTTTTTTTTAATCCATTGAATTTGTCTAGTTCGGGTCGGATCTGTCGGTTTGGCTCCGACCCAATAAAAGTTTTGAAAAAAAAAGGATTCCTATCTTCAAAATTTTAAAAATTCAATGGATCATGAATTCATGATCAGGTATCTGTACTTGTCAGAGAAGATCAGATTCAGACCCTTTTTGTTTCCATATTGGTAGGGTTAATTTTGATTTAGTTTAAAATTCTGCAACTAATTAATTAAGGTCCCCAAGCGAAATATCAGGCTTAATTTGGTCCTTGAAATTTTCTCAAATTAAGAACCATAGCAGTTCTGAATTATTATTTGAACCAAATTCAAATTTTCTCAAAGAACCATAGCAGTCCTGAATTTTTATTTACATCAAATTAATCTTTGAAATGTGCCAAGCTACAACCCATCATCTCTCATTGATTGCCCATAATGAGAAGTGGTAAAATCCGACCCGTTCAATTCGATTTATTTTTTTCAAAAAATCAAAGTGATCCAAACCCGATCTGACATGACTTGAGTCTCGAAAAGAAGCCGACCTGACTTGTGAGTCAGCAATCTTCTCGATCAAACTAACATGTTCCGAACCCGTCCCGATCCATCCGATTGACGCCTATAAAGATGACAAAATACCAAAATCCGATCTAATCCGACGAATCCATCCAACCTTATTTTTTTCAAATAGTCAAAATAACTCAAATCCGACTCGAGATGATCTAAAATCCGAAAAAAGCCAATACTAAATAACTCGAAACCTAACTAACCTGTAATCTGATGATCATTCTCAGTTATACTAAACCGATCAGTCCGATTGTGACCTCCACGGCCGTAATTAAGAAGGTAATCATTTTGCACCTTTTTACATTGACTAGTGACTATACATATATATATATATATATATATATATATATATATATCCAATTGTCTGACATGACCCACATGAAGCAATACAATATCTTTGTCTCTCCGCAAACCAAAGCAATCAATCCTAAGCAACAGTTAACACATGTGATATTCTAATAAAAAGGAATTGAACAAATGTTGCAAGCTGGAGTAGATATGGAGAAAACTTATTATGAGAAACTTCCAAACAGAAAATTATTTCTTTGACATTTTGTGCAAGGATATTATTACATTTAGCAAGGTGAAGTTAATATATAGTCGTCCTATGATTTTAGCCGGAACCTACTTTATTTATATCATAAAATAATTCATCACAACATGTCCGTCTCCTATCAAACATTTTTTTTTGTTATCATTTATTCTTTCAGAAATCTCGCCTAATTTCTCTAGATTATAGAGAAATATACTTCTCAAGTCTACTTAATTTTTTTCAATTAGACAATAGTTTAGATAATAATTCAGCACTAGAGTTTCCTCAATACAAATTGGTGCATCTATTAATTTGAGTTTTAAATTTTGAAGAATATAATTCGGAAAAAGGAGTAATGACAACTTGAGTAATTAAACTTATAATAGTGCAATCTTTATATCAGTTAATAGAGTTTTTTTAGTATACAATGAGAATTAAAATCATTTAATTTATGTGGAACCTATGGCTTGGCTGCTTTTCATGCACACCAATTGATTGATTCATTGATTCATTGATTGCTTTATTGATTGATTGATCAATAATGCCACCCCTATTCCTATATTTGGAAAAGAAATAAGCAAAGAATAAAGTTATTAGTATCTTTCAAGAAAATAATTTTATTTTTTAATTATTCTCAAGTTATGTATGTATCAAATAAAGTCTATAATATTATTGAGCTATCTGCACATATATATTTGAAAAAGAAATAAGCAAAGAATAGAGTTATTAGTATCTTTCACTAAAATAATTTTATTTTCTAATTATTCTCAGATTATGTATATATCAAATAAAGTCTATAATATTTTTACATGTGAACACAAGAACATTTTTTTTAAACTATCAACATTTTTCTAATATTTTAAATTATGACATTTGTCCCTCCTCTTTTATGATATGCAATTTGGCTATAAAAGTATATGATCAATTATGAAATGAGATATGTATACGACAAACATGCAATACATAATTCGTTTAGGGTTTGTCTAATATATATATACACAGTACAAAACAGAGTTACTCTACACAAATATATATATATATGTTAAGCTTAAACTTAATCTTTGCCTCATATAGTACTATACAAAATGGTTGCATATTATACTTCTAAAGATCATGATATTAATTATGGTTAGAAAACTGTTGGATGTCAAATTTGACACCATACCAAACTTGAGAACAACTGAACGCTCAAGAAAAGGAAATAGTTTTGAGGTTTAATTTCATAGTTATTTTGTTTAATTTTTTTGCTTCATCATGAAGATTTGCATAAAGTAATTAAAACGAGACTTAATTAAGTCTCGTTGGGAATTACTAAGCCACAAAAATTGTGCAATTCATGGCTCTTGAGACTGATAATTGTTACGGAAATTTAATTATTCTAACACTATATATGTTGGATGGAATATGGAGAGAAGAAGGAAGAAATGGCGTAGGAATTAGAAAAATTTTATAAGGGGTAATTGCTCTCATGTCCTTTTTCAAATTTCAAGTTGAAATAATTATCCCCCTTAATTTTTAATATTAACAATTGTTTCTCTAACTTTTCAATTTGTGACAATCAGCTCTATAACTGTTAAATTAGAACAATATCGTTAACTTTATGGTGATAAATGACCGAAATATCCACAAATATATATAATTTTATCATTAATAATTTTGTATTTTTTTAAGACAAAAATGGCAAAATAGATACTCCAACTTAGACAAAAAAAAAACTAAAGAAATAAATGTACAACTAATTAGCTCTTACGTTTCGTTTCATGAGATAACTTTTATTCTTTCATAAAAAAATACAACTTTTGAAGATAAATAAATTCTGATATAATTTATTGTACTTTAATGTAATACTAAAGAAAATTTTAAAATAAATATTTTTGTTTTTTTTCAAATTTAAAAATATAGTTTCAAAGTAACTAAATTGAGTGCTAAAGTGTAAAGGATTTTTTGTCATTTATCAACAAAAGTTAACAGTGATAATTGAATTTACGTTTACAGAACTAATCGTCATAAATGAAAATTCGGAAGAATAATTGTCAAAATTTAAAGCAAAAAAGGGAAGTGATTATCACAAAAAGTTCAAGGGATGTGGTGATATTACCCCACTTCATTAAAGACGTTTATTTCATTTCATGTTTTATACTAGTGTAAAATAATATCAATTATGCTTTTAACCTCCTTTAAAATTAACAGTTTGCTCCTAGAAACAACGAAATATTTTCAATGCATGTTTATATTATGAAGCGACAGTCGAATATAACAATATCAAATTAAAAACTACAATTCTAACACTTCAAAAAAAAAAAAAAGATGGTGCTGAAAAGAGGACTCAAAGAGTCAAAAGGGATGACTAATTTATACTAAAATGAATCCTAATATAATAGAAAAAGAACTATAATTTTTTGATATGTTGTTTTCGGTTTCATTAATTAAATCTAAACTAAGCATGAATTGAATTGGGTCTACAAATCTCTTAAAAAATAAGATACCTTTCCAAAAGGGAAGATATTTTGTTAGTATATTCATGCTAGGTGAACATCCTTTTCATTATTTCTTTAGTGGGAATTCAAATCAAGCTTCCCCAACATAACATATAAAAATATTATGCAGATGACTTGAAACAAAAATTAGAAATTTGCATGGAAATTGAGAATTTGTGTTCATGAAAATTAAATTCGTACAGTGTTCATCCTTTCCGACACATCAAAATTCGAACACACGAATTCACAGTTCTGTACGAATGCCCGAATGAGCGTAAGACGATCGTCGCTTCCACGTGATAGTTACCAATCCTAACTTCTTTCATTAGCCATGAACAAGGATATCATTAAACTGATACATTTACGTCTTGAGATAGAGCTCTGCTCGTGGCTCGCTCGAGATCGGCTCGAAATTCAGCTCGCTCAAAACTAATTTGAGCTGGAATTGACTTTGACTCGCTCGACTTATTTAGCTCACGAATTCAGCTCGTATGCAGTCCTATCTTGAGAAGGCACACAAGAAATTTCATTGATCAATTGATATGCTGATGTCAATTAAGAGCATTTAATGCTGCGACCAGTGTGCAGAAATGGAGGCTGAAGCTTAGGCTTGGGGTTTTGCTATGTTTTTTTCAAAGAGAAAGGGATGTGTGAGTGTGACTGAGCAATGCAATGCAATGCATGGTGAGCAATTACCCCCAATTTCTGTCACTCTCATGAATCATGAGCAAGCGACAAATACATTAAAGGCTCTTCAACTTTTTTAAAATCTGAAGTTCAGTAAACATCATTTAGATTCAGCTTTGAAGTTTAAAGTGTCTAATCAGAGTTTCATCTTTTCATTTTTATGTTCAATTTTACTTCGATTAGAGAATTTAATTATTACATCACTCTAATGTATGGCAAGATGATCAAATTTGGCCTTGCGGTGCCATCAAGTTTTTATGAAAATAATAATAATTTGAGAAAAATATTAATACTAAATTGGGCAGTGCATTTATGAAGATTTTTGTTGATAATTTCTCATGAGAGCATTTACCTGTTACATAATCCGTCGTAATAGCAGCAAAACTTGCTTCACTTAAACACATACAAAGAAACTAAAGAGGAGAATCACTTGATAATTTTAAAAATGATTTATTAATTAAATTCAAATGAAATTGAAAATAAATTCATAAATTTGTTATTGGGTATATAGGCAGGCTAACAATTAAATTTTATACAATTTATCTCAAAAAATTCATACAATTTAAGTATTGTTTGATAGTATAAAAAAAATGTTAATCTCGCTTTGCGTATTTGCTGTAAAATGATAGATTAGTAATGAAAATAATAGTTCATAACAAGAAACAGAGAATAGTACTTTAAGAACAAATAATTCTCTTACATATAATATAAAATTAGTATCTAATCTAATAACTAAGGTAATATCCTTTATATGATAATTGTAAAAACTTGAAACTCAACTAGAAAATCTTTTACATATAATTTCTTAAAACCGGATAAATTTTACTCTTATTTTTTTATCTCAATTTTTTTTTCTTACTTATAATAATAATAATGATAATATTATTATTATTATTATTGGCGTCGGCAAATTCATGATAAAAAAATAAATAAATAACTTCTAAAACTTCAGTTCACACTCAAGCTGACAAGAACAAATGGGTTTAGTTCATTCTGGGTTTTCTTGGATTCATTTCAGGCCCAAATCAATTTCAATTTCAATTTCAGATCCATGTTTCTACTCCCATGATAGATTCAGGTTTTTTTATGCCAGAATCAAATGCACCTTCTCTCTTCAAAATTCAAATAATCCTACAAAAAATTAAAAGAAAACATCAAATAATTGAATACAACAATGTAGATGGAGCTAAATTAACAAAAAAAAATAATGTAAATGAATGATATAGTACATTCCATTTAGTATGCTTACAATACATCAACTGTAAAAAAACTCCAAATTAATTAAACAATTGCATGTTATTAGTCCCCCCATAACTAACCCAATTTTGTTTCTCTTATGGTTTTTTTTAGTTTGGTTTAGAAAGGCTGGTATTGACTAATTGTTACTTGTATGACTTGTATGTTTGTGTTTGCTTTGTACTGATACTTTTATTGAGGTATAGATTTTCTATACTTCATTTGATTTTGTATTTATTTTCGTGAAGGAAGGAAAGCCGGTACCTTATTTTGGGGGTTCTTTTATCAAAAAAAAAAATTATCCAATTTTGCATTGTTGAACGTTGGAATAATTTGCTGGGATAGATTTTTCAGAAATTCAAATAGTATTAAAATTTAATAAAAAAAATCAAATTAGAATAGAATTACTCGAATCGTGAGATATTATTCTTAAACGTATTCCGTCTGTATTGTGTATATTTGAAATCACAATGAAATTATCTGAGATCGTCATTTCTTAGCATATTTGTGACGAGGTGTGACTCTCCACTATATAATTCTATCAAGAAATAAATTATTCCATTCATTAGGAAATATTCACATAAGGTTCGCTTGTAAACCAACTAATAATGCAAGCGTAAATCCTAATTTTTTGTTAAATACAAACAATGTACATATAAATTTAAATAATCAACCACTGATAATGCTAGTGTGATTAATTTTTAAGAAAAGTCAAATCATATATGAAAATAAAATAACTATTCGATCATGCATAACGAGACTAATGATTGATGATAAAAAAAAAATTAATTACATGATATCATGTTATTGATGGATAAATTTGGAGTAAAATGTCATGAACTACTATTAACAAACCTTAATTAAGGTTTGATTACTATACTCACTCAACCTTAAATAGTGTGTAGCTTCTCAATCTCTTCCTTCCTCTCATGTTTTTTTTATTTCCAAAAGGAGAAAAGAAACCATAAATCAATTAATGTCACATTTCTTCTCTCTTTAGAAGTAACGAAGAATAAAAAATAGTGGATAGAACTTCTACGGATTCATATTCACCATTATATTTTTTTTATGACGCACTCGTGTCACAGATTTTTTGAATCTACGATATATGGAGCCCACTAAAAAATAAATAAATAAACACCCCTTATAGTTAACTATGAACATTTTAAATCAAATCGGATCATTTAAAATCTATGATAACAAATATATCATAGATTTTAATGATAGCAGATAGGGACCCGAACTTCTACATATTACTATATCTTTCCTTCTTCTTCTTTTTTTTTTGATAAAAGTAAATATTTCACCTATTTCATTGAAACACATATATATTACTATGTCTTAAAAAAGTCTTTTGTAAAATATAAATGTTTAATTTGAGAAACAAGAAATTAGACGTTTTTTGGTATCAACTTTTTTTGGAATTAGTTGCTATCCATTTCATGATTATGTTATTGTAGAGAAGACAATAAGACATTTGTAAAGATGCAAACTTTTGAGGACGAATGAGCAATTATGAGTGCAATTATTCTATTTTTGTATTACATATAAAATTCTACAAGGACTGATTAGTATGCAAGCATATATTGTAGTATAAATAATTATTTTTTTAATGTCACGTGACACAAAATTAAAGTAATAGCATGATCAATAAAATTAATAAATTAAAAGAAATGAAAATAAAATCTATGAGATGCTCAAGAATAGATAATATCATCCATACTGAGTTTATTCATGTTAAATGATTTTTGTTTCATGTTAATAGTTTTATTGTTCAATTATTTGTATAATATTTTATTATTTGACTTAAAATAAATTATTATTTAATTAATATTAATGATATCTAAACTGAATAATAAAGGACGTATCGACGATGATATCTTTCTAGCATTTTCTTTTAGAATAAGTTGAAATTTCTTAGCACGTAAAGGACTAAAAATAAAGAAAAAAACACATTATATATGGATAACATTACTAATATGTTAATTTATAAATAGTTCTAGAAAGATGAAATGTAGAAGTCAATTTGGATTTTATTTGATCTTTTTAAAAAGAATTCCAACATATTCATTGAATTAATCAAAATCTAATATTAATCATAAAAAGAAAAGAAAAATCTAAACTTTGTCATTTCTGATCTGGATTGAGCATTTGGATATTTCATGGTATTAAAAGCTAACGCGATAACAAACTAAAAAATGGCACAACCATTCAGCCCAATTTGGGATATACGGCTGCTATCAACGCTGCACCATAAAATAGAACACACGAAAATCGGAAGGTTCCGATCGGATCAAAATTGGCCTCGTCGTTCGAGTAGATAATTATCCTCCGTTAGATTAAAATCTAACGGTTGGATTGGGTCATTTGACAAATATTCTACTACACTAGTAACAGCGGATATGGACCTATGTTATGTTGTGCTCTTTATTTCGTGGATTTATGTTAAAATCAGAAACCCTAGCCTTTTGGCCGATGCCTTTCCATTCCATCGGAGAGGAAAATAACACCACTCTCTCTCTCTCTCGCGCGCGCTCGCGTTCTCTCTCAGGCGAAAATTGAGCTCTCGTAACGGTACTCTCTCTCTCTCTCTCTCTCTCTCTCTCTCTCTCATGTTATTTCGCAACATTTCTCTCTACTTTGTAGGGGATATCGAAAGGATTGAGATATTGTTCTTTTCTAATCTCCTTTCGGCTGTAATATCGTTTCTACTGTTTGTTCGCCTGATGGAATCTCTTCTTTTGCTTTTCTTATGGTCGATTGTCCAAATCCTACAATTCCGCGTTTGGAATTGTGCAATCTGGGATAAGCAAAGAAAATTAGGGCTCGAAGACAGGGATTTAAGAGGAAAATTGAAAGATTAGGGTTTTAGAAGGGAGAATCAGGGAGTGATTGAGAGGATTAGAGGTTACACAATGCTTTTTGATACTCTTCTTTTGCAAATAAGCACATAAAATCTGTTATTTTTTTTTAATATAGAAAACTTGTCTGCATCATAAAATTACCATTGATTATGCGGCTTTAATAGCTTTTCGTCTGCATATAAATAGGAAAGATGCCGCCTTCGCCGTATCCTGTTTTAAACAACAAACCAATTGACCAATGGAAGGTCACTGAACTCAAGGAGGAACTAAAGAAAAGGAAGCTTCCATTAAGAGGCTTGAAAGATGAATTGGTGAGGCGCCTTGACGAAGCCCTGCGTGAAGAAATGAACACCCAACTTGAAAATGAAAAGGAGGATGAAGAGGAAGAAGAACAGGTGGAAACCCCTCCATTCCATAGTGTTAATAATGATGATGTGGTACTAGAAGATAACCCACCAGTTCAACAACAAGAAATAGAAGAAGTAAACGTAGCCCCTCAAGATCAGCAAGAAGAAGTAAACGAAGCCCCTCAAGATCAGCAAGAAGAAGTAAACGAAGCCCCTCAAGATCAGCAAGAAGAAGTAAACGAAGCCCCTCAAGGTCAGCAAGAAGAAGTAGAAGTAAAAGAAGCCCCTCTGGTTCAACAAGAAGAAGTAGAAGTAAAAGAAGCCCCTCCGGTTCAACAAGAAGAAGTAGAAGTAAAAGAAGCCTCTCCAATTCAACAAAATCAAATAGAAAGTGTGGACGAACCGGTGCTGTTGAAGAACGAAAATTCCAAATCAGACCCTGAAGAGGAATTAGAAAATCCCGTAGATGCCCCTGAAACAAACAATGCTGAGAATACTGATCTTAAAATGGATGATAGAGAAAACATTGAAACTGAAATGGAGGAACCAAAAACTGAGGTAGTGGGTTTGGAGCCTGTCTGTGCCTCCGACCCGCTTGATGAAATTCCCCAGAAAGATTTGAAAGGTGCTGAGGAAGTGAAGCCTGTCCAGACCAAGCCCGACGAACAGGTATCACAGGTGGGGCCTGATACAGGGTCCCAAGTAAAGTGTGAGTCAATTTCTAGTAACGAGTCTTTTAAGTGCATTAATGTAGAAAACGAATTAAAAGATAACTTGAATGCTGATAATTTTGATTTAGAAAAACAAGTAGAGGTTAAGCAGGACATACAAGATGACAAGAACAAACAGCCGGTCAAAAACCAGGCCGACACCTCCGCTTTGGAGGGAGAAAATTATGAAAATACCCCTAGTAACAATGTAAACAGCATTGTTGGTGCTGACAGCGGTTCTCCTGAGAAACTGAACTTAGACAGGAGCTCAGGTGATGAGTCAATGGAAGAAGATTTGACTGAGAGCAGTAAGCTTCCAGTTGAGTCTGTGGGTGGTGGGGCCCAAGATATGGTAAAAGAAGAGGTGGATTCTGAAAATACAACTGCTGATGTTGATAAGATGGATATTGCTGCTGCTGTAGAGGAAGTCAGACCAGCAGTGGCGTCTGAGAAGAGAAGGCTGGAAGGTTCATTTCTTTTGCTTGAGTTTAGTTATACTGCTCCAGAAACTTTTGAAGAAATATACGTATGATACTTAAAACAATGAACAGAAATATTTTAATAGTAAATTAAGAGCAGGGTGCTAATATATTGTGGTAATTGTACCAAGTTAGTGCCAGTACTGTAATGTGATATTCCTGAAAAGTTTCTCTTTTTTGGATTTTCTTCAACTAAATTTAAGAAATGAAGTCTTGAAGGTTTGAACTTGCAAAATCTAAAAGCTGAATATGCAGCTCAAGAGGTGGCACCGAACAACAGTGAGAACTTTAAAAGACAGCGCCGCTGGAACACAGAACCTTTGAAAGTGCCAGATTTGCCAAACCTGAGCAGCTCCAGCACTCCGAAAGACCTGGCTCCACCTGTCCCACCTAAACGTACTTTCAACCGGTCTGATTCAAACATTAGCACTGATTCTCCCAAGGAGCGCATAGGTAAGCCTAGCTACTCCGCTTGCTATTTTTCTTTATGTTGATCTTCCATTGGGCCATTTCTTCATGTTATCTTTCATGTCCCTGCAAGACAGACTTTTGTCTTGAAGACAAGGGTATACAATTTAACTTCATGCATTCTACATATGCACATGGTTTCCCAAATAGAGTGCATTGCTGGTATTCTACAAATCCTTTAAATATGTTACTGAAACATTTCCTTTCTCCTCAATGAATTCTCCAAAATGTCATAACTCATAGAAATAAATCTTATCTATAGTCCTCCGTCCCGGCTTGTCAATTATTTGAGCATCCTTTCTCATGTACTGGCAGAAATGCCAAGGTGGTATGTTTGGTCATTTTTGGAAGGAAATATAACTGTGGTTAAGGTTGAGAACAATGCTGAGGATTAGTTGTGTTTCTGTTGGGAGGGGAGACAGTAAATCTTATATTTCGGGTTCTAACTGAATATATATGGATCGGGTCTATACAGAATGGCCCATGTGTTTTTATTGCTATGTATAGTTTTGCTTGATTTTTAGTTGGTATAAATGATTAATGCTTTGAAAATTTTATAGTTCCTCCGTCACAGAAGCCTGCCACAAATTCTTTAAGAATTGACAAGTTTCTGCGCCCTTTCACTCTGAAAGCAGTACAAGAACTGCTTGGCAAAACTGGCTCTGTTTCCAATTTCTGGATGGACCATATCAAGACCCACTGCTATGTCACGGTATGTTTTCCTATATGTGGTTGCAGATGCTGTACCAGATTTCCGTCTAATAACTGAAGAAATTGGCACACGCCATCTGTATGAAGTTTCCTCATTACCAATTATGTCTGATCTGTCTACTGCTTAACCCAAATCAGTTTGTTTTTTTTGTTATTTAACTGCTTAGCTGCTTAATATTGAACAAGCCAAAGACTAAATTTGAAACCCAAATTAGCACAAAATTTGTCAAAACTATTGGTTAATATAATAGACTAGTTCATTTTTCTGGTCCATAGTTATAATCTAAAATAATTATTTGATAATATTAATTTTGTACTAAAAAAAATTGTAAACATTGTTTCATGTACTAGCTAATCAAGGTTGATCATTTTCATCATCTCAATGTAAAAATGCCTTCTCTTTGCTTCCAGTATTCATCTGTTGAAGAAGCCATAGCCACCCGAAATGCAGTCTACAATCTTCAGTGGCCACCTAATGGCGGTAACCAATTGTTTGCTGAGTTTGTGGATCCACAAGAGGTCAAACAGCGCCTCGAGGTCCCACCTCAATCTCCTGCAGTGGCAGCCCCACCAACTATCAGCCCTGCAACCACTCCAAAACCTTCACCTGTGGGACAGCCCGCCGCACAACAGCCCCCCTTCTCCCGTCAGAACTCAACACCCCGCAATCAGCAACAACAGGTGCAACTACCACCACCACCTCCGCTGCCAGCCTCAGGTTCAGGAAATGCAAAGCCAGTTAAGGAAAGGCTGCCACCGCCGCCTCCGCTGAAGAAGACTGACCCTCAGCCGGCGGTGGTGACACTAGATGACCTGTTCAGGAAGACCAAGGCTGCACCTAGGATCTATTATCTGCCTCTATCAGAGGAGACTGTTGCCGCGAAGCTTGCTGCTCGTGCCAAGGCTGCCAAAGAATGAAGTAGTCTTTCTTATTCTGGGGTTATCTGGTATTTCCCTCCCTCTCTCTCTCTCTCTCTCTCTCTGTGCGTGTCTGATTGGTGTTCTTTCCCTTACAAAGTTAGATTTAAGGAGTGTTGTATGGTTACTGAAACCAGTCTAGGTGACACCAGACTGAAGCCCCACACTGCTAGTTCTTCCATATGATATTAAAATATGGTGTGGTTGAAGTCTGAAACTCTTATGTGATGGACTGTCCTGAACTATTAGCAGTTTATTACTCTATTTCTTTTTCCTTTTTGTTTCTCCTTTGTCCATTGTGTTGTTCTATGTTCAATTTAAGGTCCTCATTGTCAGCATAGTCAGTGCTGAAAAACAGTGACCAATTGCAACAGGATTGTACCATTGCTTGTGGATTATATTTAATTTTTTGTTTCTTTTTTCAGGTATATTAGGAAAATCTCCAGATGGTAGCTTTTGCCTGTTGTGATGTTTTCGGGAGTGGTATCTAGATTTTAAAACTTGTAATTGTGGAGATAATTATGGTGCACCGTACTGGTTTAGAAACAGGATAGCATAGCATTGAGAACTGAGCTTAATTTCTAGTTCTTTTTCTATCTTTGGACGGAGACCAAGTAGGAGATTGTTGACTTGTTGTTCTCTTAAAGATGTATGGATAAGACTTTTTAGATATCTTTGATCATTTATGGGTTTATCAGACCCTTTCATATCTACATAACTGCTGAGCAAGAGGTGAGCGGGTTCGTGCATGTGTGTGCTTTGTTTTTATGTGGTTCTCTCAAGCTGCCAATTCAAACGATGCAAAATTAGCAAATATCAATGATTTTTCCTTGTCCATTTCGAGGAATCCAGTTCAAACGGTACAAATCAAAACCCCAATCACCCCCTTTCATGGTTCCTCTTGAGTTAATTTATCGGCATGCATAAACGTGATACTTCAGTTGAGTGTAGCGGAAACGCTGACTTGTGCATGACTCCCCCTTAAAATAATTTTCTATCTCGTAGCAGTTTAATTTTCTATCTCGTAGCAGTCCAATCGGTTGAAAAATGCTGTATTGTAGTTGGACTCCACGCAGATGATCTGGGCTGTATAATTGGTAGTTATAGCACATATCCAAGCATTTGAAGGACTCCTGATTGGTAATAAGTTATAAATTTTATTTATTCTCAAGTAGTTGTATTCACACAACCAATTAAATTGTTCACCAATGTAGAGAGCGTTGGTTACCAACAAACCATCTGCATCTGACTATCACTTTAAATACATCTAAAACTATAGATTGGTTACCATATATTGTTGGATATCAAAGCATGTACCAAATGCCGCTAATTCCATTAGCATGATTGTACGCCCAACGAGCATAGAAGTTAATTCCAACACCTCCCACCTTTCTAATTTTTTTTTTAAAACTTAAAAGGGTTACACTTTCTGTACAAGGCAGCATTTGCCAATCAGACCTCGTTCTTTTCATTTTTTTCTTTTCTTTTTTCATAACTAAATGTGGTTAACCTAATATTCTAAGATTTACACAATGTTCCTATTTCTTAGTATTAGCAGTTGCATCAATGAACATGGCACGTGTCCAGTGCTCAACATCTTCAACTTGAGACGGTGGTGGAGGATACTTGGGGTGCTCTATTATATCCCATTCCTCTACTATGCTCTCAGTCTTTCCGTATTGTGTCATTTCTGGCGAATAAAGGAAGCTTGCGGCAGAGTGAGCAAGGTTGTTATCTCTATAGTTTCGCTGTTTCAATTAGTACCAATATTAGAAACAGCCATTTCCAACATGCTACTGTAAATGTTGAGGTTAAACCAAACATAAAGATGCTGGCTCCCACCTTGTATGGTTGTGTTGGCTCGACACATTTTTACAATCAACACTCCTATTTGACTTATCCCCCCAATTCCACAATGGAGCTCTCCTTTGAGTTTGAATGACCTGATCTAGTTTTTGGGACCTTAAGTTTAAAATGGAGCTTAAACAGTTCTCATCTCGACCAATTCATTCTAACCTCAATTGTCAAAATTAAGCACCAAAGGAGATAAGAGGAGACAGACAGGGGTGTTTTGGCCCAAGTGCAGTAAAGCGGTACAAGTACCACACTACCAAGTAGCATTATTGACAGAAATAAGTATGACATTCAAGATTATGATCCTCAGATTACCATAGTGTGTGAGCTATCTGATAAGCCAGTAATAGATGAGACGCCCGAATTCACATTCCAAATTGATCGATTCAGCTGATGACCTTGTTTGTCAGACCTGTTTACAAGGGTGAATCATAATGACATTTTTGAAAAAAGAAAATTCGGATCTTCATTAGGAAAAGAAAATCAAAGAGAGAGTAAGACTATGGAGGATACATAAAAGTGCAAGAAAAGGTTAAACAACATGGCATCTCTTTTGTAATTACTTGAGCAGTTAATCAAGGTTTATAAATTAACCATCAAACATCAACGATGTCAACTATGGTCAGCAATCCACTGCAGAACATGACACACTGGATCAGTTAGTCGATTAGAGAATTAATCTCTAATTCAGCTCAAACTCAAAAAACCATGGGGCAACAGGGCTGTTAAGGTTTCATGCCCACTCACAAAATCAAGGGGACATTGGGCATGGGTCTAGTGTTAAGGTTTCATGCTGGATCATGTTTGTTATACCTAATTGAGGCAACAGGGCTGTTAAAGACAGTTAAAGCAAATATTGGACAAAAATTGAGGCTTCCTTAACAGTTTACAGGTAACTCAGGCAGTTCTAAGTTTTTCTGAACTTAATTCAGGGTTAATTTTATCAATCAGGAACTTAATGGTTTATTTAACGCCAGTACTATACCTATCTGTAGAATACCTGGCTTACTAGATAGGTTAAACTATATTGACCAAGCTAACTTCCTCAAGAAAAAACCATGTTTCCTGACAAGTTGGGAAATGGACACAACTTGCTTCAGGCCTAGAGTTATGCTGTTCATCCCATTTTAGAATCCCTCCGCAAGATGTCTCTGTTCATAGCTATGAGAATTTAACTTTTAAAATACTATATGAATTAGTGACAGATCATTCTGCATAGGTCAAAACTTCTCAAGTATGACCAATTACATACCTTGACCAAGGCGTCCTTCTAGAAATAACTGACCGGATCTCCCTCGAAGAAGAGAGAGTCCCTAACAACCTCGCAAAGGCCTCAAAGGTAGAAGCTTCTGGAGGCACCTCCAAACCCAATGAGTTGTAACAATAACTCGTAATACACGCCACACTTTTTTTCAATAGAGAAATCCCTTTTTGCAAATCCTTGTGGGACTCAATGGAGTGGAGAGAAGCTGAGCCATAGCTGAAGCTGCCAGTTCTGTCGCTCTCCTGTAAGCAGTTCTTTTTTTCTGAGTCAACAGATGACACGCCAAAATTGCTTGAGCTGGAGCTCCTTTCAGCTGAGGACCATGAATTGTCGCCGGCTGATGAGCAGAAGCTCTTTCGTGGGATGAAGAGCTGATACTCTTTGCTGTTGTTTGCACAGAAAGTAAAGGGATGAACTAGAAACTAACGGACCTCAATGTTTCAAACTATTCTATCTTTTTCAGTCACTTTAAGTTAGAATTTATCACTTAAGAGTCCTGAAGTTGTATTACTACCCTTAGTTCCTTCTTATAGGGTTCATAAAAAATGATGAAAGGATGTCATTTGGATTTTCATCAGGGACGATTATGCACATATATTCTTTCAGCAAATCTCTTACATTTCACTCAAATGGATCATCAGATACTAAATATGTATCAGTTGCACAAAACTTTGAAATGTACTTTTCAATGAAAGATATAGAAGAAAATAACACAAACTACTTATTCTAAGACCCAACTGCTAAGTATTGGAATGTGCTTTACACAGCACCTGGCAAAAATAGTTCCGAATATTCACAGTCAAATTGAAGTTTACATTTAGAAGAGTAGTTGAGATACCTCTGAGAAGAAGGCCGAGCATCCCAATACGAGTCTCTTTGCCATACGCGTGAACAGGAACCCTAAAATAATAACAAGTAAATTAACAGAATTAAAAAAAGAAAAAGAAAAAAAGAACATCAATATTCAATACAATCAAACCAGCAATATGGAAAGAGAAAATATAAAAAACTTTTTTTATATACCAATGTACGTTTAATACAAGTAATTAGCCAAACAATTTGGTGCAAATCTGCTACTAAACTGACATAACTGACTTTTTTCTATAAAAAAAGCAGTTTTTGTGAAAAGAAGCTGACTTCAGAGTGACAATTTACTCGTTATGCCAACCAAACACAACAAGTCATGCATGTAAGATAAAAGCAGCTCACCGCAAAGCCTGAATTATGAAGAGAGGGAGCAGCCAAGGCAGGGAGTGCAAGATTTAAAAGTTGCACGATGTACCTATTGCAGAAACCCAAAAGAGAAGAGAGAGAGAGAATGGACAAAATAGGATCTTAATTTCAACACTGAAACGTGATAGCCTAGATAATTGTATCCAAGTAATGCACAACTTTGGAAAGCAATATAACCAATATGAGCTGCATTGTAAAATTTTATTTTGTTTCATGGTCTTTTTACATATAGTTATTGCTGAATTGAGGATTTTTTATTTTTTACTGGGCTTAAATTGAAAATAAAGCAAGGCCTCTTACAAAATGGACAAATCTTATGTTATGTAAGCTCAGTTTGTACAATTAGATATGAAGACAGGGTATCAATCATAATAAACCAAAAGCGGACCAGTTAGGAGGACAATATAAAATATCAAACAGCTAGAACTGAATGCTCGATCCTTATTAGGAAGAAAGAAGCCTAACCCTAAAGAGGCAGCGAGCTCTTCTGAGGGAACTGAATGGGGATCAAGGCCCCTAGGGAGCCGGGCATAGCAAATTTGATCATATGGACCATTATACCCATCCTTACCCTCTCCATCTGAATTAACCTAATAATTAGGGTATGTATAAGAAAATTTTGTTATCAGATAGCTGTCCATATATTTTTCTTCTTATTTTTAATAAATATTGAGAGAAAGGGTAGACATTATGTATCATATGGTCACATTTCTACTGTATTAATGCTAAAGCAAACAATAGACTGGATGCTAATAAGATTAGTTTACCAAATTTTATTTCTTTTGTAAAAACTTAACATTTTTTTTCCATACTAGATCATTTACCCTTTTATTTTTATAGTTCATCTCATCAACCAGCAACTATATTCCCATTAGATTGATTATCCCTGCTTTTTCCGTTGGTCAGATTTTGATGCTTGATTGCACAATCGAAGGATAAATAAATGGGTAGAAATTGGAGGTCAATTATTGGACTCATGGTAGTAGAGATACAAGTGGGCTTGCTTAAGGTTCCAATTGCACAATTTAGATTAATTGAGAATTGATCGCGGGCAATTGAAGAATTAACATTTGGAAGAGAAGTAATCCATTTCTTAGTAAGGTTTCACTTACACGGCGCATTGGAAATAATTTACATATCTGTTTTATGACAACAGACTGTTTGTGAAGTCGCTCAGAGGTGATCGCCATCTGAAACAATTTAAGAGAAAATGCAACACTTTACTAGAAGAAAGTTTATGATAGAATTAACTGCCAGGTATGGGAACAACAATGGCAAACCAGACATATGCATCATGACAATATTCTATTCATAATAATTCATGATAAGGCAAAATTGAAATTGATATTAAGGTTAAAATCTTTAGATATATTTGGCAATGTATACACCTCTAAATAATGCACCAGACAAGACATATATTGGATCAGAAGTACAATATCACAACATATGATGCTATCTTAGTGAAGTTAGGTAAAAAAAGGTCTCAGTTAAGCGCTACTCAAGCATGAATATTTTTCATGTTTATTTTCCTTTTCGATGAAAATCAAAAGGGAGAGAGATCAAACTTACAAGCCCTAGACCTTGAGTATGGATGAGATTTGGGTAGAATGTCTCCAACAACTCGACCTTATTTTTCTCCAGCTTAAGTAAGATTTTGAAACAAGTTCATTAGTTTCCAGATTAAACTGTTAAATCAAATATAACTGCACAAATCATGGATGCTTGTAGCATTTTGGTTACTTATAGGCCTGAATTGCATAAACTGAGCACTAATTAGGTAAATTTGCGTTCCATTGAGATCTAGTGCACAATTGAGACTTTATATGTATTTACTCTAGCTCATTTTCCAAATTAGAGCCAGAAATAGATTCCACTCTAGTAGTATACCGGTTTAACTGCTACATATAAGTTCTAAGTACCGTTGTGCGGGCTACATCCAGATATTCATACTTTAGTTTCAGGCTGCTTGATATTTCTTTAACCTTCGATTTATCTGCCAAAAATAGATTTCTCTGCTTTTAGCTATATATTCAAGTGAGAATACAAACACAACAAAGCAAAAAAAAAAAAAAACTAAAATACAAATGCCATATGCTGTGAGCTTAACCATGGGAAAGCTGTTTCTCCAAAATTCTCAACTGATCTCTCAATTTTTTGAGTTTCTCCGCTTTAGCTACTCTCCAATTTTGTTGATCATCAGCCTTCTTCTGTTAAAAGAGAAAAGTATCAAAAAGATTAAGAAGATTAAAATTACCAATATCAAAGGAACAACCAAAATAATTTCAGAATTTGTAGGACGCAAGAGTTTCCAAGAAATATTCAAGAGAAGGTCATCAAGTCTATATACATCATTATTGTTAGCAATACTTGATATGGTACATCTTTCATAAATTACTCTTAACCAAATAATCACTACAAATCTACACATATTCTATGTACATTTTCAATTGATGAATTCAAACCCAAATTAAAACTAATTCACACATCTTATAATCCGACACAATATTTTTACTAATGCACACGTGTTGACATATTGTGTCATTTCTTTTCCAATTTTGCTTAAATTCTCATCCTAATTAAAACTACAGTTAAATTAAGTGGGAAAAAGAAATCGTGCATAAAGACTAACCCTAGCTTCGAGCTTCTCGGTTAATTTCAAATACCGGGAATCCCTCGAACTCTTCAGCGCCTTCAGCCGTGTATAATACTCGTTCAATCTGCGCACGATAAGGAAAAAAAAAAGAGTAAAAGAAACATCAATTTCGAAGTTCGGCGACTTCTTCTCTAGACAGATTAAAAACGAGAGATTTACACAAACATAAGCACCTGAAATTGACGCATGTGGAACAGATTGATGCAAGATTAGAGTTCTCGCAAACGGTGCAGCTTGTAGCATTGCTGATCTGAGCGTTTCTTCTCGACATGTTTGTATGAATCGAATCTGATCGGTAGAAATTCTGATGTAGGGTTTGAAGTTTGAAACGTCGTTAGGAGAGGAGAGGGGCAAGAGAAAGAAAGAGAGAGAGGGAGAGGGGAAATGAATGATTATCGGTTGCGGGTAATTGGGAGAATCGTTTCGGGTTCTAATCCGGATCTAATGGTGCGCTTTCCGGTGTTAATTACATGAAGCGGGTTACTGTGTCCGCTCAACCAAGAAACCGATTAGTACGATAAATTAATTAATAATAATATGATAAAAATTAATATTTTAAAACTTCAATTGAAATAATCAATTACTAAATTGGATGTTCATGTACTGTTTTTTTCTTATTTATAGTTAGACTGATGCATAAAAAATGATACGATTCTGCTCCTGAATTTGAGAGAAAAGGGAATGAAAAGGAGGTTAATTTTTTAACATTTCAAATTATAAAAAATAATTTGTTAAGAAAATAAATAAAATAATTTCCCCCTTCATCCAATCACCTCTTTTAATATCTAAAAATTAAACTTGAGAGCAAAATAAATAATAATTCTCTTCTTTTTTTTCCTCTCCCTCTCTCCCTCCCCCATTAATTCTCTTTGGAGCACAATAGCGCTTCTATTTTTATTTAGATATAATTCAAATATATTTTTCTCTCAAAAATGGTGCCAACTTGGTATTTAATAGGAACATTGGATCAACAGCTATGAAATTAGCGCTATTCTAAATTATACAATTCAAAAATATTTGTAATGTATTCTAAACAGCACAAAATTAATATTCTTCCCGTATTATTCAAATTAGCATCCATTTTACACTTATATCGCACACTAACTTAAAAAAAAGAGGGGATTCTTTAACAACTAATATTTTGATAACCTTAATAATTATTTTTTAAATAATTTCAAAATATATTTAAAAAATAGAAAAAAAAATTGTAGACATAAACTTAAAGTTATAAATTGATTGTATTTTCAATTTAAATATTATTTGGTGCTCCCATCAAAAGTGGTCTCAAATTTAATAATTTATGATGGAATATCAAATGATCCTTAAATTGCATGAAAAATTTAAACACGATCAATCTATAAGTTATCAAATATGTTTGTAAATTTTTTTTTTTCTATTTTTAAGAATTCTTGAGATTTATTTTGAGATTATTTAAAAAATAATTGTCAGTGTTGTCAAAATATTAGTTATCAAGGATCCCCTCCCTTAAAAAAAAGTATTCTGACATTTTTATTTTTCATGATTCTATACTGAAATAAATAAATTCGAGAAAACTCAAATAGTAATGAAATTAAGTGAAATAAATAAATTAAATTATGTTATCGCAGTGAATCGTTGTTTTGAAACACATTTAGTCTCAATCGGACAATATTAATGATTCACTACTAAAATAATCCAAAATTATTACTTTTTATAACACAATTGTGGCAACAATTTATCATAAATTCCTCAATATTCATTGATGAGGGTTAAAATGATTTTATTTTTGGCATCTCCATCGTGTCTCCATTTTTTATTTTATAATAACTCTAATTTTAAAATTAAAATATCAAAATAAAATCGTAAAATTTGATCTATATCACTTTTTCTATGTAAATATAAAATATTATGACATTTTAATATTATTTTGTCTGACATCAAAAACAATTTAGTTAGAACAAACTTCGGTTGAGAAACCATAAAATAGAAATCTAATTGAATAACAATTATTTTCTGGCAAAAAATCATGAGGACTATATAATAGGATAATATATAATAGGATAAGGAAGAGTACAAAATCAGGTGTTATAAAACTGAAAATTTTAAATTGAGAAATTATTTTTGCACCCCGTATTTTATATCATTTATCTGCATACCAAAAATATTTATACTAAATAGATAATTTATTTATATCTCAATTTATAAGTGTTTGTAGTTAGTATAAAAAATATTTATCACATTTTTCTTTCCTAGATAATTATAAAAAAATAAAGTCAAAAAATTATTACATAAATATGAATACAACATGCATAATTTTTATTTTTAATAATGCAAAGTATAAATACTTTATGAAAAAAATATAAATATATCTTTGATGTAAATAATGGGTACTTAAGGAATACAATTGTCACTCATCTTTTAAATTATCCTGCAAATTTCAAATATCATGAGTAGGTTTAAAAATAAAAAAAAATTCAAATATAATATATATTCGGTAGACAAATATAGATGTATTGAAATTAAAACTTCGCATTTTCAAAATTTATATTTCAACATTTTGAATATTCTAAACGCATAACAAATATTTTAGTAATCAAATCTTTATTCTGTCCACTTCTTCATGCAAAATAATTGTTGGGAGTTTAAAATGTTAAAGTACAGTGATGTTTGCATCAGATGAACTTTTGTTATAAATTTAATTATGTTTTACCATTTTATTCGTACCATTGAATTTGAAAGGTCCATTTATGATTTCATTTTGTCCGAATTGACATTCACGAGCCGTCCAATATAATACACATCAGTCCGTATCAAAATGTTTATATGAAAGTAAAATTTGTATTTTTTTTTCCTTTTCTTAGACTAATTGATTGTTTTTTAGAACTGATATATAAATATCATCACTAATATCGTCATTGATATCGACTTTATTATCCATACTATATATGAATTATTATTCACGTTGATGACTTTATTATACAATTTATTTATATATATTACTTTTATTATTTAATTTAAGTGAATTATTATTCATATTAATGATATCTGAGTTGAATAATAAAATATTATATAAAATAAATTACATAATAAAAACATGAACATGCATATAATTTATTTCATATAAATAATATAATTGATACCTCCCAAACATTTTTCATTATTTTTTTTTACAGCGTTAGATGACTTCTAGCTACATCAAACTCTTGCTCTGAGCGGCAAGCAAAGACATCCTTTGATGTAGTCATCCAATTCAATCACAACCGTTCATTACTTGAAATAAGCCAGATTTCTTCAATCGTAGAATTTGTCAGAATTCAGATCATTCCGAACTTGTCGTTTAGTTAGTTTATTTCATCGGATGCGACGGGTCGTTGAAACAAGTTTGGATTTTGGAAGGTGTTCAGTTAAAACTCAAACATGAACCGAAGTGCCAAACCCAAATTCGGAATCTTTTGCAATTACAGGTTACAGCCTCAGGTCCTTAAACTAACACAAATAAAAGAAAAAAGAAAAAATCTCATGGCGAGAGAGAGCGCCACAAAAAATTCCCAAGCGAACAAAAGAAGGGAAGAGAGAACTCGCGGGAAAAAAGAACTGAGGAAGCAGCTGCCACGTGTCAGTCTCTCGACTCGTCTCCTTGATTCAGTCCCGTCTCGACTCGTCTCCTCGATTCAATCCCTTCACGGAATCTCTCTCTTCTCCTCCAGCCTCCTCCGTTTCTTCGAAACCCTAACCCTAGATTCCACCCCCCTCGCCTCCCATGAGCAATATCAGAATCCTTTGCTCCTTCATCAATTGCCAAAGAGGAGGTCATGCCCGCCTGGGCCTGGGGTTGGGGTTAGGGTTCGCGCCGTTGAATGGAATCTCTAGCTTGAAGATGCACTCGCCTCCAACCTCCTTCGCATCGTTTGTGACTACCACGTCTTATTCTTCCTCGTTTGTGATGGATGAATTGCCGAGGATGTCGGGCTCGTACCGATCCAGTCAGAGAAGAACGCTTACAAGAGTTTCAAATTGGAATTCTGAGAAATCTCCGTACGAAACGCTAGGTACTTTTTGCGTATAGATTATGTATCTTTTAGTCCAACTCTTGTCTCTATGAAGAAAGCTGTAGTTTAGCAGAAAATAAGCGTCAAAGAGAGATGAAAATCAGTATGATTGTGGTACCATCTGGCACATGCTATTATATCTTATGTAAATTTGTATGCTTTAGTTCGAGTTGATCTCTATCAAGTAGCAGAACACAAGCTTCTACAGAAAGAAAAGCAAATCTGATTGTGGTACTATCTGGTACATACTACTACCTAACCTGCTTGCATTATGGAGCCGAGGATTGTGACCTCAAGTATATTACTATTTCCCAATTCTTTTATTTGATTTGAGATTGATTTTTGTTTTCAAATAAATTGTATTTTTTTATGTTTAATGAATGAAAGAACTGGAGAGGGATGCTGATGAGGAGAAAATAAAAGCTGCATATAGAAGATTGGCCAAATATTACCATCCTGATGGTACTGTTTTTCTTTAAATTTTCTTTTGTCATTTTTGCCCTTTGGATATGTTATTTAAATATTGAATTTTCTTCTTTTGAAGTGTAACTGTCCCCACACATTTTGAATATCATGCTGATCTGTTACAGTTGCTTACGTCAATGAAGCCCCAATTGGACACAATTATGTCCAATCTGTAGTCAATAGTGCAATTGAGCATCCAAGTTGCCCAATATTGCTTAATCAATTATTGATTTGAAATTAAGCCTCAATTGTCCTTGCTTGATCAAGCACCAACAAGTGCTAGAAAAACAAAAGAGAAGGAAGAAGGTTGCAAATCCAGTTGGCTCCTTATCTGCTTCTGCATTCTGGTGCCATATATAATGAAAAATGTGCAAAATGACATCTTAATCCTTGTATAAGATCACTCCAAGTAAATTTGAACTTTCTGTTATTGCACAAAAGACACCTTAATCCTTTGATCTGAATTTTTCAGATCAAACTTTAACTAAGAAGGTAATATGTTTCTTTGCAGACTTTAACTAAGAAAGCAATATATTCCTTTGCAGTTAATTGTTTTTGAAATAACACTTGCAGTATATGATGGAAGAGGGACACTAGAGAAAGGAGAGACGGCAGAGGCTCGATTTATCAAAATCCAAGCAGCATATGAGCTGCTTATAGACCAGGAAAAGAGACAACAATATGACTTGGACCATCGCGTCAATCCCATGAAGGTAATCATTTTACAATTCTCTCCTTATCAAATTATTTTTTTTGTTGTCCTGGATATATGTTCTAGATCTACCATTATGCAGATTGTATGATCCTCTATGAAATTGGGAAAATTACAATTTGATTACCACGGTTATGACCTTTTTGGCCCTAATATCTGCTTTTTCTCCTGTAGAGTTTTCATTTAGTTTTATAATTGAGGTTAAGTTGAAGCAAAAGTTCAATTTACATCTAAATAAACTTAGTCGAATAATTGATGCTTTGTTGATGATTAAATAGAGCTCCCGTGATAAAAATTCAAGTGAGTGCTTTGTGATCAACCATCATGGATCTACTGTTGTTTGTTGCCGTACTTCTTTTTCATGAATTGGTTGTTTAACGAAGCTTTGATTCTTGGCATATACCAGGCATCACAGTCATGGGTGGAATGGTTGATGAAAAAGAGAAAGGCATTTGACCAACGAGGTGACATGGCAATAAGTGCGTGGGCTGAACAGCAACAGCTCGAGATGACTCTACGTGCACGCCACCTGTCACGTTCTAAGGTTACCATCTAAAATGCCTTCTTTTTTTTTTTTCTAAATCTGATTCTTTTCTTTTGGCATGCTGAAGATTTTTTTTCTTATAGAAACAAATAAAGAAATCATATGTATCGGATGCAGATATGAACTTTGTAGGTAAATAATGCCTACTGGAATTGAAAAAAAAAATTTAACAAAGTAAATAAACATTGCACTAAAGTACATGACATGTACATAAGACTTCTAAAACTCTGTGCATGATTTGGTTTTACTCCTCTTTTTGAGAAAAAAAGATTTTTGGGTCAAGGCTAGCATTGATTGATGGAGGTCAGTCTGATATCTGTGACCTTGAACCATTTAGCCTGTCTACATTAATTGAACCAATCTACTCTTTGAACTTCTCAGAACTCGCTTCTGTGACTCTGTTGGTGTTCAACATAGATTCTTGTGCAAATGATTTCATGTAAAAGATGCATATGTTTGACAAAAAGCTTGTGCGTAAGCTCTTTGTATATACATGGCTGAAACTGGGTTTTCACTGATAGACCTCAGTCAGGTTGCTGCTTCTGCCTGATCACTAGGAACAGTAATAGGCACACCATTTATTTAATGGGGAGGGATCACTTGACAATGGCTATTTTGACAATCTTGACAATGGGATTTCAAATAAATTCGAAAAAAATTTAAAAATAGAAAAAAATTTATAGACATATTCTTCAACTTATAGATTGATTGTATTTCAAATTTCATGTAATTTAAGTTATATTTGATATTTTTTCAAAGACCGTTAAATATGGACCATTCAAATTGCATAAAATTTAATAGCCTTTGATGGACTACCAAATGATTTTCAAATTGCATGATATTTGAAACACAATCAATCTATAGTTCAAGGATATGTCTAAGTTTTTCTATTTTTAAGATTTTTTTCGAATTTATTTTGAAATACATTGTCAAGATTGTCAAAATAATCATTGTCAAGTGGAGTAAATTGGTTCAAATGTCCGCTTAAATTGGTTCTTCTGTATAAAGGGTGCCTTTTTCTTAAATTTACCAAAAAAAAATGTACACATTTGAACAAAAATCACCAACTTAAGAAGAATGAATGTTGCCAATAAACTGTTCCTTGAATGATTTGATTACATCAAGTTCTTGCAAGATAATCCCTTCAATTTTTTGAATGCTGTCTAGTATCTTGATTGTTCTTCTTATTTGACCTGAATTGACCGTTAACTGAGATCTCATTTTAATAAATTCTCAGACTACAATGCAGTGTGCTATAATCCTTTGTTAGAGAAACTGTAATCATTTTCTTCCTTTTTGATATCTGTATCATAACAAATGTATTGCATAACAAAAATGCAACATGAGAAGTGGTTAAAAAAATGGCAGGTGGACCCTGAGGAAGAGAGGAAGATCCTGGCAAAAGAGAAGGCCGCATACAAGGAGTTCTTCAACACGACATTGAAGAGGCACACTCTTGTTCTGCGAAAAAGAGACATCATGCGAAGAAAAGCCGAGGAAGAAAAGAAAAAGGTTCTCGGCCAGCTCTTGGCACTCGAAGGTCTTGAGCTTGATACAGATGATGAAGATGAATCTTAAATGAACAAGTTTAGGTTAGACTATAGGATTTAGCGTTAATATGTAAGAGGCCCCTGAATTTATATTTTTTGCACTTGACCACCCAGGGACTAGATTCTGGAATTTTCTGCATGAGCCACTACCTTCAATGGATTGCAACTTATTTGCTTTGTAGCTGAAATTCAAAATGCAACCTCTCTCTGATTTCATAGAAAGAAATCTTGTACTGCTTGAATGTATCCAGTTTTGGGTGGTCAATTGCAAATAGATTATAGATATACGTCTCAGGGGCCAAGTCCAAGAGTATAGGTGTGTGGTGGTTTTATTGTAAGTATTTTGTAACTCATATGTGTATTTGTTCATTTCAATTGACAACAATGTGAAGATGAAAAATCAATCTTGTATCTAATCTTAGGTATAGATATTTTTCTTGTTATATTCAATGAATTGGTTGTAATGGAAAAAAAAAAAAGGAAATTATCTGGTTTTCTTTTAATCAGCTCAGTTCTTTTCCAGCTTGTAATTATATTCACTGACAAACAGAATGGGTTGAAAATTCTGGTCAATCTTAACATCAAATATATATGATTGCATTTAGAGTTATCTAGGTGGTGAAAATTCTGGTAACTCCATCGCTACCTCTTCTAACTTTTAACCTTTTTGCAATCATGACAGATTTGATATTAGGCGACTGCATCCAGTATAGCAGCCTTTAGGTTATTAAATGGATAAATGAAATTTATTGTGCTGGTTCTGAAAGCAGCAACGCCTGCCAGGTATGTGTGCAACAAGTGGTGCTTAACATCATAACTATTGAGACACGCTGGGTTCCATATCTGTCAGAATCTTCATTCGGCTTGGGTCCCTTATTTGAGAGAATTTATCAGGTCTTGGTTGGTTTCTTTTACTATGAGCTAAAAAATATTCTGTCAAGGTCTTACCTTTCACATCTTGAAGGCCCCATTTCTATAGATATGCTTCGCTGAGACACATGTTTTGGTTTTGTTGTCGATAAGCTGGATGAGAGAGAGGGGGGGGGGGGGGGGGGGGTTGGATTGTTCTGACAAAATTCAACATTGAATCTATGCTTGAAATTTGGAATGGAGCTGAATGTTTTCATCCGAATTGGATCCAAGATTGAACAGAAATGGAGATAATTTGGAACTGAGATGGTCCCCTATCCAACGCATTAAGCCTCGCTTCAGATTGAAGGATTGAACATGCTCAATTTTACCTTTGAGCGTGTAATTATGCCTCAAACAACTTGCGGTTTTATGCAATTAAGCACAAAAAAAAAAGCCATTTAAAGACAATTAGACAAACAAGGAGACAAGAAAATCGAAGCTTGATTTGTGGTGCTTGAAAACAACAAGAAGATAAGGCCATCTGGGTAAATGTCATATATGTTTAACATAAAATAGAGTTCGTGTATAAAACGTTACTGGAAAGAGGACTCTACGGAAATGTTACAAAAATTTATATATGCATGCAAGTTTAGCGTATCATGTCAAGGTGGTCAGGCTGCTGGTACATTGAACTTCTTATTTCATATATATTATATATATATATATATATATGAAAAATTGTATAGAAACCAATATATTTGGCATATTATTAAACTTAATTAAGTGTTTTAAAATATTTTAATGTACCAAACGGAAGTAATTTAAGATGAAATAAATTAAAACATCTATGAAAATAGAATAAAGTTAAAATCACTAAATTCCATAATTTTTAATATTTTTTACTCTTATTACTTCATCTATTTATTTCACTATTATTAAACATCAATATTGTAAAATAATTTAACATTTACTCTATTTTAATTTTAATGTTACTAATTTTACTTCACTTAGAGAATACACTGAGAAAAACAAAATCGCTAGGAGTTGACCCTAGCTGATGTGCTACGTGAGAGGACATAAGAAAAATAAAACAAAGGAAAGATTCTTCTGGGAGGGAGGAAGAATCCTTTTAGAGTTTCTCATTGTTTTATCTTTCTTTTGTTTTGAAAATGAGGAGGAAGTACACTGATTTTTATTAGATTTAGTGCTGTTATTGTTGTCAACAATGTGACATTTCTACAAAGTGAATGTTCACATGGTAAATTAATAAATAGATTTTTAGTTGTAGTTATCAAGTGAGATATATCATATATGCAGGAAAAAAAACCTTTGTAATTTGCTCTTGTGGTCTCCTTTATTTGTAGCTAAACACTAAATAGATAATCAATTCAAGAACAAGAAACAAGGCCAGGGGCCAGGGACTATGGTTCACTGGCAGAGATTTCTGAGCGAGTACACGTGGTATATACCAGAAGGAATAAATTACCCAAACATCCAATCTATTTATTGTGAGGCAGTTGACAACATCTGAACAATTTTTAAGACTCTAACCAGATGGTAGATCTCATTACATAAGCATTTTATGAGAGGGACATTTTACAATTAATTCCAGGGAACAATTTTCAGCTTGACCAAGGATAAAAAAAAAACACACATAAATGAGATGTTTTTATCAAGGAATTTGGGGCTCCATGTTGTCCCCAAAAATATTGGTTTGACACTTAAAGAAACTCATCAAGCAATATCACTTTCATGGTTTTTATTGTCCTGAAGAGTTGATTTTAGTGCAAAAGAAGTTATTTTTCCAATAGAGTTTCAGATATGATATAACAGAGAAGCAAGAAAAGAACATTCATCTCTATTTAAACTATGAACTGACAAACAAAATCAATCAAATCAATGGATTAAATTATCTTTACACTAAGAATAAAAAAGAAGATGAAAAAAAGATTGAAAGGCCCAAAGAAACCCACAAAAAATATCGGGCAAATGAACACAGTTAAAAAATGTACAAAAATAAAAAGTAAACCCCCCCTCCAATCAAATTGTTATAGCGCAAAGTTCATCCACCACTGTCTTAATATCAGGCCTCTCGTTAACTGGGCTTATACACCTAAGCGATATCTGCAACAATTCATCCATAACCCGCGAGTTCTCCTCCAAACCCGTTATATCCCGATCAAAGCAGTCAGTCCCACGGCCTTCTCTACTACACAATTGTACCCAATCTGTTAGGTCAACTGCACCTACTTGACCCGATATAATTTCACCTGCACTCTTACGGGTCAACATTTCCATAAGAACAACCCCAAAGGAGTAAACATCAGCTTTAAAAGAGGGAATGGGTTTGGTCACATCGGCCAGTTCAGGTGCCCGGTACCCAACTGCACCCAACTGAAGGATCTGTTCAGTGATGCCAACTGGCATCATAAGGCGGTGCAGTCCGAAATCCGTTAGTTTAGCAGTGAGATCAGGACCTGTTAGGAGCACATTAGTAGGCTTTATGTTGCCATGTGGCAGGTTCTTCTCTTGATGTAGGTAGAGGAGAGCATGTGCCAGGTCTATGGAGATTTTTAGCCGCTGGAGCACTGACAAGCGAGAGTACCGTCTCGGAGTAGATTCTGGTACAAAAGAAGGGGTATGATAACATGGTACTTTATGTAACCTTCGGAATAATAAAAATGGTACTTTTACATATGCCCACCAAAAATGTCAAGTATCTCATATAATTACCATTTTAAATCACAGAAATATTCACTACACCCTGTGCTCCAAAATTCTTTAAAAAAGAATCCCTACAAAATTAAACTATCTTCCTGGCTGTGACTTGTGAAGAAAACACGATGACCAATGGTTCTTGGGCATCTTTTTCAAAGGGAAACTAAACTATAGAGGATTTTTTTTTAACTTATTTTTTTTTTCAGTTTTGAAGGAGTACACATGAAAGTGACATTTTGTTCAAAAATTCTTGAAGTAAATAAGTAATATGATCACCATGACAGCATAACATGAACTTGGGTCAAGCTTCAGAAAAGTCCAACAAACAAAGATAAATGCAATATTTATAAGACGGCAACTAAGACTAAGAATAGAATTATATAATAACCATAAAATAATCACTAAGAAGAGTGCACCAAGAAAATTAAAAGAAAAATAAAAAGAAATTACCGTATAGATATAGAGACAGGCTATCTCCCATCAAATAATCAGAAATGATAAACCTCTCCTGCTCTTTTGGCCCCCAGTAGAACCCTCGCCATGACACCAGATTAGGGTGCCTCACTGAGCCAACCCGCTTCGCCTCCTTTGCGAAATCCTTCTTGCTCTTCACTAACCCAACTCGCAACCACTTCACAGTCAACACATGCCCATTATCAAGAGTTGCTTTGTATGTTGTGCCATGGCTACTCCTGCCCAAGACCTCAGCCGGGGCCCGTGACAGCTCCTCAGCAGTGAATATTACAGAACTATCCAAGAAATTCAGTTCTCCTGCCAAACTGTCAGTCTGGTCCACTTGCTGCTCGGCTACCTGTCCAACAGGATATGGATCTGAGTCGAGATTTTGGTTCGGCTTTTGAACCTGGTCTAGGTTGGGACTAGAGAGCTCAACCATGTCGGGAATTGACTGTTGTAAGCCCGTTTCTTTTGGGGTCGAGTTTGGGTCTGCTGCATAACCGAATTCAATCGAGTCTGCTAGGAGCTCCTTTTGTGCTGACATGGACCTAGAATGTGAGATCAAAAGACGGTCATTCGAGAAGCTTATGGGGGCAGGGGCAGAACCATCACTTCGTGAGCTGAAGATGCTTCTCCCGAATTTTAGATCTCTTGATTTGAAGCCGTTCCTTCCACACAATTCTTGAGATCTGATCATATATAGTGCAATTCCCGCAAAAATTAGAAGTATTAGAGACCCGACGCAGCCAATGATCAATGCAACCCGCACTGCAGATTTCATGTGCCGGTTTACTGACCCATTACCAATGATGGAGTTATTGTCATTTCCTGTCGGCACACCATCAGGGAAGACCAACCTAGAGTTTCCTGGGTAGAAAGAAGAGAAAGGGAACCTTTCTAGAGTTCTAGGCACGGTGCCTGACAGGTCATTGGATGACACGTTAAAATATGTCAGGCCCTTTTGTTCCAAGTCAGGTATTGGCCCAGTAAACTGGTTGCCAGACAGGTCAAGAAATTCCAATGCAGTCAGCTTTGCCAACTCAGGTGGTAATACTCCAGATAATTTATTTCGTCCAAGGTTTAAGATTCTGAGTCCTTGCATGTTACCAATATCAGAAGGAATACTTGCAGTTAAGATATTATTGGAGAGGTCCAATATCTCAAGGTGCGAGGAGGAGGGGGAGACCAGTGACTCAGTACTATGTGAGCTTTGTACCGGTATTGACCCATTGAACCCATTGCCTGATAGATTCAAGCTAGTCAGGATTGGCGATGTGAAAAGAGCCGGTAAAATGGGGCCTGTTAGTGTGTTCAAACTTAAGTCGAGCACCGATAGTTTCTGATAAGTGCCCAAAACTGAAGGAAGCAAACCCGTTAAAGAAGTGTTGCGTAATTTTAGGGTTATCAAATTTTTTAAATTAGCCAAGCTTTCTGGGTATGTCCCAGATAGAGCATTTGAGCTTAGGTCGATGGTCTCAGGGTTTTCACCCCAATTCTCTAGCACAGTTAGATCACCAGTTAGCTGGTTATTGCTTAGGTCGATAGATGCACATGAACTAATGGATGAGGGTAATGGACCTGACAAGGAGTTCGAGGATATGTTCATAATCTTCAATGTTGTGGAGTTTATATTTGGCAACGACCCTGAAATGAAAATGAAATTTGATACCACGAATCAGACAATGCACCCAAAACTTTTTTTGGACCAAATTTGCAAAAAGAAAAAAGTAGAAATTAGAGAAAACGGAAACCTATACGGAAAACTGATTATACAAAAAATTTGTACAATTACTGTACCTAAATTGTAATTTATTCCTTGTACTGGGTTATGGTAGCTTTAACTTTGATCCATCTTTTGCAGTAACCAAGCTTCTTATTTTCTTAAATTGAACACCTCATATTTGTTATTAACAAAAAATAGAGAGGAAACAAAATCAATTACCAGTGAACCCATTTCGGTTAAGATCAATCTCAATCAGATGAAATGTGCTCTCAAAGACCTCCTGGGGTAGCAATCCAAAAAATCCATTGGAGCATAACTTCAGTACCTTCAAATTAAACCAACTTGCGAGAGACGGCAGCTCTCCAGTCAGTGCATTGTACCCCAGATCCAGTACCTCTAAATTCTTAAACATCCCCACCGATTCTCTTGTAAAAAAAGGACCTTGAATCCTGTTATAACTCAAATTCAAGTACTTCACTGTATTCCCCAAACTAGTGAGATCACTCGGGTCTACTGATATATTCCCGGTGAAAGAATTCTCACTTAAATCAACATGCTCTATATTCCTCAGTTCTGATAACAATTCCCCAATATCGCCCCAAATGCCGTTCGATCTCAAATCCAAAACCCTCAAATTTTGCAATTTGGACAAACTAGCAGGGTATCCTTGCGAGAAGTTGTTCCCTGACAAATTGAGGTGCACTAACCCTGACAAATCAGTGATTCGGTCCGGCACGGGTCCGTAGAACTGATTTCCTGATAAGTCGATGTGGGAGAGAGCAGTCATGGATCCGAGACCGGGCACTAGCCGACCCGTGAATGCATTTCCAGCAAGAGAGAGCGTCTGGATGTAATGGAGGCCAATCAATGGCGCGAACTTTAACTCACCAGAAAGGTTGAGATGGGAGAGATTGAGACCTATAACAGCGCCTGAGGCAGGGTCGCAGGTGATGCCGACCCACGTAGACGGGCAGGATTGGATGGTGTTCGCTGGTGGGGCCCAGGAGGAGAGCACGCTTCCAGTGGGGTCCACAATGGCCTTCTTGAACTCGAGTAGGGATTGGATGTCGTCGGAGATGGAGAAGGGGAGGAGAGAAACGGAGAGGAAGAGTAGGAAGAGGAAATGGAGCGGTAGCTGATCCATTGCGGTTAGTGTTGCTAGGGTTTTGAGTTGGACTTGCTTACGGAGAAGGGATTGACATTGGAGAAGAGAGGAAACGCAAAGGAAGAAACCCTAGCAATGGAGATTTGGAGAGAATGGGGACGGAGAGAGGAGAGAGAGAGAAAGAAAAAGAATCAGAAGAGGAAGTTATAATTTAGAGAGGCTCTACAACTAATACAGGGTGTAAAGGACACAGAGAGAGAGAGAGAGAGAGAGAGAGACTGGGATTAAAGAATTTGGAGAGAAATATACAATACAGATTTACGCACAGGATGTTTCACGACAGTTTACAGAAAGAGAGAAAAGAGGAGAGAGGAGAGAGAAACAAAAAATTAATAATTTTCCTGTATGGATGTGTATTGCTGTATCCGTGTGCCGATATGGCAATATTCATTCATGCATACGTCAAATTAAAGGTACAGTTTGACTGTACCGCTGTACATTTTGTTATTCACAAATGGACTCAAAGAAAGTAATTTATTAATTAATTAGCATGTCATCAAATTATTTTTTGTAGGTTTTTTTTATTTTATGGTTAGTTACATGGGAAGCAAAAGGGCATAAAAATAACAAGAGATATAAACTTGATATATGTATATACACTTTACTGTTATGTATTAATATATTTTTTTCTTAAAATAAAGCAATCCCCGTAGGCTATAGGTTGAGAGAATAATTAGTACGGTTGATTAAAAAAACAATTGTTAATTGTTAAGCGATCAAAGCCGTTACAAATTAAACGATCTCGTGATATTCCCCTCCAAATTACCAATAATTAACAGTATTCAAACAACGCACAAACAACTCTTTTGTAATATCTAAAGCGTCTGCGTAGATAGTCGTGTAACGCACAAACAACTCTCTGTAATATCTATAAAGCATCTGCGTAGATAGTCGTGTGAAGTAAAGAGTGAGGGAAGTTGAGGAGAAAATGAAAAAGAAAGCAAGGTTATTAGACGAGTTGATAAAAGGTTAAAAAGGAGGGAAGAAAACAAACTGCTGTCACGTCCTTCACAGAACGGAAGAGAAGGCATTCAGTTGTAGCCTTCTACATCCATCTCTGGTTTTCTGTGGCCTTTCGTGTGGCCAAGGATAATTAATATAATTTTCTGATAATGTCTATGCATCTCAACTTTTTATACATGTCAAAATATATATCTCATGTATATTTTTTTAAAGAAATGATAAGGTATGCATGAGATGTGTGTGTATGCCGCACCGTTTTATTTTTCAGCAAATGTTGTTTTTTCCAAATTTGGTAGAATTTCTTATTATTTATAGTTATTGAAAAAATAGAATTTACTAGAATATTATAATACCACGTGCATATTCATATTCATAACAATTTAAGGATCCAAATGCATATTCATTTACTACTTTGACAAATTTTAAGGCAACAGTGCAGAATAACATGGTTTTATATAATTTAAAGTACAAACTAAGAGTAGTAATTTTAAGTTAAACAATCATAATTAATTTTGTAAATTTTCTTCAAAATTTTTATGATGTATAGTAATGAGGAATATTTTTTCTTGTTTGGAACATTTTGTCCATACCTCATCATCAATTAATAGAACATTTTGTATAAATTATTTATAAGAGTGTGAATCATGTTCAAATTTTCTAAATTTCGTGTCTCTTATTCACACATTCAATAATGCTCAAAACAGACTCATTGAGGATCATTTAAAGTGAAATAAATTTGAATGATGGGCATGCCTCTATAATTATAGAAATAGTTCAAAACTTAATTAATATCTAAAAATAATACTATCTAGCAATAAATAGATTCGGGTTAGATTTTTGCTATATTTAAATGTGGATTCAATAGTTTAAGATTCATATATGAATTCAATAAGTGATTAAATATATTTTTAAAATTCGTGTACTTTTTTTTTAAAAAATTTGTGCAGATTGAAATCAAGTTTACCCAATTAAGAATATTCACTGTCAATTTATTATTCTGCTGGTAACAAATACTAGGCCAAATTAAGCCGCCAAACTCAGAGATAAAACAGACTCGGTACACGGTTTCTTGCATTTCTATCCGCCACAACAAACCCAGACATAGAATTGATGGATTATGCTATTATGTCATCGTAGAAAACTCGAAAGAAAACAAAATTAGATCCGATCCCAAAAAAACAAAGCATAATTGACCTCAATAATAACGATTGAGAGATATATATTATATATATACCAAATTGCTGATTGAAAATGGATGCTAATAAAAGACCCCTCTGCACTAACCTTTAGATTAGCATTTGGTTGATTGGTAGTTTTTATTTTATTTTATTTTTTTTATCTCGCATAAATTTGTTTATAATGTATTTTTTTTTCATTTTTCATATATTATCTGATTTTTTTTAATCAGATTAAGGTTAATGACGATTATGATGATTTAACTAAAATATCAAAATTAGGCATATTTAGTTTCAAATTGGAATCTCACTAGAAAAATTTGAAATTTTAATAAGAGATCAGTTATAAATATTTAAAGTTGAAAAACTTTTTTTTTTTAGCAATGAAAGGGTTCTAAGTTCAAAATTTTTCTTTCTATATAATCTGATCTAACTCAATTCTAAACTTAGGTCTCTCTCACATAGAGCAATGTCTGAACTAAATAATTTGCATTTCAATCCCAAAGTAGAGAAAATAAAAAATGAGTAGTACTTTTAAGTGTTTATTTTTATATTTACGTATTATCTGATAGATTTAAGACATTTTTATATAGAAAAAAAATCATATTTTTATGTAAATATACATAAGATAGAGAGCATAATCAATGGCGGAGCTTCAGTGAGACAAATCTTGATACGTGTCATAGGAATAAACTCATAAATTAAATATAAATTGTAAAGAGTGTCATAAATTCAGACTTATATTGATGAATAAATCCCCCTTTGAGCACAACAACCACATGGCAATAAGAGAAAAAAAAAAAGATAAACTCCGAGAATCATGTAATATAGATTACAACTTGGAGAAAGTAGTAGTTAGAGATTATATATAAAACATATAATACTCGAGCCAAATTTATATCATTTAAAATTTCCTTGTTAAATTTCCTTCTTGTTCAAGAGGGAAATTTAATACCAAAAATCATAACAATTTACAACACAAAATATTATGAGTTTATAACAATAAAACTCTCCTTCTCTCTCAAACCTCGAATTCACATCCGTTGTTATTATCTCTATATTATATAAGACCCAACAAAATAACAAAAAAAAATCTCCTATAATCTAAATCTCAATTATTTAAATTAAATCAGACCGTTTAAAATCAATAACATTTTACTATCATTGAACAACTATAACAGCGGATACAGACCCTTCAAACCTCAATCTAACAAGTAACAACTAAAATAAAATATGCATTAGATTCTCTAGAAATTTCTTTGTTTATTGCATCCAAAGCAAACACATGCAATGTCTCTTTATAAACTCCAACATGTAATTTTGATTTTTGACTCTCTACAAATTGACACACTTTTTTTTTCTTTTTGTTTTTTTTAGTCTAATTATTCTAGACTTGTTGCATGTAAATATGTAATTAAACTTGGAAAGAATGGTGATTGGTGAAGCTTTTCGTTTTTATTGTCAGTCAAAAGGTGATATGATTGAAATATATGAATTAGGTAACTGCATTTTGAAAAGAAACAAGGACAAAAATTTGTGTCCTGCATTAAATGTAATCTGACAAATTCCAAAATTAAGTTTTATAATGCGCTTCTGCAATTATTGTCTTGAGAGGTAAAAGGAAAATAAACTTATAAACGCACTATAATATATAATTATATAATGTGTGTATATATATATATATATATATATATCCCAAATAAATAGAAGCAATCAGCGTTGTTCTCATGAATATTCTAATATAATTCAGTATTAGCAAAAGATTAATGATTTTAATTGTCCAAAATTTCACTCAAATTTCGTCCAGTACAGAGTTGATCATTTTTTTTGCTCGGAAAAAAAAAATAAACTCTATATATTTAAGAGTGAACTCTGTAAATTTTTTTAAAGTGAAAAAAAATCAACTTTGTATTAAATTGTATATATATAAACTATAAAGTCACCGCCCACCAGAAATGATTGGCTATTGATGTTTGATAATTATTCATAATACATGAATTATTATTCATATTAACGATTTTATTATATAACTTATTTGTACATTATTTTTGTTATTCAACTTAAGTGAGTTATTATTCATATTAGTGGTATTAGAGTTGAATAATAAAAATACTGTCAAAACTAAGTTGTATAATAAAATAGTTAATATAAATAATAAAATCAGTATCGATTTTGATATCTCCCAAACATTTTTCTTAAATTTATATAGGATTAATATTTCAATTTAAACATTAAAATTTATGTTGTCACATGAACCACTTGCGAGTAAATGAAAATAAAAATAAAAATAAAAAAAAATCAATCTTTAATTATTGCTTGAAAACCGGGTCATGGTCAATAACTCAAAATATATAGATCGTTAAATAAAGAACAAAAGTATGTATATAAGGAGCAAATAAATGCTACATGAGAGATGTTAGGCTATATATGGCAAGTGGCAACAGTGAGGCATTCTAAATTTGTAATAAACAAAAACACATGTAGCTTTCTGATCTCATACATCAAGCTGTCACATAGAAAAAGAGATATTTGCCTAAAAAGATTGGACCATAAATGAGCTGAATTCGAGCGAACTAAATTTTAACTCAAACTTGACTCACGTTTTTAATGAGCCGAGAAAGTTCGAATTGAGTGTGATTTCGAGCTATAATTTTTTATTCAAGCTCATTTCGTTATAAATTGAGACGATTCGAGCTGGTTTGTTATTGGTTTATTTATATAAAGCGTTAAAATTAATATTAGTTTGACAATTTTTTATTCGTATTTTGAATAATTTTCAAACTTCAGCTCCCGAAACTAAGTATAAATATGTACAAATAAATCATAAATTACTAAGCAATGAAATAAAATTACATAAGAGTTCTTATGATTCAGATCAGCTCGTTAATAGCTCGAGCCTAAATCGAACGAGCTAATTACAAGCTTTTTTCAAGCCGATCTCGAACGAGTCACGAACCATGAGTTTTTCTTGCAACCTTAAAAAGGTTCCAAAAACGGTGACAACATAAAAGATCACACATGAAAGCGTCAGAGAGGATCCAGCTAAGCAATGCAAAAGCTGCCCCCTTCCTTGCTGTCATCCATGTGCAAGCAAAGAGGAAAGATGCCAATGCCATCCATGATCCATCCGGGCACCAGAAAGAGGAACAGCAGTGCATCTCTGATTCTCTTCTCTTCTCTTCTCTTCTCTCTCTTGTGTGGTGGAATGATATCAACCATTATTCCGAATAGGAACCGTTGGATTAAAACGAACGTATCAGATTTATTAAAAAAGGTCCCCTAAATTTCGAATAGAACCGATCAGATCCGCTCGTTTCAATCCGACGGTTCTCATTTGAGTAGTAGGTTCCCATTTTCCATCTGGAATAATAGCGGATACGGACTCGTGGAGTCGTGGTGTGGCGGCGAATTTGAAGTCATTTTTTTTTTTTTTTTACCCATGTGTGTTTTCTCTGGGTTGCATGTGATATTATGGCATGAAGGTAGAGATAGTACTAGTTAGTGGTTTCTACGCTTGTGTTAGTATTACTGCAGCCTTTTATTTTGACCTTTGAGTTGACTGCTCTTTCTATGAATCGGGTCGGATCCGTTTATCATTCGGAGTCTTTCTATCAATCGGGTCGGATCCGTTTATCATTCGGAGTCTTTCTATCAATCGGGTCGGATCCGTTTACCATTCGGAGTCTTTCTGTCAATCGGGTCAGATCCGTTTACCATTCGGAGTCTTTCTGTCAATCGGGTCGGATCCGTTTACCATTCGGAGTCTTTCTGTCAATCGGGTCGGATCCGTTTACCATTCGGAGTCTTTCTATCAAGCGGGTCGAATCTGTTTACCATTCGGAGCAGCGGCAGGGCCGGTTGCCGCTGCAACGGCCAACCTCTCGGAATTTATTTGTCAAAGTATGTCCCATAAAATTATATTTTTATTATAAAAAATTTAAAAATATGTTTCAATTTTAATATTTTTATAAAAATATTTGTAAAATATGCTTTCAAAATTATACTTCAAACATAAAAATTATAAAATATATCTAATTTTAAAAGTATATCTTATTCGAAAATTTTGTTCCGTTCTAATCTCGACTTTGGCTCTGCCCCTGATTCGGAGTTTATTGCTTTCTTCAATTGATTCGACATTTCTTTTATATGGAACTCATAAATTTCTTAGTTTTTTCTAACTCATAAAATTTGAATTATTAATTAATCTGGACTAATTAATTTGATCTACATATTAAAATATCATAAAAAAATCAGAATTTCTATTTCTATTTTTTTTACTATTTCATGAATAAAAAAAAACACCTTCTACATGTTGGCAAAAGTATATTAATAAAATAATCTAAGGCTCTAAATATTTTGGGCTGGTTACATTTTTGAATTTACCCAACTAAATCTGGGCCCACACTCCAGAGAATAAATACAAAGTTCCCAATTCCTGAAAGTTTGTATTTTGGTATATACTAATGCTTGAAATAGGTGGTTTAATTTAATTTATAATTAGAGAACATGGTCATGTGCAGAGGCCACTAAGGCAATCAAAATCAAACCCTTCATTAAAGAATTTTGTTATGTTGTGGTGTATATTCTATTATTGATTTGGAGGCACCTGAGAGTTTATTTTATTAAATTTCTGATTGTATGATTCAAATTAACACTATTGTACTTGAGCACTGCATTTGGGATTTTGTAGAAGTTATATAGTATTTAATTTTAAGTGCATAACAGGCACGGAGTTTAGTGGAGACGGAGAGGGGTTGCAGCCTTCATAAAAAATTTAAAAAATAGTTATATGTTTTAAAATTTTAAAATATTTTACTGTAATTATACTACAGTCAGTCACCCAATAAAATTAATATATGTAATTATACTGAATATAATATTTTAGCATTCTCGTTAATTTTGATCAAGTTCCGTCATTAAATAGCAGAATGATACTGGTGGATGATTGAGCTTCAGGATTTATAAGACATGTCAAATTATTAAGCATATATTTATCATTTGATTAGTTATTACTTCTTGTCAAATTTAATTGTATGGCTGCAAATTATTTAAATATATTAAATGTTCTTTCATTTGTGGAGTATTATACCTAATTCAATGTATATAAAAAATATTATTTTTATCGTTAAATTAAAAACTAGTTATCTTAACTAATTAATTTTTAATTACACAAAAAATGATACACGCATCATCAATAGTTTATTATTTGAATTGTTAGGTCGGCTTAAAATAATGTATTTAATAAAATGATAGCCTACACAAAGTTATTTATTTCAAATTTCAATAGATATATGATTGGAGTCCTCGGTTGTTGTGTTATGCATATAAAAATAATTAAAAATATTTAACGTGCACCTTTTATTACCTATCTATCTATCCATCTCTTATTTATTGATATCAATTATATATCTGTTAACTAAAAATATATTATTATTAACTAATAATTTACACATTCTGTACATAAAATAATTAAATTTTATTAATTAATAATAATATATTTTTAGTTAACAAATACATCACTGACGTTAATAAATAAGAGATGAACAGATAAATAATAAAAAAAATAGACTTCTCTCAACGCTAAAAAATAATTCAATAGACCTAATGCGTCCAAGTCCAACCGAACCATCAATCCTTCTATGATCTGGAAAATAGCCAAAAGCAATAATTGCAAAATAGAAATACATGAATTACTATAGTTGGGTTTTTCTTATAAACAAATTAACCATAACTAACACGGTTTAAATATAAAAAAAAGTGTGAGTGTAATTTAGCAAAAATAGTTGTATGATTGTGTAATTTGTCAGTGTGTTGTGCTTTTCACACTTCCTGCCAGTTATTAATTGACGAAGTTACTTTTCTTTTCAACTATGTTTTGCTGCCTCTGATTTACCTAAACTAACTAAATAATATCTTATCATAACTGTGTACTAATCATAAAAATAAAAAATAGGGATTAATTAAGAAAAATAATATATTTTGAACAATTAGTGCAAAATTTGAGACAATATAACTTTTTTTTTTATATTATTATCGATGCATAAATTTTGTTGGGAAAAAAAATATCGAGTAGCGAAATACGTAATTTATTATATATTAATCACATTTACAAAGTATTGAAAGGGTTCCCTAATTTCTGCTCCTTATACAGTTTTACTATATTATTATTTGTTATTACATTACATAAAATTAATTTGGGAGGCATCATGGAAAGAGCAAAAAAAAAAAAAAATTAATTAATTAAATGCTATCATGTTGATCTAGAACTAGAAGAGTAGCTCAATATATACAACATATTATATAAACCAAAGAAAATTAGGTTGTGATACCAACAATGCTAACTACCAACCTAAGATAACACAAATAGAAAACAATTGCACACCTAAGCTCCTACTAGAAAAAGAAAAGAAAAGAAAAGAAAAGAAAAGAAAAGAAAAGAAAAGAAAAGAAAAGAAAAGAGAAGAGAACCTCTTTTTTCACAGGTGGACCCTCCAACTTTTTCATAATATATCTTTCCGTGCCATTTTAAGAAAAGAGGATGAAGACTTGCTGTTCAATTTGCTGACAACCCACTAATTGTTGGCTGGGAAATTTTGCATTATGGTCCAGGAAAAGTATCAAAACTAGAATGCAAAGTATCAAGGGATGAGTCTACTTCCTTTTTTAAGGTATTGCAGTTGGAGAGTATATATGGTGAGGTTCCAGTTCAATCCTGTGTACAACTTGGTGATCTTTTGTGAAAAAAATGATCCAACTTAGTGATCTTTTGTGTAAAAAAAGAAAAAAAATATGGTCATGTTTGTGAATTAACCTTTAGTCCAGTGACAAAAATAATGTACTTCGTGCGGGGGTCATAGATTCGAAACTCAAAAAAAAAAATTATGAACATTTAAAGTTGAGTAATTTTATTGTCGCTCCAATAATTTCTTTATACACATTTTATATAGTCTTTTGTTATAGACATCACACCATGCAAATTTTTTATGTTCATCACAAAAATGAAATATTTTATTTATTTAATACATGAAGTGAATTTTTTTTTCAAGATTTATACGTGAATTCAATAAATTATTGAATATATTTTTTAAATTCATATTCAAATTGAATTTTTAAATTATAAATATCACACTCCTAATTTTATGTGTAGTATTTTTAATTTCTTTTTATTCATTCTTCCTAGTTGCATTTTACCCGAGCATTTATTTAGATTCTCTGTATTTAATTTCGTCTTTTTGCAATAATTAATTTCTACTGCCAGGTATTTTTCTATCTCCATAGCATCCTCGGGATAAGAGGCAATATATTACCAAGTCAGTATATTGACAAATCAGTACGGTACCAGAAATCAATGTAGACATTTTGAAGATTATTATATATTATTTACTTTACAAATCCATATCATTTATATGTAAGGCCGTACAACTGGAAATATTAGATAGTGACAAAACAGTTAAAATGTCTTTGTGTGGTATTCAGAGAAAATGTACTGTCTAACAAATATCATTTGTTTACATTAAATGTTTAATTTATTATTTATTCATCCGAATATTTGTAATATTCATTTAACTTAATATTATTATGTAACTAATAGATTAATTTCATTGCGATGAATTTAAAATTTTTTCCTTTTTTTTATAACATAATGCATTAAATAAGGATATAGTGGACATATCACAAATTAGAAAATAAGGAAATAATTTTATGCATTATAAACATATCAAATTCTATTTAAATTCATTTTCCTTTTTGCATCATAATTTCCTTCTTTTCACGTCTCCTTCATTGAGATGCTCTTCCCTCACAATGCATCTATGCCTCTTCAAACTTAACAAATTGGAGGATAAATAAATTAAAAAAACTAATTTGACACAGTGTGTTTAATTGCAGCTAAAGAAAAATCAAATACATAATCTGAATTTGTTTACATATTTCATCTATAAGTTACTAATTAATTTGTGACTGAATTGCGAGTTGACAAATTGAAAGAAATATATATTTTTTAATATTTCAGATTGACTAGAAGCGAGTGAGAGCAATTGTAACAATGACAATTTCACATGTGCCATGAAATATTGAAATAAAAGCTTCTTGAATGGATCTAAACTTTTATATATAGAAAACTCTCATAGGAAAGGAGAAGATCGGAGATCGGAGAGAATGAGAATAAATAAAGAGGTAAGCGATAGACAAGGGTTGAAACTGGAAAGAGAGAAGAGAGATAATTTTTTCTTTTCTCTTCATTTCTCTTCAATTTCTGAGAAATGAGCAACATCAACAAATTAGAACCAGAGATGAGAGGGAGATAAAGAATGCTCCCCATGCTTGTTCTTAGTTGATGCTTCATTTATTTTTCTTAATAACATAAGTTACTGAATTTAAGCTATAATATGTAAATGACTATTATATCCTTTTAAAATCAATGGTTCAAATTTGAAATGTATTATAAAAATAGATGTACACCAATTGTTGGATGTATACTAGAAATATTTTATCTGTCCATAATAAAAAGACATAAACCAAATGATTCTAATTTATATTGTGAAATTGTAATGTACATTATTTTGACCATAGTTAGAACTCTTAACAATACAATTCCAAAATAATAATAATAATAATAATAATAATAATAATAATAATAATAATAATAATAATAATAATAATAATAATAATAATAATAATAATAATAATAATAATAATAATAATAATAATAATAATAATAATAATAATAATAATAATAATTCCTTCTCAATATAATTTGGTACATTTCGAAAATTTAGCTTAAGATAAAGACATAAATAAAGTATGTACCTTCTATTTAACAAGTGAAGTAAAAGTGATTTAAGTATTTTAAAACGTTTTAATGTACTAAATGGATGTGATTTAAGGTGAAATGAAATTAAAGCATTTATTAAGATAAAATAAAATTATCAAATTTTATAGTTTTTAATATTTATTACCCTCACTACTTTATGTACTTACTTTATTACTATTAAATATTAATATTTCAAAATAATTTAATATTTATTCTGTTTTAATTGTATTTTACTTATAAAACGGAAGGGTAGGTTGCATGTTAGTTAGGAATCTCAAAATATTTGAATACAGCCAAAGCAATTACAAAGACCAAAAATTAAAATAATCCAAGATAACTTCTAATTAACAGTGCAAATATTTTAAAAATCATTAATAGTATAGTACTAGTACAGCCCATGTGGAGGTCTTATCTTTTACTGTGAGGAAAACTGAAGATATAGCATTTAATTGTATAAATGCAAAATCATTCCTGTGGCTAACGAACCTAGTTTACTGTTTCATATTTATTGTATTTTGTTTTTATTCGAATTAAATTTTTCATTGGTCGTTGCGATTGTGCAATGTCATTTCGTGTCAGTTCTATTATTATTTTTAATGTAGGATCTTGTTTATAGTCCCACTTCCCCTCAATTAGTGAATTAAATGTGTGTCGGTTCGTGTCGAATTGTATCAAAATATGATATGTCGTATCGGTACGGTACGGTATGAGATTTTTTTTTAACGTGCATGCCGTACTGTATCAAAAATAGGGAGAATGCAGCACGGTACGGTTAAGGCACGACATGCTATACATGTCGTGTCGAGTTGACAAGTCGTGCCACACGTGTTTTATGGGAAAAAAATTTGAAAAAATCAGAAATCTCGCCAATAAATTACAAAATCAACTCCGATCAATATCCGCCCTACAATCCATGCATACTATGCCTATCCGTACTAACTGTGCTAAACGTGTCTATTCGTGCCGTATCTATCTGTACTTATACGTGCCTAACCGCGCCTATTTGTGCCAAACGTGCTTATGTGTATTCTCGTGCCGTGTCGCACTTTTTACCCGTGCGTGCCGTGCCATTTCTCCAGCGACAAAAACTCGACACGACACGGCACGCGACACATATAACACGACACATTTTAACATGCCGTGCCGTGCCGTGCCGTACCGTATCTTAACACATCGTATTTTTTTGAGAACTCTACACATAAAGTTAAATTATTTCTAAGTTTGTAATGTAGTAAAAGAACATTGATCTTGCATTCACACATTTTTTTCACTTCTGGTGTTATGATGACTTAAACAATGAGATTTCTTATAATCTAAAAGGCTTGGAAATTAATATCAATTGAAAAATAATTGACCCACAGTTGGCTAAACTATTATGTTTCGTGCCGAGATTGTAAATTAGAAATTAAGTACTGTACGGAAGGTGATTTGAAAACTTTGATCCTCATTTCATGCTAAAAAAAATAGTTCTTTTGTACAGATAAAAAATTGTTATGGGAACAAATTGACAAGTTGTATTAAATTAATTTTCACACAATTTTCAATTAATAAATAACTAATCACCATTGAAAAAATTTTCCCCATCGGTCCCTGATGGTTGCACAAAAGAAATATATCTCCTAAGTTTCAGACTTAGGTACCAAAAAAAAGAAAAACGATGCCAGATAGTAGCGCCAATCATGAAATTTATTCTAAAACCTATAATAAATGAGATGGCGTGTCATTTTCAATCATGCAACATCAATTCAGAGGAAGTACATCACAAGATATACAACAAAAAGGGGGCATCGTGACGAGATCCAACAGATCAACTATATCTAATTATCTATATCTAAATATATTTAATGTTAAGAACATGCTCCTCCAATCATACAGCATTACAGCTAACAGCGGTGCTATGCTTTCTCCAACACAACAGTTGTAGTAGTATCAAGTATAGACAGAGTTCAGCTAATATGCAATTCAATTTTCTCTGCATTAATTGAATTCTTATTTTGTTAAGTATGGGGTCATCACTAATTATTATTATTTTTTTTCTCAGGACAGCTGTTGGATTTTAATTAACATGGATTACTAATTGCTATGTTAGGTGACTGACGCAGGTCTTGGTACATACAAGTCATTGAGTCAGTGTGTAATGATGGTGCATCTCTCTCTCTCTCTCTCTCTCTATTTATCAGGCAGCTAAAAAAGAAACCCTAAAAACGGTAACATGGATCTCTCTTCATAAGTTTGTGTTATGAAACAAGGACAATTTTGAAGTGCTATTTCTCCATATACAGAACCTATATGATGACTCAATGAAGCAGCATAATTGCTACAAAATGCAAGACAGACATGTTATACAGAGCTATTACTAGTTTCCATATTTCAATCAAAATCAATTTAAAGTACTTTTCGTTACAAACAACCGCTGAAGCTGTTGTTTGCTATACAAAATAAATACAGGAAAAGACACAGAAAAGATGTTTTATCTTTTCTTAAGTCTTAACTACCATCTTTTTCTGAACATGAATATACACATTTGGGACCCACTTCTTCCCCAAAGGTGCTTCAAAGTGTATTCAGCTATAGGTACTTTCTATAAAACAAAGACAACATTTTTTTACCCAAGACTATAGACACTTCACTATAACCCAGCCTAATAATGCTTACTTTCAAGTAAAAAGAACTACTTTCTGCATAAACTAATAGATAAATTTAGTAATGCACACGCTAATAACTTACATAAGTAAAACACGCTAAAGGAATGACTCGGTGTATATCAAGGCCATTTTAGCTTGCTAACGTGGACCTCAATGCTCTTGACTGCATCCAGCATATCACTGACGACCTTGACATGGGCGCTTACCGCGTCCTAACTCTTCTGGATTTGGCCACCCGGTTTTGAACAACACTGACGACCTTGACATGGGCGCTTACCACGTCCTAACTCTTCTGGATTTGGCCACCCGGTTTTGAACAACATGAAGGTAGAAAAAGGAATGATATACATGTATTGAAAGCCACTGAAGGCATACGACTTTACAACTTTTGTTTAGACTTTGTTTTTTGATTAACTATGCCTTGGGGATCTTCACGCCCTTCTTGTTTCTCTGCATGAATACGTGCATGTGCGGCGCTTGGGATTGAGGTGGAGAAGGGGAGGGAGGGATGATCATTACCAACTCCCAGGAAAATGTAGACAAATGGAGACAGCGAACTATACCTTAGTGTACAATGACTAACTTGATCACACAAATTTGAGGGCTAAATTTGACAAACCAAGTGAAGGGTTAAATTTGTGATCTTCCCCATTAGACAAGCAAGTGCATATTACATAAATTTCTATTATATAGGTTAAACAATAACATACAATACTAATAAATATACAAAGTTTGAAGGAGAAAAAATTAACCCTGGTCTTTGTAAGGGGTCCAGATGAGCTTGCTGACGTCAACCTCGAGTCCACCTCGGCCAGCAGCTTTGAGATGCCTATCGAGTACCTTGGGATCTGCGCAAATTACATGCTGCCCCTTCCTGTATTGGATTAAGTCTAGGGCTTGTAGTGTTGACAAAATGTCGTCTGTTTTGATCGCTGTCATGTCACTCAACTCCTATATACATGAACAAAATTATTTTACAAAATGAAAGGAACACTGAAGTATAGTGAGAATTTTGGTATTTGGTCCTTTGTTATTAATGCACCAAATGTGGAACTAAACCTAATAAAATATGTCCCCATAAACACAACACACATACAATTCATCATCAATCCTTATCTGCGACCCCTCTCTCATCCACAAATCTGCCAGACCCACACACAAGAAAAAAAAAAAAAAGGAAAAAGGCAAGACCTTAATACTACATTCAAGCACCGAGCCAAGAAACCAACAGCTAATAACAAAGAAGAAATTTTGGCTAATCAGATACTATTTGGCTGGCACCTGATATTTCCAGTACAAAGATCCCGTATAGGTTTAACAGTCCAACAAGTATAGAAAATTCATGCCCCTCTATCTTAACAAAGAAATAAAGACAAGTACAAGCAACCTGTCCTATGTTTGCAGTTAAACCACATAAATTTTATGCAGTGAAATAACACTAGTTTTGAGAGGAGACTACTCTCCCCGTGGCCTGGTATTAACTTAAGAAAGAAGTAGCTACCTATTACAGATATACCTTTATAGAGATGTTTCCTTTGTGCTTTTTCAGGATTTCTAAAAGGACTCGTGTCCAGTAGCCTCGGTAGCTCAACATACCCAGATCTGAAAGTGGCCGTTCAGGCGTCCCCACCTTCCCTTCTTTCTTTGACAGTTCATATGCTGACAACACCACCACCAACCAACAATAAGTACTTAGTATGAAAAAAAATAGTACTTTTACGCATTAGCTGGATAGTTCTACTAAGAATTGCATATTTGGCTGGAATCAATTATCCTACTAACTGGTATGAACAAATAGGATACAACTAAGTTTCAATTGGCACCCACCCAACACAACTGTGCAACTAGGGCACAAGTAAAACTGCAATCACATAAAACAGCACTGATGCTTTTGATATGCAATGAAATTTTGGAAGCAACACTACAAAGGCCAAGTCAGTGTGACAACAAATTGGTCACTATTTGCTGAATCGAAATGGTACATGCATCCAAATTGGTACAAATGATTTGTTCTTTAGAGAAGAAGAGTGAAGCTTACAGAACGCAATGAGAAACTTCCCGTATCCTTTTCTCTGATATGGAGGAAGTGTCAAGATACAGGCCAGATTGTATGACTCCTCTGAATGTTTCTCCTGCAATAATAAGCTTAAAGAATGATGCAAAATTTAAAAACAGTACTCAGATAATTGCATCCAAAGCTCGATTTTCTGTGTTTTTCAATTGAGCTCCGTTCAATAAGATTTAGAATCAATTAACTCTAAATTACCGAAGTCAGCCATGATTTAACCAACTTGGGCTCAAGTTGCCCTCACTAGTACAATTGGTATGCATACTAAGGGCAAGGCACAAAAGAAACTAAAGCTAGATCAAAGAGAGGGCCAAAAAGATCACCATCACTAAAAGCACATAACTGAACCCACATTGTTATAACATAAACAGGCTGAAAATTCATCTCACCTACTAAAAGTGCAAATTCTTCCACAGCTCCACTAAGTAAAATCTTTAAATTAAACATTACAAATGGAAATGGTAATGTAAGATGTTGATACCTTGGAGAAGTAACCAACCATGTGGCACCCTCTATCGTCACACTCACAGAGGACATAAAATAAGAAAAGATCAACATCATAGTAGAGGGTCTTGTGGTCAAGAAATAGCTTCGCCAAGTAGCAAAGATTCTGTCCATACACCTTGTTTTTCTTCCCATCTACCTGTTATATTATACAGCTGAAGAATTACTTATCTACAAAAGTCATCATCAAAAAAAAAAATAGAGAGCTCTCATACAGAACATGCGGAAAGAAACGACATATCCCTGGTACGGATAAGAGCTGGAAGCTATTAAGTACTAAATTGGCTGATAAAAACAACAGTTGTTCCAAAGGAGGAATCAACTATAGGCTGATTCAGCAAAATTATTGAAATAGTTGCTGATCCAGACCTAACCGACATCATACTAGACATGCATTCTACCAGATCTCAAATATAGCCCTACTGTAAGTCACAACTGAGATTTGATTTTCTTAACCAAATCAGCCAAAATTTACCAACAATTGCATTACTAGAAGAAGAAAATGTAAAAAGAAAACCAGATCAATAAACAAAATGACAAGAAAAATGATTCAGTCCAGTAGCCAAAAACATATTATTACTGCACAGATTGGGCATTCATGTTTCAAAATGTGGCTGGCACACTGGTAAAATATAGCATTCTAATGCTTTTGTTTTACAACACAAAAAGAAAGAAAGCTTGCCTCAAACATAGAGAGTGTGCCACATCGGTATATCTCATCACCTGGTGGATGCTTGAGGTCACATTTCTTCTGCAAGATGAAAACAAATCATCATTGTATTCTAACTTCTGCAATTAACTCTTTGAATTTCAACTAAAACCTGACATTATGGAAATTATTCTTAAGAACCCTCCACTTCATCAAATATTCAGTTACATGATAAAGACCCAATTGCCTGTCTGATGCATTAATGCGGAGGTTGCAACATTGGCAATATTTGATGAAACATACCGTTATATTTAAAACAAAGATAAAGAATACATTGATATTCACAAATAATCCCAAAATACTCGAAAATTATAAAAGTCACAAGAAGTATGAAAGCTCAATAGTACGAACCATGTGGCGCTGGAGTTGCTCCTTCCGCTTCATGAAGCTAAGGCAAAACTCACAGAAGAAAAGCTTGGGAGTGTCATTATACTCTGAAGGGAAAGGGGAGAAGTACCAAGTATCTATCTCGTACCGGCCTAGCTCTATTTTAGCTATGTTCTTCACTTTTGTAAATTCCTCGTGCTCTCGCAAGCTCGCTGCATCGAGCTCCTCGTGACCTGCCTGAAATGGAAGTCATGTGCCAAAATTTTAGATGGCGCATCAGCATATGTTAATTCTGAAACGAAGATTATGGATATACCATATGGCCTAACTGGTGCTGATTGCATGGGTGGGGGGGATACATAGAGGAAATATTTGATTGAATGAGGGTTGATGAATGCAATCTTGGAATTACTGGTTGATTTGTTACTGAGAGAATTGATTAGGCTTCACTGGGCTTATTAGAGATTGACCCAGTAACACATCGAGTAAGGACCTGTACATGCAGGTTATAGCGAGCATTGGTAGAGACTGGCTTGAAAAATTAATTAGCCCCTGATTGCCAGTTTTTCAATTGTTTCAAGCTTGGTTGCACAACGAAAGACAACAGATCAAATTAAGCATGCAGTTGATGATTTTGCCAAAACAGTTTAAATGAAGGATTAATTTTCAGAAGGGGTGCGACAATGAAGGCTGTTAAATGGGGCTTAATTAGAGCACTACTAAACACCTTTACGGGATTAAAATGATACTGGCCATAGTACTTGACTGATCTTCAGGAACTATTAAATACATATGTGATGACTAAAGCAAACAAGTTTTCAAGAAGATTAAAAGCACGTCAAAAGAAAAGCACTAAAAGTATGTAAAAGAATACCTCAACGTGTGTTTCATCAATCTTCCTTTTCTGGTGGCGTGTCATTTTCAAGCTTGTTGCCTGATAAAATTAAGAATAATGCCAAGTTTATGCGAGATTGATTTTGATCATATGTAAACTGAAGTTGGTACAAGTAATTTTTCTTAACTGATTGTATGTGTTTATTGAGGTTTTGTATAGGGATCATAGTATAATTGAGCCACAACAATCAAAAGAAATAGGCTAATGATAGCATGTATCTCTGCATGTGCATGCTAAAATGTTGGCTAGTCCAGTTAGATACCTGTTGATCCCAACAAATATTTGTTCCTTTCCTATCTTGCGACCTTAATTGGCTATTTCAAGGAGATTTAAGAGATCACTTGAAGCCGAAACATCAAAACATGGTAAACTAATAACAGAAGCATCCATAACAAAAACAGAAAATGAAATTGAAAAAAAAGAAGTATACCTTGTCCTCAACTTTTTCATCCAGATCAGTCTCTATGGTATTGAGATCAAGTTGTTCGAGTTTAACCCATTCGTCAAGCCTCCTATTAACTGTACCATAAAGAACCCATCTTGATTGACAATATAATTTGAAACAAGCATTGAATTTCTGAACTTCTGATTATGATATTAGTATGATATTGGACATCAGTCATCAATCTCGAGTATGATATCAGTATGGTATTGGACAGGTTCTTCGACAAGAACATGCTGGTAAAAACCCTAACTAGAAGGTTACGATCTTAGTTCTATAGCATGCATCATAAGAGCCACTAAGGCATTTTAGGTACTTCAGCATGTTCATCTAATGACTTCCGAATCAGAGTTCTCATTTAAACATCTATCAAACTTTGAATCAACGAAAGGGCATTGTAAATAACAAAAGAAAACAATTTGAATGGCAAGCAGGCAGTATCAAAATGGTATAGATTGTTACCGGGAAAAGCTCAAATATAACCAATTCAATCATGCATCTAGCTATGTATAAAGGCAAAATTGAGCCTCAAATGATTAACTCTGGAAGCTTTCAACCATTGCATAATCACAGAAGAATTTTATTTAAAGTTTAATTGGTTGCAAACTGCAGTATAAGCATGGGAGCAATTAGTAACAGTATTCTATGAATAATTCACACAAGATCAGTTTTTGACCTAGGTTTTGCATATATTCGTGCAATTGAGGAAAATTGAGAACAAGGTGACTCAAAATCCAGGTTGATCAAGCCGTAATCGCCCCATGAAGACGAATTCAAGCCGAACATGTGCTTAGAATTGCTAAAAAATAATGATTAAATGAATCTTAGTGGTCTCTAACCCTAGAACAAGAAACGCACCAAACTAGCAAGACAAAAGGACAAAACTAAGAAAGAAGATCGTTCAACAGTACACTTACACTCAGTATAGTGAACATAATACTCGTAATCGCTCGATGAGCCACCATGGGGAATCTTTCGCCTCTCGATAACCTTGACTGGATGCATCTTCTGGTCGCGCCAACGACACATCACCTTGGTGCCTACCTCGAGAGGGAGCGCCGATGAACCGGAAGCCTTTCCTCGTCGCGTCATGATCATCTCGCCGCCGCCGTTCATCGCCTGAGCTCCGCCGTTGGACTCCGCTTTTAAACCCTCCATCGACCCCATTGTGGAAAGGAGATAGATAGTACGGGTTTGGGCTTCGAACCCGTTTTCTAGGGATCAGTATTGGGCCAAGGGTTTATGGGCCGAATAAATGGGCTGGAAGAGAGACTGTGATGTACTAGATAATAGAGAATTGGAGATGAATGAATATATAGGCTGTTAATAGCTGTTTATATTAGAGAATTAAAAATTAGGGGAGTTTAAGCTTTTTTTTATTTTTAGAATTTTGTAGGATATTAAAAGCTTTTATTTTTTAATCTCAACAAATTTTTTTATATTAAAAATTTTGTAGAATATCAAAATTTTCTATTTTTAGAGTTTTTAATTATTTATTTTAGATTTTTGAAAATGTATTATTTTCATATGTAAACATTAATTATTTTATTATTATTTTATAATAATCTTAAAAAATCTGAAAAAAAATAGTTAGAAAACTCTAAAAATAGAAAATTTCGGTAATCTATAAGATTTTGATATGTAAAATTTATTGAGCAAATTGAATTTATCATTGAAGTCGATTTGATAGTTTTTTGAATTAAACTCGTCAACTCACTTGATGAGTTACTCGTTAAAAGTATATCACAAAAAGTTCTTAACAGTTAATTAAGTACCAAATCACAAAAGCGTTAAAAAGAAGTAAAATACTGATCACCAAAAATTGTTAATTTTACTTGATATGCCCGAACAATTTCCGAGAGAAAAATTGAAAAAATTCTTTGGTTTTGACTGTAATTGTTTGTCATGGAGACATGGCTACAAGACTTGAAATGAAAGTTCTTTTTTCTGTACTGTGATTCAGTAATGTGCAAAAACAAACATGCTTCCTCCGTACTCTTGCAAGCCAATCTAACATCATCATCAATTGCTAGCATTTTGGGATAATTTTTCATTTCTTGTTCAATCTTTTTTGACTATGTAGCTGTTAGCATTTTTGGGTAAATTCATGTTCACATGGAAAACCAAAGGGCATTTCTTAGAGGTCTTTTTATAAATTTCATGGGTCTTTTTTCTGAAGATGTTATTGAGCAAACTTTTAGGAAACTGGTAGCATGTTATGAACAAGTTAAATGATAACTTTGAGCATATGTTTAATTAATATTAACTCAAAATTCTGAAGACATTATAGTTACATATTACAATTGATCCTAAACATCACTGGCACTCACAACTTACAAGAATAATCAATCAAATAAGGAGGTATAAAAGGTAAAAAAAAGGATCTAAATGGTCCAAGTCACCTCTTAACCAAACCCCTATCTCTAACGAGCGCCTCGGCAGCTTTTCGGCCTGACAAAAGGGCCCCATCAAAGGTAGCCCAGCTCCAGTGGTCCCCACAAACATACAGCCCTTCATCAACTCTCGGGTCCCTTCCAATCGGATTCGTTGGTGGAGTCTGATCCGGCTGTGCAAAGTTGATCCGATAAGTCCTCAAGTGTCTCCATGAGCCAGTTACATCTGACCCAAACCAGCCCGTCAGTTCCCGTACAACCTCAGCCGTCAGATCTTCATCTGACCGGTTCCGATACGCTCCGATTAAAGACACCGAAACCAACACCTTTCCTTTAGGTGCATAAGAAGGCGCCACATTGGTCACAAAGAACATGTTGTTGACAATACCTTTACCTGACCCGTTAAGTATGAGAATTGGTTCAGATATGGGTGCCCGGTCAGCCGAGAAATATAAGCAAACGGTACTTCGGGTCGGTTTTTCCGAGCTATCTACACTGGAATCAATAATGGTTCCAAAAACTTGAGGCAGGAGCTTCTTTGCCTCGGGTTGCTCGACAGCTAAAATTATACCGAAATCGGTGGTTATGTCTTCACCCGATGCTAGTGTGACAGTTCCACGGTCAATAGAAGCAACACGAGAGCTTGTGCGGAGGGATGAAGCGGGTAGACGTGCCGCCAGTTGTTGAGCAATCGACCCAATTCCTCCAGCCGGTAGTGCATTGTCTCCCAATGCTAAGCCCTTGAACACTAGCTGGAATAGCCGTGACGAAGTTGACAACTTCGGGTCGAAAAATATCCCGGCAAAAAAAGGTCGAAGAAATTTTTCAATAATTGAGTCCGAGAAGCCAAGCGATTTCAAATGATCATATATCGTCAATTCACCGGAAGAGAGGATGGCGTCATCTGAGAGAGAGGCGGCTTGGAGTCGAGTAAGCCCAATAAGCAGTTTATCAGGCAGGGACCCAATCGGGTTGAAAATTGACGGGAGGGACTCAAACGGGCGACGAAACGGGTCAGATATCCGATGAAACCGGTCCGATTCATACACCAACGAGCCGGGATAGAATGGTTGGAGATCGAGCTGGGAAAAGTCTAATAATCGGCGGCACTCGGGGAAGGAAGAGAGGAAAATGTGGAAGCCGCGGTCGAGCAGGAAACCGTCATGCAAGTCTGTCCGTGCCCGGCCTCCGAAGGAATCAGAGGCTTCTAGGAGGAGGAAAGGTACAGAGAGAGAGGAGAGGTGCGTGGCAGCAGCGAGACCAGCAAGGCCACCACCTACTATGATTGCGGGACCGGAAGCACGGCTAGCGGCCGGAGGAACTATCGGAGATGTTGAAGAAAGAGCATGGGTCTTTTGAAGGAGTAAGAGAGGAGGATGGAAGAGAGAGTGCATTTCTAACGAAAGAAGCAAACTTCAGAGAGAAAGAGAGAGAGAGATGGGTTGGAAGTGGCGGGAGATGGATTGGAAGTTGGGATAGGTGATAGATCATAGATGAGTTTGGTGGTTTGTGATGAGATTTTGGCGTGGAGCTTGAGCTTATCCAGAGTGTGTACAAAAGTTGTGGCTTGATGCATTGATGCACGTTTGGGAGAGAAGAAGTTTGAATAGTTTAATTAATTGGATTATTGGGATAAATAACTGGGCCTTAACGGGTCGGGCCGGGTTATAAATGGCGTATTATTTTTATTATTATTATTTTAATTTTATTTTAGAAATTTGCAGCTGGGTTGGTTATGTAAATTTCTTTTTTTTTTTTTGCTTGTTTGGATGTTTTCTGGCAATTAAATACATTTAATATCAAAATACTATTAACTTATGGCTTAAAAAAACATGAACTGATATTGTTGTGTACTGGGCATAAATAGCACATAAAAAAAATTATGTCTGTACAAAAAGAATTATTTATCATCTTTGCAATTTACAAATTCTCCAAGAAAACTTTTTCTAAAAAAAAATACAGAAACCATAAATAAATTAGCATGGATATTTTGTGCACATGCCAAATAAGGTCTCCATCATCCTTAAATTGTTTTAGTGACATATTCTGTAATAATTATTTCTAACAAAACTAAATAGGAGCTGACAAAATATGAAAATTTATTTCATTGATAGGTTTATGCATTTTAAGTTGAGCCATAAACTGTGCAAACCACACAATCATAGATTGTTCTTAATTTTTTTTAAAAGAAGAAAAAAAACTAATTTAGCCTCTCTTTTTTTAATAAAAAAATCCAGTATGTAACCCTGAATTTTCATAACATGCCAAATTTTAGGACCAAGTTTTTCAATCTATCAGAGAAAAATAATGTTAATATTCACAACTTACAAATAATTTTCCTTCATTTATGAGTTTATTTAAAGGATGAATAACCAACTGATTAATTAGGTCGACAAAATACGGCTTCAATGATTTAATACATGTATATTCCCTTTCAAAATTAGACTTAGCAAAGTCGACTTAGGTTTACAAAACCAGTCCTGATTAGTATGATATTAATCAATATCAACTTGGATTATAATTAGAAATGTGAATTAATTACCCACTTCTCCTCTTGATAAAAAATTAAAATTAACATAGTTAGTCTAATTAGAGCGTCTCCATGCTCGGCTGCAATTGATGTGGCAATTGCTACATAGGATGTAAAATTAATATTTATTTATTAATTTGGCAACCTTGTTTAATTAAGAAATAATTGATAAAGTTGTTGACAGAAAAAAAGAAAAAAAAAAGTTCCGTACATAAGTTCATGATCACATCTAAAAAATAAACTCTTAAATTTTTTGAATTTTTGACAATCAAGTTATATAAATTAGAATATCTTTCTTGCGCAAATTTTGTGCAACATTTCTCCTTTTTTTTTTGTTTTAACTCTCATTGATCAGAGGTTATAAGTTCAAAAAATCACGTAATTTTTTTATAAATATTTAAAATTATATGACTTAATTTCATTATTTATCTGAAAATAATAATTCTCCATGTCAATAATGATCTTAAAGTTTTTTGTGATCATTATCATATATATATATATATATATATATTTCCTATGAGTTGCATCAATGATGCCACGTGGACCTAATAAAGGGTCGGACTCACGTTATACACATTTTCTTACCTTATTTAAGATAAGTTCATTACATGATATTGATATATTTTTAGTGGTATATACCTAAAAGGAAATAGGTTGTGCTCTTAATTTCACATCAACAAATTTGTCGACCATATGACATGAAAAGTTTGATAGCACTAAGCTTGCTTTATATATATTAGAAATATTAGAAATATAATTGACCCTTAAATAGACCATAAATAGAAACATTGATTTAATATAAATGATGATATGTTTTATTTTTTTTATGGAGAAACACAGGTTCAAGTTTTATAAAATATATATGAAAACAAATAAATATTGTTAATGAAAATCCTTATTTAAAAAAAAAAGACCATAAATGATTACAAGTTTCCTTTTTTCACATATGAAATTGTAGAACATCAATAACTTGGTTGATCCTTTTCTCCTAATTTCTTCCTCAAAATGCTTGAGAATTTCCCTAGTATTTTGAGAACTAAGAATTTTATTTCATGACCTATATATTATAACATTTGAGAAGAGATATATTGGTAGTTACGTTGAAAAAAAATAATATTGATATATTTGTTAAAAAAAATTAACTAGCTACTTTTAAAAGCAATACTCAAAAAGATCATGTAAACATATAAAATATTTTTTTAAGTATTAATTGAGGTGAGCTTTTGGAACCATAAAATGTGTTTGTTGCTTTGGCTATTGGGGTATTGACTGGAAAAAGAGGAGTTTATTCGGATCTCATGTCTCCGTCAAATTAATTAGAGAATTGTTCACATATCTATTGATCAATGAATATGTAATTATGTAGCCAATCATACAAGAGGGTTAATATATTAGAGTTGGTATCAGCATCCTGTCAGATTTATGAATGCACACGAATTATTAACTTGTCTTGGAATTAACATCAACTTGAACTATAAAGTAACTAATCATCTTTTTTGAACAAACATGAATAACAAAAATAGAGAGTATCACAATTAAATGATCATCAATTGAAGATTTTGAAACCAATCTATTGGATTATTAATCAAAACAATTGGGTTGATATGTAAAAATAATTTAGCATTTCATATTGTCAATATATATAACACAATAAAAAATATAATCACTATAGTTTAAGAAAATTCAGGTTTTGATATGTTTGATAGGATGTGGCCTTTGATGTGTAGTATTTAAGAGAAAATTTCATATTATTAATAAGCTAAAATAAAAGATTGTGAATTATAACTATAAATAGGGCTCTCATCTCTAAAACACAAATAATATTTTCAAATCTCTTAGTTTTTCCATCATATATGAGAGAATGACCGAAAAAGATATCAAATGACTCTTAATAGAAAACTTATTGTTCTGAAAGATCAGAATCTGCTCCTACATGAAATGAACTCAGATACATTTTAGTGTAAATTCAGAATTTAATACGGTCGATCTTGGCTAACATCGCGACGACGTTCGTCATGCCGATACAATCAAGTTCTAAAAACGAAAAACGAAGAAAATAATTGTTTAACTCTCATGCTTACTAGTTACTAACATAGTAATAAGATTCGTGAATAATTTGCGTTTTAGTTGATTTTTGACCTCTGACGACTCATAAGCCGTTTAATTTGTTAGTTCGCACATTATACGTTTAATCCTTGAATTATTCGCGAATTTTATGTATAAAACACGTTTTATTCACGGATTATAATCCTTTTAATTTTTTTCTTGAACTGCACATTCACGTGACGAGAGAGATTACAACAAGAAAAAGAGTATGGTGATAGGATGGAGATAGGATAAGGCACTAGACTAAATTTTGTACACTATTTTTTCTATGGGATCTTTTGTGATTATGAGAAATGAGAAAGAGAAAGGTTAGAAAATCATTCTAAATTATAACAAATATATAATTTTATTTATTTAAAATATCTCAAATGACTAATTAAAATTAAAAAATATTATGAAAATATGATAATACTGTATGAAATTTTGTATTTTCCAAAATATTTTAGTTAATTCTTTTTCACATACTTTTAATTAAATTACGAACAATTCCCGAATTATTCCCATATTATACCCCCAAATTACTAATTTTTGACCCTGCCAAATCATTCCAAAACTTTTAATTTGTTACTATGGTTACTAATATGCAAAGACCCGCCGCACAAACTGATGCATTTCAGCAGCCTCAAAAAATCCGTTGTTAGATCAAAAGGTACTGTACTCTCTTTTGCTGCCTCGTTTGTGCTCTGTCAACTCAACACGCAATTGGTTATATTATTCTTTCTCTTTTTCTTTTTTGGTGTAATCCTCCAAAATCCAAACTATAACGACAACTCACATTATTAAATTGGTATTAATTAGTGACATAAAATTAGATGCAGTCCAAAATTTATGTTTAAATATTTCTACCAAAGAAATCTCCGTTCAAGACGAGTTCATTATTAAGTTGATAGTAAAATATTAGGCGTGATTTTGTCTTGGGACGTGATAATTTTTGAAAATTTGAAAATTTTGTGAGCTTTGAGAAAATTGGTTCAATCTGATTATAAATTGAATTCAGTGATTTCTTTATATCTGCTCTTAAATTAAGATAGATATGTAATAATCTTAATAAAAGAGAGAGAAAAATAAATTATCTCATTTTATTAAGAGGCGGAGTTTGTAGAGACTAGATAGTTAAATTTGACGTGTTATGATGATTAGATTATAAATTCATTACTTTAGTAATAACTAATCCCTAATAACTAATCCCTCCTCATTCTAGTTTTTTTAAAATGAAATTTAAGCTCGATTTTTGAAGCAAGGGTCAATTTCAATCAGAGACTATTTAAATCTATTAATTTTTTGTGTTAAACATATGTTAACCTGAAGAATATTAAAATGTGATGTCGTTATTGTCATGAGAAATTATCCTACTATTTTATTATTCTCCTTCAAAGATCAATTAAATTTGGACACTTCAAATTAAATAAAATTAATTCTAAAATATTGAGCGATTTGGATTAAACTATAAACAATTTATATCAAACAATGACACAATGATGTATCATAGACTATTTAAATCTATATTCTATATTAAATGATGAATATTCCATCTTATATGATCATATGAACCAGTCTTATTTGCTATTTTTTTATGGAAAAAATAGCATTTTATTATTTCAATCTGAATTGTTGAATTAAAATGGAAGGACCAAATAAATCCGATTTAGATTAAAAAATATTTTTAGATAAATCTCATCCGTTTCGTTTTAATTGAACACATTGTATTGATATAATATGATTTTATTTTTTTCATTTGAAAAAAAACAGGTGATATCATTCCGGATAAAATGAGACACGCTCCAACAAAACATACCAAACTCTTTTATTTTCTCTATGATATTTTGAATAAAGAATGGGAAATTATATACAACTCAAAATAAACATAAAAATTATATTCCATTTTAAAATCTAGAACATACCAAATCCCACTCTAAATATTTGAATCTTTCAATTTCTTTTTCTTTTTCATTTTATTTTCGAGTTAAGAATATGAGAAACTCATGTATGGTACTAAATAATGAAAGGTTTAATACACCATGCAACGGCAAAAGTTCAAAATTTAAAATATTAATGATGTTTGCAACAAGCTAATTTCAAATAAATAATTGTCATTACATTTAATTTTTTACGAATGAAATCAAGTTACATTTGTGACACGATATCACAACTTTCCTAGTGATGTAATACCTTTGCCCCCTTGAATTTTATTTTTGGCCAATTGTATTCACTTATATATTATCATATTATCTCCAAAATTGACCTCCTGATATTTGGTTATTTTTATAATCGGATAAAGCAACAAATGAATGTAGCACATGAATTATCCGATTAGAAAAAAAAAAGAGCAAAGACGGATTCATTTGTTTTGTAATTAAGCTGCCTCTGTAAAACCGTGAGCGGTCCAATCCATGGAACATCTTCCACGCTCTTTACAGTTCACACCTGATCGACACGTGGCATGTTATGTGTGGCCTCCAGTTCCTGTTTCTTGTCAGTAAATTGTGCGTCTCCAGACGGCGGTTGATAGTAAATTATAGCATGAACATAGTCCATGAACCTCATTTATAGAAAAGAAATTGGAAATATATGAGAAGAGAACATGAAGTGATCATGTGATGGATGAATGCAATGATGGTCAAAGTTAATTTAAATACATTTTGATATGTTTATTTATAACTCTATGTATGTAATTATGAATTGAAAATATATTTTTGTGATCACATCTTAATAGATTGCTAGCTAATTATGTTGGAATTAAAAAAAATACAAAATACAAAATTCATATTTTTTTGAAATATAATAAGACATTAATAGTACAATATGTCATTACTCATAAGCCATAACTATAGCACTTTCGAAGGCTAAGTAATTATTTTTATTTTTCAATCAAACTAGCTTTTAGTAAAAAATAAATAAAAAGAAATATAACAGAAAATTAATGCATTCTATAATCTTAAAAAATAAAATAAAAGAAAAGAATACATTAATGAATACTGCTACGTATGGACCAGGTGCATCTAGGTATTTATTCTCTGCAAAAGGTACTGGTGCACTGTGCAGAGATGCCGTAACGAAACACATCTTACGAATCGGCGCGCGAATCTTCCATGTAGACCCATCCAATCCGTCGGATCTGCGTCAAGATTCGGATAAGGTTTAGATGGCGGATGCTTTTTCTTTTTGGGAGGTCCGTGCACGCTCCGTCGCAAGATCCACGTGTGATGACAAAAGGGCCATATTTACGCCTCAGCCCTCAACATAATCATTAATTTATTAACGGATTTATGATTACGACAACAATAGTAAAATTGATGATAGAGGCTCTCCTTAATTAATGTAATAATATTTTATCTCGTTTGTCGGTCTTCTAAAATAGTTGTACAAAGGTATTTCAAAAGAGAGAAATAGGAAGTATATAATATATTCTTCTCAAATGGCTTTTTAATATTTTGAAAAGAAGTTACTTAAATATTTAATTGGAGCTACTTAATAATATATTATTTTAACAATTCTAATAATAATTTCAAATTGATCCAAATAAATTCGATTATTTGAAATATATTAGTTGGAAGCTTTAATAACTTTTATGCTTAGACAAGCACAATGATATAGTAAATAAAACTAACAAATAGAATCTCTCAATATCAAAGTCTATAGATTATATAAATAACATTTTGATTTGAAAAACACAAATACATAAAGTAAAATGATCTCTTGACATAATACTTGAAAGTCTTTTTCACCTATACTTTCTGCGAGCGATGATACGCAGATAGTAAAAAGATCATTTAATTAAATAAAACACACTCTTTCCGGTGAGTTCTCAATATATGTTTATTATAAGGGCTATAGTGTAAAATAGAGAAAGCGAGAACTAGATTTCGACCTTTTTTTTTTCCTTCTCGATCTCCCTCCCCAAATTAATCTGTTAAAATTTTCTCCTTTTTTCCTGCAGGGAAACCCTAGCATTCCTGTCATCGCCGCCTACATCCCGATAGTTCCTTTTTGATCGAGATCAGTCCACGAAGCTCCAGTTACTGTATGTTCTTTTTGTAAGTTGATGCTCCTCACAAATAGGGGGGGCTTGATTGGATTTTTCTCGTTTAAAGTTTGTTGATCATTTCTATCAATTCACTTGATTAATTAAACTAGTCGCCGTATCGAATTTTCTTAGTTCATCTCTTGATTCAATCAGTTCAGTCTCCGTGCTTCAATTTCATGTTTTGTTTTTGACATTTGACAGTTCGTTTCCTTTATCCTGTGTCCTCTACTCGCGGGCATAAGCTGGATTAATCTTAATTAGCATTTGAATCATACCACCATCACATGTGGAGACGTCGAAAGGGGAATCCTGCGAAGATTCCACCTCTCTAGCTGTAATGGCAGAAGAGGGAAAGAGAATGAGCCCCTTTTCCTCTGGATTAGCTGTTCTACTCTCAGGTGACAATTCAAGAGGAAATAATTCTCAAAAATCACATCTGGTCTCTTACCATGATGACATAAGCCACCAATCTGTTGAGAGAACCATCGAACATATCCTCGACCTTCATCACAAGTCCATCCCCACCCCTTGTCACAGCATAGACACCGACTTCATTTGCTCAATATTAAAGAACCAAGCAAAAAGGTTTGAACTTGACCATGAGGTGAACAACCCACCTAGGAAGAGGAAAAAGGTCCTGATAGACAAAACAAGCATATGCGGCCAGTTCAAGACAATCAGAGAACCCTTGTTAATAGAGAGTGTTGCAGCTTTTAGCAGTGCACGTGCCGATGTATGCGTGTGGAGAGGAAAATGCATGTATGAGGTAGTTCTTGAAACATGCGGGGTCCAACAGCTGGGTTGGGCCACACTGTCCTGCCCCTTCACAGACCATAAAGGGGTGGGAGATGCTGACGACTCGTATGCCTTTGATGGAAAACGTGTAACAAAATGGAATAAAGAACCGAAGAACTATGGTCAGCCGTGGGCCATAGGTGATGTCATCGGCTGTTGCATTGACCTTGACAAGGGAGAAATTTCATTTTACAGAAATGGGTCATCCCTTGGTGTAGCCTTTGATGGCATAAAGGTATCTGGCCAAGGTAATGGGTATGGGTACTATCCTGCAGTTTCACTCTCAGATGGAGAAAGGTGTTTTTTGAATTTTGGGTCACACCCATTTGTTTACCCAGTTGAAGGGTTCAATCCGGTTCAAGCCCCTCCTCCTTCTAGAAGGTTTGCAGGGTATCTCCTGCAGTCTCTGGCACGTTTGCTGGAGGCCGAGGCACTGGAGAGGTCTGACTCGGCCTATTTTCACAAGCTGAGGCGGGTCAAGCGCTTTGCCCCACTTAAGGATCTATTTGACCCAGTATCTTGTGCCATCTTTTCTGAGTTCTTAAATTTAATTGGGAACCCTGAAGGACAAGATGATAATTCAGACTTGGAATATATCACGTGGGGCCCACTCACTTCATTTTTAATGGAAGTATTCAGGTCACAGGAGCCACATGATCGGGCGACCCTTGACCAGGTCTTGGATCTGTTTCTGCAACACCCAAAATCTGGCATGTTGTTTCAGGAGGTGTTCCTCGCACTTTCCTCTAGTTGCAAGGTGGCTCCTCTGGTTCTGACAGAGTGCCCATACACGGGGTCATACCCATACCTGGCACTGGCATTCCAGGTGCTGAGGAGGAGAGAGATGATGGTGCTGTGGTGGCAGAGTCAGGATTTTACCATTTCGTTTGAGGGCTTCCTTTCAGGGAAGGTGCCAAACAAGCAGGATCTGAAAGAGCTGATGCCGACAGTTTGGTGGCCTACCCTATTAGAGGACAGTGATGCTCGCAGAACCATGGTGTTGACTGTTCGGACTCTTTCTGAGGCAATAGCGAAGGTAGGTTTTATTTTTTACTTGTATTTATTTATTTATTTAATTCTGATTGTAAGTGTTGTGGAGTTCATTATTGTTACTATATTAGCATATGGGTTTTGGCACCCTCCTGGTGAAAGGATTTCTGGTTTAAGTTGATGCAAGTTTAGTTTTGGATTCTGGTTTCCTTGTAGAATTGAAGGCCTAGTTGCACAATTGGTTTCCAGTTTTAAGCTTGCACAAGTTCAGGTTCACCATTCTTTATCTTAATTGAGTCATAATTGACATTTCAAGATGGCTGTACCAGCTGAATGCAGTACAATTTGTGTCACCTCTATGTATAAGCTTGATATTCGAATTAAGCCTTAAAGAAAGTTGATCATTTAATTCTTGATATTCGAATTAAGCCTTAAAGAAAGTTGATCATTTAATTTACATGTAGAGCCCATTACTTGTATTGATACGTCTTCATGTAGGACATGCAGTGAACCTGGTGTTTTACTAACTCTATATCTAACTTCTGTCCAATAATTAAAATCTCATTTGAAGTCGCATGAATATGCAGATTGAGGAGATGCATCGCCAGCTGTGCAACTTGGTGATACGGTTCACGCCTCCAGGATTGCCCTTGCAATCTTGTCCTGGCTCTGTTTTTAGGTCATTCATGCAAAATCTCATAGTGCGGGCCCAGGGCATGGACCATCGAACAGTCTCTGGTGAAAACCCTCTCAGCACTGTCCTCCTCTCATTGTACACTGTCATCCTCCACCTTCTTTCAGAGGGATTAGGGTCTCCATCTGATGAAAAATTAGGGTTGCTTCACCGAGGTGGGAGCCGCCGCTTCCCACAAAATCTTTTCTTTCGAACTGACTTGTATTTCAGCAGTTTACCACGAATAGGTGGCTCGGTAAACCAGCTTTTGAAATCTCACAAGTTTACTGGTAAGGAGTTGAATGAGGTAGAGTGGGAGGAGGGTTTTATGGAAAATGACGATTCTAGGGTGACGCATTCCTCGGCAAACAAGCCATGTTGTTGTTCACCCTCTGAGGATGATTGGGTACAGACATCCCGAGAGAGCATGCGGTATGTTGGTGGCGCTACCAGTGGTACAAGCTCGAAGGCTGCTTGTAAGGTCATGCCAGATCAGCCACAAAGTGTTGTGGCGGCTGAGTGCAGTACCAGGGGTTTGAGTGATGAAATAGAGGATGATAAGCCGAGCTCGAGTGATGGTTCAAGAGGTGGGTTTGCCTACCAATCATTGAATGGTTTGGGAAGTGGTGCTACAGTCACAAACCAGTCGTTCTCCGGTGGCTCGTCAGAGGCACTAGGAGAGGAGGAGCTCCTTGACGTCATGCTCTTGCTTTACCATATGGTCGTTGCGCCTAGCTTTAGAAAGGTTAGTGAACCTACTAATTGGTCAATACCTGTTTATTTATGACAAGTACAATGATGGTATCATGAGTAATTATGTAGTAATGTCATGTAGTATAACTAGATTCTAATTCTCAATTTGTCTATGCACTGATTTAAAAAAATCGGTTAGTCTTTTGTATCTCTATCCCTGATATAAGTAACAACAGTTCAGTTTGACATCATTTTAATTGCTTGGAAAGTTTAGTACAACTCCTTTTGTATTACTTTAAAATTAATATTAATTTTTTTCGTCACTTGTAGGCATTCTACTACATATCTCAACAGACACAGTCAGTTCTGTTGCTGGATGATACTGACAAGCAGATTAGAGAGAAATCATGTGCTGAGCAAGTAAAACGCCTGAAAGAAGCTCGGAGTGTTTACCACGAGGAGTTAGTTGATTCTGTCAGGCATTGCTCCTGGTAACAATCATTATTTTTTGCAATCACCATATTATGATCTCTCGTATTCTTAAATCTTACTGTTTAATTCTGTACGACTCCAGAAAAGCCAATTGCCTTATTATATTAGTATAACTTGGTGAAATTTTGCCATACCTAATTTCTGATCTAAAATTTCAATTGCAACTTCTGAAGCTACATAAGTTGGAAGTTGGAACTGCAATCATAATTTGGATATGAAAGGAAGATTCTAGGCTTTGAATTTTTCTCTGAAATGCAGATTTCATTTTTGAATTCTGAATCAGACTCTATGATCTATCAAATTATTCATATATTATTATTTGGATCCAAAAAAGCTTAGAGCAGTATTCGGAATAGAACATTTTAATTCAATTTTAACTGCCTTGGGTAATGCAGGTACAGAATATCTCTATTTTCAAGGTGGAAGCTGAGAGGAATGTATGCAGCATGCATATGGGTGGTTGATTTGTTGCTGGTTCTGAGCGATTTGGACTCTGTTTTCCTCTATGTTCCCGAATACTATGTTGAAACACTGGTACTATGGACTATTCTTTTCTTTTCTCCATTTCGAATGTTCCATGAGATTGTATTACAAGAATGATAATTACTGTGATAATATTTAAATCTTCTTGCAGGTTGATTCTTTCCATGCATTACGCAGAAGTGAACCTCCATTTGTTTCCTCTGCAGTATTTCTCAAGCAAGGACTCTCTTCATTTGTAAGTTCTATTACAATTGTACTCTTTTCTTTCTTTGTGATGTTAACTTTTATTGTGACAACTTATCTTTATTTTCTTTTCTCAATATCAGAAAAAGAGTACTGGAACACCTGAGAACTCAAACAGTAAATAAAATGTTAGAAGCATATTATTAAGAAAATCAATTTGTTCCAGAAGATACATTAGTACAAAAAAGTGCAAGTTTCCAAGATTTGTGAATTGTGATACTTTGTTGTCACTTAATTCAGCTGTAAAATTTCTCTCTTATTAATTACACATGTTGTCCATTGGCAGGTAACCTTCTCTGTGAGGCACTTCAATGACCCACGGATTCTTAGTGCTGATGTAAAGGATTTACTCCTGCAGTCGATATCAGTGCTAGTGCAATACAGGGACTTCCTAATCGTGTTTGAGAACAACCGAGAAGCAGTTGAGAGGATGCCACGGAGCTTACTGTCAGCCTTTGACAACCGCTCCTGGATCCCTGTCACCAACATTCTCTCCCGCCTCTGCAAGGGGTGTGGCTTCACTTCTTCTAGGAGCACGGACTCTGTCTCTTCTGTTCTCTTTCAGGTTGGTTGGTTGGTATGACAGAATCTATGCAGTACATACTTTTACCGACTTATGCTAGTTTGGTGCTTGTTGGTTTACTAATAGCAAGTTTGGTGGTACTGATTTGAGTTGCAACATTGGCGAGCACGTGCCGCTATCATGCCCCACTATAGTATCAGTACAAATTGGAAAACCGACTGGTCTACTGTCAAGGTCATTAACCCTTGTGTAGTGGAAAAAACTATGTACTGAATTTGACTAATTGTTTGGGTGCTTTTTCTAGGTTCTGCTTCGGGAGACCTGCATTCATGAAGAAGAACTCTTTGCATCCTTTCTTAATCGACTTTTCAACACACTGAGCTGGACGATGACTGAGTTTTCCATGTCCATTCGTGAGATGCAAGATAAGCATAATGTTAGTTTTCTTGTTGTCCCTATGAGTTGAGTATTTGCATGCATGTGGTGTCTCTTCTCTTTTATTTTTTGAATACTGGAAATTTCTTTTGTTGCTTGCACGGCACGTATAGGGCCAAAATGATACTACAGTAGGTATTGTGGTGGATTCACTTGAATAAAGAATCCTAATGATGCCTGTATTAAGCACTAGACTGTACCAAAGTTCTCATCAGGGTACTGCTACAAGATGTGATTCAGCTGATCAACTGTATCAAAATTCATGATATTAAACCTTGTATTTTGGTATTTCTCATGGATGTAGGCTGCTGATCTTCAGCAGAGGAAATGTAGTGTGATTTTTGACATCTCATGTAGCCTCGCTAGGATATTGGAGTTTTGTGTTGGAGAGATTCCTCAGGCCTTCCTCTCTGGTCCAGATATGAATCTCAGGCGCCTTATTGAGTTGGTGGTTTTCATCCTAAACCACATCATCTCAGCCGCTGATACCGATTTCTTTGATCTGTAAGTTTTTGCATGATATAAAGCTCTTTTACTGTCTGTATGCTGCAGTTGGCAAATTTTTTGATAGAAGATATGATAATATTACCTTTTTTATATTTGAAGATACACTTTGTACATATCTTTTTTTGGCCTTTGGTCATCACTATGTTATTTACTTGGGGTTTTTGAGAGATCAGTCGATGTTTGAAGCCTTAAACAACACGATATGGACAGCATAACTTAACATGGAGAAAAATCTCTGCTTAATACCTGAAAGTGTGATTCTCGAATCATATAGCCTAAGAAGCATAAGAAACACATTTAAAAGTATGTATTTGTTCAGAAAAAGAAAATTGAAGTCTGAAATTGTTCTGTACCAAAGTTTGCAGTGGAATACTAATATTGTAGATACTATTTAATTGTTCTCATACTTAGGTAAGATCAAGGTATAGGTCTGAATCAATTTTGGTGGTAAAGTGCTGAGACTCTATTTCTCCTTGATTATTCTCTTACTCTGGTGATTGACGTTCTTTTTTTTTTTCACCTTCTTTTAACTGGTCTGCTAAATCATATCTTCATGCATAGGTCATTAAGGAGGCCAGGAGAGAAGATGAACCGGACAATGATCTTAGCACCTATTCTGGGGATAATGCTGAATATCTTGGGTTCGGTAGGTTCAAATTCAGATAGCAGTGACACCAGTCTGACTGATGTGGTTTCAGTGTTTTGTAGCATGGATTGCCCTGCAACTCTCCATTTTGGCTTCCAATATCTTCTCAACTACAACTGGGTTAGACTTATTTTTTTATAATTTTTTTCTTAGAAAAAAAAAGCTTCTTACGGCAGGAACAAAACTGGCATTACTTGATATATTGAATTGTTGTAATGTAAAAAATGGGCTCTATTTACAATAACCTGCAAAGTTCTGGGAGCTATATGCACATATGAGAAGCACTACATGTTATGGGTATATTTGTCAAGTACCCTTCATTATTAAAAAGCATGCACACAGTGACAGAGACAGCAGGGGTTTGTGGGAGGGGGGGGGGGGCCCCTTAGTTTTAGAAAATTGCATTGTGTACATAGTATAAATTACTATTTTGCCCCCCCCCCCCCCCCCCCCCCCAACAAAGCTATTTAGACCTTGAAAGTATAAAATAAATTTCACTCTAACAATGCAATTTCCTTTATTTTCCTGAAGCAACAAAAGCGATATATGTAAATTATAGTGGACACAGATTTGTACAGAATCATTTTTCATTAATTTTTCTACAAAATTGGACAAAACCACTACCATAAATTATCAATAAACTCCAATACTTAGGCATTTGATTTTATTTAATTCTGTAACTATTAAGCAATGTAAATTGGCCCCTCTATATACTTTCTGGCTTCGTCACTGCATACACAAGTCTTTAAGATAATATTCTGGTTGATTTTTCATACCACTTTTAATAGGATTCCTGAACACATTGACAAATGTGTTTGTAAACAGCAGTAGTTTTAGACTCCCCTAGCAGAAAGCATGAAGAATATAACTTTTAATACCCTCATCTCCCATTTTTGGCATTTGAAGAGTGAGTGCACCATACTATCTTTAGGATTTAATTTGCATAAAGTAAATGAGTTTTAAAAGAACTTGAGTAACATATTTTTATTTTAATTCGTTCCTCTGCCAGAGTAACATTCTCAGAGGTGATATTGCGGCGGTGAAACTAGCACAACTGGAGGAGCTTTCCAGCTATTTCAGAAGCATGTCAGAGTCGGTTAAAGAGGCAGGACACTTGGCAGCCACCGAAGATGGAGACAACAACTGCTGTATCTGCTACAACGGTGAATCAGACGCACTGTTTGAGCCCTGTCATCATCGATCCTGTTTTGGTTGTATATCTCGACACCTCTTAAACAGCCAACGGTGCTTCTTCTGCAATGCCACAGTGACATCCGTCACAAGGGTCTAGATAGGAAGGGTGCTGCTCCTTTTTTGGGCCAACGCACACTATTCTTTTTTCTTTGTGGGTGCTGGAAAGAAAGTGATAGAACTTGTGTCTTAATGTATAAAGAAATAATTTGTCAAGGCTTTTTTGGGAACAATGATATAGATATGTAGATATAGGATATCTGTAGAAAAAGGTGGGAAGATAGTACCACTGTGCAAGTATCATCATCCTAGGGGTGAATTTTGTAGTTCTCTAGGGAATTTCAGTGTACATATGAGATGGCAACAGAAATCAATATTTCTGCCTAGCAATGACAATAAGGGGTGGAAAACACAAAATTAGGCTTTCATGTACGTATCATTCTTTCCCTTCTTTTTATTTTATTTTTTTTGGGTTTATTGTGAATTGAGCCGGTTCTCTTTTCACAGTTGCAAAACACCACCTAAAGAGGTAGGTATTTTGGGGAGGAATCTTTGTTGTAGTGTTTTATTATTTAATCATTGTGAGATCGTTTTTGTTCGGAGAAGCTGGGATGTAAGCATGTTGGAATCCTAGTTCAGGTCCATGTTTGCTTTTATCCCTTCAATGTTTTTAAAGGCAAAATAATAAAAAATTAGAATGGTATCTGCTCACATGTAACCCGGAAGATATTCTATTTAGTTTGAAGATGCGTGCATGCGTACACAACACAAACGCACATTATGTTATGAACCTAAATTTAAGAGTAACGTTTACAATTGAAACCGTAAATCATTGCATGTATTTGTTTATGTTTTGTGTTCATGTTAGATCATATATCACAAAAACTGACATACACTTTCTAAATAATATCTGAAGTAAAATGATATATTTTTGTTAATACATCAACTTTGTACCAACAAAAAAGCTGTTAGGTTACATTTGCAGTACCGATGCACCATGCTTGTATCCTTTGATATTTTCATCCATTGAGACCTCGGCTATGGTCATAAACATGACATCGAAACTGGCGTATACTTTGGACATATTGTCTAATAGTTGCATAACGATTTATCCGTGATAATACTAAAAGATACATTGCCTTTTACCGAAAGAAAAACTGTCAGAATGTACATATAACGTGTTTTAGGTCATTAAATCATCATAACTTATAGATATTCTCCAAATATTATCTAAGAAATGTAGAATAATTGAATTCTACTAAATTCTATTATATCCATCCTTTTTTATATATTAGTGACTATCAGAAAAATTCGGTACATTAAAGAAAATCTTAATCTATATGGTTGGTTACATCAAAAACGGGTGAATTTTATGTCTGATAAATATAGAAAACAAAAAAAACCGCACTTTGAGAGTGCAACATTCTTTGAAAATATCGTATTCTCAGAATGCAGCCTCTCATAGAAAGATCGTTTTTTCAGAGTGCGATCTCCTTTGAAAATAGAGATAGAGAAAAAAAAAGAAATGATGGAGGAGAGAGAGAGAGAAAAGAGGAAAAAGAAGGGGACGGAATGAATAAAATACGAGAAGGTTGTACTCTGAGAGTGTGGCCTTCTCTGTGAAGGTCGTAGACTGAAAATACGAGTTTTTTTATTTTCAAATTTCTCTGAAATATTTTTTTATTTTATGATTTATATTCTATTTTTTTCCGACACAAAATCACCCTAAAAAATCAAGTACATACATTGAACTTTCTTGTCTCCAGAAAATTAGGCCATGTCTATGTTTTGACAAACCATTCAGTAAACAAAACACAATAATAAGGGAACGTCCCATTCCAACGGTCCTGGTGAAAGTCGCTACTATGAGAGAAGTCGGTCTACTCCCTTGATAATTCATTCGCCCATTTATCACGCCATGAACCCATGGTCCTCAATTCTCCTCGTAAATGGAGATATCCATTTCGTTATGAGAGATTTGAATATTTTCCGTTTGATAAGTAAAGTAAAATTAGAAAATATATTAAATTATTTTAATATATTGATGATTAATAATAATAAAGTAATTAGATGAAATAATAAAAATAAAAAAATATTAAGAACTATAGAATTTAATAATTTAATTTATTTTATCATCATAAATATTTTAATTTACTTCATTTCAAATTACTTATTTAATTTAGTAAAAAAATTTTAAAATACTTGAATCACCTCTATTCCACTTATCAAATGAGGATTGATTTGTCGATGCTTTTTGAAGGATTGAGCCAACAAAGGAACCCACGTTCAATTCAAGTGTGACCAAATGGAGATAAAGAGTGAGAAATCAACCGTAATTGACGGAACTAATAAAATTCCAAGCTTGCTCTTGAACAAAAGACTTAAAACTGCTCACTTCTCCAAATATTAAAAAAAAGAAAATAAACATGGCAATGTTTCCTTGCTTGCTCTCTGGCCTCCTACTGATCCTGTCAGTTCCCTCACAAGCTCAAACAACAAAAACGCACAACATAACGCTGGGCTCAAGCCTGACATCAGCAGGCACTGACACCTCATGGCTCTCTCCGTCCGGTGAATTCGCATTTGGTTTTCGGGCCCTCGAAGGGAACTCCTCTGCTTTCCTGCTTGCCATCTGGTTTGTCAACACTGCTGACTATACCACTGCCTGGTACGCAAACGGTGACACACCAGCTCTGAGCGGGTCCACCTTACAGTTCACGTTGTTTGGCCTCTCCCTCAAGGACCCTTCAGGACAGGTATATAATCCTTCCAATTCATCTCTTATTAGTTTCAATTATATATGACCATGTCATAAGTTCCCCGTTGGCTAGTTCCGATGACATTTCTTTTGTACTAATAGTTCAATATTCGAATTTTCAAATAACAATTCATACTGTCAAGTTGATCCTCTTCTTAAACAATGTTTACACAGAAGATATTTAAATTTTTTCAATCCATTTTGGTACAATATCAATAAGGCAACAATTTACTGGATGCTTAGTTCCAGACCTTTCACGTCCAAGCAACTTGTGTTATATTGGTTGGACCCTTCAGTATTTAGAGCATTTGGGTCTGGGAATGCTCAGGTTTGATCTGGGGCTAATTATGTTGCGGATATTGGTAATTTCATGTTAAAAGCCAAGAGAATTTTAACACAGAATTGTGAATAAGTTTCTTGCAATTCATAACAGGATATATCTGAATTAAGTTGTTCATAGTTATTTACAAGGAGTTCTACATTTAGGCCTTGTTATTAATTTTTTAATTTTTCTTTTGTAAATTTTTTACAGTAACTGACCACATCTGGTACTGTTTTGGGTGCAGCAGAGCATGCATAATTATTAATTATTGTATTACTTGTTTCGATTTTTGTAATATATTTAAGCTGCATAATTATTAATTATTGTATTACTTGCTTTGATTTTTTGTAATATATTTAAGCTATTCAATCTATATAAATGTTGCAAATTTTAACAGGTATTATGGAATTCAGGCGCCGTGAACGGCGCATCATATGCTGCCATGTTAGACACAGGAAACTTTGTGATCTACGGTTCAACTGGAAAACCAATATGGCAAAGCTTTGATAATCCTTCCGACACCATACTATCTTCACAGGTAATACAACTCGGAACAACTTTCAAGTCCCGTCTGATGGCCACCGATTACAGGTCCGGTAGGTTCATACTGAGTGTGCAAGATGATGGAAACCTGGTATTCTACACTGTTGCCCTTGTGTCTAGATACGAGTATGCTCCCTACTGGGCCAGCAGTACAGTTGGAAACGGTACAAGCCTAGTCTTTAATGAAACGGGTAATATCTACTTGGATTTGAAAAATGGTTCATTGTTCAATGTGACCTCTGGACAGCTGGATGTGCCATCAGAATTTTACCAAAGAGCTACATTGGACTATGACGGGGTTTTTCGGCAGTATGTACACCCGAAAGGGAGCTCAACCCGTGGAAAAGGAGGGTGGAACGATGGATGGACAATGGTGGATTTATTGCCCGAAAACATATGCACTTCAGGAGGTTCTCAACTTGGGAGTGGGATTTGTGGTTTCAATAGCTATTGTAAATCTTTCTCAAATCAGAATGTGGATTGTGAATGCCCACCACATTATTCATTTTTAGACCCCAATCAGAAGTTCAAAGGTTGCGTGCCAGATTTTGCACCACAGAGCTGTCAAATAGATGAATCAGATCAATTCGAGTTCATTATGATTCCAAATCTAGATTGGCCGTTAGCCAACTATGAGTGGTATGCAGTGGACATAGATACATGCAGACAGCAATGCTTGATTGACTGCTTCTGCTCTGCAGCAGTATCCAACCAGGGTAACTGTCGGAAGAAAAAGATGCCTTTATCCAATGGGCAGATGGGTGCATTTGTTGATAGGACCGTATTATTAAAGGTGCGTAAGGATAATGGTACACAGTTTCAGGCTCATGACAATGATGGATGGAAGAAAGATAAAAGAGTCTGGATCTTGGCAGGGTCGCTTCTTCTCGGAAGCTCGGTCTTTGCAAATGTGCTCCTTGTTTTGGTTGGAATCCTCGGCACACACTATTACCAGAACAAAAGAAGTAAAAAGATACCAACACAACAAACTTCATCACTGGGGCAAAGTCCCCGAGTTTTTACTTATACAGAGCTTGAAAGTGCGACAAATGAATTCAGCGAAGAGGTGGGACGTGGTGGATCTGGCGTGGTTTACAAGGGTTACTTACACCAACACGAACAAGAGATCATGTGCATTGCTGTCAAAAAGCTGGATAGCCATGTATTAGCAGACACCGAGAAAGAATTCACCACTGAAGTACAGACGATCGGGCAAACCTTCCACCGAAATCTAGTACGGCTGCTGGGATTCTGCAACGAAGGGCCCCACAGGCTTCTGGTTTTCGAGTTCATGAGCAATGGTTCTCTCAACAGTTGGCTCCTTAATTACACAGCAAGGCCGAGATGGAACCAGCGGGTCCAGGTGGCTTTAGGCATCGGAAGAGGTCTACTCTACTTGCACGAAGAATGTAGCACACAAATCATCCACTGCGACATGAAGCCCCAGAACATCCTCTTGGATGATAACCTGATCCCGAAGATCTCCGACTTTGGGCTGGCGAAGCTGCTAAAGACCGACCAGACGAGAACAAACACTGGCATCAGAGGAACAAAGGGGTATGTGGCGCCGGAGTGGTTCAAAAATGCTGGGATCACGTCAAAGGTGGACGTATACAGTTTTGGATTGATCCTGCTAGAGATCATGTGCTGCAGGAGGAACGTAGAGCAGGAGATCGAGGATGAGGATCAAATTGTGCTGTCATATTGGGTCAATGATTGCTTCCGGGACGGGAGGCTTGATTTGGTGGTCCCTATTTGGGATGAGGAAGCGGCTGAAGACATGCGAAGGATCGAGAGGTTTGTGAAGGTGGCGCTGTGGTGCATCCAAGAGGAGCCCTCGCTTAGACCGACCATGCTCAAGGTAACTCAGATGCTCGACGGAGCCGTTGACATTCCGGTACCTCCTGATCCTTCCTCCTACATCAGCACCATTCAGTAGTTCGATGTACTGATATAATATCTCGCGATAAGAATGCAAGGAATACTAATAGCAATAAGGAATAGCATATGTTGCGCTTATTTGTGTATGTAGATTTTCAGGATATACAATATCTAGTTCATGAATTGGCTGCCTGTATTATATGTTAAGAGACCAGTGCTGGTACTGGTACTCGTACAGAACCTGTACAGGAGCAGTGTGACTGAGTGATCACATAATGCGTTTCAGCTTTTTATTTAATTTGCAATAAGTAACTTAATTCGTATATGCTCACTGGAGAAATGAAGCCTGTAAGGACGTGGTTTTGAGAGGCTCACATACTGTTTCTCACTATATATCGTAAATTTAAAATTTTGAATTAATAGTTTTAACATTTTTTTTTCTTTGGATCTGTACAACTAGCTGTACAGGCCTTCAAGTGCCCAGTAATAAAGTCATGTTCTTTTCAGCCTCTATTAGTATCGTGTTTATGTCTGTCTGAATTGTCCAATTTTTTTTATTAATTTTTTCGAACACAAAGGAGAAAATTAAAGTTTTATTTTTTGATCGGATCTAATTTTCAAACGTATGAGAAAAGAATGACATGACTATCAAATTTCTGCTCTTAAAAGGATCGGACTTCCACATTCCAATCCTTAAAGCAGCATGCTTTAATATCCCTACTCTTCATGTACTAGACTTTTATACTCCAACAACTTATATAAATACATATTCTTTTGCCTTTTTCAACTAATTAAAAATGGATATTAGCTGGATTTCTTTTCTATTCTGGCCTCCATAAATCCCAAAATTTGATTGAAAATTTTAGTTATTCTTCCATAAATATCAATGACATATTGACGTGGAGTGAGTAGTAACCTTTCTTTTCTTTTTGTTCCGTTTCTTTCGCACTGTACTAGCAGCTGCGCTGCAGGGGTCTTCCACTAAAAGTCAGACATGGTTGGCAACCCTTTATGTATTAAGTATTAAGACGAGGCTCAGGTTTTTGACTGGATTGGATGGTCGGAGAAGTCTAAAATCGAGCGACAAACAGATAACAGATCAGCTGTTGGTGTGGAACACGAACATCCAACACCGGTGATCTAATCGCTCGGATGAGATGACAATCAGCACTTTCTTTTCGCCCGTACGTATTAGTGGGGTCGTGGATACTTCTGGATAAGATCTGCCTGCGACTGTCTGCCTCTCAAATCAATATGTTTTTCTTCTGCATTCGATCTGTTCCAATCCCACGGTCATTGGGCAACCTTACGGAGTTGACAACCATCTAGCTACAAAACATACCGGGCTTCTATAGTACCATTCCTTCTTCCTTTTCTAACCTCACCAAACTCAAGTTACTCGACATAATTAATACTTCTGTCTCCGGCCCCGTACCTGACTTCCTCTCCCGTACCAGTCTCGGTGCACTAGATATTTTTAACAACAAGTTCTCAGGCCCCATTCCATTGTTTCTGACAAAGACGGCTGACCTCAGGTAGCTGATCTTAGTGGTAACAGCCTTTCCGGTACGATCCCTCTAGGTCTAGTTCACGAAACTCGTCGTTTCCTATACCTATCCCACAACAAACTCACAGGAGAAATACCTAAGGATTATGGAAATGGAGATATCGACATGATCGATTTCTCACGCAACAAACCAACTGGTGATGCTTCATTTTTATTCGGTATTACAAAACCGATGACCGAGATTGATTTGTCATGGAACCGACTAGAATTTGACCTGACCCAAACTATGTTTCCCCATCACTTGGATTATTTGGATCTGGGTCACAACATGATAAAGGGAAAAGTGCCGACATCGCTCCAAGGTGTACAATTAAGTTTTCTGAATTTAAGTTACAATGAGTTACGTGGGAAGATACTGAATGGAAGGTTCATGATATATCACCACGTATTGACATTCTTTTTTTTTTTCCTCACCTTCTTTTAACTAGTTTGCTAAATCATATCTTCATGCATATATAGGTCATTAAGGAGGCCAGGAGAGAAGATGAACCCAACAATGATTTTAGCACCTATTCTGGAGATAATGCTGAATATCTTGGGTTCAGTAGGTTCAAACTCAGATTTCAACAACACCAGTCTGACTGATGTGATTTGAGTGTTTTGTAGCATGGATTGCCCGGTACTCTCCATTTCGGCTTCCAATATCTTCTCAACTACAACTGGGTTAGACTTATTTATTTATATTTGCAAATTACCATTGTTCAATTTTACTTTCAAACAAAATCCCATAACCTTATGTAATTGACAACTATGTTTTTCTAACGTCGAGTACTTGAATTAAGGTTGGATCAAGAAAAATATGAGAAGTACTACTTGTGATGCCAGAAACATGAGGTGTATTTGTCAAGTACCCTTCATCATTAAAAAACATGCACAGTCTTTAAGATACTATTGTGGTTAATTTTACATATTGTTTTCAATAGGATTCTTCACGAATTTGTAGTGAAGAAATTTTTGGAATTTTGTAAACAGCAGTAATTTTAAAATCTCCTAATAGAAAGCATGAAGAATAACCTTTAATAATGAAGGATTTAGGGTTTAGGGTTTTTCTTTCTTCCTCACTAATGTCTATAGGCCAACGGAAGATAATATTAAATTACAACTAATTGATGAATTACGACAAATCAGAAATTTCAATGACTTTTTATGGGTTATAGTGGGAGACTTCGATCTTCTGAGATCAAACTCGGAAACAACTGGGTACAAATTTCAACCTGGAACTCTCACTCGCTTTTAATAATTGTATTGAGGATTTAAATTTTATAGAGATTCCTCTAGCGGGCCGAACATATACATGGTCAAACAAAAGATGAGATCCAACTTTCTCTAAGCTGGATAGAATTATTTGGTCCTACCATTGGATCCTCTTACAAGGAAACCACATCATACCAAAGCTAGTAGACTTGCCCTCCACCACTTCAGATCACGTACCTCTCAAGCTATCGCTAACAACAATATGTGAGAAACCAAAATATCATTTCAAATTTAAGCGATACTACCTCAAATACTCAAAAGCCTACAACATAATCAAACAATCGTGGGAACAAAGCACTAACACTGCAAACATAACTGTGGCTTTTTTAAGGAAATTTAAAAATGTTACGATGACCCTCTCTCATCATGGTCTAGGAGAAAATTCAAAAATTAAAACAAATACTTGACACACTCCAAGAAAGTTGTTCAAATACCGGACATGGTAGAAGAACAAAGGAATCTTAATGACATTGAGTTCAATCTGCGTATTAAGTTATGTGAACACATATATCACCTATCAAATATAAATAAATGCAAATGGCAGCAACGAGCATCCATTAGATGGCTCAAATTAGGGGATAAGAACAACAAATATTTTCATGCGGTTTCATCTTTAAAAGAAAGCCAACCACATAAACAATATAGTACATGAGGGTGTCACTTTAGACTCAACAAATAATATTCTCCCAGCATTTACGGACTACCATAGTACGAGGGAACAACAAACCATTTCATACATATTAGATGGATTACTACACGTAGTAACTTATCGGAAATCCACGCACCTTTCATAGATGAAGAAACTAAAAAAGCCATAATGGCATTAGCAAAAAGGAAAGCAACTGGACCAGACGACTTCCCAGCGAAATTCTTCCAGACTTATTGGGATATTGTTGGACCGGATGCCACCAATGTAATCCACAAAATTCATAGTAATCATGTCGATTTATGGCGTATAAACCAAACGTGCATCACACTAATCCCCCAAAAAAAGAGAATCCACTTGACGTGGTCGACTTCAGAACAATAAGTGTGATCTTGGGTTTGGTCAAGATAATATCCAAACTATTATTTGACAGACTATAAATTCACCTACCGTGTTTTATTAACGGGCACCAAACATCATTTCTCAAGAATAGGTCCTTAAAGGAATCATTCTTAGTCCCTCGGGAATCAATAACATTCAAAAACAAACACAAAATACCTTCGGTACTTCTAAAGGTGGACTTTGCTAAGGCATTTGATACTGTCTCTTGGGATTTTCTTTACACAGTATTGGTAGCAAAAGGTTTTTCGCCAATGTGGATCCTTTGGGTTAAAAATATCCTCATCTCCTCTTCCTTTTTTGTTCGAATAAATGGATTCGAAGGGTCCAGCTTTTTCCACCAACGGGGCCTATGCCAGAGGGGCCCTTTATCTCCACTATAGTTTATCTTGGTGACTGATACTTTACAAGCGCTACTTGTAAGCGCGAAACCACACCTCTACTCCTTACCTTTTGCACAAACTTCAGCATACCAATTTGCAGATGACATAGTCCTCATTACGAAAGCACACCCAAAGAACCCTAAAATAATCAAGCACGTCTTAGACCTGTATGCACAGATGTCGGGGCTTCACATCAATCTTAATAAGAGTGTATTTGTTCTGATTGTAATTTCGGAGCAACTAATTTACTCTAACTCTGGGATTCTTGGTTGTCGAAGAAATACTTTCCTGATAAAATATCTGGGTCTACTGTTATCCATAAAAAAACTAAAGAAACAAGATTTCTTGCCACTGATTCTTCCACTCAAACATCTCGGGGGATGGAAATCACACTTGCTTTCCATTTCTGGCAGACACATCCTCATTTGCTCTGTTATGAGTGCGAGTCCTCTTCACTACATGCATGCATTTCATTTGCCCACATGACTCACCAAGAACTTAGACCGACTAGCTTGAGCTTTCCTGTGGAAAGGAAATGAGAGCTGCATGGAGGGACACTGCCTTGTCAATTGGCTGACAGTTTTCCTACCTAAGGCAAACAGTGGTCTTGGAATCAGAGATCTCAAGGCACAAGATACCGCATTATTAATGCGCTGGTTATGGAAGATTGCATCCAATGATCAGTCGTTTTGGATAGTCACGGTCCAAGGTTTCTGCAGTAACAATGTACTAACCCTAGAAATTACAGTGTCCAAACCTGTATCCAAACATTTATTTTTGAAGAACTGTAAAAAAAAAAATTGTCCAAACAACTGTAGACACTACAATGTTCAATTTGAACAACTGAAAAAAATATTCAAACAACTATAAAAAAAATTGTCCAAACAACTATAGAAACTATAGTATCCGAATCTATCCCCCAACATTTATATTATTCTTATTCTTATTTTTTCGAATAACTGTAAAAAAACTGTTCAAACAACTGTAGAAACTATAGTGTTCAAACCTATCCTCCAACATTTATATTATTCTACAAACAACTATAAAAAAACTACAATTGTATAAAAAAACTGTTCAAACCACTGTAGAAACTATAGTGTCTAAACCATCCCCAATATTTATATTATTATATTGTAGAAAATAACTGTAAAAAAAAACTAAAACTGAAAAAAGACACTGTTCAAAGCACTGTAGAAACTATAGTGCCTAAATCATCCCCAATATTTATATTATTATATTATACAACAATAATTAAAAAAGAGAAAACAATTGTAAAAAAAAAATACAACTGAAAAAAAGACACTGTTCAAAGCATTGTAGAAACTATAGTACCCGAACTATCCCCAACATTTATAGTATTATAGATCATCCCTCTGTTTGACAAGTGAAGTAAAATTAAAGCGGAGTAAGTGTTAAATTACTCTAAAATATTGATATTTGATAGTATTAAAGTAAATAGATGAAGTAGTGTGGATAAAAAATGTTAAAACCATGAAATTTAATGATTTAATTTTAACTTCATCTCTATAAATATTTTAATTTATTTCACTTTAAATCACATCTGCTTGTCAAATAGAGGTATAGGTACGTAGATATAAGATATATGTAGAAAAAGATGGGAAGATAGTACCACTGTGCAAGGATCATCATCCTAGAGGTGAGAATTTTATAGTTCTCTAGGGAATTTCAGTGTACATATGAGATGGCAACAGAAATCAATATTTCTGCCCTAGCAATGACAATAAGGGGTAGAAAACAGAAAATTAGGCTTTCATGTAAGTATCATTCCTTTTTTTTTTGGGTTTATTGTGAATTGAGCCGGTGCTCTTTTCACAGTTGCAAAACACCACGTAAAGAGGTATGTATTTTGGGGAGGAATCTTTGTAGTAGTGTTTTACTGTTTATACATGTGAGATCGTTTTTGTTCCGAAAATATTTGACCTCCGTCATTTTACTATCGACTCATCTATTTATTATTTATTTATACACAAAATATATATAATTTATATATATTTTATATATAAAATGATTAATTTTTATTAGTTAATAGTAATATATTTTTAATTAATAAATACATAATTAATATTAATAAATAAACGATGAATAAATGAATGGATAGTTAGAGGGCGGACGCCTCTTACCACTCTTTTTGTTCGGAAAAACTGGGATGTAAGCGTGTTGGAATCCTAACTTCAGGTGCATGTTTGCTTTGATCCAATCAACGTGTTTATAAAAATGAGAAATCATCAGAAAAAGCAAAAAAATAGAATGGTATCTGCTCGCATGTTACCCGGAAGATATTCTATTTAGTTTGGAAATGTGTGCATGCGTACACAACAAAACGCACATATTTTATGAACCTGCATTTAAGAGTAACATTTACAATTGAAACCGTAAATCATTGCATGTATTTGCTCATGTTTTATGTTCACGTTAGATCACATGTCACAAAAACTGACATACACTTTCTAAATAATATGTAAAAGTAAAATAATATATTTATGTTAATACATCAACTTTGTACCAACGAAAAAGCTGTTAGGTTACATTTGCAGTACCGATGTACCATGCTTGTATCCTTTGATATTTTCATCCATTGAGACCTCGGTTATGGTCATAAACATGACATCGAAACTGATGTATACTTTGGACATATTGTCTAATAGTTGCATAACGATTTATCTGTGATAATACTAAAAGATCCATTACTGATTTATCTGTGATAATACTAAAAGATCCATTACTGATTTATCTGTGATAATACTAAAAGATCCATTACTTCTTACAGAAAGAAAAACCGTCAGAATACACATATAACGTGTCTTAGATCATTAAATCATCATAACTTATAGATATTCTCCAAATATTATCTAAAAAATGTAGAATAATTGAATTCTACTAAATTTTAATATATCCTTCATTTTTTATGTAACAGTGACTATCAGAAAAATTCGCTACAACAAAGAAAATCTTAATCTATATGGTTGGTCACATCAAAAGACAGGTACATACACATAAACTGAACTATGTTGCCTCCAGAAAATTAGTTATGTCTATGTTTTGTCAAACCAATCGGTAAACAAAACCCAATAATAAGGGAACGTCCCAGTCCAGCGGTCCTACCCTGGTGAAAGTCGCTATTATGAGAGAAGTCGGTATACTCCCTTGATAATTCATTCGCCCCTTCTGTCACGCCATGAACGCATGGTCCTCAATTCTCCTACTAAATAGAGATATCCATTTCCTTATGAGAGATTTGAATATTTTTCGTTCGTTTAAAATTAAAACAAAATAAATATTAAATTACTTTAAAATATTAATGTTTAATAATAATGAAATAAATAAATGAAATATTAAAAATAAAAAAAAAACGTTAAAGCTAGAAAATTTAGTAATTTAATTTTACTTCACTTTTATAAATATTTTAATTTGCTCTATTTCTATTTGATTTAATAAAATACTTAAATCACTTCTACTTCACTTACTAAACGGAAATTAATTTGTCAATATTTTTTGAAGGATTGAGCCAACAAAGGAACCCACGCTCAAGTATGACAAAAATGGAGAGGAAGAGTGAGAAATCATCCGTAATTAATGGAACTAATAAAATTCCAAGCTTGCTCTTGAACAAAAGACTTAAAACTGCTTACTTCTCCAAATACTGAAAAAAAGAAAATAAACATGGCAATGTTTCCTTGCTTGCTCTCTGGCCTCCTACTGATCCTGTCAGTTCCCTCACAAGCTCAAACAACAAAAACGCACAACATAACGCTGGGCTCAAGCCTGACATCAGCAGGCACTGACACGTCATGGCTCTCTCCGTCCGGTGAATTCGCATTCGGTTTTCGGGCCCTCGAAGGGAACTCCTCTGCTTTCCTGCTTGCCATCTGGTTTGTTAACACTGCTGACTACACCACTGCCTGGTACGCAAACGGTGACACACTAGCCCTGACCGGGTCCACCTTGCAGTTCACGTCGTTTGGCCTCTCCCTCAAGGACCCTTCAGGACAGGTATATAATCCTTCCAATTCATCTCTTATTAGTTTCAATTATATATAACCGTGCCATAAGTTCCCCATTGGCTAGTTCTGATGACATTTCTTTTGTACTAATAGTTCAATATTCGAATTTTTACTGTGCAAGTTGATCCTCTTCCTAAACAATGTTTACACAGAAGATATTTAAATTTTTTCAATCCATTTTGGTACAATATCAATGGGGCAAAAATTTATTGGATGCTAAGTTCCAAAACACTTATTTCATCATCATGACCAAGCGACTTGTGTTATATCGGTTGGACATCTTCAGGATTTAGAGCATTTGGGTCTGGGAAGGATATTGGTGATTTCGTGTTAAAAACCAAGAAAATTTTAATACAGAATTGCGAATAAGTTTCTTTCAATTCATAACAGGATATATCTGAATTAAGTTGCGTAGTAATTTATAAGGAGTTTTACATGTAGGTACTGTTTTGGGTGCAGCAGAGCAAGCATAATTATTAATTATTATATTACTTGCTTTGATTTTTTGTAATAGATTTGCTATTCAATCTATATAAACATGTACAAATATATCAGTTCCTTGATATTTTGACGGAGGAAATGTTGCAAATTTTAACAGGTATTATGGAATTCAGGCGCCGTGAATGGGGCATCATATGCTGCCATGTTAGACACAGGAAACTTTGTGATCTACGGTTCAACCGGAAAACCAATATGGCAAAGCTTTGATAATCCTTCCGACACCATACTATCTTCACAGGTAATACAACTCGGAACAACTTTGAAGTCCCGTCTGATGGCCACCGATTACAGGTCCGGTAGGTTCATACTGAGTGTGCAAGATGATGGAAACCTGGTATTCTACACTGTTGCCCTTGTGTCTAGATATGTGTATGATCCCTACTGGGCCAGCAGTACAGTTGGAAACGGTACAAGCTTAGTCTTTAATGAAACGGGTAATATCTACTTGGATTTGAAAAATGGTTCATTGTTCAATGTGACCTCTGGACAGCTGGATGTGCCGTCAGATTTCTACCAAAGAGCTACATTGGACTATGATGGGGTTTTTCGGCAGTATGTACACCCGAAAGGGAGCTCAACCCGTGGAAAAGGAGGGTGGAACGATGGATGGACAATGGTGGATTTATTGCCCCAAAACATATGCAATTCCGGAGGTTCAGAACTTGGGAGTGGGATTTGTGGTTTCAATAGCTACTGTACAAGTGACTCAAATCAGACAGTGGATTGTGAATGTCCACCACATTATTCATTTTTAGACCCCAATCAGAAGTACAAAGGTTGTGTGCCAGACTTTTCTCCACAGAGCTGTCAAATAGATGAATCAGATCAATTTGAGTTCGTTACGATTCCAAATCTAGATTGGCCGTTAGCTGACTATGAGAAGTATACAGTGGACATAGATACATGCAGCCAGCAATGCTTGATTGACTGCTTGTGCTCTGTAGCAGTATCCAACCAGGGTAACTGTTGGAAGAAAAAGATGCCTTTATCCAATGGGCAGATGGGTTCATTTGTCGATAGGACCTTATTATTAAAGGTGCGCAAGGATAATGGTACACAGTTTCAGGCTCATGACAATGATGGATGGAAGAAAGATAAAAGTATCTGGATCTTGACAGGGTCACTTCTTCTCGGAAGCTCCGTCTTTGCGAATGTGATCCTTGTTTTGGTTGGAATCCTCGGCACACACTATTACCAGAACAAAAGAAGTAAAAAGATACCGACCCGCCAAACTTCATCACTAAGGCAAAGTCCCCGAGTTTTTACTTATACAGAGCTTGAAAGTGCGACGAATGAATTCAGCGAAGAGGTGGGCCGTGGTGGATCTGGTGCGGTTTATAAGGGATACTTACACCAACACGAACAAGAGATCATGTGCATTGCTGTCAAAAAGCTGGATAGCCATGTATTAGCAGACACTGAGAAAGAATTCACCACTGAAGTGCAGACAATCGGGCAAACCTTCCACCGAAATCTAGTACGGCTGCTGGGATTCTGCAACGAAGGGCCCCAAAGGCTTCTGGTTTTGGAGTTCATGAACAATGGTTCTCTCAACAGTTGGCTCCTTAATAACACTGCAAGGCCGAGATGGAACCAGCGGGTCCAGGTGGCTTTAGGCATCGCAAGAGGTCTACTCTACTTGCACGAAGAATGTAGCACACAAATCATCCACTGTGACATGAAGCCCCAGAACATCCTCTTGGATGATAACCTGATCCCGAAGATCTCTGACTTCGGTCTGGCGAAACTGCTAAAGACCGACCAGACGAGAACAAACACTGGCATCAGAGGAACAAAAGGGTATGTGGCGCCAGAGTGGTTCAAAAATGCCGGCATCACATCGAAGGTAGATGTATACAGTTTCGGAGTGATCCTGCTAGAGATCATGTGCTGCAGGAGGAACGTAGAGCAGGAGATCGAGGATGAGGATCAAATTGTGCTGTCATATTGGGTCAATGATTGCTACCGGGACGGGAGGCTCGATTTGGTGGTCCCTACTTGGGATGAGGATGCAGCTGAAGACATGAGAAGGATCGAGAGGTTTGTGAAGGTGGCGCTGTGGTGCATCCAAGAGGAGCCGTCGCTTAGGCCGACCATGCTCAAGGTAACTCAGATGCTCGACGGAGCCGTTGACATTCCAGTACCTCCTGATCCTTGCTCCTACATCAGCACCATTCAGTAGTTCGATGTACTGATATAATATCTCGCAACAAGAATGCAAGAAATACCAATAACAATAAGAAATAGCATATGTTGTGCTCATTTGTGTATGTAGATTTTACAATAAGGAATAGCATATGTTGTGCTCATTTGTGTATGTAGATTTTACAATAAGGAGTAGCATACGTACTGGTATGTTGTGCCCATCTCGTAACTAGGATATACAATATCTAGTGCATGAATTGGCTGCCTGTATTATACGTTGAAAAGACCAGTACTGGTACTGGTACTGGTACAGAACCTGTGCAGGAGCAGTGTGAGTTAGTGATATAATGCGTTTCAGCTTTTTATTTAATTTTCAATAAGTAACTTAATTAGTATATGCTCACTAGAGAAATGAAGCCTGTAAGGACGTTGCGGTTTTGGGAGGCTCACATATATGCAATATTCAAACAATTTCTCACTATATATCGTAAATTTGAAATTTGGAATTAATAGTTTTAACATTTTTTATTTCTTTTCGATCTGTACAAGTAGCTGTATAGGCCTTCAAGTGGCGAGTAATAAAGTCATATTCTTTTTGTCCTCTATTAAGTATCGTGTTTATGTCTGACTGAATTGTCTAATTTTTTTTTCCTAACACAAACGAGAAAAATTAAAGTTTGATTTTGCGATTTTAAGACGGATCTAATTTTCGAACGTATTGAAAGAATGACACGACTATCAAATTTTGCTCTTAAAATTAAGGACCAGACTTTCAAATTCCGATCCTTAAATTAAGCAGCATGCTTTATTTAATATCTCTACTCTTCATGTACTGGACTTTTATATTCCAACATCTTATATATATATATATATATATATATATATAGAGTTTTGTTAACGTGCTATCGTTAGCGTTTCGGCCGAAATACTAACGATCTAAATTTTAAGTTTTCGTGATCAAAATTTCGATTTAAGTAGCTCAATAAATTTTTCATATCAAAAGCTTTTAGAATACCAAAATTTACTATTTTTAGAAATTTATAACTATTTTTTTAATTTTCAAAGATGATTTCATTTGGCTCAAAAATAAATAAAAATAAAAATATTTGTATGCCAATTAAGACCATCTTTGAAAATTCATAAAAAATATTTAAAAAACTCTAAAAATATTAAATTGTGGTATTCTACAAGATTTTTATATGAAGAATTTATTGAGCTAGTTAAATCAAAATTTCGAACGCGAAAATTTAAAATTTGAATCGTTAGTGTTTCGGCCGAAATGCTAACGATGTATATATATATATATATATAAAAGATGTTGGATATTAGCTGGATTTCTTTTTTATTCTGGTCCCCATAAATTTTAGTTATTCTTCCATAAATATCAATGACATATTGACGTGGAGTGAGTAGTAACCTTTCTTTTCTTTTTGTTCCGTTTCTTTCGCACTGTACTAGTAGCTGCGCTGCAGGGGTCCTCACACTAAAAGTCAAACATGGTTGGCAACCCTGTATGTATTAAGTATTAAGACGAGGCTCAGGTTTTTGACTGGATTGGATGGTCGGAGAAGTCTAAAATCGAGCGACAAATAGATAACAGATCAACTGTTGGTGGGGATCATAATCGCTTGGATGAGATGCCAATCAACACTTTCTTTTCGCCCGTTTGTTTTCTGCATTCCATCTGTTATGATTTTTTAGACAAAAACGGATGGAGTTTTTCGGCTTTATGTATTCAATTCGGAGAAAAAATGTCAATGAAATGTAATTTATTCTTATTGTATATATGGTTTATGCTAAAAACTTGTCCCATTTTTTATCTAGAAAAAAGATCATAGCATGTATTTGATAAACTAATATTAGTTCAGGAGGAAGCTAGCCTCAGAAATATTGAGAATGAAAGTCGTTTTTTTTTTCCTTCTTTTTTTCTTCGGCTTTTGAGACTGAAAGTTACGTTTATGTCATTGTAAATCTTTTTATAAACATATTCTTTGACTTATAAATCAATTGTGTTTCAAATTACATATTATTTGAAATTTCATAAAAGACCATCAAAATTATATAATATTTACAATGATTTATATTTAATCATTTTTTATGGAATATCAAATAACTCTTAAATTATATGAAATTTGAAACACAATAAATTTATAAGTTAAAAAAAATATACTTGTCAACTTTTTTATTTTTGAGAATTTTTAAAAATTATTTAAAAATAATTTAAATATTAATTATTAAAATTATCAAAATAGTAGTTATCAAAATCTCCTTCCATATATAAATGCTGGTCAATTGTATCAGATGGAGCGCAGACCAAATTTTTATTTATCAAACTAAAGGCGAAAGAAAGCATTGGGATCTTTGATACTTACTGTGTGGAAAAACAGAGTGAAGCAGAAGACAAATTAACCTAGGTTCTTAGTCTCCATTTTATTTTTAATTTTCATTCATTTCAAAGCTCTTGGGAATTAATTTTTCATTCGGTTTCTTTTCTGTCCTTTTTTTAAAAAAAAATAGTATCTTGTATATAATGAAAGGATAGGGGAAGAGAACCCTATTTTTGTCTAAAAAAAATACAAAAAATCAATATATTTCTTGATAATTTGTATTCACAAATTCCTATAATTCTTTATCTCAATTGAATCCTTGGATTGTCAACTCTAGCCTGCCAATTTTGGAAAATTAGTTCGCCCGAAATTTCAGAGTAATAATCCATTAATCTAATTTGGGTTAATTTTCTATGTATCCATCAAAACTTCTCAAATTGTCAATATCCCCAACAAAATATCATAATATCTTATATCCCTATCAAAATTTAACTTTCTTTTTTCTATCCCCTTTGACTTATATAACGTAGTATTAATATGCTATAAAATACTGAAATTACTCTTTTATCCTTTCTTTAAAATAATCATTTTTTTTTTGCTTTTTTACTTGCTATGATGGTAGATAGCACTTTAAAAGAAAATTAATAGGAAAATAGTGATTTTATTATTTTCTTTTAGCAAAAAAAGAAAATTAATAGGAAAATAGTGATTTTCTTATTTTCTTTAGCAAAAAAAGAAAATTTGTCAATAGGAAAATTTTTATTTCGATTGATTACAGCTCAAAACTGTCCTTTTTTGTATCCCATCACAATTTAACTTTCAGTACTCTGATTGTTTGTATTTGGTACAGGCTGTTCATGCTACAAATCCGCCTCTAACAATAGATTGGGAAAGCTTAAAATGATCTGTGGGAGATTTGAGATTTTCTAAGGGTCTAAAGACTAATTTGAATGTTGCTTGTCAGTATGTCCTTGTAAACTGTAAAGAAAATGAACTAGAAATTCTTTGACGCAACAGGCTAGGTTAGAAAGATAATATGTTTGAATTAACTGTAAACATTAATAGAAACTGTATAGCCTACAGGAACAAGAAAGCAAAAAGAAAAAAAAAACATTGTACTGTACCACATGCCATATATACTGGCACTAAAGATATAATTTAGATACTGGTACAGTATTATTGTATTTAACTGAATGGAAAATGTTATGGAGATATCATTATTAATATTGTCATTGATACAAGCTTATATTATATGTATTACATGAGTTATTATGCATGTTAATAACTTTATTATGTATAATATTTCTATTATTTAACTTAAATATCATTAATATGTATAATAACTCATTTAAGTTACATAATGATAATACTATATAAAATGAGTTGCATAATAAAATCATTAATATACATAATAAGTCATTTAATGTGTATAATTAAATCTGTATCGACGATGGTATCAACAACCATATCTGTGTATCAGCTCCCTAACTGAATAGTCTGTATAATTGAGTTCATCAAATATCAGAAGAGAAAGAGAAAAATAATGCAAAACCAATATTATAGTAATCCAGTTCATCATCTAAGCAGTGTTATATAATGCAAAACCCATCATTGCATCTCCAATTTTACGGATGCTACATTTTCTATTATTTCCTTAAAAATTAGATGCAAAGTTCAAAGTTTATATGGGGATAAGATCGGAGTAAAAATAGTTTTATTGTTTCATCGTGTCAATTTACAACATAGCACTAATTCATGTGGAACAAGAACCGTCGGAGATGAATAAGAGGAGAGAAAGAGAGTTGCAGAAACATATACGAGAGAGGAGAGGAGAAGAAGGCTCATATTTTGAACTGTAATAAATGGAAATGGACATCTCCATTTTAAAGAAAGGATAAAAGAGTAATGTTAATATTTTATAACACATTAATAATGGGTCATATAAATCAAAGGGGATAGAAAAAAAAAGAGTTAAATTTTGATGGGGATATTGGCAATTTAAGAAAATGAGCCAGTATTATTACTTGTATATTGTAGCTTCTCCAAGATAAATGTCAACTTTTTTTGCAGCTATCTACTAGCAGAGAAGTTTTCTTTATTCTTCTCTTATTTTTTCTTTTTCTTTGCCAAGGAAAGAAAGCCAACATAAATTCAAAATTCAGTGTGCCACTGTCCCAGTGGGCAGTGGTCACTCCCCTTGAATTTACTAAGGTGGGAGCCAAATCAGAAAAAAAAAGAAGAAAATTGAAAATAGTGTACTAGTCCTTTTCCTTGTCCAAGCATCCTGTCTTTGTTAAACCAGTGTCGAAATAATCGTTTGCAACTAGATAGACTCATGCTTTAAGAGACATACAATAAATTAATTAGTTCATCATTCCATTTCATTCAAGCACCACCTATATATATATATATAACACCCATCATCCATGCTGAAGCATTGATCCCAAACTTCATACAAAATAAAAATGCCTATTTCTCACTTGTTCTTCCTCCTTTTCTTTTCACACCTCACTCTCTCTTTCTCGCTCAACTGCAATGCAGCTGACCGCAGAGCCCTCTTAAACATAAAATCCGAGCTTGACAATCCACCAGAGCTCACGACATGGCTGCCGGCCACCAACTGTTGCACCTGGTCTAACGTATACTGTACTGATGATACCGGTCGTATAAACGCCATCTATTTCTTCTCCCTCAATGTATCGGTTACAATCCCACGATCATTGGGCAACCTTACGGAACTAACAACCATCCAGCTGCAAAACATACCAGGTCTCTATGGTACCATTCCTTCTTCCTTTTCTAAACTCACCAAACTCGAGTTACTTGACATAATTAATACTTCTGTCTCTGGCCCCATACCTGACTTCCTCTCCCATACCAGTCTCGGCGTGCTAGATCTTTCTAATAGCAAGTTCTCGGGCCCCATTCCATTGTTTCTGACAAAGATGGCCGAACTCAGGTACCTGGATCTTAGTGGTAACAACCTTTCTGGTATGATCCCTCCAGGTCTACTTCACGGGACTCGTCGTTTCCTGTACCTATCCCGCAACAAACTCACAGGAGAAATACCCAAGGATTATGGAAATGGAGATATCGACACGATCGATTTGTCACACAACACACTAACTGGTGATGCTTCATTTTTGTTCGGTATTACAAAACCGATGACCAAGATCGATTTGTCATGGAACCAGCTAGAATTTGACCTGACTCAAACTATGTTTCCCCATCACTTGGATTATTTGGATCTAAGTCACAACAGGATAAAGGGAAAAGTGCCGAAATCGCTCCAAGATATACAATTAAGTTTTCTAAATTTAAGTTATAATGAGTTATGCGGGAAGATACCGAATCGAAGGTTCATGGTATATCACAATGCCGATTCCTACATTCATAACAAGTGCCTCTGCGGTACCCCATTGCCACCCTGCAGGCCATGACCTTCTTTTATTGCACATATCTGAGAGTCTGACTAAGAGTACTTTATTAATGTGAGTATCATACCAGCAAACAATAACGGTTTGCAATTTGTTGCTGTTTATGTGAGCTGTATTTTATTTTGAATAATTGTTAAGAAATCAGTGTTACATTGTCTTATTTCTGAATACTTTTTTCAATTTGAACAAGGTTTGATTAATTAGTGTCAGCTTATCCTTTTACATCAGTGTACCTGGCTAGCAGCCATTTTTTGCCTCCAATTTCAATTATGTTGAGTTCACCAAGAACAGCATTCTAGTCTTTTTTTAAATGAATAAAACAACCTACAGGGACCTGACTGACTGCTCCGATTGTGATGCACAATGCTATCTTGTTAGCACAATAACATTTGAAAGTAAATACTTAATTAGAACTAGGAGTTCTCAAATCAAAATTAAGAATAATTCTACAAGTGGTATCATTGTTCCAATCTGCACATAAGCTGGGAAACAGAATCCTGTTTATGGTTTAAGTTTCAACCCACATTGGCGAACAGGAAGTTATTTTGTTTTGAGTAGAATCTGCAAAGTGATTATTTTGTGTTTCAAATTTCATGCAATTCAAATGATCCCTCCCCTTTCTTGAATGATCGCACTTTAATTTATATCTCTACTCTCCAAGAGCTTGACTTTCATATTCCAATAGTTCTTTATTGTCTCCTTTTTTCCAACTGAAATTATGTATCGCTGAATTTTCTTATTCCGACCACCTTCATAATTCCTTTAATATTTTCATAGATGTTTACTTGAAATCCTAAAATTTCTAAAATAAAGAATTTCGATCACATATGCAGTGTTTAATTACTTTTGTGTATGTCATCAATATTGACTGATGTACATATTGACATGGATGGAATTAGTGGCCTCCATTTCTTTTTTGCCATTTTTGATCTGTACTAGACTACTAGAAACTATACAAAGTCAAAAAAATGGTTGGACTTGGATTGTATTAAGACAAGGTCCATGTTTCTGACATCTGGTCGGAGAAGTCTAAAGTCAAAAAAAAATGTTTGGACTGTATTAACTGCGTCTGAACTTAGCAAAAGACAATTTTATTCTATCAGGATTTTTAAATAACAATAATAATAATAATAACAATAATAATAATAATAATAGTAATAATAATAATAATAATAATAATTGCATTCAACAATTCTATTTATTTATTTATTTTAATATATATGAATCCACCATTAAATTTAAATATGTGCAATTATAATTTTTCATCCTTCAATTTATATATAATGTATAACATGCTCAGTCTTACTTGAATTGATTTAAAAAAATATTATTAAGATTGTTAACTGAATTTTTTTTAAATAGGATTGTTCCCCAGACTTCATCCCGAAGAAATAAAAAAATTTATTGAAAAAATTAAAAAATTGAATGAATATAATTCTATAAATTTTATATTTAACAAATAGTTTTTTAAAACAATAAAGATGTGTATAACAATAACAACATAATTAGACGCACAATATTTTATACAAAAGGATATAAAAATAATTGCATCTAAAGTAAAATTGCACTATAGATATATATTAAACATATTAATTTTCAACTAGAATTAACAGACATGCTATATTAACACAAATTCAGAATGTAGATAGAATACAAAGATTGTACTTATCTTTATGGAGATGAAGATAGAGCGCGTGACAAACAAAAACAGTGGTCACTCTCCCCTTGAATTTAATAAGGTGGGATACAAATCAGAAAGGAAAGAGAACAGTGTACTGGTCCTTTCCCTTGTCCAAGCATCTCGTCTTAATTAGTTAATCGTTTTCATTTTGTTCAAGTGCTACTTATTATAATATATACCCATCTGCCATGCTGAAGCAATCATCGCAAATTTTGTGTGAATAAAAATGCCTATTTCCTACTTGTTCTTCCTCCTTTTCTTCTCACACCTCACTATTTCTTCCTCGCTCGACTGCAATGCAACAGACTGTAGAGCACTCATAAATGTAAAAGCGGAGCTCGGCAACCCACCCGAGCTCTCAACATGGCTGCCAGCCACCAACTGCTGCACTTGGTCCAATGCATACTGTACGGATGATACCAGCTGTATATACAACATCTATTTAATTGCCCTCAATGTATCAACTACAATTCCACGTTCGTTAGGTGACCTTCCGGAACTGACAACCATCCAGCTGCAAACAATACCAGGCCTCTATGGTACCATTCCTTCTTCCTTCTCTAAACTAACCAAACTTGAGTTACTTGACATAACTAATACTTCTGTCTCCGACCCCATACTTGACTTCCTCTCCCGTACCAGTCTCAGTGCATTAGATCTTTCTAATAATAAGTTCTCAGACCCCCATACCATTGTCTTTGATAAAGTTGGCCGACCTCCGGTACCTGGATCTTAGTGGAAACAGTCTCTTTGGTACGGTGCCTTCAGGTCTAGTTCACGGAACTGGTCATTTACTGTACTTATCCCGCAACAAACTCACTGGAGAAATACCAAGGATTATGGAAATGGAGATATCGACACGATCGATTTGTCACACAACAGACTAACTGGTGATGCTTTATTTTTTTCGGTGTTACAAAACCGATGACCAAGATCGATTTGTCATGGAACTAGCTAGAATTTGACCTGACTCAAACTATGTTTCCCCATCACTTGGATTATTTGGATCTGAGTCACAACAGGATAAAGGGAAAAGTGCCAAAATCGTTCCAAGATATACAACTAAGTTTTCTGAATTTAAGTTATAATGAGTTATGCGGGAAGATACTGAATCGAAGGTTCATGGTATATCACAACCCTGATTCCTACATTCATAACAAGTGCCTCTGTGGTACCCCATTGCCACCCTGCAGGCCATGACCTTTTTTGGAACCAGCTAGAATTTGACCTGACCCGGATTGTGTATCCCCATCATTTGGAGTATTTGGACCTGAGCCACAACAGGATAAAAGGAAAAGTGCCTAAATAGCTCCAAGATGTACAATTAAGTTTTCTGAATTTCAGTTTCAACTAGCTCCAATATCAACATATCTATTCACTAAATAGACTACTACTAAATAGACTACTCAAAAGAGAGTTGATGAAATGAGTGGAACTACTTCTATTTACTACTACAGCTATCAATATTACTTTCTGTATGTCACTACACGAGGAAAATAAACTAGTTGATCCATTCGTAACATCAATTCACTACAAGAACAGTAAGCAAACCTCACTATAAATGAAGTAAGAAAATCACCATTCCGTGCCACGTTCACACACAATGAGTTATGCGGGAGATACCGAATTGAAGGTTCATGGTAAAATCACCACGCCGATTCTTACATTCATAACAAGTGCCTCTGTGGTGCCCCACTGCCACCCTGCACATCATGACCTTTCTTGATTTCATTCCTACCAGCACTTGATTAATTCGAGTGTCATGCCAATTGTTAAGGGCATAATGGTTCACAAGCTCCTGCTGCTTATGTTAGCTTTATTTAATAATTGTTAAGAAATCAAATGCAAATTGGTTTTTTTTTTGGGGGATAATTTCTTTCTACTTGAGCAAGGTTCCCGATGCATGCTGACTATAGAATCCACTAAAGACAACAAGAACGATAATTTAGTCCTTTTTTAGTGAATAAAACTATCATTTTTCTAATAAGAAGATTGATCTTTGTTCTCCCTTGTGAGTGTGTAGTCAAGGGCTAGTCAGAGGCAAGGAATAGAGGAAAGTAGGAGATCGATGACAGGGTCAAAGGCCTTATTATAACTTATTATTGGAAATCGGTTGTCATGTGCTACTACATAAATAAAGTATGAATTTTCACTCTCATTTTTTATTTCTTATGTTTTTATTTTCTATTCAGAGAAAGTGGTTTCTGCTTGTAGGTTTCAGAGAGAGGGCGTTAGCTGGTCAAGTAAGAGACATAGATAATAGTGGATAAAATTTTATCATGTTGGCACACGACTGACTGCTGAGCTGGAAATGCACAATGACATCTCATTGCTACAATAAATATCTAAAAGTAAATAGTTAAAAGTTATAGAGAATAATATTTTTAAACTATCGTGCTTCAATGAAAATTAAGCATAATTCTGTAAAGTGGTATGTATCATCATTTCCAATTTGTACATAAGCTGAAAACAGAATGGGGTTTAACAGTTTATGGTTTGAGTTTCTGAACCCCATTAGATATGTGAACAGCAAGTAAATTTACACAGCCAGAGACAAAAAATAAACAAAATTCCAGAAAAATAAAAAAACTGGTTCTTCAGAAAATTGCACAACAGTTTACCTCAAAAATTAGTCCTTTGACACAAGTAGCTGATCCACGGTAACTGTTGAAAGGATCAGATACAATCTTCACAAATTTGCCCCCCAAGTTGTCCCCCCCATGCCCCTGCCACCACTCCTAGACTCCCTGAGAAAGTGCAACAGATACAACAAATGATTGATTGTTCTTTCTGGAGCACAACATGAATCACAGAATGGTTCTTTTCCTTATGTGATAGAAAGTCTTGGAGCATCCTTTCAAGTCCAACGCATTTTAAAAGTAATTGTGATAAGGCTGTAGATGGATTTAAAGGTTGAGCAACGACGAAGACCTGATGAAATTATACGATGCAGATCAATCATGAGATAGTAAGATGTCTAATTTAAGGGAACCTACTATATATTGACTTGATGACAGCATTATGTTGGACCTTTTCGGCTTTTACAATAATTATACTAGGACTATTGATGGGTGGGATTCTCATAAGATCCCATCCAATTCCACTATTAAGTTCCTAAAGCATACAAAATGTAAATATAGAGAGATTCGATGAAAATAGCAAAATTAAAACAACTTTCCAATCCATTATTTTCCGATGATAGCAATCTCACACCCTTACCTTTCAGTCGGAGAAACACTAAAATAGTTTTCCAACGAAAAATTTAAAATTAGGTAATGGCAGGGGCCGCGCGAACGCGTACCCCCTCAACCACAAATTTTGACGTCCACTCTGCCACTTGGGCAGATGGTAAGCCAGCGCTCCTCCGACGTGCAATGGAGGCCACTAACCTAGGCCATGAGCCTTGTTGATCGCTCATCGACCCCGTTCAGGTAAGTGCTTTTCAACGTCGCACCCCGACGCCCTTTTATAGGCTCTCTCGCGATCCGGTTTCTCTTCTTCGTCTACTGTGGGACTAACGAGACGCGCTCGGCTTGGTGTAGACCGGACACACCGCTCTTTCTCTGACTTTCTGGGCCTTTAATTTTGAAAGGCCCTTTTGGCGTTCTGGCCGTTTAATTAATTTTTATTTTCTGAGGGCCACTTGATTAACTTTCAAACTAATGTAGTACTTGGATTGTTTCTGACAATGTATCAAGCTGTCTCACAAAGTCCAAGGTCAATCAATTTTGTACTGTAAAGGATCCAATTTTCATTGTCCAGTGGTCTGGTTGACTAGTTGCTGCAAGCCCCGCAACTGTTAATATCCAGGAGAGACATGCTAAGTGTGTTGGTGCTTGATTATGGATAAGAGTTTCCAGAAACTAACCTGGCATTGTGTTTGAAGCATCGCTCTAGATTGTTTGGGCGGAGAGCAATGATGTAGCTTGCAATTAAAAAAACCCTCATCACTCGTGACAAATGATTTCTTAATTATTAGTTTGTTATCAAATACTCAATTATAAATTATAAAATGATCAAAATAATATTATGAGTCTATAGAATAATATTTATAATATTTATAATATATAATTTTTGATTTGGAGAAATTTATTAACTATTTTAAATATTATATGCACTTAATTAAATAATCATTATATAATATGTTTGCTATTTTATTTTTATTTAATTTTATATGCTTCATTTCATCCTTATAAAAAAAGAGAAGTTACATAAATAATTAAAATTTTGATAAAAAAATGTTATATTAAAAAAAAGAAGAAGAAGAAAATTTAAAGTAATGTCTGAGCTGGAATTACAGTACCCCTAAATGGAATGTCTCACCAGGTCAAATGGTTATTGGTCAGTTCATTCTTTAATTCCTTCTTCCTCTTTTTTTTTCTTTTTTTAAAAAAAAGGATATTATTACATACAACCTGTTTTGTTAAATGAAACCAAGACTTCTACAATATCCTTCATTATAACCAGAATTGAAACCCAGCACAGAAATTCTCAAAGACCCCAAATACTCAATCATAACACTTCAATACCGGTCTGTTCATTCTGGTATCACAATCATTTTTCTGTACTTCTCTTTGCTAATTTTGCCTTGACTAGTTTTAGTACTCAGTTGAAGGACCACTATTTTTTTTACTTGAGCCGTGGACAAAAATTAGAATTTTAATAGTAAGTTGATGAACGCAAAATTTTAAAATTTTAGATCAAAGACTTCAGCGTTCAGAAAATTTTAGATGGATGCCATTAAAAAACAACGTCCCTTTCATCCATCAGCAGCGTCTCCAAAGAAAAGGTTTACTCAGTGTGCGGCCTTTTTTCACGGCCCACGCGCGAGGCATCGGCGTCCTCACTCACGAAAGAAGAAGGTGCAGGTACATCCCTGCGCGTGTTTGTGCGCTCAAGGATTTATTATTTAGGTGATTGTGGAAACTTTTATTTTCCGACGGGCGCAAGCCCCCGCCGTTAATTACCTCGGCTCTCGCCTCGGGAACCTCTGATTAATGGGCTAAACTAATTAAAATATATGGATCAGATTTGTGGTTTTATTTCTTCCTTCCAACTTATTATTCTATTTTGGATAAAATTTGTATGAAAGCGGTTTGTTTATTGACATGGTTGTTTAATCCTTCCATTTTTTTTTATAATACATGCTTGAAATAACCAAAAGATATAACTTTTGATAATAAGACTAAAGATGTATAATCTAGAGTCAGAGAAATGTATAATTTCTCATAAATTGGAGATCGATGACGTATAATCCTATTAATTTCATAGAATTCGAATATAAAACGCACCGCCAACTCGATACTCAAAGAACCAAAGATTTTTAATCCCTATGTAGGTTCATGTCAAAGACAAGGGCATATAGTCCTAAACAGTCTATTGACCATCCAAATCCCGAATCTGAAGCGTTATGCTAATTCGAAACCTGAGAAATTTGGAGAATCGGGCACGTATAATTCTTTATCGATTTCCAAAATGAGGTACGTTAAACCTGAAGCGCATTGCCAGTTTAACGTTCTCGAAACATGATTTGATATGTCGGTATGTTTTATCAAGTTTTGGACTTATCTGCATATTGGGCATATTTGGCCAAAGATTTGACAATATTTGCATATTTGACATATTTTGTCAAGAGTTTGGACATATTTGCATATTTGACATATTTGGTCATAAGTTTGGGCATATTTGCATATTTGACATGTTTGGTCAAATACTTGGGCATATTTATATTTTTTGACATATTTGATCAAATGTTTGGGTTGATTTGCATATTTGATATGTTTGATCAAAGATTTGGGCATATTTGCTTATTTGACATGTTTGGTCAAAGGTTTGGACATATTTGCATTTTTGACATATTTGATCAAATATTTGGTTATATTAACATATTTGACATGTTTGGTCAAATATTTAGGTATATTCGGGTTTCCTTGCATATTTAACATGTTTGATCAAAGATTTTGACATATTTGCATATTTTAAATATTTTGATTTGTTTTATCAAAATATAACAAAGTTTGATTATTTTGAATATTTTGTCTTGTTTTATAACATGATTCAATCATTTTTGAATATTTTGATTTGTTTTATCAAAATATAACATATTTTGAATATTTTTTTTCTTCCTCTTTTTCTCTCTCTCTCTCTTTTTTCTTTGCAGATGAGGGTCCTTATATAGCCTCAAGGCTAGGGCAATACATTAATATCATCTCCACAATCAATTTTGATCAAATGGTGGAAATTGAAAGTTGGCTAAAGACAAACATTGTCCAACATAGCATAAAATTTGTTTCTTTTCTATTCTTCTGATTTTTCTGCATTCCTGAAACCTACCAAAGTATGACAACTGTCTCCAAAAGTCTGGATTATGTCAGAGACATCCAAAACACCCTTATCTTTTTTTCAATTTTCGGGCTTAGAATAGCTTGCACTTTTTGGATGAGTTTGATACTTGTTTTACATCATTGAGAGCTTATTTGATATCCCTATAGCATGTTCATAGCCTGGAATTACCCTTTGTAACCCTAATTTGCTCAATTAAGGCCGAGCTTGCCCACATTCGGGCTTCCCTTTGTGACCCCGCCATTTCACCACTCCAAACTTCAAATTGAAACTTTGAACACCATCATGGCACCCTTGTGACGCTCCCCAACCATTCAATTTGGCTATTGGTCGCCAATTTGCTCGTTCGGCATCTTCACCAAGGTAACTTTCGTACCCGATTTCTCCCTCGTTAATTCATCTATTTTTGAAATTGACGGCTTCCCTGAACTCTCCTCGTCGAGCTCTAACCGGGGCTAAGAAGAATCGCTGTGAGACGCTCGGAGAGCTACCCTCTCCTTTCGGCCAGATCTGGCCGGGCTCGGCCTGGGGCAGGGGAGAAAGAGAGGAGGGAGGAGATCCGGTCAAGTGGGTCCCATCCATAGTGACACAGCCCCCTCCTCTGTTTTTTATATTTTTTTTGTTTAAAAATCCATGTGGGGTCCAATATAAGTGGGAGAGTGGGTTGGGATCCCATATGTCATATTAAATGAGGCACATACACTTTCTTCCTTTTGTGTGGGCTCGGTTCACGTGAGCCGAAGCATTACATTGAGCGTGGGTGTACATGAACCGAGACCACCCTCTATTTTTCGCTGGAGAGAAGTGGGGAGCCATGCTTTGGCTCTCCAAATTATACCTAAGTATGTTCTATGCTCTCAAATTGCACACAAAATTTTCCCCAACTGCTATTTTATTTGTCTTTTCTCATTTCTAAATTATTTTTCATGAAATTGTTTATAATAAAATCATGAAAATTATTGTAAAATCATAGAATGCCTTTCTATGATTTTTAAAAATATTTTTGGCATTTTGGGAATGAAATTAGGAGATTAGGCATTAATATTTTTGGCATTTCATCATTGTGTATCATATGAGATTAGACATTAATCTCACATAATAATTATTTTATGAAATTATTTTTTAATTTTAAGAGATAAATTTCATACTGATAAATCATGAAATTGAGCATAATTTCATGATTTAATATTTGATATGATTATTTCATGGAATTGTTTCTTAATTCCAAGAAATAAATTTCGTATGTGGTGAATTATGAAATTTGGCATAATTTCGTAATTTTTAAATTTCGGCATGAAAATCACATGAAATCATATTTGTGAATTTCATGTATTTTGACTTGTGTGTATTTTTGGTATTATATATATATATATATATATATATATATATATATATATATATATATATATATATATATATATATTTGACAGCAAACACTCAGATCTGAGAACGTTTTCAATTAAGGACGTCCAGAAGGGATAATTCTGTTTTAACGGTGTCCAAAAAAAATTAAAGGATGCTCCATTGATGAAAGTCCTACTTATTTATATACTTCACTGGAATTAGTGGGCTCATTTAAGAATTAAAAAAGAAAGCAACAAGACAACAAAAGTAGGCTAGTCTATGGTCAAAAGTAATGAATGCTTATTGTAATTTTGGATAGGCCTTTCCCAATTACACTGCAGAAAATAATTAAAACACTTCCGCCGAACCAACTTATCAACTTAGCCGTTCAGCTCAAAAGGAGGATTTTTTTTTTTTTTAACGGCGTCCCTTCAAGTTTCTGGACATTTTTTATTAACGAAGATATGTAGCACCACCCCTTATTATTCATCCATATATCTATAATTTTATTTATTAATATCAATTATATATTTATTAACTAAAATTATATTATTATTAATTAATAAAATTTAATCATTTTATGTATAAATATATATATATAATGTATACAAAATGATTACTTTGTTAATCAACAATAATATATTTTTAGTGAATAAATATATAATTATCGTTAACAAATAAATAATGAAGTAAACTCCTCTCAAAATTCTTTTACTAATGGTGTCCTAATTGTATTTTAGGAGCCAACCTAATCTCCTTCCAACATGTGGGGAGAATTTTCCTTACCATCATAAAATTAAGCCAACCGCCATTTAACTTGGGGTATGTATCCTTAAACTAATTAATGAACTTCAATACTATTCTTTTTAAATGTTAAAGAAATTAAATCTTTTCCTCTTTCTCTTGAGCTTCCTTTTTAGAATTAATAAATAAATATTTTTTCCTTCTAAATTTTGTGAACGATAAGACAACCCCCATTTAACTTGTGGTATTTATCCTTAAGCTAATTAATGAACTTCAATACTATTCTTTTTAAATGTTAAAGAAATTAAATCTTTCCTCTTTCTCTTGAGCTTCCTTTTTAGAATTAATAAATAAATATTTTTTCCTTGTGAACGATAAGACAAAAAATTGCATGAATAATATGATAAGGGAGTGATATACAGATTCAGACTTTGTTATAACCAGGTCAAATGGTTATTGGTCAGTTCATTCTTTAATTCCTTCTTCCTCCTTTTTCTTTTTTTTTAAAAAAAAGGATATTATTTCATACAACTTTCCAATCCATTATTTTCCGATGATAGCAATCTCACACCCTTACCTTCCAGTCGGAGAAACACTAAAATAGTTTTCCAACGAAAAATTTAAAATTAGGTAATGGCAGGGGCCGCGCGAACGCGTACCCCCTCAACCACAAATTTTGACGTCCACTCTGCCACTTGGGCAGATGGTAAGCCAGCGCTCCTCCGACGTGCAATGGAGGCCACTAACCTAGGCCATGAGCCTTGTTGATCGCTCATCGACCCCGTCCAGGTAAGTGCTTTTCAACGTCGCACCCCGACGCCCTTTTATAGGCTCTCTCGCGATCCGGTTTCTCTTCTTCGTCTACTGTGGGACTAACGAGACGCGCTCGGCTTGGTGTAGACCGGACACACCGCCTCTTTCTCTTTCTTTCTTTCTTTCTCGAGTAGGCCGGTGACTTTCTGGGCCTTTAATTTTGAAAGGCCCTTTTGGTGTTCTGGCCGTTTGATTAATTTTTATTTTCTGAGGGCCACTTGATTAACTTTCAAACTAATGTAGTACTTGGATTGTTTCTGACAATGTATCAAGCTGTCTCACCAAGTCCAAGATCAATCAAATTTGTACTGTAAAGGATCTAATTTTCAGCGTCCAGTGATTTGGTTGACTAGTCGCTGCAAGCCTCGTTGAAATATTTCATCTGATAATATTTTAAATTTATCTAATTTAATTACAAGTGTATAACTTTATCAATTAATAATTAAAGTGTCAAATTCATATAGACAAATTCGTAAAATGCAGATTCATACTAATTTATTAAGGTAGACGAATTAATTTTTGTTGATTTTTTAAACTAAACCGGATGAAAATAAAACAAATAATAAAATACTGAGATTTAATTAAATAACAAGAATTTTAGAGGCTTTGACTTACTTTGTACTAGACTTTAATTCACTTAATTCATATCTTTATAATTTATAAATATGTACGGATTAATTTATAAATTTTGATTCTATTAATTAGTTATAATTCATCATAGACTCACAAGCAATTCAAAATTCCTAATTGTATTTTCGGAACGAACCGAATCTCCTGCCAACATATGGGGAGAATTTTCCTAACCATCATAAAATTAAGCCAATCCCCATTTAACTTGTGGTACTTATCCTTAAAGTAATTAATGAACTTTAATACTATTCTTTTTAAGTGTTAAAGAAAAAATCTTTCCTTTGTCTCTTGAGCTTCCTTTTTAGAATAAATAATTATTTTTTCCTTCTAAATTTTGTGAACGATAAGACCAAAATTTGCATGAATAATATGATAAGGGAGTGACATACAGATATTATAATCGATACAGACTTTGTTATTCATATTAAATGAGTTATTATTCATATTAACGATTTTATTATATAACTTGTTTGTACGGTACTTTTATTATTTAACTTGAGTGAGTTATTATTTATATTAGTGGTATTTGAGTTGAATAATAAAAATATTTTAAAAAATGAGTTACATAGTAAAGTAGTTATATGAATAATAACTCATTTAATCTAAATAACAAAGTCAGTATCGATTATGATATCTCTTAAACATTTTCCATATGATAAAATACAAAGAAGTACTAATGCATAAAAGAATATAATAACAGTTTCAAAAGATAATAATTGATCCTTTGTTTTTTCGTTCACAAGTATTGAGAAGGAAAAAGTTATTTGATTATTATTTTATTAATTCTGAAAAGGAAGATCAAAGAACAGAGGAAAGATGATTATAATCTAGCCTATGATCAATTGATTTAATGAAAAAAAAAATATGTTGACACGGCTGGATAAAGTAACAACATCAAAGCTCATTAATTAGCTTAAGAATAGATACCATGTGTCAAATTAAAATTGGTGTAACTTTGTGAAAGGCAGGAAAATCGTGATCGGGTTCCTTTTAGGAACACTGCGTCCGTCTTAGATTTCAAAATTCGGTGATTTAAAGCTTAGAATTAAAATTCTGATTTTTCCGAGGCTTAAATACAAAAAATCACGTCAGAATCTTGTAGAAAAAGTATATATATATCATATGTATGTCAATGTATCGAGACGTATAAAAACTATAAACTAGTATATATGGTCAATAATGAAATTAATTACCAAAAGTCACATGCAAAAGTATTCGGATGGAAAAAAAATAGGGAGTTGATATCGATACCGATTTTATTATTCAGGTTAAATAAATTATTATTTATTTTAATAAAATATATTAACGATTTTATTATATAATTTATTTTGTATAGTATTTTTATTAGGGGAGTGATGATTACATTCTTAACTGTATCATTTATTTGCATCTCAGATGAATTTATATTTTTTTCAGAAAATAATATATCTAATGATAAAATTATTTATACATTTCATTTTTAGGATTGAAAGTTATGCAAATTATATTTATACATTTCATTCTCAGAATTATAAATTATGCAAATTATATTTATATATTTGTGCAGCAAAATTTTAACTTCAATTTTTCTATAATCATTTAAGAGAGAATAAAATAATAAACACTTTCTAACTATAAACTCTTATAAATTCAAAAATAAATAAATTATTTATTTGCTATAAATATTTTTAATGTACAAATAAGAGATGTAAAATGTGGGGTGTAAATATAATTTTATTTTTTATTATTTAACTTAAATTATTATTTAAATTAGTAATATTTGAATTTAATTAAAAAATATTATATAAAAAAATCGTTAATATATATAATTATTTATTTTATATAAATAATAAAATTAATATGAACAATGAACATCAACAAATTGTCAAACTTTTTTCGAAAAAATTATGATGCCTTTTATCGGATGAGTCGTCATAAAATAAGCAGTAAAAAGAATCAACGATCGCTCCTCGTTCCACGTGACCTGGAGTCCCTTTCGGCCCTTTGTTTTCTTTCCTACGACCAAAATCACTCTCAGTCTCAAACTCGCTTTGCTTGCATTTCTCAATTTCTCATCCTCTCCCCATATATGCCCATTTTCGAAACCCCCACCTCCAGCTAAAAATGATCCTCTCTTCATCCCCGCTCCTCTCCTCCCCCATTCCCATCGCTCTCTCCATATCTCCATTTCCCCAATCCATCAGATGCAAATGCTTCGCGCATCCTACCCCGACACCGCTCAGATCATGCGCCACCTTCAGCCCGCCAATCTCAGCCGTTGCAGCTCCTGATCTGGCGGCCGTGGTTACTGGAGAAGACCTGCCAGAGGACTATGATCAGTGGCTGCCCGTGCGGGACCCCAGCTGTCGGAGGCGGGCTGGTGTCTTGCTCCATCCAACCTCTCTGCATGGTCCTCATGGCATTGGTGATCTAGGTGATGAGGCTCTGAAATTTCTCGACTGGCTGCATTCCTCTGGCTGTTCTGTCTGGCAGGTTCAGTTTTTCTCTATGATTTTAAGTTCCATTCGTGGTATGATTGAATGAGTAGTATGATCAGTAACCGGGTTATAATGAAGTTTGGAGTTGGAATCGAGAAAACCGGTCTCCGGTTCTGGTCCTTCTCATACCAATATAAACAGGTCATTGCTCCCTGTTGTCTGCCCCTCACTGTTTCGTAATTTGATCACTTAAGCAGCAATCCAGGATATATGCTTAAATTTCCCTCTCTTTGTTTTTGGCTGTTTAATTGAAGATGACGGATATCAGAACTCAGTTTATTCCTAATATCAATATATATGCAACAATTAACTCAAGGTAAAAACAAATTTTATATAGGTCCTTCCACTTGTACCTCCTGGAAGGAAGTCTAGAGAGGATGGATCGCCTTATGCTGGCCAGGTGACAATTCTTGAGTATCCGAAAGAAAATATATAATATTTGTAGTTTTAGTTCCTCATACTCACCCTGTATTGTGATTGTTTGTGCATTAAATGAACGATACTGGTAATATATCTACTTCTAGTTGGGCCGGTTTTTTTCATACAAGTTGATCTGTTGATCATGTTTCTATTTTTATTCTTTCTATTTGGGTTACAGGATGCAAATTGTGGGAATACTCTTCTGATTTCTCTAGAAGAGCTTGTAAAAGATGGTCTTTTGACAGAGGTTGAACTTCCAAATCCAATGTGACTACCCCAACTTTTCTTGGTTTACTTAGTAACACATTATACTATCTGTTTTTTGTTTATTCTCTCTGTTTATAATACCTATATCAGGGATATGGAGCATGTTGAATTTGAGACAGTTGCGAGTATGAAGGATCCTCTAATAGCTAAGGTAATAACTCCTTGGTAACTGTGTTTGCCTGGTACCTGCCATTTGAGTTCTTTCGTGTGGCCAAATCTTAGCCCAAAATTTGTTCTTGGTTCCTTCAAAAATAATAAAATTAGACAGAAAAAGATTGGGAATTGGTATGAAATCATATGAGAGTCAGTATAACTCGGTGTAGCATCTGACTTCTGTGAATTTATGCTGGTTGAGTGTGTGCAAATTTTAAACAAGAGGAAGAATATCTGTTGTTGAGCGTGTTTTCTTGTTCTTTGTTCTCCAAGTAAAACTCCAATGTTGTTGCAACATTGAATTTTAGTAAAGCTAAATGGTAAATAATAATATGTAAGATAGGAACTAATATACCATTTTTGTTAATTGTATCATCTCTTCTAAGTTGTACATATACCATAATGCATCATTGTGCTTTGTGATGCCCTTCTTGTATCTAATATACCATTTGTTAGTTATACCATCTTTTCTAAGTAATATCTTTCTTATATATTTCATATTACGTACTCCTTTCGCCATTCAACATATCCTGGCTGACCTCTGCTAGAAAGTGTCATTAAGCATTTATAAAGGAACAATGTAGTAATTCCAATATTTTATGATAACATTAATATATAGCTCTGATTGTTGCAGGCAGCAGAGAGACTTCTTTCAAGCAAAGGGGAGCTAAGAAATCAGCTTGATGCTTTTCGAAAAGAGCGTACAATATCAGGCAAGAACTCTTTAGTCTTTAGTAGCTCTAATTGAAGCTTTATGTTGCAATATCAGGAGATACTGCAGTAAATCTGGTAAGTTCAAGCTTAGATATGGAAGAAATGGACTTGTATCCATTTTACTTGCATGGATTTAATTACATATTTGAAAGATTGTGCATGTACTTCGATCGTATTGTGCCAATTTGTTATTTTATATCCAGCTTTCACCTAGCAAAAGGCCTGATTGTTTCTTCCTGTATTTCAGCTCAAAGTGCCACTTTAGGGGTACTGATGCTAATTTAGGTGATCATGGGCTTTAATTGTTTGATTTGAGCTTGTAGTTTACACTTGCTAGGGTAAAATGGCTCCAATTGTTTGAAAGAACTGTTACCATGCCAGTCTGGTTTCATTATATAATCTTATGAGGCTTCTTCTTGTTTCTTTTTTAGGTTGGCTTGAAGATGCAGCTTTGTTTGCTGCCATTGATAATAACATTGGGACCTTTTCTTGGTATCTGTGGCCAGAACCTTTGAAAAACCGCCATCTGGGAGCATTAGAGGAAGTTTACCAAACAGAAAAGGACTTTGTAAGAAAATTACACTGACAATTTTACTCTCTGATCTTTAATGATATGAGCTGAAGATACAAGTTTGGTTAATGACCTGAAATTGTGGTTGAAACATGTGCACTTAACCTAACTGGTGTAATACGGCGCTAATTGCCCCAAATAGCCAATTCGGCCTCAATTGATTCCTGATTGTTCAATTAAGCTTAGACAAATTCTCAGTAAGAAATGCACAAGTAGGTTTCCAGTTCATGTAATTTGGCCTTCTTTATTATTAGCAAACCATAATGATTATATTGGTCTCTATTTAACCAATTTAAGTTTAGTTTTTCCTCAGTTGGGTAGCTCGATTTGAATAGCAAGCAAGGCAATATGAGAAAAGAAAGGAAAGGATTGTCAAAACAAGTAAATAGATAATTAAGAAAAAAGAAAAGCAGCTTATCTATGTTGTATGTAGAAGAGCCCTATATTTTCATCCTTTTGATTAAAGTCCTTAAACTTGCAGAAATTCAACTCCCTTCCTTGTGCACCATCTATTATTTGTCAGGACTTTGGGATGCTCCATGGATGGATTTTTTTAACAAAGCCTAGAAATAGAAAACATTGTGCCAAATTTTATGTAAAACCCTGACTAATTTCATAAGAATTAGTTATTATCTTGTAATTGTCCATACAAAAGGTACGACACCAATGGTACATGATGATGTAAACTAATTACTGGGACATTTATTTTTAATTTTCTGCAAGCGGATAGGTTTTATTGCAAATAGCCAAATATTTGGAAGGTTGGGGATGACAGATGATGGTATAGTACCTGTTTGATACATAGCTAAACCCGATGTTTTGATTGAATCTATATTTCTATGTACAGATAGACATATTTGTAGCTGAACAATTCTTGTTTCAAAGGCAATGGAAAAGGGTTAGAAGCTATGCACAGAAGCTTGGAATTAGTATCATGGGTGACATGCCTATATATGTTGGTTATCACAGTGCTGATGTCTGGGCAAATAAAAAGTCATTTTTGCTGGTAAGAAAACCCATTTTTATGGCAACATTTTCTATCAAGGGCCCTTATACCATATCATAGGCCAAAAGGTACACTGTTTAGGAAAAGCCAAAAAGTACATTGGATTGATTTTTACTGGTCATTGTTTCTTTATGGGGCTATAGAGGATTATTGTTAGGAAAAGTAATGGACAGGAGCATGTATTAAAACAGTCCAAACAATTCTGTAGAAAACTAATAATTTACATGTTAGTAACAAACTTCATCTTTCCAGAGGTACCATGAGAGCAAAATTTATGCATTAATGCGCCATAAACCTCCTTCATTTGAGTAAGATGATATATTTTGTGACTGGTGAAACATGTCATGACTGGTTCATTTGTTGTAGCAGTCTAGCACATAGAGTACCAGTTATGACGAATCCACTGGGCATATGCCTTGTGAGATTGTTGTTTTATATAATTTATGAAACACATTTGAAATGTTTTGTTTTCTACTTTTGTAAATTTTATTTTATTGGAATGGTTGTGCAGGATAGGAATGGGTTTCCAACTCTTGTCAGTGGTGTTCCTCCCGATGCCTTTAGTGAAACCGGACAGCTTTGGGGCAGGTGACCTCTCTTTTCTCATTTGCTGATGGTTGGTATGAAAGAAAAAAGAAAGTATAAATCAAGCTTCTATTATCTCTTGAAATCTCATCTGAGTTTCTGTTTTAATGCAGTCTAAAATAACTCTTAGATTGTATGAAACATCAAGTAATATATAAAAATAAAAAAAATAATTTTTTTTTTCCCTAAAGAGGTGTCAAGTTTAGCTTGCAAAACAGGATATGGCATGCATACTCATCTGAAGAGTAATAATTGGTGAATATCAGCTGTTCCCCTCCTTTTATTGGTCTTTTCAAATAGTGCAAACTTTCTCCCTTTTCTGCCTCATTTATCAGTGAAGTTGATTTAAATGATATTTCTTGCTTTGCTGGGTAGATCATATTGTATAGTTTGATTTTTTTTTTCTGGATTACAAATGAAATTTTCACATAAAGATATATGTACAGATAAATAGTTCTGAAAATGGAAATGATCAGTATTAATCCAGACCAATAAATTTTTTTTTAGGAAACCCTTTTTGTGTTTCAGTATATAATACCTGTTCAGTGCTTTTTATTGTACTAACCTGGTTTTATATATATAATATTTTTTGGTAATTTCAAGCCCTTTATATGACTGGAAAGCTATGGAAGCTGACGGGTACACTTGGTGGATTCAGAGAATCAAACGAGCGACTGATTTGTATGATGAATTTCGCATAGATCATTTTCGTGGCCTTGCAGGTTTTTGGGCTGTCCCTTCTGGTAAGCCTTGTCAAAACCAGTGCATTTTTTTTTCTGAGTAATGGTTTTGATCACCTGAGCAAATCATCTTAAATACTGCTCTTCTAGAAAATTGAACCATTGTGTATATAAATATACCAGTTTTCCATAAGAGATACCATTATCTTCATCATACCACCAATATCAATGCTGTTTTCACATATAGTTATTAAATGAATATAAACTGTATGATGGCGCTGTGTACAAATTTTGTATAGAACATGACCAGCTGGTAGTTGAGTGTTTTTGCTTGAGTTATCTTTGTTAGGCCATAATTTGTAGTATTTAGCTTGGAGAGTCCTTCTCTAAATGTGTGAAAACATATATATATTTATGCAGAAGCAAAAGTGGCAATGGATGGGCGTTGGAAGGTGAGTCTTTTTCTTTTTTAATACAGATCTGCACATCATGATGCCTGGATGTTCTATTTTGAAAATAAAATGAAATAAATAAAAGAATAATGACAAAAAAGTCTAATGTGCTTTTGTCTGCTTTCAAATGACAGTAGGCTGGACCGAGAAAGACCTTCTTTGATGCGTTATTTCAAGCTGTTGGCAAAATCAAAATTATAGCGGAGGACCTGGTCTGTATTGATTTTAAGATATTTGATGTTTATAGTTATTATCATACCTTTAAACTGAAATAAGATAATGAAATCGCTATTTGTCATTTAGATTGCCTACACGTTATGACTGCATCTGTAAATGAGATGTATCACATTTTGACCTCTCAATTTTCACTTGTATGAAGAAGTTGTTAAGAGGATTGCCAAAACATGATGAAATTGTAACTATTCTCTGCAGTACATTTTTTTTAATAAGAAACTCGTACCACAGCATCCATTTCTTTTAGATACCTCTTGCAAAAATCAAACCTGTGCCTCTCCCCAGTGATGTGAGGCCAATCACCATCTATGTTAGGCCTATGATTCTATTCTTCTGAGTACATTTGCTTTCATTAATGTATAGGGTGTGATAACAGAGGATGTTGTTCAATTAAGGAAGGCTATTGGGTCTCCAGGAATGGCAGTTCTTCAATTTGGTAATCATTTATTTTAATTTGTCTCCTCTTTTTTTTTTTTTGCCAAATTGCTTTATGATTTACCTATTTAACATTGGCATTTAGTATCCCTTTTTTCTTATGCTTGTCTTCAATACTCAATACCATTCAAGATAATTGCAAGTATCAATTGTCAAAACTAATACTAAATCAAGTGCAATGGTGCATATTTTTGCCCAAAAAAAAATGGCAATTGTTGGGTGCTACTTGCAAATACTATGGAGCATTTCATGACATATGCAGTATTTCTTTAGCTTATTTGAAGTTACGTTTTAATTTTTCCTTTTGAAGATCTTTGAATCTCACTAATGTTTTGTGGATTAGCTTTTGGAGGTGGTTCAGATAACCCTCACTTGCTGCATAATCATGAAGCTGACCAGGTTGTTTATACTGGAACTCATGACAATGACACAGTTAAGTACTGTATTTTCTCCCAAGTGTTTCATTTTGGCTCATATGTCTCCCAATTATGCGCATTTAATTCCGATTTGTCCTAGTGAAGCCTGCTTTTGTGTAATTGAGCTCAGTCTAACCTAATTTTGCTTTTTAGTTGTGCAGTAAGACTGAATTGAACTGAATTTAGACCTTGTTTTGAAACTTATGCCTCAGCTTTCTGCAACCATCTATTGACCAGATCTCTTTTATTCAAAGATGCAATGAACCTAATTTCACCCATTTTGCCTGATAATTTTGTGTGATTTTTCATTCCTCTTTTTCTGCAGTTGAACCCAAATTGCAACTTAATCTCAAGTTGACCTAATTAAACAACATGAATTTCAATCAATTTTTTAGGTGTTGGGGTGGTGGGAACACTTGCCAGACGAAGAGAAGCACATTGTAAGTGCTTAAATATTAAATGATTTAAAGTTTAATTAAGAATTTAGTTCTTATACCATATATTTTTCCCATGTAAAAAGTACATATTTTAAACATTTTCTATTGCTGGTTTAGTGGTTTCCTGATACTTATATGTGTCTCCAAAACTATCATACTTGTACTGACACAAATTGGGTTTCATCATCAGATGGTACGCCAATACAATCGATGAAAGTTCCTTCAAATTGATATGATTTGTATTCTGTTTATCTTTGAATCTGATAGGTACAGAAATATCTGTCTCTAGGGAGTGAGACAAATATCTCGTGGAAATTGATAGAAGCAGCTCTCTCTTCAGTGGCACAAACAGCCATATTTCCTATGCAAGATGTACTTTGCCTTGGGAGTAATGCTCGCATGAACATCCCTGCTACTCAGGTCAGTTAGGGTTGCTTGTCTGGATGGTTTGATTTCAACCCATTGAAGGCTGTCTTGGTGTCCGTATTCATTGGACCATTTAGTTTGCTCATTGCATAATCAGTGAAACTTTTATCAAAGAGTTAGTTTTTGGGTCAGCACCAAAATTAAACCTACATTGTTCTCTCAGACTGACCAGACACTGGTCAAAAGTTGCATTAAAATTTGGTTTCATTTCAGTTTTAGCTAGTAGCAAGGTATGAATTTTCTGTCATTAGTCTGTTAGTATTGCTATTTTTACCTGTTTGTAGTGTTTAATACCAGTGGTATTGCCCTTAGAATCTGCTATAGTACTTGTTTTCTCAACTTAACTTTACCTTCAGTACACAATTAATCAGTAGATAGCTAAGACAACAGAAAGATTGTGGGGGGCAAAAGGGGAAAAATTTTTGGTCAAGACCAGCATGCGTACGATTTTGGTTGACACATAGTGCCCCATAATTTCCATGGCTTGGCCGGTTCATGCTAAAATCTGGTATGTTAATCCTTTATGTTGGTGACAGCCCTTTGTGGATTCGATGTTTCTAAATCCATAACTGGGATCACCGACTTCAATTTAAGAAATGTTACAATTAATTTATTATAAGCGTGGCTGACAAAAAATGTCTTCTCACCTATATTTGTTGTTTTTGATTTGACAGCTAGGAAACTGGAGGTGGAGGATACCGAGCTCCATTACTTTCGACAGCCTGAAATCTGAATCAGTGAAGTTGAGTGAAATGTTAGCAATGTATAATCGCATCTGATGATCTGAAAGTAAGAATTAGCTGAAGAAATAAAGGTTTTGCTAGGTAACCTAGCAACTGAACTGTCAACCTTGTAACTGAACGTGCGTATAAGACTATATTTATGGAGTTTAAATTTGGATATAAATAAGCTCCAAATTTTGATCAATTAAATTGATATATATATTTTTGGTTTAAACAACTTAAGAACAGGATAGTTCCCGTACTCGGTGAAACAAAACATTTCTCTTGTTTAACCTTCTGAAACTTAATCCTGTCGTGCTTCCGTACCTCCTAATAGCCATTGCTTGATAACAATAGAGAGCGGACTGCCAATAATCAGCCATGGCTTGATAAATGATAATCATATGCAGATTTTCAAGCAGTTATAATCTGATTATCAAGCGGTGATAACAAGGTCAACTCGCCCCTACTTTGTAGAATTTCTATAATGCCTTTCAGTGCCTTACTTTACAGAAGTATCTAGACCCTTATTTCAACGATTTGCAGCTTTACTCGGTAGTGCTTTGTTTTCACGTTTGACTCGTGCAACCCGTTGTTAGCATACCAGTTTTTGATGATTTCTTCTTAGTTCATAGGTAAAACACGCAGATCCAAATGTGACCAACTTTTATAGATGCATAAAATGCGAGACTAATTTCAAATGAAAAAATATTTTAGGTAGCCACACTTTCTAGTGGCCCAACTTTTTTTTTTTTTTACTGAAAACGCAACGTTGGATTTGTTAATTTTTTTTTAATAAATTTCAAGTAAGCAAACTTTTAAGCACAGAAGTTGCCAAACTCCTAACATCAGCTTGCAAGTATTAAACCGAAGTTGCAAAGCAAAATTGCCTTGAAATGAACAGATGGTCAGAGACAAAAGTACTAATCCAATCCATGGTGAAGCTCAAAGCAAAGAACGGAGGGAGATGTTTGAATATATTTTCTTCTTAATTAAACCATAATATATACATTGAGTTGGAGGAGAGTTGAATGTCAATATTCTGGTATAATTATAGTATAATTTAACTAGTATCTAAGAATTTTTTTTAAAATATCAAAATCTCGGTGAGGATGCAGTTCCCTCTATTGTTACTCCCACGGATTCTACCATAGTACTTTCATATTTTCTAAAACATTACATAAATTTTTTGAGATAAGAAAAACTATGTAGCAGTTCATGAGAAACCGACCAACTATTTTGGAAATCATGAAGCAATCATAATCTACCAAATTGCACATAGAAATGAGTTATAGTTACAAGTTAAATTCAACAATCCACCAAATTGCACATAAAATCCAAATTGTTTCAATAAGCATTAAGCGATATTATATGCTACCATCCAAGATTCATTCACAAACTTGTGCAACTTCGTCATAAAACAAATTTAAATGAAGTCGTCACTATTTGGGCCATTATTAAAGGCTTGAAAATAATCATAAAGACCCATTATATTGTCTCTCAACACACTAGGCCTAAAAGAAAAGAATTAAAAATAGTAAAAGAAACAATAGTAAGATAAAATGAAGGCCAGAAGCAGCTTATATATAGGTAAATACCCTCCAAATCCTTCTTTCAGTGTAGACAAAAATTAAAATATTTAATAAAAAATGATTACTAAATGCATCAAATTAAAATAAAATCATTTAAATTCTAAAATTATTACTTACATATAATTGTCATTTTATATAAGAATTGTTTCAAGAAAAAAAATGATAAATTTGATTCTTTCCAATTTCTTATTGGTAATATTTTGAGACACGATTTTTCATGATAGACTCTTAGTAAAGTGATAATTTATTAACTTTTATGTAATCTCTGTATACTTGAAACTTCATAGTAAGATAGATCGATTATTACTATACTGAAGACATGTAGTTCACGTGAAAACATTTAACACATGACATATTTTAGGCAAAAAATTGTCTAATATTGAAATGATATCACAGTCTCGGACCGAGCTTTTAAGCCCTGCCCAGATATGGCCTTGTCCAATTACTACCCGGCCCGTTTAGCTCAAGGGCCCTTTGGCCCGTTTAGCTCAAGGGCCCTTTGGCCCGTTTAGCTCAAGGGCCGCACTGCCCGTTAGCGAGCCTACCCAGAAGGAGGTTATATATAGGCACACACCCTCCAAATTCATTTTTCTCGTTGCCTAGGGTTTGCGCCACCTCTTTCATTCCAGCCGAAAACCCTAACCCTCCATCCAGCGCCGCCATGGTACGACGTCGCATCGCTTTCTCCGATCTAACGATCGATCGTTTTATTCTTCTTCGTTTTAGTCGCATTCTGTTTCTTTCTGGATGATTCTGAGATCTCGATTTATGTTTTTGGTTTTCCGTTGCAATGAATTTGTCTAATGAGCTGTTTTTTTACTTCTCAGGCCCCGAAGAAAGGCGTGAAGGCTCCAGTGAAGAAGAAGGTTAGATTTCTCAATGGTTTCTATTTCATTTTTACCAAATTATACCAGCTGATATAAGCCTGACATACACAACCAGATCACTTGTATTCCTTTATACATATTGCATTTCTCCTGCATTTGTCAGCTTCTGGTAAAATCATTCTGTTTCCTCCATTCGCTTTTAATAACTATTCTTCTTCAACTAAACCCTTGTTATTTGAATACCAGGAGAAGGTCACCAATCCGTTGTTTGAGAAGAGGCCGAAGCAGTTTGGAATTGGTGGAGCTCTGCCACCAAAGAAGGATCTTTCTCGATTTGTGAAATGGCCCAAGGTGGTTCGCATTCAGAGGCAGAAGAGGATTCTCAAGCAGAGGCTCAAGGTACCGCCGGCTTTGAACCAGTTCACCAAGACCCTTGACAAAAATTTGGGTAAGACACTGCTTGTTTGATTGTGAATCTTTTTATCGTTTGTTAGTTGTTATGGTAGAGTACTACATACTGTTGTTGTTGAAATTATTAGTATTTACCTGAAAATTACTCACCTATTAAGGTAGTTATGTATTTAACTGCTCACCATTACTTGTTTCCTATCATTACTCTATAATAGGAACATACATATTGGTTATAATGTACCTATTAAGTTGGAATGTAGCAAATGTGTATCACTAGGTAAGCTGTTTAGTATTTTGGAATGCCTCTTTTCTTATGTTCAATACAGTGGTTGTGTACAAGATCATTTTCTGCTTATTGAATTGTACAGTATATATGTATTGTTATTCAGTTGGTTGTGTAATTAATTTTATTGCTTTGTTAGTGGTCTATTTTCTGTAGGCTGCTTTGTTTATAATTATTTGTTTTTGAATCGTGTAAAATAAAAAAATTAAGCTAGAATTAAGTGCTGAATTTGTCAAAGAATTTTTACCTGATTTTACTTATGATACCATGAATTGCTCAACTAAGATGCATTATTGTTTCGTCTATTCTCAGCGACCAACCTGTTCAAGATGCTGTTGAAGTACAGACCAGAGGACAGAGCAGCCAAGAAGGAGAGGCTTCTTAAGAGGGCCCAGGCTGAGGCTGAGGGCAAAACTGTTGAGATCAAGAAGCCTATTGTGGTGAAGTATGGTCTGAACCACGTCACCTATCTCATTGAGCAGGTATGTCACTTATCTTTTACCCCTCTTGTATGGGTACCAATATTGTCATACTTATAAAGACCCTGCATTTTGCCAGAGGAACTACTATTGCCCCATAAGGACTTGTATATTTGTTAGTGCTGATTGTATAATTGTGAAATGATAATAATTGCAGAACAAGGCTCAGCTGGTTGTCATAGCTCATGATGTGGATCCCATTGAGCTAGTGGTCTGGCTCCCAGCCTTGTGCCGTAAAATGGAGGTGCCATACTGCATTGTGAAGGGGAAGTCCCGTCTTGGCCAGGTGCATATACTCCTTAGTTTCTGGCTTTTTCTTTGTGGAACTAGCCTAAAATGTGTATGGTGTTTGTTGTACTTGGGATTTTACTTTGTTTAGTGCTTTTAAACTTGAAATTTATTATCAGATAAGATTTATATATTGTGGGGGAGTGAAATTTTAAACTGCTTAAACCTCAGCTCACTAATCTTTTGTGCTTATTAAAAAATGTTACCTGTAAGTAAATTAATTTTTATCTTGTTATGGATGTCAGATTGTTCACAAGAAGACTGCTTCGGTCTTGTGCCTTACCTCTGTGAAGAATGAGGACAAGTTGGAGTTCAGCAAGATTCTTGAGGCAATCAAGGTTTGATTTTATTTTTGAACATTTCATTTTTTTTCTCTGATTAGCTGACATATGTTCTTGGTGAGTACTAAAATGTACTTCTGTTATTGAAAATTTTTGTTTAGATGAACTTCAATGACAAGTATGATGAACTAAGGAAGAAGTGGGGTGGCGGCATCATGGGCTCCAAGTCCCAGGCCAAGACCAAGGCCCGTGAAAAGCTTCTTCAGAAGGAGCAGATCCAAAGGATGAGCTAGACCTCTTTTTGTTAATCTTCCAGAATTTGTTTTGTGCTAGTGAGGTTTTGTTGAGAAGAAAACAATTGTTGCAACTTGGCTTTGGTAGGCTATTTTGAAAACCTTTATGATGATATGCACTTTTATATGTGGTCTCTGTTATATTGAATTTTGTCTTGTCACTAGTAGTCTTTGGAGTTTCTTAGAATTTTTAATACATCGTCTGTTTATGTAGTTTTTTTGTTTTTGCAAAATTGCAAGTGGAGTTTTGAACCAAAATTAGTCTTGGAGTTCATTTCGGGGGATCTCTTTGTATTAACTTATATGACAATTACCTGACAGGGTATTTAGTGTAAGCATGTTTCAATACCAAACCGAGAAAGAGAGAAAGCAATAACTTCTCTGACAATCCACCAAAATCATTTTTAGAACAATTCTACGCCAGCTTGTGTGCTTTAATGAGAAAGTATTATAGCGCCCGCAGAGTGTGAATTGTGTATATATAATTCACAATTTGTTACATGAATCGTTTGTTATAAACGTAATTAGCACATACAAGTTCAAGATTGCTCTAATGTACGATGCAAATTTTGTACATGTTTAATGTTAACTAATGTTTGTGCCTTAATATGTACAGGTTCAAGATATTTCTGAATTGCCCAGTTATGTCCTTTTGACATTCATTCTACAAATCATCTCTTCTTTCCACAATTATACAATACATAAAATTCAATAATTCAATATTCATGAAAACATCAAGTTGAGAAAGTTTCGGGTGGCACCGTTGATCAATGCTATCGTAAAATGATAGGGTATGCTTGCACAAATGATATTAGTACTATCTGCTTTTCAATACGGATAACAGTTGCCATTTGGGGTTTTTGCTTATATGCGGTTAAATATTTTTGTGGAAATTAGACAGCTACATGGATTTGCGACAAACTTAATTACCCTCTTACTTTAAATTAACATGACATTAATATCAAAGGCAGTGGCAAGGAAATTCATAATGCTCAGTTTGAAAGAAAGATAATTAAAAAAAATAAAATCATCACTATTTTTCTCTCTGAAACAAAGCTAAAGATTCCCATTAAACTTGGCTTTCCTTTGACATCATCATCATAATCAATGTAAGATATATATGTAGACGGTTAATTTATTTAAAAATTCATTATCAAAGCCGCCCGGTCTTTTTGGCCGAGGCAGCAGCATTTTGGGCGCTGGCGACGTGCATGCTTGGCCTGTGGCGACGTGTGAGTGGTTCCGGACTCGTTCTGTATGGCGGCTCCCCGCATCTAGGTGCGGCCAACCGTCATGGGGTTGTCTCTTCAGCCCCCCTCTCGTCATTTCATGTGGCGGCGTGGGAGGCGTCTCCCTCAGAACAGCCTATGTCGCTGTACCCTCATGGGCAGCACGCTCGTCCCATGTTGTATTTTAGCTTCGCCCCGTCGACGTCAACACGTCGGCAAGGAGCTGAGGTGTCGGCGAATTCCCGGTGCTCGCCACGGATGATTGTCTTGGTTTTTCATTCGGGAAAAGCTCGTCGGGTCTCACAGATGCCGTCCCTATCATGAGCTCCGCGGCCCGTACAGCGCGCGGACCTCACGAGGCATCCCCCAGTTTGAAAGCTATTGGCCTTCAACAATGAATTCGAGCGGTTGAAATGATCTTCTTATAAGCAATGCCTGTACATATAAGGTCATTTAATATAAATCAAGTCAAGTAATTAAAAGCATATAGCTTTAAAAAGTTATTTAACGCGTTTACTTTTATTATTTTAATTGTTGAACTTTGTACTAAATAAATTTGAAAATTTACAAACACATCACATTACACACACATAAACATAATTTTCAAACACATCACATTACACACACATAAACATGAAGTTGCTATGAGGAGGGATCACTTGATAATGGTTATCTTGATAATTTTAACATTGGTTTTTTTAATAAATTCAAATAAAAGAATACAAAAATTTAAAAATATGTTATTGACATATAGATAGGTTAATAATAAAATTTCATGTAATTTATTGTTTGATGATGTCACAAAGATTGATAATTTCAAATCACTTGATGTACAATAAAACATATAAAGATGTCGTATTAAAAACGTATCAATGGATCTGCTAATCGACATTTTTTTTTTCAGTCAAGTATTACTTGCCCAATTATACTTGATGCATTGTGTTTCAGCCAAAAAAAGGAAGAACCACAAGCAAAAAATTTGTTTTAGGCTGCCAATTTTACCCATGCGCTTAATGATTAGTCCTTAGTAGTATACATTTTACAATCCTAAATGAAATGCAGTAAATTTAACTTTCTAATTGTTATTTTATTTTTCTTTTACAGGTGGAAGATGTACTGTACACCCGGCTCTGCCACACAAAGAAAATAATGACAGTCAATGGCCAGTCCCACAATCTATGCATATAAAGGAGAAACTATTGAAGTTACTGTGTACAACCATTCCAGAAATAATGTTACTATCTATTGGTAATATGTGAAATCACCTCTGAATAAAGAAAACATGTTTTCCATTATCCCCCAGAAGAAGTTCAATTAAAGCCAGTGATAAACTCTCTTTTCCATATTTCATTTCGTACATGTGATAAAATCTCCATTCTTTTGCATCAAATCTCCTCTCTTACCAGTAGATCTCTTCCCATTACCAGAATATGTCATCTCAATACTCACAAACTTTTGCTCAATTTTTCATCAGATCACTGGGAAGTACCATAAGTATTTTACAGTAACCCAATACCCTAGAGAATTTAAATATCGAACTTTCAAATACAGGCACGGCGTGAAGCAGCCGAGGAATCCATGGTCAGATGTGCCAGTATACATAACTCAGTGCCCAATCATGCCAGGAAATAAATTCACCTACACCATTGATTTGAGTATAGAGGAAGGGACCCTCTGGTGGCATGCACACAACAATTTTCAGCGGGTAACTGTAAATGGTGCCATTGTCATATACCCTAGACCCGGCACCGCCTACCCCTACTGGACCCCGGATGATGAGCACATTATTATTCTTGTATGGGTATAGTGTTTTCCCCTAATTATTCAGTTGAAGGTTACTGTGTAGTATTTTGAATTATGTATGACAAACATACTTCTTTTTATTTATGCATTATACTTGGGTTAGGATTTTATATCCCAAATTTCATGGCTGCTAATGCTAATAGCCATTCTTGCCGACTAGAGGAATATTATCAAAAACAGTTTTGAGAGAGGTACTTTAAAATCTTATAGAAACCTAGGAAATCAACTTCTTTTTTTCCTGAATTCTGACAACAGTGATAGTTGCATCAATTATTTTGGGGCCTAGCAATCAATTAGAAAAAAAAAAGAAACTACTTCACTGGAGTTGTACGGCGCTTGTACTGATATAAGAAGCAAAAAGTTCAGTATACCAAAAGTGGAAATGATGTATCTTTATATTTAATAATTGATAATAGAAATGAAAATAATGTTGATGAACAATAATAATTTATCTTCTTTAGCAGAGTGGTGGAATGAAAATGTCAAATAAGTCTTGGAGAGAGCCAGAGTACTGGGGCTGATTTCCAAAAATCTGATGCCTACACCCATCAATGGCCAACCCGGTGACTTCTACAATTGCTCTTCAAATGGTCTCTCTTTTACTCTTTCTGATTGCCTCTCAAAGATAAATATAATTTATGACAAATCTCAAAGACACATCCTAATGTAACTTTTATCTTGCCATATAGCACAAAGGAGGGAAATAGGGATGTATATATCTCATAAAGATAACCAAAGAAAAGCTATAAGTCTTGTCAGTTATCTGATAAGGAAAATCAAATAAAAGTTTGCCAAATTATTAGCTTACTCTTCTTGGCTATTATTACCTAATTTTCTAGTTCAACGGCCAAAAATGTCATTTCAAGCTAAATTGACTAGGCAACTGATAGACTTGGTTAACAACAAAATTTATATATTTTGCTAAAATAGTGCAATGTATATATTAATGCTTCCAGTCTATCCTTTCTTTCTACAGATACTTATAAGATACTAGTCGAATATGGAAGAACCTACCTCCTACGCATGATAAATGCCTCTTAGTTTCTGTTGCTGACCACAAGCTAACCTTAGTTGGGTCTGATGGGATTTATACTGCTCTGCTCATAAGAGACTACATCATGATATATCCAGGAGAGACGATGGACTTCCTCTTGAAAGCATATCAATTTCCCAAAAATCGGTACTACATGGCGGCAGGGCCCTTTGAACCAGCAAACATAAGCACTACTGACAACACAACTGCCACTGCTATTATTGAAAGCTACTCCTCCCGTTCCATCTTCCTGCTGCTTCCTGACTACAATGATACCAATGCATCTACTAATTTTACCTTTGCAATCCGAGGATTGTTAGATAGGGACCATCCCATTGAGGTACAATCCACAAATTATCCATTGTTAGGTACTATTGACATTAGTATGGATAAACAAAACATGGACTATTGACATTAGTCTGGATAATTAAAACATGCACTATTGACATTAATCTGGATAATTAAAACATGGATTCTATACCAATATAATTATCAACAGCTATCTACCTATTGTTTCAAATTGACAATAGTATGTAAAACATATATATCCAATTGATTGGAAGCATTACATGCGCCTACCGAAATTGATCGTCGAATTCTTATGACTTTGTCAGTAAATGAGCTCCCTTGTGAACAACAACATTCTGAGGGTCTAATGGAAAGAGATTTGCAAGCAGCGCAATAAACATCAGCTTTGATGACCCCACCATTTCCATATACTGGAATAGAATCAGGGGTTTGTATGGGACCCGCTTTCCAGACAATCCCCTAGTCTTCTTTGACTTCACTGCTGAGAATCAGAGTGAGAGCCCTTTCACAGGAAGAGGTACAGAAGTTAAGGTTGTGTACCAAGTTACATCACTTCTGGGAGGTGAGGCACATCCTATGCACATCCATGGCTATAGCTTCTATGTGGTAGGATGGGGCCTAGGGAATTCCAAAGCAACAAGGGATCCATTGAGATATAATCTTAAGAACCCGCCATTGAAGAACACAATTGGGGTACCAAGGAATGGGTGGATAGCACTTCGATTCGCAGCACACAATCCTGGTATGTGCCTAATTGATTCTACTTTCTGAATAAATAATTTTGACAAATTATTTCCAAACTCTTAAACATTTTGTTTGTGTATTGAAAGAAATAATTTTGGTAAATTCATGGCACTATATATAGTACCTCTATGAAACATAAGCTCCATGTCTCTGCTGGACATGGAATTCTTATGTGAGTTTGTTTAAGAGAATTATTTAGAGATGCTACCTGGTTGTGAAGCCTAGATATTTAACTTAATTTGTGAACTGCCAACTTCCTCAATTTCAGTTGTTTGGTTTCTACATTTCCATTTGGAGAGGCACATGATATGGGGAATGGACACAGTGTTTATAGTAAAGAGTGGACCAAGTCCATGGACAAGCTTGTTGCCTCCACCACAATACATGCCTCCTTGTGTGGCTCCATGGAGGGATGGTTTTGAGCAACCTACCTTGTCAGGATCTAGAAAAGAAATCTCTAAATAGTTTAGAAAAGAAGCAATTATTGCAATTAGTCAGTTGTATTAGAACTTGAAACAAATTGAATTGAACTCTTCATAAGAAATGATGCCACGGAGATAACATGTTAATAGAGACGATCGTCTTTTTCCAATATCATCTCCAGTTCCCCTTCTTCTCCAGGGTCCATTTCTGACTAAGCAGGGCCCACTTAGCAGTGTGTCATGTCTAATGTCTTGCCTTCCCGCCTCAGATTTGAAAATGAATTGTTTTAATTGTGAAAAATAAAAACAGATTATAATTTTGTTATCTGATATTCTGCAAACGGCCAAGCAAGAAAAAATTTCATTGTTGATTTTAAAGCTTGACTGAGTCAAGGTTTCATTTTCTCTCGGTACTCATCAGTATCATGAATAATTTTGCTCGTTGGTTAGTATCGTTCAAATTTGATTACTTTGTTTTATTATTCATATTATATATTTTATTATTCAGACTATTTTCTTTGTTATTTAGATTAATCAATTTATAATTATAGAAAGAACTCGATATGGTCGGAGGAGCCGACGCAGCCCCTAACCTCCTTGCTTTGCCCCTGCCGCCGATGTCGGCATTTTTCTCTTTCTCCTTCTTCATTTTTTTCTTATTGCATACTAAAATTCTTCTTTTATATTTGGAGTTTTTCATCAAACTTAGTATGTGGAGTTAGAAATTATATACACTTTGATAATGGTTATTTGAATCCCGATTGATTATATGTTAATTTTTGCTTGATATTTAATTGAACTCTCTCGTATGTTCATCTACATATATTTGAATGTGTTGTACTTGTAGAATAATGATATTAAGTTAATTTAGTGTTTCATATTGTAGGTACTTTCTGAGAAAAGAAAAAAAAAAGGTACCTGCAATATGAAACGCAAAATTAACTTGGATATTTAATAAAATTTTACAAAATTTACATATAAATCATATTTAATAAAAATTTAGGGACAAATTCAGATTCAGGCCGTTCACTTTTTAATCACAATATTCTGATTTTTGGCAGAAAAAATCTAACATAGTAACTACTTTCATGACGTGAATAAATATAATTATTTTATAATTTAAATTCACAAATTAATAGCAATGAGTTTATTTGAATAACTTTCATGACAATTAATTTTAATTAATCATTATTGAACCTATATGATATGCAGCTCTAAAAAATAGATCAAAATATATTTAATATAGAAGACTATTTATTGAATACTTAATGCATTTTGAGTTCGGACTAGTGTAGATCCAAACACAAATTCAGTAAATGAGATGGACCTATTTTTCACCGGGTAAATTTCCTATTTAGTCACTAAATTTTAGGTAAAATCCATATTTGATCACTAAACTTTCAATCATTTATTTTTAGTCACTAAAATTCAACTGTACAAGATAAAGTCCGTATAGATCTCACATCACCTTCCGTTAAAATTTTAGATGAAAAAAATGACATAGTGATTAAATATGGATTTCTCTCAAAATGTTTACCTATTTTTCACCTTCACATACATATGTTATAAATTATCGGGTGTATTTTTGGAAACTATATACTGATCTGCACACGGATTTGCCTTTACCTAATTTTGCTCTTAATATGGGATCACTTAAGTCAATGTAGTTCAATTTTTCTAATCCTACCCGTCGATTTAAAATCTTAAAATGAAAATCCTACGTTGCCTCTCACCGACTTTCCCCCTCTATTTATAAAGCCTACAAACCCCTCTCTGCTCTGTTCTAACAAGAGAAGAAGATACAAGAGGCAAGTAATTTCGATCGACGAAGAACTGGTAGATTTCTCTTTCTCTAATCGGTTGTCGATCGATGGCAGAGCAACCCAACACAACCGCTACACAGATGATGGTCATCACAATCATTGTCGACGAAACAGTAGCGGGGCCGTTGATGCTCGACCCCAACCCGTCCTTTGTGGAGCTGCTCGGTGGTGACATGCACATGGCAGGATCAGCCACAGGAGCGCAGGGTCCAGCATCTAATGCGTCAATTGAAGCACTGCGTGTGGTGGGCAAAGAAGAAGAAGGGAAGTCGGAAGCAGAATGCTCGATTTGTCTGGAGCTGCTGTTTGAGGAAAACAAAGGAATGCTGGTCAAGGAGATGCCGTGTGGGCACTGTTACCATGCATCGTGCATAGAGAGGTGGTTACAGATGCATGGTACATGCCCGTTCTGTAGGTACAAGATGCCATGGGAGGAAGAAGAGCAGCAAGAGGAAACTGGAAACGGCTTTTTGTTTCTGATTCCTCATGTGGAAATGAATTAATGGAGGCGAAGAGCTGAGCATCAGGGAATGTCCAAGCCAAATTAGGGTTTTTCATTTTTTTTTTTGGTTGGTTCTAATTCATCTGAAGGTTTCTTGGCTTAGGGTGTCAGATTTTTCATTTCCTTTTTTTTTTTTGCTTTCTTTTTTTAGCAATATGAATCCTTTGGATTCTTTCTAGATTGGATGGAGGTTTGGGATGAAAATTGTAAAAAAGAGAATGATATGAATGGAAAAAAGTTCTCTCCGTAGAGAATTTGCAGCAGTGTGCTTTTGAGATGTGATAATAATTAGATTAAATTTCATTTTATTTTCAGATCCCTTTTCTGATATTCAAAACATCTTCATAATTTTAAAGCAAATCTTTCTTATAGAATATCTTGGTCCAGCTTGTCTCTCCAGATAGAATTTTGTTAGTGGTTAGCAATTGAGAACTGTGCATTACTGTCCAGATTGTTCATGCTGAGATGACACAATCTATCTAAGAACAATCTCTCTCAAGACATGTTAGTATGAATGTTGAAATATCATATTGCTTTGGTTTTAAGGTTTACAAGTAATAATACTTCCCTTTCATTGAAGGATGTTTCTGCAATTTTCACATATCTTAGGTACAATTTGTATTTTTACAATAACTTCTAATGCTGTCCGTACAAAGCAGCTTAGACAGTACAAATACTGGTAATTTGTCAGGTTGAGTTATGAGTCTTTATGACTACACCAAGTCCATAACACCTTTTGATTATTTATCCTGACAATTTTTCTCCACAAGCTCATTCAAGAACCCAATCAATATATAGTGTTAGGCATGATCTGCATGTCTTTTGTTTAATTTGATGCTCAATTGCAATTTAGACAATGCAGGGGTATATAGGGAAATTTTCATCATATATGCCTAATAACCCCATATATGGTTATGGGGTTTATAATGAGTCCAGTTAGGCCTGTCGGCGGATTAAATTCATGCAAGTCTTTGTGCCTGTATTCATACACTGTCAGCAATCAGATTTTCCAATTAATGTCCAATTGTACCAATTACCATACTATTGTACATGATTTGCAATTTTAACTTGCAATAGTACTCAAATTTGACTTGATGCTTTTTGCTTTTCTGAGACTGTTCAAGCATAACTTGAGCCTCAATTGTCTTCTGAGCACCAGTATTTGATCAAATGTCCATAGAGCTTTATATATAAGCACTATCACGCTGATTTAAGTTCTTGTTTATGAGCAAAGTACTTGATAAATAACACTCTGCTTTATGTGATAAGCAAAGTACAACATTGGAGAATCATTGGCAAAGCAAATGCTATTACAACATCACTTCACATGAACTAATTAACATCAATCTACCCTCAACTGGTGATACTACGTACAGATACTATTACAAAGCAAAAAACAGGAATCATTTTCTTGTAGCATCATGGTCAAAATATAATTCAGTGCAGTGCTTATCTTCACCATATTGACAATATATTTAGGTTCTCAACTCTTTCCAGAAATCATTGTTTAGTGCATACCTGAAGGGAACAATGAAAACAATCGTTGTTTCGTTACCACCCTTCAGTGCTTATCTTCACAGTCAGAGCTGAGAACCTAAATTGTCAAAATAGTTGGAAATGTAAATCCCAAAACAACTTTTTTTAACCAAATCAAATATGAAAATGTTCGATATATTGCAACAATAGAAGTCGGCAAATCCAATATCAAAACTGCTCCGTTCAAATATATCAAGACCATCGTCGTCATCGTCATCATCTAAATAGGTTTCAGAAAGATATCATGTTCTGCTTTGTTTTCCTTTCCCAGAGGAAAAAATAATCAACCAAAATAACTGAGGTCAATATGTAAACAAATTCAAGTCGAAGCACAAATGTAAATTGTGAACTTACACTACTAGAATGGTGGACCTGTACGTGCTGACTCAGGAAGTACTTATGGTAGCCAATATGCACAAGCATGTTTCCATTGGAATGGAAACAGTAGTTGGATCTCTCAACCTGGCGCGCCACCATGACTGCCTACACCTGAAGGAGGTCTGTTTCGGGCTTTCAACTAAGCCTGAAAACACAGAGTTTATGCAATCAGATGGGCACACATGGAACAGTGTCGCATCAACTTCCCTCCTTTCAAGAAACAGAGAATGGAGTAAATTGGATTCTGTTCTCTGAGTCTTCTATAAATTATCTCAAGAAATAAAGTTGATTGATTCAACAATATATCCAGCAGCTGCTATTACTTTTTTTTTTTCTATTTCTTTTCTTCTGGTACGTATTGTGTTAGGACATGCAGGTGCATCTTGTGTGTGTGTGTGTTTTTTTTTTTGTAATTGGCTCTTTTCTTGTTTTCTTTCAAACCTTTTTGTATTCCCACATAAATACAAATAAAAACAGCAGGCAATGATAGTACAGGTAGCATTTAATTTTTTTTATCCTATCATAAATCCGGACTTTAGATCTAAGTTGTATACAAAGATAAAGATTTGGTGGCAATTTGTGGCACCCAAATTGCGTGGCAAGGGAATCGGTGCTCATCAGAAATATGATGCTCAAAATAGTTTTAACTATTAACCTCTGTTCATTTTTGCTTTAACTCAAGTTTCCATTTTTACATATATCTTAGACTTTCTACTTATGTAATTAAATCAATTAAGGAAAGAAAAATGGGAGCGTGATCTCTCTTTTTAGTTGCATAAAAGCTTATATAAGTGGTAGGTGTTTTCATAATATTCATTATAATTTACTTTCACAAAGTAATCTGGAGAGAAAAAAATATAGAGAAAGAGAGAGATGGCACAAATGAGGTATGCATCATTTCCAGCAATGCAATACACGGGGGACAGTCCGTATGATTCTATGCAAAGACCATACTGTTTGGTTCTTCTACCCCATCCGTCATATGGGGTTGCTGTCATGACACCACCATACATAAGAAATGCAATAAACCCACCACCATATGGGGCCAACATCATACCTCCATCTTCCCCGTCTTACCATGAAAACCCACAATATCCAGCCTATGTTCTACCCACACATTACAGTTTACCTGCATTGTGACGTCAGCCGTTCGTGGTTCCAATTGCTCCTCATCAAGCAAGCCGACCAGAGTGGCAGCATCGTGCCAATATACCACCATGGCAAAACCATGCCTACATACTGCCATGGCAACATCGTTCCAACATACCGCCACGCAAATCATGCCTACGTATCATCATGGCAACGCCGTGCCGACATACCACCCCGAACATGCCGTTCTAACATGCTATGCCAGCAACACCGTGCCATTATAGCGCCCTGGCAATATCATACCAACATACAACCCGAACATCATCAGGTCAATTGGCAAGTACTAGAATGTGGTCAGTACAAAAATCTGACTCCACTTTCCCATACTCAAGAAGTGCAAACACAGACATTAGATGAGGTTGATGAGTATCTACCTGAAGAGATTGGGACTGAAGATGTGACTCTGAGTGGCGGCACCCCAGCAGCCAGCCATGTGATAGAATCCCTACCTTATGTTGTCCTTTCACCGGGTGCTGAAGCGGCAGATTGTGCAATATATATGGACGAGATGTGTGCACAACACCAAAATGAGGTAACAAAGGTGCCTTGTGGCCATCTTTTCCACAGAGATTGCATTGCGTTGTGCATGAGGGATATAGTTCCAGCCCTGCTAGCTATTTTCATTTTATTGCATTTTTAATTAGGATGTAATAAATCACGTTTTGTTTAATTTTTCTTATTAATTTGTATGAACTGAATCATGTGAATGTTTTTTTTCCCTTTTTATGGTAATTACTGAATTTTTAGTTACAAATGTTTTTTTATGGTAATTACTGCATTTTTAGTTAGAAATGTATTTTATTTGTTGTGAATTGTGATGTGGTATAAATAATAGTTGCTTTTTTGTGAATATTACTATTATCTTTGATAATTATTATGATTATAAGCTCTCTGTATAGTGCATACCATAGTTGTTTGTGATGTCAGAAAGCAAAGATTGACAAATTTGGAAAGAAAGAAAATTTTGTTTTTCGTGGATTAAACCCGTTGACAAAATTGATTAAATTTAATTTCCTTTTTTAGTGGAGAATCGATATTGATGAAATTTCCAAAAACAGATTACAAGAATAGGAATTTGTATGACATGTGTCAATAATAGACTATCAAATGGGATGATGTTTTCATAATTATATTATGATAGATATTTTTGGAGCAGGATATATAATAGTAGTTTCTAGGTGTGAGAATATAGTATGATTGTTTTTTTTTCTCTCCTGATTTTCTTTACTTCACAAATTGGCAGCTGCTGCCAATCATTCTAAACTTTGAAGGTTTTTTCTTTAGCTATTTACTCTTCGGATTTCTCATATTGCCAAATGCCAATATCACAGAATTCTTTCAGGTCTTTGCAATGAGATTCGATCATGAAGCTTACAATACATTACTTAGCAAATGACTTAATTACTCGTGCCTTGTCATCTTACAACATCAAACGCTTTACAACAAGCTAAGACAAACTCAAAGATTAACATTAGAGGCAAGGTTGTCAACTTAATCTGTCTTATTTTTGAAAATTGCAACAAAACTTAGTGGTACTTTTAAATATGAATTTTTTTTGAAACCATAAAATCTAACTTCCTTATGTTAGTGTTCTGCACTGGCTTGCGCAGGACACCTAGCAGGGTTGTAATTCATTCAAACCAGCATTTTCTATTAATTCATAACTTTTAATCTCCATCCTTCTTTTAAGTTTGTTCAATCTGCAACACACACAAGTTCAAATGGCACTCTTCCCAGTACCAGCTACCTTAATACTTTTTTTTAAAAAAAAAAGAAATAGAGGTCTTTGCCTCTATTTTCTTACATATTAAAGAAACCTTGATAATAATCTTGCTAATGGAGAATCTCTTTGCCAAAAAAATAATCATAGTGTTCCCCTGGGGCTGAAGAAATGGAAATAGACGTTTCTGTGTAATCTAGCCCGAAAGACTGGTGCATCCAATTGACTTTCTTTAAAATCAGAAAATAGATTAGACTACCTGTTGAACTTGACAGTTTCTGATAAATAACGTGCAAATTGGGCTCAGGTTTGGTGTGATGCCCCATGCTCTGTGCTGTTCCGTGTAATCTCCAATATGGTCTCTAAGTTGTGATATATACCTGAAGGGAACAATAAAAATAGTCAGTGACCATAGGCAGCTGATTTTTCACTCCTGCAATCGTTTCCAGAAATAAAACAATGTCTTGGCTCCGCTTAGTATCTAATTGGCTTGTCAAATTCTTCACTCCTGTTCCAAACCATTGGTTTTCTCCTCCAAAAGAAACTTCACATGCAGCTTTTAATTAACAATTGTCAGTGATTGCTTTAATTTCTCCACCACCTACAACATAAATTAGGTAAAACACATGATCAAAATATAATTCTGGCTGTAGCTCTTAATCAGTTTAAAATGTTGGTGATTCAGCCCTCAACTATTCCTAATTGGGTCTTTTTATGAATTTAATTTTTTGCAACTTACCCCTTCTATCAGTTCAAAATGTTGCACTTTCGGAGTGAGGAAGCCTACGTTAGTATTCTACCAATCACCTTTCTACTAAATTATCTGACAACCACCTTGCATTAAACAATTTCAGGATTTGCTGTCTTTGTCAATTCAAAAAATTTACAACGTTTTAAGGTGGTACAGCTGACTGGTAAAGATGAGTCAGCCAGTACAAGGTGGTAAAGACCACACTAAAACAGAACCAGCATGGACAAATCCAAACTGTTTTCACAACCTAAACCTCACAAACCCTAAATTCCTAACCCGACACAAATCTAATTTAGTTCAAACATGAGCTATAATGAAATGTGACTTGCACACCAGAATTAATCATTACCTGCACCAACTCAATCCAAAATCAAGCTGATCCAACATGCTACCATAGCAACCCATATGACAAAAGCAACCCCAAAAGAGAACAGAACAACACAAAGAAAGCTGCTTTCAGATCACACCTCGACTCCGAAGGAGCTCAGAGCGCCTAGGCACGAAGTATCAAGCTGTACTCAGGAGTGACACCATTTGATCATCCTTAAAATTTTATAGTATTTGTCAGGAAAATATTGCATCATAGGGACAAGGGAGTAATAAAATAAGATTAAAGGTGTGCTTCTTTGTCATGTCTATTCTTAGTCAAATAATGATTTATTAGAACAAAGAAAAGTAAAAAAACAAACCAGAATTACAAAATTTATTCTGAATTAAGTTGAGTGATGCAAAAAAGTTACATCTGAAACTAGCTTTTCTCTTAACATGGCATTATATTAGGTAATATCAAGTTCATTTTTACGAGCAAGGCGCACAAGTATGATTACAGTAACAACACTTGCATTTCAGTTCCAGCCATAGTCCCCATGCCAGTTACATACAAACCATAACAACACTATGCCAGTGTCCTTAAAATGCATAAGCTGAGAAATTGAAGGGTTGTAGAAATCGGTGCAAACTGCAAACGAAACTAATTTTATTGTCCTAATTGCAAGGGAACCCCGATACAAAGCACTAACTTTGAGCAACCTTTGTGCGAATTAAACTGGCTTTCTCCTAATAGAGCACACAATACACTGAACTAACGGGCACAATAATTGAACTGAAAATGCTAATTGTTAACTCTTTCAACACCAAATGTTCTTAATAAGATCGAGAGAACACGAAATCTGGGGAGAGAACAAAGAAAGAGAGCAAATGTTGCACCATGTAGCGTCGTTCTCCAACTTCCATATCCTCTCCATGAGGCGGAGAAAGAGAGACAGCTCTCTGATTTAAGTTACATTGTACACCTAGAGGAGAAAGAGCGAGAGAGGAGTCGACGAGAAATCTGATATCGGAGTTCATATCGTCTTTTCTCACGGTGTGATATTGCAACGAATAACAAAAAGGAAAAAGAAATATCCGGATGGATCGGGATTTTGAACCCGACGTGAATCGAACACGCAACCTTCTGATCTGGAGTCAGACGCGCTACCATTGCGCCACGGATCCTGGATGTATACATCACAAACAGAATTTTTTTGGCTCCTAGAGTAATTGTATCACCAGGTCAATTTTAGAAGAGAAAATATTTTGTTTCTTCAAAGAAAATCCTCCAAAATCATTCCCCAACTATTTCATCACAACACTTTCATTTTTTAACTATTTTTTATTTTTGATAAGTTTCATATTTCATGATCATGTATAAATAATCTAATAACTAGATATAAACACCTTATACAATCAAATATAAATAGTCATATATATTAATATAAACACTGAGAGTATTTTACATTTGATCTTGGGGCAATGTATTACAGACCGCAACATTATGTTACGGCCGTAATAATATGACCTTAATAATCAAATATAAATATTTATTTAAGTATATACACCTTCTGTTACTAGTATAAATATCATTTTAATCAGATATAAATACACCTCATGATCAGGTTCAAACACATTTTGATCAATAGTATTAATACATCTGTGATAATATATAAATACCTCTTATAGTCATATATAAATATTCATATAATAAGATATAATTATTTATTAATATATATGTGATAATATATAAATACTTCTTATAGTCATATATAAATATTCATATAATAAAATATAATTATTTATTATTTATAATAAAAAATAATTTGGAGATAATTTTGAAGGATTTTCTTTGATGTGCAGTTACTCCTCAATAGCCGGACTCAAAAGGTAAAAAATATGATCTGATGGATAATGCTTTGATTTGGAAATCTTTCTTGTACTCATTAGAACCATTAATTTCTTTTCACACGTCTGAAAAGAAGCAATTGGTGCTTGCACCCTAAATCAATAAGACTATTGTCATTAAGGGAGGATAATTATTATCTGACCATCTTGACAATTAATTTTTTAATAATTTTGAAATATTTTTTTTGATAAATTCTTAAAAATTGAAAAAAAAATTGACAAACATATTGTTTAACTTATAAATTGATTGTATTTCAAATTTTTAATTGAATTTAAAGGACATTTGATATTTTATTAAAAACTTTTTTAAATATATATCGTTATAAATGTTATGTAATTTTGATGATTTTTGATGGAGTATTAAATAATGTATATGAAATTTAAAATACAATCGATCTATAGATTAAAAAATATGTTTATAATTTTTTTATTTTTAAGATTTTTTAGAAATTATTTAAAAGTATATTATCAAGATTATCAAAATAATAGTTATTAAAAAAATCTCACTATAAATAATCTGTATCACCGGAAGAGCATAAAATCACCGTCATTCTTGTTTCACATTTTTCACCTAAATGTCAATGAGACGGCACTATGACAAAAAGTCATCATTTTCATCTCACTTTCTTATTTAATTTTATTTTTTTAATTACAATTATAATTATAGAGATAAAAAAAATACGTACTAATTTAACAATCTTATTAAATTAATAATTTTTACTAAAAAATTGTATAAGCATTCGCTTAAGCAGTTAAACTCTCTCAGAGAGAGCAAAGACGAAAAGGACAAAAAGGGAGAACCGTATGGATCGGGGTTTTGAACCCGACGTGAATCGAACACGCAACCTTCTGATCTGGAGTCAGACGCGCTACCATTGCGCCACGGATCCTGTTGTGTTAATGGTTCTAATAAAGTACTAGGACAGAGTTTATTATTTCTATTTGTGATAATGTTAGTCATGCATAGCAAGAGTTTAAAAAATCTACATTTCTATCACAATGGCAATTTTGAATTAAAACTGATATTCTTGTCAAATGAAATTCAAGATTAAACGAACCAGACTCAAAATAGTATCTTTTACATGTTGATGGGCAATAGCTAACTTTTGTGCTTTGGAAATATTTCTTGTACTCACTTAGGACCACTAATATATTCCATATGTTTAATAGGAGAAATTGCACCCTGTACTAATTACTCTATTGTTGAAATTGACAAATAACACAAATCCTAATTTCAGTAATTTTTTTTTATTCCAAACACGATCTAAAACATTTTGGATTTACATCTTGATAATTTAATGAAATGAGATGTACGACACAAAATTAGTAGTAAAATTTGTTATTATGAGATGTTGCAATCAAATCCTCCTCGTAATACATTTTACTCAAACTATGCTTTATAAAAGAGAAGAGAGGGTGAAAGGGAAGGAAGGAGAGGGGAAAAAAAATAGGATGGGAAGAGAAAAGGTGAAATATTACAAATTGCTAATGCCCAGGTAAACACTTTCTCATTCTTTTCTTAATTATATTAGACTGACTAGACCAAACTGAGAACTGGTACAAGATCAAGAGAGTAGTTCTTGCTAATCTATACATGACTAGCTACCGGCCGAATAACTTAGATTCATATAAATTTGGCAAATAAGCCCCCATATAATTGAGAAATTGACATACGATAAAAAAATAATAAAATAATACATAATCACCACATAACATACGATCACTAACTGAAGAGAAATTTTTTTAACAGAAACCGTATTTAAGACAACCAAAATAACTAAGACTATAGTTACAAAATCCAAAAGAGGAAAACAAAATCATAAATAGGAAAGACTTGCACATAGAAATCAAGTTCATTTCTGGCTCAAATTCCTACCATGCAAGTCAACAGACTCAACTGAAGGCAGTATCCCCTCTTATCCTATACAGTTCAAAAAAATACCAAAAACGCCCTTCAGATGCCCCAAACACAAAAGCATCACTCTTCTTTCCATCCCATTGCCGGTCGAGCCTCAAACCCCCCTTCCTCTCTTTTCACCAGGTTGTACGGCATGTGTGTCCCTAGAATATGATCCCAAATTGGGAAAAATGGTTGTGAGTAATTATACTTCAAACCCTGCAACTGGTGGTGTATGTCATGGTATGCAGTGTTATTCTGAAAGAGCAAGTGAAAGATATTTCCAGGCAACCAGAGGCCACAGTGATCGTCGACCGTCTTGATCACTGCAAAGCAAAAGAAGAAGACAGCAGTGCGGGCTGTCATCCCAGAGACCAGGAAGGAAAGGACCCCACCAACAGTGTCTAATAGAAGGCCTTCCAACGGGTGGTTGTAGAGGGCCCCAATTGCGTATGGGACTATCAGGGAATGATGCTTAGAGTGGATGTGCCGGTACAGGAACTTATTCTGGTGCATGTACCGGTGCACGAAGTATTGCCATGTGTCCATGATGAACATGGCAACCACGAACTGGATGAGCTGGATGTAGATGGGTGGCTGTGTTGTGGGTCCTCCCAGGTTTGCCTTGGATGTGATCTACAAAGAAGTACACAGTTAGATGCAGTATAAAGATTTTGGAAGGTTCAGTGCTTGTTCGGGGGGGGGGGGGGGGGGGGGGCTGATCTAAAATTGCAAGAAACCACTAGACAAATAATAATTGTCCAGAGAAGCCACCTTCCTGTATGCTTCATACCAAATGCCATATACCATTATTACATTGAATTGTTCAAAAGATAAATGTGAGCCACAAGAGATGAACACAACCATAAAATTGTTGGCACCAAGAACCACACCTAGACAAGCAGGCTAAGGCTACTCCCCCTGTGGAGATCCAGATTTGAATCTGACTAGGTGGTTTCAGCAAGGTATTAGAAATGGCGGGGTCTGTGCTCGAAAAAAAAAATGTTGTTGGCACCATTACTATGTGCTGGTACCATGTCTTGGCAGCAGGTGACAAAACATGATTAGGAAAAATAGAATGACACAACAAAGGAAAAGAAACTTGAAAGTTACTCATAGGCCACACACTTTCCTCAAGAATTAAATGGAAAAATGAGTTACTAGGCAGCTTGATTAGTCTAGACACACATCAAACAGCTATACAAAATATAACCAAAATCATGGTTAAATCAGCATATAAAAAAGAAAAGAGTTAAAATTGTCTAAATTTAACAAAGGAATCAGAATATTGGACCAAAACTAGACAGAGATGGCAAAAAATGCGAGAAAGCCAAAAACAACCCCAATAAAGATAAACATGCAATTATCCTTTATTTGCATTGTTTACCAAAAAATCATAGGTAGTTCTATGAATACAGAATAAGGCTGCTATAAATGATTAAAAGTACAATATGTCTCCAAGTTAGCCCCATTGTGTAGGTGACAATCAATATCCCCTTAAATGAGGGGGTGTACCTAAAACAGGTAAAAAATTATTGACTTCAAACCTCTTCTCAATTAGCAGTAAAACGTAACCAGTACTATGCCACTACATGAAATGTAAGGAGGTTTTGCACAATTTTTTTTTAATAGCTTAAATAAATTTCTCACATTCAACCTATCTTTTAAAAAGGTTTCTAACATGCAACAAGTAAGAGTTGGTTTCAAATAATTCTGAGAACTTGGAAGTTGGAACTATCATTTAATGTACAGAGCACTCCAAATAATTCTATATTTCTAAAAGACATATAACTAATTTGAATTTCCATATGTCAAAGAACAGCTACTTCTAGTTGCAAAGCCGATGCAACTGAGTTGAAGCATAAGAAGGCCAAGAAACAGAAATGATTGATCAAAATGTTCAGACTGTCAAGTTATGCAAGGGCTGGAAAGAAATATGAGTAAGGGTTCAAGACATCATTATTTTTAGGTGTCAGGGTTGGAGAAAACTATAAAAGAACAAAAAAAGGTGCACAAAAGAATTGCAAGAAACATTTAACTATCATTGACTCACTGTTTCCTGATTCTTAGATATTGTCTGTGGTTTCTTGCAAAGAAAATTTCTTAGGAGGAGCTAGATCAATCGCTCTCTCTCTCTCTCTCACACACACATGGGCTCACGCATGCACACACATGCACACAGACACACAAACACCCTACACACAAAGGTAGCATTAATGACCTACTATATTTGTAATCCCTAGTTTCTGCAAAAGACACATTAATAAGTTTGTCAAACCCCTAACCTTGTATCATGCTTTACAAAATTGGGAAATTTGACAAGGAAAAAAGGCTCTCGATTGTGCCTAAGCTGTTGAAGTTCCCTGGCATAAAAACTATAAAGAGTCCCTCAATTCTTCAAGATAGTGAAGAAGGAATACCTATCATTACATTTATTTTAAAAGAGCTGAAACAATACCACTAATTTTCACCTGAACTCAACACAACCATCAGCCTTTCTATTTCTCTTTGACCCCGCCTCATATGTTGGGCAAGAAACCAAACTTAAGCTCCTTTTTCTGCCATAGCATCAGTTGTCACTGCTTGCAGCTGCACTGGATTTATTTTCTTTTTGTAATGCATTGTGTTTTTTTTTTTTTGTGGGGGTGGGGGGGGGGGGGGGGGGGGGGTGGGGGTCATCAGGTTGTCTGCTAGCACTGTCAATTGTCTACTATAACCTAAAGCTTACAAACTGCACACATGTATCTCCATCACCAATGCAAGGTATGCTAGTTAGTTGGTACATTTATACAACTTATTATATAGTCATGATCAGGACCAACCCTATTAAAACTGTCAAAACCATACTAGTGGAGTGAGCCTGGACTAGCATTTCCTTAAAAAAAGGAAACAGGACCACCAAAACCAAAATTCCTAAACATTTTATGCAAATTATTATTTGGTCCAAATCAAAGTGCCGACTCTATTAAAACCATCATAACTATACTAGTGCAGCAAGCCTGGCCTAGTGTTACCTTAAAAGTTAAGAATTAGAAGCATCATAATCGATGTTCCTAAATCAAAACTAAAAAAACTAAAAATATCTAGTATGCAGCAACATGTCAAAACCTAAGTGTCTGTTTTAGCATGGCAATGGTACTGGATCTGTTGCTGATTCGGTATCTGGCTCAGTGGATCTGGATCTGCCTCCTGGATTGGGTCCATCTTTTTTGTATTTCTATGACATTTGTCTATAGGTTATTTCCTCTTTTATTATTAGATTGTGCAGTGTGTATGTGAAATTTAGGGAGTTTGAGGATCTGTATTTAAACAATGCGTTGGCATTAAATATAATAATAGCTCTCTCTCCTCCTTCTTGAGCTAATTGAGCTTTCAATTAGCCCCGATCAAGGAGATAAACAACACACAAGTTGTACAAAATGCACCAAATGAAATCTATAATTGTCTACTGAAACCGGTTATTATCCGCTTGATCAATTTCTTAAACAACACACAAGTTGTACAAAATACATTAAAAGAAACTTGAAATGAAAATCTAGCAGTTTGTCTCTCAGAACAAAACTCCTAATTCAAGTTTATCTACATCTAAATAGTTCCAGAATAATCTATAAAGAAGTTACTCAAATTCATCTCGCCGTTGGCAGCACAATTCAGAGAAAAGGAAAAGAAGAAACAAGTAAAATAGGCTTCTATTGCATTTCTTACCAGAAAAAGCAATTGCGCGACTGTGGCCTGGAAGAACTGTTGCAAAAGAACCCCTTTCACAACGCAAGACAAGCTAACGAGATTTTTCTGAGCTTCTTCCTTGCGCGTGTGCAATCGGAATCGATCCATTGGAGGCAGGAGTTGGTACATGCCACCGTAAATCCAATAAAGCACGATCGGCGCGAAGGTTCCCATCGTTTCATCGCTCACATACCCTTCCCAAAACACCATTGTCGCTTGTTAATTGAAGCAAGAGGATGAAACTCCGAGAGGTTTTGTTATCAGCGGCGAGAATGAGAAAGAATGAGAGAGAGAGAGAGAGATTTCCTTATGAGACCATGGAAATTGAGGTCGCTTAATTAGGAGAAAACGTTAGATGGATCAGGCGATAATTTCTTCTTCTTGTATCGAGAGAGTTTCTTTTTGAGAAGGGTTTTCGAATCTGAGGAGAAGAAATACAACGGCTTTTATTTGACCTTTATTTATTAAAGTTTGGTATTTTGGAGATTTTTTTCGAAATAATGTTCAGGTGAGACTTTTGGTTTCTGTGTGCGCCAAAGAGAAAAGGCGGAACCTCTCTCTTGCTAAGCAATTGCTCAATTTGGTTTTGGGCTTTTTGATCCTCCAATTTATTATAAGATGGAAGTTGATATATAAATATTATTGTTGATAATATTAATTTTATTATTTAGATTAAATAAATTATTATTTATATTAATAATTTTATTATACAATTTATTTATATAATATTTTTATTATTTAATTTAAATGAGTTATTATTTAATATTATATAAAATAAATTATATAATAAAATCATTAATATGAATAATAATTTAGATTACGATATCTTTTAAATATTTTCCTTCAAATATCTTTCAATATTATATAATATTTTTATTATTTAACTTAAATGAATTATTATTTAATATTATATAAAATAAATTATATAATAAGATTATTAATAAGAATAATAATTCAAATTACGATATTTTTCAAATATTTTCCTTCAGAAATATGAACCTTTGGATTTGAGCGGATGGGATGGCAGATTCACTAACATGGAATTTTACTGTTGAGAACTAACTTTGTAATTAAAATTAGTGTTGGGAATTAACATGGAATTTTCTTGGACGAAATTTCTCTAATACTCCAAAAATGAACTTTCTTGCTTGAAATTTTGCAAAATGAAAATGCACTAGTAGTAGTGCCACTTATTAGCTCTGAAAAATCCAATAATGAACTTTCTATTCTGCATTCCAGAAACGAATCTCTTTATTATTTATTATATTGGCAGCCACTTCTATGACAACTTGACAACAATATTTAAAACGGATGTCTCTATTATAATAGCTAATTTCTGTAGAAAATTGGTTAAATTTTTTTATTGGGAGTGCAATTTAGGTATTGCTAAAGTTGACTATATTTCTCTATTTCAAAAAATAATTGGTCCGAAGTACCATATTCTCAAAGTTCTATAATTTATTTGAATGGTTGTCCAGCCTGAATTAGTCTCAAATCTTGCAAGAATGCTTCAATTTGTCAAGCTTCATTTAAGCAAATTTTCAGTTTATATGATGCATTTTTTTCTGAGAAGGATGAATGTTAAGCTAGCTCCAACCCAATCCGGTAGCCTATTTGTGTACCCGTTTTAAAAAAATGTTTTTTTCTTCCTTGTTTCTCTGGGTAAACATAGAAATTAGGTCTCCAAACTTTAAATATTTCTAAAAAAAATCATTCAGCTAAGTTTCAAACATATGTTTTACATAGAAAACGTTACTTGGCAACTTTACGAAGGCTCGTTTAAAATAAAGTTGTGGTTTGAGCCATGTTTTTTTTTTTCTTTGTTTTTGGCAACATTTTTAGAAGAACATACCAGGGAATCATTTTTTTTTTCTTTTTTCTGAGTGTGATACTTATCATCATATAACTTTCCACTTGAACGTATTGGTCGTGAAGTTGACTAAGATTAACTTTCCACTTGAACATTTTTTTTTCTTTGTTTGTTTATAAATTAGATTTGAATATAATAACGCCGAATTAAAAATTGGCATGTGGGAGGGGGACGGACATACAATACAAGTGAATTAGTACTTTCATCCTTCTAGAAATAATAATGCAAACCTAACAAACTAGTATAGTATCTGTCAATATATTTGGGATTATATCGGATAAAAAATAAGTGTATTATATTATAAAAGTAGCGACGTACTGAGCTGGAGAATGTGATCTGTGGGGTCAACTGTTCAAGGGATGAGGTTCACTCTGCAATTCTTTCATAAAATATTTCAACTTTTTTTTTCTTTTTTCTTTATTGACCTCCGGGGGGGGGGGGGGGGGGAGCCAAAATATACAGTAGGATGGAACATAATTTTAGAATGAAACATAATTTCATAATTATTTTGAATTTCGAATTATTTTTGTTATTTTTCCTAAAAAAATATATAATAGAGGTATAATTTTGAAAATTATTTTGAGTTAGGGATGGCAAGTATTCCTCCCTAATCACATGGGGTCCACCCCTGTTGACCTCATGATACTTTATCATCTTGTGTAAATATTTTTTTCTTAAAGGTAGGCAAACGGCATAAGGCTACTTAGGATTCATTAAAAAAACAAAAAAACTTATGAGGTTAAATGTGTAGAAAGGTATGATTGAAAGAAAAACAAATTTAAACATGGATAAACATTTTAGACCCACCAAAAAAAAAAACTAAAGCGAACTTATATGAAAAAGAAACAGTTAGATGATGGTCGCTTGCAATTATTTTACTTCATCTTCTTTTTTTTTAATATAATTGATTCATTCATTTTTCTAAAGTTGGTCTTTTTGATAACTACTCATCTCTAAATTCTAATTTAATTTAGTAGCTAAGATAATATCTTTCACAATTTGAAAATTCAATTGAACAATCTCTTTTGAACATTTTAATTAAAAAACTTCAATGCATCTTTATCTAAAAAAAAGTTTTTTAATAGTTTATCTCTGGAATTCAACTATTGTTGTGAGAAAAGAATGCTGCTCACCAGAAAATAAAATTCTAGAGCAAGTAGCGTTGCAAAGTTAATTGAACCCCAAAAGATAGAAACTCTCAAACTCCTAGTTGTCAGCACGTTTGGCGGCGCCAATAATCAGCGTTAAGACAAGAATAAAGCAAACAAAATATTCCTCAAAAAAAAAGTAATAATGAAAGAAAATAACAATGTTAAAACTAAAAGCAAATACAGAAAAGTCAACCTAGATGAACTAAGAGCCCCTCTAGTCCAGCCAGGGAGCATCATGTATTTACTTTTAATTGTGAAATAGAATTATTACCAACTTTAATAGATCATTAGAAACAACTATACAAGGATAAAGAAGACTTATTTTGAGCTGGGCTTATTTGGGTTGGGGTTGGGCTCTGTTACGTTCGATTGAATTTATATCGGATCAGGTTTTGGAATTTAGATCAGACCTCTCACTTTCGAAAAATGACCAACTCCAATCGAATTCAAATTGAAGTTTTTTATCTCAAGATAATTCTAGATAAAACAAAAGAAGTTCAGAATTTTACTACTCAACAAGCAACTATTTAATTTAACAAACAAGGCCTAAGCTAGCAAAATCACTGGGGTTTTTGAAACGAGATCCAGCAGTAACAAAACTTAATATAAGAATCTAGAGATTTCCAAAACTGAAAATACACAGAAAGGAGGTGGGAAAAATCCCAATAGGCTGTTTGGACCTTGCACCAGAAGGATTTGATGATGCATACAAACATAGAAGATGATCACAATTTCTTAATGATCTGAACTACATCTTCATCATCAAGTTCATGCTCCTACACAAAATAAGAAAGCAATTAAAAATTTATTAGTAACCAATAACAACAACCAAGAACTATAACAAAAAACAACAACAACAGATATTTAGACCAGTTGTAAACTTAGGCAATACAGCAAGGTTTCAATATTCACCGCTTCAGTTATCAGTAAAATTTAGTGATCTTAATTAAGCAGCAACTAAGTCCAACTTAAGATTCAAGCAACATTTTAAGAATCTTTTTTCTGGTATATAGTTTAATTATATAATTTTAATTCCCAGTCCCAGATAACCACTCGTTAAAAAGCATCATCCTAGAAGTATGAAGTCATGAATCTTTAGTTTCATTTTGCCAATATCTGAAAGGAAAAGAAAAAACCTAAAACAAAATGCAAACTCATTGTTGGTAAAAAGGACAAACCTTGCCAACTCTTTGAGGCTTGTGCTTCACACTTGAACCCCAGACTAGTGCACTATATTTCATAGAAGGAAAGAAAACAAATTAGTGATCCAATTTGACAAACTTCTTTTTGTTTTTTTGTTTTTTTCTTTTTTGAAAATTTCATGTATTGCAAATATATTGAACAAAATGTATACACCAAACAAAACGAAGTTATCCAGTAAAGCTTTAGAAACAGTAGAAATCCCGCACCTTTTTTTGTTCAATGAATACAATGATAGTCTGGTCTTTCTAAAAACAAATGGGATGGAGATGCAAAATTGCAAACACCAGAAGACATTTTTCTGCACCTCATGCTTTCTACATATAAAAGATAGGGTTGTGGGGATAGTACACAAGTTGTCTCGCTTCTTATGGGGGTAACACTTTGAGGTTTTGCATAGCTACATATGAAATTGACCCTTTCCATTGAGTATTTCCTTTTTTCTGTTCCTTGCATGGCCAAGTATGCATAGCTACATATTGGATCTGTTTTTCTCCTCCTCATTATATTTTTCTTCTGAGGGGGGCCTCTTTTTTTTTTTTGTTTTTTTTTTTTTTGGGGGGGGGGGGGGGGTCATTGAGGACTTACTATTTGAACTGTTTAAGCATGTCTTTGTGAATCCTGTTGCAGAAATCTTCTACTGTTCTCCTCTTGGATGATAAGATCACAGGGTCCTCATAATCTGGATTCATACCCTTAGGTTTTGTATAAATGCGAACCAAGTCCAAATACTCCCAGATCTTCTCCAGTAGCCCATCAAGATTCCATTCCAGGTGAGCACTATTTGTTTCACAATTAAAAAACAAAGAAAGAAAAATAAACTTTACAATGAAAGCAACCTAGTAGTTCTAGCTGTACAGCTAGCAGGCAATATTAACAATAATACTTCGGTCATGTATAGGTAACTAATGCCTCGATTGAGCTCAAATCACCTAAATTGACTAACTGAAAATAATAAACAGTACTATCCAAGACTAATCATAGCACCAATCAGTAAATAAGTAAAAGGGTTAACTGGTTGAAGCCACACCTTGGTACCAGTAGTTAGTGATAAAACATCACAATCTTTTGAACAATACACCCAGAAATAAAAAACAATGACACTCAACAATTCTTCTCATAACTCAAATAGCATTTAACAAATCTTCCTATATAGTCATACATGCAAATAAATCCAACTGTTGAAAACAAAGGTGCAAAAAATTCATATCTCATCACCTTATGTGCATTTGAGACCTAAAATCTGCACCATTTAGGACAACCCCACTACAACTTGAAATTGGTAGCAGAAATATTTCTGCATCACACTAGATCACTAGCTGAAAAGTTGGTTTTCTTTGTTTGGGAAAAATTGAGTTACCTTCTAGTGACTATCCAAGAACCAACAAAACACGAATGGACATAGAAAGCGAAAGGATTACCAACCTGATAGGGCAGTAATGAGGGAGCTTGTCAAGGATCTCAAGCTCCTCAAGGGTGATCTGGTCAATCTTATTGACAACATATATGCAGGGTATGTAAACACGACTTCCTTCAATGACGTCGATGAGGTCATCGGCAGTGGCATCATAGCGCAGAGAGATGTCAGCATTATGTATTCTGTACTCACTGCAGATGGCCTTCACCGTCTCTAGATCCAGGTTTGTGTTCGTCACAGTCGATGTGAAGTTGATGCCTCCCTTGTCCTTCCTTCTAAAGCTCAAGTTTGGTCGCTCCTTGTTTAACCTGCCTTTGCCATTAAATTACATGGCGAATTAATATCTTCATTCATTAGCCGTACTGCTTGATAGTTCAAAGTACAAAATTTACAGTCGAGAATACATTAATACCTTATACCAAATCCTTCCAGCTCCTTTTCAATAAGACGTTTATGAGTTATTGGTTTTATCGCATCGAGAACGATCAGAATACAGTTGCATGTCCTAGCTGTACTGATAACCTGAAAAAAAAAATAGAAACACAATATTATTATATAGTACTAGAGCTATCACTACAGTTATATTCCATTTGCAGAAATTATGCTTCTGCATGCTATTTGTACATCATAGACTAGACAAGAACACAATTGAGTTACTTAGACAGGAAATGGTCAAATTTTACAAGAATTCAAAGAACTACATTTCTTCTTTTGTGATTGCATAATACAATATCAAGTCTCAAGTGCACAACTGAAAAAAGTAATATATGACTAAATGTATATTTCATAAAAGAAAGAAAAAAAATCATAATGAACAATATTTTTGCAAGTTAGTAGCTATATAGCTTTAATACCTGTCTTCCTCTACCTTTACCATCCTTTGCACCTTCAATGATGCCAGGTAAATCCAACAGCTGCCAAACACAAATAACATTACAAATAGCCTAAAAGGAAAATTTATAGAGTAAAACGCAATTCCAGAAAAGAAATGCAAAAACATTAGAAGATGTTCCATAGTAGAACTAAGGAGTATTATAGCCGAGAAGAGCTACTGTCTTGGTTCTGTCAGCAAAACAACAGGAATACATGCACATACTGTTACTGCACCGCACAGGTTCTTTTTTCCTTTTGGGAGTTATTTCGGAATGAACATAATATTTTTGCATCAGCCAAGTCCTCAAAAAACCTCAATTATCCTCAAGTAAGAAAATTAAACAACACAATTGCAAAAGCAAAAGCAGCACTTTTACAATTAGCCAAATGGTACTAAAACTACAACCAGCATTTTTTAACAGGTACTTAATTTCAAGCAGAACAGATAAAAGAGAAATAACCTGAATTTTGGCTCCCTTGTACATGATAACTCCAGGAATGCATGTTAAGGTCGTAAACTCATATGAAGCAACCTGTCATATCATACATAGTTAATGTAACAAAAAGATGCAGAAAGAAATGTAAACCCTAACCCCTAAATATAGGCACTCAACTCGAAAGGCTGGAACTCTAACATGTGCAATAAACCAGAAAGGGTTATTAACTGTTTCTAGTGAAAAGGTATAATATGATTGGTAAGATGCAGTACTGCCACATGTATAATACAAGTCGAAGGTCACATTTTTTGGTAAAATAAGCACAAAATAAAAAGTGAAAACAAAAGGAATGCATCGAGTTTGGCGAGAACATACCTCAGAAAAGGTACCAGTTAATTTGTTAAGAAGTGTAGATTTTCCGACAGAGGGGAACCCGACAAGGCCAACACGAGCATCTCCACTCTTCGTCACATCAAATCCTTCTCCTGCTGCACCACCTCCTTTGGAGGATGGAGTCAAGAGCTCCCTTCTGAGTTTAGCTAGTTTTGCCTTTATGATGCAAGAATAAGAGAACTTTAGTTAAAAAGGTAATAATTAGTTAATTTAATGGAACAATCATCTGGTCCCACTTCATCTATTATTCAAATGTACCCCACAACTAGACCTCCTTCACCCTCTCAATAATGTACAGACAAACAGTGCAAAAGAGAAGTCAGAGTTGGCAGATTTTACAAGAAGAAAACAGGAGGTACAGACCTAAGAAGAGAGTGCCGTTAATTCATTATCTTGAATTGGTAGTTTATGGACAATTTGCAATTTCAGCCAGTAAGCCAACACCAGCTACATATAGAATTTCAGTATTATAGGGTACTCTTTCAAAGTGTTCAGTCATATCCTGACGGTCAAGCTTTTATTGTGCTCTCAAATAACCTCAATTAAGCCCCATAAGCGATACAAGTCAAAAAACATGAAACCAGTGTGGAACAACACTTAGATAGCTCACACACCTTACAATAGTTCAATTATGAATGAAGTTGGTTTGATTTGAAGCTAAATAAGAGTAACTTCAACAGATACAGTAAACTATTTAAAAAGCTATTCTGGTGCACCTCCAAGGGAGCAAAAGGGAAGAAACGGTATACCTTCAGAAGCCCAAGATGGTGTGCTGTGGCCTTATTTTTCTGTGTTCTGGCCATCTGCACAAAGGATAAGAATAAGATCACATCAGATTATAGTTACTGATATTAGTTACAGCCAAAATGTTTCAATCCTTGTATACATGTTACTGTTTAAACTACTAAAAAAAAAAATTCCCAAGCTAAAGGTGGTGAGCACTGAGGAGATTTCTGAAATCCATCAACCACTGTCAGAAAGCAATCTGCGCTATACAGCTCTAACAACTAAAAAGGCAAAAAAAAAAACAATCTGCTTCAACTCGTTGCGTTACAGGATTCGAGGGTTTAATACATAAATCAACAAAATCCCAATAAAACGAGTCAAATAGTTTGTGGAGACGAGATTCCTCATTTCCCGTCAATCACACAGCACAGAAATAAGCGATAGGAGGAGCGAGGTTATACCTCATCTTCGATATCCTTGATTTTTTGCATGACAGTCGACATTTTCGTTAGGTTTTCTCCTGCGAGAGGTTTTCTTTTCTCTTTTTCTGTGTTTTTTTTGCGGCTCTCTCCCAAGCTCTGGCGAGACTCGATAGTCGATCCCCTCTTTCTCTCTCAAACAATCGCCGACCTTCTAGTTGCTTCTTCGGTCGAAGGCCAAGCTTGCTCCATATTTTAGTGACCGGTCTGGTTCGTGTGACCAAATAAACCGGGTCATCCAAACCGGGTTCAGGTTTAAAGGATTGATGTCTGGTCGATGAGAAATTGAGAATTGAGCTGACCGGATGCCAAAATGTCCGGTCGAATTCTAAAAGAGAGAGCATTTTCAATTTAAATTGTATAATTCAATTTTTTTATGTGAATTGTAAAAATTAAAGTATTTTATTACATGAATAATTTAGTAATTTTTTCACATCGGTTGTAGAACGTTTCATTTTTTTTATAATTTTAATTTGAATGGCGTGAGCAAAAAGGTATTTTTCAGAATTAGTAAAGAGAGTAAATTTTTATATAATTGTAGAAATGAAGATGTTCATATCATTTAAAAATTAATTATCAAAACTTATGTAATAATTTTAAAGAAATTATAAATTAAACAAAATTGTTTAATTAGCAAGTGTTTTATATCCCTACAATTGAAATTGAGTAGAGATGCTCATGTGAAAAATTTGTCATCTTATATGTATATATATCATTATGATTAGATAATTTAGGGAATTAAAAGTTCAACCCAAATAATAATGAATTTTGCATTTTTATAGGAAGATCTATATTTAATTTTCACAAAAAACATCTAAAAGGAAACAAATACTAAAGTCTGAGACTTTTTTTTAAATAATTTTATTAGTTAATATTTTATTTTAATTAGTTAGCACATTAAACAATTTTTTTCCAACTTATACAATTTTCATAAAAAAATTTGATATGATTTAACACACTTTTTATAATGGTTTGACGGACTTTAGCGATCTGATGAAATATAAATTTGATAAACTTAAGATAATAATAATCCGGCTAATTAACTAGTAGACATTCGACGTAATTTATTGTTGATTTGTTTAAATATTTTATTGTTCATCTTCAATGGTTCATCAGAAATTCATCAAAGAGTTTGATAGACGAGTAGGTATTTTCTATTTTTCTAATAAAAAAATACATATTTGTATCATTTCAAATAAGATTGTCCTATAAAATCAAAATAATCATATTTATATGAAAATGACTCCTTAAATTTTAAAGGATGTGGATTTCTTAATAATTACGATAATGTTTTCTCAAAATATGTTAAAAAAATTTGAAAATAAAAAAAAAGTTATAGACATGTTAGTTTCCTTATAAATTATTTATGTATCAATTTTTATACAAGTCAAAAATTATTTAATGTTTCATCAAATATCATTAAATATGAACCGTTGTAAATTTTATATTATTTGATAAATGATAAATTTTTTATAAAATTTCATCATTTTTCATATATTTGATGCATACAATATATAGATTGTATCTTATTTATTGAATTCCAAAAATATAAATTATTTTTTACAACTATCGAGATTGCCAAAAAGAATCCCACGCAATTTTAAATCAGATCGATTCGACTCCGTTTGTTTTAAATCGTACGGTCCAAGTGCGGTTCAAATTAAATAATAAGATTCTACTATTTCAAACCAAAACTTTCAGAAAAGTAGCGGATATATCCGATTCATAGGAAGAAAGAATTTGTGCAGCTTTTTTTATTTCTCTTCCAGCCTTTTTATTGACATTATTATTTTCAGAGTTCGACCTAAAACTTACACATGCAAACGAGAGTAATACAATAATCTTTCACTGTTATTTTAAACAATAACAGATCGAACTAAAATTAAAACGGGAGAGAAATAACAAGTACAAATTTCTTTCTTGAAAATAATAAGAGGGAAGGAAGGAAGGAAGGAACAAATTCATTGCGAATAGAAATCAACTATCTCTCTCATATCAAGCATCAAATTAGACTCAGAATCAGGCGCAGAAGAAACAGAGCATTCCTCTGATACAAGCCAAAGCATGTGTTCGAACAGAATCGCGTCCAATTCAAGAAAGATGACATCTTTGCAATCAGACCCGCAAATTTCTCTCTTATTACCATCAGTTCTTCTACTTTTGACAAGCTCCATCAAGCACCGGAACGGATATGTCTCGAGCACATGCTGCTCCACATGAAACACTCTCTTCTCCTTCCCTACCACTATGGTCACATCATTACCTGAATCAGCTGATACGTCGTTGGTGAGCCGTCGGTATGCATACCGGCACGAGAGGTTATTCTGTGAAGAGTTCCGGCGGAGAAGCGGGAAGCAACGTGAAGTCGTAAGTTCTTTCATTGAGTTGTGCATTGGATCGAGATCTCGTTCTGGACTCTTGATGAGTGTGTGTGTGTGTATAGACAAAATTGGGGGTTAAATGAGTGTGATAGGTTGTCTAATACTCTCCGTTACGCTTCAAATACGTGAAAAAGAAGGAAGATCGATTGATTCATCAAGAGAGAATTGGATCTGGTTTACATGTGTATTTTTGTCATCTTTCTCACTCATGGATGTGATATTGTATGGACGTGTATTGATCTTTGTCGCCTCTTTTCCATTCACATTTCAAGCGACAGTTAGGTAAAGTGGGAAAATCAAGGAGCGCATCAACTTTCTAAAAAAGAAAAGAAAAAACAAATTTCCTTGTTTCTCCACGTGTCCCTCTCTCCTCTCTCACTATTGCCTATTCTAGAAGAGTTCAATTCTTTTTTTTTTTAATCTATTTTGTATCTTCAAAAGAAAAGCCAAATTTATTTTGGAAGAGTTTTCAAAATAGGAGTCCTAAGTTTAAAATTTAAATAATTTTTTTATAAATATTTAAATTTGATGGTTTAATGTTTATTTTTATCTCAAAAAAATTGAGAAGAGTTCTCAATTCTTTTACTTTAATTCTTTTTCTTCAAATGCTCCAAGAACATCTCCATTAATTCTAATTACAAATCAATTTCACATATTGACAAGATAATTACTGCAATTACAATTGCTAATTTTACATAGTTAACTAATATTGTCACACCGGTACTTATAATTTTGCGTGAACTAAGTATTTTAATATTAAACTCATCGAATAATGCCACATTGCCACATCAGTATAAAATTCGACGAATTAAATATTGAAATATTTAATGCACCGCTGTCTATTTCTAGCTCAATTTTCACTGTTCCAGATATCAACAAATGGGCAATTGGCCATGCATCATGCCATACAGACTAAATCCTCTTGCAATCTTTCCAAATTCTAAATTTTTATAATTAAAAAGAATATATTTTGGATTGTATTTCCATGACACCTCGTTTTATATTATAAATAAATTATTATGGAAAATAATAAAATTCTTGGGAATGTTAAAAGTTGGTCCATAATTTTAAAGGGTGGGAATTCCTTGATAACTATTATTTTTGAAAATTTTGACAACATATTTTCAAATAATTTAAAAAAAATAGAAAAAAAAAGAAAAATTATAAATATATTCTGTAACTTATAGATCGATTGTGTTTCAAATTTCATACAATTTAAATATTATTTAATATATTCCATCAAAGATCATCAAAATTATATGATATTTACAATAGTCTATATCTAACTGGTTTTGATGAAATATCAAATGACCCTTAAATTACATGAAATTTGATAAAATATGTTTGTCAATTTTTTTCTATTTTTGAAATTTTAAAAATTATTTAAAAACAAATTGTTAAGATTGTTAAGATAATAGTTATCTCCAAATTCTAAAATAGAAATGCAGCATAGTATTGTCTAAGATCCTTCCTGTTTGGGCCAGCTTGGCAAGTAGAAACACAAAATCTTACAAGAGGCCTGATTTCTATTGCACCAGACTAAAATTCCAGCCTCAATTAATATATAATACAGCCCATATTATATTGAGCCAGATAAATTCTTCGAACGCAATTGCAAAACTGTAAATTAAATATTTCTAGAGGGTATTTCCGAAATTACAACTCAAAAAGTTTAAAAAAATTAGAAAGCGACTCAAACCGCAATTGAAACAGTGCTGACGCCTTTCTCCGATCGATCTCCATTGCCACGTGTCCTTCGCGCCTTGTCCACGTGGACACAGTCTCCCTCAAAATCCATACTATATTCGCCCCCCCATACCCACCCCCTTCTCTCTATCGGTAACTAACAATGGCGAAAGTAATTCCTCTATTCGTGCTGTTTCTTATCGTCTCTTCTCTGGTAATTCAATCAAAGGGTTTGTCGGAGGATTCACACGGAGATGGAAAGGAGAGATCAGAGGCGTCATCTGGTGAGTCGCCTTCACCGGTTGAGAGGGCCATCGGATTCACCGGTCTGATGAACCGGTGGGATATGGTCCGGACCTGGGCCAAGCTGACCTGGTTCAAACTTAGCCCTGAATCTAGGTAGGTTTAATTTGAATCTCTTGTCCATTTCCAAATTTCAAATAGGATATTTGTGCATTTTGGTGATATTGCCTATAAAAAATTATAATCACCGAGTAGTAACTACATACTGTGTTTTGTGGGAGGTGGTTCCTTCCTCATCATCTTTTCAATCAGCTAGTTTAGGGGGGTTTCTACAAGCTGCTAGAAAATATTTGGTATGGTGTTAATTTCTTTCTCTAGCATGGCTATTTTGCCCAATTGAATGGCTGGTCAGTTTTGACGGGGCATGTATGGTTAGCTAGTGGTCGCACTTCATTACTTATAAGCAATTCTGGCTTAGTTGACTGCTTGCTTGTCAACAAATCATTGGCTTGAGCATGTCTCAATGCCTCCATGCATGATTTCTTAAGAAAAATGTCGAATTGGGATCTATTGACAATCCTGCTCTCGGCACAAGTAAACTGTAGAATTTGAACATGTATTAATTTGGGACATGATTTACCATCTGTTGACACAATGTTTTGATACTCACATGACACATACCAAATGATGACACACTGTTTTGTTGTTTTTTGACCAACTTGAGATTTGTTATTGTCAGAGCTTAACAATAATAATTCCAATGATAGATGGTACATATAATTTGGTGAATGTTTACTTAAACTAGAACTGAAAAGTGATGATGTTATGAGTAGGGGAATGTATGACAGATGGCGCTCCACTGGTTGACTGATTGTTACATTTTATTATTTCCTTCCGTAACAACTCCCCCCTGGTTGAAAGTTGGGGCGGGGGGGGGGGGGTGTGGGTGGGTGTTGGCCGATAATGATAATAAAGTAGAATAAAATAACAAATGTCGGCATTGGATGGTTATCTGATCATTGTATCAATTGGAATTGTTTACTGTTTGTTCAAAAGAAATGGAGGATGCCCAAATTCTTATTTGTTTAATCATGACAAGCAAATATATAGATGGCCAATGGGTGACCCCTTGATTGTTAATTCCAATGCCGGTGCCCAAATCAAGGGATTGAAACACTTGTCAGCAAGTCTATTTTTCGGTAACTTATTTATTTTGTTCTATTGTTGGATAGGTATGGGAGTAGCGGTGCAAGTACACCTACTGGGAAGGTAACGGAGGCAGCTACAGAGAGCCTGAAGATGGCAGAGGGAACTATGGAACAGGCGGCAGAATCTGCTGCTGAGGTTGCTGACAAAGTGGCCCACGCAACAAAGAAGACGCTCAAGCGAACTATGTCCATCCATCCCAGCCGCAAGAAAGATTCTTCAAGCGCCGAACTCTAGATTTACATCCTCTCTTTTTGTATATAAGTTGCTTATCAAAATCTGGTCTGGGATATTCTTATTTTTTTGCCCCTCCCTTTCTATTTTCTTATTTCTTTTTGTAAGATTATTTTTTGGTTTTGCCTACATGCCCCTAGTCAGAGCAAGGAGTTTGGTGAGTTAACAGACAGGTCTTTGATGCCTTCTTCTTGTACATGCTTCTTTTTTTTTTTTCATTTTTTGTAAAAGAGAGAAATTTGTTGTGGATTCTATTTATGTTGGTTTCTCTGTCTTTAATTTGTGTAATTTTTTCTGCGTTAAATTCATTTTACTGATCCTGTGCCATTAATTGCCTTGCTGAGAGAACCCCCTCTTAGAACTCTCTCTTACAATTAATCCCCTCTCACAACTAGAAACTTTTCTTCTATGGAATAATTGGTTGGCAGCAGCTGCAAATTTTGGAATTTAACAAAATCAAGAAAAAAACAAACAATCACACTATGCTCTCAAACCTAGAAACTACTTAGATATATCCTTCTCCAAAAAAAATCTATCATAATCTAATTATGGAAACATCATCCCATTTGATAGTCTGTTATTGACATATGTCATACAAATTTTCATTTGATAATCTGTTTTTGGAAGCTTCATCAATATCAATTCTCCATTAAAAAAGAAAATTAAATTTAATCGATTTTGTCAAAATATTTAATCCTCAAAAAATAATATTTTTTTTGTTTCCAAATTGATTAATATTTGTGGAAAAGATGGCCACAAGGCAGCTTTGGTATCTCATCTCTGTCTTGTGCACACATCTTGTCCATACATATCGCACAATCTACCGCCTCAGCACTCGATGAAAGGACAACATAAGGCAGGGATTCGATCACATGGTTGCTTGCAGGGGTGCCGGCACTCTGAGTCAGATCTTCAATCCCAATCTCTTCAGGTAGAAACTCATCAACCACATCTAATGTTTGTGGTTGCATCTCATCAAAATCGGAAAGTGGAGTTGAAAATTTAAAAAGGGCATTTGAGACTAAGGATTTGGGGAGTTTCTTGGTCTTGAGGTGTTTCGATCTAAAAGTGAAATATTTCTTTCTCAACGAAAATACACACTCGATTTATTGAAGGATACGGGGATGCTCGAGCGTAAGGTGGTAAGTACTCCTATCGAGCAAAATCACAAACTTTGGGAGAAAGCAACCAAGTCTTTGGATGATCCAAGACAATATCAACGGTTAATCGGTAAGTTGATTTATCTTACCATCACAAGGCCGGATATTGCCTCTACCATAAGTGTTTTAAGTCAATTCATGCACAATCCCTCGAGAAAGCAAATGAAAGCCACATACCGTGTCTTCAGATATCTCAAGAAAAAAACACAAGAAAGATTTACTTTATGCCTCTAATAGAGACCTGTCCCTTAAGGTGTTCACCGATGCTGATTGGGCCGGTTGCACAACTGATAGAAGGCCTACAAGTGGATATTGCACTTTGCTAGGAGGAAATGTGATGATATGGCAAAACAAAAAACAAAATGTGGTTGTAAGATCTAGTGTCGAAGCAAAGTACCGAGTAACGGCTAATGGTATTTGTGAAGGCATTTGGATTAAATCATTTTCAGAGGAAATCAGTTTTCATTTTGGTGGACCTATTAGCTTGTACTGTGATAATCAAGCGGCTATCCATATAGCCAATAATCCCGTTTTTCATGAAAGGACTAAATACATAGAGATTGATTGTCACCTTGTTAGAGAGAGGGTGATGAGAGAAATCATTCTCAATGTGTTATGTTCCATCTGAAGATCAACTAAGTGATATTTTCATCAAAGGAGTATCTCAAGATAGATTAGAGAAGATTTGTGTCAAATTGGACATGATTAACATCTATGCACCAACGTGAGAGGGGTTCTAATAGTTTATTTTTGAATGTTTTGGAATATATAGAATGATGAGGATGTTATTGCATGATTGTAATGTATAATTATTAGTGGGCTTTTTTGTAAAGTTATAACAAAAACCCAAATTGGGTTAAACCGTGAAGTGAGAGAAATAAAATTCAAACTCTTTTACCATCTTCTTAATTTCTCTTTCGGTTACTCTCTAAAACTCCTAAATCAACAACAACAAACAAATAAATGAATTATACATGTCACCTTAATGTTAAAACATGCAAACAAAAATTATTCTTACACAATATTCATTTGGGTAAATATTGGTATCATTTGTTGCATTGTTCCCCTGACATTTGCTCTAAAAACAGAGTTGTTGGTATCATTCTAGTACCGTAACTTGTGTACATGTGTTAAGTCAAAGCTGAGTAATTTCAAACAAAAGAGACGTCTTAAGTCAAAGTTAAGTCAAACTTGCAAACAAAAGAGACGTGCTGGACATATATATACAAGGCAGAATAGCTAAATAATTTTGAGTAATTTCAAGGGCCAAACTGCTAATTTGGAAGTTTGGTCATATATAGACAACCTGCTCCGGGCCATGATTTCTGGTCTTGCTGGAACAAGGAAGACGAACGCCTCAGAGAAGTTTAGATGATGAAATTAAGATGATATGAGAAAATGAGAACTGAGAATAATTAAATATATTTGATCTCAATTTTTTAGCAAGTATATGTAATTAGTAATAAACAGAGGGTGTCAAATTTGAAAAAGCTGGTTTTGGTTGAGCTCGCTATAGATAGACTGTGCCTGGTGGAGTGGGACCGTGAGGTCAGATATGCTTAGCGGCTTCCTAATTTATACAATGGGAACTTAGACTTTCCTTATTTCCGTTATTCGATTTAATCCACACCGTCAGATTTCATGATATTTAAATCCTAAAGATAGTTATTAGCTAACCTGATTTAATTACAGAAAGTTCCATTGCTTATCACTCTTTATAAACCCCACAAACCCATCTCCCTTCTCCTCCTTTTCATTTCCAAGGGCAACAAAATACGAAGAAGTAAACAAAAAAAAGAATTGCTCTTGTTTCTCGATTCTGGGGTCTGAGGTAATTGATCAATGGAGTCTCAAGAGAACCCCACCCCTGCTCTGCTAAGCTTTTCAATAATCACCATGATCAATGGAGATGAACTAATGGAGAGGTCGATGACGCCCAACCAGCTCTCCCAAAGTATAATGATTGTACACGATGAATCTGATTCCCTCTCGGAGTTTCTCACCGTTGCCATGGCCGGACCTGCTACAAGAGCACCAGCTCCGGCATCCAATGCCTCAATTGAAGCGCTAAAGGTTGTTATCGACGACAGACAAGAGAAGTCAGAAGAAGAGTGCACCATTTGTCTGGAGAAACTATTTACCGAGGAAAACAAAGAGACGGTGGTGAAGGAGATGCCATGTGGACACATGTACCATGGCGAGTGCATAGAGCACTGGTTACGTATACATGGTTCATGCCCGTTGTGTAGGTACGAGATACCACTGGAGAATGGAGAGGACCAAGAGGACGACGAAGGACCGGAAACTGAAAATGATGTTTGGTTTTTTTATTCCTATTGAAAGGATGGATGGAGATGAAGAGCGTCAGAGGAGCTCTGAGTCTAGTTGGGTTTTAGTTTGAGGGTATGAGAGGATGCATAGTGTTAGGGATGGTCTGATGATTCCAGCTAGCGTTTTGTTTTAGGGTCATAGGATGTGTTTCTGTCTCTCGAATTAGGTTTCAGGGTTAGTGGGTTGAATTTTTCATTTTTTTTTCTTTTTTGGCGAAGAGATTGTCCATTATAAAGGTTTCTTTTATATGCAAGAAAATAGAGGCAAAGACCTCTATTTCTTTTCTTTTTTTTCCTACAAAGATATTATTAAGGCAGCTGGTACTGGTAAGAGAGCCATTTGAACTTGTATGTGTTGCAGATTGAACGAATTAAAAGAAGGATGAAGATTAATAGTTATGAATTAATAGAAAATGCTGGTTTGAATCAATCACAACCCTGCTAGATGTCCTGCACGACCAAGTGCAGAACACTAACATAAGGAAGTCAGATTTTATGGTTTCAAAAAAATTTAATTTATAAAAGGACCACTAGGTTTTTTTGCAATTTTAAAAAATAAGACCCTCATGTTAAATCTTTGAGTTTGTGTTAGCTCGTTATAAAGCGTTTGATGTGGTAAGATGATAAGGCCACAAGTAAGATGATAAAAGTTTGTGTTAACTTGAATTATGTAATTAAGTCATTTGCTAATTAATTTCCTGTAAGCAAAATGACCGAGTCTCTTTGCAAAAACTTGATATATCAAGCTCCAAAAATATCTGTCATAATCAAATCATGGAAACATCGATCATCTGCATTTGATAGTATATTATTGTCACACGTCATACAAATTTCTATTCTTATAATTTGTTTTTGTAAATTTCATCCATATCGATTCTCCATTTTAAAAAGAAATTAAATTTAATCACTTTTGTCAAAATGTTTAATCCTCAAAGAACAATTTTTTTTCCTTTCCGAGTTTATCGATCTTTGTTTTCTGACATCACAAACAACTATAGTATGCACGGTACATAGAAGTTATAATCATAACAATTATCAAAATTAACAATAATATTTCTAAAAAGCAACTATTATTTCCGTCACAACACAACTCGCAACAAATAAAATACATTTGCAACAAAAAATTCAGTAATTACCTTAAAAAAGGAAGAAAAAATAACATTCATATGATTCAGTTCATATAAATTAATAAGAAAACTGAAAACAGAGCATGATTTATTACAAGCTACCTAAGGATGCAATAAAATGAAAATAGCTTGTAGAGTTGGAACTATATATCCCTCATGCTTCATCTTATCCATCTATAGTTCAAAGCGACAGAGGGGGCATGTGTTGTGACCGCAGAGCCACAACATGATACAATCTCTGTGGAAAAGATGGCCACAAGGCAGCTTTGTTATCTCATTTCTGTCTTGTGCACACGTCTTGTCCATACAAATCGCACAATCTGCCGCTTCAGCACTTGGTGAAAGGACAACATAAGGCAGGGATTCGACCACATGGCTGGCTGCAGGGGTGCCGCCACTCAGAGTCACATCTTCTGCCGCAATCTCTTCCGGTAGAAACTCATCAACCTCATCTGATGTCTGTGCTTGCACTTCTTCAACACCGGAAAGTGGAGTTGGATTTTCGTACCGATCACCTTCTAGCGCTTGCCAGTTGACCTGATGTTGTCCGGGTTGTGTGTTAGTATGATGTTGCCAGTGTGCTATAATGGCACGGTGTTGCTGACGTAGCATGCTAGAACGACGTGTCCGGGGTGGTATGTTGGCACGGTGTCGCCTTGATGGTACGTAGGCACGATTAAGCCATGGTGATATGTTGGCACGACGCTGCCAATTTGGTATGCTTGCTTGACGAGGAGCAATTGGAGGAATGAACGGCTGATGTGGCACTGTAGATAAATTGTAATGTGCGGGCGGAACATAGGCCGGATATTGTGGGTGTCTGTGGTAAGGCGGTGAAGACGGAGGTATGATTCTGGCCCCATATGGTGGATGTTGTATTGCGTTTCTCAAGTATGGTGGTGGCATGACAGCAGCCCCATATGACGGATGGGGTAGAAGAATCAAATAGTATGGCCTTTGCACAGAATCATACGGACTTTCCACCATGTATTGCATCGCCGGAAATGATGCATACCTCATTTGTGCCATCTCTCTCTTTCTCTATATTTTTATCTCTCCAATTGTTTACTTTGTGAATTAAACTATAATGAATATTATGACAACAGCTATGACTTATATAAGCTTTTATGAAGCTAAAAATAGAGATCATGCACCCATTTTTCCTTTCCTTAATTATTTAATTACGTAAGTAGAAAGTCTAAGATACATGTAAAAAAGGAAACTCGAGTTAGAGAACAAAACGTGAAATAGAGGTTGACAGTTAAACCTATTTTGAGCGCCACATTTTTTAGCAAGTATATGTAATTAGTAATAAACAGAGGGTGTCAAATTTGAAAAAGCTGGTTTTGGTTGAGCTCGCTATAGATAGACTGTGCCTGGTGGAGTAACTTCAAACAAAAGAGTCGTGTTAAGTCAAAGTTAAGTCAAACTTACAAACAAAAGAGACGTGCTGCACATATATATACAAGGCAGAATAGCTAAATAATTTTGAGTAATTTCAGGGGGCAAACTGCTAATTTGGAAGTTTGGTCATATATAGACAACTTCCTCAGGGCCATGATTTCTGGTCTTGCTGGAACAAGGAAGACGAACGCCTCAGAGAAGTTTAGATGATGAAATTAACATGATATGAGAAAATGAGAACTGAGAATAATTAAATATATTTGATCTCAATTTTTTAGAAAGTATACGTAATTAGTAATAAACAGAGGGTGTCAAATTTGAAAAAGCTGGTTTTGGTTGAGCTCGCTATAGATAGACTGTGCCTGGTGGAGTGGGACCGTGAGGTCAGATATGCTTAGCGGCTTCCTAATTTATACAATGGGAACTTAGACTTTCCTTATTCCCGTTATTCGATTTAATCCACACCGTCAGATTTCATGATATTTAAATTCTAAAGATAGTTATTAGCTAACCTGATTTAATTACAGAAAGTTCCATTGCTTATCACTCTTTATAAACCCCAGAAACCCATCTCCCTTCTCCTCCTTTTCATTTCCGAGGGCCACAAAATACGAAGAAGTAAACAACAAAAAGAATTGCTCTTGTTTCTCGATTCTGGGGTCTGAGGTAATTGATCAATGGAGTCTCAAGAGAACCCCACCCCAGCTCTGTTTAGCTTTTCAATAATCACCATGATCAATGGAGATGAACTATTGGAGAGGTCGATGACGCCCGACCAGCTCTCCCAAAGTATAATGATTGTACACGATGAATCTGATTCCCTCTCGGAGTTTCTCACCGTTGCCATGGCCGGACCTGCTACAAGAGCACCTGCTCCGGCATCCAATGCCTCAATTGAAGCGCTAAAGGTCGTTACCGACGACAGACAAGAGAAGTCAGAAGAAGAGTGCACCATTTGCCTGGAGAGACTATTTACCGAGGAAAACAAGGAGACGGTGGTGAAGGAGATGCCATGTGGACACATGTACCATGGCGAGTGCATAGAGCACTGGTTACGTATACATGGTTCATGCCCGTTGTGTAGGTACGAGATACCACTGGAGAATGGAGAGGACCAAGAGGACGACGAAGGACCGGAAACTGAAAATGATGTTTGGTTTTTTTATTCCTATTGAAAGGATGGATGGAGATGAAGAGCGTCAGAGGAGCTCTGAGTCTAGTTGGGTTTTAGTTTGAGGGTATGAGAGGATGCATAGTGTTAGGGATGGTCTGATGATTCCAGCTAGCGTTTTGTTTTAGGGTCATAGGATGTGTTTCTGTCTCTCGAATTAGGTTTCAGGGTTAGTGGGTTGAATTTTTCATTTTTTTTTTCTTTTTTCCTTTTTCATTCAATGCAGTGAATCCTTTGGATTAGTTTATACTGTAAGAAATTGAATGAAACAAAGTCTCCTTCTACAGATATTCACATTTTGTATTTTTGCTTGGACTTAAATTTTACAATTTACATATTGACCTCTATTATTCTGTTAGATTTGTTTTCTCTGCGAAAGGGAAAAAAGAAAGAACACAAAATCCTTCTGAAACCCAATGAGATGATGATACCAGCTGCTGCAGCACAGAGTATCAGTACTAGTACTGTACTGCTATAGCTTTCCGTGCTTGTCAATGGTAGTTCTCTTTTTTTTCATTGGCTGGTAAGAGCTTCTCTTTTATCTCTGTTTGCCTTAGAGGCAGAGAACGTACCAAAACAAGTAGCAGGTACAATCACTGATGATATTGAGACTATAGGATTGTTTACAGGCAGATTACCCGGTCTTAATTGACCAAAATTTTGCATTACATATATAACTTGAGATATACAAAGAAAGGTCTAAGCTTGAGTCAAAACTCCAAGCAACAAATAAATACATGAATTATACGATGTCAGCTTAATGTTAAAACTTGCAAACAAAACGATGCTTAAACAATATTTGTCAATTTCATTGTTCCCCTGACATTTACTCTCAAAACAGAGTTGCTGATATCATTCTTATTACTGCCGATAAGTGGTTATAAGCGGTACCATAACTTTGTGTAGTTAAGTCAAAGTTGAGCAGAATAATTAAATAATTTTGAGTAATCTCAATGCTTAAACAGTTATTTTGGAGTTTTGGGCACAGACAACCTGCAGCGCAGGGCTATGAAATTATTTTCTTATATCTTGAGACTTGTATGTCATCTCTTGAGGGTATTGAGTACGTTTTGTATGTATAGGGATAGTCAGTTTTAGGGAGATTCAGTTTGTTTAGTTGGATATCATAAATGTGTTTTGCTTCATTAATAAAGCAGGCGGTACAAAACTGAACCACCTTGCTCAACAAAAAAAAAGTTCGAATATTCTTAATGCTATTTACTTACAGGTTTTAATATTGGATTTGCCAACTTCTACTGTTGCAATATATTGAATATTTTCATATTTTATTTGGTTAAAAAAAAGTTGTTTTGGGATTGACATTTCCAACTATTTCGCCAATTTAAGCTCTCAGCTCTGACTGTAAAGCTAAGCACAGAAGGCAGTAATGGAAGACAAATTTAGAAAATCTGCTGCCTACGGTTACCGACTATTTCCATTGTTCCCTCCAGGGATTTTGATGCGTATGGCAACTTAGAGACCATATTGCATAATCTAATGACACCATATTGGGCATCACACCAAACCTGAGCCCAATTTGCATGTTATTTTTTAGAAACTGTCAAGATCAACAGGTGGTCTAATTTATTTTCTAATTTTAAAGAAAGTCAATTGGATGCGCCGGGGCATGCGCTGGGGCATGCGCCAGTATTTCAGGCTAGATTACACTGAAATATCTATTTCCATTTCTTCAGCCTCAGGGGAACACTATGATTACTTTTATGGCAAAGAGGTTCTCCATTATCAAGATATTATCAAGGTTTCTTTTATATGTAAGAAAATAGAGGCAAAGATCTCTATTTCTTTTTTTTCCTAAAAAAAATATTATTAAGGTAGCTGGTACTGGTAAGAGAGCCATTTGAACTTGTATGTGTTGCAGATTGAACAAAATAAAAGATGGATGAAGATTAAAAGTTATGAATTAATAGGAAATGCTGGTTTGAATGAATCACATCCCTGCTAGATGTCCTGCACAAGCAAGTGCAGAACACTAACATAAGGAAGTCAGATTTTATGGTTTCAAAAAAATTTAATTTATAAAAGGACCACTAGGTTTTTTTGCAATTTTAAAAAATAAGACCCTCATGTTAAATCTTTGAGTTTGTGTTAGCTCGTTATAAAGCGTTTGATGTGGTAAGATGATAAGGCCACAAGTAAGATGATAAATGTTTGTGTTAATTTGAATTATATAATTAAGTCATTTGCTAATTAATTTCCTGTAAGCAAAATGACCGAGTCTCTTTGCAAAAACCTGATATATCCAGCTCCAAAAATATCTGTCATAATCTAATCATGGAAACATCGATCATCTGCATTTGATAGTATATTATTGTCACACGTCATACAAATTTCTATTCTTATAATTTGTTTTTGCAAATTTCATCCATATCGATTCTCCATTTTAAAAAGAAATTAAATTTAATCACTTTTGTCAAAATGTTTAATCCTCAAAGAACAATTTTTTTTCCTTTCCGAGTTTATCGATCTTTGTTTTCTGACATCACAAACAACTATAGTATGCACGGTACATAGAAGTTATAATCATAACAATTATCAAAATTAACAATAATATTTCTAAAAAGCAACTATTATTTCCGTCACAACACAACTCGCAATAAATAAAATACATTTGCAACAAAAAATTCAGTAATTACCTTAAAAAAGGAAAAAAAAAATAACATTCATATGATTCAGTTCATATAAATTAATAAGAAAAATGAAAACAGAGCATGAGTTATTACAAGCTATCTAAGGATGCAATAAAATGAAAATAGCTAGTAGAGTTGGAACTATATATCCCTCATGCTTCATCTTATCCATCTATTGTCAGTTCAAAGCGACAGAGGGGGCATGTGTTGTTACCGCAGAGCCACAACGTGATACAATCTCTGTGGAAAAGATGGCCACAAGGCAGCTTTGTTATCTCATTTCTGTCTTGTGCACACATCTTGTCCATACAAATCGCACAATCTGCCGCTTCAGCACTTGATGAAAGGACAACATAAGGCAGGGATTCGACCACATGGCAGGCTGCAGGGGTGCCGCCACTCAGAGTCACATCTTCGGTCCCAATCTCTTCCGGTAGAAACTCATCAACCTCATCTGATGTCTGTGCTTGCACTTCTTCAACACCGGAAAGTGGAGTTGGATTTTCGTACCGATCACCTTCTAGCGCTTGCCAGTTGACCTGATGTTGTCCGGGTTGTGTGTTAGTATGATGTTGCCAGTGTGCTATAATGGCACGGTGATGCTGACGTAGCATGCTAGAACGACGTGTCCGGGGTGGTATGTTGGCACGGTGTCGCCTTGATGGTACGTAGGCACGATTAAGCCATGGTGATATGTTGGCACGACGCTGCCAATTTGGTATGCTTGCTTGACGAGGAGCAATTGGAGGCATGAACGGCTGATGTGGCACTGTAGGTAAATTGTAATGTGCGGGTCGAACATAGGCTGGATATTGTGGGTGTCTGTGGTAAGGCGGTGAAGACGGAGGTATGATGCTGGCCCCATATGGTGGAGGTTGTATTGCGTTTCTCAAGTATGGTGGTGGCATGACAGCAGCCCCATATGACGGATGGGGTAGAAGAATCAAATAGTATGGCCTTTGCACAGAATCATACGGACTTTCCACCATGTATTGCATTGCCGGAAATGATGCATACCTCATTTGTGCCATCTCTCTCTTTCTCTATATTTTTATCTCTCCAATTGTTTACTTTGTGAATTAAACTATAATGAATATTATGACAACAGCTATGACTTATATAAGCTTTTATGAAGCTAAAAATAGAGATGATGCTCCCATTTTTCCTTTCCTTAATTATTTAATTACGTAAGTAGAAAGTCTAAGATACATGTAAAAAAGGAAACTCGAGTGAGCACAAAATGCGAAATAGAGGTTGACAGTTAAACCTATTTTGAGGGCCATATTTCTGATGAGCATGCGCACTGTTCCCGTCCCACTTAATTTGGGTGCTACAAATTGCCACCAAATCTTAACCTTTGGATACAACTTAGATCTAAGGTGCGGATTTATGATAGGCTAAAAGAAATTAAATGTTACCTGTACTCCTATTGCCCGTTGTTTCTCTTCCCTTTTATGAGGGAATACGAAAAGGTTTGAAAGAGAACAAGAAAATTAAGAGCCAACTACGAGAAAAGAAAACAAACAAGAGAACTGATTTCTCTCTGTTCGACCACCATGATATAAAAACACAAGATGCACCTGCTTGTCCTGACTAACAATAGGTGCCAGAAGAAAAGAAAAGGGAAAGAAAACTAATAGCACTTGCTGGATTGTTATATCAGTTAACTTTATTTCTTGAGATAATTTATAGAAGACTCAGAGAACGGAATTAATCCAACCTACTCAGTTCTCTGTTTCTTGAAAGGAGGGAAGTTGATGCCGCACTGCTGATACTATGCCAGAAGATCTGGACATCTTTTCCTCAGTTCCATATACCATCTGATTGCATAAACTCTGTGATATTTTCAGGTATGGGCAGTCATGGTGGTGTGTCAGGTGGAGATATCTAAGTACTGTTTCCATGGAAACATGCTCGGCTAACTTCTCTTCACATATTCTTTTCAGCTGATCCAGATTGTGCATATCGGCTGCCATAATTACTTTCTCAATGAGCATATATATATGGGTACACATTCCCCTCACTCGAATCACTATCAAAGAGCTCCTGTACTGGTAGCGAATCGTCGGTATACATGAAATGTAGTATACTTTGAAGTACATCCTGACATATATCATTGACCCTGGTGCATTTTGAGCTATGTCCAGGCATCAAATTAGTAAAATCTTTGAGCTGTCACGGACCAGACTATGATATATGTCCGGCCGTCAAAGGCGATCTTGCGGCCAGAACCAAACTATTAGATGTCACGAACTCCCCTGCAACATCTGCCACAACATCTGCCATCTCATTTCTCTTCAACAATCCATGAAGTTCATCACCTAGGTACAGGAATGGAGTCGAAACCTCATAAGCCAAAGAGGATTTATATCAATCCTCATTTAGAACCCTGATATCACAACTGAGTACAAAGCATCTGTCCCAGATGTAGTCCGACTCTAGTAAGGATTTTCTGTGCCGAAACAGCAACCAAGATTGTCTAGATGGTAATGGCTTCAAATCCTCACCAAACAAAAGTACTGGAGCAATTCTCTAAAGTTAATAGAAGACTAATGATTAATTAAATAAATTCTAGTTAAGATAAATCTAGTCAATGAAGAAAAGATGATACGGAAAGCTCTTTACAAGCAATTTCAAAGTTTTGATGAGAAAATAAATAATTTCAAAAGTCTTGATGAATATATATGCAATCAATCATTTTCTTTTAGATGCATCTTCCAGAAATATAAGATGCATCTATTCACCAGAGGTAAGAATTATTATCGTCTGTGAAGTCTCTATCTGCCCTCAGATCTCAATTCACATATAACATTTAACTTTTGGGCTGGAGTTTGATGGGCTTTTCTTGAGCCGAAACTGGGTTGGCATGTTTGTCCAAATACAGTACTTCTGTATGTTAATTCTTCCATGCAGGTCCGGCTAATATTGCATTCCGTATATATAAACGGTAGTCGAGAAAAGCAGATTGCAAAAATACATAAAAGCTATGCTAGCTCATCTTGCCACATTAATATGTACAAAAGTTTTAATATCTATATATGGCATGTGATCTATTTTTGTTTCGCAATGAATTTTCAAAATAATTTGTCTTTTTTTTTAAAGAAGAAGAATTTGATTTCATCAAAATTGTAAAGGCTTTTGTAAACTAATCTATATTATGAAGGTCTAAAGGAAGCTACATAACTATTAAATTGAAGAACTAATGCCACTAATTTGATTTCAAGATCTTACTACGCCATAAAAAGTATTTTCTTTTAGTATATATATTTGCAATCATTTATTCTGGAAGAAACTAATAAGTACAAATTAATGCAGCCTAACAAATATTCATACTATGATTTGATGCCCTGCTAATTAAACTGATATGGGAAACATATCAATTTTATTTGGAGTAAATTTATTGCAGTTCCAATTAGAAGCAATCTGAAAATCAAACAGAAGTACACAAAAGAAAATCAACCTGTTTATTAATTAGTGGTACAATTTTTTTTTATACCAGAATCACACAAACCACACAACAAACCAAGAAATCCACCACACAATCTCAGCATTCAACTCATTTTGTCGGATAGGAAGGTTCGATAGCTAGGCCACATAGACCTGCAGTATCTGAAATATGCTTTTGCATTTTATGTAACCTGAATCACCCCAACTAGTACCCCAAGAATTCTTTACCATCCAATAATTAGTCCCATTAGATGTGCCATACCCAACTGCAAGCACAGCATGATTTAAACGTGTTCCACACGGACCTGTGAAAGTTCTGTTAGAGTAGAATTGGAAATCTGACCCTCCTGCATCAATCGATACGGAGACCGGCTGATATGCAACGGCGTTCATGAGAGACAACTCACTATAAGGTGTGACATATTGGTAACCTGTGATTGTGGCTGCATAGTCGGTAATTTTGGTGGAATTGCACTTCTGATTTCTTTTTCCAGTACCACTCGTGTATGGATAATTATCCTCAGTTGTAATGCCACAATTTTCAAATACCCTCTTAAATGCATAGTCCTCGTATCCTCCACCACAACCCCAACAAGTATTATCACAATCAACTAACTCTTGCTCCGACAAACTTATTAGTTGTCCTGTTCTGATTTGATTAATCCTTTCGATAGCAGAAACAGCTGAGAATGCCCAACAACTACCTATATTTACATTTATAATCAGTAGTCAGTATTTCTCCTTCTTTCATTCTGTAAACATATATATCATTATGGCTAACCAAAAATTTACTGAAGAAAATTCTAAATAAGGTAAGAGTTCACCTATTTTTCAGAAGAAAAACAAATGGTTGTCACTTACCGCAATTTCCTTGATCTTTAATTGGTGTGACTGCACCAAGAGTTCGCCGATCAATAAAATCAGGCACTGTCAACAAATTTGCATACTTGAAAAGAGTCGACACTTTTGACCTATTTGGAGCTCTGTATGTTGCATACTTTTGCAAGAACTAGTCATTCGTTAGGTCTGCAAATTTATTAAGGCTAAGAGTATATGTAAGCCCAGGTTTGTTTTTCACAGATTCAATGTACTCGAAGTTGGTTTTGAACACTTGGAAGCGATTTTGTTTCTCAGAATCACTCTGATAGACCCGGCCGGAGTCGCTCATCCATTTTTCAAATGCATGCTGCAAGTGATCATCAGCTGCAGCTGTGGAAGCTGGAGCTTTAGTGAAAAGACCAAAGAAGAGCACTAAAAGGACAGTTGCTGAGCCAGAATAGGAAAATGCCATCAGCTCTTTTGCTATATCAACCTCTTTGAAGAAAGATTTGGAGGTTTTAGCTGGTGATGAATGGAAATGCTCCTTGGTTGATGGTTTTTATAAGGATGTTCAGCCTATGAGCATTTCATTGACAGAGACTTAACAGAAAATCAGTCAATATGAATATATTTGAATCTATTTATTTATTTATCAACTTTGAACTTGAATTTATTTTGTTTAATTAGAAAGAGAAGTTACATTGGAGTGTGCAATATGGATATATCTTCTCACAAGCAAAAGAAGAAAAAATACTAAAAAAACGACTCGATGAATTACAATATATAAATTTTAATTTTTCAATGAACAGCTTACAAGGATGGGTTGATAATGTTATATAAGTCATATCGAAAATTACAATATATAAATTTTTCAATGGACAGAAATTAGTCCTATATTCTCAAACATCTTTTTCATGTTTGCTTCTGGCATATGTGGTAATGTAAAGTAAACGAAATTTTGAACAGCACAGCTTACAAGGATATATGGGTTAACATTCCAGAAATAATCCAGCAGGAGAGCAATCTAAAAATGTGATCTGCCAACATTTTTCATTATTATATGTGGCTTTAATATTATTAACGTCTCTTTTTAAGCTTTGGGAATAAAATATTCGTGTGGAAAATACAATAATTGCACAAAATTTTCAAAAATGAATAGAAAAATAAGAAAATGTATTAACTGCCTATAAGCATCCATGTCCTGGAAAGTCCTTTTCATCAAATTATTCTTCTTGTTTGACATCCATTTTATTTTCATTAATATGTATTTCTAGAGCTTTCTGTTCTGAGCCTAACAAAAGGAACTTAATTCTCTAATAATCGAAACTAAACAGTAAACCCCACCTGCATATCACAATTTAGATGGAACTTTTCTAAACATAAATAAAATGAGAAGTTACAATTTGAACAAATTAGCAAGCCTGCAGCAAAGAAAACCACCTAAGGTCAATAACAAGAGAAAAATATCTATGGGCTATGATAACTACCAGTAAAATATCAAAGCAAGAAAAGGCTTAAAAATTACATCAAAACAAAGAAAAAGGGAGGAGTTAAGAGACATAAGAACTAGTTTGACAAGTTAGCAGATTCTTTCAAACAAGATCTCATGATACGAGCAAGTTTCAAGCAAGCATCCATGCAAAGCTCCATAGCCTGCTTAACAGAGGTCAGGCGAGAAACTGCTTAACAGAGGTCAGACTAGAGATGAAAAGGTAAGATCACAGATTTAGGTCTGAGGCTATAACACCTATACATATCTAATTATCAATGCATCAGACATCAGTGCATGTTTGTTCATTTTCCACATTAACATATAATTTGTATGGTGTGACAAATGTCTGCTTCAGTAGTTGTTACATGCTAGGTTTCTGAAGAGCTTTATATGCTCTTGTTTCTTATGAAAAGCAGGTATCAATGTACATTTTAGCAACAAGGTTAAGTGATTCAGCCAGTAAACTTGGATACATGCAAAAAAGTGGTCATACAATTACTTGGTTCTTTCAAACACACATGCGTTATTTTGGAGTGACCATAATATTAAACCTTTACTGGTAACATCGTTCCTTTTGAATGTGATTCAAAAATGTTGATATAATCCTGAGATTCCTCAAGCTACCTCTCCTTTTAGAAATGGTAGTATGGTACTGGTCTGAGTATGTAACATGCTGGTAATTGTTGGCAAATGCTAGCATATTATGAGAACTGGCAATTCCTCTTTTTGCAGCCCACATCAAAATAGTTTTTAAATAATTAACAAATAGTACCTGAAGTACTATGAAAATACAATATATCGTATAAATGCTTCACATCTTTACATGGCCCCAAATGTTTTTGCATTCATTAAAAGCTCACTTTGGACAAAAACTAAGCCAAGTGAGGGCTTGGAGATTGCATGCACTATCGATGATATTGATCAGCTTAGTATAACTGTTTACTAATTTTGATTATTTTAACATGGCTTCAACAAAGACTTCATTTGCAAATAACTCAACAGTCGGCCGAACAGTACAATGTGCAAGGTAGCATATCACAATACATTGGAGTATTTGCAAATATTGCAGTGTGTTGACAAGTCTAACTGGCATTTGATTCGTTAACAATCTTATTAAAGAGGAATATAACATTTAGACAGTGCAGTACAACAGCTAGTAAAGAAATACATACTTCATTGATTTTCGGCACTGACCACTCTCCAGTAAGAGTGAGTTGTGTGACCTCATTTCGGGCTGGCATACATGCAAGCACCAAGCTACCATCCTGGCACACCTCCTCTTCATTTGTGGGATCAATCAATATGTTTTTCCCTATGCACGACTAATCAAGCAAAAGAACCCAACAGAGGAAAAAGTGAGTGTTCACTAATCTCAGAAATCAGAACTAGGTTTCATAAAGAGGTCAAAATAGTTTGCAAAGAAACTATGTACCACTGAGACTGAAGAAACAAGGTCATACATCAAAATTCCAGCATCAGCCAATGCAAGGCTTGCACAAGATATAATCACTGGCAGGTCACCTGCAGTAAACAAATTTTTGTTTTAATTAACAAGTAATACTTATGGACAATGATGAACTAATAGGGTTAAATTGAGGTTTTCATTGAGAATTCAGGGTCTACCGAGGTTCTTGTACTTTCCTATAAAGGGTCAATTCCAAGATAGGAATTTACCACCTGGCATTTCTTCTCATACAACATAAAGAATGAACCATTGTAAAAATTTCACTGTTTCTTTATTTTTATTGCAAAATGATCTTTTTTTAGAAAAAGAATAAGGAAAACTGACATACTTCCACCAGATTCTAGCACTAATGCGAAGACATCCACAGTAGTTTTGGGAAAAGATTCTAGCATTACTGCCCCCTCCAATGCTTTGTGCAACATGGCAGAGTACTCTTTATTATCAGACCCCTGAAAATTCCCAATTACTTATCAGGCATGGGCACTAATTATGCCAGTGGTAAATGGGGATGTTTTAAATCACATTTAGCATCTTTACCAACTTTGACAATGTTGCCCCTCATGGTAATGAAATCTATTTTCCCTTGTTGTTGTGAAACAAAATTCTGCTCCCGGTTTCTTAAATAATTTGGTTGCGTCTTATTCAATTAAGCTCGCAAATTCGGCAAAGTATCAGGTATACCTGTCCACGAACAGATGTAGCAAAAGTTGTGAAGGTCACATTGCAGTTTAGCCTACCGATATCACTATACATCATAGCTTTCTTACTTTCTCTAGGCCCAAACCTGATTGTTAATTAGAAAGAAGGGAAATAATCAAGTATTATTTCAGTGAGGAACATTTTAATGCTTATTTTACACAAATTTATTCATTTGTAACGAGTATCTTTTTTCTATCTATATTAAATATAGAATTAGCAAAAAGTGAGCCTCATTTAAACCAAATTTATTAAAAAAATGAATTTTTAGCCATTAAGGGCTGCTGTTAGGTACTGAAGCATTCAATTTGCATAAGTGAAGCCTATTTAAACCAATTTAAATCTCAGATGATGGCCTTAATAATGTGATTGAAGTTAATCCTATTTACCCTGATTGGTTCAACACTGAACAAGGAATAGCAAACAAAGAAATAAGTTGCTTCAGAAAGCAGTAAAATCATACACAATCCAGTAAGAGTACCCTGCCGGTTGATAAAAGGAGCAACTTTTTTGTAAGTAGTGCAACCACACATAAGATCATTAGACATACAACAACAGAAACTATAAGTAAATATGTAAAGAAGAAAGAAATCCAATTTACTTACACTGACACAATAACCTTAGTCGTCCCAAACTCAGCATATGCAGATCCCGATGCAGCACTGGCAGCACCTGTTCGAAGAACTGCAACAAATAGAAAGCATCAGTCCGTTGAGGCCATTTAAGTTGCCATTTAGTTTCTGATTACTAGCAAGTATTATGGTACTGTACCAGCAACATTCAACAACAAACAAACCAGTTCGGGTTCACATTTCAATCCCTTCTATCTATCCAATGCTTTTTCACCAACTACGCACTAACTGCACCAACAAGAGACAAAAAAGAGAAACGAAAAGGTAAAGAACAAACAGGCGGGGCGGCACTGGATGAAAGAGCGACCGTCGGATCGATCCCAGTCGGACTGGATGGAGAGGCGGCGCATCTGGTGCTGGCGCTGCCTCCTCTCCGCGCCTTGAGATGGCGAATAGGTACTCGCCGCCATTTCTCTGCTCCCGCCTTCAAGCTTCAACCTACCACTCTAGTACCTTTCAAAGTGCAGATTGTTGTCGAATGGATCGTTACTCGTCGGACTGAGGAGATTGTTGGATCCGCACTTTATTATGTTGTCGAATGGATCGTTACTCGTCAGTTTGTCGAACTTGGATTTTGATTAAACAGGCTCCGCATGTTAAAAATATCACTATATACTTTCCGGAGATTCTACTCTGAATCAAAATTTCTAAAAATATTATATTTATACAAATTATAATTATTAATTTTAATTTGATCTCTTTATTTATAATATTATTATATATTTTTATAGAAGTGAAGTTTAATAAAGACCGAAAGAAACCGTAGTTCCTTCAAAAATTTTGAAAATCACTATATACCCACGCAAGATTGTGGATTAAAAGTTTTAAAAGTTATTATATTATGAACATAATTATTAATCTTAATCGAATTTTTTTCATTTATAATATAAAATTTTATCCATGGAATTAGCTTATACTTTTTTATATGCAACTAATTGAAGTGTACACATATAAACGGTGGAAAGACAAATATAAGTACATAGATTTGAATTATATCAAGTTTGAACGTATTTTTTTGTTATATTAATAAGTATATTAGATTTTAAGCTTGGTATCGCTTCAGTATGTTATGCATTTAAAAAGTTTTGTATTTAGAATCATTAAGTTATGGATGAATTAATTTTTAATATATGAAACATATTTTATTCTAGTACATAATATACATAAAATCATAATTATTATTATCATAAAAGAAACGACACTATCCATTGCAATTATGCTAATACTATGGAGAATTTTTAGTATGCTAATACTGTGAAGAATAACAAACGAAATAATATAATTTTTAGTATTTCGAAAAAAGTGGAAAAGTTTTCTATGCATAAAATTTACAAATAAGAGAAAAGTTTTTATACTCATAATTTCTGAAACTAAATTAAGTAAACAAACAACACATGTAATCGTAAGAACAACAAATATAAAATTCCTTCGCCAATTCAATAATGCTAATTCAAATAGTATAGGAAGAATGTTAATTTTGAGTTATTCGGAATAGTATTAAATTGTCAATCTTCTTGTATTATTCTCATGAAAATAACATTATTCTTCTGTTGTTCCTTTGACAATCCAAATAGATTTTTGTGCAAAAAAATAGTGCTAATTCAAATAACAAAAGTACTAATCTTGAGTTATTTGAAAAGTGACAGATTAGAATCTTCACACATTCTTCCCGCACACTAGTCCAAATTATATTATTTTTCTAAAATTTCTTTGGGATCAGTTGGGCAATGTAATTATAATGAATATAAAAAATCAAGATTCTATCGCCTATGAATATTGAATAAAGCTAACGTGCTTCTAGGAATAAAGAGTCATTTGGTACTCCTAATTCAAAAGTTTATGAAATTGATTTCAAACGAAAAATCTATATTACTCAAAAAATTCTTCATATCAAAATCTTATAAGATATCAAAACTTTCTATTTTTAGAGTTTTCTAACTATTTATTTCGGATTTTTGAAAATGACCTATTTATTTCTAACTATATATAAAAATGACCTATTCTATCACCTATTTATTTCTAATTATATATAAAAAATCATTATTTTTTTATTATTAGAATAATCTTAAAAAAATTTAAAATAAATAGTTAGGAAACTCTAAAAATAGAAAATTTCGGTATATTATAAAATTTTAATATAAAAGATTTATTAAGTATTTTAATTTTTTATTTAAAATAATTTAATAGATTTTTGAGGTAAAAAACTGATGCTCCGTACTTTCAAAAACACATTAATTTTACTTTTATGAATTTTTTTTATCGGTATCTTATAAAATTTTAATATAAAAAATTTATTAAGTATCTTAATGTTTTTATTTAAAATTAATTTAATAGATTTTTGAGTTAAAAAAAACTGATGCTCCATATTTTTAAAAACCCATTAGTTTTACTTTTATGAATGTATGTAGTAGGATACCGAAAATAAAAAAAGAATGGCCCATGCAGGTCTCGAACCTGCGACCTTCGCGTTATTAGCACGACGCTCTAACCAACTGAGCTAATAGGCCAGACATGTCATACTCTAAAATTACATAAGTAAAATCCAATAGCATTTCCTAAAATAGAAACCAACAATAGCAGAAAAAAGGAAATTCCGAGTTCCGACCCAAACAGTTCTCCCCCGAATTGTCACCCCGTAAAACCGAAACCCTCGAACCAAACCCTAAGTCGCTGTCCGATCGCCGCGATGTCGTCTTCTTCCTCCTCGGCAGCGGCGCAGCAGCAGTTCCGGTACACTCAGACGCCTTCAAAGGTGCTTCATTTGCGCAACCTCCCCTGGGAGTGCACGCCCGAGGAGCTCGCCGAGCTCTGTAAGCCCTTCGGCCCCATCGTCGACACGAAGTGCAATGTCGGCGCCAATCGCAACCAGGCCTTCGTCGAATTCGTAAATATTGATCTCATATTGTCTTATCACCCCCATTTTTCTCTCTTTTGTGACTTGTTTGTTGCTTGATTGCTCCAATCAATTGTGAGTTGATTGTATATTGGGTTAGATTGGAGCTTTAAAACTCGGATTCTTGCTGATTTCTGCAAATATAGAGTTATTTCTCGGCTCAATAGTGCATCTACGAGTTAAAATTCTGAATAGGAACTGGAATCTATTTGATGAATTTGAGCCTCCTTTTGTTTGTCTTATTATTGTTTGTTTACATCTAGTTACCAAATGACAATAATTTGATGCCTTGTTGTTTTAAGATGAAGTGTTCCATACGCCATAGTTCGAGCCACCGAGGTTTGATCAATGCAATAAAAGAGTAATATTGGTGTAAATGGAGAGCTTCTGCTATATAGATCTGATAAGGCACTTAATTTGGCTTATCTGAATCCATTAAATTTGTACTATTTCCAGGCTGAGCTCAACCAGGCTATATCGATGGTTTCATACTATGCCACCTCATCAGAGCCAGCACAAATCAGAGGAAAAACAGTCTATATCCAATACTCGAATAGACAAGAGATCGTGCATAGCAAGACTGTAGGAGAGTCCGTTGGTAATGTGCTTCTCGTTACTATAGAAGGTGTTGAGGCTGGTGATGTCAGCATTGACGTATTGCATCTGGTAAGTGATAACATACCTTCTTGCTCTGGACAAATTACAGAAAAGACCTGCTGACTTCCCTGAACCTTGAAAATATGAAAAGTATGCATCAAATGACTCAAAATATCCTTATATATTAGCCTGCCTTATTTTTATTTTTCTCTCTCTCTCCATTCGTTCGTTAGCCCTTGGATAGAACTGAAACATAAAAACATATCCATTCTGTGTAGAAGAAATAACTATTGAGAGGTTTTAAGAATATTTTTGAGGTGTTATGGGAAGGATAATGATGGTATTTTGTAATTTAGGCAGTTTTTTAATTTTGTTTCTAAAATGCCAATCTGTTGTTGCTAAGAAATTTTATATCAGAGAAATGTCTTCCTGTATAGTTTGTAATTTTTTAGTGTTTAGTATCATAGGATTAAGGTGGATGAAGGAACGTTCACCTTTTGTAACCAATTAGATCAATGTATCACATGTTTCCTTGCAGATCTAATTTATTTCATGCACTCTTGAAAAGTTGAAAGATCATTTATTTTGTCCATCATATAGGTATATATATTTTTTACATAAATATTCGCCTATTTTCTCCTTTAACAAGAGAAACTTTTGTGTAACTTCAATTTGTTGGGGGATAATGTTTGGCTTTATACTTTTCGTGGGTAAGATAAAACTTCTCAAATCTGCAAGGATATATGGGAAACATTAGCTGATTAACTAATTGTTGCTTGGTAGTAACGTAATTTGCGTCGTTGAGCAGGCGTAATGTTATCTCGGAGTCTTACCAGCATCTTCAATTGGAGAGATACCATGTTCGTTTTGCAACCTCATACCTAATTTTGTATGAATTTCTTGTGATTTGTTATCTCAAGAATTATCATTTATTATCTTTATTTATTGCTATCCATAATTTAAATGTAGGGCACCTTCACATTTATCAAAGCTCTCCTTTTTTGAGGTCAAACTCCCAAACTTTGAAATGTCTGCTTCTGCATTTTTGCATATTTTTTATTGAATTTCTTCTGCATAATAAAACTTTGCATCTTCGTGATCTTATATGATTGGTGCCTATTTGCATTTATACAATTTATTCTCCAGTTATTTGCCAGATTTAATGCTTCTCTTGTGTATTATCACTTCCCAAATTAAATTTAGTCAATGATTGTGATATTTTTTAAACATTTTCAGGTTTTCTCTGCCTTTGGGTTTGTGCAGAAACTTGCTACATTTGAAAAGACTATGGGTTTTCAGGTTTGTTTACATATGCTACTTGGTTATTTCAGTCATGTGAATGATTTTGGCTCCTGACTAGACAATGTGATTGTCAACCTAATAGAGTTACACCTTGGATTCCTGGCAATGTTTTGGCTATTTGTCTTTGGTGTCTATTACGAGCTCATCTTTTTGTCTTAATAAAATGGCACTCACTGAGAAATAGGATTGATATATCTGTCTTCCTTTTTCCCTCTAGGCACTGGTTCAGTACCCAGACACAGATACTGCTACAGCGGCAAGAGATGCTTTGGATGGAAGAAGTATACCGAGGTGTTTATTGCTTTTCCTCTCGTTAGAATCTTCAATTCTTCATATATGTAACATCTACAAAAGTCTATATGAGTGGTGCCAGAGACTTAATGTCTGAATCACTGGAACTTGTTAGTTAAATAGCCTTTTTTTTTCTGATTGGGCAGGTATTTACTTCCAGAGCATGTCAACACATGTTATCTGCGTATATCATATTCTGCGCATACTGATCTAAACATTAAGTTCCAGTCGCACCGAAGCAGGTAAAGCTGAAGTTTTAAGTTTCTTCATTCTCATTCACTGAAGTACAAAATTGTTCTATAGCATCACAATATTTTTTTTTCTAAATTGAGGAATTTTCTGATAACAATTAATTAAATAGTCCTTAAATGTGCACTTCAATAGAACAATCTTGAAGAAACCTTAACCTAGTTTTTTATTTGGTGTAGAGATTATACTAATCCATATCTGCCAGTAAATCCTACTGCAATTGAGGGCACTGGACAGGTTTGTTCCCTGCAAGCTGCTAAATACATCCGTTATCTCCTTGTACAACAAAATAGTGTTATATATGTTGGGTTTTGATATTAAGACTTGTTAATTTTGTACAGCAAGTTACTGGCCCAGATGGAAAGAAGATGGAGTTGGAGAGCAATGTGCTTCATGCTAATTTTGAAAATGCACAGTACCCTATCACAGTTGATGTCCTACATACGGTCCATACCTGTCTCTCTAAGCCACTGTGTTTCAAATTTCTTTTACCCTCCTTTCTCTTTTACAATGATTAACTTGAGTGTTTTCAAAAATTTTCAGGTTTTCTCTGCATTTGGAGTGGTGCAGAAAATTGCCATATTCGAGAAGAATGGAGGAACCCAAGCGTTGATCCAGTATCCTGGTACTGGTTTCTCATACTAGAAACTTCCAGATATTAGGTTTAACAGGTCCAGTCTAAGTGGTAGTGGTTTCCCAAATATGCAAAAAACAAACGAATTTTACCAGAAGTAATCCTCAGTTGTGCAGGTAAGTCGAATTCCAACTGGTGTCGGTTTGGAAGCTCATTGTGCAACCAAAAACCACATAAGATAACAAACAAAATTAAAAAAATAGATGGCCTGACTTGTAGGTACCCACTTATTATTAAATGCTTACATACATATTATTGATAATTCCATGATGTCGGAATGCAGATATAGCGACAGCGAAAGTTGCGAAAGGAGCATTGGAGGGCCATAGCATCTACGATGGGGGTTATTGTAAGATTCATCTCACATACTCGCGTCATACTGATCTTGTTGTTAAGGTATTAATATAAGTGTGTGTTAAATAACTTTTGAGCCCAATATTTTCAACTAAAACAATAGTAATTACATACACTGCTGCAACTGCAATAAGGAAGTTGTATGATCTCATACGGCAACTGTTCTTATTTTGAAGTTATAGTGTCTTCCATACCAGTACCTAAATTCTATCTATTTATTGGCAGTTCACCCACACGCTGAGTAGTAACTAAAGTAAATTGCCCTAACAGGATGGGCTAATTCTGTGGGGTTTCTATGCTTCTTAAGTTGGAAAAGTAACTTCCTAGATGAGATAAGATTCGAGTTACCATAATGACGAATTTCCCTTAGCAATGGAATTATTGCATGTTTGAAGACATTTCGTAGCAACTGAATGCAATTTTCCTTAAAAAAATGCCCTGTGTACTGGTGAGATAGTTGAGGAAGAAAAATAAGGGATTAGTTGATTTAGAATTTTGTTGCCTTCAGTTGATAATATATCTGGAAATTTACAAGTTCTGAGCTACTATTAAAGAGGGTGTTTTATTGTCTTCAGGCATACAGTGACAAGAGCAGGGATTACACAGTGCCGGTTGGTGGAATAGGTGCCATGCCACGACCACCTGTCCCAATGCAGGCGGCTCCAAATTCCTGGCAAAATGCTGGCCCAGCACCTCCCATGTACAATGGGCAGATGCCTCCGTACCCTGCAGGAGCTGTGCATTTTTCGGGTCAAACATTCTCTCAACCTGGCCCCCCATTCCAAGCCTCAGCAAATCCCCTTCAGGCATCTCAACCTGGCCCGCCGTTCCAAGCTCCGGCCAATCCCCTTCAGACATCCCAACCTGGTCAACAGTATCATGGTTCAGCCAATTCTCTTCAGGGTTCCCAACCTGGCCCACAGTTCCAAGCTCCAGGCAATACCCATCACGGTACTCAGCCTATGCCACCCACTGGAGTGCAGGCTAGACCGCCTCACTATTATCAGTGAGTTTTTCTCTTTGCAGAGCCTTCTCTCTTTCTCTCTCTCGCTTTCTTCTCATTTTTGCGGTAATGCCCAGAAAACGATGCGTTGTCTCCAATTTATAAATTGTTAACTGTGTTTTTATCATTAATTAGTGAACAAAGGCATGTTTCTTTTTACTATTCCTATGTCAGCTTTTCAGTAAAAGATCAGTAAATTGTTTGCTGTTTCATTCAGTATCTTTCTTAGTTTATGTGAATTGAATAATTTTGTTGCTGGTTATAGTGGGCAAGTTTTTCTTGATGAGAAGAAGAATCTGGTCTTTCTAGCCATAGTTACCATTCTGAAGAGAGAAATATATTTAGTATAAAATGCTAGATTTTTAGCTTCATTCCTGTTGATGATCAATTTGGTCTTATTACGTTCACATATGTTATAGATCTTTACTATACTGGTTGCTTTAAGAGGATAGACATTTTGAGCTTTTTGGAACTTTTCTCTTGAATAGGCGCTATTTTAGAGTTGCTGACATGTGAGCACTATTACATTGGAAGCAGACTATTTTAATTATGAACAACTATCCTGCTGGTTCAATGTAATAGTTTGTTCCGGAGAAAATCAATCTTAAAATTTAGATTCTCAAGAAAACAACTCTACTGCTAGTTCGAACTATGTGATATAACCTGGTACTGGAACTATGAAAAGAATGTGATGATGTAGGAATTAACAACACCGATATGATATGGACATTATATAAGGGAAACGAACACACTGATTCTATCTTTAATCCATTGTGAGACCCACTAAATTTAGCCTTGCGGTTGAGGGAGTGGAGAAATTGTTTTTATTGGTGAACCAGAATATAATTTTCTGTCGGTGGGTTCAAAATCATTAGGCAGTTTTCTAGTTATTTTTATTTTTGATGAAGTAGCGCCAGATTCGAATTTTGTTGAATCAACTTTTTTGAGATCCACGTCTCAAGCGTATAATTGATAGTATAAAGCGTATACTTATTACGTTCTAAATTTTACTTCATGCAGATTGTGTATACTTGATGCATATTCGAGTAAATATATGCTCTGAGCGAGTAAAAGAAAATACGCGTAAAGAAAGAGAACTAGTTGGATTTTAGATGCGCCAAATTAACGTTTATTTGCAAAAAAATAACTATAATAGAAAAACGACCTTTTTATGCAAAAGAAAAGCCATTGATTAATTCCTGTGCAGGGTCAAGATCCAATTATTTTCTAGCTTAAGCATCTTTTTGTTTTGAAGCAAGGTCATCATTGTTCACTCAGCTAGAAAAATTATAATTTAATGAAGAAAGAAAGGCTCCCTTTAATTCTCGGAAGAATTAATCATCAGATCCTGTTTGTCATGCTCTTTTTGTGTAAATCTTTCTGCACTAGGAACTAGGAAATTACAGACCGTACGAACTTAGGAAACCTGAAGATGCCAACTGTAGCTATTTGCTACATTTTTAAAAAATTTATGTGAACGGAATGTATCCGTACAGAAAATGTATTATCTACAATTACAAAGTAGAAAAAGTTCTTGTCCCCCACTGTGCACTGTGATGAGCCACTGGTAGCTAGATAGAATATTATGAGGAGCTTGGAAAATGGTACGACCTGAAATGATTCCATTTTCTTCTCTCCTGCTTAGATTTACACAGATTTGGAGGTTTACTTCGCTTTAAAATTGGTGCTGGAATCCTCTGATCGACTGATCAAGGATGAAATTCCATCAAGAACGGGTCCCACAAGGGAACAAATAAAGATTTCACTGAAATGGTTCAAGGAAAGATATAAAATTCACGGACCAAGGTATAATTATAAAACAGGGACTTAGAAGGAATAAAGAAAAAATAATATGGTTTTCAGATGGAGGATAGTATTTGGCAATAAATTATCTTAAAAGTCTTGAGAAATATAATTTATAGAATGATATTTTCCAGAAGCATAAAAGATTTTGGAATAATATTTCGAATGTACATGCATTGGAAATATATTTCTCAAACCAAAAAATTAAAAAATATAGATGTCTTCTCCATCATTTGGATATGACATATGTTAGATTGGAGTCAATTTTCAAAGTAAAAATAAAGAAGCATATATACAAAATAATAGTTGGCCCAGCATCTAAAAAGCAAAACAAGTATCATGTCTCTTAGCGAAGTTACGCGTTTGATGATGAAGAAAATGACAACGTGTCAACATCTCAACCGAGATACGATCCAAAATACCAATGTAAAAACCGTACAATAAGAAAGAAGATGGATGCACTACAAAAAAAAAGTAATAAAAGAAGAAACCCCGTAATATTTTGGGAAATTATTTTTATATCTGATATTTTACATCTCTTATCCGCTCACCAAAAATATTTATACTAAATAAATAATTTATTTATACCTGCAGTTGTAAGTGTTATAGTTAGTATAGAAAGTGTTTATCATTTTTTTTATTTCTAAATAAATATACAAAAATTGAAATAAAAAAAATTTATTTCACAAATAAAAAACAGTTCGCACAACTTTTAATTTCAACAATAAAGATATAAATATTTTTATTTTCAAATATAAATATTTTAAAAAATATATATAAATATATTTGAAGCCCATATAAAAAATACAGTTAAGGGATACTATTAAACTCCTCTAATATTTTTGTCATCTCTTTATTATATTAGAAAAAAATATGTTTAATTAGTACAACAACATCCACAAAACCGTGTGGTCACACAACTAAAATAAAAGAGGTGCAATGCAATGCAAACTAAGACAGAATCTTGTGACACTTGACCACTTGCAACGGCCTTCTTTGACATTGACACATTATCTATCTCCCAATTAAATGCCTACGTTTTTTTTTTGGATTAATTTACATTACATGGTTTTCCGCTCACAATTTATTTAATTTATGTGATTTATTATTAGATCTCCGCACTGTTGTAGTGCTTGAAGTTTGGATTTGATCACTGTATGTCAAATTGAGGTTTATTAGTTTGTTGGCCACTTCAACCGAAACAACTAAAAAATATCTCAGGCAATGAGATTGTGCCTTTTTACTTTTGAATAGTTCTTGAACTTTTTTTTTTGTTAAAAGGAGAATAGTTCTTGAATTTCATTTTCATTTTCGTTCGCTAAAATATTGATTTTATGTGAAAAAATTTACAACAATTTTGAATGCTGGATATAATAAATGTTCTCCAATGCTAAAGTCTACTAATCTTCTCTATCTTTTAGAAAATAAATTCTTCCCATATATATAGAGTACAAATTTCATAAATGTTATCTTTATTTTAGTACCAATTTAATTTCTCAATGTTTTCTCTAAATATAAAATTAAGTAATTTGAGCGGAAATTTCATAGATTTTTAACATAGGTTATTATTCTAATTCTTTGATATATATTTATACATATAATACCACAAAGTAAATAGTATATGCACCCTCACACTTTGTTATGTGCTACGATCTGCACTTGACTATTATTTTATTAGTGTGAAATAAATTCAGATTTAAAATTATTGCAAACAATATTTAAGAAATTTTCTTTAATTATTTTTTGTTCTATTTTTCCATATTTTTGTTTTCTTGCATTTATTTTATCCCATGTACATATTGTCTATGTATGTAAAAAATTTCTTTGTTAAATTAACTATAGGAGGTTATTACGTGCTACTTCAATAAAATAATAATAGTTCTTTCTTTCTTTCATTGCATTTTAAAAAAACTTGTAACAAATTGTTATATAACTAGATATGATAATTAAGAATTTCTCGTAATAAAAATTATACTCTGTATAACAAATTGTTATATAACTAAAGCAATTAAGCAAGTTGGTTATCTTCTTTTTTTTCATAATAAAATATTATTCAACAGGAACTGAGGTCAAAGCAGGGAATTATTTTTTTTCTTTCCAATGACAAGCTAGTAGACAAGTCATAAGGTACCATCAGTCAAAACAAATTGAAATTTTACTCTTCAATTTGCCAAGAATTTCTTATTTTTGAGGTTGAAAGTTTTGAGCAAGCTAAAAAATTTCTATTTTTCAGAAAGTCAAACAACCTGTATGTCAAAGTCAAACCCTATCTGAGTCATACTTAACTACTCTGCCTAATTAATCTGACCTGAACTGGAAACCCAACTAACCAAATCCCAATTCAACCAGCTAATAATTAATACTACCTAGCTAATCTATCTCACAATTTCAATATATTTGTTTCCTAAAATAACCTAAAACGGCTGAAACTAAAAAAAAAATCGATCCAATATAAAATTCTTATGATCCAAACACCAAGATGACCTAAACTTAATGTGACCTAAATACAAAATTTACTAATTATCAACCAAAATCCAAATACATTCCAACTAGGTAGTATTTTCATACTTATACTTATTTAATATTAGTCTTATCCATATCTATAATGACAATAATTTAATATATTATATAGTTAAATATAACATTAGAAATTATCATATATTTTATTTTGTATATCATTTACTTCATAGGATAACATATACAAAATAATTCTTATTCATACTCCATCCGATAAGCTGATGAAATTTCTTTTTTATCTATATTCTTATCCATTAATTTAACGAAAAAAATTCTTATTCATATTTACTTTATCGAATACGATACGGATATGATAAATGGAGACCTAAAATGGAAAATATGCTCAACTGTTTCTCATAAATGGAGACTCGGTTCAATGTAACAAGAGCCTTTTTTTTTTTTTTTTGAGTTGAACGAGTGAGTGATCGAGTGGTGCAAGAGAAAGTATTTTAGATCAGAATCCGGTGCTTACCTTCAATTCAAGCTTTCTACTTTTAAAGCAACTACCAACTCCTCTTCTTCTTTACCAGAATGTTTTCTTTCCATTTACTTTGGCACTGTAAAGACAAAATTCTCATTCGATTTCTCCACTTTAGTTTAGTACCCCAAATAAAATTTATGAGAGAGATTTTTATATTCAATAAACCATTAAAGAAGTGCCTCGAGTTGTGGCACTCTACTACTATAGAATTTGACGGTGCACCTTTTTTCTTCCATGCTATAAAGGCGTTCCTATGTAGAACAATAAATCTACCTTTATTAAATTAAGATATCTCCCTTGCTTCGGTGCCTTGATCGTTACACCTACAACAGCTAATGTCGTATTCACTTCTTTTCAAGGGTACACATGCAAGGATTAATAGGATAACATTTCTGTAGATAGAAGGCAAATTAATTTTGATTTGTAAAGTTTAAGTATATAAAAAATATTTAAAAATAAATAAATATCAGAATGAGAGCTTTTATTTTAAAAAAAATTGATTTGCAAAATATAGTCCTCGACTCTTGCTTAGTAAATGAGGAGTCGTGCACATTAAAATCTAAGATCTTAATTTCTGTAATTGCTAATTCAACTGTTAGTTGTCATATTATTAATTTAGCATCTTTTACATATTAATTTCAGAATATTTTCATCCCCGTATTTGCTAATTTATTGATGTGACAAATTATAATTGATAAAAAAATAATTTTATTTAATTTCAGAGATAAAGATGTTCTCATATTACTTATAAATAAATTGTAAATATTGATGTGATATTTTAAAAAGATTTATTAATTTATAATATTATTAAATTAATAAATACCCTTCATCTCAAAATTATAATGGTAATTGTCACGTTAAATGTAGCTAGTTATTTATAAGTGGGATGAAATTGCTAAAAATAACGATTTTCAGAGTTTCCTCTCAAAAAGTTGCACTCCTTCCAAAACTAAGATATATTTTCAAAAGTAAACATTGCAATTGGTATAAAATTGCTTTATATAATGTTTATAAAACGAACTAATTGAACAACATTTTGTGTTGGCAAATAGTAATGACCATTTATATGTTTTGAATTTCCTAAAAGCTAACATGAGGTGTGAAACATGACAATCTCATCAACCCCAACTTGCAAGTGATGAAAATGTGATAAACAATCAAACAAAAGAAACGAAAATGAAAAGATTAATTCAAGGGACAGAAGGAGACAAGTGGTTACCAAAGCAACAATGCACATGCACCTCCACTATACCATCCCTTGTTGAACATTTGATATATGTTCATGTTACCTACTTTCCCATTGACTAAATGGACAAAAAGAAACTTGTATTTTTTCAAGACTAGGCTAGCTAGATATATGATAATTTGAAAGCAATAATTCCTCACGCGCATACGAGAAAAGACGAGAAATTTGCGATCATTTGGGGATTTTTCCTATATGTTTGGCAATGGTTTAGTGAGATTCATCGTTCACGTGCAACAGTCTTGAATTTTTGCCCATTTCTACTACAATAATTTTTCAAATTTTCGATTTTCTTTACCATTTTTGGAATATACTCTCTTTAATTAATTACTATATACCTTACCTCTTAAATTTCTGCTAGGAATAGGCGAGAGCATTTGGCTCTTATTGTTAGAAGTATAAGGTGTTCATTGTATAAAACCTGGGATTTTAATTTTGAGGATTGGGATGGTTGGTGATCAAAAGTTATATCATCAAATTAAGTACTGGTGCAACTATTACTACATTGTAGCTAGTGCAAAAAAACAAAAAGAGAAAAAAAATGTAAAAAGTAATTATTAAATTCTAATTTTGTATTTTGTATACCAAAATAATGCTAATGTTGTCCAGAGTTTTATCTTAAGAGTGTGTTAATATTACCCTAAATTCCATTCTTTAGAAGTGAAAATAGTGGTCTCTGTACATTTAGAAGTGAAAGATATGCACTAGTCACTAACACCTCAAGCTCTAGTCACTAACACAAGCAACTTTTACAATTTATACTTAATTTATTCTGATCAAAATAGAATGAGATTAAAAGTTATATAGTTATTTCAAAACTTAAAACCTAGCACGTGTCAAGACTCCCTACTGTAGATCTACCCTTAGCCTCAAGTGTAGTATCTGTGCTCATGCTTATTTTGTACTATTAGGTATTTATATCTGAACTTTGAAATGTACAAAGTTACATTACCAAGTATTTAAAATAACATTGGTAGATGCTTATGATTGTATTATAGGGTTCATACATAATGTGGTACCTAAATATTTACATTTATATTGTTTGGTGTCTATTTATAGTTAGTAATATAGTGTTTATACCTACGATCAGAATATCAGTTATTATGTTTTTTTTTTGTCATAAAAAGCTTAAAATAATCTTCTCAAAAGTCGTCTAATTAAAATCTAAACCCCAAAATATTGAACAACATGAAGCTCAATTAAATTTACAGCATTGAAATAGCTCCTAGGTAAATAAATACTGTCATATAAAGAAGCTATGTCCATTAATTCTCTCTTCTAGGAAAAAGAGAAGCTAGCTTCAGAAGCAAAAAAAAAAAAGAAGAAGACAAAAACAGTGCGCTAGCTAGATCCTTGTGTGGTCACATAAGCAAATGGCAACTTGGAAAAGAACACGCATGTGCTGCCTTTGTATCTTTGCCCAAATTTGCCCCCACAAACAGTGTGCTTTATTTTGTTCTCTGGTGCCAAACGGTTTCATCAAAATTAAATGACATCATCAGTGACTAAGGAGTAAGCGCTCTTCTGCTTGTTGATGCAATGCAACACTGTGTGAGTTTCTCCGCTTCTCTACAAACAGTCACTTGTGTCTGCCCAGTGTCTACGCTCAGTAAATTTTGAGAGTGAAAGAAGGATTTGATCACTTTTTCACAAAGGTCCCTGAATTAATTTTAATTACGAAAAGTCTAGCTACCCGCCATTTATAGTGACGGGATGTGGGAAAATATTTTGAAGGAGTCTGAGTATAGAATTATCAGATTTATAGAAGGGTATGTAAGCAAAATAAACCCATATCTCAATCCCCTATATATACACCAGAAAGAGATCTTTCTCTGCCTTCAACGCCAGGATTTATACCCTACACCCCCCCCCCCTCTCACTCTCTCTCTCTCTCTCTCTCTCTCTCTCTCTATCTCTAATCGTAAGTGCATTCTTTAATTATCAACTTATATCTGGTTTAGTTATGTCATATATTCCTGTTCAGTTGTTGTCGGATAGTTGTATGTATATATGGAACTAATACATTTTATCTGATTCTGTTTTTTTACATAATTAGAGATGAAGAAAGAGGTGGCAATTGGTGGCTTTCTCTTTGCTTGGGCACTCGCATTGTTCTCTCCTGTGCTATGCTATGGAAGAGGAGGAGCTGGATGGTCAAATGCACATGCTACATTTTACGGTGGCAGTGATGCCTCCGGCACTATGGGTATGAGTGACTTATATATATAATTATGTGAAAGCAAGGTTTTTCATGGATGCATGTACCTATCAAAATGTACAAGTTTAATTGCTTGTTCTTTAACTGATACATATAGAGCAGTGCATGCATTCTTAGTATTGAAAGAAATTAAGCTCTGATAGTACGAAGCCGGTCAAGTCAGCCCGTACATCAAATAAGTTCAACAAATCACACACAATTAAATCACAAAACTATCAGGATAATTGTTTTCATAAGAACAAAGAGATTAATAGTATCTCTTTTTTGTACTAAAAGTAAAATGAAAATATCAAAGAAAAAATATAAGGTCCTACAATACAGTTCAGAACTTCATCAGACCTATAATTAATTAACCATGTTCACACTGTCACTCTTTATATCAACCAAAGTTACCTCATCCTGTCATCCAGCACCTTTTTAGTTTTTACCCCTCACATTTTTCTTTTGCTGTTAGGTGGAGCATGTGGCTATGGCAACCTATACAGCCAGGGTTATGGGACCAACACCGCCGCGCTAAGCACTGCGCTTTTCAACAACGGGCTCAGTTGCGGGGCCTGCTATGAGATAATGTGCGTCAACGACCGACGGTGGTGCTTGCCGGGAGCGATCGTGGTCACCGCCACAAACTACTGCCCACCGAACTACGCATTGCCGAATGACAATGGGGGTTGGTGTAACCCGCCACTTCAGCACTTTGACTTGTCTGAGCCTGTGTTCTTGCACATTGCTCAGTACCGGGCCGGTATTGTCCCCGTCGCGTACAGGAGGTCGGTGATTGATTCTTTTCTCAGTAGTTATATGTAATTACATGTTGAATTTGTATCTAGACTACTTTGTCATGTCTGGTTGTGTAGACTACCTTATTATTTTCTTTCACTTTTTGCATGCTCTGTCCTTTCCCCTGATTCTTTTAAGTATAAATGTACAATTATAACAATCTTATTAGTTTTTAGGCCCAATTATCTTGGCCCAGCCCAATTCACATTTTCAGAGCAGTGACAGTTAAATTGTTAGTTAATTAATTAATTAGTAATCGGTACATTTGATTTGTGTTTATAGAGCCAACAAGCTCAACAAAAATGTCAAAGTTACTTGAAAAAGAAAAAAAGAACTCAACAGAAATATTTGATTTTATAAATTATTTTCCTTGTTTGCAGGGTTCCATGTAGGAGGCGAGGCGGCATTAGGTTCACCGTAAACGGCCACTCTTACTTCAACTTGGTGCTCATAACCAATGTAGGCGGTGCTGGTGACGTTCACTCCGTCTACATAAAAGGATCGAGGCTTAATTGGCAGGCCATGTCGCGCAACTGGGGCCAGAATTGGCAAAGCAGCAGCTACCTCAACGGTCAAGGTCTCTCATTCAAGGTTACCATAAGTGACGGTCGCTCCGTCGTCTCTTATAATGTCGCACCTCCTGGTTGGTCGTTCGGTCAAACCTTTTCCGGGGGCCAATTCCGCTAGATTCTACAGAAGGGAATCCATGTGTCCACAGGGATTTTACATATAATTTTGTCAAATGAAACTCGCTCTATATGTTATGTATAATCAGGTAATTAGTAGTGTGTTAGTTAGGGGCACAAGATTTAACCTAGTGCAAAATGCATATTAGGAGTGCAAATATATGCAGTGGTTGTCAGTTACCCATATAATAAACTAGGATTTAGGTTTGGTTTTGGGTTGGGGGTGGTGGTGGTTGGGGGGGGGGGGGGGGGGGGGGTTAAAGTGATCAATTGTTGAAGGGGCTTGTTTTGTGTGGCTCTTTCATCCTGTTAGTACATGATTTGTGGTCTCTTAGTGCTGGAGAGAAGATAAAGAGCTTCTTTTCAGTACCACTGATTGGATGTGGTCGGTTTGTGGACCCGCCAATTGGTAGTGGAGTAAATTTTAATTTTTCTCTTTTACTTTTGCTTTTTTGGTTATTTTATTTCCTGTCTAAATTTTAGCTTTTGGAGGAAATGCCTCAAAAGAGCTTTTCTCTTTTTATTATGTTCAGCAGAATAAAGAGTCTCTGGTTCCTTGTATTATGTTGAAATTGTAATAAACTAGCATTATACCCGTGGCATGCACGGGGTAATATATGTTATATTAATAAATTTGCTTGTTTATTAAACATAAGAAGACTTTGTTACTCACTGTTGATGAATAAGCATGAATTTAGTATTGTTGATATTTTGACAGTTATTTTGCAACGTTAGTTAATATATTTTAATTATATTTTAAATTAAAGTAATATATATTTTATTTCTATTTTTTTGTTTATCTTAGTATTTTGATATATATGGGAGTGAAACCATTGTTTATTTTTATAGATTGAAATTTTTGTAATATATAGTGTCGTATATTTTCATAAATGGGTCTCATTTAATTTACAAATTTTTAAGTATTGTTTGATTTATGTTATAAATTCAATAATAATATAAATAATTGTTTCTTATATAATTTCATTTCATCTGACGGTTAATATAAAAATGGTGATGTGGCTCTCTAGAACAGACAGGATCAATTTTTGGTAAAGAGACAAAAAAATAAAATCTTACTAACTATGTACCACGTTGGATAAAGAACCATTACATGTTCTTCATCAAGAAGGCATTGTGCTTTGGAATATAAATGCTTTAATATAAATGTTTGGCTTAATCCTACAATGTAATATAAAATAATATTCACATCAACACATTAAATTTACTGCGAGACCCAAATCAGTTGTGACCCAATCCTGTACATGGTATGATTCTTCTCTTTATCGGTGCAAAGTGTCAAAGACGGGTATATTATAATTTTCTGATTTCAAGTAATTGAATGCTTCAGATCTCTATTTTTTTGGGGGGTGGTGGGGGGTGGGGGAGGTGGGGTCTGAAAAAACCTGATAAGCATGAACATGTCTTACTAAAATTTATAAAAAGTTTTCACTACAAAAAGTTGGAGGAGCTGATTTTGCAACCTAATTCTGATTCTCATTATCAGAAAATTCTAAATTAGTATGAAATAAAGGATATAAATTTTATTGGAACATTCATCTAACTGAACATTATATGAAACTGTAATTTCATGGTATTATAAAAATTGGATTGAAATTGTATCTTAGAATATTGATAATTTTTGGCATAAGAAATGTACCAAAATTACATAATAATCCTTGTTTATTTGTACCAAAAATATCCTGCATAGACTTGAAGATATAAAAATATCTGCAACAATCCCACAAATAACAGAAAATATGAAATTCCCTATACTCAAAGCACACTTCCTTTATCACTGTTCTTATCTATATATATTTTAGTCAGTCTAAAGAGATTGTTTTTCTTCATTTGATCATCTAGATTTACAAAAGCTTTATGATGTTGAAACAGTTTGTTCATAATTACAATTTGTTATAAATTATAATTTCAATATGATCACAAAATGTTTCTTTCAATTTTTCTTGTCTCAACAGTAATTAGTTTCATTGCAAGTTTATTAAATGTGTCGACATGCTTTTGAAACTTCAAATTATATGGCTATGAGTATGACTGTATTAAAAAGCTGATCCTGATTATTGAAAAATCTTTTACAATTTTTCCATATTGTTTTTCACTTCAAAATTGGATTATAATAGAAAAGGATGACACAAATCAGTATATACACTTTGATTTTGCATTAATTTTTCTCGCAATTAATTTAAACTTCAAAGGGGAAAAATTGAATGATCAACAAATAAAAGGATGGCACAAATCCGTATATATACTTTGATTTTGCATCAATTTTTCTTACAATCAGTTTAGATTTCAAAGGGGGGAAAATTGAATCGACAACAAATAAAGGTTCGAAAGATTATTTTCTTCACAAATTCAAATTACAAGGCAAACATAACTTCTAATTAGTTTAAGAAATTATAAAAAATACCTATAATTACTTTCAGACAAAACCATGAGGAGAAGCTCCAAAGAGGATGTGAAGAATCGTGTGGTGGTAGTGTGACAAATTATAGAGGTAGAGATGAAGTGGATCAAGGCGGAGTCTCTGAGATGCTGACATAGCAGTTAGCGAGATGTGACGAAGTGGATCAAGGCGGCTTTGACCCACTTCTGCAATTAAGCGTCAGGGTGAGTGCTACTCACCTTATTGGGCTAATGGGTAACCAATAACACACAGCAGGAAAATGAATAGCAAGAGAATGCAATATAACAATTGAAGACGAGCTATATGATGATTCCTTGAAGCAATTGAAGACTCCAGACGCGAATGGTGAGATGGGGCCAAAATCAGAGGAGAAATCATGGCTCTGAGGGTTTAGGATGCGAAGAACAAAGGCTGGCGTCTTTTCGTTTTTGGGTGCAGGGCCTTTTCTCCTTTGCAACGTCTTGCAACGCTCCTAGCGATCAGATTTGGACCATCAAATTCTTAGATCAAACGACTCATATTAAATAATGACGTGGCTGCATAATATTGTTTCTTTCGTCAAACGTTTTTGTATACTACTATAGATATATATGATAATTATGTCATAATTTTGTAAGATCTTTTTATTTTCCAGTTTTTTAGAAATATTCACATAGAATTTTTTTTTCTTCTCTATCTTGAATTTACAAAAGAAATAACAACAGCAATCCTATTTAAAAAAATAATAATACAATTATGCCCAAAATCTAATTGCATGAATTTAAAGGTGTTGTCTGAATGCATACATATATATAACATCTTTAGATGCCTGATCTCAGAGGTCATAGAAAATTAAATATACGCCTAACAATGCTTACATTTATATAATATATGCATCATTTATTTATTTATTTTATTTTTGGTTAGTGGTTGTCAGTTAATAGATGCATCATTTAATATTTTCAATGTTTGAAAGCTTTACTAACATTCAAATGTTTGAAAATATTAGTAAATGATGCATCAATTAACCTTTTTGATAACCTCTAACAAAAAAAATGAAATATATAAATAAATAAAACAAATAAATAAATGATGCAAATATTAACCTTTGAATGTTCTCCAAAATAGTAAAAAAGCTGGTAACATATGAATCCTCGTAATCTTATCTACTATACCTTAGCTACTTTACAATCTTGATATCGAATAAAAATGGTCATTCAACAATAAAAAGGAATTTGCTGGATTATAAATTCTCTTTATAATAAGCAAGCAAACTATAAAGATTCTGCAGAGGCTTCGGATTTTGTAACCAGTTAACATTCTCCAACGCATCAAATCAAATCGATCCTTAATTTAAGCTACCAAAACAAATCAGCAAACAAAAAGTGTGAACACTTAGAAAGGAGAAACACTGTATGCGCAGATCCGAGTCAAATCCGCTGTTGTCTGAATTGAATTGTCATTTCCTCAGGTACACAGAGATAAACTCCTCCAGACACTCAATCCCATGATTTGCGCGATGGCTAACAACCTCCATCCAGCATGTGGAGCTCTTAAATGCAATGCCTACCTTTACCAACCTGATGTTCTTTTTCTCATTTCTATTTTTTCCTCTTGGACATAGCTCAGGTGCTATTATATACATTGACTTCTATTATATTTGTCGTTATTATTGTTCTCTTCTGACTGAGCAATTGAATTTTTTTGTTTTTGTTTGCAGTACCTGTATCTTAGTTAGGATGTCTGAAATTACTGGTCTAATTTTAAATGTTTGAAAACATTATACTTGTTTTAGGGCGGATTGGTATACGCTTTCGAGAGGACTTTCATATTAAAAGTTATATTTTTTTCAAATTTGAAATTTCATTTATAATTTTTTTAATATTTAGAATTATTTTTATATATGGTCTGATATAATATTTTTTTAATTTTGAACTAGGCGTGCAAAAATTATTGAAATGATCAAATATAAAACTAAGTATTTTTTAATATTAGATCATAAATAATAACATACAAATTAATATGTATAGAAATTATTAAAATTGAATTTTTAAGTTTTATGTTGATCATTTTTTTAAGATCTATGTTGATTTTTTCGTAAACTTTTAATTATTATATTGCATTGGACTGAAAGATAGATTTTGAAAATTCGGTCTTTGCAAACCGTTTTCTCAGAATCCTACTTTTACTAGAGGTCGGTTTTTGAGAATCTAACCTATGAGAATCTGATTTTTCTCATTTTGTATTTTCTTCCAATTTGTTTCAGCTTTTATAATTTCAACTTTTTTTTCCACGACATAAAAAAATCACATTTTGCATATTCATTTATCCTTCACAATTTCAATAAAATCACATTTTGAAATAGAAAATATCAATTAAAATTTTGAGTCACAAATAATATTTAAATCTAACACCTAAGACTTTAATATACGATAATGATTAAAATTAAGAGACAAAATTTCTTTAAGTACGTTCCATAATATTAACTATTTGTGTGCATAGTTATGTTAATATTACATCAAAATAATCTGCCATAGACGCCAATTAATAATTTGAAATATCAGGAAGGGTAAAACCGTAAAAGAAAAGTATTTGAGCTGTAAGGTCGTCACACGCAGATAAGAGAGCTATATATGGAGGAATTAGGAGCTTGTTATTGGCAAATGGCAACGTTGATCTACTCTTCTCATTTATTTTGAATAGAATTTATTAGTGTTAATTTCTTCAATCTGGCTTTGTTATGTTTAGGCCTGTTGGGCCATCTTTGGCACGTCAGAATTCTTTGCATTGATGGGCTTTCCACGGCAACAGTTTAACAGTATGAGGAGAGATTCAATGTCTATAATTATTGATTGATGTCAAATTAATGATTATTCAAATCAAATTTTAAATAATTATTTATTAAATATGGTGTGATTTTGGACGACTATTAATTTGATACTTTTGAGATAATTTGACAATGAATTTTCAAGTAATTTTGAAGTATTTTTTAAAAATAGAAAAAGAATTATAAATAAAAATTTTGAATTTATAGATTGATTGTATTTCAAGTTTTATATTATCAATTTATATTCTATGTTAATTATGTATCGTTGTAAATTTCATATAATTTTAATGATCTTTTGATGAAATATCGAATGATATTTGAATTGAATGAGATTTGAAACACAATCGATCTGTAAATTTAAAAATGTCTATAAATTTTTTTATTTAAAATTTTTTTATAATTATTTAAAAATCCGCTGTCAATATCAGATAAAACTTATTCCACTGGTCTAGGAGTTACTGCTGATTAAAGTCCCAAACTTGAGATAATGGAGAAAACTCATACTTGATAGTTACTTCTTAAGAAGTTAGTAGTTATCAGGATCCCACCTATTAAATAATAAGAGGTATATTTTTTTGCATCCACTAGTTTAGTTTCATTTTTTCCTCTTCTGTGTCCAAACAATAACTTTGTAATACATTAAAAAGTAAAAAAAAAGAAGAAGAATATAACAAAGAAAGAAAGATCAAAGGACAGAATCCCCTTGTCGTTGTGAATTAATCTATATATATGAGCTACATAATTACAATTAATGTACATAACTATGTTAAAAGCATATTGCCAACGACAGCTCATAATTTGGTCTATAAAAGGTAAAAACAAACCAAAAGTGTCAACAGTATTTTCAATAATTAACAAAAGAATACTACCCAAAAAAGAAATAAAAGAATAACTAATTTTCTTCATCAGAAGAGGCTCATCTCCAAAAGTCTACGAAAATCGCTCCAACTAATCTTGCCCCCTCCAGCTCTGTCATACTGCTCAATCATATACTGGCATGTATTCAGATTCGTATATCTTCCCAATCCAAGATTCATCAGTACTATTTGCAAATCTCTGGCATCAAAGAAACCATCTCTATCATGGTCAAAGATAGAGAAAGCCTCCGAAACCTCATCTAAACTGGGCTCTGAGTCCTCAAACAAGGCCAAGAACTCTCCATAGCTCATCATGTCGTCATCTATTTCATCTCCTTCCTCTTTAGTACATGGACATAAGTTCTGAATCACAATTTTCAGATCATGTGTAGTTAGTATTATGTCTTCTATGTCAATCTCTTCCTCTCCACTTGCATGGTTCATGCTATTTTCCTCAGGAGCTTCTACTGGGCATGAAGTGATGACGGAATGAGGTACGAAGAGACCAAAGAAAGCTAGGTAGTACTTGACACAATAGTTGTTAATAACAGATGGTTTTAGGAGGAAACATGCGGATGCTGATACACCGAAAACAATCTTCCCTCGGTTTCTACTGACTAGAGAGAATCCGATTTCTGGAAAGCTCTTTAGAAGCATGTATTTGCAGGTAGAGATGTAGATGTAAGAGAGGATGAGATCAATATATTTCGGACATAACTTTTCAAGTAAATATGACAACAGAAATTGCACGATCAAGGCACGGAGAAACAAGTACCGGTTCTCTACTGTGTTCTCGATCCAGCGCATGATAACGAAAAAGATGAAACATGAAGAAAGATCCAGAATAGCGAGAGAAATTATACCATTGAGTAAATGGTAACAACGCGCCTCTATCGTCTTCTCCATCGGTTGGGAAGACTTGCTTTCCATGAAATATCACGCCACGTATATAGACAACTAGCTTGCTGTTGTTAATTTGTTCTCGCTAGCTGCTTGTTGCACAAATCGATATCTGAGAGTTATGTAAGTGGAGTTGCTTGTTTCCCCTCCCCCGTTGATGATAGAAACGTTGAATTTCTTCTCTCCTTTCTGAATGGTGGGAGGAGGGAGAACACAAACAGAAAAAAATAGTGGAACATAAGAGCTGAGATGAAAGAGAAACAAGTACACTGCACTTCCCTAATATAGTATAGCCGTACAGGTCTTTTTGTCTAACTAAGAAAGAGATACGAAGCTTCAAAGAAGGTGCCATAACTTCAGCAAAGGGAACGCATGCAGATAGATACATTCTTATTAGAGGAATGCTGTTTTTTTCTCGCGAGCGAACTATCGCATGAATTTCACCAATCCCGTTGGTACACGACGTGCCAATACGCGGAACTGTAACAATCGAGTTTGATTAATAACTGGGATATATAATTAATATTCATATTTCACAAACACGTGTGAAAACTCAGTAGTCAGTGGAGCTCCATTAGTCAGGGCATCTCTAGTGTTCACGTCATCTATGATCTATTTAATTAATCTGGATTCTAGACGACCGCGCGTCATCTATTTAGTTATTTATGTGGCGGTCCATAAAATGGAATATTGTCTTTTTCTATTCAATTTCAACGATGTATTATACGCAATTCATGGTGTGGCGGGTTGACATTTGACAGCAAATGGGTAGAGATATGAAAGTCCAAATGTACATATACATGTATCTATGTATATGTACATGTACATGTACATATATACATATATGTACATATATACATATATGTATATATATACATTTTTCATTTCATAGTTACGTTACTCTTCACGTCTCACCTACTTGAAATGTTTATATGGTATAAAAATCGATACACACATATATTCTCTTATTATTAATATTAATATTACTACTATTATTATTAGAGTTAAGAAAATATTTTATTTAACATTTCAACATTTCAATCCTATGATATATATGAAAATTAAGTACTTCTAAATGAATTTCTAAACAAATCTAAAAATTTAATTAATTTCGTATGTATCATTTTGCTTGTTTAAAAAAAATGAGAAATATATACAAATGAATTCCTTTTGCCGGATTTTAGTTTCTTCCAATAACAACAAATTTGTTGCTTAAAATTCGCTCTCTATAGATACAGGACTATAGACTATAGTCCAAAACTATTGTTATGTATTAAAATTTACAATACATAAATTAAGTTTGATATGATAAATTAATTCATTCATTAAACTAGTTGAGGAGTTGACCGGTGCAAAACGCAAAAAGAAATAAGTCAATGTATTAGTTTCTTTTGTAACACTTGTGTGAAGATCATTAAATGCTTGAACCATAATTTTCTCAACTCCTAAAGAAAAGGCCACGTGTCATTGTATGATAGGCTATATATATTTTGGATGATAGGAACTTTCTGCCCACCTTCGCTTCCCTCGATGCGCAATACACCAATTGATATAAGAAAAGATGGATGCGATCAAATCCCCTGCTCACCAGTGGGCAGGATTTTCCTGCAAACTGATGAGATGGACCAATCAGTCACAACCATGTGTGTTTGCTAACTTCCATAAAAGCTTTGCATTTAAGAAGAATATGGGGTCTCTCTCTCAAAATTATGTGATGATATATGCTTTGTGCATACACATTGCTTTATATTCTCTGTCTTTTTTATACTAATACTATGTATTTTTTTTATTATTAACGTGTTTTTATTAGGAAACAAGAAATAGTAAATTCATATGCAACATTTTTTTTTCATTCTTTCTCTCTTTCAAGCACGTGCCTGGTTTTTACAATTTGCAAAAATATATTTGACCAACAACATTTTTAGAACTAAATTCTAAAGAAAATTGTATCAGTAATAAGATGTTTAAATTCTCTACATTAAATTTGAATAAAGAGAAAACAAATTTTGAATAAAGAAAAGTAGTTAGTATATTGTCTTTTTCTTAAATGTTAATTGGAATTCTAACTTTTAATTAAGAATGCAATTGTAGCCATTTTTGTAGTTTTGTTGTACATCTTCATATTTTTAAGTTTTATTATCGTTGAACATTGATTTAACAAAAAAAAAGATGCATTTATTTATCATTGGATGTTTCTAGCATATTTCAACTTTTTTTATATTACATTTAGATCTTAACATACATATTTTTGAGAAATATAATTCAAATTAAAAACTAAAATTATAAATGTGTTTTTAATTATTTAGATAGAAAATGTATTAAATTTCAATTAGTTTGAAATATGTTTGTTCATTCATCATAAAATCATTGAATTTTCAACGTTAAAATTTTTTATTTGTTTGATGGAAAGCTAAACGTTTTTCAAATTAACCAAAATTTGATACATATTATATCCAAATAATTAAGAATACCTCTACAAATTTAATTTTTTTAACTTAAATGATATTTTTCAAAAAATATACATAATAAAAGTTGGATGTACCATAAAAAAAAATTAGATGCATTAGAGATACCCCTCATTCATATAATTCTCCCAAAAAAAACAATTTAAACACAAAAAAATTCTAAGTTTTTATCTCACTAGCGTATTTTCTTACTTTTTCTTCTTTTTTGGCCTCTTTTTCTTGTTGATGCAAAAGGTGATGTGGGGGAGTAATTTAATTTAGAAGAGTCTAGAACTCTAGATATCTAGAAAGAAAGGCGCAGAGAACACTTATTATTCTGTTAAGAATTACAACGGTGTCAAAGCATCAATAAGTACTTATTTATTGAGTTTGGCATAAACTAAGATTGAATACTATTGGTCCATCTCATCTGTTGGCAGGAAAATCCTGCTCACTGGTCAGCAGGCGATTCGATCCCAAGATGGGCAACAAAATTAAAAGAGTTCAGATCTGCTAATATTAAAAACTATGATAATTTCATTGTCATAATTTTTAAATCTTCTAATTTGTTTTTAATAATATTAATTTTGATGCAATTTGAAAAAAAATCATTTCAGTATTGTTTAGATGCCTATAAAATTTAGTTGTTAATTTTCCAAATCTTTCGACGGATAATTAATTAACTGAATTTAGAATCGTACTAAATTGGATACATAATTTTACAAAATAGTTGAAAACTTATATCAATTTAATTTTTCTTTTAATTTTTGTAATTGTTAAATTGATTGTCTAGAAAGATAAAGGAAAACAAAGAAAGAGGTTGAACTATCGAGATGCAGGTAATTTATATTTTCATCATAATAAAACAAAATCAACAATAAGTTAATCAAAACCACATGCTTAGTAATAAGGTTATAGACCATATTTCTTTTTTCTTATGAAGATATATATATATATTCAAATTCTGTAAAGAGTATTTTAAAAGTAGTAAAGATAGTACTAACAAAATCTCTTATTTCAAAAATAAAAAAAATAAGCTAATCACTTCCAACATCTAAAACCAATTTCAATCATAATTAGAAAGTACAACATGCCTATCTGAAAAAGTTTATCTACAACAATATCGTAGATAAAATCTGTTTATGATCAATTTTTGATGTAATTTAATTTTGAAGTAATTTAAAAATCATTTGATTATCGTTCAAATGTCTACAAAACTTGGGTATTAATTTTTCAAATTTTTTTGACAAATAATTAGTTAAATTTAGAATTTTATTGAATTTGATACATAATTTATCAAAATAATAAAAAACTTGTATTAATTTAATGTTTTTATTTTGATAATTGTTAAATTAATTGTCCAAAAAGATAAAGGAAAACAAACAAAGAAAGGAGAAAGAAGTTGAACTTCCACAAAATTTTAGTCCTAAACAAAATCAGTTCTAACAACTAAAAACCATTTCAATCATTATATAATTAAAGAGCAATTATGTTATACATCAAAAATTTTAATAATTTATGAATTATAATCATTAATTTCAATCTGATTTCTGGTTTATAATATAAATTTTAATCCACAACAGAATTAGTGATAGTTAAAACATCCCTCTCCTTTCTGAAAAATCTTATCTACAATAATACTTTAGATAAAATCTGTTTGTGATCAATTATACTAATTTGCAATCATGAGATATTCCAATAAAAAGCCAAATTGGAGGCAACATCCATGAATGATATATTGTTTCTAATCACCAATTTCCAAAAGGCACATCTCTAATAATCTGGAAAAATCAATCAAATCAACATAGCCATCTCCATTTCTATCATGCTTTGCAATCATCTGCTCGCATGCCTCGAGATTCGTGCCTTCTCTTAATCCGAGATTAACAAGCACGCTTTGCAAATCTCTGGCATCGACTGAACCATCTCTGTTCTGATCAAAAACAGAGAACGCCTCCTTCACTTCATCCAAACTGGGTTCTGATTCCTGAAACAGAGCATTGAAATCTTCATACCCCATGCAATCCTTCATTTGCTCTCCCTCTTTGGTTGTTGGTAGGCATATGCTCTCCATTGCAAGCGACAATTCCTCTCTGTTTATTCTAACATCCTTTATGTCAACCTTCGCCTCTTCTCTGACCGGAGCTTGGTCGATCGCCTCTTCTCTGATTGAGGCCTCGTTGCATCGCGAGAGAGATATGAGGAAATAATGGATATATAGGAGTTTTTTCGGGTAGAATTTGTCTAGAATCAAGACATAGAAGTTGAGCACTAAGCAAAGAAGAGAAATAGTGGTTGTTATCACCTCCATTGTTGAGTTTGAGTCGTCTAAGGGAGAGAAAGAGACTGAGGTTCAGAACCATGTATAAGAGAAATTGGATTTCTTCTTTTTCTCAAGGTAGAAAGGATCTTGTATATATAGAATAAAGGATATGAAAAGTGCAATTAGGTAAGTTCGGTGGTGATAATGCAAGGGAAATTTCATGAAGGTTTTCTTGCATGTATGGAGGAAACTGCTTGAGAGGTTCCATATAGTATTATTGGTAGGAGACGTGACTCTTCGATTTCCACAAACCATAAAGGATTCATCAACCTACATGTTGACATTTATAAAAAGAATAATAAAAAAAGAAGCGTACATGTTGACGTGTTACGGAGAAAAAACAAGGATTTTGTGTGGCGTCAATGGGCAATGGCTGAAGTAGCTGACGCCAGCCATGAATGGTGAAATTACTATATTACCCTTCGGAGAAAATTTTGAGGAAAAAATTGAAGTAAAAATAAGTAGTGTATCTTATTTTTAGAACTTCTCCAAGATGGAAATTAAAGTATTTTCTAAAGATGATAATATTACTTAATTATAGATATACTTGGCTAATATAATTGATTAGCGAACTACGAAATAATTCGTAAATCGAATATAGAAATTTTTATTGGAAATAAAGCATTAAAAAAATTAAATATATACAAGGTACATACTTGATTGAAATTTGATGTTTTTGCGCTTAACATATTAAGATTTACATGTAAAATGACATAGATGTTTCACATGTTCAAGACAAGAATTTTGGACAAGCAAAATTATTTTTGTAGAAAAATTGTATGTATATTGAAAATACGGCTTTGATTTATAATTTTGGAATTAGAAACATTCACATCATGTGTATATTTTTCATGAATTTTGAATAATCATTATTTGATGGTTGGTAAAATTAGTCACATCATTCTATTACTAGAAAGCACATATACAAATTAAAACATGAAGGTTATAAATGGAAAATAGTATGAACTTTGAACATGCTGTCCATTTGGCCACGTCATCCAGGATATAACTAGTCCACTTACATACAAGTCAACAAATCTCATGCCACATTAAACCTAGCAAAGTTGCTAGAGAATTAGAGATAAAAACAACATGTTTGCAAAACGCCGGCCATAATTGGAGCATGAATTTTCATGGAAATTGTATAAACATTTACAAGTTTCATTTTATTATTATCATCTTGGCCAGTTATCATTTCAACTATGCAGTGAGAACTCGGACATATTTCGGCTATTAAATATACTTGCAAAGATTGTGACTCAAAAATATATAATATATATATATATAATATGGTAGACATCAAATTTATGTACCGTGTTGGTTATTGTTAAGATTGAGACTGTAGAAAAAAAAATTGACCTGGAATGTTACCATGTATTGGTAAAATATTTCTGTTTTGAGTATTCCATCATAAGAAAGAAAGAAAAATGATGGTAAAAAAATGAACTGGAAAACTGACCTTTGTTGAAAATGAAAGAATTGAAGTGATTTGCATCTCATTAAATCAACAACTAAAATAATATTCATGATAAAAGAGGTTGTAAACTCAGAATTCCGTTAAATTTTTTATAAATATTTAAAATTAAAACTTTTACACATCTTTGTTATAAAAAAATATAATAATTTAACTATGATCCACAAAATCCGTAGACTAATTAATTTAATCAAATTTGTGTTAAAATCAAATCCATGTATCTTTCCGTATAAATTTTGTTGAAGAACTGGATAAATTCATGTACCTTTTGATACATATTTTATTGAATAACTGGATGAAATTTCAAAGACCATTTAATTGATGCAATTAAAGCAGTCAAAACAAAGGTGTACTCTTCCTAGTACGGCACTAATTAATTTGGCCTGTAAATTTCCAGGAAAACCCTTTCTAGTCTTTACCATAGAATTAATTAATGCAACAAAAAAAATGCATATTTTTATTTATGGATTGATTAAAAAAATTATACGTTTATAATTGTTTAAAAATGTAAAAATTAATTTATTAGGATGTTGCCAACATGACTTCAATTGTTTATTTATAAGTACAATTTTTTATGCTAAACTATATTTAAGTTTACATTTTAAATATAATACGTTGATTGACATTTTCACAGGACCTTTTCGGAAATCTAAAAATTGAATTGAATAGCAGGCCAATTTTTAGACTGCTACTTAATCTTAGTGATTAATTTTGAACACATATATTTTTTAAGTATTCAAGCAAAGAGGAGCAATCATTATCAATTATTTTGATAATCTTAACAATGAGTTTTTAAAAAATTTAAATTTAAATTGAGAATTAAAACAATTTATAGATAGGTATATTATTAGAATTATAGATAAGCTAACAATCAAGTTTCATATATTTTAAATATTATTCGATAATGTATAAAATCTTATAGACATAATACATAAAATCTTATTATATTGTATAGACATAATATGTAAATAATATAGATTATGTCTACAATATTAAATTTAAAAATTATTTTTCAAAAAAATGTCAAAAATAAATAATTGTCAAGTAATTTATCAGGAAAAGTAAAAGCTTCCTACTCTTGGTTGGCTCAACTTTAGAAAAAACATTTTCTTTTGATTGCATCCCAAGAAATAAATTAAATAACAAATAAACAAATATCTTGCCAGCTTGAGGTTCCTAAAGTTAGATACTGATATCAGTTTTCTCTATTTTAAAAATATTTATACTAATCATTCATTAATAAAATAAAAAATGTTATTATTTTCTTGATAATGTAAAATAAATAGCTAATTTTTGCAAGTCATGAATTGAATTGAAATTAGGAACAAAAAAGAGATAATAGTTCCTCTATGTTTTGATAATTAAGAATAAGTACAAGCAACAAGAAATATATAGAAAAAGAAAAAGAAAAGAAAATTAACTATCCTGGCGTTATAGAAGTGCAAGAGAAAGAAAACCCCAATTTGGATCCTCCTCTGTTTGCTCTGTCTCAACTCTTAACAACACGAAGCAAGTGAAGCTCTCTCGCGCCAATTCATGGCGAACTGTGAATCACTACAAAATCACAGCATTCTACTAAACTCACTCTCACCACACTATGTACAACAAACAGGGAATACTGGCAGTAGATAAAGGATAACTATTCTCTGCTTTGAAGCTTTTGATTTCACTGCAAAGGCATCCCGTCTGAAGGAACCTCTGTTGTCGCCATCATTGGCCGGAAAGGATGGACCGGCATGCTTATTGTTTGTCGGTAGTGATGCAATTTGCATATAGATGCAGCGAATCAGCGAAATCGACTATCTCTTGACCCTAACTCAATGAAACAGTCTAAATGGCTATGAGCTGAACTAGCATAGACAACACATGCACTCTGTAAATCTCAAAGGAGAGCGGATTCGAGAAGTTTGGAGAAGTCGCTTAGGTCGATTTTACCATCGTGGTCGCGATCATGTTGGCCAATCATAGATTGACACGCATTGAGATCGGCACCTTCTCTTAATCCAAGGTTTATCAGAACCGTCTGCAGCTCTTTCGCATCGACAAATCCATCTCCGTTTCGGTCGAAAATTGAGAAAGCATCCTTCACTTCATGTAAGCCGGGTTCCGTTTGCTCAAACAATGCAGAGAACTCCTCATGACTCATGTAATCCTTCATTTGATCTCCTTCTTGGCTCAAAGAGATGCCCACATCTGACAAGATAAACCCGACTTCCTCTCTCTTTATTCCATTGTCCTGTTTACAGGTTGTCTCTGTTTTTGTTGCCGTGTCGCCGGTGATCTTTTCATCTTCGATAAAAAGGTGTTGCCATGAACAAGGATCATGGCATGTAAACAATGATATATAGGCCAGGTATTTTGGGAAGAATTTCTCAAGAGCCATGAAGGTATAATTGAGAACCATGCAGCTAAATAAAACCAGTACGGACTCTTGATAAGAGAAAAGTGAAAGGAGAATTGAAACCTTTTCCATTGTTGATCTCTGGTTAGTAATTAAGTCTACGAAATAGAAACTTGAGAGAAGTGTATATATATGACAATATTTAATTTCTAATTTGTAGATTTGCTTTGATGAAAGAATGAATGAGAATGAAGCAGTTGGTTTGATATATGTAGGAGATTGTTAGAAGACCTTGTTGAACTCTAGGAAAGTGAATGGAAGCTAACAATTAATTATTGTCTCTTTCCCTTTTAAAAAACAGACAATAAGAGTCTCTTTCAAGGCATTTACTTGAAGGGAAATTTCGTGGAAACAGGTAGAGAGAATAATATCTCAAATCAGAAAGCCAATTAACTCGACCTAATTAACTTAATTATTGAAGGTTGGTACACGTCGTTTGAAAACTAGTTGCGTTTCAATTAATTGATTTACTCAACTAAGATATCCCATTGAATCATTACCTAAGTTTGTATAGAAATTTGTTCAACAATAATCCGCACACCTTTTCTGTTGGAAGATATGAATACTAATACGGGTATACTCATACGAATATGAATACAAATATAGTTCGGATATAAATATAAAATTTTCTTAAATTTTATTAAATACATCAAATTTATTATAAAGTAATATTTTTCAATACTACTATCTACAAATAAATATAAATATTATAAAAAAAACTAAATTCATATTATATATCTCATTATACCGATGAAAAACACATGTTTTTCCTAATAAATATTAAATTATAAAGTATATATATTTTATTAATCAGATACTTGTATTTTCAAAAAATACGGATATGAATAATCAAATATCAGATGTCGAATATCTGTTTTATAAATTTATATAAATTTAAAAGTATATCTGTATCCGTATTTACATGCTTATTTGGATATCCCTATTCTGAGAAGAAGTTGCAGTATTAGTCAGCTCAAATATGCTCTGGTTTTATGCACTTGTGCGTAGTTCATATCCTTTTAAGGTATATGAAGAGGTACATAAAAATAAATTTGTGCTTGTTTAGTCCATGTAATTTTTACCAGCAAAATCTGAGGCCTCCGTTTTAAAATCCATCCTCCTATAATACTGTCCACTCATACGCATCTAACATATATATTCAGTTGTTATAGTACTCAAATGTTAATCATAACTAGCTAAATTTAAATTTAAATGTTAAGGAGTAAAGTTAGAGTGAGTTTAAATTTATTAAATTTTTTGATGAGTTTAACTCAGAAAATAATTGAAACGGTTTCAAACGATCAATATGAGTAGCTCAATAAATTTTTCATATCAAAATATCATAGGATACCAAAATATAATTATCTTTTTCAGATTTTTGAAAATGATTCTAAAATAATAGTAAATAATGAATGTTTTTTTATGAGAATAGACCATTTAAAAAAAAACCTGAAAAAAATAGTTAGAAAATTCTAAAAGTAGAAAATTTCAGTATTCTATAAGATTTTGATATGAAGAATTTATTAATTAATTTGGATTTATCGTTTGAAGTCGATTCAATATATTTTTGAATTAAGCTCACCCTAATTTTACTCAAATATCAAGTATATATGACCAGTTAATTCTTGAATGGATCTATAGATTTATCAATAATATAGAATCTCAAAATTTATAATTAAATTCATATTATAGAAATAAGAAAATCCCGTAAATGGTTATATGTTTAAAGACTATACATATTTGTTTAACCAAACATATTCATATGTCAATCAAATGTTAATTAACATTTAGTAACAGTTTATCAAAATTAAGATTGTTTTGTGAGATTAATATTTTTTTTCAAAATATTAAGTGCATGTACTATTGAAAATAACGTGATAAATTTTGCAAAAATTTTTAATAAAGAAAATACACAAAAGGTTGTATTACATTCCCATTAAATAAATAGAGAGAGTCATGAAAACACATATATTGTCCTTTAAAAATAAAAAAAAAAAGGAGAGAAGCAAGATCATGAGTTCATGACGGATAAGGACATGATTAATGAGTTTAAAAAACTAACATTTTTGTGTAATAATATTTGTACTAATAATTAGTTACATATGCGCTCCCATCAAAACAAAGTTGAAGTATTAATAAATTTTAATTTTGGAATTCGTTTATTGTTGAACTTTCGAAATTGAATTGAACTTTTAAAACACTTTCATTTCTATACTATGCACCAGGCTTTATTATTAAGTGTCTGAGATTTTTTTTTTTTTATCATTTACATGTTACTGCCAGGATCCTTCCCCCAAAAATCCGAGGAAAAAAAATAGAAAATAAGTATTAATATTTCTCCGAATAAGAAAAAAAACAACTTCCAGTCACACCATACTGGTTTGGAAATTATCTACATTTGTCTCTTTGGAAATTTTGCAAAAATTGAAAGTAACTCGCAACATCGTTGTCAATCTCAAGGAATTTGATACAGTGTAGAAAGCAATTGTTTAACATTAATTATTCAAAGGATAGATTAACTTTCCAAGTTCTCTGTGGCCTCGTGAAAGAAAGCGTTCAAGCAATGAATCAACTTCTTGCGAGTAAATACAACTCGCTACAAAATCGATACACGAAATGTGCAACAAACAAATCATTCAGACCCTGAGTTCTTTTTCCAAGGGATCGATGTTAATTCCATGTTTTGTCTCTATTTTTATGAGTGTGCTCTGTCTCTCTCTTTCTCTGTGGCAGCCTCTTCAAGTCAACTTGCTCTCGTCTTTTCTGGATGCGTTTCCTTTGGAATCTCCATAATTATTCCAAGTTTTATCCTTCGAAAAAGCAAGGAATCGAGCACGAAACTCTCATGGAAATTGACAATTTCTTCTAGATTCGAGGCAAATGGCTTGGGAATAAATTTGACTGTACTACTATGTATAAAATGGAGAGCAATTTCGGATCTTTTTGCTACTGTGTTCAACCGCTTTAGAAATAATTGCACTGGTAACTAATTCGTTGTTGCTTGGAATCTTGGATAGTCTCTGTGATTTTAATTGCACTAAGTTCGGTGCAACATTTTGTAGCTCTTGGGATTTTAAGTGAAGATAGCAGGATAATGTGGCGGAATATTTTAGAGGTATTTGATAATATCTGGAAAAAAAAATTAAATGATACTGGATGAATTGAACTACATCAACATCGAAAAGTGTGGTGTATTGATGAAGCATAACAGTGCATGATCGATGCAAAATGGTTGTCAGTGTGAGGATCACATTTAGTTCAGTAAGTAATGAAGTGTCTTCTATATTGAGTGTCACATGATCAAAATTCAATTCTCACATAAAAGATAAATTTGTAACATTAATCTTTATCTCAAACTGAAACAAAATAACATTTGATGCAAATGTGTTATATTGCATGTGGAGTATGATGCAGAATCGAAACGGAGACGAACCTTCTCACAAAAAAAAAGGGGATTTTGGATACTACTATTCATCATATATTTATGATTATGCTATAGTTTAATATATTAAGAAAAATGTTATATTCCAGCCTTCCTCTCTCCTCCATTTATTTATTTAACTCAAGCTCGCCACTGTTGAAAACACCACTTCATTTATATTTGAAATGGGCACTAAAAACGGCCTTGGCTAATTTTGTAAAAGATATTTAATATCATTCACTTTTTTTTTCTCAATCTGAACTTATAAATATTATTTTAGACACATAAAAAAAAAGTATCTGAAAAGAGGAGCATTACTGAGGGATTCTTCAGTTGGATTTCAAATCAAATTAGTTGTACCCTTCATTCAGTAAGTATTATTCTTAGTCATCAGATTAAAGATCGGTTCTTATGACGAACTAATTGTTACTAATAAGATCTTGGTAATTCATATTATTAATTTATTAATTCTTTGAGACAAAATTGTAATAATTAATGAGTAATTTTACAAGGACTTTGAGACCAATACTACAAACATATAATTGCTTGTCATACTTGCGCCCTTAATTAATAGAAATTTATAAACAAATTCACCTCTAATTGGTGTTAAAAAGTTAGAGATATCATCAGTGATATGTACATACAAATTATTGTTGCATATTTGCTATGTAAGATTATGTTAAGTGTGGCTTAATTTATGTATTACTTTCTTAAAATGAAATACCCACTTTGATCATTTCGTCCAATTCATGTTTAATAATGACCAAACGATAAGTGAAGATTAATTAGAAACATCCTTCTGAACAACGATTTATTTATTTTTATTTATTTGAATCATGCATCAATACATTGCTTTTACAATAAGAGAAAATTAACTATTTATTTTTTGAAACATGAATACATAGCTTAATTTTATAACAGGCACACTTAGCTAATTAATTTCTCATTTCCTCTACACGGATTAATTTATTTCTTGTTACAAGGAGAAGATATCTGAGATATAGGAGGTGGAGGTGGTGGTGATGCATTGAATATAGCTCCATGCTTCAAGTTTGTGTTTGCTCTAGGTTCATTGTAATCCATCACCATCTCTGAAATTTCTCTTTCTTCTATTGACAAGCCAACCTAGTTATATAGCAAGCAGCAGTTACAAATTTTTTTTTTAAATAAAAAAGAACAAGTTGGTTCTAGAAAATTCCCAAATTGAGAGAGTCAGAATTATAATTTGATTAAAGAATTGAATTTTTTGAAAAATAAGCACAACTAACACTAGCAGTTGAAGGGTGTTGTGTTTCATGGTATTTCAGTGTGCCTACTCTTCTCCCTTCCCCTACAATAACTTAAAATGCAAAAAAAAAAAAAAAAACAAATGTACCACCAAGTTATAATAAAGGCTTTACTAAAAAAAAAATAAGTTAACTAATAGAGGCTATTTTGCACATCTTATGTCATATGACAACCACACAGAAATTCCCTCATTTCAAGCCAAAAAAAATAAAAAATCAAAATCAAAATGCAACAAAAACTCAAACATATGAGGCATATATATTTTTGATCTTTTCATCCCTGGAAGAAAAACTAAATAAATTCTACATATATGATCTGTTTCTCAGAGTATACACAATGCAAATTAATCTCTCAATAAGTAAATGAAATCATAATGAAAAATGATTGATGAATTAAGGAAGAACTACCATGACAAGAAAGAAGAAAGGGTAAAAGGAGAACCAAAGAAACAGTACAAGACCAGTTCATGTTTCTCTTTTGTTTTGAAATGGTGTGAAGATGCTCATTGAAATGATATCTACACCTTTGTATGACTAAGTTAGTTGGCAAGGTGGCAGCTGGAGGATAGAGAGAGAAATTGGCTGAGTAAAGATTCTTACTTCTAACCTTATGTTAGATATGTATCCATGATTCATGCCGGCTATGAGTATTCTATTAAAATTGACGAAATTTATGTATATTTTTTTATAATTAACTATTACATATATAACTTTTTATTAAGATTAAGAAATATTATATTTAACATTTCAAAACACATAATTTGCTTATTATACTTTATTTTCTTAAACACATGATTTTTTTATTAAATTTTTTTGGGAGATTTTAATGTCCAAAATTCAGCACAAGATGATTTTTAAAAAAAATTTGAAATTCAATTGGAGGTTTGAACCCATGTACTTATCTAACAAAAATAATTACATTTTTATCTTTTAAATTGTGAATATCATATCTTTTAACTTTTCGAATAAACCTTCAGAATCTCACATATTATATACCATGTATGTGCTTGTGAAACATAAATTTCTCATATTAATCAATATATTTTGTTTTCTTTAAAACTAATTATATACCCATAATTACTTTTTATCCTTAGATAGAAATTCTCTCTCTCCCCCCTCCTCCATATCTTTCTAATATAATAATGCTATTAAAACATAGACATGTTATATACAAAGAACATTTAGGACGCAAGTTTATTCTGTTTGAGATTGATTGGTTTTTTTATTATTTTTATAAGGTTCACATTAAACGCAAAAAAAATTATTTATATATGTATTTACACTTGTTGTTAGTCTAGTTATAAACATAATATTTTCTCTGTAAAAGATGACATGTTCAATCCTAATAAAAATTTCTTTATAAATATTTAAAATTGAGTATTTTTTATCATCATTTTTATTTCATGAAAAAAGTCATACCCAGTGAAATGGTTAAATGTTATTATTATCAGCGGCCGGCAGTATTGACGAGCCATGCACAAAATTTCATAACGAGCAAAACCTTCTATACATATTATATTTTGGAGAAAATAACAGCTATCTCTAGCTTCTGGTAGATCTATAAAGATCTCTGGCAGCATATGCAACAATGTGGAGACCAGACTGCCGAGCCGCTTCCGTGATGCACTGACACTCACAACCACTCATTCCAATGGTTCAATTAATACATCAATTGCTTTTTCTCATGCCAGAGAGGATCTGGTTCAACTATACAGTATCTATATACCACAACCAAGATGAGGAGACGGGAGTTGGTTTCGGTTTTATATATACTTTGAAGATGTTTTCAGTGACGTCATATTAACTCAAACCGGGCTAACCCAAGAATTAAACCATCTTGGTTTGGGCCGTTGGGCTAGAAATAGTCAGAGTGAGTGGAGGTCAATAATGGGACCATTTTGGGGTTTTGAAATGGTGCATCAGTTGGCAGTTGGCAGTTGGCAGTTTATCTGTTTTGGAGCATTTCACAGTTTTTAAGCTAGAATAAAAAAAGTAATGAAATCAGGGCCATAGTTTGTTTCTCTACCAGTTCTGTGGTCACAAAATGTTTTTTTAGGTGAAAGTTACAATGGATTTTTGTTATTGTTCTTTTGATCTTTTTTCAGTTTTTTAACTCTGTTTTATTATTGAGTTCTTCTGAGATTTTCTCATTTTTGAGGGAGAGGTGGTTTTTATTAATCTGAGATCTTCTGAGATTTTTCATTTTTTTTTTTCTGGGAAATGACTTTCCATTTGAAATATCCATAGGCTTTGATCAATATTAAGAAAAATCAGCAGATACAATCAGGATGCAATTAATTGAGGTGATTCCTCTCATGCAGAGCTGTCCAATAGAGATACTAAGAAAAGGAAAAGTACAGCAGAATAAAAAACACCATCTAACTAAATAACAGGAAATAAGAAACAGAAAGAAAAACAGCGGGCAAAGAAGTTGATTGAGAGCTGCCTGACCTGATGTAACATAATTCACCAAATTGCTGTTTGAACTCTCCTCGCACAAATTGTGACCGTCTCAGCATGCAGCCCACCATGATGGTAAGTCATCAATTTGGCCACTTAGCACCGCAACAACCAGGACCTTATAGTCTGAGTAGATTACATACCTCATTCCCGCCTCTGTTTGTTGTAGTGATTCGATGTGATCCAATATATTTAGTAGGGCCAATGCTTCTGCCCGCAGGTCGTCATGTGTGATAGAAACTTGTATTGCGCATTGGTGAGCCTTCCACCTGGGTCTAATATTATAGCCCCGATTCCCACTTTCCTTGTTGTATCCCAGTAGACATCTATCAGTACAACCATCATTCCTTCCGGTATCTGAACCAGGTCTATCATTTACAGTTGTTGCAGAAACATGGCTGGCAGGTCATTGATCTCATGGCTCTCGCCTGTGCGAGGACTGACAATGGTCGTGCCTTCTTTCCGGAGAATATATCTTCATTTCTAGCTTTCCAAATGAAAAGTTTGTTGTAAGTGAGTGAATTGACCCCATCGCCAAGAGTAGACCAGCTCCGCATGTAGAACCGGCATGCTTTGGGTGAACAGATTAAGCAACATGAACCGCTCGGATGGTTTATGATGATCGGAGGTGGGCTCAAGTATGCGTACGATTTCAGGAAAAGGCTGAACCGTGGGGTTTTGAGAATTAAGAATATTTTTTTCCAACAGCAAATGAATTACCTCTTTAGATATATGAAAAAAAATAATAAACAAGAAAACTATCTTTGCATTATAGAACTATATGTATAAGTGCAAGACATGCGACATGCCGCAAGCCGTCAACAAATTATCCCACCATTAAAGAACCCCTAATTTGGATCCACCTCTGTTAATTTGCTCTGTCTTTAAATCATAACATTCATGCCAAATTGTGAATCAGAAGCACATTGCTCAATTCTTCTAAACTGTACATGCGATCAGTCTATGTACACCAAGAAGAGTTTACATAATTAAGAACTTATGTCCTGTCTAATTACTCTTCTCTCTCTTCTCTGCTTTGAAGCTGTCGAATACGAATGCGGGCGGTGGCCCTGACCGAAGAAATACTGCCATAGTCATTATTTCCCCAAAAGAAAATATTAATCGAAGAATGCTGGTAGTAGAGAAGGATGAACAGAGTCACCGACATGCTTATAATTCGTCAGCAGTGGTATCCAAATAGCAATGGTGAAGAGCAATTTGCATATAGATGCAGCAAAGCGCAATTTATGCATCCATTAGATTGATCATTATCCTTCTCTCCCCTTCTTTTTTCCTTCCCCTCACTTTCTTTCAAATTCATTTTTCATATTTTAAGATTTGAACTTTCAATTTTCATAATAAAAATATACATAATCTCCAATAATTCAAAATTTATAAAATTTAACTTCATATTTTAAAATAATACATGTAAAATATTTATTTAAATGAAATATAATATTGAAAAGATGATGTTTCAAAAACTTTAAGTGCAAAAGATTAAATTTGCATATTTTAAATTTTGAATATTTTGTAATTTTTTTAGTTTTCAATTCAAGATATCAAATTGTGTTGTTTTGAATTTCTAAAAATATAGAAGTCTTTCAATTTAGTTTTATCAAAATAAATAATACAAAACTAAAAAATTTCTTTCAAAAATATAGAACTTATAAATAAAAAGTATATATATTAAGAATTTAAATTTATTAAATATACAATAGAGATCTATATCTAAAAATAATAACACTTCATTTTTTTTCATATTTTATTCATTCTATATTACATAGAAAATTATTAGTTTCACAACTCAACATAACTTATTAAGCATTTTCAAAAATATAAATCCATTATTTTCATAAATTAAAAATATCAAATTATTTGTCTTTAAGTTTTAAAATTAAAAAGTTTCAAGTTCACATTTTTAAAACTTTATCAAAATTTTAAACCATTAATGATTTTTTTTTAGTTCAATCAATATTACATAATATTTTAAAAATTTATAGTTCCTGTATTATAAAAATTTGGCTTTTCTAATAATCATTTGACATAAAATCAAATTTAAAATTTCTATTTTCAAAGTAACACAATTTGATACCTTAAATTGAAAATTGAAGAAATTACAAAAATATTCAAAATTTAAAATGTGCAAATTTAATCTTTTACATTTGAAGTTTTTGAAGCTTCCTCTTTTAAATATTGAATTTCATTTAAATAAATACATATGTATTATTTTAAAATATGAAGCTAAATGTTTTAAATTATGAATTATTGAAGATTATGAATATTTTTATTCTGAAAATTGAAAACTAAAATCTTAAAATATGGAAAATAAATTTGGAAGGAAGTGAGGGGAAGGAAAAGAGAAGGGGAAGCAAGGGAAGGATAATAATGAACTTAATATGACTCATAAGAATATTTTGTTGAAAAATTTATATGCAATGATAGTTTGTTTCAACTTTTTAAGAGGAAGGGCAATTTATAAAATTGCCCATGCAGCAAATCAGGGAAATTAACTATGTCAGGAACCAAATCAATGAAACAATCGTAATGGCTATGAGCTGAAATAGGAGACCTGATGCAGCCATAATGTTCCGATCTCAAAGGAGAGTGGACTCTAGGAGTTCGAAGAAGTCGCTTAGGTCGATTTTTCCATCCTGGTTGCGATCACGTTGCTCAATCATATTCTGGCATGTATCCAGATTAGTGCCTTCTCTTAATCCAAGGTTTATCAGCACAGTCTGCAACTCCTTTGCATCGATGAATCCATCTCCGTTTTGGTCGAACACAGAGAAAGCCTCCTTGACTTCATGTAAGCCGGGCTCCATTTGATCGAACAAAGCGGTAAACTCCTCTTGGCGCATATAATCCATTGTTTGATCTCCTTCTTGGCTCAAAGATATACCCATATTTGACATTATAGATCGTACTTCATCTCTCTTTATTCCAATGTCATGTGTGTCGGTGGTCTCAGTTTTCGCCTCTGTGCTGTCAATGATCTTTTCTTCTTTGATAAGGAGGTGTTGCCACGAAGACAATTCATGACATGTAAACAAAGATATGTAGGACAGGTATTTGGGGAAGAATTTCTCAAGAGCCATGAAGGTACAATTGAGAATGATTGAAGCCAATACAAACAGTACTGAGTCTCGGTAATTGATCAGCTGTGAAAGGAGAATCGGAACATCCTCCATTGTTGGATTCATGGTGAATGAAAGAAATATGAACTTGGTATATCGGTGTAAGACAATGTATCTTAACTTGTAGGTTGTTTTGAATTTGATGAATGAAAATGAGGCAGTTCGATTTATATATACACATGAAAATAGTTTGTTAATTAGGAGAAGTTATTAAACTCTAGGAAAATACATGGAAGCTTAGAATATGCATAAGTCCCCTTCAAGGCATTTTCTGGAGGGAAATTTTCTAGGAAAGCAGACCTTGAGCTGAATTATTGAATTATTGGAAACCGTCGTTGGAAACTGCCTCTACAGCCAGCGTTTAATTGATTAGCTAACCAATTAATTTATTGAATTAAGAAGTCTAAAAAGAATTAATCATTCCCATTAAGCTATTTAATTTTTTTTTATATAAGAGCTCCCTTATCCCTGATATTTATTATTTTTAAAATATTTTTTACGAAATTTGAACTTACATGTTTTCGTAAAAAGATGAGACCTATAACCTCGACATTAAGTTATTTAATTAGTTTGCAGATATAAAAAATCGCTTAATTAACAACATCCGCACACCTTTTTGTTCATACTGTTCACATGCATTCTGCTGGAAGTAATTTGAGTTAATTATTCTGGGGGAAGGTTCTGATTTTTCTATGAACGTTACTTCAAGTCAACTTGATTTCTTCTTTCTCCTTTTTCAAGTAAAGAATCTCAACTTTGCTCATTAAAAAGAGCAAGGAATGTTTCATGGCATTTCAGCGTGCCTACTCTTCTCTCTTCCCCTACAATATAACTTACAATGAAACAAAAGAAAAAAAGTCTAGAACGAATATACCACCAAATTAAATAAGGGTTGTGATCGATTGATAACTATTAACTTTACAATTTTGACAATGTTTTTTAAAATAAATTCAAAAGAATAAAAAAATATTTATATCCCGAATCTTCCTTAACTTTGTTGGCGCTTGACATGTCACCAACGTGCCACTAAACGTGTCCAGGGTGTCAATTTGGTCGCTTAAGTGCTGGGTTGTGCCAATTGACCACACCCAAATGAGACTCAAATGCCAAGTGGTGCACCCGCCAATTGAGCGCTTTCCACCCCCAAATTGGCACTTCAGGCAGCGTCGTGGAGGCATCTTGGAGCTTCTCCAGGTGTTGGTTTGGCTTCTCGAGCTCCTAATTGCCCGGTCACCTTCAAGGTCGAGGTACTTTCTCCTTCGATTTTCTCTTTATTTACTTTACTATTTTCAATGTTATTTATGGTATTGAACCCCTCTTAGGGTGTAGATTAAGTCCCTAAAATGATTTTAGTCAACTCGAGCTGTACACTCAGACTCCATTTTTGTTCTTCAGGGAGCTTCAGAGCTCAGGGAGGAAGAAGAGAGGGAGAGAAGAGTTGAATTCGAAAGGTATTCTTTGCCTGAGTTTGGTGCACGTGAGCTGTGCTTTGGCTTTAGGTTTGTCAGAGAGGGAGAGGGAGTGTACCGCGCTCATCTCTTCCTCCCTTCTTTTCTTTCGCTGGTTGAAGCGTTGCCTGGGCGCTGGGGCCCATTGGTAGCGAGACAAAGGGAGTGGGGTCCGCTTGTCGGATTTAATGAGACTCGTCCCTCAGCGAAAAATTGAGGGTGAGTTCATGATCGTAGTTCACGTGAGCCGAAACACAAGGTCAGTGAGTCGGTTCACGTGTGTTGTGTTCATTCAAATCCCAACAGATATCTTGTGTGTATGACAGGTGGGTCCAGAGGTTTGTTTAATTATTTGAGACTCCCAACTTGTACCCCCGAGTGTTGTGTATCCCTCAAATTGTACACAGAATTATCTCCAACTCTAATTTTTTGTATTTTCCTTATTCTTTTTCCACTTTATTTTATTTTTCATGTAAAAATCCATGAAAAATTACTGAAAAATCACAGAAAATATATTCTATGATTCTGTTATTTTAGGTGATATTTTTGGTATTTTTGGGTGTGAAATTTGGCATTAATTTCACTTAATTCATTAATTGTATATGATTAAGCATATTAATCTTATACAATTAATATTTGGCATAATTATTCCAAAGAATTTTTTTTAATTCCAAGGGATAATATTTGAGGCATTTTTCATGAATGAAATTCATGATTTTTGAATTTGACATGATTAATTATATGAAATTGTTTCTTAATTTCATATAATTAAGGTTTTATGCATAGATTTTTTTTTACACACATATACATATATATTTTTTTAAAGGGGCTTTTGGCATAATTATTTCATGAAATTATTTTTTTAATTTCAAGAAATAATTTTGAGGCTTAATAAATCATAAGATTAAACATAATTTCATGACTTAATATTTGACATGGTTATTTCATGAAATTATATTATTTTTTTTATTTCAAGAAATAATTTTCACATATGGTGAATTATGAAATTGGATATAATTTCATAGTTTCAAATCTTTGATATGAAAATCACATGAAACTATATCATTAATTTCATGCAATTTAATTTGTGTGTATTTTCTGGCAATTTTTAAACAGCAAACAATATGTTATTATTTACATACTCACATTTTGTCAGCTCAGAGAACTTACTTCTACACATAGATGCTTGTGATTTTTCTCCAGAAATTCAATAGTTACTGGTATTGTTTCGTTAACCATACTCAAGTGGTATTTGCAATTCTCTATCATGTACACCTTTGTTGCGGGCCATATGTGAGTAGGAAAAATATTACCATGGATCCTCTTTTCGAAGTTTGACATCAAATGTCTCATGCATTCCCTATGCTCAGAATCAGGGAATACGCTTGCAATAACACTTTCTAATCTCTTGCCTGCATCTGAAGATATTGCCAATCCCAGCGGAGTTCTTGTTGCCCTTTTCAACTACGTCATGAACCATACCCAATTTTCAATTGTTTCCGAGTCAAAAAACCCATATGCAACTGGGTACAAACTAGTTGTGCCCATCAACACCTACAGCAGCCTCCAACTGACCCTTACACTTGCTCGTCAAATGAGTCGAATCAACACCCAAATATGGTCTACATCCATGTACAAACCCGTCTATACATGGTTTCAATGCCACAAATATCTTGCAAAACACCATCTTATTGCCAACCATTGTGCAATCTATCTCAACAATACTCCCAGGATATCTTCTCTCCAACTCAGCCTTAAAATTGTACATCAATTTAAAGTTTTCCTCCCACGACTCATGAATCTGATTAAGAGCAGCTTTCCTTCCCGATCAAGCCTTGCCATAAGACACCTTTACATACAACTCGTCTTCTAACTTATTCTTTACTTACTTGGCTCCAGCCGAGGGATTCTTTCTTAACCAATCTCTCACTCTATCTGATACCCAAGACCAACAAGCCATATTTCCGTCAACTATGGTAGTAGATGGACAAGAATGTTCATGTGGTAATACTTTCACCTGCAATTACAAACAAAAAATTTTGTTATATTTACATATTACATCACATATTTGAATCATAAATGTATGTGCCTAAATTATGCATATGTACCATGAAGGTTTTGTTATCTTGGAGTCTAGAAGCATGAATTCTCCAAGGACAACTAGGATATTTGCATTTTCCTATGAATCTGGTCTTGTCCGACCTCACCGTACAAATTTCAAACTCATTTTTTATTGCAAAATGCCTCAACGACTTCCTAAAGGCATAGGCATCAGGAAATAATGCACCAACCTCTATTTTAGGATTTTCAGGGTCATAATGCAATGACCCGTTCACTCTCAACGGCATCATCTACAATTGCCTCCTCATGCACATTATCCTTCAAAAATAGGATCTGGACCAATGTGCTCCTCATGTACAGCCTCATCATCAAAACAATAACAATAAATATGCTCATCATTGACACTCACATATTCATCAAGATCGGGATCATCAAATTGATCAGGTTGCCCTGCAATCTGACTGTTCTGAGATGCCCCTACCTGACTACCAAGTGCAACAGATGGTGCTGGCTGGGATGAAGTGTTACAGCCCTGAGAGTTCTCCACTTGGCTCCAATTACCAGGTGCAATAAAAGGTGTTTGCTGGGATGAGTGCATGGATAAGTGGGATCAGTACCATTACAGTTTGAGATACCATCCGTATCACACACTACTACAACAAGCTAGATTTTTTTTTCCTTTTGATACATTCTAAACATCTCTGATATTTGTGACTCAAACAATACGCCCATATCTTTGCCCTCACTTTGGTCAAATAACCATATTCTTAGCGTTTGACAACTCCCCCAAGAAATCTCATCAGATAAATCAGTAATCAAATCACACAAGGATAACGTATCTGAATCCACAACCCATTTTAATGTCCTTCCCTTGACATATACCTTCCTACCATCATTTTGTTTGTTCCAAAATCCTTCAAACTTAACCTCTATCCTATAAGCAATTTCTGGGTCAACCCTATACAAAATGTATAAATAATGTTAGGTTACTAATAAAGAATTATATACAACACAACTCAATGTTTACTTGCTCTTTTTATAGTTAGTGACTTAATTTGCACACACAAGTAGTAACCAATTTACTATTTCATTTACCACTGACCTAATTACACACTAATATTGTTCATGCAACAACAATTTAAAACTAAAATAAATCTTACCCACTAGGAATCCATGACTTGTCCATGTCATCTACTCACAACATCGTTCAGTTGATTGAGAAAATGACAAGTTAAACACTGCTTGTTGCTACTGGAAGTTGATTCGACTCATTAAGTAATAACTGATTTGCTGCGATTAGAGGAACATGGTTTATCAAAAAGGGAGGATATAATTAAACATACTGATCAATATGAATAAGCAATTATTCAATAATGGTAGGCGCAATACTGATCAATGCGAATGCAATATTGTTAGACACAATATATGGTGATCTGCGCAATTGAAATTAAAGATTACAAATAAAATTTAGCAGGAAAGCACTAGCTAAAATTAAAATTAAGTAATTAAAGATTTGTTAACCTCGGCAAAGCAGTTATATTCATTTGTGGAATCCCTCTGAGTAAGAAATTGAGGAGGCGGAGTGGTCTGGAAGAGGGAGGAGGGTACCTGCGTGGCAGAGCGGCAACGGAAGTGTGAGGCGGAGTCGTGACGAAGCAGAGGCGGAGTGGCGACGGTGGCTGGTGGCGGAGGAAGGTGACAACGATTCAAGGGATCATGGGTTTTCTGAAAGGGAGAAAAAATTATCGACAAGAGAAAATCAGATAATCAATTACTGATAAGGGTATTTTAGTCATTAATTAAAAAAATTTAAACAAGACTGATACACTATTTGTGGCAAAATTAAAAATTAACTAAGTTTAAAGTGGCATTAGGATGATTTTTAATTTCGGGGTGGCATTTTTCAAATTTCCAAGTTTTGGAGTGACAAATAACCAATTTTCCCTATTTAATGCAATGCTTTGTTGCCCTTTTAAAATCCTCCTCAGAACCTAAATTGATCTTTAAATAATTGTGCTATAATTCAGGTAATAGTGCCTCATGGACTCGTGGTGAATCAGTAGCTATAGAGAGTTTCCTTGTCTGGAAAGAACGGTTTGAAGCTGAGCTTGCATTATAACAAGCACAGCTTTCTTCTGATCCTTTTGCTGGTTTTTGAGAGTGCTTGGTTGAATCCGAATTTGGTGAGATTTAGGGTTCATTTCGCAAATCAACGAATAATATTAGAATAGTATTACCAGAATAATAAAAGTAGAATAATAATAGAATAATGATATTTGGAAGAGTAAACAGAACAATATTATTCTCAAATTATTCGGAAGAGTGGAAATATTGTTGGATAAAAAAATAGGGATTTTTTGTTATTCTGCATGCTGAGGAAGAGTGTTATTCTGTTATTCGAATCATATGATCAAATAGCAAAATAGCCTATTCATACCGCTATTTCGATTCATTTTTTTATGTTTAGCAAGTTGCTTTAGGCAAAATAATATGTTATTCCGCTATTCTACTTTATAATTGGATTGTCAAATAGACCCTTAATACAAAAAAGACTAGAGCTTGCTAACTTAGTCATCATTTATTCTCTCTCTCTTTACTGATTTGTGGTTGGTTTTGAATTCCTTGTTGATGGGGGATCTTGGTGTAACAAATGTGATATGAGTAATTGGCAATGTTAACTTTAGTGGAAATGTAACTCCCAAAATTTTATTTTATTTGACATTGATAATACTGAGAATGTCCTGAAAAGAAGTAATAGGTGCTTCCAAATAGCTCACATTACTGATCTTTAGTTCCTCAGAAAAAATAGTTCAACAACTTAATGTAGTTATTGACCAGGATTCTTGCCTAATTGTTTTGGCTAACCAGATAGAACTGTGACATTAAGTCGCCAAAAATGACTAATATACCCCTTATTTTCTTTTATATATATATACTATCTGAATTTCTAATAACTAATTGGTTACCAGTCCAGTACTATCAAGTGAAATCTATCAGTAGTATCAGTCAGTATGGTAATTGCTGGTTTTGACAATATTATTTTTTATTTTGGTAGGTGATCAGCTTATGGTAGTATTGTGGTGGAATTGAATTTGTGGGATTATTATTATTATTTATGGTCTGAAGGTTGATTTTGAGAAGCTACTTTTCTTGTCAGGATGGTGAGAAAACAATTTCTCAGAGAATAAAGTTGCACGGCTCTGAATTTAAGGTATTCTTATATGCCCCTTTAATTATGTTTATTATCAACAATATTTTTCATGTAATTTGCATCTGTAAATTTCATGTGGATTTATTGTTATAAACAACTAATTATGATAAAGTGCTTAGATACTTTGTAGAATAACACTTCTTATACAATGACTTTATATTTTCTTTCTTTTTTCTCATATCACACTTTGATTTCTTTGCTTCCAACTTTACTGATTTGGTTTATTAAGTGTTCAGTTTGGGATGAAAAAAAGGACAGAAACTGTAGTACACATACCTTATATCCTATCCATGCTACTAAAAGGCATATTATCCTAAAAGAATTAGTGGATATTTTTTTTGTTAATAAATAAAACAATAAATATTTGTATCATTATTTTGTGTATTTTAAAATATTGATTATTTAATTTTGTTGATTTATTGTTTTTTAATCATTATTTTTGTGACTTTTAATTGTGGATCATGTAATTTAATGGAAACTTGAAGAGTTTTCATTCCTTGTGTAATCTTTTTGTGAGTTTTAAGTTTTAACATTGTGTTTTGTTTTTTTTTCTTTTTGTTATGTTGCACTGATTGTTCTTTTGGATTTGGCGTTGGCGCCTGGGTTTTTGTTCCTGGTTTAGTCTTTTTTTTTTTTCTTTGGGGAATTTTGTTTGGAGATGAAGGGGTTGAATTATTTAAATTTAAATATTTATAAAATTTTATCTGAATTTTGAATATACAATCTTTCATACAAAAATCACTAGATTAAATACTGATTTTTTTTGTCATATACCAGGATCTCTACTTCCATACTTTCAAGGTTATGTATGTATTTTGTTTTCTTTTATATAATAATTTTTATTAATTTTGATATTTATTATTTTTAAATATTTTTTTATATAATTTGAATATATTTATTTTCATAAAAATATAAGATATATCATTATTAGTATATGCACTTGTATTTATTAGCATCATTGGAATTGGAGTGAGACGAGACCAACGTGATATTAAATTAATTTAATTGAACAAACGCAACAACCCCATTCATGAAACAAGGGAAGTTCACCATATATAGGCAATATATTAGAAGCCATCTTCCAAGAAAAGGAAAAATAATATATAATAATAAATTTTCGCTTGCTCTCCAAATGTTTTTTTCATATTATGTGGTAGTGACTGAAACTCCAATTGTGCCTTCTCTGATACTGGTAAGTACTGACATGTTCTGATACTGGTAAGTACAAATTATTAAGGCTTTGAGATCGTAATTGTATCTTTCGGCTGCATTTAATATACACATTGACTCGTAATTTAGCATTTTGATCGGGTTCAATCTGACATGCTGTGATACAAATAATCCAATTTCATAAAACGAGTGGGCTTTTAATCGGATCCACACTACCGAATTTAACTGAGTCACAACCAACAAAATCAGGGGATGAGAGATTTACCGACACGATCAAATGGATATATAATAAATAAATAAATAATCAGAGCAAAATGTACATTTTATCCAAAGAAATCCTTTCATTTCTTTAAAAACAAACCTTTTATCACTCGCCTTTGTGCAATTTACACCCCAAACCATCATAAAAACAGAAAAGAATCTAAAGAATTCACAGAACTAAAAAGAAAAGATTGAAAAATCTAACACCCCAGCCACCTAAAAACTCAAAACAAAACCTATTAGAACCTAATCTGATTCTGAGCTTCTCTGATCCCCTGCTCCAGCTCCTTCATCCCTCCTTTCAAAAGAAATCCTAACCCAAACACCGTTACCACCACCTTCTCCCCTTTCCTCCTCCCTTTTCTTCACCTCTGCTTCCTCCTGTGGCATCTTGTATCTACACATGGGACATGATCCATGCATGTGTAACCACTTCTCTATGCACTCGCCATGGTACCTGTGCCCACACGGCATCTCCTTCACCACCACCTCTTCTTTCTCCTTCTCAAACAGCTTCTCCAGACAAACCACGCACTCTGCTTCCTCGTTATCTTCTTCTTCTTTGTTAACAACTTTGAGCGCTTCAATAGATGCCTTCGAGGCTGGAGGAAGTCCTCCGGTGGCCGATCCGGTCATGGCGCCGTCAAGCATCGCCGAGAATAGACCAGCTCCGCCGTGTAAAACCACCATGCTTTGGGTGATCGGATTGAGCAACACGAACCGCTCCGATGATTGTTCCTGATCTGAGGTGGGCTCGAGCATGCCTAGGATGATCGGGAAGAGACTGAACCGTGGGGTCGCGTTTTCTTGCTCCGCCATTGATCGAACTTCGATTCTAAAGAAAAAAACTGAGGGAAAAAAAAAAGAGCTCTTTTCTATTTGATTCTTGATTTTTTTTTTTCCTTTTTCTTTCTTTTTCTCAGTATGAGATGAAAATGCAATAACAGAGAGAAGGGGGTTATAAGTGGGCCGAGTGCCAACTGAACTCTGTAGAAGTATCCAGAAGCTGCATGATCTCTTTTTTTGTTCACTTTTTTATTTCTCATCCAAATCCCTACCCGACTTTTCTACCAAGTCGGCCGTAGTTGGTGTTTACACCGTCAAACGCTGGAAGGACCATATATCGTCTGATCTTTAGAGTGCACGAATCTTGATGAATTAGTCGGTTTCTGATTTGCGCTGCAGCGTGTTGCGTAGTAGAGGATTTCAACTTTTTGTTTACCACTGCGTCCTGAAAACAGCTGGAGTTGCGTAGAATAGTTGGCTACGCATGGAGCATTTTAGTGAGCAAAGAGCTGCCATTCAATTCTACTTGATTTACAAAAATTCTATAGACTATTATGTATTTTAAATATTCACAGAAATATTAATATTTCTTCGAAGCGGGTTATTTATAAATCAATACTAACTATACATTATACAGAAAAAAAAGGACCTAACAAAAATTAATTAAATTATTAATTGCTCACACTTAGAATTAAGAAATTAGTTAAATTATTCTTTTTTAACGAAAATATTTCATTATTATTTTATTGAGTGGTTTTTTATATTTTATTACAATTACGAGAACTAACCACATAATTATTTCTTATATGTCAAAAATATGTAGCTACATCTCAAGATTTGGAACTCCGTTATTTTATTTTTACTTATCATAATGTTCAAATGTTTACTTACCATAACATATTAATATTTCAAGAATATTCGTAGTAAATATTTAGTGAAAATTATACGGTTAAGAGGAGTAATAATTACATCATCTATTTACATCCCAGATAAATTTATATTTTTTTTAAAAAATTATTTATATCTAATTATAAAAGTGTTTATATCTTATATTATTAAATTTAAAAGTTATACAAGTTGTATTTATATTTGTACAACAAATTTTTGAAGTTCAATTTTTTTATAATTATTTTCTATAATAAATATAAATACTTATAAATTTAGATATAAATAAATTATTTATTTAGAGTAAATATTTTTAGTGTGAAAATAAGAGGTGTAAAGATAATAATAGGTGGGACAGTTAATCAATTCACGGTAAATTCCGGCGCAGCTAGTAAACCTGCTCCGGGCCTATGAGATATTTCCTCTGATCTCTCTCAAAGCTTGTTCGGAAATAATTAGCATTATTTAATTACTTTTCTTTTCTAACGAGTTGGTGATCCCGAGTTGGATACGGCTCCGCCTCGATTCTCATTTCCGAAGTGGATCCAGATGGCATAATAACACCACGAAGAGAGCGCCACATCGGATAAATCCTATATTCTATAACAATTCTTCTGTAGTAACGATGTAGCGAGCTTCTAATTTCGGGGACCACAGAATCTGCGAGACCCGTTGTACAGAATCCTACGGAAGAAAGAAGTTTGCAGTGTGATTATCTGCTCTTTCGTCTGGGATTCTTCTGGATTGTACAAGGCCTTTCTGTGGAAGAAGATATCTTGGAGGCGTGAGGAGTGGATTCCGTGTGGGGCCATCTAATATTTCGGAGTTAATTTCTTATATATCTTTAACTCTATATTATTTTTTTCGTTTCCCTCTCAACAATTCAATATATGTTATTTATGACTCTTTCAAAAAATTTCTTATATGTCCTTTAATTTATTATAATTATATTACACTAATCAAATCAGCATTTTATCTTTAATTACAAAAATATAAACAAAAATATCCTGTCTCTGTTTTGGTCCTATTTATCTTATAATTGTTCTCAGTTTCTTTGACATGGAAGAAGACAATAGTCCGACATGCATACAAAGCATCTCCAAGATGTAAATAATTCGGTTGTTATGCAAGAAAAACTAGACAAGATATAACGAATTACAATGTTCTGATTTTATTTGTTACTTGAATATTTATTGGCTCTTGTATTCAATTTACTCTGTTTTGTATAGTATCCTATAGAAATCTAACAAAATAAAAGAAAGAGAAGAAGGGCATAATGGAAAATATTAAATATAAATGTTAAATATCTGTTGTGATTCATTTAATGGATAAATAAGAAAGAGTTTGAAGAGTCAAGAGAAATAAGATATGTTGAACTATTGACGGAGAAATGAGAAAATGGTATAAAATTGAAGGTTATATAAAAAAATTAACCTAATATTTTAATATGCATTCGGATAACACAATCTCTTTAATAATAGATTTAAATAATTGAAACTATTTTTTTAAGGATATATGTAAAATAAATTAATATTATAGGGGCTTGATGTTAATTCTAAAATTAAATACAGAGTTTGCAGTTAAGCATAATAAAAAATGAATAATGTCAAAAAATCTCGACCAATCAAATATAATGCAAAAATAAATATCAATAGCTTCAAATATCTGGCTCGCTGATACGTAACCTTTGAATCTTCAATCTTTTGTTTAACAGTTTTGAACATCTTTGATAACATTGCGAAATTTTTTGACATTTTTCTCCTAACGATTATTGTTAAATTTTTAGAGAAATTTGATGACACAAATCTCAAAGTAACAAAAATTTTGATGTCATACTGCCCATTTGATAATTGATCGATTAAAAATTTTTCGATATTTTTTGAAGATGTCAATTTGTGAACGATAAAAATACTACATGTTAAGTAATTGGAATGCACCCTTTCTTTCTTTTCTTTTCTTTTTTTAAAAAAAATTCTTATATATACTAGTACTCTTAGAAAATTAGAACAAATGATTCTACAGATAGAATTTTTTCTGAAAAAACAAGATGATTATCTTTTAATGTAAATCTATACTATCTCTAATTTATGAAATTTTAATTAAGAATTTTCATTTTATATAAATGACAAGAAAAGCAATTCATTTTCCATAAAGTAAAATCGTGGAAAAAGTTCAACCTAGCAAAATATTTTCACATTATCTAATAAAATATTCAAACAAAAAGGAATTGAGGTCTTCAATCATTTCTTTAGAATCTAATTTCATTTCTCATGTAGAGATTCTGTTAAAAAAAATTATAAAAATAATAGATTGTACATAAAAGAAAGAAGGCCCATGAAAGCCCATCCGTAGAAAACTCCATTAATTGAAGGAGCTTGACCCCACATGTCAGCTTCATCTCTTCCGATTCTCCTCTCAAAATCGCATTGAAATCAAATTATTCAGATTTTAATAATATTTAAAATAATATTTAAAGAAATCATAAATATGTGAACTATTTAGATTTATTAGGTGAATGTGTATATCTAGTTTGATTGGGGGGGCCAATATACATATTTTTTTTGAAAACGCATAATATTTCTCTATTCTGTACAGAAATTTCAAATCTAATCCATAGCAAACATGTTAAGGATTTGCTTCTGAATTTTAAGGAAAATGAAAGGAAGAAAAAAGGAGGAGAAAGATATGATTATTTTCAATCTCAAATTTGGAAGGGAATAACTTTTAAAGAAATGAATTTTATATTTCCCCTGATTTATTCTGAAATTACAATTCAGATTTAAGATGCAGGTGTTTCTTCCTTTTTCTTATCTTTTCTTCCTCTTCCTTCATCCTTGGGAGCACACAACAAAAATGTATCAATACATATCATAAAAAGATATTAGTATATATTAAAAAAGATATCAGTACATATATTAATAGTATTGAAGAAAAGTTAGAATGTTCTTAGAACACAAAATTTTTCTGTACTCTTAACTCAAAAATCTATTAAATTAACTTCAAACGAAAAATTCAAGTTACTCAATAAATTCTTCATATTAAAATTTTGTACGATATCAAAAATTTTTATTTTTGAGATTTTCTAACTATTTTTTTCAGATTTTTTAAAATGACTCTAATAATAAAATAATAAAACTTTGCATATAAAAATAGCTCATTTTCAAAAATATGAAATAAATAGTTAAAAAAACTATAAAAATAGAAAATTTTAGGATCCTATAAGATTTTAATAAGAATTTATTTAGCAACTTGAATTTTTCATTTGAAACCGATTTGACGAATTTTGAGTTAAGAACACTGAAAAATTTAATACTCATAGAAATACACTAGTTTTACTCATAGTATTTGAAGGTTTTACTATCATATCATAAAATGACGGAAACATTTTTTTTAACACAAATGAAAATTAGAGTATAATCTACAATCACAAAATGTTACAGTACATACAAATCTACATAGAAAAAATTCATCAATACTAATTAAAAAAAGATATCAGTACATGTATTAATAATATTGGAATTTTTCCGAAATTTTTTAATATAAGAAAAAAAATAAATCAAATTAAAAATATAAGAAAATCACGGGGGAAATATGGGATGTAGGCAAAACGTGACTGAGAGTAGCGTTCTCAGAGACTGAAAACGTTACTAGAATCACGTTGCCAGAACATGGGACCGCTACTGTGAGTAAAGCTTCCAACGTTTGGAACTATGACTGGGAGTAGAGTTCCCATAGAACCACTACTCGCAGTAGCGTTCCCAGACTTGCTTATCTCGCCAGCTAATTTATTCCTCACTCCATGGGAGCGCTACTGGCACCCACGGTCCCATGGAGGCGCTACTAACACCCACGGCCCCAGAACTTCCTATTCCAACCACTCCAATCAACTATTTTCTGTTTACCGAGTACCAATTGGTACCCATGCCCTTTTCCAACCCAGCCGAATTCAAATAATCCCATCATGTACCATGTACCATGTACCAATCAATATCCATGCGACATAGAAATAAATTCATACGACATAATAACACATCCATACATCATAATAATAAAAATCCATACGACATAACAATAAAATCTATAAAACATAATAATAGAAGTCCATACAACATAGAAATAAATCCATATAACATAACAAGTCCATACAACATAATAAAAAAATCACTAACGATAATCACTAGGAGTAAAAAATTTCTTCTTGATCCTCCGATGGTATCCTCATCCTGCTAGAGTTGTTTCGTTTTCCTCCACTTCATCTTGATCTCCTGATGTCGCATTTGAACTAGACAACTCGTAAGGCATCAATGATGGAGTCGGCCGAGGTGGTACTGAGTAATCTGCATATACAGGTATGAAATAGGATGGCGCGGGATCATTGATAGGAGCAGGGGTAACTGAATGCGTGGCATCATATGTCACAGGAACAAAATCGACAGTGATAAGTGTAACATTAAACCCCTGAGAAGTGCCGATGATAAAATAGAAGTTTGGTACTTGCATAATGTTGAAATTGAAAATAAATTCAAATTCTACAATATGAACTCCAAAATTTTAAAAATTCAAGTATTGCACCTCCGCAGGAGTCGTGCCGAATAACATTGAGGAGAATGAAGTGTTGCACTCGATATGCGATGACTGAAAATATCTCGCACTGCTTTTTGACTGTGAGGGTTGTGAAGGACTTGCGCCCAAGTCAATGTATGATGTCTAAGAAAAATAGAAGTCCTGCGATGGCTAAAAATATCCATCACCGATGTTTGACTGTGCGGGCTGCGAAGGATCTGCTCCTAAGTCATGTGAGACATCATCATCAGGAATTGTACATACATTAAAATTTATAATAAATTTAAATTATATAGTATAAAATAAAATAAATTACAATTTTGTACCTCTATGGAAATCGAGAGAGGCATCATCATCATCATCATCACAAGAAATTGACTCTACATCTGTAAGCAACCCAGCATCAGTCAGCACCCTCTCAAACTCGTGCACTTGATCGACATCTATCACATCGAGTCGATGACTCCTCAATAAAATCTTGTAGAGTTACTTCGTTCCATGTTTGTACAGCTACTTTATAACGTAGGCGGCACGATGCAAGCTACACATACCCTGCAATTATATTTTCAATTTTAAACATAACAAATAACTACAAAAACTATAATTAATAATTAAAAAAATTCAAATGAGAAAAATCATACCAATTGTCGAATACAAGGACCGTTGTAAAAAAACCTAACTCCTCCACTGAATCACGTGGGCGTGGCAATGGCCTGTCTAAATCGGTCTCTATCTAACCATGAATATACACCGTATACATCCCAAAAGACTGAAACACCGACGATAATGCAAATGCTGACTCATATCGTACGGTCGGGTCTCCTCAATGAAATGGGGTCTCACCCACATGTCCACATATACTCGATGCTTCACGGTCCAATCGGTAGTCATACGGTTTGTATGACCTATCTTGTCGAGTCTACGTAGCTCCATCCAACTATGAGGATCTGGCGGAGGTGTCGACTGAAAAGTCTGAACTGTCTCATAACTCTCTTTGGATAGTGCCATAAAACCATCCAAAAATGAAGCAATGGCACTATCGCAACCCAATATCCCTGATCACTATGAACTCATCTAGGAAGTAAATCTAAGTATGACTCCTACGGGTGCCAATTAACATGCTCGCCAAACATGTTCTCAAATTCATTCATATAAAAAGATGACACTAGAATGGGCAGGACTGACCTCATAAGTCTGGTAGTACTTCCATTTTATGGCAAAAGGAAGTCGAGACTCCAAATCATCCCCCCTAATCTTGGAACTAGAACAATAGGTCGCGATCGAGCTATCGGGAATCTAGTCCAAACTCAATACTGCAACAATAACAATGGTCCATAAACTGATTTTCTATGGGTCAAACACACACTCGACAAATTTCGATATAAATAGGCAAGCACCGCCGCACCCCAATTATATACCGAAGGATCATCCGGATTATGTAGGAATCTCAAATACATCACCGGAACGCTACCTCCAGACATATCCGCAAAAACCATAAATCCAAAAATATCCAACACAAATGACCGTGTATACCGAGCCACCTCCTCATCTGATGCTCCAACGGGCAAGCTCGAAAGGTCTCTCGTAACCACCTCAAGCTAATCTTAAATCCCGACTACACCGTATGAATATTAGGATCAATTTCAAGACCCTCCTGAAGAAGCTTGGCAATATCCCAATCGCTAGGCCTGACGATAGAAACTCCATTGATAGGCAAACCCCATAGGCAACTCACATCCTGTAAGGTCACTGTAATCTCACCAAATGGCATGTGAAACGTATGTGTCTCCGAACGCCAATGCTCTACCAGTACAGTAATTAATCTGTGATCGATTTTTGTATGTTATATTTGAGCAAGCTAGTACATACCCAATTTCTTCGATGCCGAACCACAACTCAAATCAAATGGAATAACATGTTTGTGTGCTCGACAATCCAATACATCATCGGGCTGTAATACATAAAAATATTTATTAAATAATACAACTAGAAAAAAAAATATGCATATTATATTTTACCAAACAAATTAAATGAACATAATTAAAACATATACTTATTGCTTCCAATTGATCATTCACTCTAAGCATGCATTTAGATATACAAAGGAGGGTGGAAATAGATTCCTGATTGATTGTGTTATTATTATTCGCTTCATTCGGATTCTCAGGTATGTTGTCAATACCACTTGAGTCTAAATTTATCATTCTCAAACTATTTAAAACACAAATTCAATATTCTATTAGATAAAATAATTTTCATTCAAATATTTTATAATTTTAACCTTGTTAAATAATATTTAATTTTTATTGTCCTATATAAATAATTTCTATTATAACACTACGAAATGAAAATTTCACACATATCATAACAATTTCTATCTAAATTATTTATGATAAAAATCACTACTAAATTCACATCAATTACATAAACTAAATAATTTTACTAACATCCTAAATAATTTTACAAAACATATCTATAATTTCTAATTAAATATATCACAAATAAACTTACAAAACTACAATCGCTAAAACTATTTACAATCACTATAAACCTTTCAAACAAATATCCTTCACTCAACTAAATTTTTTTTATCTAATATAATCAAATTATTTACAACAAAAATCTATTTTCGGAAAAAACCTGATTTTGAAGTCTCTCAGACCGGACTTGACACCTGTATGGACAGGCTAGGACCCTGTCTTCCGATCTATAGCAGACTGTCGGGGAAAGAGGAATTTTTTTTTTTTTTTTTACAGATATGTCGGATCTGTTTTTTTTTTTTTTTTTCCGGGATGGGGACGGGAAAGAGTAATTGTTGGGTCTCACTCGTAAAGTTTTTTCGGGATGGGGACGGGAAACCTTTCAAACAAACATTGCTTAAAAAGGATCTTTTTTTTTTGTTTTTCGGGATGGGGGGGACGGGAAAGAGTAATTGTTGGGCCCTGTAGCCGCTGGCACTGACCTTTTGGGAGCATGACGCGTCAAGCCGTCAAAGCACCTGAGTAATTGTTGGGTCTGACCGGATTTTCTTTTATCTTTCATTGTATTTTTAACGCATTAAAGTCTTTTGTCTATAAATCTGACAAACCATGAAGGAAAAAAATCCTGATAAGTTGAATCGGGACTGTATCATTTTAAAAAATAAGGGCGTCACCCCGCTTCCTCTCATTCGTAAAGTTTTTTGAGTCAGCACAATAAAAATCCTTTTTAAGCGAGTGAAGTAAATTCCACCATGAAGGAAAGCTTTCACAAAAATATATAAAAGTATCTCAGGCTTGTTGGCCCCTCAAGTCGGCTAGAACCAAATTTCTTTCAAGAAATAATTTCTCTCACCAACAAAAATATTTTTATCTCATTTACAAATAATTTGTTGATTTTGATGTAACATTTACAATTATAATTTCAAAAATATTGAGCATTTACTAATTTAAAAATTACTAGGTCTTTCTAAATGTTATATATATATATATATATATATATATATATATATATATATAAGGACTCATGTTATTCTAACATTTATTTTTTTTAAAATATTTTTTACGAAACTTGAACCTACATTTTTTCTGTAAATAGACGAGATCTATAAATAGTATGAATATCTGCCATACTTGTAATTATAAAAGAATATTTTTTTTCTGTTAATTAAAAATATTGTTTCAATAAATTAATAAATATAAAAATAAAAATATTCTGCAATTAATATAAAAAAATATTAAATTGATGACATATAATTGCAGGAAAATGTTGCTCTTTGTGGCCATATTTGGTTGAGATATAAGTAAGAAATAAATCTCTTATATCTTATTATGGAGTCAAACATGCATAACTTAGGAAGCCATAAGTGGGAATAAAGAGGAATTATGACTCCATAATTTAAAGAGTCCAGGAAGGCTCATTAAGTTATTCTTCATGTTATATTTTGATGGGACCCACAATTCATAGAGATGATGATGATGATGATGATTATCATATTATTATTATTATTATTGTTGCTCCTAATATTATTAATATTATCATTATTATTTTTCGTCATCATGATTGTAATTATTAATAATATTATAATTATTTTATCATTATGCTTTAAGTATGATTATTTTAATTATAAATATTTGATGATTATTATTAATTATTTTATTATCATTAAGATTATTACTATCATTAATAATAATAATAATATTATTATTGTTGTTGTTGTTATTATTATTATTATTATTATTATTATTATTATTATTAATATATCATAATTATATTGTTGTAATATTATCGTTTTCATTTACATTATCATGATTTTGATTATTATATATAATCATTATGTTATTATTATTTTTAGTTATACTTATTTAATGATAATTGGTTAATTATAATTAGTTAGGTATAAATATTTAATGATTATATTAAAAATTATTTTATTATTTTATACTTTTAATATGATTAAATTAATATTGTACTACTATTTTTTGTTTATAGTATATTGTTATTGTTAGCATTATTTTCTTTATTTGTTATTTAAATAATAATAATAATAATAATAATAATAATAATAATAATAATAATAATAATAATAATGTTATTTTTATTATTTTTCATGAAATTAATTTTATTGTAGACATTGTTATTATTATTTTTATATTTTAATATAATAATAATGATATAGAAGTTATTTATTTTTATTCTCTGAATTATTCAATCAAATAAAAATAATGTTATCTTTACATCTCGACCGGGCTAAGACTAACCGATCAGAAAAATGAAAAGAACGCCGAGTTCCTGGCGCGTGTCAACAAAATGTAAAAAAAGGAAGGAACTAATCATGTAACAGCTCCCGGCACATGAAAAATAGTTTAACTGAAGCCCGGGTCCCACGTCGGTGCATGTCCCCCACTTCTTTGTTCCCATCCCCAGGTTCCTTCGGAAAAATTTCAAATACTCCCGGCACAAGACGTATCGTGAAATGACCACAGGGTCCTCGTCGTTATACACGGTTTCTTTCCTCTTCGTTTTTCTTTTCTTGTTTCTTGTCACCATTCTTGAACTCTCTCTTTCTTCTCTCTCATTCTTCTCACGTGACCTTCCTTTCCCATCGGAGCTGTTCTCTTTCCCTCGCTCTCTCTGGTAGGAACTGAGAGGGAAGGGAAGAGGCTCGTACTCTCCGATTGAAAGCTAGGGTTTCCCTCACGGAATTGCCTAATTGAAATTATCGATTCATGGAGTGTCTTCGATCCAATTGCTCCGACATTTTCGACGTCTTCTACAAATATTGCGGTCAGATTTATTTCTTCTCTTCTTCTCTTCCCGATCGAAAGGATATCAGTATCTTTATCCCAAATTGTTCGTCTTTTGCACGAAGGACCTTGGAATTTTGGTACTTCAGATCATACCTCAATTCTCTGTGGTACTAAGCACTGAGGGTAAAGTGCTGCGGGTCACTGCACTGTGAATTCCACACAGTAAGCGACAGTGACCCGCAGACTTCCACGGGCCTTCTACCTGAATTGTCTGGGATTACTTGTTGAACATAATACATCACCACTAGTGTTGTAGAGTTCCTTACTGTGCTAAGTTGCATGTCTGTTGCATTTCGTCTAAGGAAAGCCATGTTCATCTATAAAATGTTAAGACATATTGGATGTCAGTTTCTGATTTCCTTATTTTCAAGAATTGTTATTCCACCTTCTCCATCAAGGAGCGAAATTAGAGAAATATTGAAAGATTAGGGGGTTTTATTATCACAAATAGTCATGCACTGATCTAAAGATCGTCTTTCTTGGTTTCCCACCCCTGATAAGTAAAACAAATTAACTTTGAGTTGCTATACATCACATAAGCTAATATTAACTTAAGCCATAGTACTGTTGGCAAGTTTTAGTATGAGCAATAATTCGTTGATTCTATTCAAGTTATATGTTTGCTGGGTAGTTAAGCTGAATATTGTTCCTCTAGGCTCTAGTTGCCTGACATAATGATAACTAATAAAGCAAGTATCATTTAGGTTTGCTTGACAACTGACTATCAGAAACATATTATCATCGCACAAGTTCAACTAGCATAATACTGAACTGAAGAGCTAAGTTGAGTCATGACTCCAAAGTTCAGCTAACAAAAAAAAAATAGTCTAGAAAGGCTGTGACATTACTCTGTACCCTTAAGTATCAGCAGGCTCAATACTAATTGTATCTACATGAAGCTGCCATGACTGTATTTGGTGTTCAGTTCAAGTTGTTTTATATCTTAAAATCATAAATTCATGCCATGACTTGAGTCTACACTTGAGCATCACTGTTTTCCCTATATGAAAAATGCTTTAAGCTAGCATTTTAGTTTATTTCATTCCTTCTTATGGAATTTGATTTAGTTTTCGGATCTCATTAATTTGTGAGTTATATTCAGGCAGCCATACATCTTACACTTTTGAGCTATAGCAGTTAAGTACTAATCTATAGACTATTGAAGCTGCATCTTTTGGTTGCGATACTAAATATAAATGGAAAGTTAGAGATGCCTTTCTTGTTTTGCTTTTTTTAAATTAATGTTAGGGAATTAGACCTACTGGATTTGACTCCTTTTTTGTTTTTTTTATTTCTTTAATAGATATAATTTCGGGACGTAACCCATCTGGTATGAAGGAATCTTTGTCTCTAATTTTGAGATCAATTGATGAAAGGAGAAGAGCCAGGTCTCCTCCCTCTCCTTCTCTCTATAATTTTTTTTGTTGTGTTATATTTTATTGGAGTAGTTATTTCTTCAGTGGTCAAAGTTTGTACTATTCCTTCTGCAAATGTACCATTTGAAGAATCAATATTGTCAAAATGCATTTATCTTTTAATAGCAGGTGAACATTTGGTAACATTTATTATAGCACTCCCATTTAATGCAGTCACACCCACTCATAGACACATGTATACATTCAAAGTTGCTCAAATGATAATAACTTTTATATTTGACCAGGTATATGGAATACCATCCTAAAAATATAAGCATCTTTTAATAAAAAATTTGGGGGAATGTTAGGCTTCAAAGTTTGTACTATTCCTCATTGGAGTAGTTATTTCTTTAATGGTCAAAGTTTGTACTACTACTCCTGCAAATGTGCCATTTGAAGAATCAATATTGTCAAAATGCATTTATCTTCTAATTGAATTCATAGTAGGTAACCGTTTGGTAAGATTTGTTATAGCACTCCCATTTAACTTTTATATTTTATCAGGTATATGGAATACCATTCTAAAAATATATGCATATTTTAATAAAAAAAATGGGGGGAATGTTGGGGTTTAGTACCGTTACCTTATCTAGTTTGTTATTTGGTTATTTTCTAAAATAACCAGTGGCATATAATAGATTTTGCAAAGGTTTTAAAATCTGTTAATCAATTTATTTACAATAGAAGCTCTATTGTCAGTATTTTGAAGGCTCAGCTAGGCAATACTATACTTAGCCAGCCAGTTCAGTACCAGCACAGTACCATATGGTTTTGGCTGATAAAGGCAGCTTTTCCCTTAGTTGACTTATGCAAGGCCTGTACTACATAGACACTGCTATTATGTAAATCAGGATTAGTGACGAAAATCAAGACAAGAATGTTACAGCACTTGGAAGATTACAAGTGCTGACAGTTTAAAAAAAAATAATGCATAATTCTAGTTCTTGTCTCGTTTATAAGTAATTTTTAGTTTATAACATTTTATGAGTTACATTATTGCAAAATTGCTAGTAAATATATTTAGTGGGCATTAATTGTTTCATTTGGAAATTTATTTTACTTACTATGATTGGCTAACATTTCAATTGAAATTGTCCAGAGATACAACTAGCAGTGATATTCTAAAGATGATGTCTTACCTCAATTTATCGGTCAGTCTCATACAAACTGAAAGCTCAAGTACAGTTTTTTTTAATTGAAATCTAGAAGCTTTATTGAACTTTACAATATTTTATAGGATGACTCGCAATTTAGTTGCTTCTATGATTTTGTCTTCTTCATATGCCGTGAAAATGGGCAGAAGAGCATCAGTAAGATTTTTATTTCATTTTTATACAGAAAGAAGTTGTTTTTATTTACTGATGGTACCCTTTTGGGTGTTTATTGTAGTTATCTTTTGATACATTTTATTGAGGTTTATCTTCATGCAGCCAAAGGCCAGAGTGCTCATTAATTATTTAGCACAATATGTTACCCGCAAGCTAGCATACTAATGAGGATATTTGTTTGATTGATATAGCGGTTCATCGAGCCCTGTCAGCTTGGAAAATAGTTCTTCACGGCAGGTTTAGATTACTTGATCAGTGGTGCAACTTTGTTCAGGTACTTATTTTACTATTATTTTTTTATTCTAATTTTCAGATTAATTAATCAGAGATCTTGTCAGGAGTTGCCTCCATCAGTAAATTATTTCAGTGAACCTTACAAATACTAGCATGGGTTTCCAATCAGAAGTTCTGCTTGCAAAATTTTGGTCGAAGTGATAATAAATTTGGCTGTAGAGGGGGATGTTGTACTCCAGATGAAATTGATTGTTACATTTACATATTCTAAAAATAACAGAAGCACCAGAAGCATAACATATCAGAGGACACATGGCAGCAGCTCCTGGCCTTCAGCCGATGTGTTAAAGAGGATCTTGAGGACTATGATCCTAAGGGTAACTCCAATTCTATCTTTCATTAATTCTTTGACCTTCCTACACCAGGAGCAGCACTTGTACTTCTTTTTGGTTGTACTGCCATGCAGTGGGGGATCCAGGTTTTCAATAAGCATAGGCACAATAATATCATCATCTACAAAATAAAATTAGTTTTCAATTCTTTTATGTAAAGCCTAGGCACTTTACACTTAAAATCTTCATTTATTTGAATCCTATGAAAAAAAATTCGAAGTATATAGCTAATTTTGAAAATTAAGCCTAGGCTTGTCCATTCCTAGGTCTGCCACTGCTGCCATGGTAGTTTATAGCATAGATATGGTAATCCCAGAGAACTTCAATGACAGGATTGCATGCACAATGTTTGTTGAGCAATAGAAGAATGTTTCTATTATGGGTTTCGTTGTGGTCAAATATGAGACATTCTTGTGGGAAATTGTAGGCCTTGTGGCACAAAATCTTGGATGTAATAAAAGAATGGCAACTGCTATGCATCCGTACTAAAACTCCTTAGCAATTGTAGTGTAATTCAAGCTATTCTGTTGTTAGTTCATGTCTATGCATTATGCTTGGCCGGACCCATTTTCACATCCTATATCAAATAGAACACAACAGATATTTAATCATAGAAAATAACTGAATGTTGATGTCAATATACGTAGGCGCTTGGCCAGTTCTCATTGATGACTTTGTGGAGCACATGCACAGGTTTGTTATTATGATGTTATCAAGGCTCTGATGCAAATTTGGACATTAACATAGATACACAGCACTTAGATCTAATCTTGTTTATCTGTGTATTTGCATATCATTTACATTCTTGTCATAGATGCATCTACTTGTGATCAAATTTTGCCATTTGATTACACAATAAATCAAAATGTTTAATGACACTAACAAATTGAGTAAATCAAATGGCCCCTGCATCCCCCATTTTCCTATTTTGGTTTAAAAACACATCAGCATCCATGTCAGCCTCCACATCCATATGCTGACTCAGGTATATAATGATGACATGCAATGGTGACCTATGACTTGGAGGTAAGTTAGCATGTCCATTAGCATCCATGTCAGTGCCTATTTCTGCACATCCAGAAATTTGATCCAAATATTATGGTCCAGAGAGGGTAGGGTTTTTTATTGCCTGATTGAAGTATATCACCCAAGCGAGAGATGACTGTACTTTGAGATGGATCTCTAGTTCTTTATTTAACTACTGTATAGAAGACAATAGCATGAGATCTTTCTGTTGTAAATTGGAAAGTTTAAACATTAAACAAGCACTCATCAAGTTTTAAGAGACTAATCTGGAATGTGGTCTTATCTTAGGACTGTAATTTACACTTACAAGATAGAACGTTGGACATCTTTTCAGAAAACTGTGGAACAATTGTGAGTTCTATGAATAAAGATTCTTATCATATGATGGACTAGCACTGGGATGAATAAGTCCATGTTCAATGACATTTCCTAGGGTATACATGATGTTCTGAGTGTTTACATGGTTACACTTGAAAGCTGCCTTTAAGGAAAACATAATACTGCATCATCTGTTTTTTCTATCCGAGGTTACTAACTAGATAATTTTTAATTCACAGAACAATTGAGAACGGCCACTGCTTGGGAAGAAAATCAATGTGCCAGTGTAGCATCTCTAGTACTTTCAGTGGTATTACTTCTGCTCTCTTTATAACCCTGGGGTACAAAAACTTTATCTGAAAGTCTAAAAGAGAGTGAAGGTTTTTTTGCACTAGGTCAATGTTCAGGTCAGAGATAAAATTGGCAATCTAGGCTCGACCTGGACTGGACCCACTGTGGCCCATTGAGTCATTTGAATGTGGGTCGGGTCATGTTGTTTTTATTGTAGTAACTATGCAATATTGCTGAAATGGTAACTATGTTCTTGAGACTTGTTGCTTAAGAATGGTAATATTGACATCTTTAATTGACTTTAAATATGGCCTCATCATAAGGTAGGTGCATGTATTTTGAGATATGTAAATTTCGCCTTCTTATCCCCTTGTTTGCCAGTATTTTACAAAGTCAACTGTTAAGCAAGAAAAACATTATATGGGCACAGGAACTTGAAGGACATTTTTTTTCTTTTGTGAAATATACTGGATGCTTTTACATTATTTGCAACTAACACCTTGGCCTTTTGGGTTGCAAATAAAACTGGCCCGTCCAAATAAGATCAATCCATACTAAATGACCATTCTGAACTGGTTTGAGCTTGATTTCAATACCAAGCTGGGTAATGTTTAGGAGGAAAAAGAAATCTTAAGATAGAAGGTCATCACACTGATATACAAAGTGTAATTTGGAAAAATTCTGAGGAAAATAATGATAGTGGGATTCTGCTTCCTAACATGAGATGTACTAATTTTGTTTTCCAGTACAAATACAGTACAATACAATAAGATTTCTGTAAAGCTAACATTTAAGATGCTCAACGAGCTGACCTTAGGCTTTTTTTTTTTTTGTCACTCGTGTAGGATTAAATTTACTTCCTGGGTCCAAGCGCAAAACCGCTGAAGATGATTCACAAGAGGAAGAGGAGATGGTGATCTTAGATTCTTCAGAATATCAACAAGACACCATGCAATTGAAGCGTCGTAAACACAACTTGTACGAAGATTTAAACAGACATAATTTGCGAGGCTGTGTGCCAACCTCTGTTTGTGCAGTGGAGGGTAGCTTCTCCAAAGGTTTCGAGGGTTACCTCTCTATTGGAAGCCCTTTTCAACTTAACCAAAAAAATAGAGCTTCCTAGATATATAAACAATTTATCTATAGGCCAATCACCGCCTTTATTTGGTTGATTCCCTCCATTTTGGGGGGCATTTTTGGTGACATTGTTGTTGTTTATGTAATATTAAAGCTTCTAAGCATTTGTGTGTTATGATTTGAATTTGATATTTGTTACTAGTCATTTGTATTAAATTGACATATGTCTGTGAACTTTACAATATTCATAGGAGCTGGAAGTCTTTGCTGGAAGGTAGACTGCCATAAGAAGGTACGAGTCAATGGTGTCAAACGTTATTCGTCTGTACGAGTTTTGCAGGGAAAATGCAGATGCGAAATTGTAGAATTTAGAATTTGGCTTAGAGACGTTAATAGCTTCTTCTTCTTTTTTTATTGGAAAGTGGAAAATGGAAATTGTTCGTATGCTGTGACGCTGTGTTTGATAGTTGCACCATTTGAATAGAACTTTCTCGTTGGGCATTTTCCCTGGACCAGTCCATGCACTAGAGAAAATAATTGATGACATGAACTGGTGTAAGTTTCTGTTTCTTTCGTTTTATTAGAAATAAAAGGCAGCATAAGCTGTCTGCTTTCATTAAAGAATTCTGAAAATTTCCACACTAATCACAGATTCGGGACACAACAAAAGCAGCATGTGATCTACCAATATTAAAGCCCCCGATCTAGATATTTGCTCTGTTTCAGCACGAAAGGAAGAAAAAAAATAAAAAATTAAACAAAAACATGATTATATGTTCTTACAATAATTATCTGATGGATGATTTTTAATGAATATTTAAAATTGAATAAGTTAACTCATCTTATCTCAAAAAACGTGTATACCAGTACATAGCGAGAGGCCTGGTGTTTTGCGAAGTTCACCGTTACTCGTGTCGAGGTCTCCAGTTGTGACAGAATGTCCAGCACATCAGGCTTAAGATATCGCCAGAAGAGACCCAAACTTCATATCCAGAGAGGGTTATGTCCCGGTGCAAGTCTAATACAGCTAAGTAACAGTATATTCACTCTCAATTGGATTTTGATAAATTGTTTACACACTTTTTTGTTTAAATGGGAAACGGAATGGCTTTAGATCTACAAACATACATTCCATTCAATCCAGCTCAATGGCAGAAGAGAGATTCCAGAATTTTTCTTACGAGTATCTTTACAATTAGCTGGATCATTGGATTTGGAGTTTTGGATACAAATTTGAAGACTACAACAGATGAACAAATATCTGCCATAATGCAAGACTTTCACAAAATTTGAAGACTACAACAGATGAACAAATATCTGCTACAATGCAAGACTTTCACAAGTAAGAGATGCAAAGCCTCTCAATGCCCACAATCGGTGTCAAATAAATAAAATGCCCCTACTCTAGCACAAATCACAAAGAAAAAATGATGTTTATTTTCTCTATTTACTATTTTCTTGCAACTTCTGAATATTACCGACAGTAAAGGGGAGAGAATGTTCAAAAGCTTAATGGAAAGAAGCACAATAGCATGTGCCAACATAGTTGAAGCCAAGAACAAAAAAAGCTGTAGCTTGCATATATAAGTTTACGTAGTAGCTGCTGGTTCCCCCAAACGCGAGATTGTATGATGCGCACAAGAATAGAAATATTGAAAATGCAAGCTCTGACAAATTTATCCTGCCAGGAAAGAAAAAATTAAGCACATCAGAAAACAATTTCCTTTAATTGAAGAAATGTTTTCATTTGTATGCATTAAAGACTTTAAAGCACATGCTCTGGTGTAATGTTCTTATTTGGTGTACCTCGATCTATCAAACACACCAAGTGATTCCGTACCTCTCTGCTGCCTATTTTTTCTTTTTAATTTTTCTCCCTTAAAGCAGCTTACCCGCTTTTCTCCATGGAAAGAAAACAAATTCGGCACCGTTTGAACAAATGGGACTAGATGATTATCGAGAAAAAGAAAAAGGAACTTGTTTTCGTATTTTTCATGTGTCTAGACTTACTTATCTCTCAACGTTGTCTTGGTTTTCTCAAGTAAGGGAATGTCGAGGGTGTCTTTGAGATTGTTGCCGACCTTCTTGGTGACAATCCATTCGTTGAAGGCTGCAGTTTCGAATAATCCAACCATGGCCGCCCTGATGCGGTGCAATGACATCACATTCTCAAATAGAATCCAGAAGGGCATTAGATGCAGAGATCTGAAAATTTGAAACTTGACTTTAATTATTTATAGAGAGGTTCCCCCACTATATAACAGAGAGAGAGATAGAGAGACATACTTAGGATGTCGAATGGCAGTGATAAAGAGGAGGGCTGTGGGAATATAAGCAACTCCCCATACTGGTAAAAACACTTCTGGTACCAGCACTGATACTGGAAGCACAACACAATAAAGTACAAAGGCTACCACTGGCGCCACCACTCGTCGTACCAAGAAAAAGCTGTATAGCATGTAAAACTTCTTCACTGAAGATGCCTCCTGATAATATTAGGGATGGAAAACAAGTTTTGTTACAGTCTGCATTGAGCTCATTTAATTGCTATTTTTCCATTTTTACTTGTCACAGCTAATCCCTTGGTGCATATATGTCAATTTGTTTTGTAATTGTGCAAAGAAAAATAATAAAATACAACTTCTGAATGATGCGGTAGTTAAATAAGTCACTAACCTTGGCAACTATAATCTCCCATGCCATCTTTCTAAACAAATTGGCAGCTCCACAAGTCCAGCGGTGCTGCTGTCTGCAGTACGCCTTGAATGTTGTCGGCAATTCGCTCTTGACCTATTTTGGAGGAATACATCTTATGAGAACTTGCATACAAATTAGATAAAAATGGCATAATTGTCTTCAAGTTCTGATTTTCTGAAATCCTTCCATTCTAGAAACTTGAGATAAAATTTGTGTATGGTCTTCAACTTCTCTTATATTGTTTTGCCTTTTGGTAATCATTCAGAAAGAAAAGCATTTTTTGCACAAAAAGAGGTATGGTTGTAGATCTGGCATGTTAATTTGTCCCATTGCTTAAATTGTTGTACGCTAACCATTCAGGGACCAAAATGGCAAATCGAGCATGATAGCTTAAAATAACAAAAGGATCACTTATCTACATCGACAGTTGAATTTTGGAAATGAGTTGGATATATACCCTTAGTTCATTGATGTATAAAAATTTCCATCCCTTTAGAGTCGCTCTGACAGCCAAATCCATGTCTTCCACTGCCGTTCGATCTTTCCAACCTCCTGCTTCATTAATAGCTGATACACGCCATACACCAGCAGTCCCTATATGAATACTCACCTTGTTATTAACTAATTTCCATATGGTACATTCTTTGCTGCTTGATAACTGTAAGTGAATATTGTACATTAGCTAAGAGATGTTGTATATTATTCAAGTTCTGTAAATTTTCTTTTTGTTGACACCATGGTGTGTTCAAGGCAAATGCATGATGGTACCATCGAAATATAGGAATAACCGTATGTCTCTGCCCCGATAAAAAATAACCGTATATCATGCACAAAACCATGTAAAATGAGAAATGTGTTAGATATTACCTACAGCCTTCCTCTCAAATTATTTCAAGAAACAAAAACAAAAACAATGTGCACTCTTTTCTTCCTCACAATTTACAGATGCATGGAGAAGTTTCTGTATTCTTTTTTTTTAACATATTTTTTACAATTGAGGGAGCAGATACAGATATTTTGACATGTTGCACCAGTCACCCTGGCTCTAATTAATTCTTGGAAAATAAAATGGCTACCATAAAAACAGAAAACATACCATTAAAGCTAAAAAAGGCAAATGTAGCAGAGCCAGCTTCCTGCTCTACTTTGAAATGGTAATCCAAGGACATCTTCTGAATCCTCGTCATGAGACTCATTGCATAATTCACTGCAAAACCGGCCGGTAAATCCTGTCAATTCAAAATTAATTCCATATATCAGACTAATTAAATGTTTTCTTTTCATCATATTGTTTTATCATACAAATATTTCTGCTCGCCAGTTTTCCATTGGATAAATGATTTACAGTGATGATTAATAAGGAGCGACTAGGCAAAGTCGGGTATTCTAGGAAACCGATATTTCTTTTTATCTAACGAAATGACTTCAAAGTTCATGCAAATTGAATAAAATAGTTCAGTATAGGGTAAGAATTCGATCAAGACAACACTGCAATTGGCATTTATAACTGACAGTGATAAATGTCAGAAAATCATAAGACAAGAAAAACAAAGTGCTTACCAAAATCCCAGCGAGCTTGAACAAGAGCGATTTTAGGGTTATGAACGAGAAACGGCACAGTCCTGTTCAAGAAATCAGGTTCGGGCTGAAAATCTGCGTCGAAGATGGCAACATAATCACATTCTTGGGCATATGGGACTTCCATTCCTTTCTTCAGAGCACCTGCTTTGAATCCCTTTCTATCTCCCCTTATACAATATTTGATATTTATTCCTTTGCTTGCCCATGTCTTGCATTCAGCTTCCACTAGATCCTGGAAAAATTCATTTACTTAAACATAATAATCCAGCTGGTCATGTCACAAATGTAGATTTAAACATTAACTAAAGAGAAAATGCAAAAAAAAAAAATTACTAAATGCCAGAAGGAATTCATGACTGATATAAACTTGATTCTTACATGTTACTTACCATATTGGATATTATAATGCTCAGTTTGTCAATACCAGATTACCAGTATATTGACCTAGGATTGCACCAGTTAGTTCTGTAATATTATCATTCTGAATGATTATTGATTGGAATAGTAATCATGCAACCTAAAGATATATACTAGTTTTACTAGTTCTCGAATTTCTTTTCCAATGAATTTCCTGCAGTTAAATGCGTTTAAAAGGTCCATCTATGTCCAGAAGAAAATAAAAAAGACTCGTGATTATCACATCGTCATTTGCGTAACAACAGATTTTCTTTAGAAATAGTTATTCTTGCCTTTTGCTTTCAAAATAGTAAAACATGCACCTAGCACCCAAGGTGTCATGCTGGATAGCACCATAGTCTAGTTTATATCGGCATTAATTTCAGTAATCCATAAATAATAATACCAATGCACATGCCTACCAAACTTAGAATTATGCATAAATATGCTATTTTGTATTGTCAACTAGGTCCCAACTCACAAGGTTGCATGCAGCACATCCTGCAACATATTTTAAACAATTGTACGGAAACTGGGTTTCACATGATACACCTATTTCTTTTTTTTAAAAGTACAATCATCCAATTTAATTATAACAACAACTGAATGATTGATGGATTGTAAAATAATCCCTTTTAGTGAGTATATTAAATCTTTTGTCCTTTTACAATAGAAGTGGTGAGATCAATTAATGTTGTAAAGAAAAGATTATCAGGCATCTTCTCTCATATTTTGTTCTTATAGGTCACTAGGAGCAATGCACTTCCATTTTTGTATCAGATACCAAAAAAAAGGTTCCTATATCACAACCAAAGCAAAAGATAATTTTATTTCTGATATAGCCCTGTCAAATAATTTATATAATCCCAGGTATCAACTAAATTATGTATTCCTTCTTAAAATTTCTCAGTTAAATCTGGGTAGAAGAAAATAAACTTTTTCAGTAAGAAAAGAGGGGCTAAATTTAGCCCAGTATAAATTTTTGGAGCCTCCAGGTTGACATATAAATAAACTTTTTGAGTAAGAAAAGAGATGTGTAAGTGTAGCCCCGTATAGAATTATAGATTTAGCACTAATGATGATATATCTCGTTCCTCTAAAGAGAAATATAAATTTAAATTTAATAAAAGACATCTGAAAAAATAATAAATAATCTGGAGCTAAACTATGTCAACATAGTTATAATTAATTATACTTTAATTTATTTTTAAAATAATTAATGCAACTCATTCATGTACTCTAGACTTATTGACATGGCGGTGGCTCTTGTTTACTTAATTTGCAGAGGCTTTCCAATATAAAAGTCACTTATGGGATAATAAATTAATAATAATAATAATAAGATATTCCCCGGAAAGAATATAAAATGGAATATTCTCATGATCTCATCTCCTTAGTCAACTACAATAAACTAGACATATATAGGACTACACCCAACTCATGGGAATCTGGTTCTCATCTAATCCATAAATTATGCTTTCATAAAAATAAATAAAAAGAGGTGCATCTGGCATCGTGTGAGATAAATTACTTTCTAAAATCCTACCTACTACTATCAGTTGGAAAATTAGAATTACATCAAAAATTATTTTGTATGTTTATGTTCAGGACACATGGAAAACCAAAAAAAAAAAAAAGTAATCTGATTTTATAAATTTAATGAAAAGAAAGAGAACAAGAATTGGAATAATACCTTGATAAGAGGGTCTGTTGAGTCATCTAAAACTTGAATAATTATCCGGTCTGATGGCCATGTGAGTCCACAAGCTGCCCCTATTGACAACTTATACACCTACAAACCAGTTACATTAATCTATTATTATTAAAAAGTTCAGTAGGTATTCCTTCAGTACACAACACAGAGAGGTATGACATTTTTTATGATGGAAAAAAGAAATCCTTAAAATTACAAAATAAGAAATAAATTGATGAAAATTGCAAAATAAGAAAAACCAGATGATGAGAAAACAACCTTCATTACATCAATATCCAAAGACTGGATTCTCAGAAACCAACTTTTGAAGGTTGTTTTCTGGGAATCCGATATTTCTTATTTTGTAATTTCGACTAATTTGTTTCAAATTCTATAATTTTGAATTTTTCTTTTTCCCAACATAAAAAAAAGTCCTGAGGTATTGGAATGTAGTCCCCACACACTCTTATGTTGGTGAAATGGATGGCAATGAATCGTTACATGCATATCCTCACAGAGTGCCACAGAAGAATTCTATGCTTTGCAACAATCATGTGGGCATTTGTCAGAAAGATAATGACACCTTTCTGAGTGCTTAACTAAATAATCTCACAACCTATCATGTGACAACAAGTTGAAGATTAGTGATAAGAACTGGAAGGAAACTGAAAGGAAAAGAACAAAAGGGAAGTGGGTGGTATGGGTCTCTTTTCTCAAAGAGAAAAGAGAGTACAATGTCATTTGAAGCCTCCTTAATTTGCTATTTTGGAAAAGTTTAAGGGTCAGTTATCATATACCATATCAATTCCAATCCATAATTTCTAGCTTGCTTCAATAAAATGAGAAAATTTTGTTTTTTTCCCCTAAAAATAAAGACAATATTTTACTTTTCAAATGAATGCATAAGAATTGCACTGAACTGGAAGATTGGTATTGCTTGAAAAAAAAATGTACAAAATATAAGAGGGCAATAATTCTAACATAAAATATGATACATTTCCAGGCGAATGGGAAAAGGAACCACAATAAATAAACAAAAAATTAGTTTTAATGCAATCTTTAATTCTTTATCCCCATCAAAACGGGGAATTTCAGCTCCTTAAAAATATACTTGTTTTAGAAAGTCAATGGAAGGATGAAATTCAGAAATATTATAGTGACCCCCCCTCCCCTCCAAGAAAAAAAAAAAGAATATCTAACCATGTTTGGCCAACAAGCGCGGAATTAACATGTGGCCAGGGGTGCCAACTGGCAAGTCTCAACCTGCCTCCCAAAAAAAAAAATAAATAAATAAAAATAAAAATATTAATTTTTAATAGTGCCACCTCTTGATTTAAAAAATTTCAAAAATATATATATTGTTTGCTTCCGTGCTTCTTTTTCAGAAAAATTTACAAAAATATTTTTAAGAGTCAAAATAATTATGAAATTATGTTTCATCCTACTGTATATTTCAACTCCATCACTGTTGACCAACTTTCCAAAATAAAGTGAACTAAATAAGTACATTTTCATTTTATAATAACTAAGTGTACATTCTACTATAGCTAAGTTCGCATTGTCTAATAATTAAAAACACATTTTCAGGACGATTTGAACAATGAGTATAGAAGCTAGTAGGTAGGTATGTATTTTGCAATAATTGCAATAATTAAGTATGAATTTGACGGTGGGGGAGGGGAGACAGGGAGTGGGGTCAAATAATGAGACTTGAAGTCAGAAATAATTGTTAATAGCTGTCAAAATACATTTTGTCCGGTCAATAATTGTCAATTTATTACCAAACTACAAATGAACATATGTATATTTTGCAATAGCATGGTGTACTCTAAAATAGCCAAGAGTGTTCTAAGTAGCGTGGTAATGTTCATGAGGGACATTTTGCGGGTGAGTTAGTTAATAATTGTTGATTCGAATTATAATGGGGTTGTTCGTCAATATATTAAGAATTAAATTTTAATTCATATTAAGAAACTCATGTTTGAAACAAATAAGAGGGGAAACGAATAAACTTTGATCCTTCTAATAAAATAATTATTAAATGAATAAATAAAACTTCACTTCTCCATTTGAAACAAATGGAGAGCTCCCAGGCACAACACACCATACCTCAATCTCATTGTACATTGGGATCTGAACCAGCACCATCGGATAAGCGGAGCTCCCTTTCTCTTCATCCTCTCTAATCGCCTCCCATTTGTACTGCTGCTCAGGCCTCCATCCTATTATCTTCACACCTAGACTCACCAACGCCATGTATGTCGCCTCCACGACCAGCATCACCGACATCACCATACACATCCATACCACCACTTGGAGCGCCGGTGCGATTGCCTCAGCACGCACGCTTAGCCACATTGAATAGACCTGGTCTGGGGTGATCGAGTGGACCACAGCTTTGAATATGCTCAAGTGCGCAATCAGACCAGCATTCGTGGATTGGGATGAGGGGGGTTTGATGAGCTGAGATGTGAAGTTCAAGGCGGCGTCGGATTGTGTGGTTGAGGCGGCAGCGGAGGCGGCAACCATGGAAGTGAAAATTAGTGAGAGAGTGGAAAGGGATTCCATACTCCGTACCACCATGAATGGAAATGCGAGAGGGAGGAGAAGAGGAGATGAGCTTTGGCTTTGGCTTTGGGACCTTCTCTTTTTCCTCCTTTTTTGTGCAAAAGAGTATTATCTCTGCCACAGAGTACAGGGGATCTAGCGTGATTGTTTGAGGTCTATGAACTCTAGAATCATATTCTGGTAAAATCCATTAGATGGAATAGCCCAATGTAAACCATACGTCGTTCGTATGGAATTTTACCACTATGATTGTAGAGTGGTCTTGTCAGCGGAAGGTTGTTTACGACCGTCTATTTATCCTTCGCTATAAGTTCGTTGGTTATATTATAGTTGAACCCAACTCTCTTGCTGCTGATTGGCCCAAATTATTATGCGTTAATTCTTTTTGGGAAGATCTTCTTAATTTGATAGGAGTAATCTGGTTCTAATTATATATTTTCTTATGATCATTTTTGTGAGAGAAGATCAGAGACGTCGTCAACACTATATTTATGGATGGAATAATTGATGATAGAAAGGTTAATTTGGATATCTTCTAAATCAAGTAAACGTAATTAATAACTAGAACAAACAATTGTGTAGGCATATTGAGGGTGTATCAAATTCATACAAGTTTATATTATTTGAAATTTTATTAAAAATTATTAAATGAATTTGCAAATCTTAAGTCCTGAAAAATACATCAAATTCATCATATTATGTTTATACTAAATTAATAAAGGATAATATCATGGTAGACCTCCAAACTTTCATCTCGTTACAAGTTTGTCACCAAATATTTAATTTTGACAATAATCCCCTCTCCACTTTCAAACTATGCAATTAGTGACAATTACCCCTTCAGCAATTAGTTTATTATATCATAGGATGTTTTTTTAAAAGAAACTTAGTAAATATTTTGAAGAAAATATTGGTATTTGATTAAATATTCATAATACTAAGATGTTCCCTATTTAATTTTAATTTTTAATTTTGTATGTTTTAGGTTACTTTTATAGAAAATATATATTTCATAAATAATTAAAACGGATAAAACTTTTTTTTTCTTTATACAGAAAAGATAACAAGCATTACAAAAGTAAGAAATAATTATTAACAATTGCGAAGTATTATAATTCAATAAAAACATTTAAACAATAATAGACTTATTAAGGAAATTTTGGTCATTTTGTTTTGAAAACTAAAAATTATACAATAATAAAAAGTTAACTGTTATGGGGAGAAGGTAATTGTCATTAATTGTATAGCTCGAGACATATGTGTTTATTATTTCGATAATTTATAAAGTATAAACCACCCAATTTGAGATAGCATCTGGTCACCCAATTATAAAGTATATATATATATATATATATAGGGAGCTGATACACAGATACATTTATTAATATTGTCATCGATGCTGACTTAATTATATATATTAAATGAGTTATTATACATATTGATGACTTTATTATACAAACTTATTTTATATAGTATTATCATTATACAACTTAAATGAATTATAATGTATATTAATGATTTTATTATACAAATTTATTTTGTATAATATTGTCATTATGCAACTTAAATAAGTTATTATGCATATTAATGATATTTCAAGTTAAATAATAAAAATATTATATATAATAAAATCATTAACATGCATAAATAACTCATTTAATGTATATAAATAAATTCATATCGATGACAGTCTCAATAATGATAACTCCGTAACATTTTCCATATATATATATATATATATATATACACATACATGGTGCAAAGTAGGGATGATTAACAATCCGTTTTTTTTTATTTAAGATAAAAGATAATAAAAATAAAAAAATAGGAAAATAGAAAATATTTTTTTTAAAAATAAGAAGGACGGATAATCATTCCCGTTCCTGATTTTTTTTATTTAGGAAAATAAATAATAAAAATTAAAAAAGTAGGAAAACAGAAAATTTTTTTAAAAAAATAGGAAGGACGGATTTCTATTCCCCGTCCATCATCCTTGGACTTGGATTTTTTTTTCGAATTTTTTTTCGGATTTTTTTTCGAATTTTTTTCTTTTCAAATTTTTTTTCGGATTTTTTTCGAATTTTTTTCTTTTTTTTTTCTCGGATTTTTTTTTCGAATTTTTTTCTTTTCGAATTTTTTTTGGATTTTTTTCAAATTTTTTTCTTTGTTTTTTTTCGTTGTGTAATCTCTAATTTTTTTCTGTATTTTTTTGTTCTGTGTAATTTCGAAATTTTTTCCTGTGTGCTTCCGATTTTATTTTTGATCTTTATTTATTGCTTCTGTTGTTATTGCTATGTAATATTTACGATTTTGTAAGAATTTATTAATTATTATTTGAAAAATTTGTAATAAATATGTGTTTTTATTTTCATACAAAATAAATAATTATGATCAACACTATAAATAATATAAATCTATAAAATAAAGTCCATACAAAACCTCCATAATAAAGTAATAAAAATGACGATCCAAGAACCTCAGCCGTATGTCAGATTGTTATATAAACACTTACAGATGGCATTTTTAATTTTATCTGCAAATTTTTAAACAAAATACTTGATTTAAAAAAAATTAATGTATATATACCTTTTGGTATTTAAGAAAAATAATAATAAAAATTAATCAAGTACAGAAAGATAAATTGTTATTTTCCCCGCTATTTTCTTACTATGTAATTTTTATTATTTATTTTCTTAAATAAAAAAATTGATATATATGTGTGTGTAAATATAAAATAAATAATTATATTAATATGGAATAAAATCGTAATTATACGAGTGGTCCCAAAAGTATCACTTCTTTATCATTTTAGTCTGTAATATTTGAAAATAAATTCGAAAAGAAAAAAATTTGAAAAAAAATCTGAGAAAAAAACAAAGAAAAAAATTCGAAAAAAATCTGAAAAAAAATTCGAAAAAAAAAATCCGCGTCCAAAAGTGACGGACGGGGAATAGAAATCTATCTTTCTTATTTTAAAAAAAATTTCTGTTCTCCTACTTTTTTTAATTTTTATTATTTATTTTCCTAAATAAAAAAAAATCAGGGACGGGAATGATTATCCGTGCTTCTTATTTTTAAAAAAACGTTTTCTATTTTCCTACTTTTTTAATTTTTATTATCTTTTATCTTAAATAAAAAAAAATCGGATTAACAATTGCAATTCTCTTTTGTAGTTTTGTATTGGTGGGCCCGGGCACTTTTAGCTGGCAATTACCTGCTGGCTGCTGAGTAAGCTATCAGTGTCGGCTGCTTTTGGAAGACGCCAAAATATAAATCATGCAAGCAGTTAACATGAAAATAAGATTTAAAATACTGACCATCCCTTTTCTCTCCTTTTCCTTGGAGATGGTGATTGGATATTAAATAAGAGAAATTTTTATTATTTTTTTTATTTTTTATATCTCATAATTTAATCACTATTAGTTAATATTATTATTCATATATAGTAATACTAATTAGTATTACTATTACTCATTTCTGTATCTTATTTTATGATTAGTAATATACTGTTATAAACACATTTAATTGTTAATACAAATATTTTTTTATTTTATATATACATATATTTAAATGTTAATATAAATATATTTAAAAAGGGAGCACAAAATTTTTAAAAATTTAGATATTTTATATTTAATTTATAAAATCTACATTTTAAAATTTTTTTGAAAATTTTATTAATCGAAATTTTGTCAATTTCGATGAAATGAATTCTATCAATTTTTTTTTATTCCAAAGATTCCTTTCTTTGGACCATTGGAGATGGGGTTACTTCAATAGTTTGTACAACTATTCTTTTTTCACTAATGACTACTATTCCAGATATAAAATATGAAATTAATATAAATTATCACATCTCATCTCATAAATAAATATAAGCAACATGACAGCAACTGCTACCACCGCAGAATTAAATAGGATTAGTGCAGCCGTACGTCCAAGGAATTAATTAAGAACAATATCTCTGTTTATTGGTTTCTTCCCTGATCTAGCTGTTTTTTTTTTATATAATTTCATCATTCATTCGTTATTCCTGGTAGATTTTTATGTAAATCCTTCTAAAAATTTAGAATTACATTTTCTGATCCTTTTAGGTTGTATACAATTTTAAACTTTATATAATTGGAGGGGAGCCGGATCTTGAGTTGTCGATGGATCAAATTTTAGTATAATTCAAATGCGAATTCATTAGAAATTTTACAATGCGTATCTATGTTAAGAGAAATTATTTATATATCATATATTTTTTATTTTTTATTTGTATATCAAAAATATTATGTTAAATAAATAATTTATTTATATATTAATTTGTAAGTGTTTATAGTTAATATAAAAAATATTTATTATTATTTTTTCTTAGATAATTATAAAAAAAATGCGAGTTGAAAATTTTGTTATACAAATAAAAATATCATTTGTATAATTTTTAATTCTAGATATAAATATTTTAAGAAAAAATATAAATATATTTGTGGTGTAAATTAAAGGGTAGTTAAATGATGACATTATCATCATTCTTTTTATATTAAATAAGAATTTAAGGACTTAAATATGGATGGGTCCACATCAATCAGAGAAAATCTAATGAAATGATGTGTCAGCCAGAGATGAACGGGATCATATAAATGCAAGAAAATTATCCAGATCCAACCAACTTTGTCACTAAGTACATTATAAATTATAAATCCTCAATTTATAATATTGTGAAAAGTAGTAGTAAGATGAAAGCGCAAGCTGCTGATGCAGTCTCTTCTTATTTCATTCTTTTGGTGTGCATTTATTGTTTGTTGTTTGTTGTTTCTTATGACTGCAAGTGAGCTATGTCTTTTTATTATTCTTTTGCTTTGTTTTGTTTCTGTGAATGGAGATTTGTTGTGTCAGTTGGTGCATTTTTGGTCTTTTTGATATTTTTGTTTCTTTCTTTCTTCTTAATATTGGATCGTGTATTAGTGGTTCTTTTATCTGTTGTGCTTTTCTATTTAATCAATAATTTTAGTAGATGAGACAATAATATATGTTTTATAATGTGATTTTTAATATGCGTGCAATCAGTTACTGTATAGTGCATATGCGGTTTGATAGCAGATGTGTATTAATTTATAAATTTAATACAATGAAAATTAAAAAAAAATTATGGCATTACTTCCGAATATGTAGATGTATACTATTATGCATGCGGTCTCATATTACATAAACATATGCAGTCCATGTGACTGTATTTTAAAACACTATCTATCAGAGGGATGTGGAGCTCACAACACGAAGTTTCGGGTGTCAAATTTCTTAAAATTAGAGTGATTGAGATTGGCCTAAAATTGCTAAATTTATTTTAATTATTTGTAGATGAATTGAGCGCCCATTAAGCAAAAGATGATTTGAGACTTGGTATGCGACCTCAATTTCTATATGTATTTATTGTGTAAAAAAGAGGCTCCTTAAATTACATAAATAAGTAGTCCATTATTATCACACAAGGCTAAAGGTTGATCTAAATTATTTTCGCTATTAGTTACATAAAGAAGAGATCATCATTAATGCTTCAATTAAGAATTCTCCATCCTTTTTCTCAACAAAAAAAGAAGAAGAAGAAGTCTCCATCTTTACGGCATCTTATACAATTTCTATTTGTTTTTATTTATTGAGTATCAAGTACAATTTATTAGTATATATACCTTCCATTTCTATATTGGAGACTAGTCTTTCACTTTCTTTTAGTGTAGCCATATTAATCTATGATGATTAGAAACAAAACAATGTTAAGAAAAAAAGTTGATTTCAAAGATTCTCTAATCTTACCTAAGCACTTATTTCCAAGTTTTAGTTGTGAGGAAATAAAGGTGAATAAGGAACTTCAAAAAGTTAGATTAGTTATCCCTCGAGGGAGCTGATATATAGATAACGTCATTAATATCGTTATCAATACAGACTATTATTTAAATTAAATGAGTGATTATTTGTGTGAGTAATTTTATTATGTAACTTATTTTTACAGAATTTTTACTATTCAACTTAAGTGATTTATTATTCAGATTAATGATATTTGAGTTGAATAATAAAATACTACATAAAATAAGTTACATAATAAAGTCGTTATCATAAATAATAATTCATTTTATATGAATAATAAAATCGATATCTATAACGATATCAATAATGATATCTCTCAAATATTTTCTATCCCTGGATCATTGTAATTATTGCTTGGGGTGGATAAACAACAAATTTTAGCGCATCTCAACTTTGTGTAAATTTTTTTTTTCCTTAAAAAATTCAGGATGAAGTTCCAATGAAAGCAATAGTAGGCCTTTTCACTCGTAAAATTGAAAAGGTAAAAGCAAAAAAAGGGAGGGGACTTGGACTGTGAAAATTTCGATACAAAAATGGGCTAAATTATAGCCCGGCCCATAAAACAGAGCATCTTGAAACAGGGGATGTATGATATATGATATATGTATATCATAATTCAATTATTCTATCTAAATTAACATAGTTAATATTGCATTTTGATTTTAAATATATTTCGATATTCAAGTTTCAAGAGAAAACAACGTGTACAGCATTTATTTACTGTGGTGGCCTAAACATGTTATAAAAAGAAAAGAAATACAAGTTCTCTGATAATTGAATCAAAGTGTATAATCAAACTAAACCGAATCTGCATGTAACTCAGAATGAAGGGAACTGGACTTTCTTTCTGCATGAGATTCTCGGAAAATTCGGGCATTCGATGAACTCCTGACCAGAGGTGTCTACACAAAGATAGACCTCGGAAAGCTGTTGGTTACCGGATTCATCCCTGTTACACTCGAGACCAGGTGTAAACCCGATCGACTCTTTTATTGCTTGCTTTATGCTTTCCACACTGTAGAAACGATCATCCGGCTCAATCCCTAAACACAAGTTGCAATCAAATCCTAATTAGCATATGAATGGTTTATATGAATCAATTTGCAATTCATTTGCACCCTTGAAGAAGCACCGACGTATTATATTTGTTTAATTTTTTTTTAAGAAGAAATTAGGTTGGTTCTTCAATCTCTTCTCCCCTACGTAAAATTTTGGTTTCATAAACTATAAACCAGAAGATTCTGCTAGAACAAAAACAAAGAAAAAAATGCAATTATATCTGTCCGTACCAGCGTCTTGGAGAGCTTTGAGGATGTTGGCCTTCTTGTAGAGGTTAAGAGCAGAAAGGAAGTAGGAATGCTGATCGAGCGCTGACTGAGCACAGGTGCCGTGCTTGTCCCATTCATGGCCCCAGAACTTCTCTCCGTCGCCACTCGGGCATGCCAATGTGGGCCAGTAGTTATGCATAGTCCTCTGCAGATCCTCTATCTGCACTCGTTTAATATGGAACAATCATTAATACTGGTTGACAGCTTGTCCCTTTTTCTTGCATTTTGTGGTTTGATTAATTATTATTATTATTATAGGGGTATTTGAGGATATAATCTCCTCTTTTATGCAAATCCTCTATCTAATTTTATGCATTCTACTAAACTAAAAGAGATCCTGCTGCCTCTAACAGAGAAAAATTTTGAAAAAAAAAATCTGAAATCTTGTGTACTACGTCATAATTTTTTGCAAAGAATTACCATTTGTTGAAAAACTGCTTATTTAAAATTACTGTGTGATTTCTCAGCGTATTTGAAAAAGGTTGTGTAAAATATGACTGCGCTTTAATTGTCCTACAAGACCATAAACCACACTCGTGTTTCAAAATGACAAGATAATGGCCAAATAACAAAACAGTATATGAGAACAATGAGGACATGTGCTCTGTTTTAATAAAACTTGAGGACTTAATCCTCATTTTTTGTTGAAAAGAAAAAAATAATGAGAAATGTACATTCAAGGTACTATCCATTACATGTTGGTATACCAGATATTAAGAGGCCTAAGGTTATGATATTATTTCAAGACAGCAGGGAGCTTAATTGCATATGATTAAGGGTATCTAATAATATTCTTCAGGGCATGAGAATATACTCCAAATGTGGACCATTATTTCCAGTTAGATCCAGAAAATAAATTAATTGAGTTATTTTATTAAACGAGCAGTTCGATTCTATACCGATAATACTCTCCAATTAATATACTGGTACATGCTAAACTGCACCTGTCATGTTTGAGATGTGAAAGCTTTGCAGTAAAATTTACTCCAACTGATTTTGAACCACATGTTATTGTTTTTCTTGTTACTTTCATATTGCTGATTTTAGATGAAAGGAAATGCTTCAAGGAAAATATTGAGAAAAGCTAGACTAGCTTGAAATTCAATTTGTTGATGCAGAGAAGGAAAAAAACTCATATGCTGCAACTAAACCTCAAATATCAAAACTACCCCCCCCCCCCCCCCCCCCCCCCACAAAATTTGAAAAAGAGAAAAACTTAAAAGGAGGGAAACTTCACCTATGCCTGTCTACAAATTTTATTTCCAACAATAAAAATTGTTGATCATTTTATATTTGAAATATACAAGTACTCTATAAGCTAGCTAGTGAAGCTTGAATAATTGGTTGATTAAGGTAAAGAATTAGAGAAAATTAATCTCCCATATGGCTGCCATATTTTAATTATAGATATATGTACATGTAAGATACATAAAAAAGCTTCACCTCTAGGATTACAAAGATCGTGCTTTTGTTTGCAACGAAAAGAATTGACAAGTCGCCATGTTCATGTTTTCGCTTTGGTCATTTTCACAAATTGATCATAGTTATATCATGTCACAATTTTGTTATATCTTTCTTTGGCCTCAAGTACCTTTCTTTTTACATGGTTATACATTCGGAGGCGTACCAAAGCTTCTTTATCAGGTCTTTTTATCAGTTCAGTATATAGAAGGAGATTTCAGATTGGAAGAGCAAAAGTTGAATGACGAAATAGAAAAGAAAGTACCTCTCTGGGATCAAATTCGTTTTGCCGGTCACAGTTCGAAGGGTAGGTACCGTCATTGTAATTTGGCCACAATCCATGAATGGTGAAGATAGGATCAGGCTTTCCTGTCACCGGGTAACAACAATGCCTCTTCGTGTCGCAATACGATCCAGGCCACTAATTAAGCACATCCAAAATTTTGAAAAGCAAAGAAGATGGTTTAGAGATCATGTGCATCAAAGAAAGCATTAGTGCATGGATTATACTCATACATACATATATATAAGAATATCATTGTGCATTTTATAAATTTCCTTGGAGACAGCAAAGGTGAATAATGGAACATAACACCAGAGGAAGTCATGTATCACAAAACAACCAAAAATATTAATTAGATGGCAATCTCAGGTATATAAATCTGTAATTTTCATGATAATTAACTTCATATTTTCATTTCTTTTTTATCACAAACAAAAATCATGAAATTAAAAATGAAAAAGTATCCATATAATTATATCCTCTGATCCAGCAATATGATGTGTTCCTATTATTTCATTCCTCAAAAAGAAAAAGAAAAAAAGAATAACAAATGTTGATGCATGCAAACCTGTTGAACAAAGTAGAAGAAATCAAAATCTTTAGCAGAAGAAACAATTGCCAGAAGAGACACAGACAAAAGGAAAAGAGCCTTATTCATAGTTTCAAATTGAAACTTGTACAATTAATTGGTGGGTCACCAGCTCTATTGGAGCCTTTATTTATAAACCTAGTTTTGGTTGGTTTTTTTTTTTTTTTTTTGATAGGGATATTCGCTTTTGAGGCACGTCATGATGGTTTGCATTAGAATTAAATATTTTTTGAGATAAGCATTAGATTAAATATTATATATAGGTAATAGTAATTCAAAAATGTGCTTCCATGTGAGTTCACATTGAGACTTTTTTTTTTTTGAGAAAAACACATTGAGACTTTTTATTCGAAGTTTTATGAAGAAAGGGTTGTTCTGTTAAATTAATTTAAATGTGATTAAAAATAAGTTGTTGAGTTGATAGGGGGAGTTAGTAAGGCAAAATGAGGTCAATGTCCTTCATCTTTTTTTTATCTAATTATATATATATACAGTAATATTTTTAATATTATAATTGTATATTTCTCAAGAAAATTTCAATTTGAACCCCATAATATATGAAAATTATTCATTATTGACCCTCATAATTACGATCTTACGATTTTGATGTGATCAATATATTAGTATCATTTTTTTTATATGATACATGATCTCTATTCGAAAATTTTCTGACTCCGTTAAGTTCTTAAAATATGGTCTTTCTTATTGACAATACAAGGTCATGATGCCCAATTTCTACAAAAAATTAACAAATGTAATCAGAACTAATGTTTAGTCCACTGTGTAGTTCTTTTAAATATATATATATATATATATATTTATGTTATGATTGAGCACAACTTGCAAATGACAATGTGATGCATCCATAGATAAGAATATATATATGATTATAGAAGTTATTGACTAAGGTTCTTTAATTTGATCACATGTTGTAGCACTTATCTCATTCGCTCCTATACATTATATTTCAACCAAAAAAATATAATATTGGAGACTTACTAAAAGATGTTTTAAATTTAATAGACCACGTGAATCTGCCCAATTGATTACTCTCAAGAAGTTACTTCCTATATGTATATTTTTTTTTTGAGAAAAATACTTCCTCTGTGTATTTTTTTTTGGAATAAGAGCTCTAATTAATCATAATATTTATTTCTTTTTAAATATTTTTCTTACTAAATTTAAATTTACATCTTTTCATAAAGAAACGATGCATATCACCGTCTTTTACAGGACTTCCTCTATGAATTAATCGTTTGACCAATTCAAAAATATCTAAGTAGCTAAAATAGTCTTAAAGGAAAAAAAAAAGGAAAGGAAATGAAAAAAAAAATTGAATGAGGAAAGAAAGTGGTACAAACAAGCGTCTGTTGCGTAAAGAAAATTGGAGCCAAACTTGTGAGAAAAAAAATATGCAATCAGGAGTCTCAATGTGGCATTTAGATCTGAGTTATATCCCTTGTACGCCAAGTGTTGTACCAGTTTGGTGTTAACTACTATGAATTGTTTGCAATAGTAATTGTTTAGATACCACACAATACAAATCAGATGAGATGTCTACTGTCTACAGCTTTTTCTTTCTTTCTTTCTTTCTTTCTTTCTTTGTAGTTAATGGAAATGTATAGAAAGGTTCTTGAACTATTAGTGATGTTTACTTACTAATTTTTTGGTTGACAGGTGACATAATAATGACTTAATTAATGAGTTAAGGTGTTTGGTATATCAAACGGAAGTGATTTGAGAGAGAGTAAGTTAAAATATTTGTAGAGGTGAAATAAAGTTAAATTTTTTATGTCTGGGTTTTTAATTTAACTTGATCATATCTATTTTAGAGGGGACTTGATTTGATTTTGATTTCTTATTGAATTTGACATATATGAGTATAGGTATGGATACATATGTTTTGATTTTAATGTAATTTTTGGTGTGATTTAGTTTTGATTTTATTTTAATTTGATATTTAAGTATTTCACATTGACATGATACCGGTTTTATATTCAAAGAAGTTGACATGAGAATAGGTCAGATTTTGTATACCGAACCAACCGATTCTTTGATTTTTTACCAAAGTAGTAAATCAGGAAATGAAATGGTATACTATCATCCAACAAGAAAGAAAATTTTAAAAATTATAATTTTATTTTTTTTGGGGTAGATTTGGATTTGCAATTTTAGCACTTTTTGAGCTGAGTGCAGTTTTCAGTTTTCCCATATGATGAAAACAAATTACAAATAAAAAAACAAAATTATAAAAAAAATCCTAAATCTTTTGCAAATAGAATTCTAGTGTGTAGCAAGAAATATTATATTTATTTCTTAACAAATAGTATATATTAGTATAAAAATTTTCTATCAAGGGTGAAATATGTTCAAATTTGATTACATTAGTATAAAGATTTTCTATGAAAGGTGAACTATGTTCAAATTTATTAAAGATGAACCTTCAGTGGAATTTGGTTCTATTAGTATACATATATATATATATATTTTTTATCAAGAGTGAACTATATTCAATTTATTTCCTAACGAATAAATTTGAATATTGTTTACCCTTGATATAATAACTTATATAGAATAATGCAAACTTTGTTAGTTATGGGTGAATAATATATAAATTTCTATCTCTCAAGTGCAAAATCATGTATATATCATTTAAGAGAAATTCTACTATAGGTCGAAGTGTGCACTAAAGATAAAGAGACTAGGTTAAAATTTATGATTATGACTCATTCAAATACAATAATTATTAAAAATTTTGATTAATGATGAAACATCTCATTATTTAATCAACTGCAAATCTCATAAAAGTTTAGTCTGCTAAAGAGGGACCATATATATTATGAGGAGAAATCCAATGTCCATAATCATTAATACCACATCAATAATCATGAAATTAAATTTTAAATAACTATTTGTTAAATTCTTAAATAACAAAACTAGTTAATTGGATATTTTATGATTTCATACTATATAGGTACACAAAAAATTATATCATTTCAACTTTATCTTGATATGTATCAAACATTAACAAAAATCAATGGACCAAATTTTGTGATTTAATTGACTCTCTTAATGACCATCGAAACAAAGTTAAAATTCAATATTTTTTATATACATATTATTGAGATATATTAGAATATATCTAACGGTTTACATATATTAATTAAAATATAAATGATAAAATAAACACCATGAATACCAATAATTATGATTATTGGATCCCTCCTCATATACTATTATATTAAATATGAACCTTGTAAAAATCTGAATGATTTTATATTTTTTATTTATAATAAAAAAAACATGCAGAATTTATAATTGAAAAATAATTAGCAGATAGCATAATTTTTAGTCTTGTCCGAAATTGTAAATGGCAACTGGATATTTTTTTTTAAAGATCATAAATTAACTAGACAAATTAACATCACCTGTGCCTCCTTCTCAATGACAAAACCAGCTTCTTTTTTATTATGATAACTTCCAATCCATGCGTGAAAGCAATACACTCTCTTTCTAACGTTTTTTTGTTTCTCTCTGTCATCCAATAATTTATTCTTATTAATTTTGTTATTTATTTTTTTAAAATATTTTTTATGAGACTTGAATTTATGTTTTTGTATGAAAATATGATGTTTATCACTATCGTATTAGACCTACAGTTCATCCTCCATTAATTTATAATAATATTTTTGAAGCATCGTTGTTTAGACATTGAATTTTTATTAATAAATATTTCATATATATTATTTTAAAATATGAAGTTAATTTTTTTAATTTATGAAAATTTTGAAGATTATAAATATTATTATCACAAATTGAAAATTAAAATTTAAAAATATGAAAAATGATCATGAAAGTAAGTGAAGGAAAGGAAAAAAAAAAGAGAAAAGGAAAAGACAATAATTAACCTAATAGACTCCATAAAAATAATTTGTTGAAAATTTTAGATGCAAGAGTTTCTAAAAGAAGGACATTTTGTAAAATTTCCTGTAACTTACTAGATAATAAAAAAATAATATCTTACACGTGGCAATTTTTCCTAGGCAGGCAAAATTCTGGCGATTTTAAAGCTGGCGACAGTTAGCATCACCCCAATTATTATGCATGCATTTATGCCTTTATGCCTTTATGCTATGTATTTTGAGACATAGTAACAGCTTTCCAAAAATGAAAATAGCATCAAGATAAGACCTCAACTATTAAAAACTCTAATCTAATTCAGTCAAAGCAGGAACCCAGTTATCATAAAAAAAATATATGTATGATAGAAAATATTAATAATTTTTAGAAGTAGTGTAATTAATTGAAATGTTATTGACAACACAAATGTTTAAGAATTATAAATAACTGCATACAATGAAGAAATGATATATTATTTTTAATTTATATTTCAAAAAATGAATCGAAACACATAATTTATATTGCAATAAAAGAGCATATATGAGATGTTGAGATATAATATTATAGATATTTATAATTAATTACATATGAATCGACTACAGATTCATATACAGTAGAAAATAAAACGCGCTCCGTTACGCTGTAAAAAATTTATCATTAATTTATTATCACATAAAAAATAAGATCATTAACTAATTACGTATAAATGTAAATAATTTTTAAGATGAATAATAATATAAACAGTAATAACAGTAAGTTATCAAATGAAGTCGAGTTTTTATATATTTCGTCTCATCTCAAATTATCAGAAAATGGAAAACCACTGAAGACGTTTCGTATCTACTGCGTTGACTAGATCCGGTCAAAAATCTTTACTTGTAGACGTATATATCTCCATCTAGACCATTTCCACAGAGATCATTACACGGGAAAGACTAAGCTCTATTTCTGTTGCTTATTACATGTGGAGCCTACCAGCTTAAGCCTCCAAATACCAAGTGCATTCAAAATTTAAGAAAAAGCTCACTCCGTCTTAATATTACAATCAATTATTAATTACAGATCAGATATATATCACGGTTTAAAATATTAATATAAATATTTAATTATATATTTAAATAATAATATAAATACATTCGAATGTTAGTTTACATATTTAAATATCATATAAATATATATGAATGTTAATATAAATATTTTTATTCCAATTTATATAATATATATACAGAATTGAAAGTAAAATTAGTGCGTAATTATCACACTCCTATTAATTTTTATATGTTTGATTCGGGTTCTTCAACGGCACAGTGTCTTCTGTGGGACCCTCTTCCATAGACGCAACTCTGACTCGATCTCCACTGCGCCTGGTGCAACCAACACAACCTCTTTCACCTTCTCTTTTCTCCTTCTCCCCACCACCAGCTGCGCACGAGTGCCAAAACGAAGACAAAAGCTTCGGGCGAGGGTTTGGCGACCTCTCTCTCTCTCTCTCGCCGTAGAACTAGGCGGGAGAGGCGGCCGTACGAATCCACCGTGCTAGCTCTCTCCGCCGTCTGATCGGAATCCAATGGGTATGATCGACCGTTACAAGATACCTCGCCGATCTCCTTCCCCAACAAGGCTGCCCCAGAGACCTTGCACCGCCATTTTTCTCGCTATACTCGCCTCAGTTTTGATTCTCCTTTTTCTCTCCTTTTCCCCTTCTCCTTACAGGAGAAAGAACGCGCGGGCCCCACAGTTCAGCGTCATAATCGATGCGGGTAGCAGCGGGAGCCGAATCCACATTTTCGCTTTCAGTCAACAAGAGGGATCTCTCCCGTTGCTCGATCTAAATCGGACGATGGTGATGCGTACAAGCCCCGGGCTTTCTTCTTTTGTAGATGAACCAGGCAAGGCGGGAGAATCCCTGGGAAAGCTTATCGCGTTCGCTGAGCAAAATGTCGGGCAGAATTGGGTGGGATCCACTGAAATACGGCTCATGGCTACGGCTGGATTGAGGATGGTCGATAGAGAGGTCAGAGAGGAGATTCTGAAGAGTTGTAGAAGTGTTCTCAGGGGCTCTGGATTCAAATTTCAGGATGATTGGGCCTCTGTTATACCAGGTTGCTTATTCGTTACATCTTGTTTTATTTGCATGCAATTTGGTGAAATTTCACTATCAATAAGTACATTTGACTTGAACTTTGGTCAGGATGATAATTTGAAGTCACTGTATGCCGATAATAGAATTGCAGGGGTTAAACATAGATTTCTTTGATATATCCCGTACTATTTATGTTGGAGAATTGGAGACTAAATATCACTTACATTAAGTTACTTTGTGAGAGTGTAAAGATCAAACACTAAGAATTATGCTGTTAATTCCTGTAATTTACTGCTGTTTTTATTTGATGTTAAATGTATAATTGAGTGCTAATCTAGGCCTATTTTGTTGTTTAGTTGCACAATCACGCTACCGAGTATTGATGCCGTGTTTGTTTAGTTGAGAATTTATTGCTCAAGTAGATTGAGGCAAAATCAGAAGTAATTGTTCAACTGTAAATTCATTGACTTAGGTTTAAATCCTTAGTTTGTCCAAAACTGGTCAATTGAAGGTAAATTGAGGCTTGATTTACTTAGCTGCTCATTTAGAAGTTGACATGTGCCATACAATCCGTTTACACTCAAATGTGACCAAAAGAATTTTTACTAAACAGTAAAAGTTACTGATTGGTTCAGGTTATGATGAGGGGTTATATGCCTGGACAGCAGCAAATTACGCGCTTGGTACGCTTGGAGATGATCCACGGAAAACCACCGGGATAATAGAGCTTGGTGGTGCTTCAGCTCAGGTTATTTGAAACTTCTGTTTTAATTCAGTTTTATGTAATATATTTCCGTCATCGTTTTGGGAAAGAAATTAAAAAAGTATGGGAGAACAGAGTACAAGTTACACAAAAAAGAAATCAAGCTATACAGGGAAACTGAAGTTCACAGGCGTGAAACAAAGTTAAAAATGAATCAATTGAAATCTATTGGCTTTAATTATTTTAATCTCCTGCTTTTTCTTACTTCTTTCATTTATTTATTTCAGTTAACATTTGTGTCAGATGAAGTACTTCCTACTGAATATGTGCACATGTTGAAGTTGGGAAAAACCACATATAATCTCTATAGCAACAGCTTTCTCCATTTTGGTCAGGTAAATCTCTTGAACATTTACCAATTACACCAAAATGTAACTAAATATGACTTGTACAATATGCAACTCAGCAACTAGGCCTTAGTTTACTAAATCTTGTGTAACTTCTGATTATATATCGGTGGAGTCTCAACCCAATTTCTCTGCAAAGTTTACAAATAAATGTCCAAGCCGAGAATCAGAATAGTCAGGAAAGAAACTAACAAGGGACTAAGCAAAAAATCACGGTACTTGCAACAACCAGGAATAAATAGTTCTGCATGGTTTTTGTTTGTAATATAAAATTAATATGGAGTGCATAAAAGTTGACAGTTTGTGCTTAGATCATCTTATTGTTGGATTTCACAGAACGCAGCACAGGAATCACTCCATGAATTATTAAAATCAGGAGGTGTCAAATCAAGTAATTTTCTTTCACCAAATAATCTCGTGATTACATCAATTTCTTTTTTGTCCATTGAGAAAATAAGCAAAGTAACAATATGGGTATTTCTTTTTACAAATATAGCTGGAGATCCATGCATGCCCAAAGGGTACTCCTATGGAAAGGAAATGCTTGAAGTTAAAGGCGCTGGTAATTTTACTGAGTGCCAAACTGTCTCATTTGAACTCCTGAAAAATGGAAAAGGTGACTATTCTGTCTCAGTGCTTGATTTTATTTTTCAATATTCCTTGTTTTATCAGGATACAACTGTGATAACCAAAGCAATGCCTATCAAACTTTAAAGAAAAAAAAATTGTAGATATTTTCTCTATCATGTCAATAGCACATATCAAATTTGGTGCAATTGCTGAACAAATTGGTCATCGTGGAGTGGTTTGAAAGTTAAGGATGTAATTTTACTGGCATTTGATCGGTAACCAAGTGGTTCTCATTTTATAGAAACATTTTGATAGTCGTCTGCCTAAATGATAAAGAACAATCTATAATTTTAGGTTTTAAATTTGACAAATTTTGACATCATCATAACTGTTCTTTCTTTTGGTTTGGAAGGCAAAAGATGTCATTATTTTCCTAAATTATAGTGAGCAGTCGTGGTCAGAATTCTACAAGACAGATTATTAATTTTCTTTGAAAAGCTTTTTGGATGATATGTATATGATAGAAAAACAGAAATAAAATATTTTTTTGTAGATATTAGTTTTGTGATCAAATGAGAAACTTTTGTAGAAGTGCTTTGAAAATTAATCAACTTAAAGAACCAAGGTGCAACGTTTATAGCTTTCGGGATTAATACAGAAGCTGCATACAACTCCAAGATCAATCTGTAAATTTACTGCGCTTCTTTTTTTTTTTTTAGAGAACTGCACTTATAAAGAATGTCGCATCGGCTCAGCCTTTGTACCTGATCTACAAGGCCAATTTTTGGCAACTGAGAACTTCTTTTTCACATCCAAGGTTAGGGCTAAGAACACATAATTCGGTGTTTGACCGCTCCTATAATTCAGTACCTTAGGTTAGAAGAAATCCAAATGCAAATATCCCAATAACTCCAAATAATTATACTTCTATAATTCAGTACCAGTGAGAATAAATGTTTTATCATATTGGCATATAGCACTACAACATGTCTCATCATTTGCAACTAGTAGCCAATATTTATTGGGATATTTGCAACAAGGCTCAGCATTCAAGCAATGTGATGACAAAATTTTATGTAGTATTTACAAGTTTGCCTTTTAAATATTCTAAGCATTTTTTAAGCCCAAATCAAACAGCAGGGTGTTGTTTCCAAATTGTCCAAAAATTGTTGGGTATTGATTGCAAGTATGAGAAATATTTAGTGTCAATGCAACTGTTGTAGTGCTGGGTGTGATTTGCAAATTTATAAAATGGATGAGCACAATAGAAGAAATATACCATTGCTGTCATAACCTAGCGCCAATGCCCAACCCACCCCCTCCCCAACAAAAAAGCGCGTGCGCGCACACGCTAAAAGGAAGAAAAAAAAGAAGTGCCTAGTGACAGCAATCCCCAATGAGTCGAGTTTCTATTGCACATATTGGGCATGTTTTTTGAAGTTAGATCCATATTTCTGTTAGTTTTTTAAGCTCGACGGAAAATCTTCCCTTGCTGACATTTCATCGGCTGGAGAGAAATTTTGTGGTGAAGATTGGATGACACTTAAAGAAAGATATAGTACCACTGATGAAGAAGAATTATCACAGTACTGTTTCTCTACGGCATATATTGTGGCCTTTCTGCATGACAGTCTCGGCATTCCTATGGATGCTACTAGGTACAATTCTTTCAATTTATATAACTATGAAAATAGATGTTCCTGTTTAGTCTCCTTCCAATTTAAAAAGATAAATAAATTAAATTAAAAATATGCAAATAGTATAAATAAACACCAAAATCTCCTTCAACCTTTCATGGAGAAGTGATGGAGAAAGCAATCCGTACCTTTGCCAATAAAAATTGAATGAATAGGGTGTGAAGATATTTCCAGTGTTCCTAGCATGAGGCAGATAATTGCATGCTGTAAACCATCATATATTCATTTCTTCTTTTTTATTTTTTGGTACCAGGATTGACTTTGCTAACAATGTTGGAGCCGTACAGGCTGAGTGGGCCCTCGGTGCATTCGTTGTACAAAGAATGGAAAACACTCCACATGTTTCTGCCTCTATGTTCAGAAGTAGCTTGGCACCTCTACTTGTAATATTGAGTTTGCTGCTATTTATTTCTATATCTATTGCAAAATTTAGGAGGCCTCAGACCAAGACAATATATGATTTGGAGAAAGGCCGGTATATTGTCACGCATCTGACACGATGATCTCAATAGGTCAAGTTTTTTTTTTTTTGTACAATTTGGATAATTTAATTCAATTCTTTTTGTTTTTAATATTTATGGCATTTATCTGTGTATATATGTTAAAAGTCTGAGCCCAATAGTTTATTTAGATTCTTTAGTCTGAACCATTGGACAATGGTTTATCCATTGAATGTACCAGTTATATTAATCAAGCCATTTATTTATCCCAATTGTCTTTTTTTTTTTAAATTACATGTTCATGTATGCTTTGCATTACTGAGTATGTATTTGATGTCAATTCTTTCCCGTGTTTTAGATCCTTTTTGACTGGGTTAGTAGTGTTAACTAAAAAAGTTTTAACAGTAAATATTATGTCAGTGTACTCCGTTTCATGGGATCCATTCATTTAACATCCTCAAACAGATTTATGAGGGATTAGAGATTGATTTAGATCGCAGTTGTTATATTAAATGCAGATTTTCCCAGTGTTGACAAATAAGTCAAGATGGCCGAGTTGGTCTAAGGCGCCAGTTTCAGGTACTGGTCCGAAAGGGCATGGGTTCGAATCCCATTCTTGACACCGCCTTTTGTTTTTTGCCTTGTTGCTGAAATTTGTAAATCCATAATCCAACAACTTGTCTTATAAAACTATTGCTAAAATAGTAAAATGTACTGGGCCTACTGGCGCTGTAAACGCACAGGCGCAGGTATTCGTAAACTTGTATGGAATCAGTATGTCAATTTTTTTTTTCCATCTCGCTCCTCATTTAAGGGGGGGGTGGGGGTGCTTGTTAACGTGTCTACGGTACCAAGAATTTTTTTGAAGTAATACTACCTTTTTTTTATAATTTTTCACAGGAGTATTCCAATGATTTATTGTGTTATATTTCACTGTACCAATTTTCAGTAATTCAGAAAATTATTTCTGTCCAAAACTTATTGAATGCAGCATTTTTTTTTTGGCAAAATTGGCTTATTAATTTTTTTAGCAATAAAAATGCCTCCTCGAAACTAAGTCCAAAAAAAAAAAATCCTAGAGCATCTCCATCCCACCTATAAATAAATTTGCTAATTGACTTGATAATTGCAATTCAAATTTCAAGATGTAGAATACTTTCTAATTTAACAATATTATTAAATTAAAAAATCTATTTGAAATGTTATGTCAGATTAAGCAAGCAATAATTTATGCGATGTAAAACGCAAACCTGTCATTGCAAAAAAAAAAAAAAAATCGTTCCTCCTCTCTTCTCCCACAGAACCTCCCCTTCTATTTACTTCTATAATTTTCATCGAGCAAGTATTGCTTGTAACATAGGACAACAACCATATACGGGTTGAATTTTTCACTTTAGAATTTGAAATTTAAATGTTGGCAAAAATAACTTGTTTAAATTTTCTTTCACCGTTCAAAACTTCGTAATGATTATTGGTTGGTAATAATAATAAAAAAAGAAGTCCTTGAAAAGGAAGCAAATTCTAAAAGTATAATATTTCCATTGCCGGGATTTGAACCCGGGTCGCCTGGGTGAAAGCCAGGTATCCTAACCGGACTAGACGACAATGGATTTATGTTCATTGATAATATTTTAATATGCTTATCATGATCCAGTCTCTCTACTCTGCACACAGAATATAAACCAGTAGTAAAATAAAAATAAGCATAACTAACATGCAGTAGGGGCAAATATATTTAGCTCCGTCCTTTTTTCTGATTAACTTTTGATATATTTCATTAATATCATTCAGCAATATGAAATTTTAATTTTTATTCAAATCGCATAACCGCTTACACTTATATAAAAATTGCTATGAACTAACTCATGAAACAACGGAATCCATCCAAAACCAGTTGCTGATATAGCAAACCAATCTGGATGATAAGTAGAATATTTATTACAATCTTATTGAAATTGACGCGTCGGAAAATGAATTAATTTGCAAGACCTAATGTAGCCATGTAATTTTAAAAAAGCTGACGAAACTGCTTTCGAATAAGTCCTACAAAATATAATTTAAAATAAAGTTGTAGGAATAAAATATGAGTTATTAACCTGTGACATAACTGCAAATGCAACTGTAAATGTTAGATAATTACACTTTATTTTTTATTTACATCGTAAATATATTTATATTTTTTTAAAAATATTTATATCTAATAATAAAATTATTTATACCTTGTATTGTATTATTAAAATTAAAAGTTATGTAAGTTATATTTATACTTATGCAACAATATTTTAACTTTAATTTTTTTATAATTATCTAAAAAAATGATAAATAATTTCTATATTAACTATAAAAACTTATAAATTAATATATAAATAATATATATATAGTATAAATACTTTTGATATATAAATAAAATATGAATGTGAGGGCAAAAATGATTCCTCTAAAATAATTTTTTGATATAAAAACTCCTGTTAATTTGATATTTATTTTTTTGAATATTTTTTATGATATTTAAATCTGTATCTCTTTATAAAATGAAAATGAGTGGGGTTCAATTTCTCTAAATTATTATTATGAGCTTTATTTATACATTTAATTCTGAGTGAAGTGCAGAGATTAGTCCCAAGTCCCAAGTCCCACATGACCCTGTGATCGGAATCAAACCGCATCTGGAGAGAATTCCATTCCTGTTTTGACGATTCCCTTTCCGTCGTGATCGGAAGGGGCAGAAGAGACCGAGAGAGAGAGAGAGAGGAGGAGGAGACTTCACTCCGCGCGATTCATGTCAAGAGGGTGATTCTTTCCTTTCGCTTCGTCTCTCTCTGGAACAAAGATCTCTCTCGTCTCTCCAGTCACCTCACCTCGCTGCTTCAATGGATCTGTTCGAGACGCCATTGAATCCGAATAAGCGGCTCAAAGAAGAGTAACTCCCGGCTCCTCTTCTCTTTCTTCAATTTCCATATAATTGTTCAGTTCTATGATGCATATGTCATTTCGTGAACAGATTCGTGAGCAATCTGACGGGCTCTTCTATGCTAGAGATCGCCGCTCTCTCTACCATCGTTCCTGTACTCACTCTTTTCTCCTTTTTTTATTTTTACTTTTTGACAATTTATGCATATTACACCCAACATTTTACCTTATTGTATACGTAACCTCACATTACCCACGTTGTAATTGTAAGTAGAGTCCACCACTCGAGTCTTGAAAATGACGACAGGATTTACAATTAAGGTTACGCAAGCCAAATTGAGTAAATTATTCATATTCTTTTATGTAACTTAGAGCACAGTGTGTAAATTCATTTACTTCTTAGTTTTGACTTGTAAGTTCTCAGAAATAGATTTCTTAATAAAATTGGGTGAAATTGTTGATGTTCAATGGATATACTAATTTTTACCATTACATTAAGCAAATTGCTGGGTGACAAGTATGAGTATCAACCATATGTTGAGTGCTAAATGCAAATTGCCAATATGATTACTCTGGTGCCTTTTGCAACTAATGTACAACATGCAATGTTATTTGCAATAACAGAACATATACATTTACCCATCCCTTCGAACAACATCAGTGCTTGCCACTAACACCACAAAAAATTCCATGCTTTTTGGAAATGACAACCTTCTTAGAGTAGGATGCTGGAAGTAACATGTTTCTAGTGTAATGCCAGTGTATGGTATGTTATAATGTTAACAAGAGCTATATTCCTAAAGAAAGAAAAAGAGAGAGAAGAAATGTTTGTTTCGTGCATTTAGACCTGGTGACTTGTAGGTCTATGTCTATTTGGGCAAAAAGCATCTTTTGGAATCAGTAAGGCAGCTTTGAGTAAAATTATTACTCCATTTTTGCAGGGTTTGGTTGTGCTGAGGAAATGGAGCATTTCATGCTGGTTAAATGGTATTTGCAAGCTTGTACACTTCTTTTTGTCACAATAGATGATTAAGATGCTATGATGCATTGTACATAGAATAATTTATTGTGCAGATGTGTGTCATTTCTGCCAATTTAAACAATGATAATCATAATCCCTGGTTTTGTTGCTTTTTATACTCCGTAGTCCTAAATCTTGTATAAATTTGTTGCTTTTTACTGTTACAGTGTGCCTATGTCAGATGCGTTGTGTTGAGGTCAATTATTTATAAGTGTTGCTTGTTTGGTTGCATTGCATTTATTTAGATAACACACAGGAAACTTTGGCAAAGAAGAACAAAAATGTAAAACCATCTCCTAAAGGTTTGGGTTCTCACTTGGTTGCCCTGGCTTTGGACTATATCTTTGTGATCTTGCCAATTCTCTTGGTTTTCACGGTAATTTGTTTTCTCTATGCACTGAACCCATTTCTATTTTTTATTTTCTTAAATGTTTTTTTTTACCATGTTTTGAAGTTTTAAGCCTCGACTAAGCATGCTTCAGCAATGTATAATAAAAGGCAAAGAAAAACAACAACATAAACCAACAACATAGCACTATCGAACCAGCTGGTAACAGTATTACTATCAACCAGATTAGCCACTTCACTTGCTTCAATGCGGTCCCTAAACATTTCTTTGGTTAAATCAGAGCTGGCTTTTTCAGTAGGTTCTTCAATCAATTAGTCCATTATCTATTTTATGTTACAAAATGACGGATTTTACAAAGAAGGTGAGGTTGCTTGAGCTATTAACTAGTGGAATAGCCCAAATGAACCAACTCCAAAAATTAAAGGGGTTGATACAACCAAAGAAAGCTCAGAAGCTTGATGAATTATGTGCGATAATGCTGGTGGTTATTTGAACCAGTTGGCGGTAAAATAAGACCTTTCTTGTAGAACTTGGTATTGAGCATAATAACAGTATGGATTCAACTTCCTTTTGGTTCTTTTTATCAAAAGGTACTTGCTGAATGGAGTTACCAGTTTGCAAGTCTTATCATACTTATGGTGTTGTTCAGAATGGCATCTAAAAGGTTATCTTTTTCTAGACTACATTTTGTTCCCCACTTCCATAAAATATATTGTTAATGTATTTTCTTAAGCACTAAAATCATTGAGTTCAATTTGTTAACGTATTTTCTTTCTTTAGATCTGAATATCATTCTAAAGTGGGAAAGAGCCATTTTTCTTCCTTCAGAAATATTATTTCATCATACCGAGTATCTGTGGTAAGAACTAAGGATGCAATTTTTTGTCAATACCATAGTGCCAGATGCCAAGCATAGCATATGGATTAAAGCCCCAATTTCTGACAATCATGCTTAGCACCTCAATTTTACAATTGAAATCATTGAGTTCAATTGTCCAATACCCCAATTGTTTTTTTTTTTTTCACCCTCAGTTGGGCCATATTTGGGAGAGGGATAAAGTGGAAGGATAAGGAGATAACTCTTATCCCATGTGAGCGTGGTAATAAGAGTTTATCCCCTTATCCCTACACTCTCACATTAGAGTGGTAATAAGAGTTTATCCCCTTATCCCTACACTCTCACGTTAGAGTGGTAATAAGAGTTTATCCCCTTATCCCTCCACTGTATTCCTCTACCAAGCCAAACATAACCATGAGGAATTAAGCATCAAGAATTGTAAGTCCAGTAGGATACTACAATCAGAGATTTTTATCCCTTTTTTCAAGTATAACTAGCTATAATTTGAATTTTTCTTTTCCCTCTTTTCACTGGAATAAGTGTTTTTTGAAGTTCTTTTTTTCTCTTGCAATATAGGTAGTTGTAACATGCTTGTGCATATTGGCTGTAGATTTTAAGATCTTCCCTCGGCGTTATGCCAAGACTGAAACTTATGGCACCAGTTTGGTTAGTTTCTATATTGTTTATGAAAGCTGTACTTTCTTCAACAATTATCTCTTAGTTATTTCTTCTGTCATGTTTTCTCTTACTTTACTCTTAAGATTCATCTCCCAAACTACCATAGTATTTAGAGCTCTTTCCTTTACAAGTAACCTTAAAGTTGTGTGGTACTTCAATGAATTGACAATTTCTGTCATTATTGTGGTGACACCTGTGCCACTACTGAAATATCTATTCTATTGAAATTGACAATTTGTACCGCTTGTTAGACTGGACAGCTCTGATAATGGTTTATCTTGTATTTGCATATAGTACCCATCATTTCTCTTGTTCTACTTCATGACATCTTAAGATATTATGACCAATTGAACTGAATTCAACCGAACAAACATACATGTTGGATTCTATATTACCTGTAAATTCTAACAATAGATTGATGGAGTTCATCCAAAATGCTAGGAGTAATTTACTCACTTGTTCCTGACTACCTTGATTATGGAGATCAGATGTTATTTTAAAATGCCTAAAAATCAGTGGCTCTTAAGAGCAAACATGAAAAATGTTGGGCGCTATCTGCCAATAAATTAGTTATCAGGTGTAATTTGAAACAGAAAAACTTGTATTTCATCACAGATGGATCTTGGGGTTGGATCTTTTGTGGTGGCAAATGCATTGGTATCCAAACAAGCTCGCAATTTTAAATCTCTGTGAGTCTTTGTTTACCTTTTCATTCTTTTCCAGTGTTCTGTTAATCTAAACTCTTGTTCTTTTTGATAGGTAATGCAATAATTAATATCCATATTATTGTATCTAGAGGAAGGAAACATAACTGGGATGAATTGGTATACATACCAGCACCAGTTCAGTGCCTTCCCATGCCCTTTTTTTTTTAACTGTTGGATACCTAAGATGTGATACTGTTACTATGAATGTTAATATTATAATATGCCCCATTTGACACGCTCATCTTCAGTTTTCTTGTTTTATTTATTTACTTATTTGTGTTTTCTATTGTTATGTAGAAGCCTAAAGGCTGCTTTACAATCTATAAGCCCCTTGATATTACTAGGCTTCAGTCGCCTTATTTCGACAACAGGAGTAGACTATCAGGTTTCTTCTGTTTTATTTTTTAACACTTTGGCTGTACAAATTTCTATGTTGTTCAAACACGCTAGGTTATTTCTGCAAATTATACCCAAAACTTATGATATATATGAAAATGGCACCCAACACTTTTTGGACTTAATTTATCAACTGTAACTCTTGGGCTATTCAGAAATAATGGTGTCCAACCATCTAATGGTGTGAAGTCGAGCAAAATATGACTGCAAAACCCTAACTTTTTAACCCGACCAAATCTCTTCAAATCTAGCTAGTTTACATTTGGACCTATTTTTTTCTTTTTTGTTTTTGTTTCGCTCGGCTTTGCTTTAGTTCATTTGGAATCAGGAAAAAGAAAGCTCACCATAATAGGAGAAAATTCATCATTATTCAATGCTATTTACCTTTTTAATCATGCTGATGGAGAGTTGCTTGCAAATATTTCAGAAAAAGAGTGTAGCATCTGGTATGAGTTGTTAATATGTGAGACCTTAGTTTTTTTTTCCAGATAAATTTAAGTGTTTGTTTTTACTTGCAAAAGCTCTACCATATGGTGGAGTCTATGTAGAAATATAGATTGTTTGACAATTATTTTCAAACTCAACAGAAAAAATAATTAGTGCTTAGTAAAAGTATGATGCTTATTTTGTGATTCCTTTAAACCACCTTTTTATTTAACAAAAAAATCGGTACTAGTTATGTACTGACATAGGGCCTGATTGGTACAGTACTAAAGTTAAGAAATAATCAGTTGATATGTTTCTGACAAGGGTGTAGGTACATGTGGGGGAGTACGGGGTCCACTGGAACTTCTTTTTCACGCTTGCAGCTGTTTCTATTCTAACCTCCTTCGTTCGAATTCACCCCAGATACTGTGGGCTTTTTGGCTTATTAATCCTTTCAGGTACTGTAAATTATATTTTTGTCCATCCATGAAACTGGAGAATTATCGTTGCTACCCTGCAAAACCTCAAAATGCTCCATATAATCCTAAGAAAAGAATTAGAAATCAAGTCCATATGTCCTTAAAGAAGTTACATGGAAGGAAAATTTATTGGTCGGAAATTATTGTTTTTCTTTTCTTTTTTTAGTGATGCTAATATCAAACAGATTTATTGAATTGGCAATATTCTTTCTTTGTTTCTGTATTGTTTTTTTTCTGTCAGGATATCAGATGGTTCTGGGATTTGGGTTAAGTGAGTATTTGACTTCTAGTGAAAGGGAAGCAAATCTAATAAGCCAGAACAAAGAGGGCATTTTCAGCATATTTGGTACAACTTTACTCATAATGCTCCAATTTTATATGCATTTCTTCTTTTTTTTACTCCACCGGTTCAAGTGTTGCCATGCACCATACATTCCGACCCCAGTCTTGGATTTGTTCCTATTGCTTACAAGATGTCATTAGTTCAGTTCCATATGCATACTCTAGTGCTAATTATATTGTGTTTCTTTGACCATATACTTTGAAACTTATTTATGATTCGGCAGGATAGGAAACAAGTTCCTGTAAGGTGCTTGTTTGCCAGTAATAATGATGAAATTGTTTACATTTTTTTATCTATTTTACTTGGGTTAACACATTTTGTCTTGCATGGCTACTTTTGCTTTCAATTTGGCAAGATCTCTTATATCTCTCTCATTTGCTAGGATACTGGGGCATGTATTTGATTGGTGTATATTTTGGCCATAAGTTGCTATCTGGAGCTAATTATTCAGGAAAAGATGTTGGCTCCCAATTTCCAAAAATGAAAATTTGGGCCCTCTCTGCAGTTTTCTGGTTAGTAGTATTTCTTTCTTTCTTTTTCTTTTTTGAATTTCAGTGCATGCTTCTCGTTGTTTACTGCTCTTTTTCTTTCAGTTGCTCTGCTGAGGTAAAATAGGACCACAATATCTGCTAATATTGAGGCTTCTTTATCTGTTTGTGTCAACCTTAATTGCATGATGGTCATTTTTGGTTAGAGCACAAATGAAGGACAAGTCTTGATGTTAATACTTAAACTAACAGTTTGATTGTACAACTTAACATTCAAGGAAACTTTGGTTTGTTATTCAAACAGTATCTCATCCTATCATTAAACTATTCTCTGCTCACACAACCAAACAAGAAATTTTTTTTTCCAACATAACATAGCATAAGATCTTGGATAACCTTATCCATCAACCAAAGACGATCTTTAACTTCTCTGAAAAAACAATGTAATTTAATAACCTTATCCTCCAACTTTTATTTGCTCCAATTTTGTCATTAAGCTTTTGCAAAGAAACAAAGTTCAAGGACCTTGAACTTAAAAGAAGAAAGCTAAGTTCAATCTTTTTAGAATGAGTAATAGAAGGGCTAAATTAGTTATTTTGAAAGTTGTAGGACTAAGGTCTTCTCAAAAGTTCAAGGACTGATTAGGTGCAATTAAAATTTAAGGGACCAAGTTATATTTTTTTAAGAAAGTTCAAGGACTAATTAGTCTAATTTGATACAGAAAAAAAGAAGTTCAAGGTTCAATTTAACTGGTAATGCTTTCCAGTTAATTCTGTGCTAGCCAGTAATTCATTATTTACTTATGTTTTTCTTGTTTTTGGAGAAAATCTGGTAATGCTTTGTTTCTGTTGAAATTGCTTACCAGGGCCTTAACTATAGTTCTTGACAACTATGTGCAAAGAGCGTCTCGAAGGATGGTACATTTAATATTTTACTTTTTTTCTATCTGTGCCCTTTTCATCCTTTTCATCATCATGTAGTTTGCTTACTACTTTTTGTGCAGTGCAACATGGCATATGTCACAATTGTACTTGCTCAGAATTTTCAGGTACTGGTTTATTTTACAATAACCACGATAACTACAACCTACCAGTTTCACAAATATTGACATGCCATCAAATACGAGACGTGGATTTTGTTAATGCAAGTATCAGCTGCTTTCATGCTGCTTTTCTTGAACTGAATTTTCTTGGAAAACAGGAAAATTTAAAGCCAGAAATGAATATAAATTTAATTGGGTTTAATTGGAGAATTGAGGTCTGATTTAGGAACAAATCGTATCAGATTGAGGTCTTTTTTTTCTGCTTGTGGCTTAATTAAACATTTGGATGAAAAGTTATCATGCTGGCAGAAATCACAATCCTCCTTATTACCAATTGAGGCCTTTGATTAATTGTAATTTATGTGTATATTCTTCTGTTTCCTGATTTTGTAACAAAAATTTCTTTGTAGGTGCTCTCTGTTCTAACCTTAGCTGATAGGAATTTAGTCTTTGAAGATGCATTTAACCAGAACCTACTTGGTTCTTTTCTCCTGGTAAACCAGTCTAATCCAATAATTTTCTTGCAAACATCCACCGATAAAATGCTGCATGTCTTACCTATCATTGTGTAACAATTGCCCCTTTTTTTTGGATGCAGGCTAATATTCTTACTGGAATGGTAAATTTTTTGGTGGATACTCTCTCAGCCTCTCCTCTCACAGCCTTAATTATTTTGTTAGCATATTCTTTTATCTTATGTTTTTCTACGGGTATTGCATCGTTTTTGGGAATCCGATTTAAATTTTGGTAATGCTACCCGAAAATATTAAACATTTATGAAGATCATTTATGAATGAATATAGATCCTTCTCTGTGGTGAATTTTGTTAATGAATCACCAAAACTGAGTTTTTATTTATAATATTACTATTTTTGGTAATAAGTCGACATTAATTTATTAGGCATGCAAAAGGTTGACATAGAGAGCTATCATCATTTGTGAGATTGATGGATAAACTTTGGAATTGGAGGTGTCATTGTAACTTTGCCAGACGTCACAAATTTGTCATGTAACTTTGATATTTTTTTTTTTTTGGAGGAGGGATAATTATATCCTTTAATCACATTTTTTTTTCTGCATTTCAAATATTTTTATATTTTTTTAATTATTTATATCTAATAATAAAAATATTTATATCTTATATTATTAGAATTAAAAGTTTTGTAAATTTAATTTTTATTTATACAATAAAGTTTTTTATATCATTGAGGAATGAAAAAGTAATAAATATTTTCTGTACTAATTATATAAATACTTACAAAAAACAAATATAAATTTATTTAGTATAAATATTTATGATGCGGAGATAAGAGGTATAAAAATATTTTCTTTTTTTTTGGTCTTTTCAATCACTTCATGGGACTTTCTATTTGTTCTAATCAAGTCGGTTTCTATTTTTCCATCTGAAAACTAATAGAAGAGTTCATCTCTTTTTCATCTTAGCAAATAATAATACTGATCTATATCATGCTTGTTTAAATAAGTAGGAGGAGAGGCAACTAACAAATTTTACTAAACCAATAAAAAGTTTAGAACGACATAGAAAATGTACTACCGAAAGCAAAACTAAACAGTAATCTTTCTAATGAGAGACTCTAGACTAAGAACATAAATATAGTAATAAATTTTCATTTCGTCTTAGTTTTCGAGGGGGTACTCGGGGATTAGAGGGAACAAACAAAATTGGAATGAATCAACTTGTGATACAAAACAAATTTCAGAGACCTTGAACGAAATTTAACGACCTTAAAGAGTTGGAATCTAATTCACGACAACTTGTGATACAGAACAAAGTCCGGAGACCTGACAAGCGTACAAATTTGATTTTTAGTAAAAAAGTCAAAGTTTTGGATAATGATGCATATTTTATTGTTTAATAAATGATCGCTATTTTGTAATAGAGAGCTGATATATAAATATTTTCATCGATATCGATCTTGTTATTCAGATTAAATGAGTTATTCACGTTAACGATTTTATTATACAATTTATATTACATAATATTTTTATTATTTAGCTTAAGTGAGTTATTATTTAGATTAGTGATATTTGAGTTGAATAATAAAATATTGTATAAAATATGTTGTATAATAAAATCATTAAGATAAATAATAATACATTTTACATGAATAATAAAATCGGTATCGATGATGATATTTCCCAAACATTTTCCTTTGTAATAAATGATCTTGATTTGATAGGCATACTATTGTGTATCCAGTAATAGTGATAGTGTATGATTAGTACCAGCAGCGGAGCTTAATGTTGACCATGGTGGGCCATGCCCCCCCCCCTTTCTTATTAAAGAAATTATAGAGTAATTATATATTTTCTGAATCATTTATTATTTGAACCATCAATGCTCCCTTCCTCCCCTGCTTCCTCCCCAAATCAATTTTGCACCATAATTTTTTCTTTCTTGATTGAGTTGTCTCCCTCTTATTTTAGGCTCAAACATGTTTTCTGAGATTGTATTGCATACTAGTAAGATATTCTTAATTGGTCGACTCCTCCATACATAGAAATGAAACAAATAATGGTCCAGTATGTTTGAATTTGCTTTTGTTTTTGAGTTTTGATACATATGCGGATAAACAAATACTGCTAAGATATTAAATTGATACAACAAGTACAAATATAATTTAGATATTAAACAAAACTTTCTCATATAATGCATGAAACTTGTTGTAAAGCAGTTCTTTCGGACTGATATCTATAATCAAATAAAATGTTATGAATAATCCAACAGTCATGTCATGTATCTCTGATCATAATATTGAGACATAATTGTTCTCAAAACAAGTTGTTAATTATAAAGTATATATATTGCTAATCGGATATCCATACTTTTTACGAATGCGACTAAATATAATTACTTGTATATATCCATAATTATTTGAAAATTTAAAAAAGCACAAATGTATGCATATCTACTTAAATCATATCCATATAATTATTCCTATCCAAAATATTCGGATATCAAATATCTCTATCTGAAAGTAAATGTCCGACATGGATGTGTATTTACCCCTACTCCTCTAATTACAAGTTCAAACAAAACAAGTTTTAAAAGGTACAGGAGAGAAGAATTCATTCACTATTCTTCTACATTCATTCATTCACTCGTATGAACGTATGATACATACATAGATTCTCTCAAGATGTTGACCCAGCGTTTTTTCAAACTAAAGTTAATTTTTGGCTCGATTGTGACAGATGAAGAGCGACGATTTGCTATGTCTATGGTGGATTTCTATCAATATGCAAAATCTCTTTGAAAACCGTGTTGGCTTGTGATAGATGAAGAGCAAGAATTGGCCATGTCAAATCCGTGTACGTACCTTTGTGTAGGCGCCTATGCATCCGACTCCGGGGTAGTACGGCTTACAACAACAACAACATTATTATGCTGCGATGGGGATCTGACTTAACTGCTCTCAGGCTGTCAGTTTCAGCTGACTCAAGAGCAGTGCTTGACTTGGCCTCTCTCCACTCCTCTCTCTTTCGGTCCCTCAATTACTCGTTTGAACCTTCTAGAATTGTATATGATATTTATCTATTTATTTCAACTTGTAAAAAGATGTGAAGAGAATTTAAATGTCTTTTATTTTGTTTTGAATATTAGTTTTTATTTTTTTATAACAAAAAATTAAAATTAATTGTTAAAATAAAATTGGTGTATATGATTTATAATTTTATATTATGTTTTCTTCGTATATATAAAAAAATATTGATTTTTTTTATTTTTGTTTTATTTGAATTAATAAGTTAAAAAATGATCATGAATTATCCCGAGTTCTATCTAAATGCTTTGTACATTAAAGTCGAACTTACTTCTCAGGCAAATAGACTTCCACATTTTCAGCACCATAGCCGTAAAGCTGGTTATTCAATTTTAAATAAAATAATATTTAAACATAATTTTTATATACATAGAGAAAATGATATAGATCAAATTTAATAGTTTAATTTTGACATTTTAAAAATAAAAATATTTGAATATGTATTTTGAAAAAGAAATATTTTGTCATCCAGACATTTTCACTTTCTACTCGATTCGTCTCATTTTAAAAAAGCAAGACGTACAAATTTTATTTTGCCAAGCACACAATTACGCTTGAATTCTTTATAAATTTCAATTAATCGTATCTACAGATTTGAATATATGCTTATGCTAAAAATACAAAATACATGACCACGTAAACACAAAAAATACTCTGCAGGGCTCATAGAAAGAGAAATAAATTTGACAGCAATGTCTCTTTCAATTTTCTCTTTCTTTGAACGCTTCTTTTCCACTTGTGGGGTGAAGGAGAGAGCAGGTAATTAAAAAATTAAATTGACACTTTATTACATGAGATATGAGCAAAATTTGTACGCAACTTAAGATTGCAGCATTAATTTATAGTTTGACATCTGTTTCTGTCTATACGTATTATATATATATATATATATATATATTTCCTTTTCTGTTATATCTATGTAGATCTTTTTTTTTCGCACTTTATGATGTGATGATGACATGAGCATATAATATAGTCGGCAAAATGAATAGAGAAAAGACAAAAAGAAAACCATAAATAAGCTGAAAAAGATTGCAGATATTTTATAAGGATTTTTAATTCTTTTGTTTCCTTGTGCCTATTATCCGATAAATGAAATAAAATTAAAATATAATAAATATTAGGTTATTTTAAAATATTATTTTTTATAGTAGTGAAGTAAATAAATGAAATTATGAGAGTAAAATGTATTGAAAACTATGAAATTACTCTACCTCCGTAAAAATTTTAATTTACTCCAACTCAAATCACTTTCATTTGATGTATTAAAGCACCTTAAATCACTTTCATTTGATGTATTAAAGCACCTTAAATCACTTTCATTTGATGTATTAAAGCACTTTAAATCACTTACTGTCTTGCTCTGCTCTTATTTTATTTATCAAACACATCCAATGTTTTTACTTTTAACTCTATATGATAGTTCCGGGGTGGTGATTGGTGAGGTTGGTTAGAGCATCTCCATCTCACCTCACTTTCAAATCGACTTGCTTAATCCTATATATCAATTACAATTGTAATTATAGGGATAGAGAATACTTGCTAATTTATCAATCTTGCTAAATTAGCAAGCCTTGTTAAAAGGCCACATAAAGATTTGTAGTTTATTTGAAAGTGGTATGAGATATCTTCATCTCCGAAATTACTTAATATTTTTTTCTCTACTAATTAGAAATTATCATGTCAGCAAATTAGCAATTGCAGGGATGAGATGTTTCGAAATTAATATATAGAGAATTGCTTAATTAAATTAGCAATTACATGAATAGAGATGCTCTTAGAGGCTTAATTAAAATTGATATTCACATTAACTTGCATGTCATTGTAAATTAATTAAAATAATATTCACATATATTTTTCATAAATATAATAAGATATATTATTATGATACGCAAATGAATGTGAAATTTTTTTTAGGGGGATAATGGTAGGACTATTTCGTTACAAAACAAAAAAATTTAAGTTCGAAATGATAAATTAGTGACATTTTAAAGACTGTAATGATACTTTTAAAACTTTAAAGAACAAAATGATAACAAAGTTGTATTATAAAGTTCAAATTAGTATTTTAAAAATTTTAAGAATCAAAATGATAACAAAATTATTTATAAGGATCAAATTGATAATTTAAAATTTTTTAAAGACCACAATGATAACAAAATTATTTATAAGGATCAACTTGATATTTTAAAAATTTAAATGACCAAAATGACGAATGAGTAATACTATATAACTTTAAAAACTGTGTAATTTCTTCTTTATTCTATTGTTATATTTTCACAATTTGAAAACTTCAACGTTTTTATAGAACATTGCTAATGTAATAACTGAAATCCCAAATAAGATAACAAATATAAACTCCGCAAAAGAAGACTAAAGTCATTGTAAATATCTAACATATAATCAACTAAAGAATAATAAATAAATACGAGATTAATAAAAACTTCGATTTAAAAAGAAAATAAAAAGCAATCCAAGTATCACGAATTAAAAGCAAATGGCGATACAGATCATAATACTACTACTAAATTTAACAGAATCCAATTGGCACAAATACAATTCCCCTGTTGGTTTCGAAATTGCTCTTTGGTACTTGGTGGGGTCGACTCTCTCTAGCCAAGCTAATAACGACAAGGGGAAAGGAGAGAGTAAACATGCCCCACCAACACATGCCACGTGGATGGGCCAGCTCAGGTGGGCCCACTGGATAATCCGTTGACTAAGGTCGCATTAATGTGTTTGTAGTCCACGTGGAAGCACCAGGCTGACACACTTACCCCCACGCATGCTCACTTGGTTGTACTAGATCGGCAAGCAAGCACGTATCGATTAGACTTGGTCGTATTAGATCTGCGAGCAAGCGCGTATCAATTAGACTTGGTCGGCTGTTCACACTGATTCAGTAACTCTCCATGTATCATTTAAATCTTCAAATAGTATCCGTGGGATTTACTGGAATCAGGATTATCGCCGAACATAGAGACAGCAGAAAGGACAATATAATAACTACCACAGAAAATCCGAACAATTTTGACGCGACTCCATGAATGAACTTCTTTTTTGAGTAATGAGAGTTATCCTCCTCTTTACTATTTATCTTTCAATTCATTCATTTATTTATTAATGTTAATTATATATCTGTTAATTAAAAATATATTATTATTAATTAATAAATTTTAATTATTTTATGTATAAAATGTATATAAAATGATTGAATTTTATTAATTATTAATAATATATTTTTAGTTAATAGATACGCAATTGACATTAACAAATAAAAATATGGATAGATGAGTGAATATTTAATGTATGGATGTCACATATTTTCATTTTTTTTCCAAGTCTTGTCCTCTCCTGAAAGTGAGTTTTTTTCTCCCTAAATAAGGACTTTTGATATGCCAGTATCTGTTTCCTTTTTAGATATTTTTTTATGAGATCTGAATATATATTTCTTTAAAAAGAGATGAGATTTATCATCATTCACAACAGTCTCAGCATCACAGTAATTAAGTGAGTTAATTAGGGAAAAATGACTAGTAGCTAGCTTAGTAAAGTAAGAATGATTGATTGACACTTATTTATTTAGCCCCACAAGTTGTCAATATTAATGTTTTTTTGTTCTGAAAAATGGCCAATGATAGATCAAGTGTACATTCTATTTTATTTTATTCTTCTGTCTCCATCGTTTGTCTCATAACTCATATTATTCACACTAACAGAATTGAAAGCTCAAATAATATTTTGATGGGATTTATCAACAATTAATGATTTTGACAAATTGAATAATTTTTTAAAAGAACATTTATACTTTTAGAATTCAATGATTAAAATATAGTTTAAATTTTGGATTTTCATACTAATGACATCTATAAAAAATACAATAATTTATATTTAATGACATTTAGCATCAAATTATTCTCAAATTGCACAAAGATCGATGCATAACTAATCTATAAGAAAAAGAGCATTGTCACGTTGTCTACCAATCTATATTTCAAATAAAAAAATTAATATGTTTTAAAAGAGCGTTGTCATGTTGTAAAAATAATTGATTATCAAAGAATTTCGATGTCAATATTTTCGGAATGTATTACACATTATTAAAAAAAATGATCGATCTCTCTTAAAAAAAAAATAAGAGTGTCTTTTAAAAAAAATATTGATTACCAATTTACTATTTTTGACATTATTGTTTTAATGCATAATACATGTTCCAAATTTTTAAAAGAGTACAATCTCTCTTTTTATCTCTCTTAAGATACATCCCTTTATGTTCTTTCTTAATTGGAACTAATAATGTATGTGACTTTAAAAACATTTGGTAACTTCTATTGTGAGGAACAAAAGAATGTATTTTACATTCCTTCATCTTGTTTTGTGTATTTTGGTCTCTTTTATTTAAGACTTCTTTATGAATGCCTTTTCACTTTTGTGTTTCTTACCTTTTTGGGCAATTTTAAAAATTAAGAAGATGGTAGATTTTATTTGCCACTCACTTTATAATATATATATATATATATATAAGTTCACACTTCACATATATTAATTATCTAATATATTCTCAACTCAATCTCCCAAGTTGGTACAAGAAAAAGTTTAAAATTTGGTTTTCCCAAAACCAACAAAATTGTCAGACAAACCCTTGATACATTTACGAGGAGTGCTGATTTTTTGCTGTGCAGAACCGCGTTGCATGATATACAAACGAATAAATTATAGAGGATTTATTTTTATATGAATGCGCATGATATACGAACGAATAGATTATAGATGACTTATTTTTATACGAATTTTGACATAATTGGACGGATAATATACTGTATTACACGGTACAGCATAACAGATGATATAAACTCATTTATGTGACAGTGTAAACACAAAAAGGAGTTGTAAGAAAAGAAGGGGGACATGAAATGAATGAATGAATTAATGCATGCATGCAACTTGATTGATGCATCCAGAAAGTGGGCTGCTGAATGAAGCCCAAAACAGAAACAGTAAATAGAAAAAAAGAGATATTAATTAGCTAGAAAAAAAAAGGAAGGAAGTGGGCCCATGTGGTGTTGAGAGAGCAATTAAGGAAGAGTGTTTTCTCTGACCCATAACTGAATCCACATGGGCAGCCAGCTCATCACCCCTCATTTATTTTATTTATTCCTTCACAGCCCCACATTGCCCCCAACTTTGACACACTACAAAATTTACAAGTATCAAGTATGAAGCACCAATACGCAATGACATGTCTATCCCTACCACACTCTCATTGTCACATAGGAGGGGTTGCTTATTTCATTTTATTTCATTTTTTCTTCATTTTTTTTGGGCTTTGAAATGATTTTTGGATGTAGTTGTTACTGTTGTGTAGAGGTGGATGAAGTGAAGAAAACAAAATATGACATATATTGACTTTTAGGCCTAATAAATTAAGATGGTTATGGTTTTTACATATAGTGAAATAAAATGAAATAAGATGGTTATATATTTTTTTTACATATAGTAATGAAGCCAGAAAATATTTATTATTGAAGTAAATTTTATCATAAGTTAATAATATCTATTAAATAAAGTAAATTCTAACTTGAGATTAAATTAAAAGTACTACAAGTCACATTATTTAATTGCTTAAGAAATACACTGCTGCTTTTTTTTTGATTCATGGATTAATAAAAGTTGTCTTTTGACAATTACATTGGGCTGTGATTAATGAAAAAAGTTACCCATAATTATTGGCTACCATTAAGAAGAAAATGTGACCACACTAACTGTTTTATATATTTTACAATTCATTTATAATTGGTACAAAACTAGTCAGCAAAATAAGGGGCAATAGCTATAATTAGATTAAAACATAAGAATTTTTGTGCAAACTATGTTTTTTTTTTTTTTTTTTTTTTTTGGGGGGGGGGGGGGGGGGTATTCCCCACAAAATGGCTCCGTGCATGTTTACATGTGTAAAGACACACATAGGTTCATATTTCCATAAAAAATATCAGAAAAATAAAATTCAGGTTGGAAGAAATCAGGAGTTGAAAATAGATGCATAATTTATACAAAACATGCACCATGTCATACTTAGACCGTATTTTTCATCTAAGATATAATTATTTTCCTAATTCAATTTTACATGGAATTCACACTGATTAAATTTACACTTAATTTGTACTTAATAAAAAGAGATTCACACACGGCACGACGTGAGTAGCAGACCATCAATGACGAAACTTGATCAAAATTAATGAGAAGTTAAAATAATTTTTAGACCTAATTGTAGTGTAATTTTTTTAATATAAAAGCTTCCGTTAAACCCACAATTTATTCATTTTCAAATGTCTTTTACGGAACTTGAACCTACATCTCTCCACAGAGAGACGGGATCTATCACTACTATACTAAACCTGCGAAATTAGTTTTCAAAAATTTTATAAGAGGTCTAATTGTAGTATAATTATAATAAAATACATTAAATCCTTAATATATATAACTAATTTTCAAAAATTTTGAGGGGCTATAGCTCCTCTCCTCCGAGTCTCTACTAAACTCCGCCGGTACTGACAAAAGATCCTAAGAGAATAATATGTCTTATATGAACAAAACAATTTTCCAAGTTTGAAAAATCCTCAGGGGAGTAGTGCGATGCACAGCTTAATGATAAGTTGATAATGATATTTTTGTCTAATTGTTATTATGGCTAACCACATTCTCTGTGCACACTGTGCAGGAGAAACGTATGATACTCGTGGATCAAACGTTAATCAATCAAAAATTAGTCCCACTTGGACCTTTTAAAGAAGAACTTAAAGTATTGGCTTAATTACCTGAAAATAACGCATGCATGCGCTTGAGAAAACGATATGATAATTTGCTCGTATATACATCGTCAGTGTTGTAAAATACGATTCATGCGGTCGCATATGTATATGCGGATAATTACATCGACGGAGTTAATATGCGGCCGTATATATGAATATGCGAATATTTAGTGAAATTAGACTACATATATGAGTCACATATAATTAAATATGTATATGTATTTATATATCATATATGCAGTATGCAATATCTTTTCGTATGCATGTTGAAATCCGTATTTTGAAAAATATTATATAATTAAAGAAAGATATATATAAAGGAGCTAGCCACGATTTTTCTATGATTTTATTTCATTTGCTACATGCTCTACGTAGAATAACTAACCATATATACGTCATGGACTTAATTGGTCACACAAAATTGACAATTTTTATGTCGAGATGTAACTTTCAAATTATCTATTTATCTTCGACTGACGTACCACACTTAATTTTCATAAAATTCGTTCTGACAAATCAGTTGGATTGGATAAAATTCAACCCACTGATATTTCCGATTTGATGTGTTCAAAGATCGAATATACAACTAAGCTAGTAAAACCCAATTAAATGATCGACTTTTTTTAATTGAATTTTGACTCGCACGTAGAAAACTTTGACTCTTTAGAGCATCGTGATCCCAATTTGTAAATAACTTGTTAATGCGGATGTGACATGAGCATCTCCATTTATATAATATCAATTTCATTGTTAATTATAAATTATCAATTTAGCGATTTTCTGTGTATTAATTTTAAAGTATTTTTATTTCTGTAATTGTTAATTCATTGATATGTGATAATTTCTAATTGATAAAAAAAATAATAGTATGTAATTTTAAGAATCAGATACTCTTATATCACCTACAAATAAATTACAAATGAGTCTTTTTAGAAAAATTTGCTAATTACCAAGTATTTTTTATTTTTGAAATTACATTTACAACCGTTACATGAGATAAGGATGCTCTCTCAATTATAATTTCAAGGATCTAGATCACTTGCTAATTTAGTAGGTTTTTCATTTAATTTTTATATTTTATATCTTTCGTTTTTTGGACTTTTTTTTTGAAAGACTTTCTTTTCTCTTGTAAAAATACAACGAACTAAAAAAGTACAAATTGAAGAGAAATACGGAATTGATTATTGAAAAAAAATCTTGTGATTTTTAAATACTCAAATTAATCTTCTGTAAAAACAAGTTTAATTAAGTCTACAAGTTAGGGTTTTGGCACCAAGAGTGCAAGCATAATTTTTATTTATGGAAGTCAATATATATACATGCAAAGATTTAAAATACTTGAGATTTTTTTTTCTTGAAAAAAGAAAAAAAAAATGAGAATCAGTTATAAAAAGTTTATAATAGGACCAAATTTAATTAATGTACATGTAACATTAATTATATATAGTACATATGACATTTTTATGAAAAATATCATAAAATACAATACAAATGTGAAGGAACTTTAAGAAATAATTAATCGGCTCAATTAACCACCATTTAACTCAAATATATCCACAAATGTTTCGTATAATATTTTTTTAACAGTTCATTGTATGTTGTTCGATATACGTGTTAACCTTCATAAAATATATGTAAAAGATATGATTTTCTATATGCAATCTAGACATCTAGTAATATAAAATTATTTCAAGAAACAATGGGCACAATTGATCCGAAATTTGACCAAATCTGTATTAGATTTCGTTTTCAGAACATTCCTTGCAAGTTTAGCAATACATTTTTTTTTTCTCTTAAAGATAATGATGGAATAAGTAATTTAATTTTAAATATTCATAAAAAATAATTCTCCGAAATTCGAGTTTATGACCTCTTATACGAAAAAAACAATATTTTTATTATTTGATCAAATATCAATTATCCTAACAAAAAAATATTGAATCTTAAAAATTGTTTTCGGGTTTGCTTCTCACACTTAAATTTGGCAGTACAGGGTTTTAAAAATTGTATCAAACTTTAACGGTATTTAAATTTGATTGTATGATATGATAACTTTAATGATGTCTTAAGTTTAATATTATCTAACTTGGACATCAAAATTGATGGCAAAGCCAAATATGATTGAATGGGGTTTCAAATGATCTCACTTAATTTATAAATTATCATATAAATTAGTAAAGTTAGATAACTTTTTTGATAAACTCTTATGAAATTAATAATAATAATAATAATAATAATAATAATAATAATAATAATTGATTGATCGATTGATTTAATGACACAAAATTTCTCCTTTCATCACTGAACAAAATATTACAAATTTTGACGGCAACTAGTTTCGATAGCCTTCTAGAACATGCAAAAAATAATCATAATTTTGAGAATACATTTAGAAAATTAAGTTTTAAAAAAAATATTTGAAAATAAAAAAAAATACATAGACGTTGAGTCCCAATATATGCTGAAATTGACTATAGACCATTTTGTCCCCATTAAACAGCTTTATTTTCCCCTCCGCCACTGCTGTCAAATATTATATATAATTGGATGCTCACTAAGTTTGATAACCTTATAGAATATATTTTGTCAAATTTAATTTTAGAAACAATGGGTTGGTATTCGTTGTCATTAAAATTTACGGTATATTTATCGTTATAAATTTTAAACGGTCCGATTTAATTTGAATGGCTCAGATTAAATGATAAAAAGTTTTTTTTATTTATATTTAACTCAAATTTGTATTTGTATCATAAAAAAAATGGGAGGGGATATGAATCCTAAAAATAATATCAAGATGTGAAGATAAAAAGTAAAAAAAAAAAGTAAATTAAAAGAATTACATTTAGACTTTGAGTTCCAATGCAAGAGTTGACTTAGTGGTGTGTATATAGACCATTTTGACCTGAGCATTAAAAGGCATATAATGTCATGGTTGACTTATTTACATGCATTTCTATTTTCAGTAGACTATTGTCTTTATTACCCTTTCTTCTAGGAAAATGTGGAGAAGAATATTAACATTGCATTTCTGGAATTCTCTGCCTAAGAATTTATTACAAGGAAATTAATTTCTAGTAAGTAAAACTTTTTTTTTTCACTTGTGTCCTTGAGAAATATATCTTGCTTAATTACTATCCCCATATATCCCATATGCAATATAGTATACAAAAAGAAATAAATCAGCAAACTATGTTATATATAGTTTCAATAAACTGTGTGCAAGCTAGAAAAACAACTCCACTTACAATATTCAAAGCAGCTAGGCTCCAAAATCTTCCTTTTATGAATAGGAAATACAAAGAATTTGGCACATGCCATTGTTTTTTTTTTTAATAGTTTGAATGGTCATCTAATTTAAGTTATCTCAATTAAATTTACTGTGATATTGACAGAGATATGATTTAAAATTAGGCATTAAATGGGCCAAATTTATCATTCCATGTGCTTGTTTCCTTCCCCATATCTACCTCATAGTCATAGAGACCTATTAGTGTGTATAAGCCCACAGCAAAATTTTAATATCAAAAAGAAAAATTATGTAGAGAAAATAATATCAACAGAAAATTTTTAGACTCCGTTATATTGCTCTCATGTTCTCTGTGCTCGGTATTGACATTCCTAAAATTAATGTGGCGAGTCCTTGCTATCGATAATCATATATTAGAGAAAATCAGTTTTGGATTTAGTAATAAAAATAACGTTCTTTGTGTAGGATGTTACAGGTTAGAAATGAGAGGATTTTTTTATAAATATTTAAATTTAGATGATTTATTACTCATCCTTATTTTAAAAAAATCCATATGTTAGATCAAAGACCCTCCTTTGGTTTGAGTTTCAATTATTCAAGTATATTTCCAATATTTGTATATATATGACACCATTGGCAGCGTGTGCACCTGCCACAGGAAATCTGAAATCTCAATGCCAATAAATTGATCTTCTCTGCTTTAGAATAGTTTTCGGAAGAATCACTGTGTAATAATACTATACATCTCTACGTACCATCAAGAAATCTGGGTCTCTTTATTAATTGTACTTAATGTCCACCATATATCAAAAAGAAAGGTTGTAATCCATTCTATTATATTTCAAATTAAATTCTATTTTTTTTTTGACAAAGTGTTGTATAAATTGTAGCATTAATCATGAGAACAATTGATGCTTTGTCAAGATTTGTATTTCATCACAGCTTGTGCTATTAGTCTAAAGTTCTACGACTAAGGAGATGGAGGAGAAATAATGGCGAAGAGGATGGATAAAAAGAGTTTCGACTTAAAGATACAAATGATGAATCACTGAAAATGAGTATTTGTTTTCTTTTCTATTTATTTTTTTCTACCCCTCTGTAGAAATTGCCTCTTCCAAGTAAATCCATATTTTTTTAATGTGAAGATGCAATTAATTAACCCTAGTATTTCTTTTATTCTTACACATTGCATTATTGCATCACTATAATTCCAGGGGAAATAATTCTAGAGGACCAGACACCAAATAAAAGTTAGCATGACTTACGTAGAAGAGCATGCAGCTGCACTTTCCACAGAACATCACGGGTGCAATAAATAAAGTAATTGCATCTTGTGATGTGTATAGGCTGTGAAGAATTACTGTACTGGTTTGCAACTTGATGGATCCTTTTTTTTTTTTTATTTCTGTTCTTGTACTAGCATGTGCAATTTAAAGATATATAATGTCTTGTTCCAGTCACTTATATCCAAAATATTGTGTTTGGTTCCAGTTAAAACATGCTTGTTCTATAACAAAATTTCATTAAAAAAATTTATGTTTCACTAGCTTCTAGATATTTTTGGACTATTGATTAATCATGACTAGTGCCTATCAAAGAGGGAAGACCATTGCAAGTCAAATAGTCAATGCCCCCTTGTTAATTAACTCTATTATCCTTTGTGATTAGTGTAAGACTTTGTACATTCTTTCCCTTAATGTTAGGGAGATATATTTTGATATAATCTCACTTATTCGCATTAAATAAGTTATTATTTATATTGATGATTTTATTATGCGATTTATCTTATGTAAATAATAGAATCAGTATCGATGATAATATCAATAATAATATTTATATATCAGCTCGCTTTCCACAATCCTTGTTATTTGTTTTTCTTGGTACAATAAAACTTAAACAAGTGAAGCTTATTTTCTTCAAAAGAACGGTCGCCTACCGTGCATAAATGATCTTTTAATTTTTTTTCTAAGAACCTATAGCTTACCATTTTTATTTTATTTTTATTGTAGTTCTTATTATAATTTATAATCGAATGTACATACATTTTTTTAAGGATGTGCAGAAGGTGAATGAAGAGGAGGGAAAGGAAAGAAAAAGAAGGATTGTTTTTCGTCTTACTTCAAAATTTTAATTTTAAGAGGAGAATTTTCTTTTCATTTTTTTAACAATTATTTTTTTTTATTTTTGTCATCATTCTCTTCTTTTTTTTTTCTCAAACTCAGGAACAGAGTCTAATTAACAATGAGTTTTAATATAATAATTAAAGTCAAATAACTAATGAGTATATATTTTTTACTCAAGCGAGTGTCACCTATATATAGCACAGTACAGGAATTAAACACCTTGTTTAATTAATCTTTAGTTAGCTGTACAAAAGAAACATCAACAGCTTCTTAGTTAGCAAAAAAAAGAAGATTATTATCAGAACATTTTCTTTACAAGTAATTACATATACATACAAGAAGAAAAATATAAAAACACTACTAGCTAGCTGGGGTTACCGGTGTACCTTAATTGAATGCACGCGCATTTGTAAGTGTAAGGCAAAGAGACAGAGAGAGAGAGAGAGAGAGAGAGAGAGAGGCCACCCCACCACCATCACTCCACTGGTCTGACTTTTTTTAGAGAGAGAGAGAGGAGGAGGAAGAGGGATGAATTAAATGAGCCTTGCTGTCTCGCTTTGACTCTTCTCGCGTTTGTCAGTATACACAAACCGATCGATAGATAGAGAGGTCAAATGGGTCTTTAATCCCTCTCCTCTCTATTTATACACCTCACTAACTTGGGGTCTCTTTAGATCAAACAAACAAACAACCAACCAGAGAGAAAAGAGGAGCTAGCTAGCGAGGAAAACAAATTCTCTGAGAAGAACAAACAACAAGCTAGAGTCAATCTTTGTCTTGTTTGTTTGTTTGTTTGTTAGAGAACATAGATATACATAAAAAAATGGTGAGGCCACCATGCTGTGACAAAGAAGGGGTGAAGAAGGGGCCATGGACGCCTGAGGAGGATATAACCTTGGTATCTTACATACAAGAGCATGGTCCTGGTAACTGGAGAGCTGTTCCTGCTAAAACTGGTTGGTACTCTCTTTCTCTCACTAAAATATACATTTCTCCTCTCTCTAAAGAGTCTGTCTAGTTGTTGGTTTTTCAGATGATGTTGGATTTTAATAAAAAAGGATGGGGAAAATCAAAATATTGTCTGGAGAAATTATAAGCATTTGTTTGACTGAGTACATCTGAAGTTTAATTTCTGTCGGTCATGCTCAAGCAAGTGTTATATTATATATGTATATATGTACAATCAATATATGTTTGACGTTGTTTATGTATGTTCGGTGCTGTTTCAAGATACTTTTGACCTAAACAGGACACTTGGATGCAATTTTTTATTGATTACAAGATAAAAATTGAACTATTAAAAATGATTGAGGTGATGATTGGTTCTTTTTGTTTTCTTGCATCCAATCTAATATGAAATCATGAGATCTCTTGACCTATGCTGAAAAAGTACCTAATCTATGATAGGATAGGATATAAGAAGCCTTTCTGTTTATATTCACCTTTTGTTACTTTATGACTTAACCCCTCAATAAAATATATTTACAAAACTTCCCTTTTTCTTTTGTTTTTCATTACTCAGGATTACAGAGATGCAGCAAAAGTTGTAGGCTTAGATGGACAAATTATCTCAGACCTGGTATAAAAAGGGGCAATTTTACTGATAAAGAGGAGAAACTCATAATTCATCTCCAAGAACTTCTTGGTAACAGGTTGGTTAAAAGTAACAAAAAAAAGAACAATTTCTTAATTAATTAACTCATTAAACCATCTTTAATTGCTTTATTTTTTGTGCTTTGTGTTAATTAACTAATGGCTTGTTCTAATAATAAAAATTTCAGATGGGCAGCCATTGCTTCTTACCTCCCGGAGAGAACCGACAACGACATAAAGAACTATTGGAACACTCACCTAAAGAAGAAGCTCAAGAAAGATGGATCGTTAGACTGCCAAGTGGGTCCCACGGGACAGAGAACCGCTTGCAAGGGTCAATGGGAGAAGAGGCTTCAAACAGACATCAACCTTGCCAAGCAAGCACTCAGTGAAGCCTTGTCTTTTGATACCAAATCAAACAAACTGGTACCACTGGTACCGAACAGCATTACAGTTACCAGTACCAGCAATGGAGAGAATGGCAGCACAACAACTCAATCCTCTCCTTTCTATGCTTTATCAACAGACAACATATCCAAGCTTCTGGAACAATGGAACAATAAGGGTTCTAGTAGTAATTCGGGTTTGAGTTCAATGGAGACCGAGACGTCAGTCTCGGGTTCGAATTGTGTCATGTCGCCTCAACCAATTGATTCGGTTGGGTTAGGGATGAATTTCGGTGGACCGGAGTTGTCCGTGCTTGAATCATGGTTACTTGATGAGAGCGCGGATCAAGATCAAGCACAATTCTATGACATGTCCTTAGATTTTGATCTGTAGTCTTTTATGGATCTTTTTTTTTGTTTTTGTTTTTTGGGGTTAAATATTGACTTAGGGTTTCAACTTTCAAGTGATGACTGATGGATGATGCTCTGTAGTTTCTTTTCCTGGATGGGAAGAAATGTAAATTTCTTGAGTATAAATACTTCAGGAAATGTATTGACATATCATTTTCAATATTCCTAATATGTTTTATTAAACTTTGTTTAGGATCCTCTTACAAAATCCTCAATATTGCCACCTGATTTTTTTTTTGTCATGTGCTGGAAAATTGTTAAATTAACTTGCTGTTTTTAGGATAGCAAAATTTTCTTCATTTTTTTGTTTATGGAACATGTTAATTTCTCTATATGTTTGTAAGTTATATTTTACTGAGAAAAATTTGACATTCCTAGCAGAGGATACAGAGAGCTAGCTAGATGCAACATTAGAATCATTTGACACGTCTTTATAACTTGATAAAATCTGTCAATTTTTTTGAAACCTAATTAAAAGAAAAAATATAACATGTTAATATATACTTGAACAACTATTAGCTTTTTGAATGCCTATTGTTTATGAGCTGGCAAATATCTCCATCCACCTATTTAGTTTAGTGTAATAGATTTTTGTTATAACTATAACAACAATTATAAAGTCAACAACTTATCTAGTCAATTAAGAGGTACCAACATAAACAAAGAAGTAATTAAAATTTGAATCCACTAATTAATTAAATAGATTGGAAGAAGTACGTGTGGTGGGTCGCTGCCATCATGAATCCACTAATTAAATCGCTTTCAGAAATGGTTTCTTGCTGTCAGTGACTTGCCACACGGTGTGCTACTCCGTACGGGTCACACGAAATGGTTTTATATGAGATCAGGTTTGATGTGGGAATTTGGAAACAAGCGCAAATTTGCGCCTCAACAATCAAACATCCTCATTTGCGGAATTTAATTTTATTCTATATAAAATCAAGAAAATGAAACCATATTATTTTGATATATTCATTTTTTAATAAATTTTGCCCGTTGATCTTATAAAATAAATTAAAAAATTATTCAGATTATTTTTCACAAAAATTTCATTAGTTGACATAATTGTCAAAGAATAAGTTGATATCACAAAATTAATTAGCCATGGTTGTAAAAAGGAAAGGACCAACAAAGAGACTCATCATGCATGGTTGTTGCTTTTCCTAATTTGCCTTTACCCTCTTGGCAAAGCTTATTTATTTCATTTAATTTCATATTTTCACGTGGTTGGTTTTAGATATGCCCCCTTTACAAATCTCTTATTGAAAATTAATTACCTTCTTCATATATGTAACAAGTGTCTTCAACTTTTGATTACAGGTGGAGATGAGGCAATTATTGATATCCTCACTATATATGCAATTTGTGACAACATTAATACTTAATTAATTTTCAAGACACTATGAAACATGTAAAGTCTATAATATTAATTAGGAAAAATATAGAAGACTTTAATGGTTGTTGAAAATGCATTACATTGATAACAAAATTATTTGAAAATTAGAACAACTAACTCAATTATTTATCAATTGAATTTAAGTTTCATTTATATTCTCTATAAATTAATTAGGTCATGTAAGAAATTTGGTGTAATCTGGATACAATTAGATTAGTCATCAATTGAACAATTTGAAAAAAAAAACTTGATTTATTTTTTTTTCGCTGACTGAATGATTTTTGAATTGTCATAATGATTTAATTGATCATTATATCCCTGTTATCCTCAAATTAAGCCACGTGTATGTTACATAGGTTGTGTGAATGTTTTTTTTAATAAAGATGAGAGTCTAAGTTATTCAACTTTAAATATTTATAAAAGACTTTCTATTGAATTTCGAACCTGTTACCTCTTATACGGAGAGCATTATTTTTGTCACTAGATCAAAGATTGATTTTTTAGACTGTGTGAATGTTAGAAGAATTGATCAGGTTTTAGATCTGTGTAAATTAATCAATTGTCCAAAATTCTTACACCTAATTAATTAACCTGTCAAAAAGAACAAATAAACCAATACTAATAAATATAGGTATTGAATGCATATGTCCTGAAGCACATGTGGTGAACAAGGCATGTTATTTATGGGTGGTCACATAATTTTCCTTTGAATTTAAATAGCAAGAGAAGAGAAGAAAGAACAGGGGTAGATATGATATGATATGATATGATATGAAATGGTACCAATTTCAATTCGGCATGTTGCCATGGATCTGCTTATTTAGAGTTAGAGAAGATGAGATTCAAATTCAATTCAAGTGATATATATAATTAATAGGTATTTTTTGGTAGGCCATCCAAAAGGAGTACAAGTGAATGTTGTTGCTAGCTAGGCTGTCTCATCTCATGCCAGAGATGTATAAATTATATATACTACATCTTATTTATATGTATGTATCACTGGTTCATGTTTCATGAGTTACATTAAATCACCACTTGTTCGATTTGGTACACTTTTAATGAACGTAGAAAAGTAGTCAAATTGAGAAAAAAAAAGGAAAGGAAAATAAGATAAATAATGTTCCATTCTAGTATAATGACCTGTCTATTCAGATTTCTCCAAATTCCAAATTAAAATAAAATAAAAACATGTGTTACATAGTGTTAATCACTAATAAGTTCAAAAAACAAGGACACTCACACTGTTTCTATTAACAAATACATGACAAAAACATAATGTACTAAATTATCTCGACAGTGGTAGCAAGAATTAATAATTCTTGATCGCAAAAATTATTAGAGATCAATTGCCAATACATGACTAATGGAATATTGCACATTTTTAGCCCAAATAAAGCCCATAATATTATTGGGACTGGAGGCGTCCATTCCCAAATATTATTACTAACGGACCGGACCTTGTTACCACATAAACCTATTATCCATTACCCGACCCGACTTGAGTAAGCCCAACCCAATTTTTTTTTTCTTAAATAAATAAATAAAGACAAATAAAAACAAAAGAACCGGTCAACCGAAAACCAAACCAAACCGCGCTTGGCGCACTAGTGGAGTGGGTAGGAAACAATCTTGACCGTTTATTTGGACAATCGGACGGTTCTTACATTCGTCCTGAAATCGTAGCACACCTGGGGGGCGTTCCAATGCCCGTCGGATCATGCTTTGGTCCGATAGGAAATATTATCGTTGGATCATAAAATCTGATAATTCACACGATTATTAAAGCGTATAGTCAAACTTTTATACGATCTTAATTCCATCGAACGGTTTTTTTCCCCTTTGGACGAAATTTTCGTCCAATGGGCGTTGGAGCTCCCCTGCTTCCCGCACGCTTTATGACGCTTAGAAAAGTTCAAAACCCTTGATAGTAGACTTGGGTGATGATGTCTTGGAAGAGAGAGAGAGAGAGAGAGAGACGACCTATTCCTTCCGAAATATTGTAATTTTCTTGGAGAAATGAGGATCTTTTGTTGATATAAATAGACCTCTTCTGAATTTGTAAGTTCTCGCCGTACAATTTTCGGACTTTTCATGTTTGAATTGTGAGTGCTAATTTCGCGCACATATTTGGAGTTTTCTTAATTGCAATGGATCAGTTGTTATGTTATTATTGTTTGTGAAAGTTGATTAATTTGTGGGTCCCAGAATTTCCTCAAATTTGCCTGAAAGTTATTGTATTTCTTTATTTTTGGTTTTCTTCTGAGTCAACATATTGTTTTTAAGATAACTTCCATTTCCAGTAAATACAAAATTTCCAATTTCAAGAAATTTTGTCAACTTAAAAGAACAAAAGACAGAAATTTTATTGTGTACAGCAAAGTACGCTTGCAGCGGTGGCTGATATTTTGCACTCCCAAATATGATTCGGAACGAAATAAGAAAATCAATCCATAATTTTGTGTATAGTATCAGAAGCACCTTATGATTTTTGTGTAACTTTTCCAACGTTTATTTATTTCTCGAAAATAAAAAAGTAATGAGTTTACTCTGGTAAGAAGCCAATTTATGTCGGCAACCCAATTTAATGTAGGTACATGATGGCCCAGAGTCGTACCAGAAGCACCTTATACATAATCGTGATACTTGGCTTGTGTATCTTTTGCTACATTCTTGGTTCTTGGAATAAAAGTGCCATTGGCAGAGGCGACTTGATAGCACTAACAATAACCAAGCAAACTGAATGTGCCTTACCCATAACCCTGAATTTCGAAACCCACCGTGCAAAATCCATATTCTCAAATCAAACCTTGAACTCAACCTCAAATTTTTTTGAGCCATGCGATGAGAAATATACCGATTATACCCCATGTCAGGACCAGAAACGGGCTATGTCTTTTCCAAGAAAAAACATGGTCTATAGAGAGCGACATTGCCCAAGTGAAAAGGAAAAGATGTATTGCCTCATACCAGCACCAAAGGGGTATGTGGCACCATTTCATTGGCCAAAGAGTCGGGATTATGTCCCGTTTGCTAATGTGCCTCATAGGACTTTGACAGTAGAGAAAGCAGTGCAGAACTGGATTCAGTTTGAGGGTAATGTTTTTAGATTTCCTGGAGGTGGGACCCAGTTCCCGCTGGGGGCTGATCAGTACATTGACCAGCTTGCTTCGGTTGTACCAATTGAGAATGGTACTGTCAGAACTGTGCTGGACACTGGCTGTGGAGTACGTGGTTGCTTTATCTTTAAGTTAATTTCTTTCATTTTGTTTTTGTCTGTATAAAGGTTTATGTGCAAATTACCTTGCTTGTTACATATTGCAAATAAAATCTGATGATGACGGAGGGTTGAATTAAGTGAAGGTATCCAAATTACTATGTGATTGCACATGAGGTTGAACTACGTGATTTTCTTTTTAGTATTTTACTTTTTGCGATAAGAATTAATCTCTGAATCTTTTGAAAAAGTTTTTGAATCTGTAGCATTAGAAATGGGGTCTCCAATGTGCATCAGACGGCTAAATTGTCCCAAATTGAAAGAGTTCTTGTCTGCTTGGATAATTTTTTAACTATTATGCATATTTATGTTTTTGGGACCTTCTAATTTTGTTGTCAAAAAGTTAGGTTGCAAGTTTTGGTGCATATTTGTTGAGCAGGAATGTATTGACCATGTCATTTGCACCTCGAGATTCACATGAGGCACAGGTACAATTTGCACTTGAGAGAGGTGTACCAGCTGTGATTGGTGTGCTTGGGTCAATGAAGCTACCATATCCTTCTAGAAGCTTTGACATGGCACATTGTTCTCGGTGCCTCATACCATGGATCTCTAATGGTAGGGCTATTGTTATAGTTTTCCTAAGCATCCACTTAAGCCGAATTTAAGACTGTCAAGCCTAAATTAAGTTCACAACTACAAGTTAAGCATTCGTTAAGCAACTTTTCTTCCATTAAGCTCAACTGTGCAGTATCTACATCAATTAGCCCTCATTATTCCATCTATTTTGTAATGCAACAAGACAGACAGGAAGGAGTTAATAGTTCACCAAACTGTACTTTTATGGTAGCTGCCCAGCATATACAGCAATTCAAAGGGGCACCAAACCTGATTAAAAAATTTACCAGTAATTATCGGTACAAGTACAGTAAGGTGTGAGTTTCTCCAAATTTGCCATCGAGCATTAATTTGATCTGGTCTACATTAATAATGATACAAACACTTACTTGTCTGCTTTGATACAATGGAATATCATTTCCACATATATGCTTGGAAGCAACAACTTTTTGCATCAATTTGCTCCCTTGCTGTTGCAACTTGTTGTCAATTGTGCAATCATTTCTTAGTTAAGACCCAATTCATCCGCAATACACTTCTAATTCTAATTCTAATTGCCCTATCCTCACTAGATGGAATGTACATGATGGAGATAGATCGGGTACTTCGACCAGGGGGTTACTGGGTGTTGTCGGGCCCACCAATAAATTGGAAAAACAACTATAAGTCGTGGAAGCGTACCAAGGAAGATCTGGAGACGGAACAGGAAAAAATTGAAGAGCTTGCCAAGCTTCTCTGCTGGGAGAAAATTGCTGAGATGGCTGAGATGGCAATTTGGAGGAAGCCGATTGATCTGCAGTCATGCTTTAGTAGAAAAATCGGATCTCATGTTAAGACCTGTGACTCAGCAAACCTGGATGACGTGTGGTAAGAAATCTTTCTACCAATTTGTACTAGTCAGTGTTTGTACCTGTATTAATTGGTGTTGCATTCATCGTGACCGTTTCATTGGCTTGATATAGGAAGTACTGAAGTCCAGGGTTGTTTTTGGATCATGCCTTTGCTGATACTAATTCAATCAATCTACACTTGTACCTGTGATCTGTTCATTTTCTTAGTTTTTTCATGTTTTCCAGGTACAAAGAAATGGAAGTTTGCACAACCCCCGACCCTTCAATCAAGCCTATACAACTGAAGCCATTTCCTGAGAGGCTCTATGCCATACCACCCAGGATATCTACTGGGGCGGTACCTAGATTATCGCCAGATTTGTACAGACAGGATAATGAACTATGGAGGAGGCATGTTGAAGCTTATAGGAGAGTGAACAAATTTCTTGGTACTGATCGGTATCGTAATATGATGGACATGAATGCAGGTATAGGTGGTTTTGGTGCTGCCATGGAGTCAAGTAAATTATGGGTGATGAATGTTGTGCCTACAATTGCTGATTTGGGCACACTGGGGGTTATTTACGAGAGAGGCATGATCGGCATTTACCATGACTGGTATATTGGTTTGTTTTTCAATGTATGGTTATTCAGTGATGAGAGAACTATACGTATCTGCCATTAATTTATCAAATGAATTACATAAACTTGGAAATTCACAAAATTTATGATAACTTTTATGCTATGAAGTTATTTTTGTCTAGAGAAGTATATGTTTTCTTTGTATCATGCTTATTTACTTACAAGTTTATGTAGGTATTACTAGTAAAATATTTCTTGTCATGTTTATTCTAAGAAGACATTAATTCACCCAAGCAAAAGATACATTGATTTTCAATTTTTTAAATTTGTGGTGTATAGTTCAAAATCATGCTTTATGTACTTGCCTGCTAGAATTTTCAGCATATTATTATTATTTTTTTCTTCTTTCAGGTGTGAAGCCTTCTCAACTTATCCTAGAACTTACGACCTCATACATGCCGACGGTATCTTCTCACTGTACCAGGACAGGTAAGAAAATCTCTTTCATCCCACATTTTATTATTCCTTTTTTTTTTTACTTTTTTAAGAAACATTTGGTGTATTTTCAAATACTTGGGACAATATGTACACTGACAATGGCTTATCTTAGGAATCATGATAATAGTTTCTCAAATAAATTTGAATATAGGTGAAAAATGAAAATAAATTTATAGATATGTTTTTTGGATATATAGATATAGTACTGATCAATTTTTCATACAATTTGATTATCATTTGGTGATACATCATCAAGAGTCGTAAATTTCAAACCATTGAAAATTTCTGATCACTGGATGAATGGTAAAACATCCATCAGATCTCATTATTTTTTATTGACATGATGATATGTATGCTATATGGATCATCTCTATACCATTGGATTTAAAATTTGAACTTTATTTCTGATGATTTTGTACGTTGTCAAAACAAATAATCTCTCCCCATATGTATCTATCTCTATAACAATTAATCTTTTATGTTTCTCTCTCTCCAACCAAATTTCTCTCTAAAATCCTATCTTCGACATTGTTGAGCAGGTGTAAGATAGAGGATATACTATTGGAAATGGATCGGATCTTGCGCCCCGAAGGCACCGTTATAATCCGTGAAAATAATATTGATATATTGACTAAGTTGCAAAGTATCACTAGTGGCATGAGATGGGACACTAGATTGGTTGATCATGAAGACGGACCCCACTTGTCAGAGAATGCATTATTTGGCGTTAAGAAATACTGGGTTGGTGGGTCCCAAAACACCCAAAAATAAGATAAAGGATTTGATTAATTTATCTTTTGATAGATCAAATTAAAGTATATTGAGTAATTAGGCATCATGTAACTTGTAGGCATGTATGTATCTCTTGCTGAGTTAATTTTTATAGCGGTGTATATATATATATATTATATATTGGAGATTGATTTTTTTTTTTTTAATGTTACGGTAGTAACTATTTATGAATTGAGTTGGTTATCTATTTTCCCATGCATATTTTGTAAACCTTATTGTTTTATACAAATGAATGAGAAAATTACAATTTAGACACTTGACTCGTCATGAATGCCAACATCATGAGTTTGAAAATGGTAATCTTTTGTTAGTGTGCTTCAAAAAGTTAATGATGCACATTAATCAGATTAGGTTACTTTTCAATTTTTTAAAAAATGATTTACTTATGGAAAGCAATTATACCTGCTTTCTATTTTAGGTGCATTTAAAGATTACTGGAATTCATTTTTTTATTCTCACTCAACTTTCCTTTCTTACATGTATCTTGGACTTTCTACTTATATAATTGAAGTAATTAAGGAAAGGAAAATGAAAGCATAATCTCTATTTTTACCTACATAAAAGATTATATAAGTGATAGGTGTGTTGTTATAACATTCATTACAGTTTACTTTCACAAAGTTAACAATTTGGAGAGAAAAAGTATAGAGAAAGAGAGATGTGGCACAAATGAGGGATGCATCATTTCTAGTACCGTCGCAATATACGGTACAAAGTCTGTACGGTTCTATGCAAAGATCATATTGTTTGGTTCTTCTGCCACATCCGTCATATGGGACGGCTATCGGGCCGCCACCATACATGAGAAATGTATTACACCCATCATCATATGAAACGAGCGTCGTACCTCTGTATTTGTCACCTCACCATAGGTACCCACAATATCCAGCCTATGTCCCACCCACGTATTACAGTTTACCTGCACCGCCATGTCAGCTGTTTATGGCTCCAAATGCTCCTCGTCATGCAAGCATACCAAACTGGCAGAGTCAAGCTAACAGACTGCCATGGCAAAACCGTGCCTACATACCGTCATGGCAAAGTCGTGCATACGTACTGTCATGGCAACACCGTGCCAACATACCACCCTGAGCACGCCGTTCTAACATGCTACGCCAGCAACATCGTGCCATTATAGCGCCCCTACAACATCAGACCAACATACCACCCAGACAACATCATATCAACATGCAAGTGCTGGAAGGTGATCAGTACAACAATCCAATGCCACTTTTCGACACCGATGATGAGGTGCAAACACATCTGTCAGATGATGTTGAGGCTGAGGCAGATGAGGTGCAACCACAGCTGTCAGATGAGGATGATGAGTTTCTGTTTGGTTACCGACTACTTGAAGAGATTGGGACCGAAGATGTGACTCAGAGTGGCGGTACTCCTGCAGCCAACCATGCAATCGAATCCCTGCCTTCTGTTGTCCTTTCATCGGATGCTGAAGCGACAGATTGTGTAATTTGTATGGACGAGATGTGTGCACAAGACGGAGATGAGATAACAAAGCTGCCTTGCGACCATCTTTTCCACAGAGATTGCATCGCATTGTGGCTCTGCGATCACAAAACATGCCTTCGCTGTCGCTTCAAACTGCCAACAGATGGAGCATGAGCTAGGGATATATAGTTCCAACTCTGCTAGCTGTTTTCATTTTATTGCATTTTTAAGTAGGTTGTAATAAATCATGCACATTTTAGTTTTTCTTTTTAATTTGTATAAACTAAATCATTGTGGATGTTATGTTTTTTTTCTTTTTTTAATAATTACTGAATTTTTAGTTGCAAATGTATTTTATTTGTTGTGATGTGATGGAAATAATGGTTGCTTTTTACTAATATTATCATTATCTTTGTTAATAATTATTATTATTATAACTTCTCTCTACAGTGCACACTAGAGTTGTTTGTGATGTCAGAAAACAAAGATTGACAAATTCGGAAAGAAATAACCTTTTTTTTAGGATTAAATTTAATTTCTTTTTTTGCATGGAGAATTGATACCGATGTAATATCCAAAAATAGATTATAAAAACAGAAACTTGTATGGCAATTGTCAATAACAGACTATCAAATGCGGATGATGTGTCCACTTTTATCAAGAAAAAGTTCAACAAAAACTAAATTTCCATACATGTATAATACTAGCATAATGATTTTTTATAATGCAAATGATATAGAAAATACCAATATATTTTTTTAAAAAGACAAATTATTAATTCCGTGGATAATCAGATACAAGTTGGGAGCGATACATAAAATTTGTAAAATTTGCAAATAATGCGGGTACCTGATAGTTTATTAGTCTGTTTAAACTGTTTGAGAACTTTATTACTATGTTTTTTTTTTAAATAAGAGCTCCCGTTAATTTCGATATTTATTTATTTTTAAATATCTTTTATAGAATTTAAATATGTATTTCTCTATAAAGAGATGAGATCTATCGTACTATATCTCATTGTGCTAAGTCTATGGTTTACTTTATTATTGTATTTTTTTTATATAAGGGCTTCCGTTAATCTTGACGTTTATTTCTTTTCAAATGTCTCTTGCGGGACTTAAATCTGCGTCTCTTCGTAAAAAGGCGAGACCTATTACTACTGTTAGGCCTGCCGCAAAATAAAAATAAAAATCATTTATTTAGATTCTCTATTTTTTAAAATAAAATAATAACATAGATGCATATAACTGACATGGTAACAAATAACAGTACTTGGCAGTAGAAACCTCATGCTCTGCGGTTCTCAGAAGCCCAAACCCAACAACCACTTTACCGGGCTCAAATGAGATCGGATCATATTTTTTGATACGGATGATTGAATCCAACCCGATAGCAGCACATTGTGTCGTGGAGTTGGTGTGTGATCGCCAATTCCCTCAATTTCGCTCCCACGGAGAGAAATAGCGCCAAAATCTTTTTTTCCCCCGTCGAAAATGAAATTCGCTTCCCGCCACCTCCAATCCGCGCCAATTCCACCTTCAGTTACAGATCCCCTTTTTATCCCTTCCTATATTACTTACTTTCAACGATGCCTTCTCTATCTCTGTCGAATCAAGACGAAACCCAATCCGATCGTGTTGTTCGCACCGCCTAAGCCATGGACATGCGAGGGATCGTCGCCAAGCTGGGTTTGGTGGCATCCAAGCCATTGATTCGCAAAGCGGAGGAGCTCAGGCGACTCTGTGATGTCCAGTTTAATTCCTCCATCATTGGCGTGGTATGGTTTCTCTATCTGCTTCTCTGCAACCTACACGATTTGCTTTACTACACTGATATATAGCCCAAAGAACTCCTATTTGTACATTTGTTTGTTAAAGGTGTTCATTGAATTTACAATTATTTTCAATTTGATCTTAATTAAAGGCGTGTCCTTTGGTTTGATCAATCAAGATTCAATCTTTATTAATCTTTTTAAGATTGATGAACAAAAGACTCAGTCTTTTATCTTGCATTGACTGTAGGTGTGTTCCTTTGACAGATATACCAGTATCATTGTGATGATTTCTAACATCATTTGGAATTAGGATTGCTTTTATGCATAATATAAAAAACCTTCATGGATAAATCCTAAGCTGCTATTCAGTAGGCTGACTTTAAGTTTTTATACCTGTAGGGAGAGGTCTGCAAAGCCATTATCTGCCTGGAGATTGCTGCCTCAAGGTTAGTATATGCAAATGCACTCCAACTGTTTGATGATATGCTCTGAATTTAGGAGAGATTCATTGCATCCCTTTACAAGCGAAAAAGTGTCTCACATGCGCATCAAAACTAAGAAAAGTCTTAATGAAACTTGGCTCTGATTTCTGCTCAAAGTATGGCCAAAAGATTGCTCATGCTTTAAGTCTCCTTCCCTTATCAAATCAAAAAAGGAGTATTAGTTTCGACAATATTAGGGCCACAACTTTTAGTGTACCTCAATGTGTGACATGGCTGCATTAGTACATTCCCTCCCCAAGTCTGTATCTCGTGGGGTAACCCAAATGATGGAATCGGCAGTCAGATCTGAACCATCCAGTTTCATGTGCGGATGAAATTTTGGCGGGCATCTTTGAGATTCATAAAGAATGATCTGGATGCTTCCTATTCCATTGAGGAACCCAGGAGATGTAAAGCCATATCGGATTGCTGAGCTTGAGACGTTATCTTTTGTAGGTTTCAAGTGATATTTGATAGGAAGAGTGCAATACAAATGAGTGGCATGTCAGAGAAGGCTTATATGAGATCATTCAATGCAATTCAAAATAGCCTCGGTGTCAAGTAAGAACTTTTTTTTTTTCATTTTTTTCATCTTTTGTACTACCATATAGAAATGTATAATCGTGTACCCTGCTTGTTCCAACTACTTGCAATGTTTGGTACACAATATTGAAGGAATTTTCTTAACAGTATATATCCTTTTTCTTGACAAATATTAAGAACTTGTATTAACAACCACTGACTCCATAAAAAATGTTATTTTTTAGGTCAACACTTGATGTCCGGGAACTTGCAATTCAATTTGGTTGTGTTAGACTAATCCCTTTTGTTCAGAAGGGACTATCCTTGTAAGTTCTTGAATATCTTTTTTCTTTAACAAATTATGTCTTTTTGGTAATCCATACATGTGTCTATTAATCTTTGAAACATTTACTACAATCTTTTATCTCTTTAGGCTACACAATTTTTCTTTAACAAATTGCATTGCCATCTTTGTTTTGGTAGCTCTTATTGTTGTATTCAAACTTCTTTTCTATCTTAGGTTAATCTGTACATGTTAATTAATAAACCTTATGGTTTTAATTAAGGTATAAAGAAAGGTTTCTAGCAGCTCTGCCAGCTTCACGAAGAGCGAATACTGACTTTAACCGACCGGTATTTACTGCTGTTGCGTTTTACTTGTGTGCCAAAAGGCATAAGGTAATTTCATTTAAAGTTAGTTAGTACTGGGTGTTTAAAATATATTTTCAGTTTACAAGGAAACAAAAAGGAACGGCGGAATTGGGTAGTAATGGGCAACTATCTGGTATGGATCTGGTACCATCCAGTACCTACTAGAATCAGATGCCATTACCAGACCAAGACTATGGTTATGCTCCTGAGTTGGTGAGGGCGTGAGCAGAGTGGAAGGGAACAGGTGCAAAGAATATGTCATTTGTTGGAAAGTTCAAAGTTGACAGGGTACTGAAGATTCGTGGAGATTAACCTTTTTACAATTTGCATGAACTCTTAAATAAAATTTTCCAAGTTCTATTTGCCCCAGGGTTTAACAGATTTAAATTCCTTTTCTTTCTGAACTCAGAAGCATGCCCAAACTACAAGTGACAATTTTACTATCTGCTGCACTATTGTTTATTGCCCTTTCTGACAATTTGGTATAATCTGACAAAGTATCTGCAAAAAACTGTAAAAATGTGCATTTTTTTTAAATTTATTGTTATTTTTTTTTTGCTTTTTTCAGCTTAAAGTAGACAAGTCAAAGCTGATAGAAGTATGTGGCACCTCAGAATCTGAATTCGGGACTGTAAGGGATCTTCTATGTTATGCTATATTTCACTTCTTATATCCTTGCATATATATTATGGAATTAATGATTCTTAAAATGTTCCATAGGTTTCAACGTCAATGAATGATCTCTGTTTTGATGTGTTTGGGATTACAAAGGAAAAGAAGGATCCAAAATCTATCAAGGCAAAAAGAGGTACTTTACTGGCTTCCTGTGTAACTTACCTGAATATGCCCCCTGAATTTTTTTTTAAAATATTGGTAGCTAATTTTCATGAACCCCTGGCACCCTTAATTTTCTCCCTTTTTTTGGCGGTGGAAGTACAACATTGTGAAATAATCAAACATGTAACTTATTGTGGCAGAGTTATTGGATGTGTTGCCGGGCAAAAGAAAGCATGAAGATGAAAGTGGTTTCTCATCTGACGATTCATCAGTTGATGATGAGCTTGATCTTGATGTAAGCAGTTCATCTGGTACTGAATGGTACCAAAACTTGTATTGGACTCACAAAAACCCCCAATGTCATGCATTGAAGTCCAATTTAAACCTAATTTGCTTCAATGAGCCTCAGTTATGAATTCTGGTACTGAAAAATCATAGTGACTATTAATTATGCAATTGTGGAAAATTGAAACCATCTATAAAAACACAGATGTATTTTGCATCGCTTTTACTGAATGGTTAACATACTTGATTGGTAGATCCTTTACTGAATTTGAGCTCACGTTTTAGTTTGTTGCTGGTATAAGCTCTATGATATACAGAATTGAGATTAGCTAAGGCAAAACTAGGTCAAGGGTCAGTAGGAAAGTTTGTTGATATTTGGGGCCAATCATTCTAAGTTCTTGGTTAATTTCCTTTTGAAGAACATAAACAATAAGTATTGGTCTCTGCTGTTGTCTCATATTACAGCATCAGCATGAACCAAGCCATGATTCACCAGCTATGAAAGCCAAAAATACCAATTCAGACCTAAAAGAAAGTGTATCACCCTCTAGAACTATTTCTGTATTATGGGGTTTTTACTCTTACATGTTGTAATCGGCAGTTACCAACATACAAGAGGCAAAAAAAGGTGGAGAAACAAGCCTATGAAGAGTGGAAATCTTCTGTTGTTTCCTCAAATAAGAAGACCAAAACAGGTTTATTTTAGTTCATTTGTTTCCTAGATATATATGTTGCACCAATTCCTTGTCCCCACCCCCAAACAACCAAAAAAAGGAAGTAAAAAGAAAAAAATTGCTTTATTTTGGTTAGAGATGAAGGCTTCAGAAATGTTTCATCAGAGATTGCTATATTTTGCTTTCTATGTGATATTCATTCTCGTCTCTTAAACAGCTTCTACAACTTCTACCAAGCGGAAAGTACAAGCTCGACTTAATTTTCAAAAGAAGCCTTCTGAATCTGATTTTGTTCAATCATAGAACTAAAATGTGAGATAAATTATACAATTTTGCTCTGGATAGTGGGTCTCTTTTCCTTGTGTCTTGTAAAATGATGTGTCTTTCGCCCTTCAACAGCTGAAAAGATGAGATCTAATTGTCTCTGTCTTTCTCAGGAGATGTCAACCTTTCATATAATTGAAATTCTATGAATGAATGTATAGTTATATTACATGCCAAGTTTCATAGCCTATAATTGTAATATTTGAAAATTCTCCCCATCTGATGTACCACGTTTTCAGTTATTGAATCTATAAATTTTTATGGCAAGTTGGTACTAGATAATTCATATACATCTCTTTTGTAGAACAATAGGAAATAAAATATCATGACCAGCAATGAGTTTACTGTTGCGGTTGATTTAGGTTGAGTAGCGTGTTCAAGATTTTTGTCTTGATTTACTGGGAATGTGTGCCCAGTTTGGTGGTACAAAATAGAAAAAATAAAAAAAAATAGACTTAAAATTGTACTCTTGTGATTTATAAACGTACTTCCGAAGGAATTGTACTCCATTATAGACTCAATCATTGCTACATGTATAAATCATCTATGTGAATCTTACATAAGAAGAGACATTTTGGAGAATATAATTGACACTTGTCAAGAAGCTTGGGTCGCAATCAATTATATACTTCATATTTCAAAAGAGAACACTTAGCATTTATTTGAAAATCTACTGTCTTGTCAAAAAATAATCAAGCGATTCCTCTCCTTTTAATTTACAGCGGATACCGCAATACACGCGTTCGCATGATGCTAGGACTATTCAATGATCGAACGAGAAAAAAACAAAACTGTCGCTGTTTTCATGTGGTAGGCCTAGGCCCTGCCAGCGTTTCTTAAGGCTAGCACGCGTTCGTAGCTGGAGAATGGGAGCTGTTTCTCATCCGTTTGATCGTAAAATTAAACCGGACGTTTGTGTTCTGTCAAATTTTGGGCAGGCCGCACTCTACACTCTACACAATCCATTGCGCGGTGCCTCTGTCTTTAGATTACAATCCATTAGCTAACGGATTACGGGTGTTCATTTTTTTATCCAATTCGATCCAATTTGAAATGATTTGTAAATAGGAATGGAGCTTTTTTATGATCACAGTAAGCCATGTTTTCTGTTAAAATCTAAAAATATATATTAAATTATTTATTTTCTTTATTAACTGTTGTTTGAACCACAAAAATAATCCCCTCTTATCCAAATTTAACCTTCTTTTAATTTAATCTCAAACTATGTTGCTGTTTATAAACCAAATAAATTGGATTAGGGTCTAGAATTTTTTATTTATCTTGAATTGATAAACCGTTAATGATAAGATAATATATGTTTCAATTATTGTAAGATATTAGAGCTTAATTACAATAAAGACAATATTCATGCATGCTTATTGCTTAATAACAGATCCACTCACTACATAAATGGAGTCTGAGATGCGCCACATGGAGAATAACAAGACCGTGACTTCATTGGGAGTCAACCGCAAGCTTTTGGCTAATTTAATAACAAATTAATTAAAAAAAGAGCCACAATGTTGGAAACAACTAAATTGCTTCTTATAATTTTGTAATTGTTTTCACACAATAAGCCCATTATTTTTATTTAAGATCTGAAAAGTCTTAAGATTTCTGGTGTCATATCACTTTGTAAATTAAAATATCGGTGTAACTTTGAACTTTTCTACTTAATTGCTCGAATTCTTTGAAATTAAATACCACAGAAAACTTAATTTGAATCTAACATGTACGAATTCTTAAAATTATTGGGTGAGGCTAAAATTCAATTAAAATTTACTATGTATATTATTTAGAAATAATTCACTCTTAATAAAGCAAACAATAGATCAATATTGTTTTTAGAGAAGAACGAAAAATATATCTTTTCGTAAATAATTCAAACATTACTGGCAAAATTCTTGAATAATTCTGGTCTGATAAGGATATTGTTCATAAAAATCATCAACACTTATTTATTTTGTCAACTCATTTTAGGAGGTGTCGGGAGAAAAAAAAAAGTGATGATCGTATTCCTTAACTATATATTTTATTTATACTTTAAATGTATTTATATATATTTTTTAAAATATTTATATTTAATGATAAAAATATTTATAGCCAGCCCTTCTTAGTCTTCCTTAAACTTCCTTAAATCTTTAATCTTACTTAATCTAACCGAACATCAGTTCCTTAGAAGAGATTAAGCCTTCTTCCTTAGACTCCGATATTAATCCAGGTCCCTTTTCCTTAACATTCTTCCCTCCTTAGAGCTCAAAAATTCAGCTCCTTAAGGTCCCTTTCAATTTTTTTCTTTTTTCATTTTGTATTACATCCTTCTCTCTCCGAGGGGGGACGCTTCCTTAGAAGTGAGAGAGAAAAGAGTTATTCTCTCCGGCGAAAATAGATGGTTATCCGAAGACAAACACCATAATTTGACATCACAGGGAGATTCACACTGAAATATTCTTTCCATTTGACACTCATATTGATAGATATCCATATCCTCTATTTTTCTGACATTTTTTTAAGTTCTTCCATTTTTAGCTAGGGTTGATTTTAATGTAATTTATTTTTTAGTGGAATTAAATTCGGCATTGGATCATTGATTTTGTTGTAATTATATCAGTCATTTGCTTTTTCTTTAGTGCAATATGTTTATGTTAATTAATTAGATATTTCTTGATGCATGATTTCTGATCATCTGACCATAAAAAAAAGAATTTGTCATTAATTTTGTTAATTTAGTTAACATTGACCTCTTTAATTTTTTACACTAAATTATAATAAAAATATTTGAGGTCATTACATCACATGACAAGAAAAATATGAAGGATAATTTAGTCTTTATATACTAAATATATTTTTTATTCATCTCAAGTTTTCATTCTTAATCCTACCCATTCACTGAACAAGTGCTCCTTAGTATAGATTAATTTCTTAATCCTTCATTTCTTAATCTCTATTGCCAAACCCACTGGTGCCGTTCGGCATCTCCCTCTTTTAGCCTCCTTTAACCTCCATAAGTCTTAATCCTTTTGAATATGTGTTTCTTAACACAAATAAAGAACTCCCTCATTTAGTCTTTTTTTATCCGAACTTTAATTCTCTGTCCGCTCCTTAATGAAGTCCTCCTGAATTAAGCTTTCTTAGCTTTCATGTGGGGATTAACACTATTGAATATGAGCTATTTAGCGTGGATTAAAATTTAATCCTCAGTGTGTTGTTGAACGGTCTCATTAGAATTAAAAGTTATGGAAATTGTATTTATACTTGTATAATAAAAATTTTAATTTCAATTTTTCTATAATCATCTAAAAAAAGTGATAAATATTTTCTATATTAACTATAAACACTTACAAATTCAAATATAAAAAAATTTAAAATAGGAGATGTAAGGATAATTTCTCTAATCTATAATTTTCAAGATTTTGTTTTAGGATGTGCTCTAACTTTCATAATGAAATATATATATATATATATTTTTAATGATTAATTCGAATACAATTAATACTTTTTAAAAAAAAAAGATCTACAAAAATTTTTTAGGGTCAAGGAGTAACACGTACAGACACGAGGGTACAATTAGATGACCAAATTTCATTTTATTTTCAATTTTTGATACTTTCATATCTATAAAATTTTATTTATAAAAGAATACAGCTAGAAAAGTTAAAGACATTTTATGAACGTTATCAATTTCCATTATTTTCCAACGTCCACTAGATTTTATTGACGCCGCCTAAAGTTTCAAAAATATTTATTTTCATGTTCAATTTCTAAATTTAAGAAAATTCATGCTTAAATATAATAAAAGTTGGCCAAACTCATAATAATAATATAATAATAGTATAATATTATTAACAATTTTTTACCTTATTATTCAGTTTCACAAGTCCTAATTACCCGAATTGTTTACTCGCATTAAAATTTTAAGAACAAAAGAAGCCATACCTTAATAGTTAATAACTTAATATTATTTTGAGGTCTGTCCAAAAGTTGTTGCTCTCCAGTTGCTCATTCACTGGAGAAATCCTGTGCCATCAGAGGCCTTGAAGAGTGAGCCGCTCATCTATCGGATTATAATATGATTGAAATCCAACTTCTGAAAAACAAAAAAACGAAAACAAAATACATGAGTGGAGACTGGAGAGTCTGTCTGTGGACCGGGCTTGCACCAGGACCAGGCTCTAGTGGATCTGAAACGATGAAGATCAAAGATAGAACGGGAAAAGTAGAGGAGTAACACGTAGAGACACGAGGCAAGAGGAGCGATGGCTAAACTAAGGTGGGTGGTGGCCACACGCTGGAGCGTGCTATCTCCACACTCTCTGCACTCTTTCCTCCGGGTCCCACCATCTCCCCACCTCCATCGCTGCTACTTTCTATCACTCTTTCCTCCTCCTTTCGCTACGCGTACCCCAAACTTGAACCTCTGTTATTCCATTGAGACGACACGCCATCGCGCAATATTATTTTTAAAATTACAATATAAATGCTGGGGTGTGAGAAATATTTTTGGATTTATCAAATTAGATATGATTAGTGATTTATATATACTCAATGATGAGTCTTATAGTATATTTGGGAGCTGCAATTAATTGAGTTTAATCAAAAAAGTATAATAAGAAATATTTATTTTTATTTTTCAGAAGTAAAATATTACCAACAATCATGTTTCAAAGTAATCTACAAAACTGATTGATGACATGTCTTTACATGCAATAAAAAATAACCATGAAATTACCATAGAGGACTTTTGGGGGGTATTTCTAAGTACATATAAAGAATAACTAGTTGTCAATTGTTTCCTCCAAGCCTCTCTCGGTCCCTACGAAAAAACAAAGACGACCAACGAGGCAATGAGTACGACTTGCTCAACAAATCCATTTTTTTTAATAACAAATTAACTTCGCAAAGAAAAAGAGAGAGAGAAAAAAAAAGAAGAAGATAGTTGCTCAAAACCCTAATCTAATATTTTCTCTCTCTGTCTTTCTTTCCCCAGTCTGTTCTTCTCCTGAACAATCTAGCGATCTAGCTCAAAGGTGCTCAGATCTGACTTTCGTTGAGCTCTAATTTCATTTCTGTTCTATATGTAAGTCGTTTTCGCGTAGTGAAGTTTGGGTTGATTGTTGAAGTTTGGATTCGTTTGATTCAGGAAATTGAACAATTAGAGGATGGCGACAGATGATTCATCTCCGGCTGAGACCAGTGGTGAAGTGATTGCTGATAAATCAATTGAAGGGTTTGTTCTCAACATCAATTTTTCTCTCTTGAATTAGTTTCAACGTCTTTACAAAGGAATTGTATGCGCTTTAATTTATCTGTTAAGTTCTTCTAGTTAAATCTGATATCCTTTTTGTTGCCAATTCAATTGATTGCATGGTGATTTGTTGTTTCTGATCAGATAAAATGGATATTGAATTATTGAGTTTAGGCATGCTTTACAGAAACACCCCTTTTACTTTTGGGAATTGAAAATTTTGCTTTTATATTATAATATAGGTCTTCTCCTAGAAAGAAAGGCCATGGCAGAGTACCAAAGAAGATCCATAAAGCAGAGAGAGAGAAACTCAAACGCGACCAGTTAAACGATCTTTTCTCGGATTTACATAATATGCTTGGTATGTTTTGAATCTGAGTTGCTTTGGTTCAAGCAGCCCTGGTTACCAGTAATTACCAGTACAGAACCTGACTGGTATGTGCAAACCACAAATAAGTCCATGCAGACCACAAACAAGCCTCTGTCCAGTAGGTTTACGGCTGTAAAATTGGAAGATAATGAAAAAAAGGAAAATTTTGAGTAGGAGAAATTGAGTTAATTCCAAGGAAAAATTGGAAGACAATGAAGAAAAAAAGAAAACTAGAAAATTTTATTCTAGTAGTAACTGGTCTCGACTCTTATTGCCACCGAATGCCTCAACAGAATTCTTCCAAATTTGCAGTTGTTAATCTTTTTTTTTCTCTCAATTTTTTCAGAGACTGATAAACAAAATAATGGAAAGGCAACTATATTGGGTGATACTACTAGAATATTGCGCGACCTATTATCACAAGTAGATGCATTGAGAAAGGAAAATGCTGCTTTAGTAAAAGAATCTCATTATGTAAGTATCTTTCTTCGTAAACTGACTGCTCTTTATATATATATATATATATATATATATATATATATATATATATATCAAAAATAGAAAGAATTTCAGAGGGGTACAACATGAGTAGATTTAACCAAGGGGATTTTGTTTTTTGTCATACATGAATGGTACAGAACAGTTCCCCAAAATTTGACCCAATTTTACCGCATGATTGTGTAATAAAGCATCATATGCAAAAGAAGGTAATCTTTTGTCAAACCATGCTGCTATACAATCTTTTCGCAAAGCAAAGACAACTTTGAAAGAGAAAAAACAGAACGTTTTATGAGTTTGTTTCTTATATAGGTGACACAAGAGAACAATGAGCTAAGAGATGAAAAGGGAGTCCTCCAGTCCGAAATCATAGAGCTACAAAATGAGCTCAGATTGCGGTCCATGCGCATGAGTGGTTTTGATCCACATCACTGGCCACACAACCCTGGTATGGCTGTACGCATGCCGGCACCCAGCCCTGTACCTGTACAGCCTCTGCCCGTCGTTCCGTTGCCACATCAAGCACCAGCTCCTCCGGTAATCGATCGGGTCTACCGCTCACCATCTCCACCAAGAGAGCTCCAGCTCTTTCCAGGGACAGCTGCAAGACAGGAGAGAGAACCGTCACCTCCGGTTTCTTCTCCAGTTGTGCCTGCGGTGCATGTCAGTAGATCTCATGCGAGGTATCCTGGCCTTGGGGGCCCATGGACAGGTCAGTTGCTTGTGGGTCGGGTTAGACCCGAACAAGAAGAACAGTGTAGCAGTGGTGTCGAGGATGGTATAGATAGGGCTTGACATGTGCCAAAATGTGTCTTATGTAACAGCCAGTTGTTATGATGTAGAGTCAGTTATTATGTCTTATGTAAGAGGGGAATATGGGATGTGAATACAAGGCGATTTGGTTAGGGCTATTAGTTACATGCTTGTGTGTTTTTGTTTTCTATTTATTTGCCTTTTCCCGCCTGTTATCAGGTCCTAACTTCCCTCAGATTAACTTTTGGTTATCAGAGGGAGGCTACTCGTAGGCGCTTGTTTAGCGACCCTTTATAGGTTTGTTTTGAAAGGTTTTACATAACATTATGGGTTGCTTAATTTTGTGAATGCAAGTGCACCACAGGCTGAGAACGATGGGTTAGAATCAAAATGTAAACAATTGTGAAATGCTGTACTGAAATTTAGTGCATGCTACCAAGATGGCAACATTTTTTGGTTTCCAGGGAAGTCATAGATAGTGTATTTGGTAGTGGTGTAGTGCCAATGTTGTCATATGTCATGTGTCAATTGTTTAATGTTTATTATATTTAGTCTTGAACTTTTTGGAGACGTCCTTTAATGGTTACACAGTTGTAATTGCATCTCTTTCCTTTTCTTTATGCAAAAGTAGATTGTTAAGATAGAGATGTAAATAGAAACAGAAGGTAATTAAAAAAAAAGAGAGAATACAGAAAGCGCTATTTGTACCAATGCGGCCGGTATTTAACCAAAATTAATGGATTCTTGATTCCACCTAAAAAGAGTTCATACGATTGGTTTAAAAAGTCAACTTTTGTGCGTAAAAGGATAATTATTTTTCATCGTAAAATTTGCTAGTAACATATAATTAAATAATACAGCTCGGCTTTATCAAACTCTTAAAAAAAATAATGGAGAAGCCTCTTTTAGCTTGTATGTTGCCATATCACTATTGTGTTAATTGAAACATGGTCTTTATTTTGTCAGAACAGAGAAAGCTAGGGAGTTCATAGTCGCTACAATGGTTGTTACTTTTTTTTTCTCCTTTCCTTATTTGGTATCAGATACACTGTTACAGAGTTCTTTTGTATAGACAATAGTCTTTGAGAAGCAACAAAAGCTTGTGGCTAATCAACTATTTACAAGAAAAATTGTGACCAACAAGCCACCTAGCTTATTAATGCTTTGAAAAAAGAATAATTAATGCTTCACAAAAGGAAAAGATAACAGGTTAAATTTGATTTATGAAGATAACGGTTAAATTGTGCAAAAAAGACAACTAAAACCATTGAAAATATCTTGGTTAGAAAGAGCGGTGGGATGCCAATTAGCGATCATTGTTTGATCAAAGTTTCAATTGAAAAGTATTGTAATGAGGTGCGGCCTGAGGAAGTTCTACTAGTGAACCTGTCATATACTATCATTGTATCCAACATGATGGGGGAATCAATAGCTACTCCCACCATTTTCCTGGAACCAAATTTGTGTTGAAACATCTCAAAGATATCCCAAAACAAGTTTTTCATGTTGAAATAATTTCATAATATATATGAGCTTATATGTAATATAAAATATATATTGAATAATGAATTGTCAAATATCTAATTAGAGCCATTATGAATTGATCGAATTAAGTATTATTTATTGGGTTCAATATGTGTCATGAAAAATGGGTTTTTAATAATTAGAGCCATTATGTAGAATGTATATTAATAACTTTATGATTTAGTGATGGTTTAAATTATATAAAGTTTGATATTAATACAATTATGCTATTGGTCTCCGGAGAACACAATTAATAGGCAATTTTTTTATTAGGATTTATTAAATCCAATAAGAGAGAAATTTGATTTGGTATGGATCCATTAAGGTATAACTGTTAGTTTGCTAACTTTTCAGTTGTTGGCGCCCGTTATATATTATAGAACTACCCTCTCTCTCCATTTTTTTCTATAGAAGAAATCAACAGACAATTTCTTTCAATTTTCAGATTTTTTTTTGAGAAGAGAAGAAAACTGTCTGCACCGATCCTTTCTATCTCTCCATCGGATAAGAGGAAGATTACCGTTAAGGCTTAAGGAATCTGGTGATCAACGGAGTTATGTCTCTCTGAAAGACAGACAACATGGATCAATGTAATTTTAATTCTAATTAGGAGTTCGCTAAAGGATCATAGTAAATTTAAGATTTATGAATTACGATACGGTTATGCTTGAAATAAATTCTATCATTTCATTATTTAAATTGTGTTGACTGTTGAACTATCTGTCAATCTCCAACGAGATCCGGTAACAAATTGATTTGGTTCGTAATTAGTACTATCTGTTCTTGTACACCAATTAGTAAATTTTGGCTGTAGCTTTTTTCTTTTTACACCATCAGGCATTGCCATTCAAAAGATGAACCATGACTATTCCACAAAAAAGTGAAGTGAAACAAATTTGAATTTAAGTTCAACATTTTGAATAGTTCATATTTTATTAGTTGGGCAATCTCTATGTACACAAAGTTTTTGTATACATCCCAGAGTATGCTCAGGAACAATATCCATTAATTCTTAAAGAATATGATAATTTTCAATAACCATATTAAATTACTATCCTTCCTTCACATTGGAGAAATTTGTATCACAATTTTTTATCTCCTAATAAATAAATGTATAAAAGGAACCATTTTTTTAATAAAAAGAAAATTAGTCAAAATCTCTCAAGTTTTAAATTGTAGTCCTTAGATTAATTTATATTATCAAAAGATGTGCATAAAAAATCTTGATAGGCACTAGAAATTGTTTTATTTTGGTTCTTTATACAGTAAAATTTACTAACAAACAAAAAAGTGAGCAAAAAAAAAAAAAATGAACTGAAATCTCAATTTAGTTCAATGGTACATTCTTCTACTTGGCTTAATTAACTTTTTGAATGCTGATCATGTAACTATTAAAGGTGGCCATATATAGCAACTATTAATTAATTTGTTGTTTCCAAAATAAGAGGACCTAATTAAATTGTATTAACCCATCATTACCCCAACAAACTGGACTCACACCAAAATTATAGAACAGGAAAACAAACTTGGATGCAGAATGTCTATTGCAAAGACATATATAATTTTGACATTTAAATATTAATTCTTAATGGCAGGAGCTTCTGGGAATCTTATAAGCAAACACAGGGAATAACCAAAAAGTTTGTTGCTGGAGTATGGCTGTACTAACCTTTGTATCAGTATTTAATCAATTTATCAATCTATTTAATCCTAAAAAAACAGAACTTTTTTCTTTCCGAATTTGTCAATTTTGCTTTCTGATGTCACAAACAACTCTAGTAGTATCCATTGTAGGGAGAAGTTATAATCATAAAAATTAACAAAGATAATGATAATATTAATAAAAAAAATCATTATTTCTATCATATCACAACAAATAAATACGTTTACAACTAAAAATTCAGTAATTACCAAAGAAAAGGAAAAAAAACATAACATCCGTAATGATTCAGTTCATACAAATTAAAAAGAAAAATAAATTGTGCAATAAATTGAAAACAACTAGTAGAGTTGGTAGTATCCCTCATGCTTCATCCGCCTTCATCTGCTGATTCATCTATTGGCAGTTTGAAGCGACAGAGGGGACATGTGTTGTGATCGCAGAGCCACAACACGATACAATCTCTGTGAAAAAGATGCTCACAAGGCAGCTTTGTTATCTCATCTCCGTCTTGTGCACACATCTCATCCATACAGATCACACAATCCGCCGGTTCAGCACCCGATGAAAGGACAACAGAAGGCAGGGATTCGATCGCATGGTTGGCTGCAGGGGTGCTGCCACTCTGAGTCACATCTTCGGTCCAAATCTCTTCATGTAGTCGATAACCAATTAGAAACTCATCAGTCTCACCCAACGTCTGTGGTTGCACCTCATGATGCTCAACCTCATCTGACGGCTGTGGTTGCACCTCATGAGGCTCAACCTCATCTGACGGCTGTGGTTGCACTTGCACCTCATCTGTCTCACCCTCAACAACATCTAACAGCTGCAGTTGCACCTCATCTGCCTCAGCCTCAAAATCATCCCAGGAATGTATTTGCACCTCATCAGCATCGAAAAGCGGAGTTGGATTGTCATATTGATCACCTTCCAGCAGTTGCATGTTGACTTGATATTGCCTGTGTGGTATGTTGGTCTGATATCGTCGGGGCGCTATAATGGCACGATGTTGTTGGGTTGGCATGTTAGAACGATGTGTCCGGGGTGGTATGTTGGCACGGTTTTGCCATGACAGTACATAGACATGATTTTGCCACGGCGGTATGTTGGCATGATGCCGCCATGGCAGTATGTAGGCACGGTTTTGCCATGGTGGTCTGTTAGCACGACGCCGCCAATCTGGTAAACTGTAGTGCGTGGGTGGAACATAGGCTGGATATTGTGGATACCAATAATAAGGCGACGAAGATGAAGGCACGGCGCTGGCCCCATATGGTGGTGGGTGTATTGCATTTCTCATATATGATGTTGGCATGGCAGCTACTCCATATGACGGATATGGTAGAAGAACCAAATAGTATGATCTTTGCACAGAACCATACGGACTTTGCACCATGTATTGCGTCGGTACCGGAGATGATGCATACCTCATATGTGCCATCTCTCTTTCTCCGTGTTTTTTTCTCTCTAGATTGTTTACTTTGTGAGAGTACATTGTAAAGAATATTATGACAATACCTATCAATTATATAAGCTTAATTTTTATGCAGCTAAAAATAGAGATCACGTTTCCATTTTTTTTCTTTCCTTAATTGCTTTAATTACATAAATAGAAAGTCTAAAGTACATATAAGAAAAGAAAGTTGAGAAAAAAATGAATTCCAATCATTAAATTCTCCTAAAATAGATAGCTGGTACAATTACTTTCCATAAGTAAATCATTTTTTTTAAAAAAAATAGAGAAGTAACCTACTGTGATTAATATGCATCATTGTCTTTTTCAAAGCACACTAAGAAAAGTACCATTGTCAAACTCAGAATTGAGTATTTTCCAATAATAGTGGCACTCCAGTGAACATCTTATTATTTCACGAATTATCTTTCCGAGTAGGGCTGTCAATATACATCCATAATTCGAAAATCCGATCCGAATTGCATGAATGGATCCGTACATGGATCTAAAAAATATATTTGATAATTTATTGGATCCGGATATGGATCTTGAAAAAATCCAATTTATTTTTTGGATTCGCATTTAAATCATATATGATCTGAATCCGAATCCCATACAAATCTGATAAAATATATTAGTTTATGTTTTTTAATAGCAAGATGTCTATAATAATAATTTATTTTGAATTATTTTAATTATTTATGAATATAATTGTAATCTAGTTAAATTAGTCTCGATAATTTTCACTATTTTCTATTCTATCTATTTTTATAAAAGAAAATTTATTTATAGTTACATATTGTATTAAAATAATTTTCATTATGATAATTAAATCATATTTTTTTTACAAAAAATATTTTTTTATGCCATGTAAGTTAATTAAATTAGAATTGTTATCTTAATTTATACTTTTATGTTGTAAAATTATATATATTTATTATGTTAATCATATATTCCATTATTTTAAACATTTAAATAAAAAATCTGATACATGATCCGAATCTGATCCGATATCCGCTAAAAAAAATAAATATGGACCCACATATGGATCTTATAAATTTTTAATGGATCCGTATATAGATGTGAATCATTCTAAATTCGATTCAAATCGGATCCATTGACAGCCCTATTTCCGAGCTATCAATTTTGATCTAGACATCACATGCTGGAAAACATATTACTTTTTGAAAATGAAGTGTCACGTTCACCTAGTTGAAATATATAACAAATAATTCAATTAAATGCGACTCTTAAATATTATTTAATTAAATCGACTCTTAGAAATTAGAATAGCAACGGAGGGATGAAGTTTTAGTGTGGTCCAGCATTACATAAGTTGTCAAAATTTTATTTTGAACTAGAACTTATTAAAAAAACTTATCCTTTATTCTGTTTCAGTAACTCTCTGATTCTCCTCATCTGATGAATGAAATAAAAATCTTCAACAAATAAAATTTGAAGCTTGTTTGGACTTTCCAATTACGAAATTTTGATGACAATTGCCAAAGCAATATTAATATTAGTATAGTAACCCGCATTCTTTTCCAGTACCATTCATTACCAACTTGAATTTGATGTAACTGAATTAGCTGATTTGTTAATCCATCAAAATACTAAATTCTGTCATTAACATCATTGTTGATAGAAAATAATAAACCATTCCAATCAAAGCACTCATAATTTACAAGCAGTATTATTAAAACAACTCAATATTGCGAATGTCATCTGACAAAATAATGTATATAACTAACTTTTTTTGTAGGAAACAAGGGGAGTAGTTGTCTAATTTGTGACAAAAAATTTGGAAAATTGAGAATTCGCCCGCAGGATACTCTTTGATTTGCTCAAATAGGCTCCCTATATAACCTGAGAAATTTGACGAGTCATACAATCCAAGGCCTGACAAAACCTGAACAGAAATTGAGCCCAACAGAAACCCGCATATTTACCAACTCTACTCGCACTGGTATTAAGGTGGCTTTCGGCAAGCAAATCACAACTTATTTGAACAGTAATAAAAAGAAAGTGCATCAACAGCCGTACGTATGCAGTGTATTTGATATAAGAGTTCAGCAGTTATCTCCCTCTGAAAGACGGGTTTGAAGCAATGGCCGGTTTTTCTTCTTGATATGGCTGAGTAGCTGGGTCGGTCATGCTCGGCAGCCTGTTTACACTTCCTTTGCTTTTTCTTGCATTTGGGCCGATTTCTTCTATCATGTACTTCCACCCATCAATCGGCCTCCTCCTACTGAATATGTGGGTCTTGATAAAGCTTGCAATCTGCAGCCGAAATTATCATAATCTTTAGAATTTAGGAGGGAATCGAATTTCCACAGGTACTCACCCTGGCCCTGAATTCTATAATTTATATCTAGTTTGACCCAGATAAAGCTTTCCAAAGACTGAATTATGCTCCCTGTTATGTAACAAATAAAAAGTTCAATAAATTAAGACCTATTAAACCTAATGAAGGTGTAATCTATACAATTGAGTATAAGTGAGTCCAACTTTTGACTCAAAAACCTCAAATTATGTGATTGGAATTAACTTAACAACTGTGGCCAGATATATGCTGGTGTCAGCCCTGCTGAAAAGATACTCACACTTGAGAAACATCTGCTAAGCTCAGGAAAAGATATCTCAATGTTACTACACTGGTACAGAACTTTACTAATTTAACACATACTGGCATGACACCTGTACCAGCAAGATTTCTGTGACCTGAGATTATATGTAACCATCAAAGTTATTTCTGGAGAAGACGAATATTTAAGAGATACCAGTGAGTGTTTCACCCACCTCTGATGAAAATGTGGAAAACACATCAGAATAAAAATAAAATTCATCAATTCTCTTAACTCAAAAGATTACTTGAATATCCCTGCAAAACAGAAGTACCTCATACCACCTCAAGCAGAGAATCTATTGATGTTGTGCATGATGGAGTGGAACTTCTGGTATCGGGTTGTAAAGTATATAGACTTCTCAAAATACAGTTTTATTATCACTCAAAATAAAAAGAGTTCTATACTACTAGCACTCTATTCTACTAACCTCCTACTACTAATACACGCTTACTCTAAGAGGCTTTTGTTGGTGGCTTGCTCAAACCAGGAGCCATAGCACCTATTTAAACATGTTAAATCAGTGCCAGGATGTCATTTGAACCATTTTTCCATTTGATCTTATTTTCCAATACAAGGTCGTTTATGTAAGAAAAGTGAAGATGCTTCTAGAAGAATAAAACTGACTATGATTCAGTTATATATGGGTCTTGGTCAAAACATGTTGGACAAGGGTCATTGTTAAACCTGTCGTGAATTAAAAATAGACATTACTTCCTTTCATATTTTAATTAAGGTAATTTCTTCCACATTCAGTTGAGAGAGCAGTGAACAAAGAAGTATTACAATGGTCATCCTTTATGCACTCCAGCAGGGAAAATGATTATCCTCTTCTGTTTTGCAAGGGCATAAGTGAAACGCCTGATAAATGTCAACATTAACAATAATAAAAAAGTTTGGTACCTGATATTTGCTGAAAGCAATGCGTCTCTCAAATTCTTGGAGAAGGATGTCTTCTTCCCTCTGGGAAATGTCCCAAATATTCCCATCTTGTGCCTTTGCTGTGGTCTCCCACCCATCAGGTTTTGTCTTAAGCTCTGATGTGCTTGGAACTTTCGTTTCGCATGACTCATTGTCACCAGAGTCAAATATCCTACACAAAAGAAAAGGTATTTCAAGTAAAATTTTCGTTTGATCTTACTTTAAGAGCAATTTAGTTTATTCGACCAGGAATAGGGCTAAGTAACGGCTTACTCTGCACAAGAATCAAGAAGGCGGTCGATATCATCCCCTCGAGTGCCACCACCAAGCCTGGATTCCTCCAGCTTCTCAATTTCCTTGACCCACAACCCGGCATGTATTCTCTGCTTCTTGATTCTGTACTCATCTCCTTTTTTCTTCCCTCTTCCCTTCTTCTCCTCTTTGATTCTTTCTAGTGCCCCAACTTCCAACTTCTTTGCTGTTCTTCTCTCCTCCCACCTGCCATAGCCTAACTTAAGTATCACATTGCATTATAACTTTTTTTTTTCGAAAAAGTTTCTGTGAATTGCAGAAATTGTAAATGATATCCGACATTTTTTATATTTTTAAATTACTCAGAATTTCTTAGATAAGGAGAAGTTCTCATTTTTTTTGCCAGATTAACAGTATGCAAATGGCATTGACACATCGCAGTTCTCACAGACTACCCCAGTAAAGTACTTGAAATACCACAGATTTTGAAGGTCTAAATCTGATACACTAAATCATCTTGAAACGTTCTTGTATTTCTGTATTTTGCATTCAAATTTTCATTCACTGGTTTATTAATACATTGTGCAGTACTATCATGGCAACAACAATCGGTTTGGTTGCTTCAAATTGAGGTGTCAGGTTGAATTGAATTTAAGCATCAGTACCAACATAGCCCATTATTGCACCAGCTAACTACTTACCGCTCATCCATCTCGGCCACAAATGCCTTAGTATCTTCGTCCATATCAGCCGAGACTAGAGAATCTCCATTGACGGATTCGGAGGTGTCAGACGATTCCCACGGAGCTCGATCGGTGGGGGTGATGCTGGTCGAGGTGTGGTGGGCGGAAGGGTCGTCGTCGTTAGGCAGCCACGCTGTCTCCCATGCGTCGTTCCACTCGTCTAATCCGGTGGTGGACGCGGCGGCGGAGGGGCGAGGGGGAGGTCGCCGGGTGGACAGGTGGCGAGTAAAGTGCGTTGGAAAGCGCGGGAAGTAAGAGAGAAGGAGCCTGAGGGAATGCATGAGTGGTGTTCGACGAAATGCTCGACTCGATTTTTTCCTGTCTTGATACAATTTACGACGGTGTAGGAAAATGTTAAGGAGATATCGTCCGTACATATTTTTATTATAAACGATAAATAAATTATTATACATATTAATAATTTTTTTATTATTCAATTTAAATATTAATAATACTTTATTTAAATATAAATATAATATCTTACAAAATAAATTTATCTAAAAAATTTATTAATATATATAATAAAATTTATATCATAATAATATTAATAACTATCTGTTTATCAGCTATTTATTCCAAAGAATCACACTTTTGCTTTCCCAACTTTTTATTTCCAGCCCATAATTGTTGCTTATTAGAACAACTAACCCATTTTGTTTGTACGTATGATGTGTGTTCCCAGAAAAGCCCAGCCCATAACACCTCGCATTAGACCTAGGTTTAGGGTTTTACCTCCCGATATTATAAAACCTCTTTCTCGCTCCGCCTCCACACCTCTTCCCGCCGTTTACATCGTCCGAGAGAGAGAGAGAGAGAGAGAGAGAGAGAGAGAGAGAGGGGCGCCATGGTGCACGTCAGTTTCTATCGCAATTGTAAGCACTCTATCGTAACCCTAGCACTAGCTTCTAATCAGATCTCGATTTCCAACTAATAACCACATTCTTTCTCTCTTCTTTCTTTCTTTCTCAGATGGGAAGACCTTCAAGAAGCCGCGTCGTCCATACGAGAAGGAGCGTCTCGACGCGGAGCTGAAGCTCGTCGGAGAGTACGGTCTCCGGTGCAAGCGCGAGCTCTGGCGCGTCCAGTTCGTCCTGAGTCGGATCCGTAACGCGGCCAGGGAGCTCCTCACGCTCGACGAGAAGAACCCAAGGCGCATCTTCGAAGGAGAGGCGTTGCTTCGTCGGATGAAGAGGTATGGTCTTCTCGAAGAGAGCCAAGACAAGCTCGATTACGTCCTTGCGCTTACTGTCGAGAACTTCCTCGCGAGGAGGCTTCAAACCATCGTCTTCAAAACTGGGATGGCGAAATCTATCCACCATGCTAGGGTTCTCATCAGACAGCGCCACATCAGGTACATTTTTTTCTCTCTCATTATTTGTGTGTTTCAACTTGGAATATTGTGAATGAATAGCCTCAATTTGTAGACCTAAATGAAAAATACTTGGATTAAGAGTCATGTTTTTCAGATTAATGGAAAACTGGTTATGGTTGCATGTTCCTATTGGTGTGAATTCTGGATATTAGTGTATTCTTGTTCTTAGAAAATTAAATGTTGTTAAGAATGTTTTATATTCTAATTTGTGATTTCTGGTTGTGCACTTCTATAATGGGCAAGATGATGAATAAATACCTCAATTACTCACGATGGTCATCTGAAGCACATTTGTTGTGTCTTACTGATGCATACACTATTTTCTGATGCCCAAACTTTATTTATGTTTTCTTGTTCTGATACTTGTCTGATTGATTTATTTAAAATACAATTTAACTGGGAGATGGTGTGGTTGTGATCAACTCTATTATTTTGATAATGCTTTTAAGAAACAATCATTGTTGATTTCAACGAGGATTTCAATAGTGGATTGAGAGCAAGGTGGTGTTTATGAAAATAACTCGAATTGTGTTTAGTTAAATCTGACGGCAGTAATTAGTTTTAAAGCCTTCCAGTTATGGTGTTGTGTGATGTGTTCAGAATTTCATTGGTCTTTTTCATGAGGCATGTGATGAGAAAATCTATTACTCACGACGGTCGTCTGAGATTTTGGTTTATGATGTATTTCCAATCATTCTCTGATGCTAAGTTCTCTCTGACATCAATTTGAAACCAAAATCAAAATTTCATCATTTGAGTTGTACAAATATTTTTGTTTACTGGGGGGCACTGTGAGGAAAAAATAAATTCTACAAGTCTGAGGGTGCAAACCCCATGATTTTGTTAGCAAGTCCTTTTCATTCTGATCGCCCCTGATATATATCTGTTATTTTACCTCTGGTTCTCTACTCTTATGATACATATTTGCTTGACTGAGTTTGGACATGCCGTCTTTTGATGATTTTGCAATGGTGTTTGCTTTCAATTTTTATAACGGTGGCATTTCTTTTAGTCAACATGCTCTTTATTCGTTTATTTAAGTTGCTAATTTTTTGAGATCTGAGGGCACAATGATGTTTGATTTTTGCTAATGTATGTCTGAGGTTGCAAAATCTGTGACTGCATCTATTATTCCTGAGTGCCCTTTGAAATGATATTTTTGATAAAGTAGTATATGACTACATTCTGAAAAATATAATCAAATTTAAATGATAATGAAACAGGGTTGGAAGGCAGTTGGTGAACATCCCATCATTCATGGTGAGAACTGATTCACAGAAGCACATTGAGTTCTCTCTGACAAGCCCCCTCGGCCAGGGCCCACCAGGGAGAGTGAGGAGAAAGAACATGAAGGCTGCTGCTAAGAAGGCAGCTGGTGGGGATGACGAAGGGGAAGATGACTTGTAAGCCGTCATGCATTCAAAGAATACACATGCAATGAGGCATGTGTACGATCATTATTTATTTTGTTCTCTGGTGGGAGATTCTTTTTCCCTTGGGTAAAAATGCATACTGTTGATTTGGCCTCAGCTAAAGATTTTTTTTTTTTCAGATGTAGGTAGCATGGTGATAATGTTTGTCTTTTGGATATTGAAATAGGATGAAATTTTGCTATTGTTAGTTGAGCGCTAATTTTCTGACTTAATTTTTATTTTGATGTTTGTACTGTTGCGGCTTTTAAGATGGAGTTATATGAGCATCATAATTAATGTTGAAATAAACATAAAATTATTTTTGCTGTTGCTTTTATTTTGAGCAACATTTTTCTGAAGTTTGTTATTTCCAGCTAAGATGTGAAATTTGTTGTTCAACATTTTTCCGAAGTCTTTTGTTGCTTTTACGTTGCATCACTACTCACTCCCTTGGTTTGCTGTTCATATCAAGTAGGAATATATAATTTCATAGGAGAGAGCATGTATTTAGCTTCATCATGTGGCCAATGGCCCAAGACAGTTTCCAATTTCATAGGAGAGAGCATGTATTTTGCATCACTACTCACTCCCTTGGTTTGCTGTTCACGTACAGTTTCCAGTTTCTTCTACTTCCACACAGATGTGGCCAATGGCCCAAGACAACGGTACCGAGGAGTAAGAGTACCTGAAAACCATTTTTCAATTTTTAACAAAATGTTAAAAAGTATGAAATAACCAAAAATGTGTAAATTGCAGCTACAAAACGATCTTTTTTCAATTTCCCCAATCGTTTTTTTTCCCTTCCATTTTACGACCTTTTGTCCCAATTCCCAAACAGATGTAAATTGCAGCTACAAAACGATCTTGCATGTACGATTTGATATTTTATAGGCATATAAAAGAGTAAAGCATAATAGATATGAGAACTAACAGACTATTGCTAAGTAAAATTAACAACTTTTTTCATTATTTTTTGCCCTGAAATGTGAATTCACATCAATTTTTAGAAGTCCTTTAACGACATTTATTTATCTTACCATATTTTTGTAATAATAATAATTTTCCAATGTTCAAATGCAAGGACAGCGACTAATGAAAAAATTTCATAATGCATTACAATGGTAGTACTTTTTAAGTCTTTAAAGGGTTTACTCTTCGCTACATTGCTTACAACAATTTGAAGTTGGGGCCAAGCTTTAAAAGGACAGAGGCGGACTACAACTCCCCCAAAATTTTGAAAATTAATTAGATTTTTTTAGGATTTAAAAATATTATACTATAATTTGTTATAAAATTATCATTTCAATCCCTTCTTCCACTTCCAATCAAATCTGATCAATAAAGTTTCTTCAAGAAGAATATTATTTCGGATCCCGAGATTTGTTAACTTCTACAAACTCGGTAGAACACTAATATTAGAATGGTATTATAATTTTTGATATTATTACATACATCAAAAATATTACATACATAAATATTCATTAAAAAAAATTCTCATATAATCTCGAGGTCTTATATTACATTTCTGGATCAAGGATAATATTATCAACTTCATAATGAAGAGAAAAATATAATGCAGTTTTTCTCCAATATTTACTGAACTTTTTTGGATCCAATTTAACAGACCAATCAATTCTTGGTTCAAATTTCAGAAATACCTGTTTTAAGTGTTTGGCAAAGAAAAATGATGGGGTACATCCAAGCACAGTGACTTTAATTTCAAACTTAAAAGATATCAAATTTCTCAAATTAGTATTGTCAAACTTCCATTCAATTGACAACGGAGAGAGAGGTGGAAAGGAAAAATATGTGACTTTGTTTCCATTCATCTAAAATTTTAGTTCATCTAAGATTTTATAAACTTCAAATACTTCTTTCAAAATAAATATTAGAAAGATAAGCGGATAAAGATGAGACAAATTAATGAGGCAACATATATGAGGTAAGAAAGTTTTTCTCATTATATTTCAGCTTTTCATATATTCGACTCAAGTTCATCACTAACTAAAAATATACACTTTGTAGCCCTCCCAACCAACATATTGAACTGTAGTTTTTTAATTACATGAGATATATTAAGTCACAAGTATCAATGTATCAAGATCTTCAACACCAAGGTTCCGTCTAAGAGTAAAATAAATTGATGATAATTCGGAAATAAAATTATCTCTTATAATAAAAGATGATAACTTTATCCCTACTTATTTCAATTCCAAATAAGAACCAAGGTGCTCTAGATTTGTTGCTATTTTGGGAATAACTTATTTATTGAAGGCTATCCAAGAGATTTCTCCTTGTGTTCTCCATATTTCACTCCCCTTGGTTTCAGGAGGCAGTTGGGACTTGGGAGCAGGATCTTTAAATGTGTTTTGATCTCTTCTTTACATGTGTTTTGAGTTTTTCTAACTGAGTAAAATTATATATTTTTTTATTAGTTCAACTGGTATACACCACACATGCATATCTATAACATGTTTTTTTTCTTTTTTTTTTTTGAAAGGAATGGACAATTTATCCTTAATTTGTCTAGTTTTTACTTCATATTCTCTGTTGTAATTTATATGTTTTAATCTTTAACTGTTATAAAGTTGGTACCAACAACATCACATTACATTTTTACAGAATAAGTAAAAACTATGTTCTTAGTGAATTTGAATTATAAGTAAATAGATTATGGTTCCTTAGATCACACTAAGATTCACATGAGACTTAATCATGCATTCCGTGTTTCTTAAAGAAAAATTGAATTTCCTCTTTTATAAAATCTAAGAATAAAGTGCGCATAGTTCGATAATTAATGCATGATACATAAAAAAATTTCCCATCATTTTTTACTTGAAAAATTCGGAGATTGGCAAAATTTTACTGAGTTATTAAGTACTATGTTTACATACTGATTGTGTTATTACTATTCTCTGAATATTTGAAAGATGGTCATACTTAATGTGCAAAAATATTTATACTTTTTATTACTTTTGAATCTTTTAAAAATCCGATATAGCAAGTATTATTTTAATGTGCAAATTCTATCTAGTAGCACGGATAATCCGTTTGAACATGAAAAATGCATGAGTTAGACCGTTAATATTTCCGTAAAAGATTAAAAACATTAATATGTTAGCAAAATTCTCTCATATTAATCATAAGATTTTCCTTGCCATAAATTTTCCATTTTGGCTGGAAAAAAAAAAGAATTAACGCGTTTTTCTTTGATGGAATGAAATGGTAGACATGAATGAGTATCAATTATATATAGTGTAAAAAATAAAAATAAAATTCTCCTACAAGGTCAGATGTAACCCATAATTTCTTTCAAGAAAAAGTAGGCACTTATTTCCAAGTTATTATTATTGTGGCCTCCTTCATCTCTGCATAGATAGTGGATGGATTTATTCACTTATTTCTTCCAGCCAAAATTTTTGACTCTCCAAGTAGAGATGACTTGCTTTCTTCGTGTCAAAATTTACAATGCATGTTGCTAGCGGTTCTTGCGTTGCATGTCAGTTTGCAATCCTCTCCAGTACCTTCATAACTTGGTGGAACCATTATTCTAACTATTGATATACAAGGGATAGGCCAATATGGGAGTGTATTATGTTATAATGTTGTATTGAGAAACTACATATATATTATATGGAAAGTGATCACTGGACAATGAATTTTTAAAAAAATTCAAAATATGTTTTTGAAAATAGAAAAAAATTTATAGATATATTTTTAATTATAAATTAATTATATTTTAAAATTTTGAAAAAAAAAATATGACCGACACGTAAATGCTTGACATATACAAGCACAACACAACGCTTCTATAAAACACTATTTACAATCCTTTTAACCCCAAATAAGGAAGAATTTCGTAGAAACTCATCACCAAAATTGTCAAAAAATAATCATCATCAAAATTTTATTCAATTTACTTCATTAAAATTATCAAAAATAATCACCATCAAATCATCAAACGATCCCCTTTTTAAAAAACATCATAATACAAAAACCAATTTTTGATCCAATAATAAAAACAATATTCTCCATATAAAATATCACATATTCGAAATCCGAACAAAAACCCTTTATAAACATTTAAAAAATTAAATAGCTCATACTCTCATCCCTACCTCAAAAAAAAAAATATATATATATATATATATATATATATATATATCACAACACCACCACCAGAGCCTCACTCTCCGCTGCAAAATGAAATGGCGAGACTGTAATCCAGCGTGTGGTGCTTCCAGAAACTGTGTCCCTGTGAGATAAGAAATGAAACGCCTCCTCCTGCTGTTCGTTCTGCCCCCAAGAAACGGACCACGTCCTCCTCCTCTCCTTTTTGCCTCAATTTATTTAGTTGGTCGTTTTGCTGTCAATCAATCTATCTATCTATCTATCTATCTATCTATTTAGATATCTATCTATCCATCTATCATCTATCAGATCAAGCAAAGTAGTTGTTGCCCTTTCAATGTCTTTTGTTTTCCATTTCTTTATGTTATGTTATTAGATTCCTATTCATGTGCTAAGCTAAGCAAAGTACCATGCTACTGCACCATGTATTATTTTAGGGCATCGTTATTATAATTCAACCTGAATAAATTATCATTTATTTAGTAAGTTTATTTCTTACTTCTTTAGGAAATTCCGTAGTTGGCCATCTGATTAGCTCTTAATTATCAGGTTTTGTAAGAACTCTTCACTGTGGTAAGTGTTAATTAGCCGTTTGATCAATAAATTTGAAAATTCGAACCAATAGGGATATATTGGAATTTTATATTTCAACATTATGTTGATACTTGCATTAATTATCTTGATGTCATATGTGTCATATATATTATTGACTATTTCACAAAAGAGAACGCAAGAATACGTGACACACATGCAAACCACAAAAAATGTAGGAAAATAAAATATTTTGGTTCGTTTTAACCACCTTAGCTACAGTACATATGTACTGTTCCTGACTGAATGTAGCTAAATTCATCCCTAATTAATTAAAATTAGGATTATTTCACATAAGATAATTTATCTGTATTTACACATATTTGACCGTAGTAGTTACCCTTCTATTGTTTCTTGAAATTTCTAAATTGACTCTGATTCCCCCATCAATATGTACCCTTTAGGCCTTTATACATAAATTTCCCAATTACACTTTTTCTATAGTGAAATAATATTTACATTATTTTTCTTTAGTTCAGTAATTGAGTATAGAAAGTTAGAAACAGTTAGTCTGGAGAACACTTACTAATATATATAACTATATCTTTATCCTTAATAACATGTCAATATCCAAATTTATCTTATATATGCATGTAGGAGATTGAGTTGCTAGATTTATTTCTAATGCAACGTGGTATTAATTTCTCTTGGCAGCTGCGCTGACAGCTACATATAACTGTACCTAAATATATATATATATATTAACAATTCCAACTAATGACAAAAATCAACTAGGTAATTAACAACTAGTATTCTTCTTTTCTGCCCCACTAAACAAGCCAGCCAATTGACTCACATTTCTGATGAAATTTACAATGTAACTTATTCCATTTTGTCTATCTCTAACTCTCTATAAATTAAGAAAATAAGAATATTGAGTCAATTTGTTGACCATATATATTATCATATACATGTGCATGTGGTTACTCCTTTAGCGTTTTTTTTTGGGTGATCATATGCAGTGTCTTTGCTAGATCCCACATGTCTTCAATGTGGATGGAGCCCATGTGTTAACGAAATAATATATAAAGATGAAATATTATATTTTGTATTATTATATAAAGTTTAGCTAGTGTACTGATATTAACATATTAATTGAATCGACTTCAAACGAAAAATCTAAATCCTTAAAACCGATCTACTTTAAGAGTGATGTATTCATATGCTAATATTATTATCTTTCAATTTTATTTAGTGTAAAAATCAAATGGACAAAAATTGACAAAAAAATGAATACATGAAAATAACTTATAAACCTTCAATTTTTTATAGCTTGACTTTACATTAAATGTATTAAAAATTAAAAATTTGTAATATATATATTTTATTCATGATATAGATTAATTTGAACATTTTAAATTTGATATTTAAAGCCGATTCAATTAATTTTTTAATTAAACTTAACAAAATTCTTAGTAAACTTAAGAACCAATTTTTTGATCTAATGATAAAAATAATGTCTCTCTGTACAGAAAGTCACATGTTTAAAACTTAGATGAAATTTTTTTTTATAAATATTTAAATTTAAATATATTTTATAAATATTTAAATTTAAGTAGCTTGATTCATCTTTTATCTCAAAAAAAATTTTTTTAGTAAACTTGAGCATACGCTAGGTGCATGTGAAGATTGTCCAGCCAAGCAATCTAACTCCAAATTAGATAATTATGCAAGGGACAAAAAAGTCTTTTCCTTCAATTCTACATCTCAAAATTTAGTAGCGTACATACGTAGTTATGTACAAACCGGCGATAAAAGAATTAAGTTTCCAAAAAAAAAGGGGATAAAAGAATTAAAAGTCAATTTGTCAAGTCACAAAAGATGACAAAATTAAATATTTCTTTTCATGGGCATCAATGGGATTGAACAGAAAGCTCCCCTTAGATATATTTATTACACTATCAGAAACATCTAAAATATGAGAGAATAAACAAAACATGAAAGGAAACAACCTAAAAATTATCCTCTCTTTTTCTCTCTTCAGAAATCTTCTCATCTCCTTTTTCTCTTTTTAATCTCTTCATATCTCTAACTAGGAACTAATTAATCAAGGAGACTTCTTATGATATCAACCTGAGGGTTATCACCATCCATTGTCTCCATTATATCCGAAAGCCGGTCGCTCAAGTCGGCGACTTCACGGTGTAAACTCCTGATGTAGCTGCATGTCTCCTTTAGTAGCTTAGATGCTGATGCCTATCCAAATTAATTAACATGTCTAACTATGTCAAATTAACATTCGGAAATCTCATATTGAACTAATTATATGATCAGTATGATTTATATTTGAAATGTGGCATAGTCTGTGAGAGGATCTTAACATGATAATATTTGAGGTTGAGCTTAATGATTCCACTGATAATTAATTTTCCCAATTTTTCTTGAGGTACTTTGATGAAATGTAATTATCCAAAAGAAAAGGGACATAATTGCTAAGTTCTGCTCAGCCATTCACCATTCCAATATCCTCATATAATTTTGTAATTGAAACCATATATAAACTGAAATGTAGCTTATTTGGCTTATATATATTCAAGTAAACTTGGCCAAAATTAAAAAATTATTAACTTCTTTTCAAGTAAAATGACTATTGCTTTTATCTCCTAAAACCACAAATAAGAAGAAAAATAGAAAAGATTACCAAAGACTAATTGATGTAAAAATATCTCTTGTAACTACATTCTATTAATGTCCCTTACCCTATTTGTACTCCTCCGGCGCGACTCAGGAAGGAGAGTTTGAAGCTTCGAGATGAGCTCGTGGATCTCCTCATCCGTGATCCTTCTTCGTTGACTCGACATTTTCTCGTCAATTCCAATCAAATGCAAACTTACAACAACTTCCAAATAAAGTTATATGAAGAAGCTTGCTCTAGCTATAGCTCCTAGAACAAAAATGGTAAACTCAAAATATAGGGTTTCTGCTAGAGAAGAAGAAAAAATAATAATGGAGAGTTATAAGCTAGTGACTATAGAGGCTTAGTTTGAAAGGTAGTTTGTGTAAGTCTTCTCTATATATAAAGAGTTCTTAGACTCAAGGCCCAACATGCAACCCCACCAACAACACCCCCCCCCCCCCCCCCCCACCTCCTCTCTGTCTTTCTTTTTTTTTATCTTTTTTTAATCTTTTTGGAATGGGACCGCTTTGTTTCTGCAGTTCATGGCCCCAACAAGGCAAACAAAGGTGAGAGAGAGTATTGATTTTTAGATAAAGAGGATAAAAAATGAAGTGAGAAAGAGAGATTGTGAAATTGATAGAAGTTTTTCATTGGCTTGTGTCAAATACAGATCCCTATTAATTAGGAACAGATAGGATATGCATTTAATTAGTGTATATCTAAAAAATAGTACTAAAAGACCCTTCCTAATTATACAATGGATATATATAATCTTGAGTCTTAATCAGTCTAAGTCATACATTATTATACTTTGACTGGTCAAACAGTACTCTCTAATCAGCTGCTTTCTTAATTGAAACTATCATTAACAAAACGGACCTATATATGTCTACGTGTCAAAAGCTAACTACAGTCCAGAATTTCAGATCCTTTGTGATGGATGCCATATGGCATATTGTGTGGTGTTTTACAGACGTCAAAGAACCCACATGCTTCAACGACAACTTTTTGTGGGTATCTAATTATTTTGGATTGATTGTTGTTTCATTGACATGACACAAGTACTTAAATTGCATTCATTTAAATATTGTACTTTTTTTTGTACATTTTTTCGTCTTAAATTTTTTTGTTCATTTAAAGATTATTTTACTCTCTCCATGACTATCCAAATAAAATCATTAGATATATTATAATACATCTTAATAATATACATATAAAAAATTATTAAATTTTAATTTTATTTCGACAGTAATTGAGAGAGTAAATTAAATCACAAAAGTTAGTCCATTGATTTTTATTAATATTTGATATATATCAAAATAAAATTAAAATAATATAATTTTTTATTTACCTATATATATTTCTGTGCATACATAACAAACCCTATTTATTTCTGTGCATACATAGAAAACCCTACTTATTTCTGTGCATAAAATGTGCTACATGCATGGGTATGTGTATTAAATAACAGAGAAATATATTTGGGACCTTTTATTAATGTTTCCAAATTCCAACGAGAACCCGAGTGGAAAACTGAGACAAAAGACAAAGGCAGCTAAATTCGGGATTATGTTGGCTTATTGTACTTGTCTCTAAAAATGTACCCTTAATTAATACATAATTGTTTAACTAATTAGTCAACATAACTATATATACTTATGCCTCGAAAAAGAGTCCTCCATGCATAATAATTTAGTGAGCATTTTAGACTCTTATATAATTAAGAAGAATTATTTTTGAAGGAAAAAGATATGCACAACAATAATTCAATAATTAAATTAATTTCTCATATAGAGTACCAGTGTATTCTTATTTACAAACAGGAGAGACTATCTCTACTAGCCGTTATACAGTTGTATCTAGCTAAAAATTTAAAATTCTGTTTACATGGTATGTTTAACTGTGTATGTGATACATAACTAGTCTCTCTCATTCTACAGAATATTTTCTGTCTTTAGATTATCCTACAAATTCTTTTAGGTTATTTCTTATCCACAACTATAATATTTCTCTCCGATAGATGTGATATAAATTCACATTCGCTATAAAAATACTATAATAATAACAACAAACAATCATAACAAACTATAATATAACAGGGGATGTGAATTATACATCCTCTCTCTTATCTCATGACTACATACATCTGGCCGACATGGCGGCATGCATGCATGCTTTCTCCACCTGAAAGAAGCAAGAAAGAAAGAAAAAGAAATGTGCATGTTCTTTGAACGGCATGTTAATTGTAAAGAGAGTAGCATTGCCATTGGTGGGAGGATGGATGTCTGGGGATATCAGTTTAGTTAGATATGTATGAATAATGAGATGGATGAATATTTGATATTAGTGATTAGCTATATAGGGACCGCTGTTTGGTATGATTGTCTGTCTCCTCGCCTGGTCAGACAGATCGACAGAACCTTTGGAGCTTCGAGAGAGGCATCAGTACTTCCAGCTTGGACCTTCCGAGAGAAAAACCACCGACTGTGGCCCTCCCCGTGCTGTCATTTGTGCTGCTGCATGCACCTCTGTAAGAGGTGACCAATTCAGAAAATATATAAAAGAATTTTACTAGTTATAGTATTCTACAACATTAAATGTCTGAATATTGGAGTTTATTGATAATGTCTGATCGTGTGCAATTTTAGATAGAAACTAATGAAAAAATAAATAAAAATTATCTTGAATAAATGTGTATCCACTATAATTTATATATACCGTTTTTATTGTTCCAAGAAAAAAAAAGGAAAATTATATTAGAATTTAATGACTTGAAGACGTAAAAGGCTTCTCTTTTTTTTTTTTTGTGGGGAGGGGGGGGGGGGGACTTTAATAATAGTGTAAGGGTATATTCATTGAGAATCCAATAACAACAGTGTATATATGAGTTTGTATACTTATTAATAGAGAGGTGTAAACAAGTTTTGTATCATATGCTTCTTCAGTAATAAGAGAAAGTGGAATCTTGAATAACTACATTTGAAAGGGAAGTGATCACTTCACAATGGTTATTTTGATAATCTTGATAATGAGATTTTAAATAAATTTGAAAAAAATAATTAAACATAAAAAAAAAACTTATAGACATACTTATATATTGATTGTGTTTTACATTTTATACAACTTGAATTGCATTTGATAGTCTATCAAATCCGTTAAATATGGACTATTACAAATTGTATATATTATAATGATTTTTTATGAACTACCAAATAAAATTAAAATTATATTAAATTTGAAACACGATCAATCTATAAATTCAAAATATGTTTTGTGAAATTGAATGGAGTTATGAAAAAGTAAAAAGAAAAAAGAAAAGAAAAGTGATATTGAGTTAAAATTTACTATCAAATCCCTCTCTGTTACGTATAATAGATTCTTTTCAATTCCACGAAAGAAATGAAATAAAATAAATAATTATTTTTATACCTTCAAAAATATGTTCAATTTCACTTTATAATTCCACCAATCACAAACATTTTATTTTATTTTATTTTATTTATTATATGGAATAGTATTCCTCAATGTTGAGCCACATAGTGTAGGCACAGAAAATCAGGTTTGGCATTGTGGAGCCAGATCTGGGTATAGAAGCTTGCTGTGACTGTGATAAAGGAAGGATTACTAGGTGCTAGCCTACTGTTGCTGGATCTATGCAAAGCCTCTGTTCCAAAAACAAGATCAATACAACTCACTGTTACTGGATCTAAGTTTGACATCTTCTCTCCATTTCTGATAACAACTGCTAGATTGAAAAGAGAAAAATCTCTCCGTTTCATATATAAAACAGCTACTAAATTATAACAAAACAAAGAGTATATATATAGTGCTGTTTAGTATTTTTTTTTGTTTCTCAAATATAAACTCTATGTAAATTTTTTATTGATATATTAAGGTTGAGATTTGAATTTTTCTTCAGAGAATGTGATCGATATAGCGGGTGATTTAGGGTGAAAATGTCGTGACGATAAATAATATGTCTCAAGATGATTTTAGTACACATTCAAATGTTAAAACTTAAACTTAAGAAATATAATTTTTTTTCTTTAATGAAGAAAATTTACTAATTGGGAGATAAATTTTATTCCACATTACATATTAAATATACATATCCGAAGACGGGAAAATGTTCCTAATTATCAAAACACCTTTATACTATTGAAAATAACTTTTCAATCCTTAATAAATAACTGTTAATATCTAACATATACATTATAGTGGGATGATATATCCTTAAATTTAAATTAAAAATGAGCTTCAAAATAAATTAAATTACCAATTCTGATAAGAATTTTTATGAGGCAGGAAAATTCCATTCTGACAAAAAATGGAGATAGATCCTGATTCCTGAGCTTGAGAGATAAGCTTCTAACTTTCAACAAATGAGGGCCCATTGGGCTTGATGCCAGATCCATCAAACCTTTTTTGATTTGCAAGTTCAACTCAACCACTACTTTATTCTTTTATTTTATTTTATTTTCTTTGACTGCATCTTGGTCTTGTCAGATGCATCACATGCACAGATTGTACGGATAAACCTTTTTCACACATTTTGGGCCCTGCTGATATCAGAAGGCTAATTAAACTGTTTCCTTTTTACTTTTGTGTTTTTGTGTCCTTTTTTTTTTTAACAGAAACTGGTGCATGGTCCAGTTTTACTCTCAAGTCTCAATTACCACAGAGAAATTAAGAGCTAAATTTTTTTTATATCGGAAAAAAAAATTATAAAATAAAATATATTATAGAGAATTATAAAATCAAAAACGGTTCTTCCCGTTTGGAAAAATTTTCTAATTATTTTTTCGTTTTATAATTTGTTTTTTTTCCGACATAAAAAAAATCCCTAGATGTCTATTGGCATTCATTTTGTTTTTCCAACAGCTAAAAAAATATATATAAAAAAAATGAAAAAGATTTGAATAGGTAATGGGCCCACCAACGCAAGTGGTCCAGTTATAAGGCTTATATCGTTAGGTATGCCTCAATCTAACCCTATGGGAACAGACAGTATGACGTCACAAATGGGGCCCAGTGAAAATTGTGAGACGATTGAGTCTGTGTGCCTCAGATTTTGGGCTCTTACACTAGAAAAGTCATTGCTTTGCAAATACTTCAAGCTTTAAAAAGGAAAAAGAGAATAAAAAGATGAGAGAAAAGAGGGATGGATATCTAGGCAGGCCGTTATGAGTAACAGAGTATCTATCCTCTCTCGCGGGATTCAATGTGCCATAGTTTTTCACTTTTGTGTGTCGCTGGATTCAATGTGCCATAGTTTTTCACTTTTGTGAGTCGCTGGATTCAAAGTTGGATTCAATGGCAATAGATCGGGTCGGGTCGGATCGGATTATGTTAATTTGACTGAGGAGGAGCCGGATCACGGATCAGGTTGGGTTGAGTCGGGTCAGATTTCGGATCGTCTAGGAGCGGTTTTTTGGGTCTCCAGTCAACTCGAATTGAGTAGGGCGTCAGGCGGGTTGGGCAGGTTTCTTCGAGTCGAGATTGGGTTTTGATCTTTTTGTCACCTCTATTAGGTGACAATCAGGCGAGTTGGGTTAATTCGACTGAGAAGGATTGTGGGTCACAAGTCCAATTGGGTCGGGTTTTGGTTCATCTAGTGTCGGTTTTTTTCCGGGATAAGTCGGGATGGGTCCGATTCAGCCGTTCGGGACACTTTGATTTTTTTTTTAAATCTAATCAGGTGTCAGACGGATCTGATAGATTCGTCGGGTTAGATTTTATCACCTCTATGTATATGACATATAGGATCAATTAAAATATAAATAAAAAATATTCTCTATTATTAATCTGACTAATTTAAATCGAATCGAATTATTTAGATATAATGACATCAAATGTTTTCTTAAAAATAATGGCAGGACATGCTCAACCATTGCGGATCTACGTTGAATTTTTAGGAAACTTTTTGATATATGAGCAAACATGGATGGGGTCAGATATTTGTTAGATGGGTGATATCATCATCGATATTATAATTGATATTAATGAGAAAAATAATCAGTTTTATTTAAGATTAATGATTTTATTATTCACCTTATTTGTACATTATTTTATTATTCAATTTAAATAAATTATTATTTATATTAATGATATTTAAGCTAAATATTAACATATCACACAAAATAAGTTGAATAAAATATCACTAACATGAAAAAAAACTTATTTAATATAAATAATAAAATTGATATTGATAGAATATTAGTGATGATATAATAATATTATTTAGAAAGATGAATCAAAATAAATATTGTAAATATCAAATCAGCTGAGAACTACTACTTCCAAATGAAACGTTTAAGAGCATATTCAATCTTACAATTGCAAAATTTAAATTTATTCATCACATCATTAATTTAGTAATTTTTTTCACAATCATTTTTGAATAT